>CM029468.1:5793009-7043940 GCA_017140325.1 Eucalyptus leucophloia subsp. euroa | reverse complement strand
TACGACAGGTTATTAGTGAAGCATTATAAAATCTTTAGTACAGCTGTGAATTCATATTAAAGCAGGTTTTGAATAATTAGCATCTTCAGAATTCTCATGAACGACAAATTCTTTTAAGTTCCTAACATGTAAATTACGGAAGCATTGGGTCATCAAACATTTTGTTCCTCACATTAATTCTAGCTATAAACTCTGCATTTCTTAGAAAAATTTTCTGTTCCATTTTTCAACTCTACTAAGATTCAAAATTCTCTGACAGCTTAGAGAAAGGCTTGATTTAGCATGGAAATATTTTAGCGTCGTAAATAGAATTATAAAACTTTTAAAGTTTATGCTGTATAATATTGGAACTAGGTGGCTAATTTAATTTCAAACTGCACATAGATCGTGGATTCATTTCAATATTACTACAACTTCTACTACAAAAAATTATGCTTGGTAATTCACACAGTAAAATCCGTTCCAAACATATCTGCATCATTCAGTGTCCTCCAAAAAGAAATCTTGATTAAAATAACATGTAGAAAGAATGAAGATTTAAGCCTATAGTTATATTTAAAAAAAAAACATTTCCAAAGGTTCTACATAAATTACTATTGAGCAAAATATGTAGTTTTAAGATCATTTAAAAGGGAAACGTGACTTTAGGAAAGAAAACAGAAAGTAGAATAGAGGAAAAGTATCATTTGCCACTTGCTTTGTGACTCAAGGTTACAAATGAATTCGTAGTGTGAAACTAAATTTTTTGTTAAGATTATTAAAAGACTCATAAGATCATTCCGAAAATAATTGGATAAAAAGAAAATCATTTTGCAGCGTTGAAGCATGCACCCGAAAGGGCTTAAAACATGATTCACCAACTAATTCTCCTGCTCTGAATCCCTTATAAAAGATGGCCTCAAAAAGAAAGAAAATGAATAAAAACATAGATTGGCTGTGAATGTTCATTGTGAAAATGGATTTTAATGCAGATTAGCGTTTCAGAACATCTAATCTTCTTTGGCCCAAAAAACAGAAGAAAATCTTATCTTCATATCATTCCAGCTTGGAGACTCGAGATAGAAACGAACACACTTGATCTGTGATGAAGCAACATGAAGGTACAATTCCTGGAAAAAGAAAAAATTGAAAGGGCCTTTTTCGCTCTATCCTTCAACTTTGAAGCAAAAAAATTATGTCACTCATGAATAGGCCAGTGAAAATTTTATTTCATCAGCACCAGGGAATAACTCAAATTGTTAAATGTATTTTTATGCTGAAAATCGGGTTAAATTTGTGACTAAATGCTGTTGTTAGTGAAATTCACCAGCATATATCATTGAACCATGAGTACTAGCTACAAATTACTTTGTATGGATGAAGTATTATTTTGTTTATTGCTTTTGCTAATGCTTAGAGATTGGACAAAATTTTAAATCTTAAAGGCAATATTATAGGAACAATAATTATGAAGGCAGTATGTCTTCCTGTAAGGATTTGAGTCTTTATGAACATTTAATTTCTTCTTGAGCTGTTCATGGTGGGGAAGTGCAGATCTCTTACGTAGATCTAATTATAGAGGCTTTTCTACAATCTGTAGTCTAGTGATCAGAAGTTCTCACTTTTCCAAATTTTCAGCTGCAGAAAAAGAAGAAGAATAAATTTTTATACTTTATAACCCATGCAATTTTTTGAGAAATAGTGGGTATATAAAAAACTCCATATAATAAGTCATGTGGCAGACTATTATCCAACTTTTAATATGACCCATTTGCTTAAAAAAGACCACTTACAGTCCAATTACTTCTCTCCTAAATTCCAAGTCTGTAGACTAGTCTTGAACTCCTAATAGTATCCTTTCCTAAAAATATTTAGGATATCACACTCAGAGTAATCGAGAACAATAATGTTAAGGGAAAGGAATTTTTGTTTTTGGGGGTGTGAGTTATGAAGGAATCATTTTGCAAGCAGAATTCAGGTGACTTGAGAGGTGACAACCCTAAAACATGAAAAATTTGGTGAGACATGCAAGGGTGTATCTCTAGAGATAGGAACACAATCATGTACTGCTTGGACCCCACTGTCTCTATAACCAGATTCTACTAGCAAATTGGAAGTATATTTGATCTCTTATTTGTTCTTGTAAACTTTTTTTCACTCAATTAAAGGACCTGAAGATTCTTTTTCCCCATAACATCATACCTTATTCATAGACTCACCTTGATGAGCTCTTACTGATTCCAGTAATTCTATACAATACTTGAATAGAAATCAATCCATAAGGTACAGTTAGAAAAGAAAACATGAAATGGATATCTTCCAATTAATTGACACGGCAATTAATTGTTCACCATGGCCCATCAGCAAAAAAGTTAAAAAAAAAAAAAAAAACACAGACACTTACAGAGAATTACAGACCATTGTTGAAAGACTACTTAAATATACAGACAGTTGCTAGAAAAAACCCGTTTTTTTTTTTTTTTGCACAAACATGGGTCATCACTTGCAACAGATATTTATTACAATATAGCAGTTCATTTATTTCCCAGGTTCTATTTTGTAATCATGCACCTTGAAGTTTTCCTCTTCTTTTCTTCACTTACCATCAGTTCCCACCCATTATGTAGCATCATAACTCATATCTTGGTCTCATTTACCAGTATTTTTCTTTCCGCAGTTTGAGTAAGACTCAGAGAATAAAAATCTGCAATACTTCTCATCACCTTTTACCTGAGTGATCAGACACTTGATGTAATGAGCAGTCTCGTCCAGAAGACAACAAAAAGTCCATAGCTTCGCCCCCAGGCACGAGCTTTTGGAGCTTCTTTTGCATGCCCAAAACTGTGCTCTTCATTATCCCTCTTCTTCTTCTTCTTCTTCTTCCTCTTCCTCTTTCCAAGAATCTTTCTCTAAATTAGATTTCGAAATCTCCCGCAAAGAAGATTGCGTTGACGCTCACCATTCCGCCCTCCAGAGGTCGCACGGCTCCAGGCTCTCCTCGTCCCAACTGCTCCAGCCATGGAAACGTAGGCTGCGACTTTGACTCGACGGCATCGTTTTAGGAATTCCCCATGAGAAGATGACGAGGACGATGTGGGGTTGTGCTTTCTTATCCTGAGCAAGGATTGAAGAAAGACTTGAGTGAACCTAGATCTCAAAGAACCAGGATTTGTGGGTGATCTCTGAGGATTCTTCATTTGAGGCCTGGAAAGGAGAGTTTTTGTGGTGAAATATTAGGGTTTCTGGGGTCGTATAATGTGGAAATTTTATGGCTTTTTTTTTTTCCTGTAGGGTTTCCCTTTTGACAATTGGATCAAACGACAAACAGACAGCAGAGAACAGATGGGGAATGAAAGAGGGATCTTCTTCCTGACACAGAGGGCCAATTTGCTCAGAACTCAAAAGTCTCAAGTATAAGAGGAGAATTTAGTTCTGACAATTCTGGACACTGTATCTTGAGCGAGGAGAGATGTGGTTGGGGATGTTTATGAAGGAACCACAAAACATATGAAGAGAGGGAGGGAGGGAGGGAGGGAGGGAGGGAGCGGGAGAGATGGAAAGTGGGAGTGTGACAGGAGGAGGATGGGGTTTGGGGAATCAAATTATGAGATCACATAAAAATATTCCTTTTACATGTGAGAAATGTAATTTTTTTATAGATAGTTTTAGATGTTTGAAAATTTTTATTCTTTCTAACATTATGAATTAAATTTAGAATTCTCTCTTTTGAATTCATATATGTATACGTTGTAGATAAGACAAGTCTTGTAAAATTAAACTTTACAAAACTCGCATAAACGATAAAAAAGAACACATTACAATAATGGGATTATGTGGGTTTGGTTCTTTCATTTTCAGCTTAGCATTTAGGGGTGTTAAAGTGAGGGAGGAGATGTGGGCCTGCAAAGGGCCAACCACCATATGAGTGCACATGGTTCCATTGCCCCACTTGTGGATTGTGGGACCCCCCTCTTTGACTCATTTGTTCTCTTATAATGGTATTTAACCTTTAAGCTAAAACCTCACTTGATAATATTTATATTCATTAGCCTTATCTATCAATACCTTTTGTTAAGCCCTTCACCCCAGCTAACCACCTCCTTTAGGCATCTAATTCTCTTAGGCAATTTTCAAATGGGAAAAGATTTAGGCCCCATTCAACGTGAGACGTCTCTTCTCTCATTGACGTGAGACGTCTCTTCTCTCTTGTACCAAGAAAAGGAGTAGTAATGAGAACGATTTCTAAATACCAGACGCGTGGATCATATTGAGTATCGTGTATTCATTGCAACTTACGTCGATTCATGATGATGACTTGTGGATTAGTCAGGGATTGAAAGAAGCTTTTGCTCTCCAATGTAATCACTAAATAACCTAATTGATCATAGTTTCACCTCTTGGGTTGCTTATATCAAACCACAAAGCTTATTAGAGTCGTGGATATTTTCTTTTGTTCATCATGGCTATTCATGCTCACTCATCTAATTATCATCGGGATAATTAACATGTCAAGGCAGTATTATTCTCCTACTCATTGGTGAGATGATGTTATAGTATGTGCTCTCTTTTTTCATGACAAAACTATATCTTAATATAGACTATACAAAACAGCAAATAAATGAAAAAAATAAGATATGCTGACTTTGCTGGATTATTTAGGACACTTTACTGAGGGAGCTTACTTTCATCATCAATGTAATTTTAATTAATTTCAAGATAATTGCTAAAAAGAAAAAGGGTCACCCTTTGAGAGTGAAATATGATACGATAGTAGGAAAATCAGAGAGGCATATTAGGCGGACAATAAAATGAAATAGCACCTAAACGAGATCGGGGTGATCACTTGCATAGGCCGGAATATACTATATATATAGTAAAGTTATATATGGTAAAGTTGCTTTTGGAAACGTTTCCCAATATGGAAAGTAAAAGTAGGGTTTTGTCAAACCATGATGGTAATGATTTAGCAGTTTAGCGCAGCACATTGTTTCCCATGGTTTGAGGCCGGCTCACATAGTATTAACTCATAACACTTTCGTTGTCATTTCTTCATGAATTTCTGGACGTAATCCTCTTTTTATATATCAAAGGGAATTAATTTATTTTTCCGTGCAAGTAATTCATTTCTCTATATATCGCTCTCCTGTATTTGTGGACCTAATCCTAATGGTTTTTATGCGATGCATTTTCTCTTCAATTATATCAATTTAACAGGAAAAGAAATGGAGATGGCATGTGAACCAACCAATCCTTAAAAGATGAGAAAGACAGTATGTAAATAGATGATGATTCGACCGAGATTAGATTAGGAGGTTAGGACGGACAATCGACACAATATTCCCCTTGATTAACGCAAATTACATCAGATCCAGGAGAAGATTAGGAAGATCCGTGAAGCTTTGTCCTTGCCTCACAACATGGCCTTTCTAGAGCACGAAGATAAACATTTAGATTCGCCATGTTTGGCCGAAACAGTACGTGGATTCCGCGACCCATTCGCTATGGCGACCGCCCGTGCCGTGGACCACTGTCAAGTTGGCATGCACGCATGGCATCGGAAAATGAAAGCATTTATATATAAACAATTGCTGGATTAAATTACTGATATGTTGACAGCTTGAGCTGATTCCAGCTTGGAGATTGAAGGTTGATTTGTGGTCTCGTTTTCAGTCTCCATGATTTGAGGCTATCTAATGCTTAGCCAATCCTTCTTCTTCTTTTTTCCCCTAAATAAGAATAACCCTAGGATTTTCATTGAGTATGTAGTGGCAACTTCTCTCAGTTCTGGTTTTAACAATGTGTCAATAGCATTCCTTGGCATCACAAATCCTGCAATAATCATTTTCATCTTCTTCTTTTATTTTTATTTTTTTTGTATTTTGATTTTTTACCTAATTGATTTCTATTGAACTTTCTCATAATGATGTCTAGTTTGACATTGAGATTTCATATACAATTTTTTTTTCTATTTATAAATATGTGCAGTCATACTTATATCAGTGTGTACTTTTCTTACCTAATAACTTGATTGTGACATTCAGAATTTTTCATTAGTTGGAAATATATGGGATATATGGATAATAAACATTTTGCTTGGAGTTTTGGTTGGCGCGTGTGAACTCTCTATTGAGTCACTAATTTTGTGACGTGCGGAAAGTTTGAAGGATGACTTTCTGCGTCCGTGATCGTCTGAAGAGTGATTCCATTAGGATTAAATTAACTCTAGGGAATAAATTGAAAATGTGTGTTTAATAATTTTATTATACACTTGAATTAATAGATATTAATATATGTCAAAAATTTTTTTTATCAACATTGTTTTGTTGTTTTTAAAGATTGAGAGTTCTTAAGTTTTGTTTTTTTTTTTTTTTCTCAAAATACTTTGAAGGTGATCAAGGTTTTAAATTGTTCAAGTCTCTAGTCAAGGTAACCAAAAATTTTAAAGTTAAGTTAGTCGACCTACTTAATGCTCTAAGACTTGATGGATTGATGTTGGTTAATTTAGTTCGACATTTTCATCTTTAGTATAATTAGGTTTCAAGAATGGATGTTGACTTATTGTGATTGCTTTACTTGAATTGATAAGTTTTTAAATACCTAGGCTGTGGTTGATTGATTCCCAAAAGGTTTGGCAGCAATTTGGATGGGAAAATGTGACACCGGTGAAACTAGATCTATCGGCCAAAAAAAAAAATAGATCTAAAAAGTGGCATTTTTGTAAAACTAACCAAGTTATTGATTTTCTGGCTAAGCATATAATTAACCAAATTGTCGATTTTCTGACTAAGTGTTGGCCGACTAATCAACTTACCGATTCTCTGACTAAATTACCAATATTTTGACCTAGCTATTGATTGATTGTCCATGATTATCATTTTTGTGTGTCAACAATAGTATAAACTATTCATTCATGTGTCTTTCATATGAAGAATTATAAAAAATGCTTGAATTTTAGAAAAATTGGATTTAGAGTATAATTCGCCCTACTAACCTATGAATTTGTAAAAGTACTCTGATGGAAAGGATGATGGATTGGCGGAAAGAAGATGGAGGTTAATATGTTAAAATGTATTTAATTGCCATTGTTTACGTAGGAAATGCTAAGAAATTAATGTCTTATTGTCAACGAATGTGGCTACCAAAATATACATAGCATATTATATCTACAAATGAATTGTGTGTGGGTGATGCAATGTGATGAAGACCTTTGTTATGGCCTATTCGCTAGAGAGCGAACCTTTCGTATATGTATATGACCAATTTAAACAACCAAATTTCATGAAAGGACACTTGTTGTGCGTAAGGTATTGTGGCTTCTCACTAATGGTTGTCATTATTTATTTAATGTCTTACCAAAATAAATTGTCGAGTTTATATGTATCGTTAGTCTCAATGCAATGCCAAATGCTGATTATCCAAATCAAGATATGGTGCAAAATTTTTTTCTTAATCGTTTTCTAAATGTATTGGTTTAAATTGGGAAAATTACACAATCATCCTAAGTCTATTGTATGGATGCTAATTTAATTCTAAACTTTTCAATTTTGTCAACTTGGTCTTAAATCTTTGTGCAAAATTCCAATGTAATTCTATCCATTTTTCTAATTATATATGGATCTCTATTAGTAAAATTCTCATATATTTAAGTAAAGTGCACATATGCACATGATTTTCAATAGATAATTCTTCTCCCACGCTTTTGTTGAACTTTCGGAAAGATACTCGTTCTATTGAAGAAAAGCAAATTATACGTGTATAAAACACTCCGTTATACTTGGGTAAAAATACTTTAATTTTGAATTTGTTTTATGCCTTTATTTAATTGTTACATTACAAGTCTTATTTATTTACCCAAAGTACGATTATTTTTAATTCATGTTTACGCAAACGTATAATATTGTTGTAGCTTCTCATTAGATAGCGTGGATCAAGAATAAAATTCAATTACTAGATACAATTTATAAAATTTTGCAACTTAAGTAGCTCTATTATTGTATGTAAGCTGTTCATGTTTGGAATACAATTGGAGTGAAATCATGATAACATCATTTTACGATTCTATTGTATCGATTCCAAAGTTTTTTTGACTTATTTTTAAGGAATATGACGATATGTATCCATTCATATCCCGAACCATATAATCGCCAACCCGTGTATTACTGCCAAAGATACAGATATTAGATAAGATGTATAGGCGAGTTGATGAAAGTTTCCATTACGAGCTCACAATATTTGCTATTTTCAAGAACTCTCCTTCCCTTTATGAGGCGTGACCATCACTCTTCAATTTCCATCATTTTTTTTTTTTTAATCTTTTCTTTGCAATGGAGATGCATTCGCTATGACAACGAAACTTTTAAGGATCTTGTCCATATCTACCGTCATGGCCACGCAACCTGAGTGTGTCGCACGTCAAACATACTTGTTATCAAGAGAACATTATTAAAAAAAATTCTAAACCCATTACATTTATACCGATTTAGTTATAAATACTAATCATTTTTATATTTTGTCAACTAAGTCTATCTAACCAATTTTGAGTGGAAATAGCTAACATAAATGTTGGCAGTGGACATTTTTTAATAAGATCTTTATTTTTTTTTTCTTGACCTTTCCTCTTTGGATAGAGGGCTGGCAAACTTTTCCGGTCGACCCTTACTGGCCAAAGGCAAGAGGTGAGACACGAAACATTAATTGTACATATTATGAGAATAGTGAATGCATAAGAAATTATGGGTGTTTAGCTATAAAGTGAATAGGTTCCAAAGCTAGAACATAGACCATGTTATATTATAATCAATTCCTAGTTTTTGGACCCTAGAACCAACCCTGTTTGCTTGAAACCGATTTTGGAATCTACCATGTTTTTCCAATCTAGTTTCGGGGTCTACCCAAGAACGTATTTTCTTTTTTTTTTCCTTTTTTTCATTCATTTTTTACATCAAAATATATAAGGCTATGAATAACAAATTAATTCAAAGTAAAAGATAAACAAAAAAATTTATATGTGCCAAAAACAAAAATCCATAAGATAAAAATATAACGATAAAAAATTCAAATACACAATATTAAACATAAATTATATAACTCTATTTCTTATTTATCTGTAAAAATTCGGGGGAAAAGAAAAGACTGGTAAAGAATTTTGAGGAAGAATTAAGAACAAAAATGTGCTGAGGTTAGAACTAATGGGGAAAAAAAATTAGGGTTTCGGCTTTTTAACTTATAAAATCGATTCCAAAACCGATTCCAAAACAAAATATTCTAGTCCGATCCTTAGGTGGGTATTTACTTGGAATATCTTCCCAGACCAGTTCCAATTGTTCAAAAAATTTGGAACCTATTCATAGACCAATTTTATTGGGAACCAGTTCCCAAACCTGTTTTTCAAGCGATCTAGTCCGATTCCTAGATAGAACCGGTTTGGTTACACGCTCCTATCGGAAATTACACTATATCCCTCGTTTACTTACTCAACAAGAGATCGAGAGGGGACATGACCCTTTTCCCCAAAAGTCCAATTCGATTAGGTAAGAACTCTCGAAAAAGAACATGATGGATGGGCAAAGAGAAGAGAGAGCCCCCCTCACTCAATGCAAGGTGCTCCATTTGTTTTTTCCGAAAAGGGTCTTTCCCTTCAATGGAGGAAAAAGCAGAGGAACGTGGTGGTGGGCCTGGGTTTGCTTGCGAATCGCCGTGCAGGGGAGCCTCCGGGGGATTAGACTCCCTAACCAACTCATAATTAAGGGTTAGCGTCGACATAACTATAAGCAAATGAGGAGTCGCGACCCGACCCCTCCCTTTCTTTCTCTATTGATTTCCTCTCTCTCTCTCTCTCTCTCTCTCTCTCTCTCTCTCTCTCTCTCTCTCTCTGTGTGGCTTTAGGACCACCACCAGTTTTTCGTCTTGTGACTCAGCCACGGGTGTCGTCGAATGGAGACGCCCGAACCGACTTTTCGTTGCCTCGAGGCGTGCTTGCCGACGTCCCTCGCTTTATATATTCTTGATTGAACTCGGGCTCCAATGGCCTTCCTAGCAGTTGGAGCATAAACAGATTTTTAGTACGTCCTTGTATAGATCGGTATCTTTAATAGGCTAATTATCTACGGCGGGAAAGTGATGTTTTTCGTGCAGATTCATGAACATCCCACTATAGATCTCTAACTTTGATACCATATTGAAATTTGATATTTTGATGTATACTCTAAAAATTTAGACAAAGAACCATGAACTGTACCACTCATATCTAAGAACTTGTATTATACCATTCCTTTTTTCCATTTTTCTCTTTTGTGATAATTTTCGTAGGGGTCTGAGATTTCTTTTTCATGAGCTGAGCACTTGCATTTAAAAGGATCTCATTTTAAGCAAAAACGTTGCGATTAATTGAGTCCCATTTTCTCAAAGGTTACGTCTTAAACAAAAAGCGATTGTGAGAGCAGGTTCTCTCATCGAAGCTTATTTGATGTTCAAGTAATGATTATAAGTCATTTCCAAAAATAGGGAAAGACTTATAACTATATATTCTTGTGATTTTTTTTCGTGGCACTTGTCTATCCAATTAAAATGAGAGAAAAAACTGAAAAAGAGAATGACCCAAGTGACATGTCGGGGTGGACTTTTGCCAAATAAATGATCTTTTTAATCTCTAGTGAGCCATCCTTCATAAATAATTTGACCAAATTTCACAGTAAATAATTGCAGCTGATTAACATCAAGTAGCTATGACCGGCTTTTCCATGACATATCAAATCATGGTCCATGATGGCTTCCTAATTTAACTGGCATGGTTTTCTGGGGGTTAATAGAACGGCGCATTATTTCTAATTAATTTATTAGAAGCTTCTAATTATGGAATCAATGTCAATATCCGGGGTCTTAAAATAATCTCAGGAACGTGCCTTCATAATGAGATTGTAGTTTCAAAAGCGCAGCCTGCTATTAAGAAGTCAACACGACTCCGAAAAAAATATATATATTTAGGAGTCAATTTCAGACCTTGCCGTCTAATCCCTGGAAACAACCTGCGAATATCTTTTTGACAAACACCAAAGAGACAAAGCAAATGCCCTCTGCCTTAAGTTGGTTTCAATCTAGATTTCAGGCGACTTTTTCCCTTCCTTTCACTCTAAGAAATTCACACACAACTGTCCACGAACCGGTTCGGTGAAACCCTCGAACGTTGTGATCATTCAAGTTATATTCCCACAGAAAAACCTAACCCGAAATTTGCCACATGTTGTACCACATCGGTTGAAAACAAAAATTAATTGAATTTGTCCCAGTAGGAACTGGTTAGTGATCTTAACAGTACAGATCTCGTTTGATGTGATTTTCGAGTGGAATGCACATGAGAAGAGAAAAGAGATGATTATCACGTTTTAAGCGAAACCGTTGACATTATGGTGGAAACAAACTTGGCTTGAAAGCACTAGCAAGAAACTTTATCGGAAGGTCAAGCCCCTCAAGGGTAACTGGCTGATTATAGCAATGGAGGGTGTGCTTCAATAATCGATGACATCTGTGGCCGTGAACATATAAAGCATGGGAGGAAAGAGATGAGCGCCACAGCACATTGTGAGTTTAAACCGCTCCTTCTGATTTGACATGCTACAGTCCCAATGCTGTGATCTTGATATGTTCATTTGCTCTTCCAAAACTCGAGCCAATTGGGCCATTTAATTAAACCATTGTGCTGCAACTTATAAGAAATAAATCAAAACTAGATCGCAAAAGTCTAAAAAACATGCTAGCACATGGACAATGCTTTATGAGAACTGGTGCAGTCATGTTATGAGCGATTGGATAGAGATTTCTGGCATCTTAAGCTCACTATGACAAGACACGGAAAGCACATCGCTGAGTAATCAGTACTCTGCCCAGCTAAAGGCAGCAATTCATGTCCTTGTTAGTAGAAAAGGTAAAGAAAAGGTGTAATTGAGTATCTCTGCCCCATTAGGGACAACATTTCGTGGGCAAGTTGTCCAGAGTAAAGATCAAAAAAGCTATAAAACAACACCCAGCCAGGAATTATTAACACAGCATACGAAGGCGCTACCAATACTTCTACACAATTTAGACTACATTGAGATGAACAAAAATGATTGAAACAGAGAATCAGCTATGTACCTTGAGGCTCTCTAAAATGCTATTTCCTGAAGAACTTGAAGTGTCTTCTGATGGACCTAGATGAGAGAAAAGAGGCAACTGGCATTAGCAGGAAGTACACAGACGAGAAAAATTATTTCAAAAGCCAAATTAGGAAGTGGATCGTAAGTAAATTATGGCCGCTCAAGAGTCTGACAACCCCATTTAGCGGTGTTAATTTATCATCTCTTCCTATACTGGTTGGGTTTTGAGAACACATGAGAGACAACTGACACAAGCTTTACAAAAATTTTCAAGAAAGAAAGATAAAGGAGTTAAAAAGGACCGCCAAGTTGATCAAGCTACAAAGCAATTTCTGAGAATCCATCACAATTGAGAGAGAGAGAGAAGAGGAGGAGGATGAGGAGGATTTCTTTTCTTTCTGACCAGTGAAAAGGATATCAACACACTAAAATATTACCCATTCTAAGTGCTGGGCTGTGATGCCAGACACATTGCCGGAATATATACCACCTAACACCTGCAATCAAAGGAAACGCTAGGGTCAGTGACAGAATGGACATTGATCCAGCATGGTCTAGCTTTGTGAAGATGCTTCTGCAACAAGCTTAGGGTCTTCAGTGCCTTCCCTCAAGCTTTTGAGAAATTTTCATAAAATTATATCTGTAAATATAGAGATGTTTCTCAAGCTTGTCTAGCCCACCAGTCTTTCTAGAATTATATAGTAAGCTTGATTTAATTTGCTTTATAATATGATGAACAAGTACTCAAGAATTAACTAGTACCTTAGTGACAGTCTCTAGAAACATGCCAGGCCGTACAGGAAGTGGTCTGCGTCCAGAAAGACTTGCCTGGAAATATCAGAATTTATGCTTCAGAGCCAGATGTCAGTAGCCAAACGTTCCTCTTCAAAATACAAAGAATGAACCTCACCCTTCCAGTGATGCCACCTGAAACTTTTTCGCCCGCTATTTTCCTCCGGACTATTATCTGCACCTTCATCTTTTCCTTCCATTACATTCTTAATCATCTCCTGTACAGTTTTTCCTGGTTTCAATGCTACAATCTTGGTTAAGAAATTCACCTGCAACAAAAAAATCTAGAGTCATGCCAGAGCCACCATGCGGGACAAGAAGAAAAACAGGAGCGGTTACATGATAAAAGTACAAAAGTAAATGTATGCAGAGCAAGTGGCCATGACGTACCTCTGATTCAGGGAGAGTACTAAACCCACGATCATTTCTTTCATCCAGTATTCCTCCACCCATCATATTCCTTGCCTCTTCTCTTATCAACACAAGCCTTGCAAGTAATTTTCTGTCAGGAACAACATCCCGAGTTTCCATTGTCTGTGAATATTGGCAGAGAAGTTATTCATGAATAGGCACAAGATAACAATAAGCAAAGCATATTCACGTAAAGTAGTTGTACAAGAATGATCTCAAAACATAGCAAGTCGATAAGTTCCATGCAGATCTGATGTGAGAATTACAAATTCCAAAGAAAGTTTGAAAGGCTTGGCTTTGTGCCTTCTGCCTTAACAGCAAGACAACATGATATCCACCACTGACCCGGCATTAATTGGAATGAAGCGTTTCACAGAATTAGAAGAAGAGAAAAAGTATTTCCCGGCCACCTTGAGTGTCCATGGAAGGATTATGTATGCAGGGCATTGTACAACAGAACAATACCAACAATAATGGATGAATTAAGACATCAGAAGATGGAAGATCCCAGAAATAGCGACAATTGAAAAAAGTACAGAAGGCTTTGTCTACTTCTGCTATTTACCTCCAGCAAATCATCAGCCTGATTTGCAATATCATCTAGATTTGCTCCTGGAATATGAACTTTGGTACCATTTTCACCTTTAAACGCCCCGCCCCCAGCAGCCACCCTGCGCAAAAGTTCATGCCTGCTTTCCTTCTGCGGTGTTCTACAAAGCAAGCCAATTACTTGAACCTAGAGACAAAAGCAGAAATATCAGGCTTTGACATTTGCAGAACAACAAATACTCTCCAGTTAAAGAACGTCCTTACATGTGGGGGGCATTTCTTTGTTAGATGAGCTAGCACAGTCTCCTTGATCACCTCTAACAGAGACTTACGCTGAAGAAAGGCAATTAGAATCAGTCAGTGTTTTGCTTCTTGACAGTTGATTCCATAGTAATATTACAGGCTATAAGTGATTGTGCCATCATCAGAATCATTCAAAGGAGAGAAATGCCAGTAAGAGACCATAAATCCCCACTTTACGTGTTGATACAAATAGAAGGCTCCTCAGATATTGGACTACCAAACAACTAGGACTAGGCAACTTTAACAATTAAAACAATATTTGGCACACGAATACTCAATTCAGGAAACAGTAGAAGACGTATCTCAACACAGTTAAATGCATATTATTCTGATGCTCAGATGCTCAAGTAGTACCTCATCATCCTGGTCCCTTTCGGCAAGTTGGATCATGTAGTCCAAGGCCATCATAAACCCCGGTTCCATCTCATCAACTCTTTTTCCAATGACTCCTTGTGCAGCCAATTCTACTGCAACCTTCTCAGATGCTTCATCCATCTTCATATCTTCCAACTGCACCCACCAGCAGACATCAGAGACCAGATTCAAGCAAAGCACCCTAATCTTTAATGAGGACAATATTCAAATACAGAAGAGCCACAATTATTGGATTGAAATATGGCACAAGAAATTGTACATGAACCTCCAAGGCGCAATATATGTTGAGAATAGCACAGAAACTTTATCAAACACCTGAACGCTGAGGGCAGCTGTTCCCAGCAGGCCCTTTTGGTCCACGAGTGACCATGAGAAGAAAAAAGAGTATCACCACAGAAATACTAAATGTTGGAGAAGATACATATTACCAACAAAATCTGCAAAAGGAAGAACAAATTGAAAAAGAGCAATAAGATTTGCAATGGCAGACAGACCCACAAGCCCCTGAATTGGCACAGCTGCTCTTGCCACCACATGCTTGACAAAGTTTCCAAGTCAAACATAAGAACATGTTTTTGGTTCAAATAAAGATTCAAGCAAACTTTCTTATCTCACTCCTCTCCCCACCATCCCCAAACACCCCAAACACCCCAACCAGAAATCGGGTCCTTAATCTGCATAAGCATAAGCATCCCGATGAATTATAGAAGTGAACTCTCACAACCCAGTTAGCAATGTCCGTTGAAATATAACTAGGACCGATGTCACTAGCTCATCATCTACTCACTAATTGGTTAGCGAACTTTGTTCCTGTTCTATTACAAGAAGCTGTCTGCAGCAAATTCAAACGCAAGGAAACCAATGAAAAATGGGCGATGCGAGGACCTCTCAACTTCATTATCGAAAAGCTAGACGCCTCCAATAACTGAACCATGCGCAAAATTGCATTATAAAATAAAATACAAAATCAGACAAACAAAAACAAACCGAAAGCAGTACATCATCTATGCGTTCGACCAAATGCCTCAACCAGCAAATTCACCGCAATTCTCGCACGCGAATCAGAACCGAACTTACGAGGGTGATCATTTCTTGGAGGACGGAGGTGACTTGCTCGCCTCCCTTGAGGAGAGCCTCGTACTGGGCGCTGTCCACCTTCTGATTCCCTTCTTGGGTCGCCCCCAACCGGTCCTGCGGGTCGAGCTCCTCATCCGGGTACGCCCCTCCGACTTCGTAGGAGCTGCCGGACGACGAGCAGCAGCACCAGAGCCGCCGGCCGCTCCTCCTCCTCTCGGCCGGCCGCTCGAGAAAGCGGCGGAAACGGCGGCGACGGGAGAGAGAGAGCCGCGGTTGCAGGCGAACCGAGGAGAGGCGAGAAGGGAGAAGGGTCGGCTTCGGCGAGGGAGATGGGCGAGGGGAAGCGGGAAGGAGAGGAGTGCTACTCGGTAGCGCCATTTCTGGAGCTTCTCTCGATTTGGAACGTGGGGGAGTTTGGGTGGGTTTTTGAGTGATGAAAAAAGTATTTTCTTAGAAATGGAAAAAGGGAAAAAATGAAGAAAAGAAATAAGTAATGAAAAGTATTTTCTTAAAAAAAGGAAAAAAATTGGAAATGAGGTTTTTGAGTGATGAAAAAATATATTCTTAGAAAAGGGAAAATATTGTCCAAAAAAAAGAAAAAGGAAAAAATAAAATGAAGAAAACAAATTAAGTAATGAAAAGCATTTTCTTAAAAAAAATGAAAAAAATTGAAATGAGGTTTTTGAGTGATGAAAATGTATTTTATTAGAAAAGGAAAAAATAAAATAAAATGCAGAAATTAAGTAATGAAATTTTTTTCTTAAAAAAAGGGAAAAATTGAAATGAGGTTTTTAATTGATGAAAAAGTATTTTCTTAGAAAAGGAAAAAAAAACATTGACCAAAAAAAGGAAAAAAGAAAAAATTGAAATGAGGTTTTTGAGTGATGAAAAAGTATTTTATTAGAAAAGGGAAAAATAAAATAAAATGCAGAAATTAAGTAATGAAATTTTTTTCTTTAAAAAAGGGAAAATTGAAATGAGGTTTTTAAGTGATGAAAAAGTATTTTCTTAGAAAAGGAAAAAAACATTGACCAAAAAAAGGAAAAAGGAAACAAAATTGAAATGAGGTTTTTGAGTGATGAAAAAGTATCTTTCTATAAAATAAAATAAAATGCAGAAAAGAAATTAAGTAATGAAAAGTATTTTCTTAAAAAAAGGGAAAAAATTGAAGTAAGAAAAGTATTACGCCGTCTGTGGGAATCGAACCCACGACCACATGGTTAAAAGCCATGCGCTCTACCGGCTGAGCTAAGACGGCTACGTTAATACTTTGCAATACATTCATAATAAATTTGTTTAAATCTTTGTCCAAGCACATCCTCATAATTATGGCATCTAGTCCCTGTCGACTAGGCTTGATAGATGGTCGAATTAGATTGGGTATCCGACACATAAAGTCTTACTAGGTTAGGCATCGTTTAAAAATATTTGGGATTTAGGTATTCGAGGCCTTTCAACTTTTTCAACGGCTCGCGAACTTTTATTTTACATCGAAATTGGATGAAAACGTCCATATAACAATGGTTATCGCCGTTAAATGATAACGCAATGTTTTAAATGATATTTTAAAAGGAATATAAAATAAGAGATGAATAACATTAAAAAGACAAATGAATATGTTGGACATTAGAATAACGGAAATCTGAAAAAGAAACAATAAAAAGGAAATTTGACTCAAGTCGTGCAACCTTAAGCCAAATTCAGCCCTGGTCGAGGTTGCATGACCCCCAACAAGGGCGGCCAAAGCTTGGTGGCTCTCGTCAACTTGTGGGTAGAACTAACACCACCTCCTTGTAATATCTCCGTCCTTTCCCCTTTTCCTCTCCCGTAGGATTTGGGCTTTTGTAAAAAAATTACAATGCTTTCTCGGGTCAACATATGTAAATTACCGTTGTCTATTTAGTGTATAATCGACGTGGTGTTAATATGTCAACCCATGTGGGCATTTTCGTTTTAATTCTAATGAGTCTGTATAGTTTAACAACTCAATTGTACATAAAGAAAGTCCAAGCATCAATTGAACGATCTGAAAAAGTTTGGGAGCAATTATGCCTTTATCCCAAAAAATACTTACTAATCGGATATACACGCACCCGAGCAGACTTTAGCGGAAGGTTCGGGCCTAGTTTATCTTCAGCAAAAACTGGAAAAAATAAAAAGGAAGTCTTGCCCGTGTTGTATCTCCCTCTTTCTTAGACATTTTTCCACCTTACGTTGTGATGTATTACGACGTCTTCATGGCAGAATTTCGCAATATGTCAATAATTAGGGTCAAAACAAAAATTCTATCAGGTCAATCAGACATATCGACCCAAAGAAACATAAAATGGTAGCCCACTCTAAAGCTTTTGTATTCACCAAAATTATCGAGAAAATAAGTCCTCTAATTACTGGGCATCTCAATTAAATGCATTCCGTTGAAATATATCTAGCACAGACTCGACATTAATGGATTTGCGTTGGCTAATCCGCGCAATATAGACGGTAGATGTTTAACGGAAAAAAAAAAAAAAAAAACATCACAAAGGCTAATGTATTAAAGGCCTCTCATTTCAGCAACGGAAATCTTCTTAAACGGTAGCTAAATTTTGGGGGACTTAAATGTGATCTCCAATGCTGTAGAGACATTGATGTGCAATTGCGATAAATTTAGTTGACCACTTTGATGGTAGTAGAATTATTTATCAAGAAAAGGGGCGTTAGATAGAAGAAAAATCATATCATATTCGAACACTGTAAATGCCACAAGCCACTAATAAGCATCCTCGGTGGCAAATCGGACTGAAGTTCTCTAGAAAGTATAATCAAGCAAATTTTGGCTAATACCACTAATTGTTAATTACAAGACACTTCAGAAAGCTTTCCCGATGAAGGACGAAGCACATGCCCACGAAGCAAACCGATGCATAGATGCCATGGTGGAGAAAGAAATGAAGCACCGCAACTTATCTAATTTTAGTATCTTCGATTTTGTTAAATTGCGGATCGCTCTAAATATAGATCCTAGAAGCTTCTCCTAGCAGTATTTTCTTTATGCCTGTTTCTAAAAATAAAGGATATATTTATTATTAAAGCACCCGTGATCAGTAATCTAATCACTACTGTACTGATTATAATGGAAATGTTTATTTTGTGTAAAATCCCGCTGACGCGGGCGGACGGACAGCACGTTTCCTATGAGCCTCCCCCCACAGCACACGCGTCAACCGAGAAAGGCTGGACATTTCCGTAATTAAGCGAGAAAACCAAGGTCATTTTAGAATATTTGAACGTCTCATTCCCGACTTTACCCCTCACGCTGGGAAAGGCACCAAACGGTTCGGCTTCCCCGCGCTTCTATAAATACCAGCACTATACACATACTGACTTCATTTATCCATTTCCCTCTGTCTGTCTGTTTCTCTCTCTCTCTTAAAGTCTTTGCTTTCTCTCTCCTAGGGTTTTCCAGCTCTCTCTCTCTCTCTCCTCCTCTCCGATGGCGCAGGCTGAGGTCCTGAACGGCGGAGCGGCCGAGAAGGCTGTCGTGTTCACGGCGGTGAAGCCGCAGCTGGTGGTGGAGGCTCCCAAGGCCGGCGACGCCATCGAGTTCTACAAGTCCGCCTTCGGCGCCGAGGAGCTCGGCCGCACCCTCCACCCCAAGCGCAAGGCCGACCAGGAACTCCCCCTCGTCCTTTCCGCTCAGCTCGCGCTCGCCGGCACCACCATCCTCGTCTCGGACTGTACGGACGAGTCTGCTGCTCCGTAAGTCTTGCTCTCTCTCTCTCTCCGCAGAGGACATAGCTTTGAGTGCTTCTCTTTCCGTAGATCCTGCTTCGAGAACCTGATATGCTTCCATGTTTACGAGGCTTTTTGGCTTCTTTGCTACGTTTCTTCGGCTGGTTGTTTTTACTGTTACGTTCTGTCTTGTTAATTACCTTGTCGCTTCCGTGTCGGAGCGTTTCGATTAGTTAGGGAACCTTTTGGACCTTGAGCTTCTTGTCATTTTATAGCGGAATATGTAGACCTCGCTTTAGTTCCGCCTTGTGTTGGCCTAATGCTTGAGCCTCTGCGCCGTATGTACGTGTTCTCCGCTAAACTCGCGAACATGACGTTTCGTTAGTCTTCGGCTTTCTCATGTCGTTATCTGCTTGCCGTGCTCACTGGCGTCGCCGTGTTATATACGCGTAAATCTGGAACGGAAATGGCTCGATCCGTCCGCTCGTGCTTGATATCTGCTGCTAGATGTTCACGTAGTCTCAACGAGATTAGCTGTTTCCTCCCCTCGTAGATGTGTCTTTTCATGTGCTTTGTTTTCTAGCTTGACCTTTAGTATTGTCAGTCTCCGATCTATATTTTTTTCTGAGCGGTCCTTTTCGCGTGCCTTATCTTCGCTGGGGTAATGGGGTCCCGTAAAAATCTCCGTTCCGTGTTCCGTGTTCTGCGCTAATTTTCTTTTTTTTCTTTTTCTCGACATTTTGGACTTCGAGATAATTCATTATTTTATTGTCGTCATGATCTTTGCTCGCAGTGTGAAGACCGCCGGCACCGGATGCATGCTCTGCCTGGAGACCGAGGACGTGGAAGCCGCCGTCGCGAAGGCGGTGGCCGCCGGAGCCGTGGCGGAAGGCGAGCCGGTCGAAGGCGACGGCGCGTGCTGCGGCGGTCGCGTCGGCAAGGTCAAGGACCCGTACGGCTTCACCTGGCTTATCTGCTCCCCAGCCAAAAAGTGCGCCGAGGCGGAATGAAGAAGAGGCAAGGCGTCGTATTAGCGAAGTTTTGTCGTTTAACGACTTGGGAAGGAGGAACTCGTGCAGGACTTTTTTTTTTTTTTTAGTTTTATGCGTAGCCGTCTCCGTTATGTGGTTGTTGCTTTTCCGTCTCTAACCGTCTCGTCTTTGGGGGGCGTGGGACCCTCCTTTTTTAAAAAATTTTCTAGAACCAAGAGCTTCTTTCTCTGGCCTGGTAGGAATTGGGGGATTGGGTGTGGTCATGAATAGGGCAAATGAATATGTTGATACGGCCATGATGGTATTTTACCCGCTGCTCATTTTGAAAATCGTCTCTCTCCCTCGCCCTCTCTCTCTCTCTCTCTCTCTCTCTCTCTCTTCTCTGAACTTTCGGAAACGCACACCTGCCATTATATTGACCAGATGAGCACGTTTCTTTGTCAATTTATTGTTACTAATTAAAGGAGCGCTTGTCGATCCGTTACATGCATCGCGGGGGAAGCAATAAATTTTCAAAGGGAGAGGGAAGTAATTTATGACTCTTGAAGGAATGAGACTCTGCTTCCTGGTTTTTGCAACGCGGATACAGACGTTTCTACGGATAATAGTGACGCGAGGCTCAGATGGGGACTAGTTATGTTAGTTTTTTATAGCCAGTGTGCCTCGATGCTGGATTTTTGCAGAAGCTTTTATGTGATAAGAAGCGGTTAGGACAATTCTTTAGTAGGGGTGGGGGTGGAAATATTTAATGGGGTTCAAAGCTTGGGCGAATGATAAAGAAGAGTCCCAAACTCTCTCTGTGCGAGAAGCCTCGGGCAGTGTTCGCGGGCCTAAAAGGTGTCAAGCGAGGGAAGAAGACTTGGACCCCACCCTTCCCCCCCCCAACCCCCTTCTTCCTGTGGGAGAAGTAGACGCGGTTGGTACGGATTGTTGAGTTAGAAATGTTTACAAAAGGACGGTACGCTGGAGTTATACGGGGTATAGCCGACACGCGTCGGCGTGCCAGAAGGTTGCGAAGATTCGATGAAATCTTCGTACTGAGGATGGGATTGGACGAATGAGGGGCCCCCAACGGGGGAGGGGTTGCGAAACGACATCGGACGTCGTGCTTTTTCTATTTGGGTCAAGAAATGGGCCTCCGAGAGGAGAGGCGGGAACCTCGTGACGCCTCTCGCGCGGCAGGCTCTGCCTCTCCCCCGGTTTTTGACCCATCTTTTCAGGTCACGCGATTTGCAGGGGGAGTCGGCAGTGGGGGCGATGACCTCTCTGCGCTCTTTATTTATTTATTTACACTTCTATAGCGTGGGACGACGTGTTCGGCTATCTATTCACTTGTGCTTCGGTGCATGTTATTCAGGATGTATATATATATATTCTAAAGAAAGTTTTCCATTAGCTCGAGATCCCCGAACTCTGTCGATTCAATAAGAAGTGCGGGAGCACAAGATGATAATGATATCAATCTTCTAACGAACAGGACAACAGAGTTGCAAGCACACAGACAATTAAACCATAGATAAAAGCGGAAGCAGCATTCGCTAAGAGCGTCGGAAAATGACGAGCCTCACGAGCTTTATGCAATCCGTCTCGACATTTATAGCTCATTGAGGCTCCCCCGAGGCTCCCTTGCGTAACCTGCAAAATAGCAAATCGATTATGGTCCTCCCTGCTCGTTGGATTAGAGGATTTGACCCTATCAAGGCCATGAAAGTTAGTGTCGGATTAGCCTTTAACCCCGGAATAGCAAATTCATGCGTTACCCAACACTAGCACGAGGATCTCGCGTTCCAAACTGAAAATTCAAAGAGGTCTGCTCCGGATTTTAATACCTGGGCCTAGACAGCACAAGACCCAAAACTCTTTATAGTCCGGGTCTTACTGCTTTACGTTTTTAAAGCCCAAATGACTATCGAAAGGCCTCGCCTATTAAATTCTCTTCTTTAAAAAAAACCTATCCGAGGCATCACGTACGAAAGATGGGTTAATATATCATGCTTATTTGCTCATTAGCAATTGCTAAAGTGCTATGACGTGTTCTTATTTGCATGTAATCGCGAAAAAGAGTCTGAAATCTTCCGTCATCAGCGGGAGGAGGAGAGTTGATACCTTAGCAATTGGCGGGAGGAGTAAGACCGCACTTAGCAGGCAACCCCATCGCGAGATCGGGATCGATCCCCAGAGCCGGCAATACGGCCGAGTTCTTGTACGAGCAGAGGCAGCTCAGGTCCGCCCCGAGAGCCCTTGGCAGCACTCCTTCGTCGGCTCCGCCGGGTCCGGCTTCGTCACCGCCGGCTTGCAAGCCATCAGCTGATCATCGCTCATCTTGCACAGCGTTATCGCCTCCGAACGTCCCGCCAACGCGACGGCCACTACCGCCACCGCCACCAACACCAACATCAACCTACCGGCAGCCATCCTTTAGGAGTGGTTTTGCAGGGCGCTTGTGAACTTGTGATTGGCATGTCTACAACGTGTGGTTATGTAGAGAGCAAAAGGTGGGTGCATCATTGCGCAGCAGACGAAAAGGACAACGACCCGTGAAGGACAATTTGGAGGCATTCAGGGTTCACGGGGGGCAAGTGGTTTCTAAGTTTTGCTCTGTCCTGTACGGCTTCGATGGCCAACAGCTCTGGTGGGGATTGTTTATAGGGAAAACCGCGACTCATCGAAGAGGTGAAGCGGCAATTCTTGAAGCTTCGACGAGGCCGGTCATACGAGTTCGGATCCCGATTTGTCTTTTTAGGTTGGTACCGTCGGCTTGCGAAATAGAGAAAGTGGTTCTCGGTTTATTGGCTTCTTTATGTCATGTGTTCGTTCTTTGATGATGGAGATCCGTTGCCCTAACATGGTTACAGGCCTTCATTCATTCATCCGTTCATCTGATTTCTTGAGCACTGCTCGTGAAAATTTGAACACGTTGATTTGCTGCACATGCGTTGGTCTAGTGGACTACTAGTGTTATGTGGTAGTGACAATCTTGAAGCTCAGGAATAACTGATGAGTTGTTAGATTGGATGATAGTTAATTTCCTTTGGTCGTTTCGAAACTTACCCGTCCTTTTCAGACTTCGAAATTAGCGGTAGAATCTCACTGCCTGTATCTGCGGATACATGCTATTACTAGTGTTGACACCCAAAAATATCCGATTTCTAGTTATTATTGATATGCGATGATTGTTCGGAAACAACAAAACTAAACTCGACAATTTCATATGCAACATCAAAATTAGTGAAGAAAAGGAAAAAGAGTAGAGAATATACTATCTAGGGTCATGTCTGCATCCATGGAGGAAACCAATTAAATGGACTGACGATTGGTTGATGTCATATGCAGTTGATGACTTAGACGAAAGTATTAGCATATGTTAACTAGTGGCAAATGATGACAGATTATTTTACGAAAGTTGTCGATAATGTGTTAACTAATGAGTAGATGATTGTTTCAGAGGTTTGCATCTAAGGCTCAAGCACATGTAAATCCATTAAGGAGATCGTGGAGAATAGTTAGGTGAAAACGGATATTGACATTGCTATTTTGAAGGGAATTGACAATGTGGGAAATTAACAATTCTTTGGAGATAAGGTTTATTTTGAAGGAAATTGACAATGTGGAAAATGAACAACCTCTTGGAGATAAAGACTACTAGTTTGAAGAGAGCTAACAACGTGGGAATATGAGACTATTATTTCAGAAGCGTCTAACTACAATTCAACCACAAAGAAATCTCTCTCATACAGTTATGATAAAAGGTTGACAATCAAAATGTAATCTTCTATTATCTTTATTTTTCCTTAGTTATAACTTTTGGATTCGCATTGCTGATTAAATTCCAACACCTATCTTTATCCCAATGTTTCGTCATCAATTCAATTCCAGCACGCATCTCTATCATGGGTGTCACACCATCGATTAAATTTCAACGTTACATCTCTGCACGTTCTCGAGTATTGTCATCAATTAAATTTTGACACAGTTCATGCACATATATTGCTGTGAAAATGGTTGTATTTTCAAACCTTGTTGTTGATTGAATTCCAGCACGGTTTGTATGTACAATGTAGTTTGAAGTTCGAAATAAACTTTTGCAACTATTTCTTGTTTGCCTAGATATTTCCTGTTTGAAGTCGCCACATAACCCTTCTCTTCTCATCAAAAAACTAAACAACATTTGGAAAAGATATTTCATCGTAAATTAAATTCCTATGAAACAAATGGCATGCCCGATAGGACCACTGTGGTTGATTTGAGGAGATACGATGGTGAAAATAGGAAATCAACTTGATCTTGATGATGGTGGTGGTGACAATTCACACCCGGTGGTAATGACAAGAGGGGACACTTTGAATTGTTGAATGCATTATCGATGGCGGAGTAAGAGTAGGTCAGAGATGTCGATATCCCAAGATAATGCACCGATGAGCAAAGAAGACAATTAGAGCCAACTCTTGTCTTGTTGGCCGCCATGTGACGGTTCTTCAAGGAGCATAACAATCAATTGACAAACCACATGAAAGCGTTGACGTGATCAAGCCAATTATCGTCAATACCTTCCATGAAGTTATGAACGGGCAGGCAAATCATGATAATCCTACATTTTATGGACCTATGAGGTTGGTGGTATCAATTATGGCAATTTGCCAATGACAAGGAGGCACATGATAACTCTTGAGTTTCCTAATTTAAAAGAATTGAATTATTAACAAATCATTCAATTCTTTTAAAAGGGGGCATATGTTGACACCCAAAAGTGTTCGATTTTTAATTACTATTGATATGCAATGATCATTCGGAAACAAAAGAAGTGGACTCGACAACCGGGTATATGCAACGTCAAAATTAGTGAAGAAAAAGGAAAAGAGTGAAGAATATACAATCCGGGTATGTCTGGTCATCTGTGGAGGAAACTGATTAAATGGATTGAAGATTGGTTGATATTATATGCAGTTGATGACTTGGATGAAATTTTGTTAGCACATGTCAACTAGTGACAAATGATGGCAGATTGTTTTACCAAAGTTGTCGATAGTGTGTTAACTAATGAGCAAATGATCGATTTAGAGGTTTGCATCTAAGGCTCGGCACATGTAATTCCATTAAGGAGATCGTGAAGAATAGTTAGGTGAAAATGGAGATTGAGGTTGCAATTTTGAAGGGAATTGACAATATGGGAAATTAACAACTCATTGGAGATAAGGCTGCTATTTTGAAGAGAGTCGACAATGTGGGAATATAGGACCATTATTTTTGGAAGTGTCCAACTACAATTCAACCCCAAAGAAACTGCTCTATACGGTTATGACAAAAGGTTTATAAATATCAAGTTTTGTCAATTGGAAGAGGACCTCTTGATAATCAAAATGTAATTTTTTATTATTTTTACTTTCTTACACTTTATTTTTCCTTAGTTATAACTTTTCGATTCGCGCCATCGATTAAATTCCGATGCGTATCTTTATCCCGATGTTTCGTCCTTGATTCAATTATGACGTTACATCTTTGCACGTTTTTGAGCTTTGTCATGGATTAAATTTTCGACATAGTTCGTATACATGTATTGCTGTGGAAATGATTGTATTTTCAAGTCTTGTTGTTGATTGAATTCTGGCACGGTTTGTATATACAATTTGGTTCGAAGTTCGAAGTAAATGTTTGTCGCTATTTCTTATCTGGCTGAATATTTCTAGTTCGGAGTCGCCATAAAACCAGTCTCCTCTCATGTAAAATATCAAATAACAACTTTCGAAAAAGAACTCGTCAAAGATTCCGGAAAACTGGCATCCGAAAGAAGGGTCGGAAGCACTACTGGGTTTATTCTCGATCTTGAAAATTTTTGGTAAATTCGTGAAATACGGGCAAGAGCTTCATAGGTGTCGCGCTGGTTTCAAGCTTCCCACTCCCATCACAGTGGGGCAGGGGTGATCGGCTTGCCAAATAGGCAGTGGTGTACAAAATTTACCAACGTTAACCACGTTTTTTAAATGAGTAAAAACTACTAACCATCTTTTTGAGATTATATGAGATTTTGTTTTAGAAGCTTAAATCGTTCGACGAATGCATGATTTAATATTAAGATATAGCACATGAAAATATGTAATTGGGGAAGCAAATATCTACCCATTAAAAATTGAGATGAAAAGTAGAATGGAATAGTCATTACATCACCCAATAAAGAGTATATGATCCTATATAAATAGGTTTTACAAAATAACTATATAAAGTAGTAAAGTATTAATCACAATCAATCATAACTAATCAAAGGACTTATACAGGATCCCCTAAATATATCTACATCATATTTCGTCGGAGAACAAAGCACACTTTTGGGAGTGTGCACAAAGGAAATAACAAATTTTTATATAAATGTGCAAGAACTAAGAAGGTTAGAAATGTCCATTTGAATCTTTGAAAGGTAGTCATGGGTTTAGAAATATTTTTTCAGCTGAAATTTGAGGTTGAAAACTACTTCTTGGTGCTTGTTTTGCGTGTAGTTTGGATTAAGGGTAAAGTACAAAATGCAGACTAGAGCCGAGACCAGTGTCTTTGAAATTACCGGTGCTCGGGCCTGGGCCACATACTTCTTGTTCGAAGAAAATGAATGGGCTTTTCATGGGAGATTTTCACTGGATTGGCCCATAAAAGGATCATTTTTAGGGCCATGAAGAGGATCTGCTAGCTGTCCCCTCATCCTTTTTCAATTATAGCTAATCCCGCGAGGTTGGCTTGCCAATGAATAAGCGAATTCACATGAATGAATTGTCTAAATTGACATCTCTTTCGTCTTGGTTAAAATTCTATTTTGATTGGCATTTCTGGTAATCAATATGCTTTTGATAATAAAACTTGATTAAATCTTTAATCAAGTCGTCAATTATGTTGACCCTTCTCTCCGTTGAACAGATTACCGATATTTAGTTCAAAACATTATGCAATCAGTCCCTGTTCAGAGCTGACTGTTTTTCAAACATTGACATTTGGCAACAATATGTATATGAGAAGGTAACGGTGAGGAAAATACAAAAAACAAATGAGAGTGATTCGAGCAAAATGTTTTGTGATTTTGAGTTGCTCAAAGTTTCAACCATACGATTGTAACATGGAAATTATAATTTTTGTGGACTGCTTTTATCATGCGGACAATTCTATATTCGGACCAGCTATTCAAGTTTTGACTTGTCTTTTACCGAGTACACGATGTAAGACCAATTGGCTTCTAAGTCCGGTCCTCTAAGATCTGCTTTGCAAATTGAAGGTGACAGGTTTGATTCCCCGGTCCTTAGAAAACCTTGGTTTAGTTGGCGAATCAAGGGCAAGGGTATAGGTATGTTGCCTGTCTTGACCTACTCCACGCGCATTGGCTAGGGTAACACCCAATGGATCGTTGATATTTTGCTAATTCATTAAATTGAATCCAACATTCTAAAGCACATCGGGTAGCTCCCAACCCCGTCCGAAACCCTTTTTGACGAATAAGTCGCTCTGCATCTGCACTGGCAGAGTACGCTCCCAAAATTCAAACAGGAAAAAAGAAAAACCATAAATTTCCCAGAAGAAGTCAACAGACTTTCACATCAACCAAAAAATATCCAACTAAAAGCATTTCAAAATAAAAAGAAAATCACCGAATGGACAGAGAAAAAGAAACCTAAAGCAACGGGGAGTATGTAGGTAACCCTCGGTCTTCTTCAGCAGTTTTCTGACCTTGTGCTTACTGCTTACATCCTTCGCGGTGTATGTATGTTCAATCTGAGAACAACATCCACCGACCTAATACGATTTTCTTGTAAAGAAAGAAAGATAAAAAGGAGCTCCACTTATAATTTATTTCACGTGTCCACTCCCTACTTTCCTTAATCTTTGTTAGTGAAGAAGGCACTAATGGATCAAAGCTAAAAAGAAGGGAAAAAAAAAGCATTAATAGGAATCTTCTTTTCTTTTCTTTTGCAGGGATGGTGCTGATGGAATCAATACTTTGCCCAGGGTGGCATATTCAGGAACAAAAAACTGAGAAGTTTGATATTCTCGTGCGAGGACAATAGCTATAGCAGCACTTGCATATTCTCATCTCCACTTTTGTTTCAAAGCTTCAATTGAGTCGGGGGCCATGGTGGAATCGATGTTTGAATTTCATGTTGAGTCAGGCCTCAGGACTGAATCTTTCCCAAAGGCACCGCAAGGGTACAAATGAAGTGGAATAAAGAGGAAAAGCACAGCCCAGTCATCTCCCTTATCTGGCTATCTGAAACTCCAAAAAGAGAGGCCTCTCCCTTGGAGTTCTTCACATTCTCTGCATCCTTTCTTCTTTCCTTCACTCTCCTTTTCATTTTTCGGACTTAAGGGTCGAATCCAAGTAATCGAAAATATTGGGACCACCATGAAAATCCTGTCTAGTCAAAAGCCCTGTACCTCGCCAGGGCTCAAGCTCCATCAGGCTCGCGTACTCAACACTCGAGATCAGTATGTACTGCTCGAGCTCAACTTGATTAAATTTAATTACATGTTTGTAGTGCGCTTTTCATCTACGATTAACGGAGTAAAAAGATCGAAAGTTTAATCTTTCGATCTGAGTGAGGGGCCGCCCCTTTCGAGGCATCTTTAACATATAATTTAGAAGAGGATTATCATACATTATCTTCTTTTTCGGTGCGTGAAACATGCTGACATCCTTGTATGCCAATAACGAAATTAACCGACTCATTAAATTAACTAACTAAAACGCACTTTGCACTGAGCTCAACAGGGACACCCTTTGCACGTCTCCTCTTTACCAGCAACGGTGGGCATTAGATTATATTATCATTAAAATTAAAAAAACGATAAAAATCAATCAAGCAAGCATGATCAATTATTTTACTCTTTAATATTGTTATTTTCAAAAAACATAAAGAACAAATACCATTATAAATTCCCAAACTATACTCATGTAATACAAATATCTTTATCTTTTTTTATATCATTTATTTCAATTTCATCTTAACTACATTTTTCAAAATAATATAAATTTGGGGTTTTGTATAACGATATTAGCGTCTTAATGGATTAATTTACGGGTTTTTAATGATACAGAAAAGTTGAAAATATGGTGTGTTTAGAAGTTTTTTTTCTTTTTTTGGCGGTATGAAGCGATTGTATAAAAAATTAGAAGGATGATAATAAAAAAGAGAAAAGAAAAAGAGGATGTTGTGGTAAATGAGAAAGGGACAAGTCATTCTCTGACCTTGTCGCTGCAAGAGAGGACTGCAGCGTGTGCCAACAGTAAAAACGCAGCAGGAAAAACCGGTTAGCACTTGAACAGATAAATAAATAAATGACGACTGCCAAAAAGACAAAAATCTTATAAAAAAAACACGAGAAGGGAGAAGCAAAATTGTTGACCTCAGCGTCCGTCTGACTTCGGCCGTACCAAATCGAATTTAAATCGCGTCTCCCGAGCTCTCTCTCTCTGTCTGTGCTTTGGTCTTCGCTTCGGTTGACGAGGGAACAAGGACCGAGGGACATTGCACCATGTCACGGAGCACCAAGCTATTCCCTTTCCCCCCCTCTGGCTTAGCCGTGTGGGCTTAAACAAGTGGTGGCGAGAGAGACAGAGAGGAGAGCAGAGAGGGCATTAATGGCGAGGCAGATGATAGTGTCGGTCATGTGTTTGATATAAGGCTAGCGGATTTGAAAACGGATAGCGTGTTCGAGCGGAACCTAGAGGAGAATGCTCACAGCTTTCCTTATCCTGGTTCTGGGATTGCACTTAATAGTGCAGCAATAGATGTATTCGTAACTGTACTGTTTCTTTTAAGGGGTTATTAGAAAATGCTCATTGATGACAAAATCATAAGCATGTTTTTGTAAAGGACAGCTCGAGTTTGGAAGCATCGATCCACGGGTGATACGAGAAATATCAATTGCATTTTGGACGACCTATCTAGTAGGTAATTGCATTGCCACTGTCCATCCTCTTTCGGATGGGGTTTTGCCATAGGAGAAAGCAGCTACGAGGGGAAAAAGGGTTTTGAAAGTTTTGAAAACACTCGGTATTTTGAAATAAAAATTATTTCAATGAAATTATCACTGACAAGATAACTAGAGACATAGGTGCACATGTGAAGGTATTGGTTAATTTGCAAAAACATTAGAAATTATGGTATGGGTGTTCGGTTACTATGGAGAGGGATTAAATATTCCACAATGCCCTTCCAACACTAGATTTTCAATTAAATCTATCAAGTGGGATTATCGAATAATTTCCTAGAATGCTGATGCAATTTTGATTGTTCAATGATGTAATTAGAAAAATCTTTCTTGACATTCCAAGCTTTGGCATGACTTCATGTGCTGCATGAGTTAGTGTTTTGAAAATATTACGAATGAGATGAAAATATGCATTATGTCCTAAATTATGATGTGTACGCAGGTGCAATTCATTGTATGACATTTTATTTGATTATGCATGCTTAATTTTGAAATTGAGCAAGTCATATTATTTAGCTGACTTATCTAGGGGTACTTTTGTCATTTTAGCATCATATACTATTAGGTTTTAAAAGTTGAAAACGATTTTTTTAGTAAGATAACTACTTTTTGAATCTTTTTTTGGAAAATTCACGACATGCGCGGGTCCTCAATTCACTATTCAAGGTCCCTCAGGTCATCGACTTTTGATCGGCCAATCATCCAGCCTTTGGTCCATTGGGATGGATCCCGATGAGCACGACGTGATAGTACCATTCAATCAAACTTTTGATGAAGTAAAATTTTTATGTCAAATTTGATCAAACCTTATTCAAAATCATGTGTCTACAGTTAATTAACATTGTCCTTTGGAACATTTATTAACCTTACCTATGTTAAAGTGATATAGCAAAGGACCCTAACCGTTAGCTTTTTGGATAACGAAGAACACATATGCTGGATAGGCATATAGTGCATTTTGATTTAAGAAGCTCTGAATGTAAAGAACTTCATAGTTTAAACCATCCAGTCGCATACCTAGCTCGTATTCTGCCCTATCAAAAAGATTAACGGGTCACTTCATGAGAGAGAATTTCGGCCTGCTCACATGCACTAGTCCTTGACATTACCTAAAGAAGTCACCAATCTAAACCAATGCGAGGGCATGCTCATCGAAATGAAGAGTGCTCCGCAAGAGAAGGGGTTGCTTCGAGAAATGGAGAAACACCCTTTAACTCCACAGAGAAAGAGAGAAGCGGCTTTATTCTAGGGTTGCTTTCTTGATGATGCATGGGAATATACACCAACACGAGCAGACCCCATCCACTTCAGGTTTTCAGGATCGTCAGCGACAAACTAGGGCAAAAGCAAAGAACCTCTGGGGCCTCTCCCCTGATAAGGAAAAAGAAAAGTTGAGAGAAAGATCGCAGGGGTAGGGACCAGTCCCAGGACTGATGTGGAATATTAGAATAATGGAAGAGAAGGCATCGAAAGGAGGAGGAGAAAGCAACCTCTCCACACACACGATCTCTCTCTCTCTCTCTCTCTCTCTCTATATATATCGATCTGGTGTAGGATTTGTGGGGGGGAATGAAGGATCACTCATGACTAAATTACACCAGCCTGTCGTTGTGTCTGCTTCTGTGAACCTTCGTTGTCGGTGGGTTCGGTTCGCTTTCTCGCTTTAATTTTTACCACACCGTCTCCATTCTCTCTGTCTTTACTGTTCCCCGCATCCCCCATTCCTTTTGGCCCCTACCTCAAAGCTGCTACTACCCTCCCTGTTTTTTGTACCTTCTTCTCTCTCTCTCTCTCTCTCTCTCACCCCGCATTGATTAGGAATTCTCTGGACTTGTTTTTGAAACGTATCTATCCTGTATGAAGTGTAAGGCTCTGAGGCTATAGATCGAGGCGAGAGCGCGGTCCAATTCTATTCGGAACTGGTTTTGGTCAGTACAATTTTGAACCTACTCTGGAAAGAACCCGCTAATAACTCCCGTGGCTACTAGCAAACGTAACTTTCATGTTAAAAGAATATGCACAAGCTGCTTGTGTAAAATATCATTTACATTGGCGGTGTGTGCTCTAATTTTTTCAAAAGTAGATGTCTTAACGTTTGTATAATAAACTCTAATCCAAAATTGAAATCCTTGTTAATTCTAAGTTCAATTTCCTGTTTCGACTTTCTGGAGATCCCTTAAAGTGGGATGAGATAATTTAAACATCTCAAAATTCCATTTTTTCCGTTTTTTCTTCTATAGTGTTTTAGCCGGCTTTCGTACACCTCAAAAGCCTTTCAACGCTTTGTAAATTGAGGCAAAGAAAGAGAGAGTTTTGCGGAAGAGTGACTTGCACCACTTGTTAATTAGTCAAAAAAAAAATGGGGTAAGTACTCTATTTTTCAACACACCATCAGTAATAAGTACTTTAAAGATAAAATTTTTATTTAAATCTACACGCAAACCGATGACGTGGCAATACAAGGGCAATTAATTAGATTCCATATGGACACCACACCGATATTCTGTCCCAAAAAAATGATCAAACTTTAGTGAAAGCGTGCCCAAAATTGCAACGGCCTGAAAAGCTTGGAGAGCATGAAAATTCATTAAAGTTAAAGGGATTTTACCCTTTGTTGACCTCACTGCCTCAAACTTACTGCTCCTCCCCCCCTCCTCTCTCTCTCTCTCTCTCTCTCTTCCTTCCTGGGAGCTCTTGCCTTTTTAAAGAGCCTCCCGTGCCCACCTGCTTCCATAAAGCAACGAGCGAAAAAGAGCACCCGATCTCGAGTTCTCTCGTCTGGCTCACCTTCGCCGTGCTCGCGTCCCTTCCAAAAGACTGCCCTCTGCAACTTCTTCCGCCTCCGATGGACGTAAGCACTTTCCTTCTCTCCGTCTTGCCAAGTTCTTGAACCGTGGGCACTGCCGATGTTTATGCTATATGTTGGCGTGTGTATGTGTGTGTACAGGACTACAACAGGTTTCACATACCGGCGTTCGGGAGCTGGGACTGCTACGATGGCCTCCCCTTCACCCAGTGCTTCGACGAGGCGTCGGCACGGCAGGCCGGGTTGCTCCGCTACTCCTACTCCGTCGACCGCGACCTCTACGTAGCCGGCGACCTCTACCAGAACGACGTCGTCACCCCCGCCATGATCGTCGTCCCACGCCGCCGCCGTCATCGACGGGTAAAGTCACGAACGACCACCGTCCTTTTTTTCTTTTTTCCTCGTATTATAACGTGCATTTTCTGGTTTACCGAAAACCGCCCCGATGTGCATCGCTGTCTATAAGTAAAATGGTACGATATTTAGTTAAAATAAGCTCACGTGAGAGACTATAATATCTGCTAAGATTCTGTGTGTTGCATAGTGAGTCATAATCCAATGGTTTTTCTTGGGATATACTCTTTCTTGTGGCTGATCCATCATCTTTTTCTGGACAAAACCCTTTTCTCCTTTCGCTTTGCTTTCTCCTCTCTTTCTTCTTCTTTTTCCCGTTCTTTTTATTTTGTGAATTCTGGCGCTTGCGGTCGTTGCTGCAGCGTGCATAATCATGCACTCACGCAAGCCCTCTTTTTATCTTTTGTTTTTCCCAGTATGAACAGCTTCAATTATTAAAAACTACTGTGGAAACGCACGCTTTTTGGGGAAGCGAAAAAAGGCTATAAGTAAAGAAAAAAAGGAACGGTCCAGGCCAGGCTTGGGTTAGCTCGACCAGCTAGGGTTTCTGAATCACGTCTTGGGAAAGATCAGAATAAAAAAAGACGGTTTTATCGGGAAGTATCGCGAGGGTTTTTTCCTTTTCCTTAAATTACTCCACGTACTTGTCACGCTCAAATCAGTCAGCTGGGAAGTTCAATCGCCCGATTCGAGAATTTATTACGTAGGCTAGAGTTTACAACTCTAAAAGTTACGTTGAGATAGGCATGTTTATGTTAGTGTTCATGTCTCAGTTCCTATCATTTCATAACGTAATTATAAACTCTTTTAGTATAAGATTAGTTTTTTTGAATTCGTGATGATCTTGTCATTTTTCAGATTTACCAATATAAGCTTCTATAAACACGAGAAACGTCGTAAATTTGCGTAGATACTGTACGATGCTCCTTTTTCTTGATAATGTGATGAATAGTCATATATAATAAATCGATATAAAATAATCACGGGTTTTGCAATTTCTTTACTAGGGCTTTGGGTTAGACTAAACTAAGTCTATTCGTTGGAACTAGGGCATTGTTAACTAGATGAACACATAGAGTTTCTTTTGAGAGAAGAAGTCAATTATGATAATCATAATCAGGGGGACAAGATAATGTTGTCTAAATGGTGTGGTGGATGGTGATAATTGCAGGCAAAAGTCAGTGACCCGAGTCATGATGCCAAAGAAGGGAAGGAGAAAAGTTGGGCCAGCGACTTTCAGGAGCCGATGAGCCCTCCTTTTGTATCCAGGCCAACCCCAAAACCTGTGGACGAAGACCTGTACAAAATCTCACCTGAGCTCCTTTATGCCGAGCCCAAGAAGGTATCTACTCTTTACCATCTTTTCTCCTCCTTTATTTTAGTTATGCAAAAAGAGGGTACCAAGTATTTTGATGAAAATGATTTAAAGTTCTCTCCTTTTGGACATTTCGCTGATTATTGTTTTGGGTTGCAGAAGAGAGGGTGGAGCTTCTGGTCATGCTGCTTGGTGCCCACTTGTGCTTCATGAAGCTGGGAAAGAGAGAAGGGTCTTACAGGACCAAGTACATATAATCTTATATATGATTATGATGATGAGGATGAGGATGATGATGATATAGATGAGCTAAGAGTACATAGGGACAAAATGTTTGTGTTATGCTGTATTTGAATTCCCAATTGGTGAGCATTGGGATGAGAAAGCTGCTGGCTGAGGGAGGTGATGTGATATGTTGGTTTGTCATCTCATTGCTATGTGAGAGAGTATGATTGATTTTGTCAATTGAGTATCTTTGATCTTCTAGCAAATTTCGGTCGCTTTTTGTGGTTGTCGATTATCTGCTGCTTTTTTCGAAATGAGACTTGGCTAAGAATTTGACTTATTAAAGGACTAGCGAAAAGAGGGATCTTTAGTCCTTTTGAGGCGAATGCAGTGGGGTGGAAAACATCGACTTGGGCAAAAAGCAAATTGAGCAAAAGAGAAAAAGGGGAAGATCCCTTCCTTTTTTTCATCAGATAATACTTGATTATAGGCCAGAAAGAAAACGATAGTCTTCCCTTAAACATGATTACATCGTTTTAGGAAAATAATATTCTCTAAAACATGATAACATCTTTAGTCTAATCTGTCCCTCGCTTTATCGAAAGACTTTTGATCGGTGCACATGAACAGACAATTAGAAGAAATATATCTTTGCTTATGTGTTTGAAATTGCCATTTTATGTCAAACCACTAATGAGAACGGAGAAGACTTAATGATTATACATGTCATTTCGAAATATGCGTTTCCTATTCAAGCTATTATGAGCATCGTACACTTGATAAGGATATATAAATTTTAATTTAGTCTAGAAAAGACATTAATCGATAAATTTTTAAGGGGATGATCACCTCCATGATCATCCACGTATTCCACTATGAGCACCCATCAAACTTCTTATGCCATTAAAGCTTATTCAAAATAGAGATTGATCATTGTTTTTACCGAAATTGTCGGCAAAGCCATTCAAAGAATGGATCGATGAATATGACGGGCTTTTGCTCATTCTTGAACAATAAACTAGTTTGATGAGAAAACTAATAGTACAAAACCAAAGGCAATGGCGCCCGTCCACGTAAAGATACACTGGAAATTAAAAGCGAACGATTGTTGTCTATTGATTGATAGGCCATCCTTTATCCGCACTACTAATACTTATTGCTACTAGAGGGTCAACAACAACATCAAAATGAAGCAATTGCATTCTATCAACTCATAAAGTTAAGGAGAATTACCAAAAAATCCTAAATCTAAGTCAAATAGATTACGAGAGTTTTACGCTTGATTTAATACCAAAGCAATTTCTTTACCAATTTAGTTTTAAACTTTTTTTTTGGTCAATTCAATTCTAACTTTTTATAATTGGCCAATTTAGTTTGTTATGCTAAATTTGGTCGACTGGCGTTAACGTGGACACTGGTCGGTGCGGCCATCCGATGAACACTAACTTGATAATTTTCTAATAATATTTTATATATTTTTCAAATTTTTTTCTTTTTCTTTTTCTCTGTCTTTTTTTTTCTTCTTCCCTCTTTTGTTTCCCTACCCACAATGGCTAACAAGGCTCCGGCAAAGAGTCTCGCGAGACATTACGGGGGAGAAGCCAAAGAAGAAGAAGAGAAAAAAATTCAAAAAAATTCAAAAAATATATCAAATATTAAATTTATTGAAAATTTGTCATGTTAAGCGTTAGTTGGACGGCCAGCGTCCACGTTAAACTGCTTCGCACAATTTGGTTGAATAGATTGAATTGGCGCAATTGCAAGAGATTTTGGCAAAAAAAAATTTACGACTGAATTGGTATAATTATAATATGTTTAGGACTTTTTTTATAATTCCCCCCATAAAATTCAGTACATGTATTTTACAAGCAGTTAGTAAATAAACCCACTACTCCAACAATGCGATCAAAAGAAAAAAAAAGGAAAAACAATGTGGCCTTGCGGTTCCAACAACTACCCATATCTCCCGGCCCGGCCACTACAGCTAGGGCCTCCACGATCTGAGGATCGCGTTGGTCTTACATTTGTATTGTACTGATCTTCACTACTGTTCTTGAGGTTGCTGGCTCCACGGCTTGGATAACCAACTTGTTTCTAATCCATTACAACTCACATCAATCTTAACTCTCCTGTCGACTAAACTAAACCTCGTTCACCGTCACTCACACCTCGTGACCTAGTAATTTCCTTTAGCTTTCGCTACCGGCAACCATTTCAGTCGTCTTGTGGACTCTCCATATTTGCCAGCTAAAAAGCTTCTCAACGCCAACCAAATTTTACTTCCTGCCGAGTCTGGCGCTCGACAATCTCCTGGTCAGGAACTTTGGCCTTGTTCCGGTGCCGACAGCTACACATGATATGTACAAATTCCACGTTCACCCTTGTCACGGGTGCTAACTGACGTGCGATACGAACTTCATGGAATTCAACTTTACAAATTTTAATAATTATGAATATTTTTTCGCGTCAAGTAATGGGACAAAACAACTTTTTAGTGGCTAACGTATGAGTTCCTCAGGCGCGTGCGAACGACGGGGTCGGCCTACGATGAGAAGCGATCCGAACAAGCTACACGTGTGGCGACACACCGTCGTGCATTGCCCGGTCGTGGTGATCGCCCATTGGCTGCACCTCGTACGAGAGAAAGAGATTTTGGATTTTTCCCCTACCTTGAGAAAAGATCCGTCGTAGCTCTCATCTGTATCGACGTCCAGATCCTACATCTTAGATTTGATCTCATCTTCTGCTCCTACTTTTTAGCATTTTAATCTTTTTTGAATATCTATTTCTTCCATACTCTCTCTCTCTCTCTCTCTCTCTCTCTGGAAGTGAGTCGTGCCTGCTGAGACTCAGACGCACGACTCGAAGACGACGGCTGCTCCTCCTCCTCGAAGCCGCTCGATCCGGTACGTACATTCACTCCTGGATCGTCTTCTGGGCAAATGCGGAAGAACACGAGTTCTTCATCGATTACGATTTCGCACCTTCTTGGCTTTCGTAAAATCGCGATTGCATGCATCTTATCTGTTGTTTTTTTCTTTGCCGACCATCTATATAGTTGCGCCATCCCGTCATTTCTGCAAAAAGATGGAAACATTCGTCTTTTTAAATTCCTCGTGCTTGAATTGAACTGGGTCGTCATTCCTTTTTTTCTTTTTTGTCCCGTGATCGACTCGAATGATCCAACCAGTTGCATGATCTCGTAAAATCCTCTCTTAGGACGTGTCGGATTCGAATGATCCAACCATAGTGAGTGAACTATGACTGCGGATATCTTCTTTAAGTTGATCTTCCACCTCCGTACAGGGCGAAAGAGATGAAGAGCCCGCTCAACCACGGCGAGGAGTTGATCAAGGCGATCATGGAGCGCAAGGGAAACGCCAAGACGAATGGATCGAAAGAGCATGGCAAACCGGCTGCTGCTCCGTCTAGCAGCAGAACATGCATCTGCTCCCCGACGAGCCACGCAGGCTCCTTCCGGTGCCATCTCCACAGAGAAAATCAAGCCACCAAATCATCCTCGACGAACTCCGAACAGCCTCCTGCTACCGCGACCGAGACCAAGTTCGGGCGCCGACACTGCTCGTTCGGTAGCCCGCATCTGCTGTCGAGATTCGGGAGGAGCTCCACCACCACGACCTTCATGTGACGGACATTCCCGTGAGTGCTCGGCAAAGGCTAAATGCACGAGTTCGAGTTGAGGCTTGAGAGGGTAGTTTCAGAGCCCTCTCAGGTTTTTTGTATATAGTCTTTTCATCATTCTTTTGCAGTTCTAATCTTTCCATGCTCGTCGCACTAAGAAAGTCCTGGGGTTTGGGCAAACTGTTTATGTAAAGCCATGTTCTAGCTCGGAACAGAGGCTGTAGGTATAAAGACGTGCAGTTACTCGGGAATAAACCTGCATAGAAGTGTCTGCATTAGAGTCCCAAAGATCGATTTTGCCGCCATGAGCGCGGCGATCTCGAGGAAGAATGATATTTTGTCATTCGGCTGGAAGAGCAAAGTGCAGCGTTTTCCAGTTAATTGTAGTACTTTACTCCTCACATGTTGTGGGCTTGACAAAGCTTGTGAGAGAATGAATGCTAAGAGTATGACCTGGACTTGGCACGAGCGGGGTTCTACTCCCTCGTTGTCGCAGGATATATCAGCAATCAGTAGGACTGTGCAATCGGATCAGATGATGCGATTTCGGATCGGTTCCGGAACCACCGTGGAAACCAAGACCGACTGGATCAAATTTAGAATTGGTTTCATCCATCCACATCTTTTTCTCTATCTTTTCATTTTTTTCTTTAGTTTCTTGGACTTTACTCAAAACACTTTGCGCTTTAACTATAGCGACTCACCCTCATACCTACCCTCCTCGCTCGTTGGCTGGCTGCTTGCTCTCGCTCATTCGAGCTTCACAAGTTCGAACTTCACAATCCTGACTCGTTTCTTTACTTTCTTGTCTTCATTCATCTTACTTTACACCTTTTTTTGGCTCTCATTATTTTTCTTTCAAAAATGAAGCTTAAAAAAAGGGATACAAGAAAAATAGATTTTCGGGTAGACCCGAAATCGGACTGGAAAACAGAGCAGGTTTTCAAGAAATTTTAGATCTGCAAATTATCCACCTGAGGCTCATCATCCCCAGCAATTGAAGCGAATTTTTGGAAAGCCAGCTGTTTTCCGAGAGCAACTTGTAGATTAGATTGAAGGAATGGATCTAGGGGCCTTAACGTGCGACAGGAATCTGAGGAATACAGCAAATGTATTCGAAGGTAACACGTGAACATCTATACACCTCCACGTCTGTGAACAACACAACAAATTATCTCATTTGCCATGTAACCTGAACGTTCTGCACTTGATATTCACCGCGAAACTTCCACCAAAAAATAAATAAAGCCAAGTCTCCCTTTCAGAAAGAGAGGTATAAATATACAGCAGCAGTAGGAGCGTACTAGGAAACTTGGAGAGCTCTGACTCGAGCGGTCAGTTCCCTGACTTGGCTTCTCAGACGCTCCGGATTGCAGAAGAAGTCCACGAAGACCCGTCTTTGGAGCTCGACCTCCTGCGTGTGATGTTTCACAATCTGCCCCAAGTACAACGAACATTATTTTGGAAATTCAAAAGGAGATCTATATATAATCACTCGCACTGCTATTACGTAATAATTCCTAAAAGTGTCCTTAGTGAACACCACTCGAACTTCTGACATGCAAGATGTTGAAAATTCCCCTTGCAAGGAAAACTTTGCTTGCACTCTCCACTCATGCTTCCAACTAGAATTCCTTCCCCTCCTAGATGCTCGTCTCAATCAATACAATTGGTTTTAGTGAGTTTTCATGCAGCAAATTAGCAATGTAACTCTTCCTATAAATCTTTTCCTGCATGAAATTCATTATTTTTTTCTCTCGTTATATAGTTATATAACAATGTGATTAATCCCAATATTCTTCCTATATGATATAAAAACGATAGTGTCCCTGTAGTTTATATTGATATATGATACAAAATGAGGATTTTCCCTTTTTTGTTCAACATAGAAGACTTTTAAGAAGGGGGGATACATTACGTATTGTTCATACTTAAATACAAAATTTAAATTTTACACAAATGAAAAGATCCACGCCACTGCTCATGGCCATGTAAAATAGAATGAACCGCCCTCAATAAACATCAAGTTCAAAGTAGCCCCATTGATCACGACATGTTATATGTTATATCTTCATATGGTTAATTTTCGGCCAATTGTGTCATTAGATCACATAACATGTCGTGATCAATCTAATTCTAAGTCATATCACAGCTTGTGAAACTAACAAAAAGACACAGGAGCAGAACAAACAGACTAATGAAGATTGTCACCAAGTACATAGGATGGTGAGTATTCAATATTCAAATGAAATTAGAATTAAGATCAACATTACCTCAATCTTTTTGCAGTGTTCAAGAGTCACCTCTTCAACCGCAGCAGCCAGTTTTGCATTAATCTTCTCCATCTCATCGAGCTCTTTCATCAGTGGCTGAAATAATATCATACTTCCCATAAGTAACAAAACCAGTCTCCAATAAAAGATCGGCAGGCATTAAGATTTTAACATTTGCACCCATATACAGTTGAAATGTGCCACTGCTGCAAACAACTTAAGATTAACAAGTGATGAACTGATGTAGGCAACAAATATTATTAGATAACATATGATAAACTAGGGAGAGGAATCAGTGGATTGCGGCAAAAGATGACTCCGGCAGACATACCCGAGGTGTGAGAATTGGTTGTGCAGTTGTTGAGGATGCAAAAAGCAATTGCTGCATATTTTGAATTAGGGTGCACCTGAAACATATAAAAGAAACAATAAACGAAACCGACTGAGATTTTACTAAACATCATTGCATTTATTAATCACGTATGTGTTATAAACACGTCACGTGTAAGTAAAGACATTCGAGTGAAAAAAGAAAATCATATATGGAGGCCACAGAGGCTGTTGCTCAATATTAATCAGCATAGCAGAGTCTCTCTCGAAACTAAACCATTATCCTTAAAAGACTAACTATGTTGACATTCAAAAGTCGCACAACATTATTCAAATATTCTAAGCAACAAAACAACTACAGAGCCTAATTGCAAAACTACAAAATTGGTGTTAGAGTGCCTTTAAGAAGAAATGATAATCACCTCAAACCATAGAAATTCACACAAACATCTACATCGAGTACATTTTTGATCTAACAAAATATGGAGGCCACAGAGGCAATTGCTCAAAATTAATCAACATAGCAGAGTCTCTCTCCAAACTAAACCATTATCCTTAAAAGACTAATTATGTTGACATTTCAAAAGTTGTACAACATTATTCAAATATTGTAAGCAACAAAACAACTACAAAGCCTAATTGCAAACCACAAAATTGGTGTTAAGAGTGCCCGTAAGAAGAAATGATAATCACCTCAAACCATAGAAATTCACATAAACATCTACGGCAAGTACACTTTTGTTCTAACAAATTACTACTAGTGAAATTATAAACCCCTAATAGCAATATCAATCAAGTTACATTATATTTAGAGTGACAAGCTAGGACCTTGACAACAATGGCCTTATGGGGTTGGTTAACAAAAAAAACAATCAAATAATTCTCTTTATGCCATGAGGAAAATAAATGGCCAGGTTTGTGTGCATCCGTGGGGATTCCTTGAGTTCAGGTAGCTGTGTTATCATATAAGAAAAGAAATGGCAGTACCTCAAGTCTGCATTTCTAGCATTTCTAGCAATTTCTTTACTTCTGCTTCACACCACTTGTCAGATGAAGAAACCAAATTGTGGAAGAAAGGTGTTGAAAAATGTCTATTCATGCAAATTTGGAACGCCAGCATAAATGTAGAAGCAAAGATCATTCCTTATAGTAGAGCGTACATATCAAGACTTCCACCCAGCATTTTCATGACTAGCATCTTTCTATTTCTTAAAAGCACCTTCTTCCCATTCATGTAACAGACATTCATGGAGGAAAAAATTACCAAAAAGTCAATAAATAAGCAAATAAAAAAGATGGATGATGGTAATTTATGTAGTTGCCAACTAGAGGATTAACCAAAACCCAGTAGTAGTCTGATTATGATTAGTAAGACGAGGTGACATGAAAAGGAACAAGCTATTTCGACATGCATTCATAGCTCTACAGCATCCTGGAACTTACAGCTCATTGATGCATTTATTCCTTTCCTCTGGGAGGGAATTCTCAAGGTCAGACTTTAAGGCCATGAGATCTGACTGAAGACCAGATATCTGCTGAACAATGCCTGGAGCTGAGACATATGTTGACAGCCCTACTTGTGCATCTAGGATAAAAAGAGCAAACAAAAGATTTCGATATCATTACTCCAACAATCACAAAAAGTAACAAATACTTCTTGAAAAGAGGACCAGATCATAAGAATAGATGGATACTTGAGTAAATGCTTAGTAGGTCTCGAACACAATGTAGAAAAGTATCCCGATCATCCACTGCGCCCTGTTCTTGAACTTCAGAAGCTGCTTGAATAAGTACCATGCACCGATCCTATAACAGGCAAACATAGTTAGCAGAAGCTAGGAGTGGGCTTTCTGAGAGATTCAAAATGAAATTAGGCATAAACCACCCAGCTTTGAACTTTATATCTAACACAGTGCATAATTTAGTGAGTTGACACTTCCCAAATGTCAGAATCTGTCCCACAAATCACTTGAAAAGCTGAGCTTAAGTCTGCAAAAAAATCTAAGGAGCACTAGCTACTATAATCTCAGTGGGCAGAAACCATCATAAGTATATTTTAGCAACTAGATTGATAAATTTACCAAAACTAATTTCTCCTAAAAACTTCAAACTATTTATCCTATACCTTTTTTTGAGGTAGTATAGACATTGACTGACATAAAAAGCAATGTCAAACCCAAATGACAATTGGAATCTACATTTTACGACAACCTCCTGCTAAGTATACCACAAGCACAGAAAGAAAGAGAGAGTACAACAAGAACTGCCAGCTTGACATACCACTCGTCCCTTGGTCGAAGAGAAGTACCCCTGCAATTCTGACTCGATGACCTTAAGCAGTGAATATGCTCCGAGCATGTTCTTTTTTTCCAGCTGACAAGCTATTTTCAGAAATTGATGCCTTGCAAGCTGATTAATGAGATGATGTATGAACTGCCAAAGACAACAAAAAATTGTATATGATTATGCGTGCACAGAGAGACAAAGAAATCACATAAGCTTAACAGCAGGAGTGTTGAACAGTGTTAAGCAAAGTCTATCTTTCTCATTGTCAGTGTCACACTTAGACAGTTGGTTAACGCATAATAGGTTTCATAGCCAGACAAAAGAAACAACACGTAGGCAGTAGCAACACTTACCTACCCTGATCTTCTGACCTACAAGAATATTCATAACCAGTGTCTGAAAACCTTCAGGGCACTAGCCTATCAAAATTGTCCACTCTATCTTGTTTCCTATTAATCAAAATCAAAATCAACTTGACTACACATATCTATACAGTACTGCACTGAAAAAATCTACTGGCAACATGACATCACCGGATACAGAACATCAACAAGGAACTTCTTTCACGAAAATTCCAAAGATTTTTCGTTCCCCTTTTCCTCTTGTTTCACCTTCTAATTTTTCATTTTGCATTTTTACCCTCGCTACTGTAGGTTGTTCTGACGTACATGTATAAGCTCTGCCGATTTGTTCAGCAGATTGCACTAAAGGGATAGCTATATAATCATGTACAATAGGAAGTTCAATGAGTTCTACAAACAAAATTTGAAAACCTTAACAAGTGACAAGAAGCCTCTCAAAAGTCATCCTGGTTGAGGTCATCATCACACTGAATGTTTACTTGTGCTACTAAAATTTTCCACAAGACTTCACTTCCATAGTTATCTTCACTTCTCTTTTTGGTGAGAAGGACAAGAAATCCTCATCAAGGAGAACTAAATAGGTTTTCTTAGAAATTTTAAACATTGATCACGACTAGTGAGCCAAAGTTGAATCCAGATCTAGAACTGGAAAAAGAGGAGAAAAAATGAAGAGTAATACTCATCCGTAGTTGTACTTGCAAAAAATGAAGATCAGTTTCTTCTCTTCCCTGTTCTTTAAATGGTTTTTTAGTACAGTACGACAGCAGTAAACCGAGTTGAAAAGACGTCCAAAAGATTCAAAATCAATCATTTCTCAGCAGCAATATCATTTTAAGATATGGCAAACAATACGCTCAAAAAAAAAAAAAAAAAAGTGCTTCTAGATGATCTTGACAGATAGAAGGATCATTTGGCTGGGAACTTGAAGACTTAGGAACATTCAATATTTCCAAGCGAAAGTAACAGCAACAATGCTTCTGCTGAAAACGGCATAAAAGCATGTAAAGTCAGGTAAGCTTACCATCTTCTGCCGATTAATGTAGTACTCTTGGCGCATGACCTTCAAATCATAATCACCTAAGTAAATAGGTTAATTGAACATAAGAGTCAATACTTTTTATAACCAAAAACAGGATTTATTTTTCTCAAGAGGGAAAAATGAATGAAGTACCTTGCAGAATATATGTATCTTGGAGTTGAGCTAACTCCCAGCAGAGACTTGGAATTGTCTAGGAAAGAGGAAAGAATAAGCAGTTAATAAATAAGCAAAAAAAAAAGCATTGCAAGAATAAAAAAACAGCCCTATTAAGCAACTAAATCTGGACTTGTAAGTTTGTTTGTGACATGAGTACGATTATTGTGTTCCTTTTACAGCATTTCATACCTAAATACCATTGCTTGATACAAACAACTTGGACATGTTCTTTCTCAGACAGAACACATTATAGTCCACCAGTTCAACCCCATCAATCAATGTAACCGAGATCACTAGATATTCTTGAGCTTTTAAAGGTGTTGATCTTCTCATGATATATCAACTATCAAAATCTTCACACTCAGAAACAAAGTAATGGACAGATAAGAAGTGATCCAACTCAGATAACCAAACAAGACATTATAAGGAGACATTATGTCTACATGTTACATATCATTATAAAGATGTTATGTCCTTTTACATAAAGTTTGTCCAAAGCTCATCTGCCAAACTGTTTTGTGATTCCTAGACAATCAACAATTTTTCTTTTTAAATGCCTCTTAAATACATGAAAACAATGCCTTTTAAATTGAAGACGCCGTTGAGCTTTAACTTTCGTAGCAATGGACACCCAAACACAAAAAGATCGAGATCAACAACAAAGTAAAAATGATACAATCATGCTTTCAATATGGCCAACGAGCAGTCAACAGGGACATATAAAAACATTAGATTGGGTACATTTGTTGAAGAAATTAGGATATCGCACAGCACAGAGAAGTGCATACCTCAGAGAGCAACTTTTCTTCTTTGTGGCTAAGATTTGAAATTTCTCCCACCAACTCAGAATGCTTCCTCCTGCTCAATATGGCAGCTATTAGCACCAAATATGAAAATGAAAAGCATTCAAAACAAAATAGAATAACCAAAATCAATTCTGAACTTATGGTGCTAGCCTCAAGTATGAGACAGGCTATATGTCATTATTTGTTCATTCCTGGCATGGTTTAACAGAAATATGGCTTCTTTCAGGAAAATTTAGAAGAAGCAAAGGACTCTCTGCGGACAATACTATGACAAACATTAATGTCCGCACTGTAAGGCCTACAAGTATAGGTTGAGACATCCTTCATTTAGGCTTGTTTGATATAACTGAAAACAAGAGCTAAAACTTTAAATACCAAATCTTAGATGCTGATGATCTTAAGTGCTGAAAATAGAAACACAAAAAGTTGTTTGAAATTTATTAAGTTCTTTCCAGAGATAGAACAATGACCCTAGTCGATAGGTTGTAGCATTATATTTGGCAAGATTTTAGTTGCAATCAACTGTTTTGTATCCCCTCCCTTACTCACCACATTAAGTGGATTTTTAACTTAATGTCTATCAAGTCAATGCTGATTAACTTTAGTCAAACGAAAAAAAGTCACTGCTGATTTAGGTTATCAAACAAGCTTGATCTCATTTAAATGTTGAAAGGCTCCAAGAGTGGTGAGATACCCAAAACTATGGATTGAACAATCTTTATGCAGAGAAAAATAACTTTCCTGCATGCAACCTACTTCTAAAAGAGGAATTTAACAAATTAAACAGTGTCATCAAACAGTGAAAGTCAAGATCTAGACACAACATCAGCCATTTTGGCAACAAAATCTTGTTACTGCACATACGACTGAGTAATGAATAGGCAACCACCAACTATGGAGACAACAAAAGACCATCCTCTGCAAAATTTTTCTGTCTCCTTGAAGTGCCAAATCAATGACTCATGATTTATTTCTAATGAATTCCAAACACAAATCAAAGAGAGTGGGGCTTATATATTCATTCTCTCCCTGGATACCAAATATTGAGCATTCCATATAAGCCAAAGCTAACCTTACTTTTTTTTTTTTTTTTTTTTTTTTGGCTGAAGGTAACCTTATCATTTAACCGAGCAATTTATGTTGGCAACAGGAGGGATTGCGCCATGAGATAAACTTAACAGGTTCATAATAAATATGCCACTTTATTGGTTTCAAGTTCTTAAGGACATGTAGAGGAACTTCTTCATTATCGACAGTTTCCTTTTGGCACATTTGGTGTAGTGGTTTAAAGTTTCCATGCATACAAGCTGAGAATTCAAGCAGTTCAGCCAATACAGGAAGAACTTTCCAGAAAACACCCATACTCAAAGAACTAAATAACTCACCTCAGAGAATGAAGATCGAGGTGAATGTGTGCTTCATCTGATGTTACCTGAGCCTTTAAGGCCACAAGAATAGCTTGCTGCTTAGCATTCTCAACTTGGGCTTCAACCCATTGCTTCTCACTTGTGCCAAATCTGTGCAAGGAAGAAATGATAAGGTAGGACTTATTTCCTCTTTCTGATTACTAGCTAAAGACTGCATCCATGCATGTGAAAAAAAAAAAGGTGAAAAACTTTTAAATATGAGAGAAACCAAATATTTATGAACTCAAATCATTTTACGAGATTAATATATAGGTGGAGAAATTCAAATTACAATTTTGTTCATACTATAAAATGGATCATTATCATAGAATTTTAATATCATATGTGAGATTTCATGAAATATTTGAGCAACAATTCAAGGCTGAAATCCTCCTGCAACTTTGCTTTATTATATAAAGAGATATTTAAGAATTGTCTGACATGTCCCATCACCGAGTCACTACTGTTTACTTCTGTTGAAGTTTCGCAAACAGAAGGAGGGCTTTTTACAAACTGAACAGTAAGATCACATACATGGAACGAAGCCTTTGCAATTCCGATAGTCGTTGATGCTGAGGCTTTTCTGAATCTGTTGAATTGTAAAAGCAAAAAAAAGGGGGAAAGTCAGCATTTCATTACTCTAAAAATAGAAGGCAAAATACTACATTGAACAAGATAATTGTAAAGTTTACTATTTGAAAATCAGACTATATACACAACCCATAATATCATGGGGTGAGCAGCGCCATGCAAGCCCGATAGTTGTAGGGCTAACGATCCGGCTGGGCCCAAAATAATCATTATGTTGAAGTAAAGACCAAAAAGTTTAGATAAACTCAAGCCTAAGTATATGGCCTAAAAAAGAAATTCTGCCAAAGACCAACCACTTCAAAACATTTCTAAATTACCTCGTACTAAAACATCTGAAGCATCATCAAGACTCACCCACGAACATTTGGATTTGCCATCCTCAGCAACTAATCGAAAAGGACCCTGAAAAATTCATTCAAAACAAGACAATGAACATTACCTACATGCTTCAAAAAAAAGCAAGCCAAAATCTAAGTGCTATAAGCCACAAAACTATGTAACTCTTTTCTATAGGACACAAAATGAAAGATCTAAGACTAAACTATGTTAGGGAAATCCTTTATGATATTTTGAAGATGACAAAATAAATCAAAGGCTATTAACGTGTTTAATGATTGAGTAATAGAACAGAACATATAAAGGATATTGTCAAAATCTATACTTCAAAGAACCAGAAGATAAACTCTATGCTAAAGACAAAATATACTCAAACTTTATATCCAGAACGAGACACAAGTCTAGAATGTGACAAGGTTCAAAACAAAGCATGTTCAAAACGAAACAACTTGACAAAACATAACACAAGCCCCAAACATATAATGGCTAGTGATCTGATTTGGATTCTACTTCTATCACTCAACAACTACTAAATCTTCTAAATACAGATCTGTCCAATGGGTAGATTGGAAGACGATTCTCTAAATACTGTCCAACGGCTAGTTTGGAAGTGAAAGAGTATTTGAGGAGATCAAGGACCGATGAGCAAATAAGAGACGAGGTGTAAAATTTATAATTCCAAAGTCTGAGTGACCTTTGATCATACACTTGTCTCTCGTAAGCTTAAACGTTTTTGATCGTGAGAGAAATACCAGAAGAGTGACTTAAAGAGATGGTATGATCTACCACTAAGTGTTTGCACTCAAAGTTATAATTTCTTGTTGATTACATAGTGGAATCCAACCAGAACGCTGTTAGCGTGGGAGAGTAGACATAAGCTTGATTTAAGCCGAATCACTATAAATTTTGTGTGCAACATTCTCTTTCTTTAACTCTTCATATTTAAGTCCGTTGCATACTTACAGGTTATTTCAGAAATCTGTTCCATCACATAACAAATTCTGTTCCATCACATAACGAATTTTGAACATCTACCAGAAGTTTGATTGCTCATTTAAATAGACTCAAATACTTATTTAGACTTTGCTCAAAATTTATTTTATTCTGCATTTATTTGCCAAGACTTCCTTTAAACACCTATTTACCCCCATCTAGGTGTTCATACTAATACTTTCAAACTATGCCACAGACAAATTGATAACAAGATTGATGCTAATTTCAGATGCTTAGACAAGTAAAGTTAAAACCATCAGAAACTACTACTACTTCTCTCCCTCATGCCCATCAAAGCTCACATACGAAAAGTAGCAATGACATGTGCAGCCAAGCAAAAAGTTCATCAAGCACTTGAATATATGTAAATTAGAGACCAGAAGAGTGGGATTATTTCATGTTTGGAAGTTATTACACCAGCACCACTCACTTAAAGCATTTAAGGCTTTTTGCAGTTTTTTTCTTCCATTCACTATCTTCTCTTCAAAGTGTCTAATTTGAACACTAAAATTAGTTTACCAATTGGAAAGCCAGGCTAATACTTAATACTGAGAAGGTGAAAACCAACTACAAATGTCCTCTATTCATTTCATCTACTGTATCGGATCAAACCTTTGCAATCCAAGTATGCATCACTTCATTCCAAGCATAAAAAATAACAGTGGAAATAGTTTCTAATATTTAAACTGTCAACTCCACAGTAAACTGTTATATCTATGCTATTATAGCTTTCCTTTATTTGCACTGATTATTTTCCATATTTAACAAGGAAAAGGCTTCTCTAGTTGTTTATTCTTAAAATATTTAATGACTGTAGTGTGATTTGTCATTACATATTCACAAGCAAAGACTCAAAATTTCACTTACAATCACAAACTTACTTACATTCCATGCATTCTTAGCAATCTTAACTACCAAAAGAAACAAAAAATTATCTTATTCACAAGCTTTACTAGCAAATATAACCAAACAAAGTCTATTTATTGAACTAGCTTCAGAGTTCAGCATCCAACTGGTAGTCCCTCACCAACCAGGGCTTGGCTTTATGGATTTCTTAGTGAGCATGTATGTTTCCAAATGACATGTTTGATAAGCCTCTCAAGCATCAAATAACTTGTCAGGGACAAGCATACCAATTGGTGTTGGACAAAGCTAATGGAAATTCCTTTAACAATCAGAAAATTAATTTATAATTCCACATTGTTGGATAGCAGTGCCAAAGTTTTCTTAGTTGCAATGACATCTCACTGTTTCTTCCAGAACAAGGGTATGACAATTTCAAAAAATATACTTACCGTGTCCAGCTGCTTAGAAAACCATTGATTTAATTCCTTCATACAGGATGAATCTTCAAGCAAGTATGGATGGAAGTCAGAATATGCAAGATAGATTCCATCCTCTGCATGGACAGAAATTACGAAACTTAGTGAATAATCCACAATTTAACAGGATGACTCCAAATACTTTTATACTGCAAAAGTCTGAGCAATCAAAAATGTCAAAATTTTACTTGCAATTAGAGAGAACTGAGTTGAAAACATCTCAAGAAGGAAGGCAGAAGGAGCAAAAAAAAAAAAAAGAACAAAAGAACGCAAACCAATTCATGTTATGCATTGAGAGTACCGATATAGTTGGATAATAGTCCAATTTTGGTGTGAGATCATGAAGACTAGAGATTTGATTATTTATGGCCAGAGAAGTGTTTTCATTCAAACATATGAGAACTAAGAACATATAAGCTATAATATGAATTGAGGCCAAGTAACATGGAGTAACTTAAGGAGTAACTAAAAGTGGATTTTAGACATAATGCTTATCTACATAATTCAAGTTAATGCCAGTGAAACTGAGGGAATCACATGCTTGAGAATTTCAAAGAAACGGGGAACAAGAGCAGAGAAGTAAAACTATGCCAAAGGTGGTGCGCAAGATCATAGGCAAAACAGAATTACACTATTCTACTACATAATTAAACGACAGTTGACCAAGCTACAGTCTTGTAACTTTGGACTGCATAGTTATACAAGGCCACATAAATGTCACCCTTGATTTGCTTGATGTGGATAAATCATGGAGAACATACAGCACAAGGCCTTGGGCTGTGCGTTATCTTCCAATCTTCTTGCCGTAACTTACACATTTAAGAAAAGGCAACCATTACTATATTCTCAAGATACAGGGAAAAATAGTCTCATGAGTGTCAAATAATTCACATGTGGAAATTGACCACAGCGTATTGAAAAAAGTGTATGCCATGATTCACAAAAAGATGAAAGAAGGTAACTAGGGATTATATAGGAAGATAAATTAAAGTGACCATAAGGAAAACAACGCCAATAACGTGACTTAAATTGGTGAATATAAAGAATGAAACGACATCTAGATCATACTCTGCATTATTTCCATGAAACATAAGAATTCTTAGAGAAATTTAAGACCAATTGTAGAATAACAAAAATGCTCGGATATTGGTATTACAGAATAAATTATCTATCACAAACAAAATGAGGAAAGACAAAAGGAGTATTACCATCTCCAGAATGATAATGGGCCAACTCTTGAGCAGTAGAAGCAATCCTTCCAAGAACTGCATTCATCTAAATTGCAAAAGTAGCAATAAAAAAGCTTGTTATTTAATGCCACGAGTTTAGCCCTGAAACTAAATACCCATGATAAAACCATCTTTTGTATGAGTGTGTTGTTGTGAATTCTTTGGCTGAGAACTTGAGAGGGCAATGCCAGGTTTGATAGTAATCTCAATTCCGTGGTTATCTCATTGCCACCAATTAACAGATAAATTATCATGGTGGACACGATTACCTGTAAATTCCTCGCTGAAAGACTGTCGTCTAGCATAGTAAGTTGTCCATTCACAGTAGATGTTGCAGCAACTCTAGCTCGTCTCCCTTGGATCAAGGATGAAGCCTGTACAGTGAGCATGTCATACTGAGACTGCACATATCTGAGCTGTCTTTGCAACTCCAGAGCTTCAGCTTTGTATGCCAACGTTGCATCCCTAACAAAAAGCAATCAGAGCAATACAAAATATGCACAATAGTCAAAGCAAAAGACCGGCCTGGATAATTAGCAACCAAACAGTACAATAAACTTGCTACGCAAAGGACCAATGACAAAAGCTCTAGAAGAGAGGGCCACAAACTAACTATGTGCACCTTATATCTTTCAATCCTTCCTCCGAACCGAAAACCGCCTCCTGGTTGTCTCTCCTGGCAGAGAAAGCCGAGATGCTATCGAAGGCGGAGTCCAGATCCTCCCCCTGTCAGATCACATCATAAGCATCCAAATTCCACGAAACTCGCCCTCCCCTAAGCCCGATTAAAAACAACAGAAATGCCACAACCGGACGCAAATGCACCGGGGGAAACTTACCTCCAGCAACTTCCCTTCGTCCACGAATTGCTCGAACCTAAAGAAGCAAGCACAGAACGGTGAACAATCGCAAGGCGAAAGCATCGAAACGACAGACGAACGGAGGATCAAATCAAGTCCTCAGAAATGCACAATCCCTAGCGGTTTTCCCACTCGATTAGAGAATTCCACAGGCTCGGACAGGTAGATTCTAGAGAGAGAGAGAGAGAGAGAGAGAGGTGATTACTGGGAGAGATCGGAGAGGGAGAGGACGTTGGAAGGGCGGAGGTTGGTGCAGATCCAGTCGAGGATGGGGCGGGCGTCGTCGTACTGGAAGGGCCACTCGAAGCTGTCGGGGTCGAGGGAGTCGGCGCCGTCGTAGCCCAGCTCCCCGAGCAATGCGCACAGCCTCGCTCCGCTCATCCTCCTCCTCTTCCTCTTCCTCTTCTCCTCCTCCGCAGCATCAGAGGGGAGTCCGGTGCGGGAGTTTTCGAATATCGATCGCGCGCTTTTCTTCGAGGACGACGACGCGCAGGCCAGACAGAGAGAGAGAGAGAGAGAGAGAGCTTTTCCTCCTCGTCTTTGGCGCCGGCCTGCGGTTTGGAAAATGGATGGGCGAGTGGCCGGCTCGGCGGTTGGTGCACCGAACCTGCGCTGGTTCGGTGCCCTGTACCTCTCCGAGCCGGGTTTGCCCGCGTGGAATCGGGTCCAGCCCTTTCTGGAGTTGGGGCAAACTCGTCATTTTGGCATTTTTTTGAATGAAAAAATTGGAGCCATATGCGTTGGGTTAATTTGGGGTGCGGATGATAATACTTCTTGGCTGGGGAAGAGTTTTTTTAAGAAATGTTCCTTTTCTATTTCTATTATGGAGAACAATTTTTGTGTAAAAAAAACCCGTTTGATAACTACACAAATTTTATTTTTTTGGTGACCTGGAACCCGTAGTTCGACAACGAAAAAACTCCTGGAGAAGCCGATCGCGGACCCACCACCACAATACTCCAAGTAAGAATCCTAATGATGCCTTTGGGATTTGAATTCATCCCCTTCGTGAGGGGGAGAGAGCCAAAATCAGCTATGCCGCTGCGAGCGGTGGTTAACTACAAAAAAATTTTACTCTAGAAATAAAAAAAAATATAAATGCGTTTGATAAAAAACAGCTTTTTTTTTTTTTCCCGATCGCCGCCGCCAAACTCAACAAGAGAAGAATAAAAGAAAATAAAAATTCACTTATTTCTGAAACTTATTCCGGAAACAAAAATCAAATTTTTTTTTACTTTTCATTTTTATTCCAAAACCATTCTTTGGCTAACTTTTTGTTCTTGGGAACAAAAAACTAACTTGCCGTTAACAAACATGTTTCTATCCTTTTTTTTTTTGTTTCGGGGAAGAAAAGAATAGAAATTCTTGGGCTGGGAAATGTTACCATGCGCAGCCTTGGTCGCCGGTGGTTATTTTCTGATGACCCTCTAACGGTGCTGAAGCGTCCGTCGCCAAACTCAATCAATTTTTTCACAAACCCAGCTCATAAGCCGTGGACTTAGGGCACGTTTTGAAGAAAAAACGTTTAATAACTGTACAAAATTTATATTCTTAAAATAGAAAAATAATATAAACACGTTTGATAAACTTGTATAATTTTTTTTATTTCTTTTAATTTTTTAATTTTTTAATATTGCGGACAAAAAAGTGGGATTCTCAGGTACCTCAATTTTCAAACGCAATAATATTTCAATTGATGCATGGATAATCAACTTTGGTGCCAATGACCACATAATTTGTGATGAAAGTTTTTTTTTTATTTGACAATAGAAAAATACACCCTTCCTTGTCTATTTGTCTTCCCAATGGTACTATTACTTTTGTTACTCTTAAGAATGTCTTATACATACCTGAATTTCAATTCAATCTCACATTTGTATAAAACAATATGTGAGGACAACCATTATCATGTTGAATTCAATTCTGGAAATTATTCATTTCAAGAACATTTTTGACTGGCAAAATGATGGGCTTTGATAGTGTTGCACAAAGACTATTTTTGGATCAACTTTCCAAAGGACTATGATTTTTCATTGCTAAATAAAAGCATTTCTTGTAATGCACTACTAGCAATAAAAATTATATTTCTCATCAACTTTTGGGTCATAGTGCACACTTTCCTTATCCAAATTGCCCAATTTGCCTTTAGCAAAACAAATCGTTCATCATTTCCTATAAGCACATCTTGAGCTGCGAGTGCCTTTCTTTGATTCATGTTGATATATGGGGTCCTTGTCATATCCCTCATCATGATGAGTCCCGATTCTTCCTAACTATTGTTGATGATCATATTCAAGCTACTTGGGTCTTCCTCATGCAATCCAAGAGTCAAACATTCTCCAATCTAGCAAAATTTCTTTCCTTGGTTAAAAATCAATTTAATTCATCCATTCAAAAATTTGAACAAGCAATGGATGGGAGTTTTCCACCACAGAATGTAACTCTTTTTTTGCTTTTCATGGAATAATTTATGAAACTATTTGCACCTACACTCCTTAACAAAATGGAGTTGTAAAGTGGACATATCGTCATCTTTTCGAAGTAGTTCTAGCTCTTAAGTACCAAGCATCAATTCCTGAAATTTTTTAGGAGATTGTGTGGTCACCACAGCATATTTGATTAATCGCATGCCAACTAGAATCTTGACAGGCAGTGTCCATTTGAGTTGCTTTTTGGGAAACCACCGGAGTTAAGATGCCTACAAGTTTTTGGTTGTCTATGCTATGTAACAACTGTGGGCCTAGGGATAGATTGGACCCATGTGCTCTTCCATGTGTTTTCATGGAATACCCTCCCCTCCAGAAAGGATATAGGATCATGGAAATATCCACAGGTTGTTTTCTTGTTAGTTGGGATGTTGTTTTCCATTAGGATATTTTTCCATTCCAAGAATCAAATTCTTCATCTTTGACAATTAAATTGGCATCGAACAATCGACAATTTCTATTAAAAGAAGATTTCTCCGTAACTTCACCACACTTTTGGTTCCAACAAGAAATACATCAATCATCCTAAAAAACTCGAGTCTAGCAACCAAGTCATTAGTCTCACAACAACAAGAAGCAGATCCTTTCATTTCATCTCCTTTGTTGTAGACTAAGACATTTGCTCTACCGGTGCCAACCAAATAGCCAATTGAGCCACCACAGTACTCTGACATCTCACTCATCCACCTACATAGAACAAGGACTATATATGCCCCCACATCATATTCTCCAGGTACACATGTCATCTTATGTTTCTTTCGATCGACTATCGCTAAAACATGTGTTGTATTAGTTGCATGTCAGAAGAACATGAGCCTTCATTATATGAGGAAGCAATGCATCATCCATGATGGCAACAGGCCATGGATGTGAAACTAGATGCTCTCATTAGTAATCATAATTGTGATATAGTTCCAATGCATTCACATAGGAAATCGATTGGTTGCAAATGGGTATTATAAAATCAAATATAATGCAAATGGTTCTGTTGAGTGTTATAAGGCCAAATTTGTTGCTAAAGGATTTACTTAGCAGGTTGGTTTCCATTATCATGATACTTTTTCTCTCGTAGCTAAAGAGATAACCGTCCATTCCTTCCTATCTATTGTTGCATTCTGAAATTGGGAATTACATTGGATGGATGTCCATGATGTTTCATTGATAGTGATCTCAACGCATCTTTTGGACCTTCACGGACATGGGGAGTCTCAAGTATGTCATCTACGTAAATCCTTGTATGGACTCAAGCAGGCTTCTCGGCACTAGTGCACAAAATTTAGTGATGCACTTACAAATGCGGGTTTTCAGCACTCCAAACATGACTATGCTTTATTCTCTTGGACCAAAAGTACCTCATCAATTTACTTGTCGATATATGTTAATGACATACTAATCATGGGAAATAACGACTCTGCCATTACAAAGTTTAAAGAATACCTTCATTCAAATTTCCATATCAAAGACTTAGGATCTCCCAAGTACTTTCTCAAGATTAAGATAGCTAAATATAATAAAGGGATATGTCTCGGTTAGTGGAAATTAGTCTTGGAGATTCTATCTGAAATGGGTTTATTAGAAGTAAAAGTATAGCCCAAGTGCCAAAATTTGGCATGGAGAGACACTTAAGTGCCAAAATCGGAGCAAAATGGATTACTTAAGTGCCAATCTAGCCAAATTGCTAACGTGGCAATTTTCCGGCAAGGTGAATGTAAACGGTGTCGTTTTGCACGCTGACGTGGCTAAAAAATGCAAACACAATGTCGTTTTGTCTCTACGTGGTAAATAATTGATATAAAAATAATTAAATTTAATTTAAAACTAAATTTATTTAAAATGTTTTAAAAAATTAAAAAAATGGGGAGGGGGAGCGAAGGGAGGCGGTTGAGGGCTGAGCCCTCGCCGCCGCTAGGAAGGGCCGATGACCAAGGGGGGAGGGTCGGCCGAGGTCATTGGCCCCGGCCGATTGGGTGGCGAGGGCTCGCGAGCCCTTGCCCGCATTGTTGACCCTAGCCGACTTGGGGCGAGGGCCCACAAGCCCTAGCTAGATTTGGGGCAAGGGCCGCCGACCGTCGCCCTAGATTTAGGCGAGAGCTTGCGTGCCCTCACCGTTGGTCGGCCGATGTTGTCGAGCCCTAGGTCAAGGCCCGGCCAAGGCCCAATGACCCCGGCCAACGCTCCCCCTGCGTCACCGCCCCTTCCTAGACGACAAGGAGGTGGCGAGGGCTCACAAGCTCTCATCGCCGGTCAACCAAGGGCCGGCGACCTCAACCAACCCTTCCCCCTCCGTCACTAGTCCTTCCCAGTTGCAAGGACTCAACTCTCAACCACCTCCCTTTGCCCCCCAACTTTTTTTTTTCTTTGTTTTTTTTTTAAATTTTAAGTTTTATGTTTTTTAAATATTTTTAATAAATTTAATTTTTAATTTAATTTAATTAATTTTTATATTAATTATTTACTACATTAGAGACAAAACGACGTTGTTTTTGCATTTTCTAGCCACATTAACATGCAAAACGACGTTGTTTTGCACTCACCTCATTGAAAAATTGCCACATCAGCAATTTGACTGGATTGGCACTTAAGTGATCCATTTTGCTCCGATTTCGGTACTTAAGTGTTCATTTTGAAACTTTTAACATTTAAATGTTCATTTATGCCAAGTTTTTGCACTCCAGGTGTTTGCACCTCATTTATTAGGATACAAGCCAGCTATTATTCTTATTGAATAAAATGTCAAGCTCACAACATTTGAATATGACAGAGGTACTTCATCGTCTAACGAAGACTAGTTGCTTCAAGATCCATCAGTTTATCAACAACTTTCTGGGAAGTTGATCTACATCACTATGATCGGATTTGATATATGCTTTGCAGTATAGATACTCAATTAGTTTATGCATAATCCAAAGCAGTCTCATATAAATGCAGCACTGAATGCTGTAAAACATTTGAAGGGATGTTCAGGACTTAGAATTCCATTGTCGCATGATTGTGACATGAATATAATGGCTTATTGTGATACTGATTATGAAACTTGGCCAGAAAATCTGTTGTAGGTTTTTGCGTTAAATTAGCAAAATCTCTTATTTCGTGGAAGACTAGGAAGCAATCAACCGTTTCATTATCATCAGTTGAATCAAAATAACGGGCTATGGCAAAGACGGTTTGTGAAATAGTCTGGATACGGGACATATTTTTGAATCTTAGAGTACAACTTGATGGAGCAATCAAGCTGTCTTATGACAATGATGCTGCACTTAAATCAGTAACAAATTCAGTCTTTTATGAAAGGACAAAGCATATAAAGGTTGACTATCATTTCATAACTCGAGGAATTGGAATAATGGAACAACATATAGTTATTTTTACTAAGCCCTAATGCCAGAGACAACACATTTATTTATTAAACAAGCTTAGTGTCTTTAACATATATAAGCCGCCAGCTTGAAGAGGAGTGTTAGAGAAAGAGTTAATTTTATTCCTAATTCTGATTTTAGTTGATTTAGTTATGGATATCCGAAGATAGAATAGGAAAATGTAATAGTATGTGATCATATTTTATTCTTTCTTTTATTTTCCTTTCTACTATAAATATGAGCATACTTGTAAAAGAATCAATGAAGAAATAATATTATATTCTCCCAAATACATATTTTTTCACCTTCTTTCATTATTCTCCACACTGGAACACAAAACATAGGCAATATTTTCTTAGAGAAAACGGTTCTTTCTTTTTCCATTATTCGAACCGGTAATGAAAACTTCGGCCCAATAAAATGGGCCCACGTTTTGCCGAAAACGGGCGACTTCTCCCTCCCTCCCGAGCACGCTCTCCACTTCCCGTACCGTCTGGACTTACTTCCTCCTTAGCAAGCCACGCTCGAAACGCAGCGAATCTCCAACACCTTCAAGAATACGAATACCTTAACCACTGTCTCCCTCCTCGTTCTCTCTCTCTCGCGCGCCATCTTTCCGTCTCCCTGCGATCATCGTCGTCACCCGGATGTCGAAGCTCGGAAACAATCCCTTTCCTTCCCCTCCATCCTCTCCTACCATGCCACGCTCCCTCCCCCAAGCAAAGCATCCCCCCCTGCTCCTTCCTTCTATATCACCCCCACCCCATCCTCCCGCCATACGTATAACCCCGCTCTACACGCTCTGCGCGCTTCGCCATCTCGACTTGATTCTTTTCTCTTCTCATTTGACGCTGCAACATGGCCTCCGGTGAAGCAGCCCCGGCTGAGGCTCCCCCTCGGGTCCCCTCTCCAGCTCCAGCTGCGGCTGCCGTCGTTGCTCCGGCGGCTTCGTCCACGTACTCGAGCCGAGTGGTGCTGCGGACGGTCCTGGAGAGGAGCGACGGCGGGCTGGGGCTGGTCGGGGAGAAGCTCGTGGTCGGAGGCTGGGTGAAGTCCTCCAGGGAGGAGAAGAAGGAAGCGCCGGCTGCCCCGGCGCCTGCGCCGCCGGTCCAGGATAAGGTTGTCGGGGCGGAGCATAAGGACGTCAGCTGCGGGGAGTTGTTCCAGACTCGGATACCGATCTTTAGGTCGATCATGAAGGTCTTCGGTGGAGGCGGCCATTCTACGCGGCAGAGGATCGAAGCTGCCGGCGCTAAGCCAGGGCCAGTGCCATCGCCGCAGCCACCCCCACCGCCACCATCTGTTGCCTTTTTGCAGATTAGCGACGGCTCTTGCGTAGCGACCTTGCTGGTACGTGAGTTTTCTTTAAGTTAAGAGCTTACGCGAGATTGCTCTCAATTCATTACAGGTTTAATTAGACAGTAAATGAAGGTTTATATTGTCCAGCACTCTCCCTGCACGGTATCTCTGCCAGAATTATGATAATCTAACTCCGACGCCATGCGATGAATGACAGCGAGTCACTTTGGATGAATTCTTGGGTTCAGAGACATACCTGAATAGGCAGCAGGAGGCCTCTAGGCTGGATGACTAGGAATTAGGAGGTGTTCTTATCATCTCTTAGGTGTCCTTCTCTGACCCTTGTGACAGAATAAGATGGATTCGACATGATAGGATAGGCGTGAGTGCATAAGACCTTGTGAGTGAGTCGTGACAGATTTGACATGGTTGTACTGGTTAAGGAAGTGGCCTGAAGTTAGCATCACAGTGTTGAAATGGTTTTTGTTGATTTGTCATATTCAGTGGTGGCTATTGGATCAATGGTAGAAATGGAAGCTGTTGGCTATAACTCCTACATATGAATAGTCGTTCATTATTTTTCAGATACAAGTCAATTACTAAATCCTAATTATACATGCCCTGACAGCGACTTTCCTTGCTATACAATGTTTCAGGTAGAGGTAGACTCCTCATTAGCTTCCCCAAGTCTGCTCCTCCCTACTGGGACATGCTTGTTGGTCGAAGGCACATTGATGAAGCCAGAAACACAAGGCAAGCACACCGTCGAGCTTAAAGCAGAGAACATTCTTCACATTGGGACAGTAGATCAGGACAGTTACGTATTATCAAAGAAGCGACTGCCTTTGGATTCTTTGAGAAACAGCTTGCAGTTTAGACCTCGTACAACTACGGTAAATTTCCTTTGTTGATTCGATATTAGTAGTTTAGAGCAGCAGTTGAAGAATGCTGGTGCTTCTTTTGAGGAGATTTTACCTATACTTTAGGGGCAAACAAGAGAATCATCCTGTTTAATTTCAGATACTCAACCAACTTTCAGGATATTTCCTGACAGAAAAAGCTTGTTCGACTGAAGTTTGCTAACAACTTAATGGAAATGTTTACGGCTCATGCAGGTGGCATCTGTTATGCGTATACGAAATGCCCTCACTTTTGCTACCCACTCATTCTTTCACGATAATGGTTTCCTCAATGTGCAAGTACCAATCATCACTAGTACAGATGATGAAGGATCTAGCCAAAAGTTCCATCTAGTTGTACTTCCTGGGAAAACAGATTCGAAGAGGGATCAAACTGTCGTGAAGGGGAGCGATGGTGTAAGTGTTGAAGCCATAAAGGCTGCTGCAAGGGAGAAAAGTAAGCTCGTTGAAGAACTCAAGAGAACCGACAGCAATAAGGAGGCACTTGTTGCTGCCCTTCAGGATTTAAAGAAAACAGATGGGCTAGCATCACAATTAGAAGAGAAAGAAAAATTAAAGCGTGGAACTCCTATGAATGCTGAAGAAATGAAATTCTGTGAAGATTTCTTTCCAAATAAGACTTACCTAACAGTTTCTGGTCGGTTACATCTGGAAAGTTATGCCTGTGCCTTGGGACAGGTTTACTCTTTTGGACCCAGATTTCAAGCTGATAGATCAGAATCACATAAAGAAGCTGCAGAGATGTGGATGGTTGAGGTTGAAATTGCATTTTCCGAGTTAGAGGTAAAACTTATAAATTCCTGCTATCAATATCCAGTCACTCCACATTAAACCATAGCTGTTTTGTGAATAGCACGACCATGTTGAATAAAGCACTGCAAGGGCTACTCATTATATTTTCTCGCTAGAAAATTGTATGCATGGAAAAACTAAGGCTGCAGCCAGCTTTTTCTGACATCTTGATTTCTATGTGTAGTCTCCGTTACTGTCGATATCGGAAGTTCTCATCAGTATATTGCAGAATGTACATCTATGCGTATTGGCTCGGACAATTAGATCTGGGATTTCGTTCTATGTTTACTAAGAGTTCGCCTATTGACTAAGTTAAAACTGCGTATTGTGTAATCTCTTCTCTGAGGATCTTTAACGTATGTCCGAGGATAATTAGGCAAAGGTAGTGAGAGGGCCTCCTCCATTCTTTGTTCTCCACTTGATCTCATTATGCCTTGTGATTATTTAGGATGTCATGAAGTGTGCCGAAAATTTCTTCAAATTCTCCAGCAAGTGGATCCTGGATAATTGTGCTGAAGACTTGACATTTGTTGCTAAACGAATTGACAAAGCAAGCATAGATCGCCTTCAATCAATACTGTCGAAACCATCTGTCAAGATCACCTACAGAGAAGCAGTGGAGGCTTTGAAAAAGGTTAGTCTATGCCTCATCATCTTATTTGTCAAAATGCAAATACATGTGGAGCGGGCGCTGTCAAATCCGAGTCTCACTAATGTTCTGGTTTTGCTTCTAGGCTGCAGATAATAAGGAAATGAAAATTGAAGAGGGTGGTGCTCTAACCGCAGAACACCTCAGGTACTGTAGATAGTGGCGATAGTATAGACCTGTCGATTACCTTGGAAAGGACCTTTCTTTTCCAGTGAATGTAGCTCCTATTTATGTTATGACAGCTACTTGGCGGATGAGATTCATAAGAGCCCTGTGATCGTCTACAATTATCCAAAAGAAGTAAAGCCATTTTATGTACGCCAAAATGATGATGGAGAGACAGTGGCTGCTTTCGATATGGTCCTTCCGAAGGTAAGGTGTTGCTTTTCCTTTCTTCTTTTCTTTAACCTTGTTAGCACGAATTCATATAAGAAGAGATTCCCAGTTGCTCTCATTCAAGAATTAGTAGTCCTGGTCCTAAATCCGTTTTGTGCGTCTGGTTTGCAGGTCGGAAGACTTCTGACGGGTAGCCAAAGTGAGGAACGAATTGATTTACTGAGCAAAAGGTGAGCTATGAGCTACCCAATCTGCTGTCTTCTTTTGCCTAGAGATTAAGGCAATCTATGCGATGCTCTCTGAATGGAGAACATCAAACATCGAATTAGATGGATAGTTCCAGGAAAAGATTAAGCTGGCTAGTGCAGGAGATTATCATAGCTCATTGTGTTTTCTTACCGCGCAGAACTGTGCTCCTTTACCAACATAAGAATTGTTGATAACATGATATACTGCTGGGGGGTTATCTTAATTTTCAGGATGAAAGATAGGGGAGTGCCTCAGGAGCACTACGAGTGGTACTTGGATCTTCGGAGGCACGGAACCGTCAAACATTCGGGATTCAGCGTCGGTTTCGACCTGATGGTCCTGTTTGCCACCGGCCTCACGGATGTCAGGGATGTTATCCCCTTCCCCAGAAGTTTTGGCAAAGCCGACTGCTGAAAATGTATACGAAAACGAATAATTTGGATTGATCATTATACAGTTATTACCCAGAAAAAAAAAAAAAAAAGAAAAAGAGGGAAAAAGAGGAAGAAGAAAAAGGATAGCCGTGCTGGAAACCGCACCTTTGCAGATTGCAGGACGATCATGTTTCGCTGTAACAATTTTTTATTTTTTTTTACGAATAACCCGAAGTAATGGAGACTCGGGATATCACAGATGTACAGTATTTAAAGGGAAATGACAGGAGATTTATGTGTGCATTCGTTTCTTTGACGCCTGCTTTTCAAACCTGGAGATGATTCTCGATGGACATCGCCATAGTCGAGCCCGTTCTTGGGTTCGAGTCAGAAAGCTGGATGTGCGCTGGAGAAAAAGCGACGGACGGGATCGTTCCGATCCGGAAAGCGATTGCACTGACAAGATAGAATAGGGCAAAGGCTTTTGACGATTGTATGGGTGGAGACCAAAGTGAACACCACACACGACAAAAAGAAGGGAAATTTCCGAATCGGGACAAGACGACTTTGCACGACTTTCCGGATGCTTTAAACGATGCTCTTCTTCGCGACTCACGGGTCCGCGGATCCAACATTATAAAAATAGATCTCAAAATAGCAAGGAACATAAAGTGTTAAAATTTGTCATGAAAATATAATTAAATTTTAAATTTTTTAAAAAAAATTAAAAAAATGTAATCAAGTCTTAAAATTTATCAAATTAGTGCAATAAAATTTTAAAGTTAACATTGTCAATTTGACTAACAAAAAATACTAAGGTAACATTTTAAAATTAATTTTAATTTTCCACATGGCATTTTTATTATTTTTATACTAAAAAGGAAAAGTTAAAATTGACTTAAAAAATTGTAAAAGAGAAAAAGGATAGGGTCGCCGACGCGTCCATCAATGGGTGGTGGCAAGGGAGGCACCCATGACGACTTTAGCTTTTCCTTTTGAGTTTTTAAATCTAATTTAAAAAATTGAATAAAAAATAATAAAAATGCCATGTGAAAAATACAAATTTAATTTAAATATGCCACGCGAAAAATGATTATTAATTTAATAATACCATATCAGTATTATTTATTAGTCAAATTGATGGTGTTAATTTTAGGATTTAACTACATAAATTTGATAAATTTTGTGACTTGATTACATTTATTATAAATTATAGAATTCAATTACACTTTCATGATAAATTTTATTATTTCTAGTAAATATATCCCAAATAGAAAAGTGGCCCTTCATAAATTAGCAACAAAAAAAGAATCTTTTTAATCATTTGATCAAACCCGATGTCATATCAATAATTAATCAGGTCCCTCAAAATAATGCCTTATTTTAGTCAAAAGGACGCGGACATGGTACCGCCCAAAAATATAAAAGTCAAATAGTCGAAACCCTTTCTCCTGGCAAAAAAAAAAAAAAAAAGATTAACCAGTTAATTAATTTAATTAAATTAATCCTCACTTAAGAATTTAAAAAAAAAAATTGAAATTTCCCACCTGAATCAAAAAACCCCGCCAATCACGCCTAGTACCCGCCCCACCGTCTCCCCTGCGCTTCTTGTCAACGTCAAGTTTTTAACTCTCTTCTTTTCCTGTCCTTGTCCCCCCCTTTTCACACTCCCACATTTTTCACTCCCTCGTCTCCCTCCGTATAAAACCAGTTCTCCTCCTCCTCCTCCTCCTCCACCGCGAAGAACCCTAACCCGAACCAGCTCCGGCATTGCCGCCCCCGACCCGAACCGACCCGGCCCGGATGGAGGACGACGAGCGGGGGGAGGAGTACCTCTTCAAGATCGTGCTGATCGGCGACTCCGCCGTCGGGAAGTCCAACCTCCTCTCCCGGTTCGCGCTCGACGAGTTCGACATCAACACCAAGGCCACCATCGGGGTCGAGTTCCAGACCCAGGTCGTGGAGATCGACGGCAAGGAGGTGAAGGCCCAGATCTGGGACACCGCCGGCCAGGAGCGCTTCCGCGCCGTCACCTCCGCCTACTACCGCGGCGCCGTCGGCGCCCTCATCGTCTACGACATCACCCGCCGCACCACCTTCGAGAGCGTCAAGCGGTGGCTCGACGAGCTCGATAGTAAGCCTTACTTTCCCCCAATCGCGTGCGCATTACGCTTGCTTGCTTGCTTGATTGCTTCGCGAGCTTAAGCTGCTTGGGAGGCTGTGTTGAATTGCGTGGCGGCTGCGGGCGAAAGGTTGAAGGCGATCGGTTAGGGTCTGGTTAAGCTTAGCTGTGTGTCGATGTCTTTTCTTTTGTCTCTTTCGGTTGAAATTGAGAGGCGACTTGAGTCGAAGCGGATGCAGGGATCGCTCGCTGCTCTTTATTTGGTCCGTGTGCGTGATGCTATTTTCAGTCCGGTCGTCTGCTTCCATTTATAGAGTGCAGAAAATCTGACTCGAAACCAACCTATGTTTCTCAGCAAAGATGGATAAGGATATATGGATGGGCATTCTCGGAAGCAACTAATTAGTGCCACTGCTAGGGATATGAATCTGATACTCCCTCGTTCCCTTTGCCACCGAGTCGAACGCGAATGGAATGCAGGGTAGGCTAAAGAAAATAAGGATTTGTTGTAGGGAGTAATTTTAGCATGTGTAATTTATTGAAGCACAAAGAAGTTTTCTATAAGGAATTTATCCCACTATAGTTAATGGTATTTAGTAGTTTTGCTGTGCGCTAAGATGGATCTGACCAACAATCTATCCACATCCAATTGGAATTGTTGCTTGCAATTGCTTTGTGCATATCAATTCACATCCCAATTGGAAAGCAAGACAGGTTTGGTTAATTTGACCATTTATGTTCAAGGATCGTTTAACTGCTTTGCTATTAATGGGCTGCCCATTTTAATAATGCTACGGATCTAAAGTTCCCACTGATAGTGGAAAGCTACTGCATACATTGAATGCTGTTTCCCTGATTGCCCATGAGCTTCTGTACTCTTAGTGTTTCATAATCGTTGTCTCCATGAAAATGCCCTACTTCTTTTTGTGGAAGTTTCTTCTTGTCTTAGAAATATGAAGAACCTGTCTGTTCATGTCTTGTCTCCACATCCAAGTTTAGAAACGGTTAAAGTCTTCCATAACCTGACTTCTTCAAACCTCCTCGTGTTTAATAATACCGTCTGTCCATGGAAGGGTGCCTCGCACAGAGTTGTTGGTCTCTGATTTGACTTACATCTGGAAAAAATGAAACTTGTGTATACAAATATTGCCTATGGTACCCCAGCATTCTTAAAAAATCACGACTTTAAAGAGAAGATATAGACAGGCTAACTGAGATGATATTGATTCTTACATGTGATTTGAGAAGTGTTCCAATCTACTTCCCTTGGTATTGTGACTGCCTATGATCAAGTTACCTTCCTAATATTGCTCTGATGAATTATGTTCTGATCTAGTAAACTTATTAGCGGCAACTGACTAGCCAGTTTCTCCGAGCATTTTATTGCCTCTACCCTGCCCATCTGACCCTAAATTCTAGAGGCTCATGGCCCCAAAACATGATACAGCGAAGAATGCAATTGCGTTCTGCATGTTCTTGTGCCTGTTTTCTAGTCAGAAAGGCTGACTGTATTTTCTTTTAACAATGATGCAGCTCACTGTGATACCACTGTCGCAAGAATGCTTGTTGGGAACAAGTGTGATTTAAACAATATCAGAGATGTGAGCACCGAGGAGGGCAAAGCCCTTGCAGAAGCAGAAGGGCTATTCTTTATGGAGACCTCCGCCCTCGATTCCACGAATGTTCAGATATCGTTCGAGATTGTTATCCGTGAGATATACAAGAATATCAGCAGGAAGGTCCTCAACTCCGATTCATACAAGGCGGAATTGTCCGTAAATCGAGTGACCCTCGCCAAAAACGGCGCGGACTCGTCAGGTCGGAGTTTCTACTCATGCTGCGCTAGATGATGTCCGATCCTTAATGTACGCTCCATCAATTTTTTGGAGTCTTGTACTGTTTTATTTCATCAAATTTTTGGAAGTGTCTTGCACTGTCTTATTTCATCAATTTGTATCCTCATATGTGGCCAATGAACTTTACGGTTTTCTTCCTTTTTTGTCTGAAAAACCGAAACTCAATTTTATTGAGAAGAGAATTTTCCCGGTCATTGATAACAAGCATGTGTTGTTGCATGGGATCTCCCTCGCTCTCTCTTTGGTATCCATTTTCGGTAGGCGATTTACGTTTTCTATTGGCATTTCCTTTATCGGTTCGTTACATCCATCCATGCGACCAATTTTATTTCCTAATTCTGGTGCCATTAGATCTCAACAAATCTAATCCAAATTTTCGCTTCAGGATTTCATTCCCTTTACCAAATATTAAAGTTTTACTTCTTGAATTTATGAAGAAAAAATTATGTGAATCTCCATGTCAATTTTTGCATTTTGTGGGAGTGAGGCTTTAGATTAAGGATGCCTTTGGTAATCCTCTTGTTTCTTTGTTTTTTTTTGTTTTTTGTTTTTTTTTTTAAAAAAAATTATTTATTTATTTATTTTTTTTTTTTTTTTTTTGCTCTGCGAACAAAATAGACTTGTGCATTTTTGTTTTTAGGAACAAATTTGTTTTTAGAAATAGTTTTAGAACAAAATCAAGAAATAACAGAATTGCCTCTCTATAGCCAGAAACAAACCAAGAATCAAACCCAAACTACTTTTGTATTTTTTCTCTCTCTTTTTTCTTTTTCATTTTCTTTTCTTTTCCTCCTCTTTTGCTAGTTTATCACCGACCTCAACAATGGCCAAGGCTAGCGATCGACCAAATGAGGACCTAAGCCTCGTCGACTCGTGGATTAGCAACCGGCTAGAGGAAGAAGAAAAGAAAAAAAAATGTAATAAAATTATTAAATACATTTTTATTATAAGAATACAAATTTTGTACAATTATTACACACGTTTTTTTGCTTATAAATTTATCCAAAGAATAAAAATAGAAAATTTTATTTTAAATAAAAATTGTTTTTGAAAATAAAACGATACCATATGCATCCTAAATAAATGATTAATATCACAAAAAACCTCAAGTCAATACATTTATGTTATCTAAAACTAATTTTTTACCACAAATAATTCCCGAATCAGTACACCTTTAACATATTATTCCTTTATTAGTTTCTAATTAAATTTTATTATCAAATTACTGAATTGGATAACATGTGAAAATTGAAAAGTGTATTAGTTTGTTATAGGTATATTGATTTGTGTTTTTCGTTAACAAAAACCAATGAAAAGTTAATTTGTCACAAATGTATTAGTCTAAAAAAAATTTATGCTCAAAAAATCAATCTGAGGTAAATTTGTCACAAGTGTATTAGTTTGAAGTTTTTAAGTGATATTGACCCTTAAGCAAAAGATGAAACCTACAAGTCGACCTGACACGTCCTTAGAGAAAAAAAAAACTGCAGAAATCTAGAGAAGATGCTGCTGCCTACTTAATATAAAACAAGAAATGGAGAGATGCTGATGAGAGCTTCACATGTTAAGTTAGAAAACTTGGGCACGAACCAAGAGGAAATACATTTCTTGGCAGTGAATAATTTACATTAATAGAATGAATCAATGGCCGGCCAATTGCAGCTAGTACCTCTAGCCTACCTCATCACCTAACCTAAATTATACCTCACATCTAGATAAACAGCTAACCATAAGAAAATACACTGTGACATACCAATCCTATGGCTTCCTCAAGGCAGATGTTGCACCCATGACCACGGCCAGCGCAAGACCGAGACCAGCTCCAAGAGAAGCACCAATAGTCGCAGCTGACAAAGAGGACTTACCTTGATCATCTTGGCCCATGTCAATTGACATGGCGCCCTCTGGAGCCAATTCTACGGCAAGTCTTTCTTTTGCAAGCTCCTGTGATTTAATTCAAATGAAACAGTGTCGTAAGAAGCAGCTCCAGGATTGGAAAGGGATACAGAAGAAGAGACTATGGTATGATGGCAGCCATGCTTTTTAAAAACCATATACTCTTCATACAAGTGGTACCATGGGACATGACCCAGATGCAAAAGTCAATTAACCAGAAAGAAATTAAAACGAGAACAGCAATCCATGAAAGTGGTATTCATTGAACTGCCAAAATGGTGAAACATCCACAGAATTCCTGGAAGCTTGACCCTTTGTACATAATTTCCATCTTTGATTCGCACTTGATCACTATTCTGAAACCAAACAAACCGCATCGACCTGCTAATATATCTAAAGAGTACAAAGTAATATAATCCTAGTGTCCCATTTGCAAGTACCGTTCATGACAGCAAAGCCACAACAGATTCATAGACGTGAGGTTAACTGAACTTCTGAAATGATTAGATGTCCACACGATACCCGGAAGGTTGACCCTGGAGTAATTTCCATTTATACTTTACACTCGATCACTAAACTGAAAACAGACCAGCTTCATTTATATGCCGATAAAGCATAATCTTTTGAACAAAGTAATATGAGACATGAGTCCTTTGCAAGTATAATTCATGACAGATTGTATATCACTAAGCAAGAAAAGTGAGGGTAAGACCTGCACCAAGCAAAGCCAGTAGAGAACCTATATGTCAGACCTTGTCTAATCTATAGTCATCATTAAGATAACTGGAATTTAACATGACGATTTCCAAATTATGCTTACTGACAAAAAATTGATTAATCTCACAACGAAACCAGGTCAGCATACTCTCCAACTATTCCTCCCAGAAAACCATACAATTCAAAATATGAAGAGAAAATAATCTTTTGGTAGTTTACCTCTAAAGAGGCTTCCTCATGGTTCCGAAGCACTCTATGGATAAGATGACATAGAGAGTTCACTCCCTCAACTGGAAAAACAGTGTCCTTCCTCTGGAAAGGCAACCTGACAAGATTAATTGGACCAAAGATTCGCCATTGTGTATTCACTTGCCCATCAGAGCTTCCTGTAGCTGCGCTCCAAGACAGAGAAGTGGCTGCAGCACCAGGCATGACATAAGGGCAGGAATTGACAACCTCAGTGTGGCTTGGCATTGCTTGATACTCGTGAAGAACAGTATCAATGGCTGCTTTTTGCTGGTGTGCACTGACGGAGAACTTGTTCGTTATGGCAAGAACCCAAGGGATTCCAAGAGCCTTAGCCTCGTCTAACAAGAATAAGAGAGCTGGCCTCTTCTCCATTCCGTTTGGACTGTTAGATTGAGGTACTCGATGGGAGAGATTATGCACAAGCACAATTAAATCTGTCTTCCGACTGAGGTCACGGATTCCCTTCCATAATTCATCCCTAAATTGCGAGGTCTCCATTTTCAGCTCCTGCACCAAATAAAAAATATAAAAAATATAGGAGAATGTGAGCCAAAAATACTCAACTACACAATTAACAAAAGAAACAAGTTCAATTAAACAGAAAGAGGCTAGATTCTCATTCAAGCTGGCTTGGGACATAGAGAGGAAAGGAGGGAGGGGACACATTGCTTCTGTCAACAGCAAACGTTTCATGAAGCTAAGAAGAAACAAAGAAAGCAATCATGCTCAATGCCAAAATTGTTAGGTAATTAGAAGATACTCATGTCAAATAGAAATAATGTATCAAAATAATCTTATCAATCCACAAATATTGATTATATTGCATCTGTAAGTCTGCACGGCAGCGTGAACTTTATGAAAAGTTATAATGGCTCTTAAAAATTGTGATAAGAAAGGAAAACCGGAAAGCAAAAAAGTTACCTGAAGATTAACTCCCACAGAGTCCGAGTAACAAATGCCACCAGCAATGGCTTCTTGGACATCAGGCCCTGGAAGCAGAGTCTCAATATTGGCAATTGTCGTTGTTCTGCCATGTCCCATTATTGCCTTGAATAGAGAAGTTTTACCAGCACCCTGCACCGACAGTATATGCAACACTTAGTGATATTCTTGGCTTAAGAAACTGAGGAAAGGTATAAGTTGCACATATTAGAATGACACGGACACAAGTACCACAATGATATTAAGAATTATTGAGAACAAGTCTACCTCAAGGCCAAGCAGTCGGACTCTCCGAGTTCTAAGATGAACCTCCCTGGAGACAGTTGTAAAGTCGCTGGTACAAAATATACACAAATCAATTGGATCGGCTGGACACGTGAAACTCCCTTCACTTGATGAATCGGAGTTTTGCATGACATTCATTTTAACAGATTCTGAACGGATCGAAGAAAATGGGGGCATCAAAGGGTCTACAACAATCTGATGCCGTGGTGGCCGTTTCAATGGAGCGCCCACTAAGACTCGCATCTTCTGTAATTCACGCTCATCATGACCAGAAGAATATGATGGGGCAGACGGAAAACTCTCCACTGTTGTTGAGCACCTGTAGAAAATTTATTAAGTTGAGTGAACAATTATCAAAGAGGGTAAATGATTGAGAATGACTAAGTGAACACACAAATGTTAACACCAAAAAAAAATAGAGACAGAGCACGACAAAAGTGGGGATAAAAAAAAAAAATACTAATGTTGCGTGAGGAAGATGTCCACTACCATTATTATAAACAAAAGCAACTTTTGCTATTAAAAAAAAAAAAGAAAAGAAGAAGAAGAAGAAGAAGAAGCATTAGACACTCAGAGCCCATCCCCTCTGCTAATAGAAGTAATCATAGTGCTCAGGATATATGCTCAATCTTCTCTTCGTACATCAAACTATCAGAAGCCACTTGTCACTGCTCCCACTAGAAAATCTGCGCTAGTAGAAAATGAAGGCTTCCACTAACATGTCTGGAAGTTATGCATCATAAGCATATTTAGGCTGACCACACTAGGGGGTTTTACAAAAATTGTAGAACCATTAATCAGTCTGAATATTTTCCACAAAACCACTATTTACAAACTAGAACACAGGTTGCAAGAAAAATAGCTCCTGAACATAGGCGTAATTCCCATCATCCACCTATAAGCAACTGATTTAGTGAATTGACACTTGGCCAAATATATCCCACAGGCGGCTAGGAGAAGCTACAACTCAGCTTGGAAAAAGATGTTTCTATCCAAGGAAATATTCTTAACAAAATTGTCAGAATCACTAATGTAAATAATGGCAATCGGTAATGTGAGCTTGCCATCAGTCTTTACTTCACATGTTCTGTCACTCAAGTCTCAATCATAACAGGTACCAAAAGCCAATAAATGCAACAGATGATAGATCAAATATATAAACCTCATGCTGGAATAAATAACACCACGACCATATATACATATCATCCCAGAAGGTCCGCTAAAATGCTCGTGGAACAGAACTTGCCCTGCACCATTTCACATCTGATGCGTGTTAAAGAAGCAATCGGGCAAATGCATCTTACGAATCTCCGGTAGAGGGGAACATCAACCTACACTTCACTATAAATGATCCCATGCAGCATAAGCGGGTACATGTTTCACTTCATGATAAAACACCATTGAGCTTCTTATGTTTCTACATGAGGCTGATAGAACTATCACTGCATTTCACGGTAGTCTTTACTTTCAATAAATTTAAATTAGAAAATAGAAAGATCTAGAAAAAAAGTCCGACATGGAAAATCCAGTGTATATAATATGAGGTGAAATGTGCCATACCAGGTACCATTCACTTGAGCATGTACGAAGGTGCACAGATGCAAACCAAAGCCAGTGATATCTATTTTAAATGGTTCTCTGTTCTTTTCTCCAAGACTACCACTCCAACCCAGAGGAACAATTGAAGTAGCCGAGCAAATGGTTGGGGCCTCTACAATGTGCCCCAGCTCTACAGTGTCAGCTGCAGCAAGACCAAGCCATTGCTGTAGATGAGGGAAGTGCTGCATTTGTTCTCTTCCTAGAAGAGCTAAGGCATTATCGCTCATGTAAAGGTCATAGATCCTGCCAAGGAACAGATGCACTTAAAAAATGACAACATGAAGGTAGCAAAAGTAAAACCATCAATCCTCGATCCTTTTGCTCATCCTTTTCCGAATACAAACCTAAGTCACCAACAATTCGTGTGGATAAGCCAAAAAAGACCCAAAGGCACTAGTGCCAGAAATATGCTCACAACAATAGCAGAATTGGATGACCAGTAAAACTATTTCCCCAAAAAGGAAATACAAAAAGAGTTATGCCTGAATAAAACAGTGAATAACTATCTTTCTTCAAAAATGTTAAGAGAAAATATACTTCGTTGCTGGAAATCGAAAAGTATGATACACTGAATTTTAGGAGAATGTGAATATTGCGGTAACCATTTTAGCATACATTTGTCAAGTCCTTAATATGCAAAATAAGAACGCATCTTCTTAGTATTAAGCTCCTCCAAAAATGCCTCAAAATATGGTCCAAGCTTTAAAAATTGATTTAAATGAGTTCAAATGTTAAGCAGATTCCACCCAAAAAGGATAAGAATGTAAGAAAATAAGGTGAACTTCATATGTTGTGTTTATTTGCCAAATTAAAAGAACTTCAAATGTCATGTTTGCCTTAAACCATTGTAATAAAGTATCTAGGACCTTAAAAGAATAGATGCTCAATGTAAGGAAGAGAACTCCTAGTTGAACAACATGAAAAGACATAATGCCACATTATGGCAAGAAAACAAAAATGCATTTGAGCTGCAAAAATGGGAAAAACAATAATAAATTTAAGAAAGATAGAAACTGACGGATCCTAAAGTTGTTAGAACGTCAATGGCTGATAAGATGAGCAGGGTAGGTTCTGATTCTCTGGCAAATTACCTCTGAAATCGAGATCGATAAGACTTCATAGAATGAGATTGAAACCGTTCTCTTAGCTCTGCAATCACAGATCTAACCTGAAAATGCCTTTGCCAGAAGAAGCAAAAAAGATCAGAGATCCTACAAGACACTATAACACTCAAGAAGAAAAAAGAACAATCATTAAACATCACAACTACACTAATTGCCCAAACATAAGAAGCGATTTCATGGCAACAAAAGCTCGTACCGATGTCAGCTTCGAATACTCCGCTCCTGACAGTGATTCCACGGATATATCGCGAAGAAGATACAACTGTTATAAGCCAGAAATTCCCAGATAATTTTATTATCAGAAAGAACTTGAAATGAGCAAAGCCTATGAGACAGATAAAAAGCAAAGCAACAAGAATGCTACTATGCTTCTCCAACAGATGAGCAACCACAAAAATAAAGTTACTTTTAACACCCTCCATTACTCCGTCAAGAAAACAAGAAAAGCTTACTGAACGATCAAGACGTCCCCACCACAACATAAATGCTCCTACCGGGTCTAAAAACTGACACACTACAGGTGCTTAAAGGAATGTCTTATGACCACATACAGACATATGCTTGATGTCGGCAGCTAACCAACAGGATCCAACCAGCCGGCATTGACCAAAGAAACTGATGTAGATTGACATGTAAACCTTAAACCAACTAGTTGCCATTGACCAAAGACACTGATCCAGATTCACATGTAATCCTTTCCATTGTTAAATTAAAACTCATGCCACTACTTTCCACAGAAGGATCAATTGAACCCGACAGCTGACAACACGAACACTCAATCATCTAGGGAAATAGCTCATATGCTAGAAGTACTAAAAGTCCACTAAAAGTTGTTAATATTACTCAATGTTGTCCAAACTTAAAGGGAGTGTATCATCTACCCAGATAATATATATGCCAGAAGTACTAAAAAGCCTTCAAACTTTAAGTGAGTGTTTAAACAAGTGAGGCATATGCCAAAAGCAGGTGGCTTGTTTAAATACCTGATAAGACTTTACCACATTACTTAGTTAATAACTTATGGTATACTTTCTTAGTACCTCTACTATCATTAAAAAAATTCCACCCCCCCCCCCCCCCCCCCCCGGCGGGGGGGGACCCTTGCACTCAGATTTCCAGCTAAATCTCAGAGAGCAAAAGATGAAAACTTCAGCGCCAGAACACACCTGCCCAAATGGTACATATGAAGGTAAATAAGGCACCCTGCGCCAAGTCCTGCTATCCCCACCTTTCTTGCCATTGTTTTCCATCATCTTTCCGGGCATTGTCGTATCTGGTGACCCCTTATCTATGTCAGAGAATGGTTTTAAAGAAATACCATCAGAACCCTCTTGGATCTCAAGAGACTCTGCTTCGATTACTTCATCTTCAGGCACTGCAGGATTCTTAGTAGATGTTTCTAAAGAATCAACTTGCTTTCCACTGAACTTGTTGAATTGTCTTCTCATGCCTTCCAAGGGAACAAGTCTTGAAAGTCTCCAGAAAGATTTTTGCACAGGGCCCAATCCCAGAACCAACTGTTCACCGTAATTTCCTTTCTTTAATTTCTCTTTCGGTCCCTCTCGTTTCATCATTAGATTCTGGGAACCCTCAGCATCACCTTCAGTAGGTGTCAATGGCAATTGAGTATTATAATGATGAAAATAAGCAGGAGATAAAATACGGGGCACCAAATCTTCCGGTATACAGTAACTCTTGAAGTACTTCTGCCACCCTTTTGTATTGACATAGCTGAAAGGAACATTTTAAAAAAAGGCTCTAAGAAACATTATGACCTACAGTGTCTACCAATATATCAACCAGAGCACATTCAAAAATATTGGTCATTAACAAAAGCAAGAATGTGGAAAGATGAAGGGAAAGCGACAACCCAAAATCAACTTAAATCACGGCAGAAGAACTCTGCAACATACTCTCTCAAAGCGGCATTTCCAACGGGGGGCTGTGAGAATGTTATGCATTTGACTGGAACTTTTTCAGTTTCCTTTGATGAAGAGCAAGCAGATATAACCCTCAAAATGGCAAGCGTAGCCAATGCTGCTACCTAAATGTACAGGAGAGGGAAGTAAACTGGATCTTAGTCTCGCAAAGCACATCTAGTTAACTAAAAGTCTGACCGTACTTACTGCTCCACCAAGTGAATGTCCACATAAAACAAGTTTCCTCTTCTTCTTCTTCTGAGCTAGACGGTACAACTCCAAAGCAGGTATTCCTTTGGCACGAGCCATAAACCCCTATACGATAAGACAATTATGACCCTCATAAGTGAAAACAGGATGGGTATTGGGCAGAAAGTTTAAGCAATAAAACAAAGCATAAGAAAGAAATTATTAACAGACTAGCTGAGATCTGCTATAGAAATTAGGTATTAAGAACTTCAATGTGCATCTTACCCGATGAGCTGCTGGTTTAGGCACATCTTTTGGCTGCTTAACCCTAATCCCGACAGAATTTGATGAATGTTCCACACTTTTCTTCGAACCATCAACTTGGACAGCTTCGGTGACTTCAATACTTTCAGAATCGTCCACATCATCATGAAAAATAGCACTTTGCAAGATATTTGCATCAGCCATGACATCCCTTCAACGTGGCAATTCAAGGGAAAAACACTGTTAGAACCAGATAAGGAGCTAATGCATGCTTATATTGTTCATTGTACATACTTGTACTGCTTTGTGCCAGCAAAGGAAGCAAATAATGTATCACCTGCTTCAGCCAATAAATACCTGCAAGAAGAAGAGAAGCGGAGATACTTGACAGATTAATAGGCAAGAATGCTTAAAAAGACAACAGCCATAAAAAAATGCATCATTTTAATGACAGGCAGTTTTACCAATTAAAAAGTAATCTTGAAATTAATTTCATTCACAGGAACAGGATTGCAAGTTTGAGGGGATGAAAGTTGAGCCCTGAAGCAGTAGGCTAGCCACATATGCAACAACACTTGATTACTGAAGCACTGTAAAGTCATCTAACAGGGGCACCAATGCAGTGATCTTCAGTATGTATACCGTCAGATTGGATAAAATGATTGCATGGAAGCACAAAACGCATTAAAATCTAGACTCTGTTATTCTCTCGCGGAATATTAAACATTTCTATAAGACATCAAGAGAAAGTGTACTTCACATATCATATCAGAAGGAAAGAAGAAATGCAATGCATGCAGTTAGGTAATGGCCGTATTGATACAATATTCAAAGAGAAAAAACCTGTGAGGAACATGATCTGCTGAAGGTTGAACACGCTCCAGAGAAACGACCTGTCCTCCAAAATCAGCCTTGAATTTGTTTACAGCTCGAACAAGCTCTGTAGAAGGCCTCTGCAAAAAGAAAATTATGTCATCTTTCTCTCCATACAGATACACAAAGTAAATATATAGATATACATATATTGTTATGTATAACTGGCTTTTCTTGAATTTGCTTATAGTGCTCTTGCTTCAACTTTCTATTTCAAGACTAATGGACTTTTCAAGTCATGTGAAACTGGCTTTCTGGTTAAGCGATCACATAACAACCACACTATATGCATATAACGCATCTCATAACACTCTCTCTCGCATCAGGTCCACCACGTTAATTAAATAGGATATGGATGAAAGACATCAACCAAACGACCCAAGGTTGGAACACTAGAATATTATAACTTGTAAAATAGTAATTAGGGAGAGTTTCCGGATTTAAACCCTAGTGTATCATATGAGAGGATCATTTTTCCCAAAATGCAAGCGGTTTCTTGTTAGAACAAAAAATGACAAGAAAGGGGCCAACAATGTTGTATACAAAATATATTTCTTAACACTTAACAAAACTAATTCTCATGTATAACTTTAATATTGATACATTCTGCTGCAACTACACACTGATCATCAAGAACTATAACCAGAAACTCCAGCTTTGGTTCAGACAGCACTCCTTATACTCCATCCAACTATTGAGAAAGCAAGCACAAAGTCTATCAACCCAATCCACCGTCCACTCTCAGTGTTGTAGGTAAACAAGGTTCACCTTCCCGCAATAAATTAATTACACTGTCTAGACACCATCTGACTACAAATATTTTGGGAAGAAATTTAGTACTTTCTTCTTATGACACTAGGCCAGAAGCCCCTTTCAGCTATTAAAAGAATATTACAGTAACTAGCCAACATCTTCCTACTCTTAATACAAATATATGGGGAAGAACTTGTCACTTTTGCGTCATGACATATACCATGCTAGACGAGAGCCCATCAATTAGACCAAAAAATGGGCTCTGATCAAGCATACGGTTCCCTCCAACCCGTCCCAACTATTCCATTGTGAATAGATCATCCCTGTTTACATCTCAATATCCCCATTCTTTGTTTGTCTACTAAGGGTGCATTTGATAACGTTTCTATTAAAAAATTGTTCCAATGAACAAAAATAGAAAAAACGATTTTTGTTCCGGAAAATAATTTTTGAATAGAAGAAAGCATTTGGTAAAATTGTATAATTTCTGTTCCTGGAATAGAAAAATAACAGAAACACATTTGGTAAACTTGTATAATTTTATTATTTCTTTTAATTTTTTAATTTTTTTAATTTATTTTTCTTTTTTCTTTTTCCTTTTTCCTTTTTTCTTTTTTCTTTTTTCTTTCTTTTGGCTGGTCGCTTGCCTCGACGAGGGCCGGCATCCTTGCCCAGCCACGGCAAGACTCTCCAGCCCCTAGCGAGGTCGCCGGCCAAAGAAAAAAGAAGAAGAAAAGAAAGAAAAGAAAAAAATAGGAGAGAGAAAAATCATTTCTCGAAAGTGTTCCTGGAACAAGAAACAAGCTTTTCTTGAAACAAAAAAAATTGATTTTTTGTTTTTTTGTTCCCAATAATAAAAGTATAAACAAACACGTTTCTGTTCTTTTTTTGTCCCTAGAACAAAAAAACAGAAATTGTGTTCCGGGGAAAAAAAAATAAAGAACACAAACAAACAGGCCCTAAGCCTTCAAAGACTACTCTCTCCATTATATGGATCCATATGTATAAAGTCACCATGGATGGATCGGAAGTACACAAAGACATCAACTATAAGAATGGGGGGTACAGTGCAATAGGGACAATCCGATCAAAGTAAAAGCTTTAGACTAGTCCCCAAAAGAACAATATAACCTAATTTAATTCTTCCAGGTAATGTGCATGCAAGTCCCAAGTTGCTTCTTAGTTGCCGAGTTCATAATCCCCCATTAAAGTCCAAAGTCCAAATCATTCCAAGCATTCTACAGCTTATCTCGGGATGATGACAATCACACAAAGAAACCAAACATAACAATCACTTTCCCGTACTCCCCATGGCACAACAAGAATGCCGAAACGGTTGTACAAAAATTGAAGACAAAATCCAGTCAAAATGCTGACGCCTAGCAATACTTGACACCTCAAACACTCCGCATGCAGGGTCTCTTTCATGCCTAGAATGGCTAACGTTATAGACCATCCAGCAAAGCTATTAAAAGATTCTGGGAGGACATATAATCTCAGTTTTGCACGTTCCATCCCACCTTCCACATAATGGAAATCCAATCCGCAATAACATCCCCAATAACATCCACACCACCACAGAAAACAAGAATGGACCTCAACTTCCAAGTAACAAGACAGTCTACCTCAGACCCTGAACTACTGTAGTCACTAACAAAACACGAATAAAGAGCTCCAACCATCCCTTGGTTTACAAAGCTTTCCAAATCGGGAATGCCTCATTCCCAAGCAATGGTGCCATTTCTCTAGCGCTAAAGTAACCGCAACTTCCCCAGATAACTTTCCAGACATGCCCGGAGTCAGCCACCAGCTCCAAACCAAAGTCAAGCGAATGTCACTCTATTTTCTCCAGATTCACCAACACAAACAAACTCTCTCCCCTCAATTTCAACGGTCTGGCAATATAATCGCAGCAGAACACGCCAGCCGAACTCAACTCCCGACGAGTTAAGGCCACAGCGCCACACACCGCACCGATCGCAACCACACGGGAACGAGCGTACCTTGTAAGCGCACTCGGAGAGGACCATGCAGCAGAGGATCTCCTGCACCTCGGCGACCGAGTCGGCCTTGACGGCGAGGCAGAGATCCTGGAGCTGCCGCTTGCGGCGCTCGTACTCCTGCTGGATCCACCTCCGCTGCTCCCGGCTCTCGTGGCCGTTCCACGGCGGCCACCACCGCGTCGGCCACTGCAGCGGGCCCCACGCCACCTTGGGGAGCCGCGCCCGCTGGTCCCTGATCCACGCCTCCACCCGCGTCTGCACCGCCTCCATGGGGCGCCGGACGACCGGACGCCGCGATCTCTCTCTCCGTATCGGCGCCTTCGGATTCTGATGAGATAGAGAGAGAAGAAGAAAGGAAGGAATCGTGCCGAAGGTGAGCAAGCGCGTCTGATCGCAGGAGGAGAAGGAGGAGGGGAATATGCGAAGGAATAAAAATAAATCGAGACGGTTATTATCTGATTGCGAAATGAGAGTGTGAGGGATAGAGAGAGAGGAGAGATTTGCTTCTGCGATCTTGTGCTTTTCTCTCTCTCTCTCTCCCCCGCCTTGCTTGCGGTACTCGCCTTCCGCGTCCCGACGATCCGACTTAGCATGTAAGATTTGGATAAAGAATAAGTGCGCAAGAATCCACGAGTAGCGATGGTCGGTTCCTAATCCGGTCCCATCCCGAAAATTTAAAATTGAGAATCAGCTCGGTTAGTTCTGGGATTGGTAATCAGATTGACCCATCAATCCGATCTATTTTTGATCCAATCCAACGGAATTGATCACTTATATTTTTCCATTACTTTTTTTCGCATTATTTGAAATCAAACCAATATAGTACTTAGTTCACATTTTATTAATTTTGTGAAAAAATAATAAAACAAAAAATATGTTTAGTCGGTCTTATCCAATTTAATTCCCTTTGTAACCAAGAATCAGACTGATACTCTTAGAAACTGGACCAAATTGGCCAATACAATTTAATCCAAGTGATTCCTGGCTCAAATGGCCCGTTTTGCACACCTCTATCTATAAGTGCTGTAATTTACAACAAAAATGCTATCGAACCCTATGAACATACCTATTTTGACCAACAAATCATACTACTCAACCTTCTTAAACTCAAATTACATGAAAAAGAGAAGAAAAAGGAAAACACCACACTTGAAAAGAAAAGAGAGAGCACCTCATGTCAAGCCAAGAGCCCTGCCTTGACCACCTCGTTCGGTGGCGGCCCTGGCCAAGAATTAAAGCAGGACTCCTGTTGCCGGACACCGGATCTTCCAACCACCGCCCCCCGGGGGATCAGATGAGGCGGGGGATCTCAAATGCCCGGCATGCAGACCGGAACCCTAAACTCTCGTTTGGAAACATGCGGGCCATGGACTTCCAAATGGGCCGGACAAACTACATCCCCCCGACACAACCCACCTGCAGACCGCCGGCCTCATAAAAGCCCCATTCGCCTGCGGCCCCTGCCCTCTCTCTCCCCGCCGCGCGACCGTAGCTTTGCGTCGCTGTTCGATGCTTCATCGCATTAAAACGCGTCGTTGTCCTCTCCGGCGAAAGGAAAAAGGCAAAAGTGGCCTTCTTTTGACTGAGCAGAGCGTGGCGGCTTAGCATCCCGGGGACCACGAAACCTGTGAGTTTGGAGCCGTGTCGAGAGTGGATTCCCTATTAACTAGTATCTCGGGCATTTGCCGCCTCGTGTCGTGAGACCTCTTGGCATTTAAATGGGGCTCATCGACCTTAATACCTTTTCCCAGATGGACTGAATAATCATGGCTTGAAACCAAATACTTTGTAGCAAGTCTAGGATTTTATGTAAGGTTTAGAGTGGATAGTAGCGCTGATCATCTCTCCATCCTTTTGGTTGTACAATAAAAAAGACGAACATAAATATGAAAAATCAAAGAGAACTATATAAATAGCATAATATCTTGGGTTTTTATGTTCAAGGGAAAAACATGTATAAACTCAATCCGCTATTAACGATATATTATGGCCATCCAACATAGAGTCCATCATATCTCCACCAAATTAATGGTTGTGATTCACCAGATTGACGGACTTATGAAGGAGAAACTGTTCTGGACCAAAAAGAGAAGGAAAATGAAAGAAAGAAAGAAAGAAAGAAAGGGGGGCGGATGGAATTGGATGAGGATGGACTACCATAGAAACTTGCTGACTCCCCCAAGCCCAAATTCCACTCCGGTCCAAACCGAGAGAATCAAGGCCCAAGCCCATGCTGGCTCGCCGGCAGTGAGAGATGACGAACGAGTGACGCTAAGGTGACGTAGCGCTGCACGTCACGCGGCGATCACCATGACGTGGCCAGAGATCTTTCCAGCACTACTAGCAGACAAAAGAAGAAAACTTTCGCTCGATTGAGAGAGGTCCCCCGCGAGCGTCAACGGGAGGACGCCAAAAAGCCAAGAACGTATCGGAGGCTCCGAATCGGCATGCTTCAATCCGTGCACTTCAACGCTCGACGTCTTAACAAACGAACAAAAGGGACACGGGACGAACCCCGTGAATGATTGGCCACGCGGCAGCCGAACCCTCGCCTAACCCGTATCGTCCGGGTCAACATATAATATACCCGCACAACGCAACTTGCCTCTTACCCTGAAACTCGTGAATCATTTTTTGGGGTAAACATCGACATCAAGTCTAATACAGTCAGTCAAGCACTGAAAACAAACTCCCGCGATTGATGGATTATATTGGCCCTCGGCAAGAGTCACTATCGTGACCGTCGGTTGTTTAATTTAAGTTGTTTGACGTTAAAATTTAGAAAATGTTGAGGTATCAATCGATCATTAAGCAGCGAAGAGAAAAGGTTGCAAACCATAGTTCATCAGTACCGCGGTCCCAAATTCATTGGACGGAGGATCATGGGTAATTAATTTTGTCGCGGCGAATGATCATGATGCATTTCATGCGTTCCAACATCTCCCATGCTCTCGCATGAGGAGAAAACTCCATCCTCGTTGCTCATGATGCCCCTCAACCACCAGCTTTTGTGACCAAATTCCTTTTTGTCCATGCAATGCCAGTTGCCAATGATAACAAATACAAAAAGTCAGCACACGTCGTCTCCTTCGATGGAACGGAAATGCCTATTTTCTCCTCTTCAATTCGCACTTTCACGAGTAATAAAAGCCCAAAACCACAACTCCTACGTGAACGTGTCTAAGAAGTTGCTCGAGGAAAACAAATAGAGGAAAAGTAAAAAAGTAAAATCAAAATCAAAATCATGCTCACTCTAACGCATTTCGAGATATCAAAAATCCAAAATATACATTAATGCAACACATTTATCTAAAAATTTGAGATAAACATATTAGAATTTTTGGTTTTTTGGGTAAATGTGACATACAAATAAAAAATTTAGAATAAATATGTCACATGAATATCGGTTTAGATTTTTTATTATCAAAAAAAGTATTGAATAAATGTGTTATACTAAGCATAGTTTAAGGTTATTTACGACTTTTCATGACTTTTAATTTGGATAATTCTAATGAGATCTTCTAGACGGGATTTAGGGGTTCAATTGATTCTAGGAGCGCTCCAATCAAGTGCCGCATGCAAATTCAGTTCATTTTCTCACACGACTTGGAAAAACGGTCGGTCGAATCACCGATAGCCGTGGACGTCGGTGTTGTCCTGTGCAAATTTAGTATTTAGTCAGACCAAGAAACAAGTACGCAAAATAATTATCATCGGCATCGAGACCTCGAGAGGGATCCCGTCGACTTCACGTGGACCGAGACAGCTCGAATTATAATAGGATTTTCGTTACAAGAAAGTTGGTACAATCTTTAAGACAAAGGGAAAAAACAAAGTTCTAAGCCCTCCACTAGTCTCCCCATCATTATGGCCTTGACCATGCCCCTTGCCCCCCTCGAGGCTTTAGCCCTCTCCGCCCCCGCGTTAATCTCGACTCTTCTCTCCACGTGTTCTCCATAGGAAGAAGACAGGGACAGGCTAACTACTACACGCGACGTTTGCCCAACCCCGCCCAACGCGCACGAAGAGATGAACAGTAAAAGCGACCTCTTTTTCCCCCCTAAGAAAACTTTGGGTGGGCACGACAAATTTAGATCGAGCGCAAGTCAGCTAAATTTGATGATCGCCGTAATATCAATAGCTGTGATTCATCCGATGAGTTGAAATAAGTTTATGCTGTCCCAAGCGAGGAAGACAGATGTTACACGAGAATCCTAGAAAATAAAGAGGTAATGATTAAACACATACGGAATTGACCATAATATAAATGATTCATAAACTTTAATTAATATGTAACATAAATTATTTATGAACTTTGGTTATATGCAATGTGACTCATGGATTATAATTTATTCAGTATAATTCATGAATTTTAACTCAATATGCAATATCATCATTGAACCTTTAATTCGTTTAATATGAATTCTGAATTTTTTGTAAATATTCAAATTAGTTCATAAATGATGTGAAACTATCCAATGTTATCCTTCTATTAATTTAAGTACTGGGTTTAGTTTGAATATGTATTAAAAATTCAAGGTTCACATTGAATAAATTAAAAATCAATTGAGGACATTACATGTTGACTTAAGTTCAAGTATCACATTAAACAATTAGTCAATGTTTGATAATTATTTGTGCCATTTTACTTTTACAGAAAGCAAAGAGACAGGCAAAAGAGGGCAACTGATGAAAGCCAAAGCGAAAGCACTCCAACAACCACTCGGCATCGTCTGATAGAAAGTCAAGAAGATCCATCAATTAGATTAGGCCCCGGCAGTGGGTCACGAGTTGATTTTTGTGCTTAATCCATGTGCTTCGGACCCCAAATAACTTAAGAGAAGAGCTTTGCTTTATTAAGCTCGATTTTGAAATTCGACACCTCGTGCCATCACTCACCTACCTTAGTTACCCACTTCCCAATCCCATGCTGCCCCGTCTTTCTTTTTAGGCATTCGACACGATGCGACGCAACCTCCTTTAATACCCGCGTTGAACCGAGTCGTGATCTAAGTCAAGATTAGGACATTCAATTTAAAATAGCCACGCATCTAATTTGATGATTCGCAGGCATAGGAGTCACAATCCCTTTATCGAGCCGAATAATTTTTCCCCGAAATTTCGCCGTGGAGACCACGCGGGTCGAGAGTGGCGCCAAATGTAACGGACGAAGGACAGTCCCCATCAGCTTTTGATAGTCGGAGATAGAGCATGCTTTTGATTTAAGGTAAAGTATTGCCAAAGGCACGAGGTAAGGTCCATTGATGTCCCCATGGTGGCTGTCTCCATCGCCTATACATTATGCAAAACCCGAATCACTCAAATGGCAATGGCTTTAGATAGTGAAATGGTCCGAAACTATTTTGACTACACACTAACTTTTTAATGGAAATCCACGTCTTGTTGCGTCTCGATTATAACTAAAGAGTAAAGATTTATTTGGTAACCATTTTTTTTTATTATCTGAAATAAAAAGAAATAAAAATTCATTTAGGGACGTTAACTACTTTATTCCCTGAAATATAAAAGTGAATAGAAAATAAATTTAAAACAGAAGAAAAAAATAGAAAAACAACTTCTTTATCCTTAGAAATAAAAATGGAAAAAAAACATTTATTAATGAAAATTATTCCAAGAACAAGAATGTTACCAAATGCATCCTAAACACAACTCCTCTTCATAAGGTTTTAAGAAATTTCATCTTTCAACCGAAAATTGACAATCCTACAAGTCGCAGGACCTCGGCCGGGCACAAAACGTTAATCAGGAGATCACGCCGTGACGACGACTTAGAAAAGAAAGAACGATGCGCGGCGTAAACAAACGGAGAGAAAATGGCCACTACACAACCTGTGAATATATATATTGCCAAAAGAATAACCCGGCGTCGAACAAGAGTCGTATTATACAGAGGCTAGAACTATGAATGACGGACATAATAGAGAAGACTCTGCAGTAAAATAAGGAGGAGGCTCGTAACGATTTCTGTACGTGAGGTGTAGCGGACCCTACATGACCCGAACCGACGGCGGCGCTGCTCTGCTCTGCTCTGCTCCGTTGGTTATATGGCGAGCGGTTGTTGCCTCCCTTGCCCGTTGTTGTATCCCTCGTACGGCTTCGTGGGCTCACCCGACTTCTTCCTCTTCAGGACGACGATCCACGTGATCAGTTCCAACACCACGGCCACTCCGCCCAGTACTGATATCAAGATGATGTACGCCGATTTCCACTTGTTGTCGGGCTGCAGGATGTCGAGGCCTTTGAACACATTGAGGATGCCAAGAATGAGGATGGTGTACCCGAGGCTGTGGTGGTAGATATTCCAGTAGAACCGGTACTTGTGGTCCTTCTTCGGTCTCAGGAACAACGCAAATATCTGCCCGGGCAAAGACGAAGAAATCAACATCGGACGCATTCGATACACACGCATCAGCACAAAATTACAGACCTCGACATGTCACATCGCTCTCGCTCCATATCAGCAAGAGTCGCAAGTATCTGCATATAGAATTCGTCTCGCAGTATGTTTTCATTCGGAATCACAGAGTTTCTCCACAACTTGCAGTTCTCGAAGATTTCTAAGATCGCGTGTAGATAAACAACAATCCATACCGGTCCAATTTTATGGTCTATTTCTTTTTCAGATTTGGATTCAGCATCTCTAGAGGGCCGGAAACATCAATGGGACCATAACAAGACACAACTCAAAACAGTCCAAAGGAAGGAACCAAAAAGGAATTACGGTCGATGTTGGGACGGGAATTTTACCTGCACCGTCGCCAGAGCAAAGAGGGCAATCCCAATATTCCGGTGACCGGTGTACTGAATTCCCTTAGACTGACTGCCCAGCTTCAGGCCAGTTCCCCAGCCGGCAACCCCGATCGCATAGGCCGAGGTCTGGCAAAAGGCGTGGAGATAGAACCATGCCGGGTCAGCAGACGGGAAGGCCCTCACGTACCTCGCGATGATGGCTCCGATCGGGAACATGATCCCCCAGCTCACAGCATTGAGAATTCCATGGATCTGACAAATGCGAAAGAGATTAACATCAGGGTCACCGTAAGGACAAGAACCGCAGACATGATCGACGACAGAACATCCAGATTCAAACATATTCTAAACAATCCTTTCCGGTGAACGAAATCCAAAATCGACAAGAACAAGCTTCCCCATCGACACGGGTCCATCGAAAAATCGACTCTCAATTCAGGAAAGCAATCCGTTCACAATCAAGCTTCTTCATCAGCGCCCTCGACAGAGGCTTAATCGCTGAACCATAGTTTCTCCCTTCACTCCATCTTTTTTCTTCTCGAATGCTGGGACTTTTGCACATAACTCGCCTGTTCCACTCAATTGCAGCAAGACTAAAAACCGAGAAATGAAAAATCCTCAGTCAAATCTCTACTCACGGGCCATAATCTAAGCATGCATCCTTTTCTTCTTTACCCGCTTTACCCGCTTATGGAAAATTTGCAAAAAGCAGAAGGGAAAAGAAAAAGAAAGAAAAAAGATTCTCCTCCTCTCTGATCATGAAAGACAGACACGGATGAAGAACCTCTCCTAGAAATCCGCGTAAAAATCCCAACCACTTGAAACCCACCTCAGATCTGCCCATGCATGTCTTGATAAAAGGAAGAAGAGAAAAAAGAAATTTTGAGCGCAGAATCTCGTTGAACCCAGCACAACAAACACGAGAAAGAAAAATAAAAAATAAATCCACTAATAAAAAACCGAAAAAAAGGCAAAAAAAAAAAAAAAGAGAGAGAGAAGAGTGAATTATAAAAGCACGGGCTCACATTCTTCTTCTTGATCCCGGATCCGCCGCCGCCGGCCGTGCTCGTCCCGGAGACCAAATCGAGCGTCCCCTTCGCTCCGAGATTTGCCCCCACCATCGCGTGAGCGTCCGGCACGCCGTTCGTCACGCTCGACCCCACCTGCCACACCTGGTTCAGCTTCGCCGGGTCGCCGGCGGGCACCTTGATCGTCGCGTAGATCCTCATCGTGCCGTCGGCCGAGTTGTACTCGGCAGTCCGGTCCCACGTCTCGAACGAGATCGGCGACTCCCTGACTGTGGTGGACGTGATGTTGTAGGTCTTCACGGTCATGGCGCCGGCGTCGCGGAAGGCGATGAGGGCCTGGGCGCCGAACATGCCGGTGGCGGTGGGGTTGAGGGCCCAGGAGACCCAGCCGTCCTCGCCCTTGGGCGGGGCGGCGACGAAGGCGACAGCGGCGGAGGAGTTGGCGGGGTCGTAGGAGAAGTGGAGGGAGGCGGAGAGGGTAGCGAGGTCGAGGCAGGTGGCGTAGGGGACGCTGTTGGTGAGCTTCTGGGAGGAGCAGCCGAGGGCGTCGGCGGCGGGGGCGAGGAGGAGGAGGAGGAGGAGGAGGGGGCCGCCGCGGGGAGGCGGCGGAGGAGGGGTTGCGGAGAAGAGGAGGAAGCCATTGATGAGAGAGAGAGAGAGAGAGAGAGAGAAAGGGGAGGGGGGCGGCTCCGACTCCTGAGTGCGAACTAACGGTTCAGACAGGAGAGGGAGGCAGAGAGAGAGAGAGAAGGACTTTATAGAAGGACAAACATGGACAGGACATGGAAAACAAGGAGGAGAAGAGGACTGAACTTCCGGTTTTTTTTCTTTTCTCTTTTTTTGGGTCGGTTGGACCGGACCATTTCAGGAAGTTGAAGCTGGACAGAGAGAAAGATGGGGAAGGGGGAGACGGGAAATTTCTGAGTAATTTTTGGGGACTGGAAGCGAAATTATGGGTGGAGACAGCCTTTGTCCAAACGGGGACGAGGAAAGAAATAAATGTTTGGTAATTCATTTGAGTTATGTTTAATGGTTTGGATTTCTAACTATAATAAGATTGGATAATATAAGATATAAAATTTATGGGACTTTACTATATCTCATTCAATATCCGGTGACTATAGAATAAAATAAGTTATATTCGGGTCATATCATAAATGAATCACAAATTTTATAAATATAATTAATAAAAATCTCTCCTGACATTCTTATCTATTTTATTCCTCTATTTTTAGAATAATTTCTTTTTTATTTCTTTCTTCCCATTCCATCATCTCTAGTGAAATTTTATTAAATAGAAAACTACACTAATATACCTAAAACACTAAAATACATAAAATATTACATAAATATATATTTTATATATTTAATTTATATTATAAAATATAATTAAATTGGAAAATATAAATAAGAAAAAGTTTAAATTTAAAAACCAAATTGTTATTTTGTCGATTTCTTATATTAGAATTCAAATATTATTTATATTGAAATATAATTTTAATTTGTTAATTTAAGAATGTTGCTATTTGAGAAAAATAAATTTCTTATTATGAATATTCAAACATAGGATAAATTTTATCCCAACCACCATTCACAATCTTAAAGTTTTAGAAGTATATAGAGGTTTAGACATCCCAAGTGCTGAAATTTGACATGGGTGGACGCATGAATGCCAATATTTCTAAAAAGTGCACTTAAGTGCAAAAATCATAGAAGAAATGAACACTTAAGTACCGATAGCAAGCCACATCGGATTTTTTGAGAGTCATGTAAAAAAAAAATTATCATTAAAATAACACAACATCAGATTTCCAGCAATAGCAAGCCTCACAAAAATTGGCATTAGAGTGCCCATTTAATATATGTATGTATGTATGTATGTATGTATGTATGTATGTATGTATGTATGTATTTAAGTATACATTTTGAAAATTTTGGCGTTTGTGTGTCTTTTTATTTTTGTACGTCTTTTGAAGTATATATAAAGAATACAATGTTTTACCTAAAAGGGCGACGTACTAAGGGTGCGTTTAGGAAGACTTTTGGGAAAAGTTCTTGAAAAAATGTAAAGGCCCTTAAACTAAATGAGCTTTTCAAAATGCAAATTGTGTTTGGTAAATTGTATTTATGAAAATCTATTTTGAAGTATCTTTAAGCAAAATAGTGTTTGGACAAATTAACTTTGCAAAAGACTTTTGTTATTAAAAAAAAAAGGAAAAAAAAAGGGAGAGTTGGCTGGCTAAGGGCTTGGCCGGTTACCGTCGGCAAGGGGCAAGCGGTTTGGCAAGGGTGATCACGACTCGGATTGCGCAATCTGGTTGCGACGACTAGGGGTGTGCAAAATATCTGAGAACCGCCTGGACCGCCTGGAATCGAACCAGAACCAAAACCGCCCGGAACCGGCAGTTCTTGAGGGAACCAGTCTGGTTCCTGGTTCCAATTTTTGGGAACCGATGGGAACTAGTCTGGTTCCCGGTTCCATGGGCGAATCCGCCCGACCGCCCACCCGGACTAGACCGATTTCTTTTTAGTATTAAAAAAAATTACTAAAACTAAATACAAAGCAATTGTTTTATGGCAATTGTTTCTGCTACAGGATGAATACAAAGCTGAATATTGGGGAATTCTTATGCTTTTTTGTTGTTTAGTTTATTTATTAATATAATGAAGGTGATGTATTCAATAAAGTCTTGTTTTAGTTGCACTTCTTTTGTTTTCTTGTGTTTGAATGGTGCCTCATTTCACCTCCTTTGATTTGTCTGTGCGACTTGTGATATTTTGCCAAACCTAATGAGTGATGTGTCCAGTTCATAGCATTAAGAGAGACCAATTTTTCCTGAACACTTGCTACTCTCTTCGCCTCTATATCAACTTACGTACACCCATTCCTTCATTGTTGCAACAAATGAATCTTTGTTTCACGTACTTAAATTTGGTTTTTCTTTCTTGACTTGCTTTGACGTCACGTAGTCGTTCTATGTTGAAAATCAAAATTGTTTCGCATCAAAATCGATTCCATGGATCCACCCAGAATCGGACCGCTGCGGTCCGATTCCTAGGTGGATCCCCGTTCTAATTTTTCGAAATCGGTCCTGGCTAGGCGGTTCTTAGTTCTAGGTTGAGAACTGCCCGTTCGGACCACGCACACCCCTAGCGGCAACCTAGATCACGACTAGATCACGAGATCCAAATCCGAGTCATAGCAAGGTCGTGTGACCCACCGTGTTGTGACCTCCATGCGTAGGTTGTCGGGGCCGCTCGATCTGGGTGCAGCAACCTAGATCTAGGTGGTCACTAGAGGTCACGCGCCATACCTCCAACAACTCAAATCGGGGTGGTAGCAAGGTCATGGTGACGCGACTCAAGGGGGTTGCCAAGGTCACGCGATTGGCTCCCGACAATGGCCATGACCACACCGGCCTCATGCTAAGCTCTGTCAAATACGTCACTGGCCCTCACAGCTCCACGCAACTTCATTGGCCAACCTCAACAAAGAAAATGTGAATAGTCACGAGTACAAAATCGGAAAAATAAAATGTTAGTGAGGATATTTGTGGAAGATAACTTTTTCTTTTACTCTCCCCTTAGCATTCCAAGAAGGCTGGATGTTCAAGGCAGTCCTATCGCAGTCTTGGGCTTTCATCATTCCAAAAACTCACTTTTTCCCAAATATGTTTACAAAATAAGTTTTCAAATACCATTTTTTAGCTCAAAAGGCTTTGGGTGCCCAAAGTGGCTTGGCAAAGCCACTCCCAAACTAACCTTAAGACACAGTAGTTTTTGGACGGACCATCCAAAGAAAAAACCCAACCGAACAAAGTGTCCTAGCGGAAGATCTGTTTTCGGGGCACTGAGGATCGGACACGTACGAGTAAGACTTTTATTTTTTTTAAGTGTTGCCAAAAAGCAAATGGAGTGCTGTCCAATTAAAGGTATCTATCGTGGCCAACAGCGAAAAAATATTAGTGGTATGCCTTTTATAATAGAATAATCCCCCCGGCCCCCAGGTCACCCCAGTCCAGAAATCACGCGCGGCGCATGGAATCGCGGCGCGGGAATGCCAGCCACGAGCACCGGAATCGGCACGTGGGCACCGTTCCCGTCCCTAATCATCTTGTTCCGAAGCTGGAGTTCTTTTGCTCCATAGAAAACCCAAAATTGAAAAAGAATATTTTCTGACAAATAATTAATTATATCATTAAAAAATATTTCAATAAAAAATATTTTTATTATCAATGACAATTTATGCATAAATTATTTACATGACGGATGAAAATATTTTGTATTCGTTTATTTTTTTAAGTGATATAATTTTTTTTTTGAGTTTTTCAAGAAAGAGATGCATATTTAATTTGAAAATGTAATTGTGGATTTGTCAAATAAAGACGGGGCACACCCAGTCTCAGGGACTGAATTTCAGACCGCCCGACTAGACTAGCCTCGTGCGAAGATGCTGTCGGTGCGATTTATGTAGGAGCGGAGCCCCCATGCTTTTTTGCTTGCGAAACGTGTTGTGGGCTTGTAGCTGAGTTGAGCCCAAGACAGAATTTCTGAAACTCATCCCGCCAGAGCCCGAACAAATTGAAAGGGCTATGCTATACTTTTTAACCAATTTTTTATTTTAAATTTTGCGGTTCTCGTTATCTGATTTTTTGGAACGCCAAAATGCTCGAAGATGTATAGAGATTAGCATGTCAGGTCGCATGTAGATTTCCATAATTTTTCGAAAATTTTCCAAATCGAATCGCTATGCCTGCATTTTTTGAATTAGAAAGATTCGGAACTTGTATAAAGGGTTTTCTTCTTCTTATTTTTTTTGTCAATTTTTTATACTAAAGTAAAAAGTCAAATGTGTGCCAACAATAATTTTTGCTAAAATACGCGGCCCATACCGGGCAAGAAATAGACATGGCCTTCACTGGCTCCCCCTCTCCACTGCATCATTATTGGCGGATACATAAATTATTACTTTTTTCCTAAATGACATTGATCTGATTTAGTAAATCTAAAGTTGGCTGATCAGTGGTCTTATACGTTAAAGAAATATGAACCGAACCGATTAATGGTCATCATTTTCTCGTTTTCTTGCTTGGAATCTTTTATTTTTCTTCTTTATATTGACCTCGTCATTTTTTCTCCATGTATATGATATATTTTCTTCTAAGAGTAGTGTGACTACCTTGACTTTTATTTGGTAACTGCAGCGACTCGAGGCAATCATATGAACTATTGGAAGCCATCCCAATGCGGGGACTTCAAAGATTTCAAGAGATCAGAGAACCTCGGAACATGACACCTGGATCTGGCCGAAGGGGAAGAGACAATAAGATAAAAATAAGTCAAAGTTTGACCAAAGGCTTGCAAGGCAAAATGTGAAAGGACTCGAGGGAGAAAGAAAAATGTTAAGCTTTCAAGAAAATAAATGTAAATTCAATTTTAATTTCACTCGCCGGCTATATTCCAACAATTTTCAATGAAACTCTTTTCTGATTAATGATGATGAATTGCAACTAGACATCAAATTCATTAGCTGAAGATATTTGGGAAGATTTTTGGAGAAAGTTTTTGAGAAAATGTAAATACCTTTGAATTAAGGGTGTTTTTAAAAATGTAAAGTGTGTTTGGTAAATTTATTTATGAAAGTTCATTGTGAAGTATACTTGTGCAAAATAATGTTTAGGTAAATTAAATTTGCAAAATACTTTTATTATTAAAAAAAAAGAAAGTTGGCCGGCCAAGGCTTCGCTAAAAGCGGATCGCCGCCAAGGCTTCTAGCGCGGCGAAGGGTAGGCGACACGGCGAGAGTCGCGGTGACCCTCGCCGCGCCGTCAAAACCATCGCGCCGCGAAGGTCACCATAAGGTCGCGAAGGATCTAGGTCGCGGCGAAGTTTGCTAATGCTTACACATCAAAGAGCTTAATCAAGCATTACCGTAAATTACGATCAAACAATCTATACGAGCAAATCTATTTAGGTCTTGGGTCACCTCGCTACCAACAATCATGGGAAATTATCGTCGTGACCTCCGGCGACCATATCCGCGACCTAGATCCGGGTCGCCCGGGTTGTCGCAACCTCATAACATGGCCACGACCTTCGCGACCCAAATCCGGGTCGCAAAATGCGAGGTCGTGAGACGCCGGGTCGCCATGACCTGGAGGCGACCTCCACGACCCATATCTAGGTCGCGGCGATGTCGTGGGTCGCAACGGAGGTCGCGCCGATGGAAAATCGCATCTCGCCGCGACCTAGATCCGGGTCGTGCGACTAGTCGCCAACAATCGATGGTTGCAATACTGCGTTAAGAGGTGCGGTGACAGCAGATTGCCGGCCTCTTCTCCAACCCGCCGGAGTCTTGACCCATCGCCACCTCACCGACCGAGCCGCCACCTCGCCCGCCAACATCTCATAATTCGACGAAGAGGAAGATGAACCGATATGATTGGGAACATCGGGTCTCCCGAAATGCTATTGAAGCCCAAGTTCGCAAACCTAGGACTCGCTTTGGCTAAATTTTGCCTTGGAAGGCCAGCATTTCTTCAAGGCAGGTCTAAAATTTTTTCCCAAACACCCAATATTTGGGTAAATGGGCTTTGAGTACCCAAAGGTACTTGGCAAAGCTGGTGCCAAATGCACCCATAGATCCATGCTATAAGATGTCAATGGAAACCTCTTAAAGGAGAAGAACTCCACTTTCAAGTCAAAACCAATAAATCACATCGTGTTATACCGCTCTTTGCTTAAAAATTCAAAAAACTTGCTTCCTTTTTTATATGGCAAATCATCATTTTAGTGAAACATAACAAGCTCATTTGTCGATGTTGACCCTACCTTTGGACTAGGTACCTTTTATCCTGCCAGGGCCAAAGGTTGGTGAGCTTGTCTCTTACTTGTGGCTGACGACCAATAGAAAGGAAAAAGAAAAAGCAAAATAAAAGTAAAAAAATCGAAAAATTTATAAAAATGATTCGTTTGTAATCAACTTAAAAGACCTATTTATTATTGGATTAAAACTGGATCTATTTTAGACCCACTTAGACTCATCTATTTTAGCTTTTTTTTCCTCTTTACATACCATTTTTAACTCATATTTCACCATTGAGGTGATCTATTTACAATTTGCTACAATCAATATGGTTTAAAATACGGATCTATGACCCATTTTGACGGGTCTAATGAATGAAAACGAAACCCCATTTTGAGAATATTTAAATCAAAAAACCTGCGAACTGCTTGCTCGATGTCTTGACTTTATCATTTTCTCTCCATCTTTATATGTGCGTGCATGTGTGCGTGTATGTGTGTATGTATGCATGCTTGTGAACTATAACCCATATTTCACCATCGAGGTGATCTATTTACAATTTGTTACAATCAATATGGTTTAAAATATGGGTATATCACCCATTTTGACAGGTCTAATGAATGAAAATGAAACCCCATTTTGAAAATATTTAAATAAAAAAAACTTGTGAACTACTTGCTTGGTGTCTTGACTTCATCATCTTCTCTCCATCTTTATATATATATATATATATATATATATATATATATATATACACGTGTGTATGTATGCATGCTTGTGAACTACTTGCTTAGTATATTGATTTCATCATTCTCTCCATCTTTTTTTATATATATACACAGAACCTCGGAACATGACATCTGGATCTGCCCAAGGGGAAAACATTAAGATAAAAATAAGTCAAAGTTTGACCAAAGACTTACAAGGCAAAATGTGAAAGGACACAAAGGAGGAGAAAAAAATGTTGAGGACTCATATACTTCAATAGTGGCTAGCCGGCTGAAGAGTTAGGTGACGTTTATTTCTATTACGTTATTTGTCCTAAAATTCGCAGGCAAAGAGAAAATTCAATTTTAATTTCAATCTCAAACTATTTTCCATTTTTTAAAAATTGAAACTCTTGTCGATTAATCAAAATAAAATGCAATTGGAGGTCATATTCATTAGCTGAATATGTAGACCCATGTTCTCTTATGGTTATAAGATGTCTTTCGAAACCTCTTAAATGAGAAGGACTCCAGGTCAAAACTAATAAATCACACGGTGTTATAACACCTTTTGCTTGAAAGTTCAAAAAACTTGCTTTCTTATTCATCACAGCAAATCATCATTTTAGTGAAAAAAGTAATCAGCTCATTTGTTGATGTTGACCCTACCTTCGGAGTTCGGACTAGATACATTTGATCTCTCGTTAAAAGCGAGGGAGAGTTGAAATCAGAAAGATTCGCCTCGTTCCTTGGGCTCTCTTACTTTATAATTTTTTTGCCTCAGTTATCTTTTAGTTTTTTCAATTAGGTCCTTCTTATTCCCGTGATCCATGAAGAAGCGATTTTTAAAGGAGAATAACTCCACTTTCGGGTCAAAACCAATAAATCGCAGTATTATACCGCTTTTGCTAAAAAATTCAAGAACTTGCTTTCTTATTTATTACGGAAAATCATCATTTCAGTAGAAGCTATTCAGCTCATCTGTCGAGGTTGACCCTACCTTCGAACTAGACACATTATGTGTCTTTTTCCTTCTGCTCTCTTGTTTTATTATTTTTTTGCCTATCTTATCTTTTATTTTTTTAATTAGGTCTCATGCCTGCGATCCGTAAAGAAGGGACCAATGTATTAGTCAGCCACGGCAATTAATAAGTGCCGTGAGTTTTGACGATAGTGGTCAGTTGAGCGCCACCGGGAAAGCACCGTCTGCTGGAGACAAGACATGAAAAGCAAGTTCAGCGACCGTGTCGCGTCCATATCAAATTGATGTGGGTTTGCAAATTGGAGTCAATGAAGTAATTAAAGCCAATGAATAATTAGGTACTTCGATAGAAACTCGTACATTTCATCTAACTCGATTTTAGTACATTCTAGACATATTAAAAGTAGCTGGATAATAAGGGTATATGGCAAACGCCATGCATTTTCGCAAAACCTAAAGATGGTATGGTATGCTCTTGTCTTGACATGTGAGACATGACCTGATGGAAATGCCTGTGTTGCTCGAGCTTACAACTCTTTTGGGCCTTTTCCATGCATGATTGCAGAGAGAGTATAGCTTATCGATTCCAATTAAACTTTGAATTGAGAAAACTAAAATAATAGTTAGAGAAAGTAACTTGTATTTACAAATGAGGAGAATTACCAAAAAAATCATAAATTATTGTAATTGTACCAATTTAATCTTCTTTTTTTTGCTAATTCATTCATAAACTTTTTGAATTTGTGTAAGCTGAATTCATCCAATCAAATTTGATTTGTCGATGCTAATGTGATACTATCGATGCTGCCGTGACATTTTTTAAATAACATTTTAATAACATTTTTTTCTTTTTTCTTTTCTTTAAATTTTTTCCTACTTTCCCTTTCCCTTAGAGTCAACGAACCCTTGTCTGCTTTGGGGCGAGGGGCATCCTGGCCCTTGCTGGCCCTCGTGCCCATGATGCCCTTGCTTAGCCAGATCTAGCGAGGATGTTGCCATTAAAAAAAATTCATGCCCAAACAGTAACTTAGAGGCTATGTAGATGGTCTGAGCAAGCGATTCCCCCTATGATCTCCCGGTACTGCCTGAGCTCGGGCCCGCCCCGTCCGAGCCCTGCCCGTCGAGCGCTCTCGAATGGTATACTAAATAGGACTTTTTCAAAATGCGGTCAAAAACGAGAAGGGGTTGGAACCGAGCAAAGCAGGCGGAGGATGGGTCAATTATCCAGCGCCAAAAATAAAACCCCCCAGAGAAAACATGTAACTTAGAGAGCGAAAGCGCTCCATCATCTTTGGATGTGGGATGAAAATAATCACCAAATGCATTTGCACTTTTTCGAGATAATTATCTATTTTTTTAAAAAAAATTACTGTACATATATCAATTTAATTATAACTTAATGAATTAAGCTATTCAAGAATATTTAACTTTATCCATGTGAGTTGTCATTTCAATTTAATTATAACTTGTTTGGTAATGAATTAGTTATTCTTGCTATTGGAGCTGAATATTTAATTTTATCCATGTGAGTTCCACGTCCTTTCTCGGAAATATGAACATGAACTCGACTAATTATGCATATTTGTTTGGTTTTAGGCATTCATGCAAATTCAAGCGAATAGAGACTAGACTAAAATTCAATCAAGTTGACTATATTAAAAGCTGGAGATGACCAGTCAAAATTATTATGGCAAAACCCGAAAAAAAAAAAATATGGAGATGACGTCGAAATTATTATGGCAAAACCAAAAAAAAAAAAAAAAAAAAACAGTCTCTCAAATTCAATTGAGGAACGTCAACATCCTCAGGAAAAACACATTTACTTAAAACCCAAGGAAACTACTAACGAGAAAAGCAAAGCTCAAGACCAAGAAAGCACCGTTACTGCCCTCCCCAATCCTCGAAACCCCACTGGGCGGGGGTGCGACCAGTGTCGGCGCCGTGGCTGGGACCAGTGTCGGCGCCGGTGCAGGAGAACGACCAATCCCGGCGACCAAATCGAGCGTCCCCTTCGATCCAAGATTTTCCGCCGCCATCGCGTGCTTGTCCGGCACGCCGTTCGTCACGCTCGACCCCACCTGCCAGACCTGGTTCAGCTTCGCCGGGTCGCCGGCGGGCACCTTGATCTTCGCGTAGATCCTCATCGTGCCGTCGGCCGAGTTGTACTCGGCGGCCCGGTCCCACGTCTCGAACGAGATCGGCGACTCCCTGACTGTGGTGGACGTGATGTTGTAGGTCTTCACGGTCATGACGCCGGCGTCGCGGAAGGCGATGAGGGCCTGGGCGCCGAACATGCCGGTGGCGGTGGGGTTGAGGGCCCAGGAGACCCAGCCGTCCTCGCCCTTGGGCGGGGCGGCGACGAAGGCGACGGCGGCGGAGGAGTTGGCGGGGTCGTAGGAGAAGTGGAGGGAGGCGGAGAGGGTGGGGAGGTCGAGGCAGGTGGAGTAGAGGGTGCTGTTGGTGAGCTTCTGGGAGGAGCAGGCCAGGGCGTCGGTGGCGGGGGCGAGGAGGAGGAGGAGGAGGGCCGCCGCGGGGAGGCGGCGGAGGAGGGGCTGCGGAGGAGAGGAGGAAGCCATTGATGAGAGAGAGAGAGGGGGCTCCGACTCTGAGTGCCAACCGACGGTTCAGACTGGACAGGGAGGCAGAGAGATAGATAGGGAGAGAGAGGTTTTATAGGAGGACGAACATGGAGATGACATGCAAAATGCGGTGGACAAGGGGACGTAACTTCCGGTTTTTTTTTTTTTTTTGGGGGGTCGGTTCTATATGAGGAAGTTGAAAGCTAGAGAGAGAGAGAGAGAGAGAGAGAGGGATGGGGAAGGGGGAGATTGGAAATTTCTGAGTAACTTTCGAGGACTAGAAGCGAAATTATGAGGGAGATAGCCTTGCCGAAACAGTGATGAGGAAATAAAAATGCATTTGATTTAGCATTTCGAAAGCTCATTAAAAAAATATAAAACAATTTATTCTAAAAGACTTTGAGTAAATACAAAGGCTGTTTAATAAATAATAAACAACTTTAAGAAAAATACCGTTTAATAGAAAACACATTTAAAAAATTCTTTAGGTGAGTAATATTAATTTTTTAATTTTTTTCTGTTTAAAATTAAAAAAATAATATATGCAAATTTTTAAATATAAATTTTGACAATAATGCTAAAAAATCAAATATATATAATTTAAAAAAAAAAAAAGACCAAGGCGGCAGGTGTTCGATATAAAAAAAATAATTAAACTCCATGATTTTTCCTTACACAAACGTTGGATGTTTTTGGTTTATGAGTACATGATGGAAAGGGGAGTGCAATTGGTGTTTTGAGAGTTGATGCCACTAGGGTTTATATTGTTTCGATGTGCAACTCACTTTACATGCCATGTGATTAGAATTACAAGAACTTGTCTCTTTATAAGTCGAAGCCTTGTCATTTTCGAGAAAAAAGCTGAAGGCTTCTTAGTCAAAGAATAAAATGGTGAAAAATCAGTCCACGACCGAGTAAAAGTGTCATAAAGATCATCATTTCCAATGAACCATTGACCATGTACTGATCCAAAAGCCAACACACATGAAACCCCAAAAGATCTTGACCTTTTGATGGATGCTTGTCTATATTCTAATTGAATCATAAAATTGTGAAATTAGAGGTTACCATGTTTGTTCCAAAATTGGTGGCATAACTTCTAAAAAAGAAATTCCTAAAATTACATCGATGATTGTCCTTACTTGAAAAACAATTGTGACATTAATTTAATATTAAATCACTAATGTGATTTGCCAAGAATCAATGCCACATAGGTATTCTCAGTAAAAAAAAAAAAAAAAAAAAAACTACACAACTTAAGCGATTTAATTTTTAAAGATATGATACTTAAAATGTTTGTTTAAAAGTTTTAACATTATTTGTGTCTTTATATAGTCAAATTTTATCAAGCAAGCGATGGTGACCAATGGCTGCCATCCTATGACCCTTGTGGGACCCAAGTGAGGGCCACTTAAGGTCGCAAGACCGAGACCTGTGTTGCTTGAGGTCGTGCGACTCGATCGACGATCGCCGATGCTAGATCTAGTTTGCCGACGATCGCCCTTCGCTAGACCGGCGAAGGGTTGGTCTTTTTTTAAAAAAAAAATTATAAATATTTGATTTTTTTAGCATATATATATATATATTTGATTTTTTTTAAAGCTTTTTTAGAATTTAAAAAAATAACAAGGGTAAAATCAGAAATTTGAAGCATGAGTAAGGGTAGGTTTGGAAAAAAAAAGAGTTTTAGCATTTGGTCAAATGCTAAAAAGCTCAATGTTAATCCCTATTAGCATTAGGCTTTCAGCCTTTCCAATGCTGGCTTTAACTTAAAAACTACTTCAAAATGGTTATTAAATGATCCAGCATTTCCCTAAGGGGTTTTGGAGGCCGAAAGCTCATTGAGAATGTTGAACCAAACGCGCCCTAAATGAATCTCGGAAATACATTAAAGTTATGTTTGATTGTCATGATTTCTAATTAGGAAATATATTAAATTTGTTAATTTAAGAAATTTGTTAAATTAGTTATTCGAGAAAATAACTTTTTTATTATGAATATTAGAAATTATCTACCTTTATCTTACCATCTCATGGATAATTTTATCCGGTTTATTTATTCTTATATCCGACTTTATCCTATCTCAAATACGCACCAAACGTAAAATATGATAAATTTTATCCTATCCTGAATTTTATTTTGATCACCAAATGTGGCCTTATAGCTTTAGAAGTTTATATGAAAGCCACCCTGTTTTACCTAAAAGGCACAATAATACGTATTAAGATACAAAGATTTTGACCACCGCCCACGGTGGCCGTGATGGTCAAGGCTTGGTACCCCATCCGCCAGGGGGAAGGGTTCGAGACTCCGCATCCGCATTTGCGTGATTCATCTGTGGCCCCCTGGGCCGATGCCGTGGTGGGGGGCCGGTAGATCCTGAACCGGTCGCTCTCCGCCGCCCTTCGCCACGATTCTCAGGGTTATTCCGCGCGCGCGGTGGCGAGCACTGCCGCGTTGCTTTTTGCTCACGGGCCCCCTCGCCACTATAGTCGCGACAACCAACGCCAACAAATCTCGGAACTCCTCCATGGCCACCAAAAAAAAAAAAGATATAGTATTTTGAGTTTTTCATGAAATTTGAAAATTTAATTATAGATTTGTTAAATCAAGATGCCTCCCATATCGAGGATCGGATTTGGGGTGGCGCGACCAGACTAGCCGTGTGTGAAGATGCTGTTGTTGTGATTTATATGGGAGCAAAGCCCCCCATGTTTTTTGCTTGCCAAAATGCGTTGTAGCTGAGTCAAGCTCAATGCGAAATTTTTGAAACTCATCCCTTCAAAGCCCGAACAAATTGAAGAGCTATGTTATACTTTTTAACCGATTTTTTCTTTTAAATTTTGCGGTTGTCGTGATGTGATTTTTAGGAATGCCGAAACACTTGGAAATGTATAGAGACTAGTGACACGGCCCACGGACGAGCATGATCCAAGATGTCCAAAATGTTGGGGTCGTGTCTAACTTAAGGGCCAGCCCACATGCTACCCATAAATTGATCCACGAGCGACCCACGAATAATACAAGGATTGATGCACGATTTATGCAAGGTGGCCCATGCGCAATTCAGGGACAAGCCCTTGATCGTCTACCTACGCATGTCAAGCGACCCTGCCCTTGCTCATGACACACGTCCCTTGGGCCTTTCCCTGGCCTAGGGCCATCAAGTAGCCTACATGTACAGACTTGTAATGATGGTATAGATTCAAATATCACTGTTAGATCAGAGAATGGATCAACGGCTAAGATTGTACACACTAGTATAAATATGGGACCCTCCCCCTTCAGTTGTACACACTAGTTCATAAGCAATACAACTGAGCTTCACTCTCATATTTCGTTCTTGTAAGTCGAGTGTGTGTAAAGCTGACTTGAGATCGAAAATCCTAAGCCGCATGGGTGTGTGATTGCTCAAAAACAACCCATCCGTGACACTAGCATGTCAGGTTGCATGTACATTTCCATCATTTTTCAAATTTTTTCCAGACCAAATCGCTTTGCTCACGCTCTTTGAATTGGAGAGATTTAGAACTTGTGTAAAGGGTGTCGCAACCAAAATTTTGGTAAACCACCTAAAATTAGGCTAATAGATTACTAAGTCTAACTTAGTTCGAGCTCTCCCAAGTTCATACTAATTCGCGACTTAGATTCAAATATCTAGCATGCAAAAGGGAGTCGCCACTAATTAGTTTACAGTAAGACGATTAGACACTTAAGTAAAATAATGGGAGAATTATTTTACTTTTACAAACCAAGGATTTTGGTTAAGTAAAATAATGGGAGAATTATTTTACTTCTACAAACCAAGGATTTTGGGTACGGGACTTAATTACACTAGATTTTTCTAATGCCATTTCGATACCTTTCTTTTTTTATTTCAAAAAAATATTTTGTAGGCAACTTGAATTAATTTTAATTCAAGTTGAGCTTATCATGCAGGTGCGCAAACCACCAATTTAACATTTAAAATATAGGACTTACCTCATAGCAACGAAAGCATCTGCGTTGGTAGATTGGAATTCGCAATGTTATTAATCTAACATGAAATGATATGATATAATAGTATAGCCTAAACTATATGACATGAGTAAAATGATTTTTAAAGGAATGCAATAATTAAATGTGCAATTTAAATTAATCTAATGACTTAATTCTAATGACAGGCAATTTCTAATTAAATGGATCTAAAAACAATCACTCAATAACATGCATTTTATGAACCTAAGGGCGCGCATGGAAACACTTATGTTCTTTTTTTGTTCCAGGGAACAGAAATAAAAAAAATTGTTTCTGTTCCGGGGAACAGTTTTTAAACAAAAGAACGCGTTTGGTAAGTGTAAAAAAAAATGTTCTTAGAATAAAAAAAGAACAGAAACACGTTTGGTAAATGTAAATAATTTCTGTTCCTATAATATAAAAAGAATAGAAACATGTTTGGTAAACGACAAAAAAATTTATGTTTTAAATTTAAAAAAAAAAAAACCTTTTCTTTAATAAAGTTTAAACTTGATATTGAATTCTCATTCTTATGAAATGCTCATTAATTTCATTTTGTTCATGGTTAGTGAAGACAAACATTTTGAACATGATCATATGGCATATTTCGTAGAAAATTTTGTAAGTAAAGTTTGTATCAAATTTTTTCAAGTACTTTTTTATTTTTTAGTTTTAAAGCATATAAACTTGATATTGATTTCTCATTCTCATTAAATGCTTATCAATTTAATTTTGAAAAATGGTGAATGAAGAAAAATATTTTCAACATGGTCATATGTGCGCCTTAAACAAAAATTTCATACATCTCAACATAAACCCTTCCATACATGACATAACAATAATGAAGTAATATAGTTTATTGTTCAACTGTATCACAGTGAATATGTAAAAGCAATATTACAAAAGTCAACAAATCTCATGCATATTGTGATCCATTGCCATTTTATTTGCAATTCTTATCCTAAGCCTGTTCATCCTAGATGACTACTCATCCGATGTATCATCTGTAACTTCCCCTCCTGTAGGTCCAAATGGATACTCCGGATCTCCATACATGGAAAAATTTCTGTCCATCCTATCTTGATCACGAATGTAATTATGAAGAGCACAACATGCAATTACAACAAATGCTTGCTTCCGAATTGTAAATGGAGGCATATGTCTCAAAATAGTGAAACAATTCTTTAATGCCTCAAATGACCTTTCAATTACATTTCTTAGTGAAGAGTGCTTATAGTTGAATAATTCTTTTGCTGTTCTTGGCCGTCTCCCACTCCCTCTATATTCGCTGAGATGATATCGTTCCCTTTTAAAAGGAGTTAAAAATCCCAGAAGTTAAAAATCCCAGAAGTGCTGTATAACCGGAATCTGCCACGTAGTATTTCCCTATAACATGATATATATATATATATATATATATATATATATATATAAATTTGTTATGATATTAAATCATAATATAATCACAAATGTCAATATAAACAAAGTAAATACCGGGTGGTGGTCGGGGAAATTGCAATTGAGGAGTTTCGAGTGCTGCCAAAAGCACTCGACAATCATTGGCAGATCCTTCCCATCCAGCATACACGAAAGTAAATTTCATATCAAATGAGCAAACACACAACACGTTCTGGGTGGTAGTCCCCGTCCCGCCTCTAAATCGAACCCGTTGAGACACCGGATAATAGCATTTATATGGGTGCCATCTAGAGCACCTACGCAGTCCTGTCAATTTATTATCAATCTAAGATTATAAAAGATTATGAACTATATGTATTTGATGGTATAAAGTTGATATAGAAATCATACCTTGAAGTAGCGCTTATGACTAGGATCCATAAGAATTTCTTGAAGGATGACATCAAAGGATGGTGGTTTGATTATCTCTTTTGAAAGTTTGATAATTACTTTCAACACTTTGCTGAAATACTTGCTGATCGTTTCTTCAGAATGTTGAAATCTCTCACATAAATTTCTACTTGAGCTACCATGATAAACCAAAGATAAGAATATCCCAATTTGTTCGTCTATTCTAATATATCGACTATCTTTTAACCAACCTCTTACTCTCATCAAATCACATAAATTCAGAAAAACATGCCTCTCCATCCTGAAGGCTTCATATATCCTATCTGAATGTCTAGTAATAATCTCCCTTATCCATTCGGATCCTAATAATTTGCTGTTCCTAATAGGTTCTATTGTATGCATGGACGCGTCAATGGCAACCATGCACAACCACGCTAGCAATATGGCTAGATCATCCTCATCTAAGAATTGTTGAACTTGTTCTACCTCTTCACTACATATACTTTATGATCCCTCTTCCATAGTACCTATACTATCACAAAAATATAAAAACATCAATAACATAAGTCATAGTCTCAATAGAAGATGCCATTACATATAAGTACGAAGAGTCTCAACACTTAAAACGACATATTAATAGATAACATAAGTTATACAATCTCTACATTACCCCCACTCAATTCATAAATCTACTAAAGATGATAAAGAAATCCAATTCTCCTTTTAGGTGTGGATTTAATGAAAGCCACCATCCATGAGGCACTATCACATGCTCGATCCACTGCTTTATTGTAAAGATTTTGGTCTATCTTAGGCATAGTAAGCAGAATATCCATCACAAGAAATGACGGAGAAAGGATCCTCGTGTGATGGCATAACCCCGTAGGTCGCAGCCACTACCGATTGACTTGGACTTAACTTTCAAAAAGTCTTGGATAGCTTTGCAAGTGTCATCAATACTATTTTGGGTACTCTTCCTTCTCCTCTTAGTATTTGGAGTCCTATCCAATTTGTGCTTTCCACGAGTTGAAGTTCCAGTATCTTCTGGTGTAAAGACTCTCTTATCAGTGTGGTGATCACTAAAGTCATCCGTATGGCCACCACCAGCATCACCATAGGCATTGCCACTACTGTTGTCACCATATGCATTGTAACCACTGTTGTCACCACCTACATTGGCATCACCAGTGTCATCTTCCTCCGACACCGTCACTTTTTGAGCATTTCCAATGCCATATTCCCCAGTAGCATATGTACCACCAAATACAATACATAGCTCGGGATATTAGAGAAATCCATCATTCCTGAATTTTGCCCACTCTACATTCTCCTACAATTTTGACAATAATGACATTTGAGGTATATAATCATACATTTTAAAATTAATATACATAATGACATCAAAATGACCAAAAAGTTAAAAAAAAATATACCTTGATGTGAGATTCCCATATGCTTAGATCGTCAACAGCAACTCTTTTATTGATATTATCCCAACTGAATCCAGATTGAGACATAAGTTTTTGAAAACTGCTATACTGTTTTCTCAGTTTGTTTAGTTTGTTCCTCATCTAGACTATGCTATATTGGCATCCTGTTTGTCTAACGAATTCAGTCTGTATATTCCTCCACCCCGCTTTATTGAAAGTAGAAGTGGTCCGATTTCCCTTTTTGACCTCATCCACCAACAGACCAATAAATATATTGGTTACAGACTCGGTCCACTTCGCATTACATGTCTGTCTCTTAGATGCCATTGAATCTTTGATTGGTTGAGCAACATACGAGTTATGAGTTAAATCAATAACATAATATTATATATGCCAAACACAAAATCATTCTCAAGAGATGTAAGCTAATAAGACTATATAATGACAAAAATGAAAATTGTTGAACTAACTTGTATAAAACGGATCATAAGTTGCATTTTGAGCTACAAGAAGTACATAGTAATGCTACATATAGAATGCAACCATGAAATTCAGCCAACACAATGCAGCATTACCCTTGGTTATTACCTTCTTACGATGCCGCACAACCACGCTGCGCCCCGACTTCGGCTGGTTCTCCCCCTTGGTGGTGAAATCGTCGTTGAATGCCCTCGCCACGTGCTTCACCAGCCTGTCCATTCCACATCACCATGAGCAACAAAACAACAATCGAAGAAAACCCCAATCCAATCGATGAACTGAAATTCTCCCCTTCCAAAACCGAATCAAGCAACAATACAACATCACTCGAACCCCGCGGAATCGAAGGATCCACCTATTGAATGGATCGATCGAGCGTCGGTCTCGTGCTCCTCGAGCGAAGCCGGCCGTTGCTCGAGCCGGCGACCGCTCGAGCGAGCAGGCCCCAGATCCGGCTTCTCGGTAGCCTCAAGCGAGCGTCCCAAATCTGCCTCGCCGAAGCCCATCGTCGACCGGAGAAGGAGGAGCACCGAAATGTACCCGGATTCGGAAGCTTCAGCCGGTGAGTCGCCGAAGTGAGGAGTCGCGGAGAGTCGCCCGAGTGGGAGCCGCCGGAGAGAAGGGAGAGACGCTGGAAAAGGGAGAGCACGAACGAAGGAAGCTTCAGCCGAGAGCACGCACGAACGAAGCTTCAGCCGGTGTGTTCCAATTTTGTTTTTTGTTCTTTTCATTTTTGTTCTTTTTCTAACTAAAGAAGTGTTTCTTTTCTCCAGAAACAACTTTTTTGTGTTTTTTTTTTTTTTGCTCCAATTTTGTTCCGGGAACAAAAAAAGTACAAAAGTGTTCAAGAAACATTTTTTTGGAATGTTTCCATGCAGGGCCTAATTCTATATGTCGTGCACATGATTTTTCTATTTTCTTAAAGAGCATACAATCTATCCTAATATGTAATGACGTGCAAAGAATACTTTAATTTTAGTTTTTTCCTTTTTCTTTTCTATGAAATTTGAAATCAAAATTGCCACATAATTAAATGTGCAACTTAAATTTTTTTTTTTTTAAAAACTAACATCATAAATGAATGCATTTTTTTTTGGATTTTTATTTTTAAAAATTCGAAATAAAATCCTTATTCTAAATATGCAAGATAACATGAGATATTCTAAAACAAACTTAATTCTAACTCAAATATCTTTTGGATTTTTTTTTTTACGAAAATAAAATTGATTCAACCATTACGATGGCAAGTCAGACAAAATAAAATTGATATCCATAAATTGGCGAATCATATCTTACGTATGAGATCGGGTTAATTAATTTTTAAATAAAAATCTCGAGCGTAAGATCAGATTTGCGATTTTCCAAGTAATAGTGAGTGGATTTCGGACGCAAAATCGAACTGTCAATCCTTAATTTGAGAGGCTTTTTCATGTCGGAATCTCAATCAAGGAATAATTCTACTAAAGAAAACAAAATAAATAAAATAAAGTAAATAATAAAAAAACTACTTTTTTTTTTTTTTTTATAGGGCTTGGCAGCTCGTGGGTGCTCATCCAAGGGCAGCTGGTCGGAGGTCCGGCAGGAGGAAGCTCCGGCGAAGTCCGGCGAAGGGGACACACGGGCGGTGGAGACAGCAGAACAGGGGAGTCGCTCGGGGAAGACTCGGATCGGCCCAGCGGCGGCTTCGTCGGGCGGAGCAGAGGCGCTGGGCTGGCTGAGGCGGATCACCGGCGAAGGCGGGGCGTCGGATGGACGTATGGTGGCTCGGCGTCCGGATCTGAAGAGGTGGAAGCAGCTCGGGTGGTCTCGGCAGCAACGAACAAGGCAGGAGCAGCGCCGGCTCGTCGGAGCAGAGGCGGAGGCGCGCGGGTGCAGGCAGGAGCAGCGTCGGCGAACGGGCTGCAGGTCAGGCGGAGCAGGAGCAGCGCCGGAAGAGTAGGTTGCAGCAGCAGAGGAGCTCGGGCACTGGCCTGGCAGAGGCGGGTCGCGACGAAGGCAGGGGCGGCGTTGCTGCTCGGAGGCCGGCGACGGCGGAAGATGACCCGACAGCTGCAGGTCGCGGGCGACGACTGACGCTGAGCTACAAGCGGCGGTGCTGGGGTGGTCGCCGGTGCGGGACGAACGAACAGCGGCGGTGGAGGAATCTGCGTACCCAGGAGGTCAAACGGCACGACCGCGAAGAAGAAGAAGTAGTCTTCTTTTTGTTTTTCTCTCTCTCTCTCTTCACATCCCCTCCCCCACGTCTTTTCTCTCACGTCTCTCTGTACCCTCTCTGCAGAAGCAAAAGCTTCTGTTGACTTTTCCCCTCTTCCCCAAAAAGTTTTTCTCTTCTTTTTAAGGAACGAACGGAGAAGCCCGTTGAATTTTTCTTTTTCCTCCCCTCTCGAGAGAAAAGCCTCCCGGCTCCTTTCATAGGAAAAAAAAAAAAAATTGATATCTTCGTAGAATATTTCATCTCTTTTTCGATATACATGAAGATTACCTATAACATTTCGATCACAAAAATCACTTTATTTTCCTCATCTCCTAAATATTCTCCATTGATTTCATCGCCTATTGCTAAAGATAAGCTTGCAATATAATTTTTTCAAATTCCAAAAATCCATCATAATATCATATTAATTCTCTATTTAATTTTTCAGTCATTAAAAAAAAAGATTTGGCTAATTTGCTCGCTTCGTGAGCTTAGTCCGGCTCGACTTAAAACTACTAATTCGAACCCATCCACCATCAGTCTAATAAATAAATGCAAAAAATGTAAATTAAAAATAAATGCACATAAATCTATATACTATACAATTAATATTCTTTTAATGATAAAATTAACTCATAATTTTTAATGCGATAAATGACTAAATGGGTTATCAAAATTTAAGTGTCAATAAAGAGCTTCTTTTTTTTTTGTCAATTATTTTATACTAAACTAAAAAGTCAAACATGTTCCAGCAGAAATTGTCGCCAAAATACACGGCCCGCCCCGTCCGAGCCCTGCCCGTTGAGCACGTTCGAATGGTATGCACGTGAATAGCGACCTTCCAAGTTTCAAAACGCGGTCAACAACGAGACATGGGCTGGACCACCGAGCAAAACAGGCGGAGCATGGGTAAATTATCCAGCGCCAACATATCATGAGTCCAACGCCCCCACAAGCTTTCACGCGAAAACCATGTATTTTCCCTTTGACGAGCGTCACGAGGGAGCGCTCCATTATCTTTGGAGTCTGTTCCCTTTTGGGATGAAAAAAATCACCAAATGTATTTTCACTTTTTGGAGATAATTATCTAATTTTTTTGTAAATCTATTGCACACAATATATCAATTTAATTCTAACTTAACGAATTAGGCTATTCATGAATATTTAACTTATCCATGTGAGTTGTTATTTCACATGAATATGGACTAATTAAAAGCATAATCAAGTTGTCTGAGCTTAAGAAGTCCAGCTCAATCAAGATCGAATTGAGTTTCATACTTTTCTAGCATGGGTCTAGTTCTAGTCTTGAACCAGATTTAGTTGTTTTTCCTTGCAAAGGAAAAATATGGAGATGACATCAAAAAACTATTATGGCAAAAAAAAAAAAAAAAAAAAAAAGTCTCCCAAACCCTCCCCAGAAAATATTGGGTACCAGGAGAACGACCAGTGCCGCCGCTCGTAACAGTGCCACGCAATCGGTGCCCTGAACGATTCATTGCGTGACACCTGTCCGGGTGTCAGTCCACGTCGTCCACTTCTCCCTCCTCCATCTTCTGCGCTTCTGTCTCTCTCCTCTCTGGTGAGCTTCTCGCTCTCTCCGAAATAAATGGCTGGTGGCTCGGCTCGGCTCGGCTGGCAGAAGAAAGGACGGATCAGAAGGGTAATGAAATGCGCTGCGCTCCCGCTTAAATTCTCTCTCTCCTCACTTGAATTTTTTTGGGTTTTGTCTCTCTCTCTTCGTCGAAGAGCAGACAGAGAACGAGCTGCACTTCCCTCTCAGCGCATCCCACCCCTCCGCCTCCGCCTCGCCGGTCATCTACCTCTGGCACGTCGCCTCCTCTAAGAGCCCCGCCTGTCGCAGCTGGTTCCCGACCGCCTTCGCCTCCCACTGTTTCCAACTCGTCGCGTTGGTCTCTCGGCAACTTCTGGGCCTCCGTCCGATTTCCTCCCTCCCACGAACTCGTCATCAACTCCGACTCCGAGCCACCGCCGTCGCCAGAATCCGCGCGCTATTCTGGAGGTCGAAGAAGTCTCTGGAGCCTCGCGAGACCGTCGATCTTTCCCTCGGCTATTATGCTCTGACGGCGCCGGGTGTCGAGGTTTGTTCTTAGTCACGTTCGCGATGGTTCTGTTTCCGGGATGTACGGAATGAATAGGTTCTTGTTCTGTCGCGCAGGATGTCGCGGCGGCGGAGTCGAGGCCGAAGCACATATCGCCCTCGGACGTGAGCCGAATCGGGTTCACGGACGAGTCCGTGGAGGAGATAGAGCCTCGGTTCCAGGCCGCGTTCAAGGTGATGGAGGAGCTAGGGAAGGGTGCAATCGCAAACCCTGCCTAGACGAGGGCTGCATGGTCGGGCACTACTGGTTGAGGAAGTCGGAACTCGCGCCGGCCCGGTTCCTGAAGGCGCAGATTGAGAGCATGCTTGACGCCGTCTGCAATTTCGCTGCCGACGTGGTGAGCGGTAAGGTCAGTTATGGAATTCCGGTCGTTGTTGCTTTGTGTGGTAAGAGAGTCTGTAGTTCCCTGCGTTTTTTTTTTCTTGGGAATCGGTTTGCTGTTGTAGATGCTTGTGTCTGTTTTTTAGTAAATGCCAGCATTGTCTTAGTCGCTCGAGGAAGCGTGAGCCGAGAATAAATTGAATCAGTTTCTGGTCAAAGAGATGGAGAGCTCGTTTACATAATATTCACTTGAAATGACCATGTATGGAAATTTCTGACTCCAAGATGTAGTAATTTCAAAATTTTCTTTGGGTTTTCCGATTAATGTCATCATGAAATTCAGTTTCTGATCGTTGGTTTCCGTTTAGTGTGCTTAACTGATTGCATTGGACACGGATGGATTGATTGACTTGATTATGTTTGACGCTTAATTTGCAGATTAAGCCCCCTTCTACTTCTCCCGTGGATCGCTTTACTCAAGTACCTTCAGTTGGAATTAGATGTTCAGCTCTTGGGCCACAGTTTGTTGCAGAGGCATTGGCCAAGTGTAAGGAGTGCTACAAGACCAGGAAGATCTTTGTTTCTGTATGTGTTTGCCTCTCTGTACTTGGGCTAACATTTTAGTCTGACAGTCATGGATGTTGAGTACACTAAGGATTGCAGTTGTGTCTGAAGAATCTATACTGGGTAAATGTGTTGATGCTAAGTGGCAACTGGGCAGGTTGAGTTGCGATAAACTGCTTGTGATGTTAAATTAACAGATTGATCTTTGTTCTCTTGTGATAGGAAGCAAGATGCATGGCTTTTCTATTTATCTGGTTTAATTATGTTGTGCTGTTGATGCTTCCTAACCCTTTGCTATTGATTAAATAAGGTTTTGTCTTTTCTTCTTGTCAGCTCGATAAGCTTAGTGACACACAATGCCAGCCGGAGTCACAGTTGAAGTTCATCATAGAGGCCTGGCAACAGGTTTTATTACTTAATTCAACTTAAATATGATTTATGTGATTTTCAGTTTGGAATGTAAATACAGCTGTCATATATGTTAAAATCTGATGGAGTGTTTTTGATTTATTATCCTGACCTGCTTCTGTGAAACTAAATTAGGCTCCTTTGATGTTTGCAGATAGTTGAGTGTAGGCGAGTGCTCAAGTGGACATATGCATATGGTTAATATCTACCAGAATATGATCATGCTAAGAAACAATTTGAGTATTTGCAAGGTTTGTATTGGAGAGTAGGATTGTGGATAGACAATGGCCATGCATATTTTTGGAATGTGTTATTGCACGTCACATGTAAATATAGACTTCCCAGTAAAATATCTCTATGGTTGTCACCTTATAGGATATTGCTCACTTTAGGCCTGATATGAAGTTGCTTATTTTAAGTGCCAAACTAGATGCAGAGAAGTTCAGTGATTTTTTTCACTCCACCCTGATATTTAGATATGCAGTAAGGCGGTATCCAATTGAAATTCTTCACACCAGTGCACCTGAAGCAGATTACTTGGATGCAGCTATTCAAAGTGTAAATAAGACAAGTGTACTTTTTATTTATTATAAGACAAATGCACTTTGGCCAATCAACTAACACTATTTTACCTTCATATCATTTCAATTTGGGTGCATCTAAAACAGGTTCATCTCCTTTTTATTTTTTTTTGTTTCTGAGTTGAATCGCTGCACAATATTGTTAAGCTCTGTCATCTGGAGAGTATGTTGGAAAGAATGACAGCATGTATCTGCCTTTTTCTTTTTTTCCATAGGTATAGCAGCATGTATCCATTAGACTAGTTATTGAAGAAAGCATGTATCTGTTGGCCTGTGCTTATGCTTACCAGTCATCCTTTCAAATTATCAAATACTCTACAAAACCATCTGTTGTCCCTTTCATTTGCTGAGTGACCATCCCTTATTCTTCTGTTTACTTCTTGTCATTTATTGCTGTCCATCGGATTCTCATCGTGAGAGTATAAAAGTTCACATTTGTAATACAGTTGACCCCAGTCAAGCTACTGGAAGTTGTACTTAGCTTTTTGTTTGTTTCTGCATGTTGGTTGTGCAACCGTTGGATGAATTCATCAGGAATGTAACCTCGAAGAAATCTCCGATGATGATGAACCCCCAATAAAAGGTTCCAAGGATAAAAAATCAAATGGTCCAGACTCCGGAAAAGGACCTGGTCTTGTCTTCAAGATAACTAGCAAGGTTCCTTACAAGACAGTACTAAAAGGTACTCATTCTTTCATACATTATGTCTTTTATCTTTAGGATTTTGACTATCCCTTCAAACTGCCAATTGGATGTCCTGCTTCCATGTTGTAGCTCACGGTGCGGTGGTATTAAAGGCTGAGACTATGGCAGAGAAGGTTGAGTGGTTGAACAAATTAAGAAATGTTGTCTTGCCTTCTACTGGAGGTCAAATGAAGGGAGAATATGGGCTCCCCCTCTGGCAAAGCCTCTCCGATGGTTCTCTGGCGAGTCATCTAATGGTATTGCTTGGTAACAAATTCCCTTCCTTTCCCTTCTTCCGCAAGGGGGAAAAAAGAAACAACCATCAACCCCTAAAGGGAGATAGAAAATCAATGGGTTTGGTTTATCTTTAGCGACTGCAAGCAAGATCCATCTGTTTCACTTTCCACTCTTCCAACTGTCCAGTGTTCCTGTAGGAGTTCTTTGAAGATAGAACTTCGGTGGATGTCCCAAGAAGTTTGTGGTTATGTCGAAGCAGTTCTCAACAGCCTTGGTGCTAACGTTCCAAAAGTCAGTTTTCTTTACTTGGTGCTGTTGTTCTTATGTTTGCTGAGACGGTGGCATTGCTTTTTATTTCACTAGCTTCTTATGTCCCTGAGCAGGCCATGGTACTTTGCCAAGTAGAGAAAGCCAAAGAGGACACGCTCAATCAATTATACAGTTCGATCAGGTTAGCTTGAAGATCACATTGATTGTTTGTGTTTTTGGTGAATCGATTTTTTTTTTTTTCTTTTGAATTTTTCATAGTATGCTCGTGTTCCTTACTACATGGTGCAAATGCAAGGTATTCGAAGCATTCCTTTCTGGAGTGGTGGTTTGTTAAGACCACTGCAAGTAGCATCTATTGCATCTGAGCATATGTTGTTGGAAATGGTTCCCTATAATGAAAACATATATTAGAATATTGCATTGACCACATATCTATTGTGTTCTGTTTTGTAGCTAGAGTTTCCAATTCGACAGCACTAATATGCTTCATATGTAACCTTTTTTACACTATTCTATATCATTAATGAAGGTTTATTCTTGAATGATTAGTCATCCTTTTTTGTTTACATTGGATTGTAGTGCTCAAAGCACAGCAAGAATTGAAGAACTGCTTCTAGAGGATTAGAATGTAAAACGTAAGAGGGAAAAATGCCAGAAACAGGCCTCCCTCCTGTCAAAACTCACAAGACAACTCAGCATTCACGATAATCGAGCATCTGCTGCCTCTAGCTGGTCTGATAGCAGCAGTCCTGCAGGTAATAGCTAGTGCGGTTTTAGTTAAATGTGCAGTGCATCTTTAAAATCTGAACAGCTTATGGAGTAGGACTTGTGTGCCATGGCAGTATAATTCTTATAAGTTGTGTCTGAAGGGTTAAGAAAACTAATTTTTTAAAGGACTTTCTGTTTCCAAATTGATTTCTCTCTGCTAGTATGCCTTTGGCTGTTGCTTATGCTGTAAAGTTTAATGGAGCTTACCCTTTGGGAGAAGTTCTTTTTTTTTCTTCCCTGGTTTATAGTGATAAAATGGTGTGCCCAATGCTTCAGAATTTAATCTCCAACTGGCAGTCTCAAGTGGTTTAAATGCTGAAAGTTTCTGAAATCTTATGTTTCTGGAAATGTGGAATTGTGATGTTAGAAATCACTGATTGGTAAAAGCCTCTCCAATCAGCATGAAACTTCAAATTGGGAATGGAAAAGGATACTGGTCTTTATTGTGATTTAAATGGCGAAAATTTCTCGAATCTAATAAATTCTTTGTATGTGGAAGAATGGTGTTGTGATTTTAGAAAAGGTAAGCTTTTGCAATTTGCATCAAAATTCAAATTGGGAATTGAGAAAACGTTAGCTGCGGACTAAAGTGCAGTTTAAATTAGGTTTCTTGAATCTGAATTTTCATGTATTTATCTTGGAAAAGCGAATTTGTGATTTTGGAAACCATTGGTTGGTAGAATCCTTCCCATGATCATTTAGTACTTTGTGACGTGAACCTCTTCCTCTTCCTCTTTGAGATGTTTTCATAGAAGGCCTCTTGATTGATTCTCGATTTACTATCAGAGACTTGACTGCAGTGCTTCCTATATTGCACTTATTTCCTGGTAATTGAAAAAAGAAGGAAGAAAAATCTACCTCAGCTGCTGAGTTCATCCATATCTATATTGCGCAGAAAGCCCAAGAAGTAATGGACCCTCATCTGGTGATGACTGGAGGAGCGCATTCGATGCGGCCTCCAATGGACACACTGATTATCTCGGTTTGGGACGAGCCACAGTCGGTGGAACAGTGACCCTGCTCAAAATGGTGATGTCAGCTCGGCATCAAATCCCGGTGGCCGGCGTACACCGAATCTATAACCGACTGCACCCCCACAGTCAGGTTCGACTTACGGATACTAGATGTTTGAAGATCATGATGGATAATGACTCTCAAGGCATTCTTGTTGGATGGGTGTCTTTGCTCCTGGTGGTTTGAGTATTTAAATTGAATCACATGTCGCTGTATATGCTTCATAGAGGTGAGAATGAGTATTAGGTGGTCATGTATGAAAATTACGCGATTAATATCGGAGCCTGCCCATGTATAAAAATTACGCGATTAATATCGGAGCCTGCCCATCCGACTGTCTGTCATCCAGAGCTTCATTAGTTCCTTTCATCGGAAGGATTGGTTTGTTAATTTTTTTTTTCTTTTCAGTAGGGTTGGCCGGGGGGGCTGCGGGGGCAGGGTAGGGATAGGTTACAATTTTTGCTGGCAGTGACATGCTTTGGATGGAGGATTGTATATCATGTTTTGCTGGTGAAGTGCATTATCCGCTTCGGAGTACAGACCTATTATTCTGAAATATAAGCTTCTGAGTTTCGATTAAAGTGATGCTCATGCCTTTTTTAACTTTTATCGTCTTCACCGACTGAATCAAACGTGTTCCATGGAGTTTGAGCCTTTTTAATCTAGACTTCTTGTTACCTCGAAATTGTAAGCCCAATTTGCGTCATTTTCCATATCTTCTTATTGAAAATTTTGAAAAGGTTGTAATATTATGGATGCAAAATTATGTATCATTGAATGATTCCTCTTTTTTCTTTTTTCTTTTTCTCAAAGAAACTATGTAGTTGATCTATCCGTTCTGTTGTATAGCGCCAATCTTTTCAAGGGCTATGGTACAATGTAATACTACAACTCATTTGTTCAGGAAGCTTGAAATATATATTTTTTGTATCATTTATAAAAATAAATAAAAATTATTCACGAAAACATTTAAATATAAATTATAATGAATAATTATAAAAATTATCTACTAATTAATAAAAGGGGTAAAAAAATCACTATTAAGAAAGTATTTATGATCATTTATCTTTACCAAAATAAATGCAACTTAAATATACAATTCATTTATTTTTATCTTATTTGGGAACTTTACATTAGCAATTGCGATCCTTTGTTGGCATCAATTTTTTCCGTTGGAGGGCACCCATGTATGGGGCAAACCTTATTTTTAACAAGTCAAGTAGAGAACAATCCAAGTGAAGAAATGGCCGATCGTCAGCCTTCCGCAATTGGAGAACTTTGGAGGCCTAGCTGACGATTTGATGATATATGTTTTCACTGATGATGTCATGCACTGATGATGTTATGCCTCTTTAAGATCACAGGAGCTTTGAGATCAAGTAGGGAGGGTCTCCATATCGACATCACACCAAGGCGGCCAGATCGCAAAAACCCACAAGCATTGTTTCTATAGCGACTCTTTTACTGGAATGAAATGGTCGACTAACGGATCTGTACATTAGAAATGGATAGATCTTTCCTTCATCAAGATGTACATACCACAACCATACAGACATGGACTTCCTACCTGCATGTGTCTACTGTATGCCTTCTTTAAAGGGTCCAGAATCGCGGATCAAATTCATCACAAGTTTGACCTGCAGATAGGGCAAATGTTCTGATTACGCTGACAGGAAATTTCAGATCATACGTGGTTTAATGTTCCTTTTCTTTTAGCTAAGAGTTAGAGGTGATATCCAATATAGTGGCGCAATGGAGTTATCCGCTATACAGGAAGAAGAAACTCCTTTTAGAAAAGCAAACCTAAGTCCTAAAACATTGTCCAACTTCACTGCTGGGACCTTCCTTATATCTACTTTGCTAAAATGCATTAGGGAATGAAGTGCGGTGGAACAGATAACGAAAATAAGAAGGCAAGGGTTCGGCATCAACAGTGATCATCTATGACACAGATAGTTCAGTTGAATACAATGTCTACTGCTACCTCCTTTGTGACTGCATCACTGGGCCAACCACACAATAAACATAGGAAGCGAAAAATGTTCTTGCGTTCGCAACATATGAGAAGGATCGAATGTTCACCACAACACGATGATAGTGCTATTAATAAATGAGTTGTTCTCGCCTGATGACATTTTAGTAACATACCTGAGTTGCCTCGTGCACTACAAATTCTTCTATGGCCTTGCTGAATTCCTCATCTAGAAGGTAGTGGTAGCTATAAGTGGGTACAGGCATATAACCTTGCTTAATTTTATGCTCACCCTGAGCCCCTGCCTCCACTGTTTTCAAATTAAGCTCTATAGCAGCTTCTATTGCTTGTTATGTAGATAAAAGTAAATAGTTATATTGTTCCAAACATGACAAGCGCATGCTTCCATATCACAAGAACTATTATCCTCACATAGCAAATCTGCTTTTCGCTAATATTAGTTGATCTACCACTTCCTCTTTCCTCTTTGTTTCTGCAACTCCACTGCAAATTCCTTGATGGGAAATTTTTCATTAGCATATGAGGACTATTATAATGTAGAGAAAAGCTTTGTCAACTTCTGGAATGACATTTCTAGATATGCCCATGCCTTTACAGCAGCTAAAGTCCCCATTTAGAGCGGAAGATAATCATGGTAGTAGGCCTGAACAATGACATTTATCTTAGCTGCTGTACCTGTCACATAGACCCATGGATAATCATCACCTAACGCTACCCTTTTATTACAACAAAATAGGTCCCCAATTCTTCAAAGAACAAAATTATACGCAAGCAGATTCCAAAACCAAATGAATGATATTTACTTCATGATTTGAAGTATATTCACACATTCTAGTATTCTTACTTGGGAAGAATTTACATAATCTTAGAGAATCGGTTGCCACTTTTAATTGACAATCTCTTCCTCTATTTAGCTTGCACTTACATTTGATATCTTGTTCATGCTTTTACTATACTTAAGTCTCAAGGTACAACACATGGGTTAGCAAATCCATACCATGCAATTAAGTCCATTAGTTCACCCTTGTCAACATAAGGTTAAACGAATCTCACTTTTTAAAATAGGCAATAAGCACCCAAGAAAGAACTTCCATATCAAGTATATATCGAACTCACAGGAGTTTTGCATGTTAAATAGAGACAAACCTGGTAATAACAAGCTTCAAAATGTAAGTTAGGATAATAAGCTTTTGGGTGACAGCCCCAAAGGCGCCCATATATAGTATCTCCGCCTATAAGATTAAGGGCTCCCGCAACAAGTTCATCCCCTTCTTCAGCTACAACCAGTAACACTTGGTCTCCCATTTTTGATCCCATGTTATGAAAAAACTCTCTTGTCAAATAAGGGCTGCCCCACCTAAATAAACATAAGCAGCAAGACATGATCTACTTAAAGCTCTCATATCAAATAAAGATGCCTTTGAATATACACAAGAGGCAGGCAAAACAATCAACAATATCATATTTTCTGCAAAGGAAAGACACAACCAGTCACTGGACCCATACTTGTTATCGGTGGTGTTCCTGTAGAACGTATAGAAATAACCCCAGTGCTTAGCCTGCACACACAATCAAAACCAAGAAGCTCAAGTCCTTCATGTTTCACAAAGTGAAGGTATTAATTTAGGAGTAAGTTGTAAGAGAACAGGAGTCACATGTGGAGGATCACATCTAAGGACTACTCATCTAAAAGCTCAAACCAGTGGACAGAAAGTTGCTACTAGCATCTAAATTCAAATTAATAGTATTACTGAGAAGTTGCGACTTGATATACTTATTTATACTTCTCTGTACAGTTAACCAACTAGTCTCTATTCACATTGATATCAAATTGAACTGGCTGGATTGCATATATTATTAAACCTCACATATTTTGGGTAGGATTGGCTTAAAATCTTCCCCGAGACACTTTTGCCATGATATTTGTACTCATTACCTTTATTTCATTCCCTCGAAGCCACTTCATTGTCAAGTTTTGGGCAGAAATCTGCAGAAAGGATTCGATCCAATGAGTAAAAGCTTGTGTGCCCAAAAAGATGCAATGTAAACTGGCACTATGAGACTATAAGATGCAACAGATAAAAATGCAAACTGATTTTTGATAAGATACCATAGTGCACCAGCAATGAATTTTGATAACTTAATGGGGAATTTAATATTCTGTCTGTGCTATTAGCAAAATTGATTTTAACAGGCAAAAAGGAAATTAGTACTACATGAAAGTTTATGTGTGTTTTTTTCCCCATTAGTATAGGTACAAATACAGTTGATACACTGCCACTGATATATTTGCATTAAACATTTGTAGAATGTAACAGTGATAGGCATTTGTAAAGATCAGTTCATATAATACTTCCCCATAACTCATGTCATCATAAAGAACGACCAATTTGTTACTCAACTGTTCATATTTTACTGCTTTGAAGCATCTTCAGCAATTAGTCAGTTTTCCAGTTGTCCAAGAAGCTCAACTACCAGGATAACACTTTACTTCAGCAGAGTGAATTTCAGCAAATGCATAAGGTCAGTCAGCATTATATCCGAAATTGGGAATGCAATCCCCATGAAGCATCAGTCTCAGAGTGTTAGTAAAAAGTTCTACAAGCATTTAGTGAAGATTGCAGTAACATATATCGTTCCATAATAACTACTTTCTTCATTTCCTCTGTGACAAGCATATGTATCAACACAATTTACTAAAATTTTTTTATCAAATTTTCAACCATATATTTAAGGAATAAAGAACTAAGAGCAAGATTTAAAAGAATTTCTAGGTGGGAGTATCTTCCCAAAATAAAGGAAATTCCCAAATAAAATAACATTTGGAAAAACTAACCTTCTTGCGCTCGTGACGTATATTTTTCCTTTTGTTCTGCTTCATGTCCATCAAAAAGTCATCAAAACTGTGGCACAGACAATGAAACTTGAAGCATGTACCTTTTGCATGCAAGATAAACACAAGAAACGTAAAAAGATCAAAAGTTGGCAATCCAAGTAAATTTAAGACCCCACTCATTCAGAGAAGTAATGCTGCAATCATATGCTAACTGGCAGGACTATTGCAAAGGAAACTGATGCATGCACAATATCAAATGGAGAAAATTGACAGCAGCATTACGTCCAAGTATATTTTTAAGCAAAAGCTGCATCTGACCTAGATAACATTGTGAGGCATATACCCCTTGACATGCTATCTAGATCAAAAAGAGACAACTCCATTCAACTCCCAAATACTTTCAACTCCCAAATACTTTCAACCCTCACTGACAATCAAGAAAAGGGGTCAAAGGTGTATGATAGCTATGATGTAATTGAGTGAGTCTTATGAAATTTCAAACTTGGTCAAATAATACTTTGACTGAGAACCTAGAAATATCACAGACGCCCATTTTCATTAACATTGAGTCTAAAGTTTCAGCACTTGTCTGCTTAATGCTTTACTTGATGTGTCTTTGTTTCCCTACTCCTATTATGAAAGAAGATATAATCAAATACTTATCTTGACCATTAAGAAATAAGCAAATTGCTAGAGGTTTGTCACCATGTTATATGATTTTTACTTCAGATGGCTTTGGCTGGAGCCCACAAGGAGCTCAATCATGAAAGTCTACGACTCATTGCATTAAACAGGGCAGAAAGTACTCCCGAGGTTTTGTTAAATTGTAAAATCACCCTTCAGAACCTTTTCTAAATCTACTAATACACTTCAGATGGAGATGAGTCTCCTGGGTTGTTTTACTGCTGAAGGGGAAAGTGAATAGGGAAAAACCAAAAGTTATTGTCAATGTATCCAGCAGCAGTAACATCAGCCTAACTGTAATTTCAGCACTCATTTTTCCACTCACCATGTATAGTTTTGATTGGTCCAATGGTACTGCATTCCTATCCTTTGTAGAAAACCCTTGTCCTTGTGGTTTTGCCATTCATTCTCAGAAGAAAATGTGATGTGGACTGACAAAACCTGGGACTGTTGTAAAGGATATAAAGCAAATTCAGAACTACTGCAAATTGAAACATCAGATTCACAGTTCAGGAATTTTCATCTTTAAGTAAGCCACAGCTAGCCACAACTTCCCCACTTGTTTGGCGAATAACCAAGTTATTTCTCGTTTTCCATGAGACCATACATATAGAGATCAGCCCTGAAAACATTTTAACTCTACTGCAACTCCAGCCAAGGGAAAAGGTCCAAACAATTGATGGAGTGTAAAAAAAAGCCCAATGATGAAAGAAAAGTGTGATAAAATTCTGGCTATTTCATGGATGTAGCATCATATTCACTATGGACAGTCACACATCTGTTATCACGTACCTTAGCTTTCGAAATTTTCTTAAGGCGTCTACTACAATGTCAAAAACTTGATCCTTATATAAGGAATCACGAAGTAGAATCCGAGGACCAGTTACGGAGGTAAAAGGCACACAACACTGGTACTTTGGATAGTATCTTGAACCATAACTGTAGTAAGCGTCCACCCAAGAATGGTCAAAGACAAATTCACCATACAAGTGACTGCACATCAACATGAAAAATGAGTGAAACCATCTCCATAAAGCTCCTCGAAGATTGTAAAAATTGCTCAATATATAGCTATTTACGAGGAGCATAGAAGAAACTATCTATTTGAAGTTTCAGAGAAAATAAATCTAATCCTAAGAACAAAGAAGAGGATAAACCTTTTCAGATAAAGTGGAACAACACCTACAACAGTCCCAGATTCATCCTTAGCACCAATGTGCCGCGGCATCCATCCTGTTTCCTAAAAGCAATTAAATAGATCAACGGAGTATCCAAGAGAAGCTATTCAGCTTAGCAGCATAGTAAAACTGAAAGAACTCCGTTCAGGAACAATAGGAAGAGAAGCCAAAACCTAAAGGTACCAAGAGGGCGCCAATCCATTAAAAAAACTACTTCACTAGGTAGACATCAAATTCTACAAAACTCAATAGTCCCTCTTCATTCAAAGAGAAACTTCGCGGCATATACCAGAAATAAAAGGAACTTATTTTTTCCCCTGTTAGAGCATCAGAAGGAGAGACATCTCTCTAGAGACAGAAACCTATCGGGCTGATAAGCTGTCGGACGTAAAAGCATCAGGGACACCCCACAAGCAGCAGTGTGGAACCAACTTATCAGTGAAAGCTTATGCACGAAGGAACCAAGGGATAATTATGCCAAGGACTCCAATATCAATGAAGCAAATACCAATCATCCAATCCTCCTCTCATAAGAACGCAAAAATTAAGTTGATGAACGACAATCTCAACCCCTAGAACGCGAAATCTCACCTTCACAGCAGAATTAGACTCCTCCAAACTCGAAAGGAATCCGTGCGAGAGAAACGGATTTTACTTCTCAAGGCCAGTAGCATCAATAGCACATGCATCCCAATCATCCGCCGAAACCTCGGAGATGGAATTAACGTCCGAGGGCGATATGTGCTTCGGCCTCGACTCCGCCGCCGCGACATCCTGCGCGACAGAACAAGAACCTATTCATTCCGTACATCCCGGAAACAGAACCATCGCGAACGTGACTAAGAACAAACCTCGACACCCGGCGCCGTCAGAGCATAATAGCCGAGGGAAAGATCGACGGTCTCGCGAGGCTCCAGAGACTTCTTCGACCTCCAGAATAGCGCGCGGATTCTGGCGACGGCGGTGGCTCGGAGTCGGAGTTGATGACGAGTTCGTGGGAGGGAGGAAATCGGACGGAGGCCCAGAAGTTGCCGAGAGACCAACGCGAGCACAAACCTTACGCGTTGGAAACAGTGGGAGGCGAAGGCGGTCGGGAACCAGCTGCGACAGGCGGGGCTCTTAGAGGAGGCGACGTGCCAGAGGTAGATGACCGGCGAGGCGGAGGCGGAGGCGGAGGCGGAGGGGTGGGATGCGCTGAGAGGGAAGTGCAGCTCGTTCTCTGTCTGCTCTTCGACGAAGAGAGAGAGACAAAACCCAAAAAAATTCAAGTGAGGAGAGAGAGAATTTAAGCGGGAGCGCAGCGCATTCATTACCCTTCTGATCCGTCCTTTCTTCTGCCAGCCGAGCCGAGCCGAGCCACCAGCCATTTATTTCGGAGAGAGCGAGAAGAGAGAGGAGAGAGACAGAAGCGCAGAAGATGGAGGAGGGAGAAGTGGACGACGTGGACTGACACCCGGACAGGTGTCACGCAATGAATCGTTCAGGGCACCGATTGCGTGGCACTGTTAGGGTACCCAATATTTTCTCAATTTTCGGGGACTAGAAGCGAAATTATGATTGGAGATAGCCTGGCCGAAACGGGACAAGGAAATAAAGGCGCGTTTGATACGGCATTTTGAAAATGCCATTTAAAATAAAATGAAAAAATAAAAATTTTTAAGAGAAATTTCATTTGATAGAAAATACATTTAAAAAGTTATTTGGATGAGTAATATTAATTTTTTAATTTTTTTCTATTTAAAATTGAAAAAAATAATATATGTAACATTTTAAATATAAATTTTGATAATAATGCTAAAAAAATCAAATATATATAATTTAAAAAAAGACCAAGGCGGTGGGTGTTCGATATAAAAAATAATAATTATGCTCCATGATTTTTGCTTACACAAACGTCGGGTGTTTTTGGTTCATGAGTACATGATGGAAACGGGTGTGCAATTGGTGTTTTGAGAGTTGATGCCACTAGGGTTGCTATCGTTTTCAATGCGCAACCCACTTTACACGCCGTATCGTTTTCAATGCGCAACCCACTTTACACGCCGTGTGATTAGAATTACAATAATCTGTTTCTTTATAAGTCAAAGGTTTGTCATTTTTCGCGAAACAAACGGAGCCTCGGTATCTTGACCTCATCATTTTCTCTCCATGTTAATATATATAGATATACAAACATATCTTTTTTCTAAGAGTAGAATGACCACCTTTATTTTTATTTGGTAAGACTGCAGCGACTGGAGGCAATCAAAGGAAATATAGGAAGCCATTGCCGTGAGTTTTCATGATGGTGGTCAGTTGAGCGCTACTGGGAAAGCACCATCTGCTGAAGACAAGACATGAAAAGCAAGTTCAGCGACCCTGTGTCGTGTCCATATCAAATTGATGTAGGTTTGGAAATTGGGGTAAATGTAGTTATTAAAGCCAATGAATAATTAGGTACTTAGAAAGAAACTCGTACATTTTGTTTGACTCTATTTTAACATGCTCCAGATGTGTTAACAGTGGCTGGATAATAAAGATATATAGCAAATACCATGCATTTTCGCAAATTGAATAACCTGAAATAGATGATATGCTCTTATCTTGACGTGTGAGACGTGACCTAATGAAAATGCTCGTGTCCCTCGAGTTTACGACTCGTCTGGGCTCGTATCTCGTGCACAGTTATGAGAAAGAATTACTAAAAAAGTCCTAAACTTATTGCAATTGTGCCAATTCAGTCATAAACTTTTTTTTTGGCTAATTTAGTCATAAACATTTTTATAATTGTGCCAATTTAGTTCATCTTGTCAAAATTGGGTGGTCGGCACTGATGTGGATGCCGGGCAGAGATAGTTGGCCAGTGAACGATTTTTTAAATATTTTTTAATAATTTTTTTGTAATTTTGTAATTTTTTTTTGAATTTTTTTTCCCATTTTCTTCTTCCTAACTAGCCAGAGGGGGCGCTAGTCGGCCAGAGATGAGGGCCGGCGAGGCTCGCCGCGCCCACCGGCGAAGGCAAGCCTCGCCTAGCGACGGCGAAGCCGCCATCGCCCAACCAAGGCGAGGCTCGGCCTCGCCCAGCCATGGTGAGGTTGAGCCTCGCCAGTGGCCGCCACGGGGCGAGCCTTGCCTAGCAATGGCGAGGCCGCCGTTGCCCAGCCAAGGTGAGGCTTGACCTCGCCAGATCTGGCAACGGCCTCGCCAGCGGTCGGTGGGGCTACCGTCGCCAGATTTGGCAAGGCTCGACCTTGCCATGGCTGGGTGACAGTGGCCTCACCGTCGCTGGGTGAGGCTCTCCTTCGCCAGTGGTCGGCGAGGCTGACCTCGTCGGTCCTCACCTCTAGCCGGCAGGGAAGAAGAAGGTGGGAAAAAAAAAGAAAAAAATTCAAAAAATAAAAAAAATATCAAAAAAATCGTTCATCGGCCAGCTGTCTCCAACCAACGTCCAAGTCAGCGCCGACCGGCCAATTTTGGCCGGATGAACTGAATTGGCACAATTATAAAAGGTTTAGGACTAAATTGGCCAAAAAAAAGTTTATGATTGAATTGACACAATTGCAATAGGTTTATGACTTTTTTGGTAATTCTCCCCAGTTATGAAGATAGGTATAGCTTATTAATTCCGATTAAACTTTGAACTGAGAAAGCCAAATTATCAACTAGAGAGAGTAACGTGTTCTACTCTAATGAGAAGTTGTCGATGGTCATGCTTAAGGCTCCTAATTACTTGGACCACGGGTAGAAAGCTGACTGTGAGGCTGCGTTTGGGAACTGAATTCCCAAGGGACTTTGGGGTTGTAAAACCGCCAAAAATTTTGTGAGCCGAACGGTAACTCAGAGGCGATGTAGATGGATCTGAGCAAGCGATTCCCCTTACGAGCACGCGGTACCACCCGAGCTCGGGCAAGGGTTTTCAGGCCCGGCCCGTCCGAGCCCGCCCATCGAGCACGTTCGAATGGTATCAACATAAATAGCGACGAAGAGACATGGGTTGGACCACCGAGCGAAGCAGGCGGAGCATGGGTAAATGATCCAGCGCCAACAAATCATGAATCCAACGCCCCCACAAGCTTTCACGCAAACACCACGCATCTTCCCTTCTGACGCGCGTCACGAGGGAGTGCTCCATTATTGTCGGAGTCTGTTCTCTTTCGGAATGACAAAATCACCAAATTTATTTGCACTTTTTTGAGATAATTATCTAATATTTTAAAAATTTATTATACATATGTCAATTTAATTCTAACTTAACGAATTAAGCTATGCATGAATATTTAGCTTATCCATGTGAGTTGTTATTTAACATGAACATAGACTAATTATGCATTTTTATTCAATAAGGGCGAGCAAATTAAGCTATTCATGAATCATTCGAGCTCGAACTTGATTCTTTTCAAGATCGAGTCAAGCCAAGTTCGAGGTGGCTCCAAGTAACTTGGTCAAGTCGAACTTGGAAACACTTTACTCAAATAGCTTGCAAGATTAATGGAGCACTTGCATTTTACATATTTTAGTTCTGTAAACTTCTTATTATAATTATGTAGATAGGCAGTATTGAACCGAATTTAGTTGTTTTTTCTTACAAAGCAAAAAATACGGAGATGACGTCAAGAAACTATTATGGCAACCACGAAAAAAGAAACTCTCGAATTTAATGGAAGAACATCAACATCCTCAGGAAAAGCACATTTAGTAAAACCCAAAGAAACTACTAACGAGAAAAGCCAAGCTCGAGACCAAAAAAGCACCGTTACTTCCCTCCCCACTCCTCGAAACACCACTGGCCGGGGCTGGGGCTTGGACCAGCGTCGGCGCCGGCGCCGGTGCCGGAGCAGGGCCACTCTCTGCCCCCAGTAGCTTAAGCTCCGCCTTGGAGTTCTTGTTGGCATCCGTCATGTCATGGATCTTCGGCCTCGTTCCGTCAACCGCACCGCCCACTTGCCACACCTGATTCAGGCTAGTCGCCCCCGCCGGCACCTTCACCGACGCGAACAGCCACATGGTCCCGCCGGCGGTCTCGTCGGCGCTCAGGTCCCACACGTCGAACGACAGCTTGGACTCGACAATGGAGTGGTGCGAGGAGATGTTGAAGGTCTTGGCGACGACGGAGCCGGTGGAGGTCTTGAGCGCCATCAGCGCCTGCGCCCCGACCATGCCGGTGGAGGTGGGGTTGATGGCCCAGGCGACCCATCCGCCGGAGGAGGGCCGGGCGGCGGAGAAGGCGAGGGAGAGGGAGGAGTTGGCGGGGTCGAAGGTGAAGTGGAGGGTGGCGTTGAGGTAGGAGAGGGCGGCGCAGCTGGAGTAATTCTTCTTGTTGGGGAAGGACGGTTTAGGGCTACAGGTTAGAGCGACAGAGGGGGTGAGGAGAGAGAGGGCGGTGGCGAGGGAAAGGAGAATGGAAAGAAAAGTGGTGGTGGCGGCAGCGCCGGCGGCGGCATCGGCGGCCATTTTTCAGCGGAAGATTTGGTGAAGGCGATCGATGGCGGTGAACTGGCAGTATGTTTAGGGTTGGTTTTAGATCCATATGGAATGTGGGGAGCACGAATATATAGCGAAAACAAATGCTGGGGGTGTATTTCACGCATGGTTCAATGTTGGAGACTTCTAGGTAAAGTATTGGTTTTTAACGGGAAAAAGTCATAACAAGTTCCAAACTTTACTAATTATGACTCATTTATCTTAAATTTTTTTATGATGCCAAACTTGTATTCATATGACATATTTATCCCAATTTTTTTTTGTGACATCACAAAACCTAAACTTATATTGTGTGATATCAAAAATTCTAAACTTTTAATTTGTAACATAAAAATCCCGAACTTTTATTCATATGATAGATTTACCCTAAAAAATTAACGCCATAGAAAAAAAATTGTGATTTTTAGTGTCACAAAAAAAAGTTTGGAATTTTTAATTTCACAAAACAAAAATTAAGAATAAATATATCACATTGTACAAGTTTAAGGTAAATGTGTCATATAAGTAAAAGTTTGGGATTTTAATTATCAAAAAAAAGATTTGGGATAAATATATTATAATAAACATGATTTAGAATTTTCGGTGGTTTTTACCTTTCTTCATTATATATAATCGAAATTTATTGCTGGATGGAGTCACGGGAGAGACTGAGAGCAACTCAAATCATGCTAGATGCACTAAAAAAATTTCTCATTAAAACGCGTTAAGTTTACTAATTATTCTTCTACTGGCCACGTCGAAATAATTATTGGGACCCATGTGATTAATGAAGGACGGCATCCCAACCCTCCCAATTTTCTCGATTAGTGTCGCTGGAATAATGCAATGTGGGCCAAATGAAAAGGTGAAAAGATGGCAGCTTTGGACGTAAAAGATTGGCTTTCATTTAGCATTGATTATAATGATGTTTTTAAGGCAATAACTAAGCACGTGCACAGTAATATGTCGGAGATGGCTGCATCCTGCATGCCATGAAGCGAAGAGAAAAGGATCGAATTTGGACACCAGGGAAAGCCGGCACGTGCTTGCAGCGACGGTGTTCCCTGGACAGGAATCGAGAGTTTTATTTAAACCCAGAACAGACAAACTTGAATGCCGGTAATTTGCAGAACTCACGTCCTTAAAATAGACAGCTCGGCCTCGTACCTTAAAACACGCCAGCAGACACGTTCTCGGCTTAATTTAAACTCGCAGTCTCTCGCGTGTAGAATTGTATTAATTCACGGCAGATAATAAGGAATTTTTTTCTCTTCCTCTTAAATTTAAATAAGTATTGATAAGTATCAATAGATTTGATAAATGAAATGGCCAATTTTTCCAAAAAACCAATTTTTCCAAAAAAAATCCCCACCTTCTTGATGATAATTTAATAATATTTTTATTATCAACTTTTTAATAATATCTTTTGTTTTGCAAATTACCAGATCTTATTTGCATAATTAAGTAATAATTTGAACTCGCAAACTCTCATATGCACCAACTTAAATAAGAGTGATTTTCCAATTTTCGTCAGACTAAATTAGCAACTAATTTGTGGCTACCAAATTAGATATGAGATGTTACCCACTTTTAATTGTTATTTAGTATTTAACTATCTATAATTAATAAGCCCCATATTTATAACTTTATTTATAGATTACAAAGGTTAGTTAGAATAATTTATCAATTTTTACCTGATTAAATTATCAATTGGTTTTGAATTAGGGTTAACACAACGAAAAACCTTAAATTGTTACCCTAAACTAATTTTTTAATCCCAAAAACCTTAAACTGATATATTTGTGAAAATTTACCTTATGTTAACATTAAAAAAATTAATGAAAATCAAAACACTATATCGTGACAAATGAAATATAAAATCTCAAACTGATATATCCATTAACTATCACATGTTATTTAACTCAGTAATTTGACAATAAAATTTAATGAAAATTAATGAAGCTAAATTTGTTATGGGCGTATCAATTTGAGGGTTTTTCTTAATATTAACACTTTGAATTACTACTAACTCTTTAAGAATTCTACTAACACAAAAAAAAAAAAAAAAAAAAAAAACTGGAAATAGAACAACAAAATCGTTTGTCATGCATTTTCGCGATAAACATGACAAATTTTGTAATGGTGATGCTAAAGATGTAAGAAATCTTTTAATATTTTATTATTTGGCTAGGTATAAGGATAAGATCCGTAAGTTTATTTAATTACAAACTTATACATCCAAAATTGATTTTTGGATCTCAATACCTCTTGGACCCAAAAATGTAATTCGGGAAAATAGTGCCCACGCTCCTCATGCTCCCCAGGGCCGGGGAGTAGAAGAACTTCAGCATCTCGCCCAGAATGAACAGGCCCCAAGCAGCAAGAACTGCCACGCGAGCCAGAACACGGACAGGACGGCCCCATCGGCGGCCGTGCTGCTACTCTTGACCTTAACGACCATGGCGATGGCCATGCTGACCGGGGGCTCGAGGATCCTGCGCGGCTTCAACGCGAGGTTTGTTCCCGACCGCCACCGCGGAAGCGCTCGTAGATTGGGGGAATCGAGGCGAGCATGATGGTCAGCGGGAGGACCGTGAGGGACTGAGTTGGGATTTGGAATTTGCGGATTCTTCTGTCCATCATGGCGCCTTGCTCGGCCGAGAAGGTTTGGAGCTGAGCTAGGCAACAGTTCATCGGTATCGTGCTCGCGAAAATCAGGATTAATCCGATAAAGGCCTTCGTCTCTTCGACCTCGGACCTCGGACCTCACTTGCGCTTACCATGCTGTCGGCCAGCGTTTTGTCTAAGAACCTACAAATCATTCATGCTGCACAACTTCGTTCTATAGATCAATTGGAGAAATGGGGCACCTTTAGTGTTGTCAAGAGAAATATATGATCTTTGCCAATTTGATTAGGCAACAACGAGGAATGCCGATCAATATTCACTCAATCTCTGTATAAGAGCGGCATTGATCGAGCCTCATCAATTGGAAAACTTATAAGTCGATGTTACTTGAACCTTCTGGGAAGCCTTCTACTAGTTGCAAGCATATTGACCTCTCAACTTACACCGATTATTTTTATACGTCTCTGTCGATGAAGCTTGTTGATTATGAGTTGTTGATGTGAGTACTTTATTTAGAGGAGTGAGAGCGGTATCCTAAATTTTGTTTGTTTATTTATTTAGGACTTAACTGCATAGAAAATTAGGGATTATTTGTTAATCCCTAGCAAACAAACTTTCATTAAAGTGCATACCCTGGGAATATTTGCATTACTAGTATTAGATATTAGTTTAAAAAGTGATGTTCAATTGAAAAAACTGCAACCGGGCCGGGCTCAGGCCAGCCTTAGCTCAGCCCCTCCTTCTTTCCCCTTTTCTTTTTCCCGCCTAGGGTAGCCCAGCCCATTTCTTCTTCTCTTTTCCCTGGCCCAGCTCTCTCCTTCTTCTCCATTCCTTCTCTCCCCTGCCCATGGACGATATAGCTCAGCGACAACACGAGGAAGGACAAGGACCGGCCAGAGGTAGGCTGGCAGCACAGCTGGCATGAGAGCTCAAATGGAGAGAGGAACATTGGCTCGAGGGGGTTTTGTTGAAGATATGGTTTGATTTGAATCTTGGAAATATGGTCCCGCAGATGATTGTACAAATTGGAGATCGATAGATTAATTGATTCATTCTTTTCAATAGGAAAATAGTACTTTACATATTGTTTCCTACATTATACACTTCCGTATTATTTATTTTTTGATGTACAAGAATGAAAGATATGATAGAATTCCTCAAAACTTCACCTATTTCTGTCATGATATCAGAGTCTTTGACCCTAGCCTGGCTTTTGCATTTTTTTCAAATTGCCTCTGTCTCATTTCTATCATGTTGTTGCAATTTCTATTATGCAAAACAAGTAGGAATTCATTCTTGACACCATGACAAAAGATAACATTCAAGCAAGGAGGAGAACAACTCACCTCAAAATCAAAGTTCGAATCAAACTGATTCTGATTGAATGGGAGACCCCTTCCGTTTAACACTCTCAAATTGATTTGATTGAAGGGGAGAACCCTTTTGCCCCAACTCCAGCCCAATTTTCGAGCCCAGTCTAATGGCCTTCAGTTTAGTGGATTTCGGTTCAGGGCCAATGGGACACTAGACCAAACCAAGCATGGCACAGTAAGGCCCATCTGGAGATGGAGGACTGGGTCGGATGAGTCTGGATCCTAAATCCGAATCCACTCAAACAAGTTATGGGACAAAACCCTACTCGATTTTTCCACCCGGTTTCCAATCCAGATTGCCGCCCCATGTAATCTTGGCCAACCGCAGTTGGTCGGAGCCTGGCGACCCCCTTTACATTTCGTGGCCGACAGACCAAAGCTCCAGCTCATAGCTTTGTAGCTTATCGGACTGGATAATTACATCGCTTGGGCTTGCAATCTTCCGCAAGCTTTGGTGACAAAGGACAAAGATGGTTTTCTTGACGGAGTTGTCCCATTTTCAGCCAATGATTGGTTCCAATGATATTGGTGCAAATGCAACCAACTCGTTTGTACTTGTATCGGGAATTATATCGCTCCCAAAGTCATCATTGGGCTCCCTCCAACCGAAGACCCCAAGGCATTATGAGATAACATCAAAGAGATGTGCAGGAAATTAGATCAAGCTAGAATTTTTTCACTCACTCAGGTCTTGTTAAATACCGTGATCCATAAAGATGCAACTCTTAATGGAGGAGAACTTCATTTTCAAGTCAAAATCAATATTGCATGGTGTTATACCACTTTTTGCTAAAAATTTGTCGATGTTGACCCTATCTTAGGACTACATACATTTTAACTCTCCTTGAGCGTGAGGTAGAGTTGAAATCGGACAGATTTGCCTTTTTCCTTCGGTTCTCTTGCTTTATTATTTTTTTCCTCTTTTATCTTATATATATATATTTTTTTTAATTAGGTCCTCTGCATGCCCGTGATATATAAAGATACGACTCTTGATGGAGAAGAACTTCAATTTTAGGTCAGAATCAATAAATTGCACGATGTTATACGGCTTTTTGCTAAAAAATTCAAAAACTTACTTTCTTATTTATTATGGAAAATCATTTTTATGAGAAAATAATTAACTCATTTGTCGATGTTGACCCTACCTTATGATTATATACATTGTAACTCTCCTTGAGCATGAGGTAGAGTTGAAATCGGAAAGATTCGCTTTTTCCTTTGGCTCTCTTGCTTTATTATTTTTGCCTCTTTTATCTTTTATATTTTTCAATTAGGTCCTTCGCATGCCTGTGATCCACAAAGAAGCGACTCTTGAAAGAGATAAACTCCACTTTCGGGTCAAAACCAATACATCGCACAATGTTATACCGCTTTTTGCTCAAAAACAAAAACTTACTTTCTTATTTATTATGAAAAATCATTTTTGTGAAAAATAATTAACTCATTTGTCCACGTTGACCCTACCTTGGACCGCATGCATTGCTCCTCGAGCACAAGGGAGAGCTGAAATAAAAAAGATTTGCCTTTTTCCTTCTTTTTTTTTTTTTTTTTTATGATACTGAGAAACCATTGGAATCTCTTTTCGCTTACGTTATTTGGGTTCATGCGACTTGTCAATTTCCGGTGACACCGTCGGGCCTCACTAATTCCTTCCCAATTAGGCTCTCTTGCTTCATTATTTTTTGCCTCTTTTATTTATTTATTTATTTTTTCAATTAAGTCATTCCCAATCCATAAAAAAGTATGTCATTTAGATCATTGCTCAACATAATCATGTACCCTCGGGTACTAAACCTATCATTGCTGTGCCACCATTGCGCCAACTCGCTGCACGACGTGGTCTCTCATCGCGCCTCCAGGGCACTGCCTCATGGTCCTGTGTCTCCGTCGAGCCGCGCCACCTAATCCACTGCCCTACCTGCCGCTCAACACACCAAGCAGGCCAGCGCTGCCTCACCACGACCCAAGCCCACCGGCCGTTTCACCTTGTGTTGCCACGAACCTCGTAACGTGGCTATGAAAAGGTTTACCAACGCTCCTTAAGCTGTCAGAAAAGTAAACAAAATTAACTCACCAAGACCCACGCCTACCTCCAACAGTCCCCTCCTTAGGATGCCACAAGTTGAAGACTTTGACCACGACAGTTCAAAGGCGGTGGGACCAGCTCACTCACCACTCATGTCCCAGCTGGCGTCCTCCTAAGATGGCCAGATTAAACTAATGTGGCGTTTTAATCTTAATCTGGTCCATGCAAGGCGGTGGAGGATGAGAATATAAGCAGCGACCAGCGTTGACTTCCCCTCACCCTTCAACTTCAACACCACCTTCTTCCTCTTGGTTCCCTCTCCGTTCCCCTCATTTTGCCACGGCCTCACGTCGTTCGATCACCGACGATGTGTCTCATCTAGCCATTCGTCACACGACCCCGCCGTCGTCAAGCCGCTCCATCAACTCGCTGCAGAATAGCCGAGCAACCAGCCACTCCAAAAAGTTCAAGGCAAGTAGACGTATACCATTCGATATCACGTGAATTCTATTATTGCTCGACGAGACGTATTCCTTTGGATTTCCGTAAATTATTATTGTTACCATGCAAATTGGTACTATTTGCTCAAGAACTTACTGGGGTTCCGTCGCTTACTTCGAAACGTTGTCGACTCTCTATGCGGCAAACTCCGTATCTATATATACAAGTATACACCCTCGATTTCTTTGCTTTTGTTCATGACTCGGTTTTGAATCTTTCCGCGTTCTCATCTTTTTCTTTTTGAATCGATTTAGGGCCTCCTCCTTTTCCCCTTCCTTTCCGTTTTCAATGAGAAACTGGTCATCTTGACTTGGGGGATTCATAATAAACGTGACTGAAATTGTCCCTCGGGTTCTAAGTATTGTAAGTTCAAATCGATTTTGGTGTCGCTAATTTTGGGGCTTTATTTACACCTGGTTTTATATTAAAGTACGACTCTGGACTTTGGAACCAGAAGTGTTTTATTTTGCACTGGCAATTTAAAAGATATTTCAAATTGAATTAGTGAATTGCTGTGCTATGGTATGGATGTGATGGAAGCCGTTGGCCCTCATGATGATGATGCCCTGAGTGTCAAGCATAACACGGTGCCCTCCAGATGCCTAAGGTATATAACAAGGTTCTCTCGGAGGTCCTCGCAATGTCAAGTGGGGTGGGGTGCAAGATGCTTAGAGAGGTATAACATGGTGCCTTCTGGATGCTTAGAAATGTAACAAGGGTCTTGGAGTCCTCATGATGCCTGGAGAGGTGTAACATGATTCTCTTTGAAAGATGGTGATGGCTGAACTTAAGCCATATATAATTATTGAAGTTTCTCAAATTTCCATTCGCTATTAGTATACCGTTTCCATAAGTTTCTTTTAGATCAACTATTACTATGAGTGAGGAAGGTTCTCGGGCAAGTTGAGTTATAGATATCTTATATTTGGGATTTTCTTGTATGAGTAGTGGCAGATTTACATTGTATAGTCTAAGTGACTTTTACTGGTTAAGTTTTGCACTCACTTGTGGTTGACTCGTCTTTTAGATCAATAGATATGTCACTACCTCCTGCCTCTCCCGTGATCTGATGTGGTATCCCAATAGACTTCACATGGCACCAAGCTGTGATTAATAATAAAAAAAATAAAAAAAATAACTTTTAATTTGAAGCGGGTCAAATTTGGGTAGGTGGATCAGGTTAGAGGGTTGGACCGGGAAACCTAATTTGAACTCCCTTTTCCAAATATAACAATACATTTTTTAATAAAAAGAAAAGGATAAAAGAATATTAAAAAATTATAATAATAAAAAATGTTAATACCTTGCAAAATCCTAAATTGATACACTTGATCCCAAATTCATTTTTTGACCACCAAAATTCCATTCCAAATTAATATACTTTTGACAAATTTACCCAAAACTAATATATTTGTGATAAGTTTACCCTACGTCAGTTTCCATTAAATTTTATTTTCAAATTGTTGTGTTGGATGACACGTAAGAGTTGACTAATATATTAGTTAAGGATTTTATTATTTGTTTGTCATAATTGTACTATTTTTGTGATTTTAATTTAACGGATAATATATTTGTCATAAATATACTAGTTTTGGGTTTTTGGCGTCAGACAAATTAGTTTGAGATAAACTTATCGCAAACATATCAATTTATGATTTTTTATTGTCATTTGAAATAAATTTATTACAAGTGCACTGATTTGGGGTTTATCTTGATCAAAAAATTAGTTTGAAGTAAATTTATCATAAGTTACTAGTTTGGGTTTTTCAGGGTATTGACTCTAATAAAAAAATTCAAAAATTTCTTTAAACATTAAATCATACAAATATTAAAATATTCAAAAATTTTAATAAATTTAAACAATCCTGAAAATGCATAAAATATTAATAAAAAATCAAAAATAAAAAATTCTGGAAAATTCATAAAAGATATAGAAAACTCCTAAAAAGAATCCCAAAAAAATTAGAGCCCATTGGAAAAGCTTAAAACTAGTTTTTGGGAAATTTTCTCTTAAAAAGTGAAAACCTTTTATCTAAGATTATGCTCAAAATTGAACAAGCTTTTAGGGATCTACCTTTGGGTTTCAATTGTCATTGGAGATGAGTGCTCTTGATTGTGCACTTTCTGTATGTTGATTATGGTTTCCCTTTGGCATAGTTAGAGATGGATTCTTCTTATTTGATAATGCTGTATTCTTATCCTCCCAATGCAATTTATTCGATGTAATTTTGATTGTTGATTGCTATATTAATGATTGTGCACTCACATTATCACCTTAAATATTAGTGGATAGGTTTAAAATCAATCCAAACTACTTAGCAAACATTTTCTTAAAATGATCAAGATTAGGTACCGAAAATGCATTAATTGATTAATTAGTACAATCAAATCCCCACCTTAGATTCTCTAATTGCATAGGCAATGAGGTAAGTTCCCATGTCTCACTTGAGTGTAGTGGCGATTTTTCATCAAAATTTATTAATGTATTGTAGGTCATGACACTCTCAAATTATTTTCCAGTTCTTTTTGTTGAAACTCATGTCCGATTAATTATGATGAATCGCAACTAGACTTCAGGTTCATTAGGCAAGATTTTTTTTTTTTTTTTTTTTTTTTTGGTCGAAGGCGAAGGTGTTGACCAATGTTATAATATGTCTTTCAAAACCTCTTGAAGGAGAAGAACTCTACTTTCCAAGTCAAAACCAATAAATTGCACAGTACTATATCTCTTTTTGCTAAAAATTTAAAAAAAAAAATCTTATTTATTACGGCAAATCATTTTCGTGAAAAAAGAATTAGCTCCTTTGTTGATGTTGACCCTACCTTTGGACTATATACATGGTATCCCTCCTTGAGCGCGAGGAAAGTAGAAATCGGAAAGATTCGCCTTTTTCCCTCGGCTCTCCTGCTTTGTCATATTTTGCCTCTATTTATCTTTTATTTTTTTTCCAGTTAGGTCCTTCACATGATCGTGATCAATGATTAGCTCAAGTCAAAACCAATAAATCACATATGGTTATGCCACGTATTAGCATTTTTTTCAAGATAATTATTTTAAAAAAAAAACCTTAAATGTATTGTATGAATGTCAATTCAATTTCGATATTTTCAATTTGGTCAATTTAATGAATTAAGCTATTCATGCATATTCATCTTATTCATGCGAGAGACTAATTATGCATATTTGTTTGGTAGGGATGCCAGCAAATTAAGCTATTCATGAATTATTTGAGCTTGAAGTTAGATTCTTTTTTAGATCAAGTCAAGTTCGAGGCAGCTCCATGTACGTTGGTCAAGTCGAACTTGGAAATACTTTTGCTCGAATAGCTTGCAAAGGTTAATGGAACACTTGTACTTTACATATTTTAATTATGTGTAAACTCTTGTTATGATTATGTAGAAAGATAGGCAGTATAGATTTTCGATTTTAACACCATCTTGCTATGCAAATTTGAGCTGAGGTCAAGTTCAAACTTAACTAAACACGAGATACCAATCAAGTCTAGCCCAATCGAGTTGGGCACATTTTTATTGAAAGCACCATTACAACCCTCACCAATCCTCGAAACCCCACTAGCCCGGGATGATGGCCCAGGCGACCCATCCGCTGGAGGAGGGCGGGGTGGTGGCGATGGCGAGGGAGGAGGGAGGCGAGGGAGAGGGAGGAGTTGGTGGGGTCGAAGGTGAAGTGGAGGGCGGCTTTATGGTGGATGTACTCTGTACAGTTCGAGGACTTACTCGGGTATAGGAATGGGGGATTCCAGTACGACTTGGGAGTGGCAGTCCATGGCGAGAGAGGGGGAGAGAGAGAGAGCGTGATGGTGAGCGAGAGGAGAATGGAGAGAAAAGTGGCGCTGGCAGCATCGGCAGCCATTTTTTAAGGGGAAGGTGGCGGTATGGGGGTTTTGAATGCATGGGGAGGCGGGGGGGAGCACGAATATATAGTGAAAACAAACGCTTGGGGGGTGTTTTCAGGCGTGGTTTATTCGTTGGAGAGATTTAGGTGGAAGTAATGTTTTTTAATTACATATAAATGTGGATATAAACTCGTTGACTATCTAATTTTAAGAGGTCATTAATCTCAACCACACACAGTCGGGCGGAAACGTGGAAAGTTAATCAGGTTTCGATTTCTATAGGAGAAGTGATTGATCACTTTAAGTTTTGAGGAATTATTGCATAATATTTGTGAAGATTTGATGAGACTTATATCGACTGTTTTAAAAATTTAAGCTATTAGATAAAAACGCAATTTAATATTTAATTAAACTAACACCCCCTCATATGTCCTGGACTTTGGTCTAAGCCTAAAGCATGGATTATCGCGTAATATCTTCGGACCTTTGCCAACCGTTCGAAAAGCTTAAATTATTAGATAAAGACATAATTTACTAACACTCCCCCTCATGCTACGAGACTTTGGCCTAAGCCTAAAATGTGGGTTATTGCGTAATCTAAAGAGTGGATTGGGAAAGCAAATAGAGACTTGGAAAGATTTGAACTCAAGAAGATGTGGTGGAAACTCTACCGGTTATTTTAAAAACTTAAACTATTAGATGAAGATGTGATTTAATATCTAATTAAACTTACAATATCGATATGCATATCAAATTGAATTTCCTATATCTTTCAATATTCCAATTTGGTATCTCAATCATCTCAACTATTGACTTATATAGAAATTTATTCTAAAATTTTTGCTAGATGGGGTTATGGTGGAGATTAAGGTTGCGCATAATAAAATTTCTACTTCTCTATTTTTCTATTTCTTTGTTTCCCGGAACAGGTTTGGAACAGAAATCCGTTTGGTAACGCAATTTGATTTTTCTATTTGTAAAACGGATTTTTATTATAGAAATAGATTTGAAGAAGAAATCAGAAGCTAAAATTTTTAACTTCTCAATTTCTATTTCAAAAATTGAGAAATCAAAAATTGCCAGAAATCAATTTCTGTTCCAGAAATTTTGTCATGCGCACCCTAAGAGTGACTCAAGTAGTAGTTAGATGTACCAAAAAATTTTCTTATAAAACACGTTAATCTACTAATTACTATTTTTATTGGCCATGTCGAAATAATTAGCAGGGCCCACATGATCAATCAAGCAGGGCGGCCCTCCTGATTCTCAATCTAGAGTCGGAGGAATAATGCAATGTGGAGCAAAGATAGCAGCTTTGGATGCAAAGGTTTAGCTTTCATTAGTGAGTAATTATAATGACGTTTTAAGGCGGATTAAGCACGTTCACAGTGATATCTATATATGCATATCCCAAGAAAATGGACTTTTCCGTAAATTTGGATTTGGGATAACAGCACGAATGATGCCCAAACTTTAATGTAACCAGTAATGTTGTCTCCAAATTTTTATTTTGTGTAATGCCGAACCTGAAATTTAGAATTTGATAATATCCCAACAAAATATTCGATGTGATCTTTGAGCTATTAGACCACGTTGAATATTAGATCAAAGTTTAGGGATTGTATTAAACAAATTAAAAGTTTAGTGGTGATATTGTATATTAGACTAAAGTTTTGGGACCCCATTGAACAAATTAAATATTTAAGTGCAATACTACATATTGTACTAAAGTTTATGGATCATTTGCTTTGTTTTTCCATTTGGGACCTACTGGGGTAGCATATTGGACTAAAGTTTTAAGGCCACATTATTCAAGCATGATACTACATATTGTACCAAAGTTTAGGGATCATTCCTAATGAACTTCAAGAGGCTTTATTTTTTAAAAAATTATTAGAAGAAGAATTATAGAATATAGATGATTAGGTCCAATTTGGACTTGAATATGCCCTTAAACCACTTCATCTAAATTCTAGGACGTAAAACTTAGGAGTATTCCGTCCTAGGTAGGGAAGATAAAGATACACCTAAGAATTAAGGGGCTCTTTTAGGTAAGAAGGGTAAATTCCATCGCAACTTCTTCGGAAGTTGTTTGAGAGATTGGTAGACTTCTATAATAGCTGCCCGCATCAATGAAGGTAGGAGAGGGAGGTGAAAGCCCTCTTGCTAGGCTAATTTGTGCTTCGCATAATGTCTTTCAACCGACTTTTCAGTCTAGTATCCCTAGTTGTACAAAATTAGGGCCGATTGTGCATGATTCCGATAGCATGAAAAGTCGGCACATGCTTGCAACGATGATCCAAAATTGAGAGTTTTATTTAGAAAGAGAACAAACAAACAAATTTGGATAGCAGTAATTTGCAAAACTTATGTTCTTAAGATAGAGAGCTCGATCTTGTACCTTTAAACACGCGAGCAGACATGTTCTTGGCTTAATTTAAACTCGAAATGTTGGGCGTGTAGAAATGTATTGTTTCGTGTCCAAAAATATGGAATTTTTTTTTTCTCTTCCTCGTAAATTTAAATAAGTATCGATAAGTATAAAAGAATTGTTAAAAATGAGATGGCCCATAACCATTTTTTTAATAAAACTTACTAATAATTTATTCATAGTTTTATGAAATTATCGATTTTTTGGGGTTTGTAAAGTATCAATGCTTATTTGCACAATTAAGTAAAATTTGGAACTCACGAGCTCTCATGTGAACCAACCTACATAAGAGCAACTTACCAACTTTTGTCAGACTAAATTACCAACTAATTTATGACTACCAAATTATATCTGAAATATTACCAACTTTTAATTGCTATCTCCAATTAGCAACCCTTATACTTATAGCTCTTATTATAGATTGCTAACCTTAATTAGAATGATTCACTAATTTTTACCCCCATTGAATTACCAATTAGTTTTGAATTGCCACTAGTTCTTTCAAAATTCTACTATCTCAAAAAAATAAATAAATAAATAAAAATAAAAATTCGTCAATAAAATTGTCAGCCATTCATTATCGCAGGAAACATGATAAATTTTGTAATGACGACGGTATAAATGTAAGAGACCTTTTAATATTTTATTATTTGGCCAAGTATAAGGATAAGATCATAAGTTTATTTAATTACAAACTTATACATCCAAAACGGATTTTTGCATCTCAATACCTCTTGGCCCAGAAAATGTAATTCAGGAAATTAAGGAAATTAAGAACGCAGAGGACGGCGTAGTAAAGATCCAGGCGTGCCCGATTCAAATCGCTCCCGCCGAGCCACTCCCTCCCGTACCTCCCGGTCGCCGAGTTGATCGCCGACACCAGCGCCGAGCTCAGGAAGAACCCCATCGAGGTCGAGCACCACGCGAGCGCGGTGCACACGCTCCTCATGCTCCCGGGGGCCCGGGAGTAGAAGAACTCGAGCATCCCGCCCAGCGTGAACATGTCCGAGACCCCGAGCAGCAGGTACTGCCACGAGAGCCAGAACACGGACAGGACCGCCCCGTCCGTGGCGGCCCTGCGCCTCTTGACCTCAACGGCTGCTGCGATGGCCATGGAGCCGGACGCGAGGGCCAGGCCAAGCCCGATCCTCGGCAGGGGCTCGAAGATCCTGCCCGACTTCGCGCGGGGTTTGTCCCCGACCGTGCCGCGGAAGCGCTCGTAGATGGGGATCGAGGCGAGCATGATGATCAGCGGGAGGACCGTGAGGGACTGAGTTGGGATTTGGAAGTTGCGGATTCTTCTGTCCATCATGGCGCCTTGCTCGACCGAGAAGGTCTGGAGCTGAGCTAGGCAGCAGTTCATCAGGATGGTGCTCGCGAAAATCGGGATTAGTCCGATGAAGGCCCTCGTCTCTTCGACCTCGCTCGCGCTTACCGTGCCATCGGCTAGTGCTTTGTCTAGGAACCTGCAAATCATTCACGCAGCACGACTTTGTAATGAGATCAGATGGTGAAATGAGGCAGCTTTGAGTGCTTACCAAGAGCAAAGACCTGATCTTTGCCATTTCGATTAGGGAATAACGAGGAATGCTGATTAGTATTTGCTCGATCTCTGTACAAGAGCGGCATTGATCGAGCCTCGTCGACAGAAAAATAAGAACCCGATCTTACCTGAACTTTTCAGGATGCCTTCCATTGGCTGCAAGTGTATTATTGACTTCTGAATTCACATCAATTCTTCTGTCTACCTCTGCCAAGGAAGCTTTTCGATTCCGGGCTGCCGATGCAAGTACCTTACACAGAGGAACAAAAGCGGCATCAGTTTAACAAAAAGCAAACACGAGCATTGACTTTGCGCTTTCGTTTGGTAAGAATCGTTAATCAGATGCATAGCGATGACGCAACCTCCATGCTCATCATCACCTTGAAAATTCTAGCGAATGCGCTTCCCTGGGGAAGCTTGTACTGGTAGAGACGAAGCCCGGACACGAAAATGGCGAGAGCCAAAAACAACGCCACGACCGATATCTTGAAGCTCCAGCGCCAGCCCAAGTTCTCCTCCACCCAGACCATGACGGTCGCGGACACGAGGCCACCGGTGCACAAGGAGAAGAAGAACCAGTTGAAGAAGGTGGAGATAAGCCTCTGATTGTGATGGTCAAGCTGGTCGGCACCGTGCGTTGGCAGGGATGCCTTGATCCCGCCGACTCCCGTGGCCATCGCATAGAGGCCGAAATAGAGGACGGCAGCTTGGGACTTGCTGGGTGTTCTGTGGATTGGAGGTTGGAGCGATTTGGAGTGAGCTTGAATTGTCAGTATGATCAGTCCCTATAGAGCAAGAATTGCACATCTTACATGCACATTTTGGGCAAACAATCAAGTTAAATCAGAGCTTTCAGGTTCAATCGAATTAGCAACCGTCTAACCGTACCAGCAATTCGACGGCGCAGGAGACAACAAAGGTCGTGAATCTGGTGAGGAAGGAGTCGCTGATGAAGCCCGCAAAGATGGTGAGGAGGAAGGAGGTGCCCATGAAGTTGGTGACCATATTCGCGGCGACGGCGGTCGGGTAATGCATCGTCCCTATGAAGTAGGCCACGAAGTTCGTGGCGTTCGACAGGAACACCATGTTCTCCAGCACTTCCACCACTAGACATATGCCCCAAAAATCAAAGTGCTTAGCAAGAACTGGTTCTGAAGTACATGCAGCGTCGCAAAATTACATGAATTTTGCAAGATCAATCTGAATTGATGCATGCACGAAGAGACGCCTTCTAATGTACTTTCAAAGGATGAATCTTTTAGGAATTCAGAGGATCCAAATTACAACAGATTTTCGGGAGCACCCTCTCGAGCTTCGCAATTGCTTAGAGTATTCAAAATTCGTAGAATCGGAACAAACGATCCGGTCCGGGGGTTACCATAGAAATGATTCGTCGCCCTCATGCATATATGAAATAAGTGGAGTCTAGTGAGAATCGAAATAAATTACCGCAAGTCAGGGACGCGGGTCTTATGCCGCCGTGCTCCTCGGAATTGGCTTTCCTTCCTTTCCAATCCACGAATTCATCCTTCTCATCTGCTCTCATTTCGGTATCCTGTACTTCACAGCAAGATCATTGACCGAAAGATCGACTTCGCGATCAACTCAGCGCACAAAAAAAGCTGGACATGAAGCGATCAGGACGCGAAGACCCACCGACAAATAATGAAAACAAGGAGAGTAAATCGGTATGAACATCGGCGAAAGAACTTCGGGTTCTTGGCGGGTCGTCCCCGAGAACACAACGAAACAAGCAGAGAGAGCAAAAACGAGAAGAAACGAAGCTTACCATGAAGAAGAAATCCACTGAAACTCAAGCCCCTCTCGCCAGAACAGAGCTGCTGCTTCTTGCAGAGGGATCAAAGGTGGCTCCAAGGCAAAAATACATGCACGAGAAGAGCCAGGATGAGGACATTCCGCGAGGCCAAGACGGCGTCTTAGCTGGTGCATCCGAAATGCCGAGGCGCCGCATTGATTGCCTTGCAAATTAAATGGATGCTCGAACCAATTGAACTTACAATCCCAAGGAATTCCGAATCCATTTGGTGTTTTTCCGGGGTGACCAACCCGGTTGGATTAGGTAGCGAGAAACGTGCCTTAATCGGGACGGGCATTAATTGAATGACCTGCGTTCGTTACAACGTGATGCCCAGATTTGACTTTGCCTTTTCCCATTCTGGCCCCTGCATTAATGTCCTTGCTGACTTCGTTCCAGGGTAATCTAACCATGCCTTGTTTATTAGAATTTTGTGGGCATGATTTTTTAATGTGTATGCCATAAACTCTCATTGTATTTAGCTAATTGTCGGCTATTATTGGTCTGATATATTTATTTATTTTGCTTCTAGTTCTGGATATCTCTGTTTTGGAAACTTCAGGGTGGTTGATGCATGTACCTTAATGAGAGGAGTAGAAGCTATTAGAGATAAGATTTCTTTTTCTTGAAATTATTGAGTAAATTGATTTAGGCCCCATTTGATCCAACTTTGGGGAAATGTAAAGAAAATATTTTGAATGAAAAGACATTTGGCGAAAGCAATAGTGTTTGGATACCCATTTTGGTATATATTTTGTGAAGCAACTTTAGGGTGAAGAAAAGAAGAAGAAGAAGAAGAAGAAGAAGAAGAAGAAGAAGAAGAGAAAAACAGAGAGGGGCAAGCATAGGCAAAGGCCGGGATTAGGCGAGCTTTGCCAGCGTTGACTTCAAGTGAGCATTAACGGCAACCAGGGGCAATCGCCCGCCAAGGTCTCGTGAACCCAGGCGAGGTGACCCTTGGGGTCATGCGACTCGACAAGTTGCAAAGGCTTCACCAACGACCAATTTCATTAATTCTAGAGTTTTTGATTTTGACATTGGAACGTCACAGCTTCACTAGTGACCAATCCCACAGCCCATTCGAGCACTTTGACTGTCCGCAACTCAAGCAACAATCGCCGAGAATGCCAATGGCAAAGACGCACTACATCGAGGTTGCACGACCGTGGTCAAGGGTTGAGGTTGAAAGCCAAATCTGAGTCACTCAACCCTTGACCTCGACCTCAAACCATAGCAGCTTCGGCAAAGACAACAGTTCCAGTGAGTGGCTCGATGACATGTGCGATCCTCGACCTCGACCTCAATAACGATGACCTTGACCTGGACCTCACCTCAACAACGAGCCAACAAGCCCAATGAAGAAGATGAATAGTGATTTTTGAGGAAGACATAATTATTAGTGAGCCCAAAGCAAGTAAGAACCTATTTTGAGCTTTCAACATTTCTAATGCTGGCATTTGGTTTGTCAAACACTTTATATTTTCCCAAGGGGTTTTGGGGGTTTTGGAGACTCAAAACCCCTTGAGAAAGTTAAACCAAACGGGATTTTAGTAAGAAATTAAATTATGTACCTTCAGTAGAGTATTTTCTATAAATTTTTTCCTTTGTTGTGTACATATATTGTATTGTAAATAATCTTAAACATAGAATATCACCTTTTTGTTTCTTTTCTTGTTTTTAATGGATTTCCCAAATCCGTTGTTTCTTGACTTTTTCGTGTCACGATATCTGGCCTAGCTTCCACAACCCTTTCTGATTGCCTTCTGTTTTTTTTTTTTTGTTACTCTGTTGTGGTGAAATCACACTAATTTACAAAACAAAGTTAGCACTCCGGTGAATAAATTAGCAAATCAGAAAAAGCTTCCTTCCCTCCTTTCATACCAATACCATGCCGAAAAATCAAATCTCAACATCTAGGAAGAGTCAGCATCTAGATGCACCGATTCTGAAAGATGCGCTTGACTCGCTTTCAAATGGGAGCATGTTGACTAGTCCCAAGGAGAACAAGACCCAACTCGACAAACCAGTTCCTGGGTTAGGCAGGAGCAGTTTGTTAGACCCAAACCATTCGGTGGTTTACCTGTCCAAGCCTTGTCCAGAGGAGGTCCATTCAACATGAGCCCAGGGCCAGGTCGGTTCTTCCCGGGTTACATGCCCGAATTGGTTTCATCGGATTCTGGAGGAAATCCATGCCTGTCTCTTCAATCTAGGAATGTTCCTTACCTGTTTTCTGCAGCCATGGTCGCTCGAAGCTGGCGACCCACTGTGCATGTCTTCAGCCACGGAGCTGCGTCTCATCTCCCAATGGCTCTTTGGATCAGAATATTACTCAATTTAGTCTCAAGAGTTCCAGCAAGCCCTCGTTATCAAAGATAAGGACAGTTTTCTTGATGGAAGCCTCTTGTTTCTATCCAACGAAAAGCTCGCACAATGTTGGAGAAATTGCAACCGGCTTTTTCGGACTTAAAATGGAAACTGCATCACTTTGGAGATCGCAGCTAAGCTCCCTCCAATAAAAGACACGAAACCCATTTGGGAGAATATCAAAGAAATGTATAAAATGCTCAATCACGCAATAATTTTTCCATTCATCCAACAGAGGATGCAAAGGCCGTTTACTTCATGTTTTTAGAAAATAATCATGTGCCTTTAGGAAAGTAACTTTTTATATATTTTTTTCTTTATCGTGTGCATACACTGTATTTCAATTAGAGCCCTATACATACAAGGTTCCCAAGAGAAAGCAATACACTTTTTGACATATTTCCCAAATCCTCCGTATCTTCTTTATTTCGTGTCAAAAGCGGCACCCCAGTGTGCGCTTCCGCTTCGTAATGTTCCTTAATCAAGCCGAGAATTGTAATGGAAAGAGAGAAAACGTAATGTTTTGCAAATTACCCGATGAAGAACACAAGACCCCTAATAAAAGAGGGAGAGAACGCAATAAGACTAAATAACAATAGCAATCGCTTGCTAGATCTGGGATGAGCTTTCAATTGCTTGTGCTCGTGGAGAACGCGATGCCCGGATTTGCCTTTGCTCTCTTTCCAATCGGGTCATTCCTCTTCATATGTTCATTCACTAGTCATGTAATTAGCTCATAACACTTGATTTCACATCTATATCCTTGCTAGTTGAAAGCTACTGGACAACAAGAACAAGCCGCGTTGATCATTCCCTTACTGAGTAAAATCATTGCAAACCGTGTCTTGCTTCATTTGAAGTTTGTTAGGATGATGTTCGATTAAACATGCAGGTGAAATTATCCATATTTAAAAGTTTTTCCATTTTTTTTTGCATCATATTTAGCTAATTGCCAGCTATCGGTACGGTATTTTTCTGTATATTTTCATGTGAGGAGATTGCTTACACGGCTTCTATGAGTGGAAATGAATAAGACGGCATAAAGTAATGATAAGATCAACAGGGAGTTCTTTTTATAATTTTGTTTTTTCACGAAAAATCATGAAATTGTAACTGCTTTGCAATATGAGATTCCTATATGAAAATTTAAATTTATAATTACATATGAGGGTATTGAATTTTAATGACAAAATTATAGCCAGGTATATTTAAGGAAACAAAAAAACCTCTCAATCAAGAATTTAAGATTTGTTCTCACGGGTGGGCTTTTATCAAGAGCAATCGGCCCAAAAGACACGATCATTCAAAATCATCGAAAGCGAATGGGCCTCAGCGGCCGATGTGATTGGGCTTGGCCCATCCTCAGGCCCATCATCGAGACGGAGCCTCAGCCACCTCCTCGCTCCAACGTATATAAGGCGGTCGCTAAACCCTAGCTGCCTCCTCATTCCCGTCTTTCGGAGTTTCGCAGCGGAGGAAGCTCGGCGCCGTCTCCCTCAGGTCCGTCGCTCTCTCTCTCTCTCTCTCTCTCTCTCTCTCGACGGAGTTCGTACCTTTGCCTCGTCGACGCTCGATTACGTTCCGCTCTACTGTTCTGTGAAATGTCGGTTTCGCGTTCTCCGATCTCCCGGTTCGGTTCTGGCGTTCCGTGTAGTTTCGTTTCGGCGCGCGCGCGCTAGGTTGTAGTTGCTGCCGCTGCTGTTGCTGTTGTCGAGCTTGCGATTCTCTGTGAGGAATAAGGATGTGCTCGGTCGGCGGAGCGTGCGATTAGGATGTGCCGAGTCGAGTTGTTCTCGCTAGACCGAGATCTCTACTTGGAATCGCTTCGCGATGCGCCGTCGCTGATTCGATCAATTTTTGAGCTAGTGACTTTTTCAGTGGTTTTGCGCTGCTGTGGCGTTTAAGGTGTAGGTGATTGTTGCGTTGTCTTGGGGTGATTATGCGTGCTGAATGTCTTGTTTCTTTTTTCTCTTTTCGGCGTTTAAATGATGCAGAAGCAATGGCCGTCCCTCTGCTAACCAAGAAGATCGTGAAGAAGCGCGTGAAGCAGTTCAAGAGGCCTCAGAGCGACCGGAAGATTTCCGTCAAGGTATGAAAATGGCGAAAGAACGCGCATTTTGTATTTTCTAACCCTCCAGGGATCTGTTAGTGTCTTGTTTATATGGGAGCACGCCAAATCATTTTGATGCGGAGTTGTCTTGTTTAGTTTGCCTTCGTATCCATGGTTTAGGAATTCGTTAGTTTTGTTTAAAGCTTGCTTGAAGGATGTTGGATGGCAATATAGTATCGGAGCATTGGAGGCTTCGATGGGTTTTGAATTTTATTGTGTCTGGTGGGATCAGTAGATGTTTTACAAGCTTCATTATCATGAATGTCTCTTTACAGTTGTCAACACACTCTGAGAGGTTCTGAACTGTAGAATTTGGGTAGTAAAATCTGTCATGATTTATACACTTGATGGAAGCCTGGGGGTACTCTGGGCAAATAGGGCTGATCATTCGATTTTTATTGACAGGATTCTGTTGTTAGAGTCTTCTCTATATTTATCGCGGAAATACTAGCAGATAAATTATGTTTCTTTATACAGAGTGCTGCATTTGCTGATGCCGGCTTTTTTTTTTTTTTCTTTTGAAAATAACTCGTGGGAAGGATTGAATTGATCTTTTTCATTTGTTTGGTTATCTTGGTTTTGTCTGGTTGCTGAAAGATATTTTGCAACTGATTTTTTAATATGAATGTCCCTGCCCTAAGATATTTTGCAACTGATTTTTAATATAGATGTCCCTGTATGATTGCTGAGATAAAGATTATTGGGTTAATCTGTCATCAATTTTGTAATCTCCGAATAGATATACTGGTTGAAAAAGTCCCATCTCATTGATGAATTAACTCATGTGCAGACAAACTGGCGGAGGCCTAAGGGTATTGATTCACGTGTAAGGAGAAAGTTTAAGGGATGCACTTTGATGCCCAACATTGGTTATGGGTCAGACAAGAAGACCCGCCATTATCTTCCTAATGGATTTAAGAAATTTGTGGTGCACAATGTCAGTGAGCTGGAACTTTTGATGATGCACAACAGGTATGTTGCTGGTCTCCTTTTTTGTCCTTACATCTTGAAAATGCTCTTCAACAGAGCCACACTGTGGCTGTTAACTATGTGAGGTTTGCACTATCTTAGTTGTGATTGCTTGCTCACAGTCTCTTGACTCGATTTCAGGACTTACTGTGCCGAGATAGCACACAATGTGTCAACCAGGAAGAGAAAGGAGATAGTTGATCGGGCAGCACAACTTGACGTTGTTGTTACCAACAAGTTGGCCAGGTTGCGCAGCCAGGAGGACGAATGAGCCCGAGACGCGTCTTTTTATGTTTTCAAATGGCAGTGTATTAGTTGTTATCGTCGTAATCCTTGGATGGGAATTTTCCTCATGATTTTGTTTTGGTTTTGAAAGTAAACATTTAGGTTTTTCATTGATCAATGCAGTTGTTGAACATCTTGCACTGGCTGGCTATCTCTAATACTTTATTTGATGAGGGTATTAATCTTATCTGCCTCTTGTTTTCATTCCCCCATATTGTTCAGTTACGTAGAGGCGTACTCGACTGTCAGTTTGGGGGTGTATGGTTGCCCCGAGTATCACCAACATTACACTTGGTGTTACTCGGAAGACTTGTTACATTTGATAGTTTGGAGCGCGCTACAGAAGTGTTCTGAATTGTTGACTCGTGCTTTGGATGTCTTTACTGCTGTTACTGGTTAGAGAGCTTGAGACTGTTGTTTGGAGATGTATGTTTGCCCCAAGTATCACCAACATATCGCATATCGTGTGACTTTCGCTATTTCAATGTGGTACACTTCGTATTATGTTTAGACTTTTAACATCGGATAGCTTGGAGCGCTCTGCAGAAGAGAAGTGTTCCAAATTTGTCGTGCTTTTGATGTCTTACTGTTGTTACGGGATAGAGAGCTTGAGCGAGTGTAATCCTGCCTGGTTTTGATATGGATGTTTGAAGTTCCAGGTCTTGCCCTCCATCAAAATTTTCGATAGAGATGCGGACCCATAGCTGCAGAAATAGAACTAATGGCTTTAGAGACAATATGATTTCTACGAAGTAGAGAGAGATCCAGGAACAGGTTTTGTGAATCCCATCAAAATTTATTGGAGGAGTAGCGACTGAGGCAATGACGGATACAGAATTTGCGGACAATAAGGTAAGGGGTCATCAAAACTCGAAACCATTATCTGATGCATTAAACTAAATTTTTTCCCAAAGCCCTCAATAGTCCCTAGGTTTGCTTTTTCTAGGGAAGTCTAGTTATGTTAAGGAGTACGATGAGATTATGATGTTTGGGCGTTTGGCACTGGTTCGAAAGCCCGTACAAACTAAGAGCTTCTTTAAGTCTTTAGTCTTTACACGCTTTGTTGAAAATTTTACCGACACCTTAAAAGATGGCAGTTTGAATGGCAATTTTCAAACGAGGTGTCCTGACTTTTTAACATGTCACTGAATTTCAAACAAGTAGATGGGAAAGTAGCACGCATCGACGCGTGATTTATGTCGTTCGACATGACCTGTTGGTGCATCGCTGAAGGTTAAAGAAAGCATGGCGCCGATAATTTTCCACATCACTTTTTCGACATCCTACGAGGAGTTCGGCTCGGGTGCCATCTTGTCGACACAGTTTGGCAATGGAGCACTCGACGTAAGACTTAAGGAGGTTCATCAAGGTTCACTCGTGCCCGTCACCTTCGGGGTCATTTTCACCCGAACAGACCCAAAGAAAATTCATCCCGAAAGGGCGACTTTTATCAGCCTCTAATTTTCGCCTCCTTTTGGAAAATTAATGACGGGACAAGCACTCAAGAACAATGAATGACTCGGGTGTGCCGTAAGATGCCAAACACGATTCCACCGTCTTGAGGCAATCCATGCGAGCATGATTGGTGAGCACAGCCTCGAAGACCACGTTAAGTCGGGTACACCATAGTCAAGACAATTATTTCGAGTCGAGGACTACTCCTCCTTCCCCTTCTTCAAGGTCTGATTCGAACTCCGACTCATATTCGTCGCTTGATAAATTTCTAGGAGGACTCGTGTAACGTGGGAAAATCTATGAAACGGGAGGTGGGAATAGCTAATTAAGTGAGCGGGCGAGAGCTCGGATTGAGATTGAGAGAAGAGATAGTCGAAGCTTCAAAGGAGAGAAATTGCTCGTCTCCGGTCTCCTCCGAGTACTACGTTTGGCGACCATTTCATCCTCCCTTCATGGACCGTCCTGTGTTTTCGTCAAGTCAACAGTCAAGGACGTGGACGACTCCTGGGGCATGAAATCTTAGACCATTTAAGGGGCCAAGACCCGCAGGGGGAATATCCTCGTCCTAGAACTTAACTGATATCTCAACGCACCTATTTCATGGCCAGACGACAACGACCCGCAAATGGTAAAATTAATGTACATGAGGTTCTGATAGATCATTACCCATTTTTTCTTCTGTATGGTTTACATTTGACTCGTTTTATAATGCCCGTAGAAGTCTTCATCGTGCTTGTCTATACGTCTATGATTCATCCAATTTGTCAAATTTGGAAATAGAATATTTCGGGCAACTTATGGATGACAATTTGACCCAAAATTCCAATGGACAACTTCTCCATGAGCCGTAATCAAGTGGGCAGCATCCTGAAGAGAGAAAAAAAGGGGGTGAGTTCATCTAATTCAGTTTCTAAGTTGTCTAATTATTAGTTGTAAATTGGGAAATAATGTCACAGACACTCGAGAGCAACCTTGAGAGATCAATTATCATGGACCACGTCAATGTACTTAGGCTTAGCACGTGAACTACATCAAATGATTTAGACCAAAAAAAAAAAAAAAAAACTACATCAAATGATTTGGAAGACAAAACGGGAGTTAGCCGATACACGTCAAACCCCCCTAGGTCAAATTTTTTTTTATTAAAAAACCGAAGAAAATAAAAAATTAATAATTTGAGTGCTCTCTACAATTATTTATCTATTTTTGGGAGGAAAAATAAGCAAAATTATGACTAGATGGGGTTGAAAAGGTATGCTTGAACTCGTGGGAGTATCCACTATAATATTTATTACTTGGGAGGGAGGGAAGTCGCCTTGCAATTTGGTCAATTTTTGCTTTCCCAACTGCAATTAATATTGCTCTTAATTTAGTTAGGCACGAACCCTACTCTACATAACCTTTTTCCAAATCTTTCAAGGACGATTTGCTTGATAAAGCCATTCACTTCACATCGTCATTGTCCTATAGTATTTTTGACACACATATGTGACACGAGAGTGGGGAAAAAGGCAAATCGGTTGGTTGGTCATTCACGAATTAATGTCATGAATAGTGTCAATTAAAAGAGGTCTATTCTCTTTTAGTAACATATAAAAGAAACAGTTAGACCTATTATATTCATGTCAATTCAGTATTAAATATTTCGACTGTGTTAATTTAACCCTAAACCTTTTCATATTTTGTTAAGTGAGTCAATCCGGTCAATTTAGATGGATATCACTAACGTAAATGTTGGATATCTTACATGATATAATCAGCACCGGCATATATATTTTATTGTAAATTTTTTCAAGTTTTAATTTTTTTTAACTTTTGTTTTCATTGAGGGCCAACAAGAGTTGTTAATCAACCCTTGCTGGCCATAAGCAAGGGTCGCAATCCCTCGCTAGTCACTAGGCGAGGGCTCACTAAAGCAATAACTGTGACAACCTCATTAGATTTGGCCAGGTGAGGGTCTTGTTTATGGCTGGCCGGCAAGGGTTGGCTAGCAACCCATGCTTACCCTTAGTCCAAAAAAAAAAAAAAAAAAAAACAAAAGTAAAAGAAAGTAAAAGAAAAAAAAACTAAAAAATTGTAATTATTTTTTAAAATATCCACATGAGCACCATTTGTCTCACATAGGATAGTTGGTGTTTATGTTAGCAGTTTTGGCTTAAATTAATGGATGGATTCAATTACTAAAACGTAAAAAAAGTTTATAGGCGAATTTGCACAATCAAAAAAATTAGTATTTTTCGCATAATTTTCCTTATATTGATATAAGGCTCTATTTATTTTGTGGAAAAATGGATAAATTAAAAAATGTTTTCCTAAAAGTGATTACTCGTATCATTTATGAAAATGAATGAACGAAAAAAAATTTTGTTATCTGCAAAATTTTCTAAATATAAATTATTGTCAATAATGAAAGCATTTTTCATTATTTATTACTTCAAGCAATATAAAGAATCATTTTAAGAGAAAAATTTTCATTTATTTTCGGTGAAACAAATGGAGCCTAAATCATGTAATTCTCATCAACCTCCACTAAGACTATGACTAATCATTAGGCGGAGTCGAGTTGAGTGAATCAGAAATCAAATTTTACCTTGCACAAAAACTAAAATCAATAAAAAAGTATTTTTCGCTAATTAATTTCAATAAACTATTCGAGTGATCACGTTTAAAAAGATGTTCTCCCAAACGTTGATTTTTTTGCCAAACGAAGGCTATTCTAATCGAGAAGTCCGGCATCACAAGTTGGTGGGCATGTACCATACTCTACATATCCTTTTTCCAAATCTTTCAAAGACGATCTGCTTGATAAAGTCGTTTACTTCACCAGTCATTATTCTACACGTGACACGATAGGAAAAAAAGGCCAATGATTCGGTTGGTTGTTCACATATTAATGCCATGAATAGTGGCAATTGAAAGAGGTCTTTTCTCTCTTGGTAGCATACGTTGTTGTACTCTCTATATATACAATTATTAAATCTTTCAGTCGTATCAAATTAATCATAAATCTCTTCCCTTTTTGTTAAGTGAGTCCACTTAATCATTTTTTATCAAAATTACTTATTTGGACAGCAGCTATTCTATGTGATATAGTCAATGCAGTGTAAATATTTGTTAATAATTTTTAATAATTTATTCTTTTTTCTTTTCTTTTCTTTACTTTTTATAGGGGACTAAGGGGCTAGCAAAGGTCGTTAGCCAACCCTCATCTGGCACTAGTGAGGGCTGCAATGCCCTTGCTAGTCACTAAGCAAGGGCTTGCCAAAGCGAGAGCATGCAACTAAAGGCGTTGCTATGATGCCCTCACTAAATGGTCTTTGCTTGTGGTTAGCAAGGGTTGGTCGGCAACCTTTGCCAACCCTCAATCTAAAAAAAAAAAAAAAAAAAAGGAAAAAAATCATTAAAAAAAATCCATATAAGTGCCAACCATGATATATAGGACAATCACTATCTACATTAATATTTTCGGTCAAAATTGACGGAATTGACTTAATTGGCAAATAAAAAATTTTGCGACTAAATTGGTACAATTAGAAAAATTTAAGATTTTTTTTGTAATTTTTCTTGTATTGATTAAAGGCTTCGATAACTCCGCGGAAAAATGAATTATGTGGAAAATAATTTTCTAAAAGTGATTACTCTCTAGCTTACGAAAATGAATGAATAAAAAGTATTTTCATTGTCCAAAAAATATTTAAACATAAACTACTGTCAATAATGAAAATATTTTTCATTAATTAATTATTTCAAGTAATACAAATGATCATTTTTAAAAAAAATATTTTCCAAAATCATTTATTCTTCACCAAACAAATGGAGTCTCGGTCACATGCTTCTCATCAACCTTCACAAAATCTATGTCTAATCATTTGGTAGAGCCACGTCGAGTGAATCAAGAAATCAAACACTTAAAACATTTTACCTCGTACAAAAATTAAAATTAATAAAAAAATATTTTTCGTTAGCTCATTTTAGTAAATTACATGACCGATTGTGTTTAAAAAGATGATTTCAAATTGATGATTTTTCACACAACAAACGCTGTCCTAATCAAGAAGTCTGGCCACTCAGGTTAGGTAATTAGGCACAAGATGATAAAGACATACCCTAATCAAAGTGAGATCCCTGCTGAAAAGCGTAGCAAAATCGACTTAATCAGTCACTTTGAAGTCTACCCAACTAACCAAAAGCGACTATTATTGCACCAAACACGAGATTAATTAAATTAAGTAGGGATTATAGAATAGTGCACAGTCGCCAGAAGTGACGCTTTTCCACTAGCACGTGAGGAACGACCTAACTCCGAATATGCGCAACGAACTTTGGCATCTCTCGTGATTGTAACTTAAATGGGTTGGTGAATAATTACACTTTCCTTAAGGACATGCAATTGATGCCGATGGAGACGATTCCGTAGGTCTGTAGGCCGGCACGTGAAATTAAATGTTAGGAAAATATCCAACTCGAGATTCTATAGCTGTACATAGGAGGAGCGGTCCAAACAAATCCGCGCGACTTCGACATTTATGGTCATTGCCAATCGGACTTCGTCCCCCATATCAGGTTGCGCGCACACTCGGCGGGAGGGCATTTCACGCCGGCGGGCATAGGGCACCCGATCGATTGGCGTTGTATCGGCTCGGGAAGTCATGCCATGCCGAGGTTAGGCCGTGTGCATCTTTCGATCGTTATGTTGCTGGTACAACATATGGTCCCCAGCATTGTGTAAGTCGTGAGTTAATGGGGGCGTGCCTTCTTGAATGGTACAGCTGCATATATTGGCCACCGAAAAAGAGAAGACACCAGCACCCGCGCATTACAGCTGCGGGGAAATTAATGTAGGACATTGCTTGAAGCATGTGCAGAGGGACATCTGGCGAATGTAGAGGAAAACTGTCGGAGAAGACAATATCTTATGTCCCTCTCCTACAACGGTCTTTCCAATTTTGAATTTTTTAATTTATCTGATATAATTCAATAGTTTTTGATAATTTATCGATATAACCATTTCGATCGATTTTGATTGGAAATCTTCAACTTGATAATATAATCAACTCCAATAATTTACATGATGTAATTGGCTTTGATGAAGATAATTTTTATAAAAATAATAAAATGATTTCCTTGTGTTTTTATTTTTTATTGTCCCCCCCCTCAAAAAAAAAAAAAAAAAAAAAGAGATTGATTGGTCACAATCCATAGATATGAGGGTATTGTGGTCCTCACCAAATTTGTGTGAGGGCTGCCTCTCATTTAGCGAGGTGCAAAGGCCATCGTGGCCTAGACAAGTGCAAAGGCCATTCGATCCTTGCCTTGCAAAGCTGGGCACGGCAATGCAGGGGCTGTGTCCAACTTCGTAGGCTTCGCTTACGACCAGCAACCTCCATCTATCGTTCCAAGAAGATGAATAGTGAAAAAAACAAAATCGAAGTAAAAAATTAAAAAACGTTAAAAAAAATTGTAAAAACTATTCATGTCATTGTCAACCATGCCATAGTAAAAACTATTCATGTTATTGTCAACCATGCCACGTGGCATGATCAATATTTACATTAGCAATTTTCAGCTAAAAATGAATAAAAAGACTATATTAATAAATCATTGAAAGGTTTATAACTACATTAATCGTCATCAAATAGATTTGGAAATTATTTTGATACTTGTTGATGTAAAACAATATGCAAATGCCTTTATGGAAATATTAGAGCGTCATAAGAGCAAACGGTTCTACAAATCAAAGAGGATTATGTGATCTTCGAGATTACAAATTGATTACAATATTTAATTCACACATTTCCTTAATTTTCGAGATGTCACCAATTTTATATTCGTTTTGCAGATTTTCCAATTATGTTTTAATAACTTTTCATTTTTTCAATATATTTTTCTTAATTTTATTATTTGATTTCAGTTATTTTATTATTTTTTAGATGGCGACCTAGGCCTTCATTATTCAAAATAAGCATTATCTTTTGAAATTCATTTCCAAATATAACGCGACTTTTTAGGGTCCACGCCAGTTCGATCTTCTTCCAGGGAGAACGAGTGGGAGAACCCCCCCCCCCCCCCCCCCCCCCCCAAACATCGACCTTTAAGGTGAGAAAACAAAGATGGACGACGTTAAATCGACGTGACCCCATTACACCATCGAAGAAGCGACGCAGATCATTTCCATTTTCAGGCCCGGATCCACTCAAGATTTCACGTCGTGAAGAAGCAGCTTCTGTAGTAAAGTCAGGTAAAACGAGGACAGGACCGAATAAAAATGCGTCACACTTTACAATCAGGCCGTGAAAACGATGCGACACCCTCACCCCCCTACACAAATTCTGCGGATAAATTAGAGTGCAAATATTGACTGTAAGACAGATTCGAAACACCGATCTTCAAAATCGGCGGCGACGGACTTCTCCGTAACCTCCCGAGAACGTGATTTCGCAGGCCGTGAAAGCGACCATTTCCGGGTCAGGAAGTTTTGCGAGACCAGCCGTGCGACATCAAGCTTTCCTTTTTTTAAGATTACTTGGGGATTAAGGTGGCGATGTGCGGCACGCGTTTCGACCCAAGATCTGGGATTTGGTCAAAAGCCGAGACTCGTTCTTTCTTCGCTTTTATATTTGGTTAATTGCATGAAAGGATAAAAAGAAAAAGACAAAAGAGCGACGGAACAGCTGCTTTCCGTCGCGGGGACTTGCCAAGCGCCTTCCCTCAATCTTTGTTGGATTCTCTTCCACGTACAATGCATTTTCCTCGAAAATGGGCACCGTGCACAGCGCGCGATGGTCCGGGCAAAATTTGAAAATTCCCTTCCAACCAAACGACGAACTTGGAATTTGCTATTGTCAAAGGAGGAGGAGACGACGAGGTCGAGGAAGAACAGATAAAGAGAGAGACAACGGTGTCATGCGGTCGGACGGTCGGCAGACCGGGCCCCACCGAGTGCAAAACCTTCGTGTTTTCTCTTGAATTGCCGTTGCCGTCGGGAGGAATCGTTCTTCCCTCCCTACGTTGGCGCGATGCCTTTGTCTTGTAATATGCCCATGTTGGCGCGATGCCTTCGTGTCGTAATATGCTTTGATGCGCATCTCCTCTCCCAACCCTTTAGCAAATCCGATTCTACACTTAGTGAAACTTAAAGAATAAGCAGCTTTGGTACTATACAGCCAAGCTCATCATGATTTCGTCGCCAAAATCATGTTTTTAATTACCAGGAACTTTCATCCAACACCACCACGGAGTGTACCCAACCACTTCACTTTGATGCATTCATAAAGCACGCAATTTAATTCAACCGCTATTATTACTGACTACTTTCAAGACATTATAGATCGGAGAATCTTGTTTATAAAAAAGGACACCTATTCCAATTCGGCAAATAAAAAAATTGAACTCAAAATCGTCTTGGGAATCAACATGATATATACACATTGCCCATATAATTAAAAAAAAAAAAAGAATATGTCCTAAAGTTAGAAATCCAAGAAATCATTAGGCTTGGAGGGATGCTCGTTCAGCTCCTCCACCCAAGCCCGCTTGTTCGCATGATCATCCTTATTCCCACCTTCGTCGCCGTCCTTTCCCTTATCCTCGCCGCCTTCTTTATTCTTCTCGCCCTCCCCTCCGCTCCTGAATATTCCCTCCACGAACGCCACCACGTCGAACGGGACCTTCTTCCCGCCGCCGCCGCCGCCGCCGCCGCCGCCGCCGCCGTTGCTCCTCCTCGCCGCCTCGAGCTCCTCCGCCGGCGGCGGGACGTACGGCGGCCGCTGGATCCGCAGCACCGTGTCCCACCTCACCCCGCGGAAGAACTCGTGGGCCTTGATCCCCTCCGGCCCGATCCGCCGCCGCGGCTCCTTCTCGAGCAGCCTCCTGATCAGGTCCCGCAGCGGCGTGGCCTCGCCCACCAGCTCGGGCTCCTTGGTCAGGACCCGGTAGAACGTCTCCTTCCGGTTCGACCCGCGGAACGGGGTGGTCCCGTACAGCATCTCGTGGAGGAAGATCCCCAGCGACCACCAGTCCACGGCGAAATCGTGGCCGTCGCCCAGGATGATCTCCGGCGCCACGTACTCCTCCGTCCCTACGAACGAGTTGGACTTCCCCGCCGACCCCGACCCCGCCGCTGGCAGGGGCCCCGGCGCGGCCGGGAAAATGGAGTTTGGGCCGGGCCTGCTCGAGCGGGACGAGGAGTAGTCCGGCAAGATCCCCGAGCCGCAGCATCCCGGGAACGGGGAGAATCGCCTCCCGGACTTCGCCGCCTGCGGCATGGGCTTGGGCGCTCGGTCGGGGACGATCGGAGAGCATTGAGCGGATTCGGAAGACAGCTTAGTGGAGAGGTCGAAGTCGACGAGCATTATGTGGCCGTCCTCCTGGATCATCACGTTCTCTGGCTTCAGGTCCCTGTACACGATCCCCAGGCCGTGCAAGTACTCGAGCACCAGAACCAATTCCGCCGCGTAGAACCTGCAGAACGCGCAAAAGACGATGGAATCTGAGAAACAAGTCGCGACGATTGGCGCTTGCGGAACACGACATTGGCGATGCCGGAACGAAATCGAGAAACCCGAATCTCTCGGAGCGAGAATGCCCGATCGGAACTCGGGAATCTGACAGAAAAAAAATTGCGGAATAATCAATCACCTGATGATTTCATCGGAGAACATCTTCTCGGTCTGCTTCTTCCGGAGAGAGTTGAGGTCGCGGCCGGGGCAGTAATCGATGGCGTAGCCGAGGATCTTCTCCGTCTCCTCCGACACGACGGCGCGGAGCTTCGGGAGCAGCGGGTGATCGAACTGCCCCAGGACCTCCTGCTCGAAAGCGATCCGCCGGTACTCGTCGCCGCCCTCGCTACCGCCGCCGACGCCGCCGGCCTTCGCCGCCGCCTTGTCGCTCTTCTTCTCGAGGTTGTCCCTCAGTATCACCTTCAGCGCCCAGGCCTGGTCCAGGCCCTCGTCCCGGACCAGGAACACCACCCCCTTGGCCCCGCGCCCCAGGGCGGAGACCACCTCCAGGCCCTCCAGGCTCACCGCGGGCACCTGGCGGCCCTCCACCTCCGCCGCCGCGTCGCCGCCCATGACAGAACTCGCCGGCGGGAGGCTCCGGTCAATAGTCCTCGGTTCTCGATTCTTCGGCCTGCCCTGGTCGGGTCGGGTCGGTCTCAGGTGGATCGTGGAGAGTCGGTGGGAAAACTGCTCGCTCCCTCCTGGGGCGGTTCCGCTTATATAGGGGAGAGAAACTCTCTCTCTCACATTCTCAGACCACAGCGAGTGGCATTTTCCCCCAATTTCCTTTTTTAAATTATTTTTTTCTTTTTTTGCATCGATTTTATCATTCCTTGGTGAGGAAGCTACGGCGAGAGCGAAAAGCAGGAGTCCCAAGCCACCCAAGTCACGCCGTCGGACGGTCGATCCCTACGACACGTGTCGGGCAGCCTCGAGGCTTGGCGACGTGGCTGCATCCGGAGCGTTTGCCCCCGCGGACGCGCCATGGGAGGCAACGTTTAGCTGCGACGCCAGCATAGACGTCACAGGCCCGGGCGCCGCCCGGGGGGGGGGGGTTATTACCTATCACGCGCGTTTAATAGGTCCGCTTCTAGAAGTAGATCCGGACGCCGTCGTTTTTTAATTCAGGTTGGGGTAGGTCAAACGCTCAATCGGTCAAACCCTTTTTTAAACTACCGAGAGAATTTTCAGCTTCAAATGTGACGGGAGCGTTAGGAGAAAATAAATTTAATTTTGAGTTACTTCCATGCCAAGTAATGCGCCCCGCCCCAAGTCAAAATTCACTCCATTCGAGTTTGATTTTAGTTAAATATAAGTAAACCAGTACTTTTCCGCTTTCCCACAAAACATCTAAATCACCATAAGCATGTGTGTTTCGAATTTTCAATTGAATAAAAAGTAAATTGCAGGTGTCGATCCAAATGAACGGATATTTAATATGAGCTAAGTTACTTCGTTGGAAAGGACTCTTTGCAAATCAGTATTGTACGAAACATGAAATCGAGTAATTATGGAAAGTGATAATCTATGGGTAGCTCTTCACGAAAAGAAAATTGAAATTAAAAAAAAAAATGACGTTTCCTGGAAAATTGAGTCGGATGACATTTCGTGAGGTGGGGCATTATTCGTCGCACGACTTTACACGCCAATCGCGAAGTGGAAAGATAGTTGGTAGTTGAAAACCGGTGGATCTATTAATGAACGGTGACAATCGCATGCCACAACTTAGAAAGGCCAATATGATGATTTCCGTTCTGGGGCTGTTGGTTTCAATTATGGTCGGCCAAAAATGGTGATGCAATTCCTAGTGGAACTTGTCCACTAAAAGTCTTCGTTCTTGTACTCTAGAGACGGGCCACGTAGCATGGGGATGCCAATCAAGGATTGCGATCCAACTTTTGAGCTGACTTGTCTACTTTTTATTTGTCGATACTACGCCTCACCACGTCATATAATTGGTCATTTGATTAGATGGTAAACTTCATGTTTGATCTAGAGCTCTCATTCGTTGTCTTGTATGAAAACCTAGAATAATGTGCGGTGATTGTATTGGATGGATGAGGATTATTGTTCCGAAGGAATATCCCAAAGATTTCTTGCTAATGCGCACCCTGATGAGCTCATCTAATAGGGACTTATTCTTTACTAGGTTGGCAATGGGGTGGCGTTGAGCTGTAAAATCTTATTTGTTTCGAGTCTTGATCTTGTTATTTTCCTTAGAATTCACTCGGCATGTAACTTTTCCTTTAATGATGCTAGTATACTTCAATCTCCTAGAACATCTGACTAACTTGACTGATCACAACAAGCTCTTCATTCCCTTTTTGTTTGGGAAGCACCACGCAAGTCCAAGTTTTTCCCCTTCACCGCCGTGGGTCCAAACCTTTGATATTGTCACATATGGCCCGTTTGTTCCGCAGAATATGAGTAATTTAAAAAAAAAAATCATAAAAATGATTGCTTGTTTCGCTTACAAAAATGAATGAATGAAATTCTTTTCATCGTCCATAAATATATTTAGGCATAAATTATTACCAATAACAAATATATTTTTTGTTGACTTATTATTCAAAGCGATAAAAATAATTATTTTTAGGAATTTTTATTTTCAAAACGTGTGAGATAAAAGGTGTATTGGATCCAATGTTCGATTGAAACTGATTTTCCCTAAAATTCTCATGCGAAAGAGGTTTAGCCGAGCAAAAGAACCGGGGTGCATATTCCGCGATTAGGTTTGTCCACCCATTTGTGCATATGTTGTGGGCTGGTATTGCTACGGACGTGGCCCAGGTCCCAAAAATCAATTTGCATAAACGAATCTCGATGTTCGAAAGTCTAGCTGGTGGTCTGCTGGGCCTAAATGAAAAGGAAAGTGGAAATCATGGGGGGTTGATCTCTAAATAATGAATTGTGCAGGCCCTCTAGTGCAGCGACTTAAATTGGTGGCCAACACAAACCCTAGCCCACCTCAAGCCCAGTTTTAGTGGATTTTACCAACATCTAGATTGCTATGCCAACATTAGTGTATACATATATGTACCGTTAGCGATATCAGATATTTACTTGATTCCGCGTGTCTCTCGAAATCATGTATATATTTTCTTGATAGTGCATACCTTTAATTGATTAGATTCGATATTATGTTCATCTCATTACCTCAAGTAATTATCCAATTTAGGTGATAAATAGGCTTATGTCCTATTTATCATTTATATTAAAATATATTGAAAATTCCCTATTTTCTCTATTTTGCATTTTGACAGACAACTTGTACTTATTTATCCATCCATATACATTTTAGATCAAACGAAAGATCAGGTACCTCAAAGATCAAGTGCTCTCATGAGCTTGACCGAATGATCTACCTTGCGTTCGTTCAAATAAGTCATTTTCAATTAGCGAAAGCTTTCTTCGACATTTACATCTAAATGAAATCATATAAATCATCCTAAATTGATCAGTCACATTGCTCTACGTTACAAGCGTGTTTCTCCATGTTTCTCGGGTTGAGAACGGCACATTTGGACGGGTATTAATCGGATCGCAGCGGGCTGCAAACCATTAAGCACAAGAAAGACTAAAATCTCAAAGTACAGGCACAAAAGATTAAGAAAAAAAGAAGAAGGAAAGAAGAACAAGAGCAAGACTGGTTTATTGATCATAAAGATTATTGGCCGTCCTTAGGAGATGATTTATTTACGTAAGACATGAACTTATAATTTTGTGCATATGAAAGGATGCATTCGATATTATGTGAGGCGTGGACATATTAATATAGGTTATAAACTCATTTATTAATTTATATATGATGAGCTAAGTAATTATATAAATTAATTATATTCAGTAAATCGATCATAAATGAATTTAAGCATTGTAAGTGGATTATAAATAGGTTTAAAACTTACTTAAATCAAATTTAATTTTATGAGTCTATCTTCATTCTCTTTGACTCTCGATTGATATTGTGCTCACTTATTTTGCATTCTCACTTTAGTTTAGGTATGAATTTCCTTATATTGATTGAGTTAGGTATGAGTTAAGATAGATATGGGCTATTACATTTACAGAAAAAAAAAAGTTGAAAATGAGTTAATGGATTCATTTAGATTGGATTATGTGTCATCCATCTTAAATTCGATCCGACCTACCCATGTGACTGATTTAATGAGGTAGGATGAGTGACGATCCTTGATTTCAGTCGATAAAATGTGAGGTCGCGACCCATCGTGGTCGATGGCGGTGCACCGGGCTCACATAAATCGGACCGGTTCGCGTGATGGGGAACAGACGGAGCGAATCATAGTCGAAACGCCTGCCACGTCACGGGCGAAAGGCCCACATCATGTGGCTAAGCCGATCCGGAACGACGACGTCGACGGCGACCAGCCCGCCCGCCCGCCCGCCCCCACCACCACCGGAGAAAATGCCAAAACATCGCCAACAGTCTCCTCGTGCTTTCAAAAAATCATTTCCAATTTTCAATCCCGATTTCTCAATTTCCAATTTCCAACTTCGAAGCCGAATCTCCTCTCCACCACACAGAACGCAGCTCGGAATCCATGGCGGCTCCACAGAATCTCGCTCGCTGAGACCGCCGCGCGAGCGCGATGGAGAACCGGCGGCTCGCCGTCCTCTGCTCCCACCTCCGCCCCGTCGGCCGGGGCTCGAGCTCCGGCTCGGCCTCGGCGAGGCTGTCCACTTCCGGCTGTTCCTTCGGCTCGGGCGACGACGATCGCGGCGGGAAGAAGAAGCAGCGGCCTCGCGACCCGGCGACCGCCGGAGCTCGGCCGAGGACTGCGTCTTCTGCCGGATCATTCGCGGCGAGTCCCCCGCCTTCAAGGTATTTTGATGGGTTTTTGATCGCGGTAGAATCCGGATTCGAGGATGGATAGGAATAGGATAGCTGTTTTCTTCGGCGTCGAAGCTCGTCTCGGTTGGCTGTTTCTTGCCGAACCATGCGAGTCCGATGTCCTGTCGTGGGTTGGTGACTGCGCGTGGAAGATTTCGTATTTTCGTATTCGCTTTTCGCCGCGTAATTAAGCATTTGCTGATGTTGGTTTGCGGTGGACAAAGATTATCAGTATGAGTGACTGCTAGAATGGTCGGATTCATTGACGGGATTAATTTGTTGATTTGCTGAAGGAATGGTGGAAGGGGTAGAAAAGCGTTTGTATTATATTGCAAACACGAGTAGCAGTTTTTGCGGGTTTTTTTCATTCTCCTTCTATGGTCTGCTTTCGTCTTGGCTTGCAAATTGGAGTTTTTCATGGAAAGTTGACATGGGGACTTATGTGCTGTTAGCATTGTCGAATTGGTGAGAAGAGACCATTCATCTGTAAAAGTTTAGAATGCAGCGTTGCCTTAGGTAGGTTTGACTTCTTAGGGAATGCTAGAAGATGAATGTATCTGTTGGGTATCGTTATCTTCTTCTCCTGGAATAGTTTGAGTAATTGGTAGCTGTCGTTCTGGAAGAATGGTATCTTCATTCATTGGATCTATTTGTTTTGTACTTTTGTTTTTTTACAGCTCTATGAAGATGAAAAGTGCCTATGCATATTGGATTCAAACCCTCTGAGTCATGGGTAAGGTATTACACATCCAACAATCTGCAGTAAAATGAGCATGGTTATATTACATACATCACTTAGATGACCAAGCGAAGTTATTCTTCTGGCTCCTACATCCACTTGTCATCGGCATGTTCATCAGAATGCAAGCACAAATGGATGAGGCAAAAATATGTTTTACACTCGTGATTAACTCTTCTGTTGTTTGGCCAGTGCTTCATATAGTCTCATCTGATTATACTCTCCAGACTTTGTCACCTTGCTTCGTTAAGAATAATTGAGATGAATTCATGTGAACATAGATGAAATATGGTTGGCACATGAAACTATTTCACTGTTAGTTGCAGATGCTGCCATCTGGTTTTCACTTAATGACCTATGTGCTTGGTATAGCATCCTAGATGACAAGTGTTGGTCTGAACTTATTAACAGTTTCTCTTACTCATGACAACTTTCTTATTGTCAGCTTAGATCCTAGCGGTTGTTTCTATGGCCTGAAGAACCCATATCATAATTAAAAAGACCTCTACATGCAGATCACCGCAGGGGCTGGAAAACATTTTGTGGTTATGAGAAAGCTTTACATGAGATGTTGGAGAATAGGATTTCTACCTTTCCACTTAAGCCCCAATTGTGGTTGGTTTGACAATTACACCCAATATTATCTGCCTCAATATGGTTCTCTCTGTTTTTGGCATTATTTTCTTTGTTTACCAAGGGTTAAGTGGGCTTTAGATTTGCCCCTTTGTTGATTGATTTATGACAACCGGTCGCTCTAGTAACTTCCCGTTGCATTGTTATTCTCACTGTTTTGACATGAATACCTACTGAGTTAGAGATTGAATGGTCTTTTTAGATTAAATATGATTAATTTAATAGTTTCATTCGACTGCTGTTACATCAGATCTGTTTTGTTCTTGTTTTTGTACTTTTCTAGAATAATCTTTATCTGAGTTTACCTTGGTCGTTGTACTTGTTGACAATTGTCATCATGCCTTTCTTGTTTCTAGGCACTCTCTGATCATTCCAAAATCTCATTACTCTTCCTTGGAAGCCACACCTCCGGATGTAAGTCCAGTCTATTTTACTAGATTGTTTCTGATTTCGACTAGAGATTACTATAACCTGTTATAATTAGATTTTATTAACTAGCATCTATATATCTTGTTTGTGAAGTTTTTGTCCTTTGATGTATCCAACCTGATTTGCAAGGTACACATCGAATTACAATGAGCTTTCAGTAAATTGACTCTGTTGTTACTTCTTCCTGCTGTGTGCTGTTTGTTCTTCCCAAAGTAACTTGCAGAACTGTCTTACTTAGTAATTGGCAATGCTCATACTCTTGTGGCACATTTTTTGTTCATTTTTTCTATACTACTAATGAACTGAAAAAATTTCCACTGTGTAGGTGGTTGCTGCAATGTGCTCAAAAGTTCCATTCATTGGCAGTGCAATTATGAGAGCTGCTAGTTGTGGTATGTATCAGGGTTCTCGACTCGTTTATTTGCATCTCATCATCTTGCAGTTTAATTCTAAAATTCTTGAAAAGGTTGTATCCTACATATTAACCGGCAAAAGTTCGTCAGTTAGAATGACTCGGGCCAAACTGAGAACTCCACCTTCATCCTGTGTCCATATCAGGACCTTTTATATCGATGATGGTTATGGATTTGAGCGGGAATTTATCAAGAAACCATTAATAAAGAAGTACTTGTAGCTCCACTGGAGAAATAGATGAAGAGCACTTAAGTACTGAGTATCATGATTCTCTGGCAAAACAACTAGGACATTTCTAGGCAAAACCTGGATCCACTTTAGTTTATTCCTTTAAAAACTGTCTGTAGCCCTTGCAACCTCCAGTCCTCCTGATCCAACTCTTTGTAAATTAAAAGCTCAGGAAAGGTGAAATAGAAAAAGGAAAAGTTCTCAGAAACGGCAGAAATTCAATTTTGAGTTAAAAGTATTGAAGCAAGAAAATTCTCTCTGGGTGAAAGGGTCTGTTAGGAACATATAGAAACATTAGCTGGCAACTTGGCGGCTTTGGGTCAATTTGCCAATGCTTTTGTGCTGTCTCTGGTGGTATCGAATCATCATGTTGCGATACCCTCAACCTTCTACTTTCACAAGCACTTAAAACTGTTAGTGCAATAATACTTACGGTCTATAATTTTCCAATCCAGATTCTTTCAACTTGTTGGTTAATAATGGTGCTGCTGCTGGACAAGTCATATTCCACGTAAGTTGATTGTCTCCTCTGGATGTTGTCTTTGCTCCTTCTCAGGGAATTGTATTTTGGTTTCTTTAAGCTGATCTATATGAGACATTCCCCTTCGCTTCATAGCTTTGTCAAAGATGAACAGTTGTATCATTTATATCTACGATGCTGTACCTACCCATTCAGTCTTAGTTGGGAGTTCAAACTTACCGTTGCACATAGTATGATCAAATGCAGACTCATATTGCCATTTCTGCGTATTGTATGCAGACCCACATTCATATAATCCCTCGAAAAGCCCGCGATTGTTTGTGGACTTCAGAGGTATGGCTGCTTTCTTTATGCTTCTGTTAGGCAAAGCCAAAGAAGCTTGTGAATATACTACCAACAATTGTTTCAAATTCTGGCAGAGCTTGCGAAGGCATCCCCTTAACTTCAACCAGGATGCCTCTCAACTCGTCGACCATGTGAGAGAGGAGTTGTCAAACGTGTCAAACGTGTCCAACGATAGCAAGGGCCAAGAACCTACTCTCTCATGACATTATTGGGGTCAGTTTTCTTCTTTTTCGTTATGTGCGGGAAAGAGTGTATGATTGGGAGGTTTGACAATATAGGCCATTCTTTTGTGTACTTCAGGTGACTCAAAGGTGCATTCGCTTTGTAAATTATTCCCTTACATAAGTCCGTTCCAAGTCCCTCGTTTGTAGCATAGACACACTCAAAAGGGCACATTACACGTGAATCTGGTGTGAAGGGTCGTCAACTGGACCGGTGGTTTGCTTCATATGCGACGTGGCAGTGATTTTGAATGTTCATTCTCTTCTATTCTGTCCTTTTCAAGATGATGAAACGTAAGCATCCTCTTATCCCAGTGCAGAGAAGGATAAGATAACGTGGTGGCCAATGCTAGAAATACATTATAGGTTTCTTCTGCTTGTAAGAGGGGGACCAGCATAATAAACAAATCCACGCTTCTCCAAAGTCACATTTATAACGCTTATGCAAGAACGGGACTTAGTAGTGATGATGAGCTAATATACTTATCTGGCAAAATGTGCTGAGTCAATGTCTACTCAATGGCAATGTGATTAAATACGAAGGTTGGGAAAATATACATAATCAAGTGATTGTAGAGGGCACGAGTGCAGTTGAAACTGCTAAACCCTGCACTAGTTGTTATTGGATATCGATCTTCTTTATCTGATATATATTTGTTTTAGATATCTAACCATCAGCCCTGTCTATAAGCAAGAGAATAGAAAAGGGGTTCCTTATATAAGACAGCAAATCTAAATTCTCTCGTAGATTTAAGTAGAGACAGACGGCCATACTCGTTTTGCCGCATTTGAAGAAGTTGGACCTTTTCCGAGCTCGTCAAGAGCCAGCATGTCAACCTGTTTCTGCCTGTGCACCGCGTCTCCCAAGTTATGCATTTTTGAACGTGTCCAATTCCAGAATTAGAGAGCTGCATAAGATTCCTCGTCTTCTAGTGTCTGTCTTCTTAATTGATTTCTTCAGAGAAAAGACCGGCTTTCGTTACTGGAGATGTTCTGAGTTAGAACTTTGGTGAAGCTGGTTAATTTACGGCCATGTTGCAACTCTAACCTGCTCGGAGCCACCATTCTTCATGATCAAGGAAAATACTACTCGTTACCTTTTAGCTGATACATGCATTTGCTCTTCTCTATCATGTACACGAGACTGGTAGAAAGTGAAAATTCCCTAATTCAAAAGTTCATCCCATGCTTTCGGAAACAGAAACATGTACAACGCAAAAAACATGTACAACACAATGATTTTCGACAATTTTAGGGGGAGATGGTGAGTTATCAAATTACATCTCATGGCTTTCGAAATCTACCGATATAATCTAATATCGCACTTCATTAGTTACTGACTTGCGCTCATATAAACATACTAAAAGTCAATTAGTAATTATATTCAACCTTACTAGCAATATGATTTGCTATAAACATTTGAAAATTTGAAGTTGGCCGATGCAAATGATTTACCAACCTATATTTAAGCCTTACTTGTGGAAATCAAAATGTGAGTCGGTAAATTATCGATTAACTCTATGGGGGGAGGGGGGATTTTAAGTGAAATATGGTATAAGCCTCGTTAAATAGCTTTTTCATATCTTCAACAAGTTTGGAGGGACAAACATATAATTATCTCTTCAAAAAATTTTAAACAAATAATTTTGATGAAATCTTGCAATTCCTTATTGGAACATCCAAAATTGTATGATTTCCTTTGCCGTTATCATACATTGATTATATTAGGATTAATTATGATAGTTTCCTTTATTTGCATTAAAAACACTATTGGAGGAATGCCTTATGTGGTGCTAATGCTTTGATAGCTATGTATAGTTTCAGAACATTTCGATTCATGTTCCAACCGTGGAATGATTTCTTTCATGTGTAGCTAGTTTGAAAATCAATCACTTAAAGCGCTTGCTTAGGCAATGAAAGAGCTATTTCTGTAGGAATCACCTCCGACAGTTTAGATTTAAATTGTTCGCATCATTCTTATTAGATAGAATTAATCAGGAATCCATTGAGGTCAAAACTGGTTGAGCATAGGTGTAGCACCATGATAATATATACCTATGTCGTTTGTAATTAAGGTGATCTTTGCTCAAATAGCAGTGTCCTCTACCAGTCGTCGCTCTGCTCGACTTGTGCAGAGTTGCTTCACTTCTTTCGTACCGACCCATTTGACGAATTATTATATGATACATCGAATCACATCGATCACGAGAGGTCCGCGGAAGTTCGCCCACCGATTTACTAAAGCAGTACTTCTAGAAGGAGTTTTAACCTTATCCAATGACAGCAGGTAAAAAGCCTATCCGAGACGTACAACCATCTCAAATCACGAGTCAAATCAATCAAAGTCAAGATTCACCGCTGAGTCTTATCCATTCACCACGGGGACCCACTTCCCAGACAAAACACAAAAGCAAACCATCGGACGACGTTGATTCCATCTTCTTTCTCCTTCCAGACACGATCACATCCGTCGCACGTCGTACCAAACACGAGTCCAGGCTTGATCCAACGGCCAAGCGACGTTGCACTGCTCTCGTGTCCGCCGAATGTATCGTGCACCCTCCGCTACCCGATGGGAATTTCCCGCGTAAGTTCCCCTAACTATTTTAAATGTGGAAAGTTTCCCGAATATATTTCCTCCTATTTATTAAATAATAAATTTTCACTTTGATGTCATCTCGTGCGAACGGAGACGCGGCCGTTGACGGTGTACTCGTCGAAGCCGACGCGCCGGCACTTCACGCCGGCGGCGGTGGGGCCGCCCGCCGGCTCGGGATTGACCGTCCGCCGGTACGGGCCGAGCCACTTGTTCGTCACGTAGCGGCTCTTCCGCCACGGGGGCACGGACAGCTCTCGGCTCTTGAGCGACCTCTTGGCCTCGTCGCACATCACCCTGGCGATCCTCTTCAGCTCGTCGCCCGTCCCGACGAAGACCTCCGGCAGCGACCGCAGCAGCCTCGCGTACCGGCTCGTCGGCCTCGCGATCTCGAACCCGCCGGCAAAGTCCAGATCGACGAAGTACCGGGTCTGCTGCTGCTGCTCCTGCTGCTGCCACGCGGCCGGGACGGTGGCGGGGGCGGAGGCCGGAGCGGGCACCAGCACGTCGATGAACTCGTAGTTGCCGGCGGTCAGGCCGCCAGAGGACTCCCAGCGCGACTTGCAGACCGCCGCATTGTGGCCGATCTCCCGCAGGGACGACATCACTCTCCGCCGGAGCAGAGACTGGCTGGCGCGCAGGCCGGAGAACGCCTCCGCCGCCCTCAGGACGTGATCCAGAAGCCGATCTCGGTAAGGGTCCTTGTCTCCGGCGGAAACCGGCGCCAGGGCGTCCTCGAGCGAGTCGGAGTCCGAGTCGGCTGTGTCCGAGTCGGGCTTGCGACCGGGGAGTGCACTTCCGAGCCGCCGTCGCCCTCCTCGAGGAAACACTGGACGAGCTCGGAGAGGCGGGGGGTGCAGTCCTCCCCGTCGTGCTCGCTGCCGCTGCTGACGTAGCTGAGCTGGCGGCGGCCGGCGAGGAGCCGGGCCCGGGCCCGCTCGTCGAGCGGGCCGGTGATCCGCTTGGCCCGAGAGAAGCCCTTCATCTGGCTATCTCAAAATGCTTTTGGTTTAGGGTTTGCTGGACAGACGGTGGTGGTGGTTTTCTGAGATATTTTCTTCTTTCTTTCTTGAAGAAGTGGTTCTGTTAAAGCTGAGGTTTTGTCACTATCGGACAGGTGGAGTTATATTGAGGGATCGAAGTGAAGGGAGTTTATAAAGAAGACGAGGATTGTCCATGCAGAGGAAGATCGCGAAAAGAATGTGTTGCGAATATTCGATGGTAAAATATTTTAGTTAATATTTTCTCTCTTTGGCCAGAAAATTCAGGGCCAGTTGATTTGACTGCTCTTAGTTTTTCTTCTTCTTTTTTTAGTCTTTTTAACCCTTTGTACGCATGTATCCTGATTTACGTATTTCATAATATCGAGAATAATATCTTGAATTTTGACGGGAAAAATAAACGCATGCTTCTTTTATTATTAAGAAATTGTGAAAAATGACAGCAACCATTTAAAGCTAGGGTTGGATACCTCGAGTTTTTGAAAAACATAAACATTATCGTTTAAAGTTCATCATACGTTGCTTTATAGTTGCTTTATATTATCTTATGAGGTGAAGATATTTTATGTGATTGACATCCACTTCATTTCCGCTAGGTTGACAAGGTGGTCCTTGTTTTTGCATAGGTCCTTCAACTTTGTTATTTTTCCTATCATATATTTCCTGTAAAGTTAAACTTATATTTGTTTAAAATATATAAATTGTAGCCTCTTCTTCGCCTCAAAAGCCCACTTCCGTCCTAAATTTATTATTTCTTATTGGGTTAGTCTCACAAAGCAGAAAAAGAAAGAGGGTCGAGTCTCCTCAGTTCTATATCAAAGAATTGAGACTTTTTTTTTTAACCATCAATGAGACGCTTTCACACTAAAAACAATGACGTAAAAAGTCATGCACGTTGAGGCACCTTGATATGTCATCATAAAATTTTCGTGGATGATACTACTTTCTATTAATTCAAAGTAATGAAATTTTATTATCCTTTTAATATAGTTTCTTAATTTATGCAAAGACTTGATTTAGTTTAATTTTATCTTTTAAGTTTTCGCATTGGGGAATATGATTGTGCTTTTTATTTTCACAAATCTATAAAGAGGGCTTCTTCTTTTTTTTTTTCATTTCATCACCCAGTTATTAATTATGTGCGTAGAAAGGACTACTGATAAGAAGAATGTTTAGTAGTGATATGCACAACAAAAAACAAAAGTTCATAAATATATGACTACGCTAAAAAGTTGTCTATGTTTAAAATCTTCTAATTCCTACTCGACCAGTAATTCATAAGTTTGCTCGGCAACATGGAAAAAGATTATGTTTGTTGGAAAATTCTTTGGTCGAGAAAGCTAACATGTACAAAAGTAAAATGCAAATCTGTAAAAAGAAAACGGGTGATATTCATAATTATGATAACTAGATTTTACATAGGCTTATAAAAATTAGACAAAAAGAAAGTGGATAAATTCGGGATTTACTGGCTTAATTGCCAATTGGATGATGAAGGATAATTACTGTCGCTTGGTGAGAAAGGAGGGTATTTTAGTCATAAGAGTGAGGATATTTCCTCACTCTTTCTCACAACTTAAAAGTAACTTCATGATCTTTCCGCTGTATTTTTCTATTCTTAAAAGCCACCAAACACAAGTTTGTAATCAGGAGAGTTAGGACTAAGATAATTTTTTTTAATTCCCACTTTCCTTCCCCTCTTTTGTAAAAGGAAGGATTAGATTGAGTGGAAAAGGATATGCGGCAGCGATATCCTACTTCCTACCCTGACTGCGGGAGCATATCCGACGGCACCTGAGAGGGTTTATTCGCCGAATACGGTCGGGCCGCTTACGCTCTCCGGATTGGCGACCGAGGTCGACGTGGACCTACTGGCTGACGAAGTTTGAGAGTACGAAAAAATAGTCGAGGTGACCTCTTTTCCTTCCATTGCTGGCAGAGAGCATATTCTTTGTTGAAATAAGATTTGATTCGATGCGGTTCGTTGTCCTCGCGTGCCTTGAATTGGGACGTAAGTTCATCTAAATCATTTGGTTATGTCGACACCAAAAATGTCCACATGTTCAGATGAATGCGACTGAAGAGAGGTAATGCAACTAACGGAACTCACGTTCTCGAATGTCGTGTAATTGTCGAGTAGTGGAGTCATGTAAATGTCAAGATAGTGGAGTATTAGTAACTCTATGTGTAGCCATCGCTTGTGGGTTATGAATACCCTATAACTACGTTTAGTTGTCCAGATTCGGATTGGGGAGAATTATAAAAAAAGTGCTAAATTTATTATAATTGTGCCAATTCAATCCTAAACATTTTTTTTTTTTGTAAATTTAGTCCTAAACCTTTTACAATTGTGCCAATTTAGTCCATTCGGCCAAAATTGGCCGATCGGCACTAATGTGGACGCTGGTTGGAGACAGCTGGTCGGCAAACAATTTTTTAATAATTTTTTTTATTTTTTTTTGAATTTTTATTTTTTTTTGATTTTTTTATCTCCTTCTTCCTTTGGCCGACCAAAGGTGAGGGCCAGCGAGATCAGCCTTGCCCGGCCAAGAATCAAGGTGAGGCTTGCCCTGCGCTAGCCATTGGTGAAGGCGAGCCTTGCCCAGCGATGGCGAGGCCGCCGTCGCCTAACCAAGGCGAGGCCATCGTCGCCCAACCAAGGCGAGGCCGCCGTCGCCGCCGGGCGAGGCTCGGCTTCGCTAGTGGCGGCGGGGCCGAGCCTTGCCGGTGGCACGAGGCCGCCTCTAGCTAGCCTCGGTTGGCGCCCGCCGAGGAAGAAGAAGGTTAAAAAAAATAAAAAAATAAAAAAATTATTTGCCGACGGGCATCCACGTCAGCACCGGCCAGCTAATTTTGGCCGAATAGATTGAATTGGCACAATTATAAAAGATTTATGACTAAATTGGCAAAAAAAAAGTTTAGAACTGAATTAGCACAATTGCAATAGGTTTAGAACTTTTTTGGTAATTCTCCCATTCGGATTGGGATAGAATTGGATAAAAGGACATTTGAAATCCTCCACATATCTCTAAATTGTAAAAATATGTTATCTTATGTTTGGTGCAATTTAAGATAGGATTTGGAATATTTGAAAAAATATTTGATAATTTTCAAAAATTCGTAACTTAAAATGAGATTGAAAATCTTTGAAAATCCTTCTCATTTGAAAATCTTTAAAAAAAAAAAAACTTTGAAAATCCCATTTTTTACTTTGGTCCTCCTGTACCTGAGCTTTAAACCCTCTCGAACATGTCTGTGGGAAGTCCACCTCGGGAGCATGAGATCTCTAAACGGACACGAGTTCACTTTAATCTGGGACGGCCTCGTGAATAGCAGGAGGCACTTCATGTGGGTCGTACGGCCGGACTCCATGCCGAGGAAAGCAGCTAAGAGAGGCGACAGCGGAGAAAGGTTTTCGTCGTGGGATGGGCACACAAGAGAAGGTTTTGCACCATGTTGCCGTTGCACCGTTCTAGAACTCGACCTCGACGCTCGAGAGCGTGATCACTAAGAAGTTGATGGTGTGCTGTCCGATCTAGATCGGGAGTCATGCGTGAAAGGACGGGCTTGACATGTAGGATGTACACGATTGGAGTGGAAAGGATAATCTATGCAAAGCTGACATGATGATTGTCTTTACGACCTTTTTCACCCTCACTCGTTCGTACATGATTGCCACCGACGATCGCCGGCCAAAGTGATGACCAAGGTGGTTAGAGGTGACGGCAATCGTGCATGGTGGGAAGTGACGATGAACGGTAATTTTGGTGGTGGTCCTCGGGCGGGCATTGCTAGCAATGCAATTAAAATATAGAACATGAAATTTTTAGTTTTTTTTTTTAAAATTTTATATCCAAACCAAGTTTATCCCGTCCATAGGCCGAATTTCATATTTGGCATTTTATCCTGGTGTATCCATTTCAAATTATCACCAAACAACGGATGGGATAATCCGGACTCAAATCGGGACTATCGATGCAGCTTAAGTGTACTCTTTAAAAGGGCCCACCCTTAATTAATCACAAAAGTCAACTTTTTTTCACAAATTAATCTTTATCTTTGCTTTTTAGCAATTTACATAGTCTATACCTTTAATTTTTTTGTCATTTACTTTCCTATGCAAAATCAACAAATGAACTTTCGCAAACTTTATTGATCCACATATCAAAAGGTACTTTGTCAATATTTTTTGGTGAAATATCTTTTTAGCACGTCTGGTGGGACTCATTTTGTTGATTCGAAAAAGACTAAGATGGCTAGAATATAAAAATCAACAAGAGTCAGTAATGTTGCTGGCAACAAGTAACATCAACCCATTGCCACAAACCGGTAATGAGGCTGCTGCGTACTCTGAGCTTAGCCGACAGAAGAGTGGGAGAGGGTAGTCAATGGGAAAAGTCCGATCTTCGAAGGCAGCTCAATGAAAAACTGCTGGGGAAGTTGCACCGATTCCCATGTTGATCATGAGAAGATTGCTCAAAGAACAGTAAAAATTTGGCTAATTACATCGCGAGTCATATGTGATCAAGCCAATTGTCATCAATTTTGAAATGATGCTCCGTCAAGACTAGTATTGTCCAATCACTACCAATATTCTAAGCCAATCTAGTGGCATCATGGTATGTTACCTGTTGTTATGCTTTTATAATGGATACAATGATCGCCAAAAGAATCTAATTGATAATAACAAATTAGATTGGTCAATGGATTGGAATTTAAAAATGTTAGGTCCACAATCTTTATGGCACCATCAAATGCCAACATCCTAGCACAATTTGCCGAAGAAATTTGACAAGAATTTGGTTCAAACGGGAGAATTGTTGGGCCTGTTTATAAGAAACCTTATCTCGAATAGGTTGATAATCAACTTTTGCCTAGAAGTTATAAAATTCCTAACTTTGTCATCTTCACTAGTGAAGGTGAATAGTCGGCCATTGAACACATCGGTTGATTCTTTGCTCATCAAGAAAGAATGCATTTTTAAGGCTTAGATTATTTCCTTTGTCCTTGTTGAAAAATATTTTCACTTAGTATACTAATTTGCCACCTATTTTGGTGTATAACAGGGCATAAATGGAAAATACAATTCCATTCTCAATTTTATGGAAAGATAGTTGAGGTATCGATTACTGACAACTAGACTTTACCAATGCAATTGTGAGTTGTCAAATTAGCTGATTACTCAATTTAAGAAAGTTAAGAATAGATGCCTTACTTCTCTCTTTGAAATTTTTTTTTTTTTTTGCAAATTTAATCTTTCATGGGTTGAAATTTAATTGAGGAGAGATATTTGAAGGTCGAGGCTTTGCTGATTTATTTCAATCGTCAACAAGAGCATCTAAGTATGAACGATTGCTTAAAGTCAGAGATGAAGGTCACATAAAGACTTCATATGAAATGTGGCTTCAACAGAAAGATACAACTTAGATGATAAAGCTGACCAAGATGAAATTCAGCAAGGAAACGTCAAATTTGCCAATGACAAAGGGCGTATAATGACTCTTGAACATCTAATTTAAAAGATGGTTGATGAAGTATTCAATTCTTTTGAAAGGGTTATATGTTGACACCAAAAAATGTCCAAGTGTTTAGTCAACATTCTCATATGCAACCAACAAAGAGGAAACAATCAAGGAAGTGTAGGTGACATCACCTTCAAGTAATGGAGTCGATAATATGCAACACATCAAAGAGGTAACTATCAAGGTAGTTGAGTCAATGCAATTATCAAGTGGCGGAGCTAATGTAACCATCGAGTAGTGAAGTCTTAATAACAATTGCTTATGGGTTATAAGTACTCTTTGTCAGTGCGCACTTTCAATCAATCACAGAACTCAACGTTCTTATGCAAATTTATTTTTATATTTACTTTGCTGCAGTTTACATCATTTGTCCCAATTGCTTTTGGTTTTTGTAACTTTAAATTTCTTATTATTGACTTTCCTATCCAAAATCTACATAGGACTCTTCCTAACCTTTGCCAAATACCATAGCGATCCACATTTTGAAAAGTGCTTTGTCGACACTTTTCAGTGAAATGATTATATACCAATTCATGAACATTTTAGCTGAGTTTACTTTCATTTGATCCATTAAGGTGGTTGTTTGAGGCGTTGTCATGAATTTTAATATACTTAGGATGGAGATGGTCGAACCGCTCCCTCAAATTGCCAATGGTCGTCTTGCCGCGTCGCCTTGCCAAGAAAAATCACAAGTAGGTGGCCCTTTGAGAAAAAAAAACTGAAGGCACTATGTCCGCGACGACGACAAAATCCATTACAAAAAGGATCCTCAGGTGAACGGTGGATACAAAAACGACAATAGCAATAAACCAAGTCTCCTGCCACTAAGTAAGGTCGGTCTGAATCTTATCATGCGGTTGCAATGTCTTCCACAACTTTCTATATCTTTCTCTTATCTTTCCATGGTCGAGTGTCCATTTTCTGCTCATTTGAATGTTTGAAGTGAAAATTGTTATGATAAATATTTCATATCTTCTTCTAAGACTCTATACTCGAAATAAATTGACATGGAACTTGGCTTTGATATTACATTAGGTCCTTCAAAAAGTTTAATTTATAAGATAAAAAGAGAATATAAATCCCATAAACAAAGAACGAAATACACGTGTCACCGTCATTTTCCTTTTTCAATATTATTCTTGCAAAGTTGGCTTGCATGAGCGGAGCAACGAGCAGCACGAGGCAGTGGCGAGAGTCGCGATTCGTGTGTACAACATGGGCTGGCTGCGGTGGGGCTGTTGCCGGGGCTCTTCGACCCCGGGCAAGTAAGCCACAGAACGTCCTCCACTCATATTTTGTTAGGACAGCTATAAAATGACGTACTTTTTTGTTTGCGCTCTCATGGCAGCTTTCAGGAACTGGAGTAGGTCGACTATTTTCGCGTGTCAAATCTTGATTTGATTACGATGATGTGAAACCCGCCTGTCAAGATCGCCACTAAAAGGACAAGCAAGATCACTTCTGCTTTTTTATTGCAAAGATAACATAAATAATTTCTACGTTTTAACTTGATATATAATATAATTTCTAAAATTTTAATTTATTTAATAAAATCTCTAAATTTTAACTTAATATACACTTTAATTTTCAAATTTTCAAATTATTCAATATAATCCTTAAATTTTTAACATATGCTCAAGTTAATCCTTAGTCTACAGTGAATATTTTTTAAGTAAGTAGCAAAAATGTAAGGATCGCGTTGAATAAATTAAAAGTCTATGGATCACATCGAACATTAAGCTAAAGTTCAAATATCACATTGAACGGAATAAAATTTTAAGGACTACGTTACACATTAAACTAAAATTTAAAGACCATTTGTGTCGTTATTCTCTTAGAGTTTAGAGCCAGCTGTTATTCTTTGTGTACCATGCCACTCGAGTAGCTAAAACTCACTTATGTACGCTAAAATATTGGATGAGTTCTGTTTACATGGCGAATCGCATCATGTGTGTGGCGTGCAAATGATCCGACAGACCACTAAAACTTCAACGGAAAAATAGCTCCTAATCGAGCATACATTCTTGCCTAGACCCTAAAATCATAATTGGGTGTGATCACGGCCTTTAATTGTGTTGGGTCCATGCAACCCTTTCGATCATGTTGGGTCCATGTGGGTTTCATGTCATCAGGCATGGCCCATGTGCACCCGGGTCCAAGCGATAAGGCTTTTATCATGCACTCTTGCTCCCTTCCGAAAATTGTCAAAAAACTTCTAAATCTATTGCATTTTTGCCAATTTAGTTTTAAACATTTTAATTTTATTAATTCAATCCTAAACATTTTCACATTTTTACCAATTCAATCTTAAATCTATTCATTTCTTGCAAATTGAGTCTATTTGGCCAATTTTGAAAAGAAATTAATGATGTGGATAGCTAGCGCTGATGTGGCAATTTTTAACAATATTTTGAATTTTTTATGGGTTTTTATTTTTTTTTATTTTTTTGGAGCTAGGGTTGGCCAAGATTGTCAACCGACCCTCGCCGGTCCTAGGTGAGGGCATCAAGCCCCTCGCTAGCTCTAGGCAAGGGTCGCCACACCCTTGCCAAATTTGGCCAAGTGAGAAAATTATTAAAATATCATTAGAATATTACTAAAAATGTGCCACATCAGTGCCGGCTGTTCACATTAGCAAATTCCCACCAAAATTGGCTAGATAAATTCAATTGACAGGAAGTGAAAATATTTAGGACCGAATTGACAAAATTATAATATGTTTAGGACTTTTTGAATAATTTTTCCAAGTCTAACAAAGCTCGTCCGCTTATGCATGGTGAGCTTTGCAATTCGAGCTTGGGCTTGTAATGTTGTGAGGTTCACGTGTCCTAAAATTGGTTTTGCATATCGTCTGTGGCTTGATGAAGCCCAATGCTTCACAAGACAAGTAGCTCTCAAAGTCTCGATCCAAGTGGAGCTTCTTGGGCCAGCTTCATGGTTCGCCACAGGCCAGGCCGATAGTCCACCATGGTAACTGGCAACTACTACTGCTCATTAGCATGTGTTAAGAGGCCGTAAACGACGCATCGACGTCAAATAATTCTTTCATCTCAACGCCATAGGTTAGAAGTAGAAGCAATCCTAAGGCGAAGATCGAGGGCGATTGTGTCTAGAGATGGAAGATGCACAGTTGCTCGAGCTATTAGCCACCCAAAATGTCACGATTAGAAAGGGTAGCGTGAGCAAATGCATTGTTATTCGAAGAGGGAGCCTGAGCTTGACGTTCAAGCCGGCGTTCCTTTAAGCAAGATTTCAGTTTCTTGCTGTGGAAGTTGGAGGAGATGAAGGCTTGTCACGGTGAGAAAGATGGTAGAAACTGCAAGAAAATCAAGGTATGAAATGGGTTTGCTTCTTCTTGTTATTTATTTGTTCTTTGTCCAGGCTTGTTGCACAGGCAGTCTGACATTACGGATGGAAATGGAAGTTTAATGCCTTCTTTTAATCTGTATTACTTTCTGATTCTGAAGAAGCATGAGTTGATATTAGGAACCTGCAAGACGAATCATCTACCTACAGATTTCAAGTCTCGGGTTGGCGTTTTCCGTTTTGATGACGCGTGTCAATACATTTTGCAATGCTAAAATATCAAATAAAATAACACATAATCAATTTTCTTCATAAAGCATAAACGTTTTCTACTCAATACAAGATGGGAAGGTATGACTAGCACAATTGATCCCCTTTGAGCATTACCATAAGAATTTCAGACCAGCTAAAAAAATATTTGGATCTTGCCTAGTAGCCGTGCACTAATCACGACTTGAAGATTCAAGGTTGGTCAGCTCGTCGCCATAGCCTCCCCAACATCAAGGTGGAAATACAATTTTTCGTGATCATAAAAAATGGTAAGTGTCCTAAAGTCTTACAGCAACACAATCGCAATCGCAATCGCAATCTTTTTAACAATTCCCAATTACCCTTCTTGATCGCAATTTGACAATCTCATGAATTCAGCAAAGACCCGATGTGAAAAATCATATCGACAATAAATAATGATCAAGCATGGTCGACATGGGGGTGTGTGGATCTCCTCTACGCGGCCATAAAAAGAAAACTCGAATCTGCTCCACCGACCGCTTAACATAAGCATTTTTTTTCAGACAAAACTCGAATTTTATATGAGACACAAGCAAACAGTGCAGAGCTTTATGTTTTGATTGTCACCTTCATAAGCACTTAAATAAATAGGACTGTTAAGATAAGAACTGCAACTTCCCAGCATCACCTGCAAAACATTGCTCTAATTAAAGCAACTGCTCCCCCCAACCTCTCACTCTCTTGAATGCTTTGTCTCAAACCATGTTCTTTCCCGTATACAAATCTTCGATTAAGTAATAAAGTCGGGTGGAGGGGTGTCATTAAACTGAATGAATTGGAAGCAGCAGAAACTTTTGTCTGTTCTCTCAATGCAGCACCGAGGACAGGACAAAGCCCAGACCACGGACGACGAAACCAGCCAATCGATTTCAAACCCTAGAATATAATTCGAGTACGTACGAGGGGAATTGAATATGGCATGGCCCAAAAGTGATTCCATTCCAAGAGAAGTTGAGTGGAGCATATGGGGTTGTTCTCTGATCGGCCAACAGTCCATTGCGCCTGATCTGTTGGACCTATATTTTTCCCAAGATGCCCTAATTTTTTTAAGGTTTCCATGCTCACTGGTTTCTCAATTGAAAAAAAGATGAATACAAATGGACCCAATTATTGGGTTGCGCTTGTCCTCTTGGCATTGATGCTGGATTTATCTGCTCCAACATAAACTAGGTTATCTCTTTAAGCGGGGGCTCGAGTTTGATTCGAGTTGATAAAACCCATGAGCCGGTAGATAAAGATGATGCATACCACTTCTTGGATCTTTGTTAGGGCCTTCACGGTGTGGAAATAATATGCGAAAACACCGGCGGCACGTTTGGGCAATTTGATTTTAACTTGTCACGCACGCATTATTCGTTCGGCGATACTTGTAGACCAATAAAATTAAGGACACTAATGGATTTGCGTGTTTTGAATTCGCGCTAGATCTCGGATATTTGTGACACTTAATTTTCTAGTACGGGTTTTTCGTATCAATATAGGTACGGAATCGTACATGAGTACTTAGGAGATGGGACGAGCATGCATAATCATATGTTTACCATGTTATTACAAAATTAGACCGGCAATGATTGCTCGCTGACTAACTTTAGATTTTCACATTCTTACTTTAGAATTTGACATATTTGTGACACTCATAGCTGCTGCTAAAGATTTATAAAGTTGTCACAGGAATTCAACTTGAAGCATAATATTGCCCATGGAAAATTTCAAAAGCTTAGTGGGGTCGACTGGGATAAACTTTTGGGCAAGTGAACGAGAAGTTTAGAATTCTTGAACCCAAGAAAAAAAACAAAAAAGCAAGAAGTTTAGAAACTTGTGTAGATTATCCCTGAATTTTTTCTATGTTCCTGAATTGTTCTCTGTAGAGAATTCTTATGTCAACTTTGCAATCGAATCCTCATGTTTTCTATTTATACAATCTTGTCCTTTAATTTGTATCAGTCATACCTTTGATTAATTTTATTATTAGGACACTTAGTCATGTAGCACGATTGTTGAATCGATAATTTTTTCCATACTCAACAAAAGGATTAAAAACTTGAGCATTTGAAAAAACATCATTTTGAGTAAATTTGTCCACGTCAGATCACCAGCATATCACATAGGACAGTTGGCGATAATTAGACCACCGAGTCAACAATTTTAAGCAAAGATTTATAACTACATTAAAACAATTAAACGGTTTAGCATTGCATTGGAATATGAATAATAAGTTCAAGACTAAATAATCTCATGCTTGAAATAGCTTGACTTGCCCTTAAAAGATAAGGGGATATCCCGAAATCTCAACGCGGGCCAATCCGTGCCCGAAAAGTCAGCTGAGTCCGAGCTTTGGAAATTTGCTCACCCCTAAAGTGTAATGAAATACGAATGTCTTATTGTATTGTTAACCTATGAAACTCGCAGGAAAAACTTTAGCACGATAAACGGAGTTGGAATTGAGCATTGATAACACAGCAACGATTTTCATCTCGAATTGTAAGCCTCCGGACACAAAAGCAACGATAATTTAGAATAAATTTGAATGCCTAATCAGTGTCAACTCGTAACAGCTGGCCCCAATTTACGTGTTAAATACACAATTGGAAGTTGCTTTTTCTTTCTGATAATGTAGAATTTCAGTTTATCAAAACAGAAAAGGTATTCATCGGGCCTCCTATCTTAAAAGGCCTAAGAATTTTACTTTCTTTGTGACGATGATAATTGAATCAATATCGAGAATTCAAATCATATAATAAATTAAATTTAATATATCATAAAAAGGTGATCGATAAGTCAGCAATCTATCTAGATCCAAAAGACAAATGGACGGGATTCAATACCGTCTTTGCATGAAAAAACTCAGCTTGCCCCACCTTGACTTGAGTTCAGACCCTAACCCAACACGAATCTTTCAATGTTACGATCCGGCTCGGCTCTGTCCCGTCGCATGATCACCACACCGAGAGAGAGATATGCGGTTGCCCGGTCAGCCATGCCACGGGAGTAATGAGGGAGCAAGGTCTGGTGGTTGTTGGGGTTTGACCGTTTCAAGAAACAAAAGAAGACAAGACCCCCACGACAGAACTTCAAGGACAATAATATGATCTTGCTACACACTTCTTAAAGCACAAATCTTTGCATGTGAAGTGCCGGCAAATTCTAATTTCTCAGTAATTCTCTTCGAGATCCATCCAAAGTTTGTTTCCCGGCAGCTATTTCCCCCGTCATCTTCTGTCTCTTTCCACCAAGCTGTCGAGTTCTTTCAGTAGAAATTTCTTAGCTAAATAATGTGTGTTTTCAAGACCCCACTTTCAAGATTTTTCTGATATCACTCAAAGTACGAATCTTGGTTAAGATCCCGTATCTAAATGGGAGCCAAAACAGGATCATTCTATACAAAGTACCGCTCTCAAGTCTCTCAATTAGTGTCACATATCATGAGAACGACGAGCCGGTGCTGATTTTACCATGCAGGGAAATGACAAAAGCGTTTGTGCTCGCTAGGGCATGCTCTTGGTTAGGGTATGGAGATGTTTCTATATAGCTCGCAAAACTATTTCTGAAAATGACTGGGCGCTCACTGATCGTGCGTTGCCGGGTCGGCCATGAAACCTCAAATCTTTCTTGAACCTTTCGTGGGAACCAAAAGTGCAAGAGGGGGTTCTCTTTCTTTCTATGAATGATTGTGCCATTACGTGACTTGGGGATTTTATCTTATACTCAAGGCGCAGAAGAGATAAAAAAGGACAAAACAGCATATTAACAACAGTCTTTCCGTCACACTCAAGAAGAGACACTTTGGCAATATTCATCGACTGGTTTGATCTTGCCCACAGTATTTCCCCTCCTCGTGCACTGGAAACTGGTGGGGGAAAGAGTGATGAAATGGCTAAGGGTGATGTATTTGCGCACCAATTGGCATTAGAATATGTCTTTTCTAGTTGAACTACCCAGACGTAATGAAGAAAAAGTAGAATTTGCTTCTGAATTTAGCAATGGTAATGGGCCTTAGGTTTCTTATGGCAACCCACGCTCTGCACTCTTCCATGCCAGGAAAAGAACAAAATTAGCAGATCTCCGATAGTGATTGATTGTGAACTGCGATTTTTTTCTTCATTTCTGCTTCTCTCGTGCAAAGACAATGTCCTCAGCTACTCCACCAGCTGCTTCACTAGACATAGTCGATCTTTGAACTTAGGGAAGCGACACGAAATTATGGTTTTGCCGATGAGGATGGCGAAAGAAAGCAAATCGAGCATATGAGGGAATAGTCTCTTGCTGCATTACTTAGCAACAACTGCTTGCAGACCCCATAAAAGGGCATCTCCAATCTTTTCAACTGTGATTTGTTGGTGGATTTATGTACGAATGGGAAAGGATAGCTCACTAGCTCTTTCTAGGACCGATTCCCAGAAAAGGCAACTTACCAATAAGAAGAGGAATCTCATAATACCAACTTACTGATAAAAAAACAATACCCACAGAAAACAAAAGTCATTATTGAATCATTAGCCCCGTGAATATTGAATCATTGCATGCTCGTGTCTTTTCTCGGTTGCCAAAAACAGTGGAGGTGACAACGTACGAGTATGCAAAAAAAAAAAAATTCACTGTGCTGATTACACAATAGACATCAATTAGTCCGAACACTTAAGATATGACATTACGGGAGGGAAAGTTGAGTCGTCTAAGTATCTTTGAAGTACCCTTTCCCTCAAAGTCCATCATGCTAATAGATGGGCCTGCTAAAAGCCACATGTCAAATATGTGATCAGACATTAGTTATGTTTGACTGATTGCTCTTTTTAGCAAATTACATGAGGGAAGAGTCTCTTGTCGGTGACAAGCTGCGGGCTGCTGTAAATTTCGGTTAAACATGTGGTTTTTCTTTATTCTTTTTTCAAGATCAACCATCATTAGACACCCTTTTTCTTCTTCTGCTTCTTCTTCCTTTTCCCATAACAATTGGCGGTGTGATTTTTCTGAGCTAGCTTGTAGCCGCTTTCTTTGATTTCCACAACCCAGCTTCTTTATCTTGAGTGGATTCAATGCCTCGCTCGCCCGTGCGCATCGCCAATGTCAAGAAACGAGCTAACCGAATTCAAAACCGGTGAATTAAATAAAGGACGCCGGTGAGACATCGCCATCCCGACCCATGCACGGCCCTGAACTCGCTCACCGACTGAACTATCGGAAGGTCTGGCGATGCTGCCAAAACCTTGTTTACACTCCAGATGCCTTTAATGGCCTGGACAACTTCCTTTGACCGGTGCAGCTGGTGGAATTTAATGGGTCGGAGACCCAATCCAATGACGGGAAAAGAAGGAAAACTGCAGGTGGAGGTAGAAAGATCTGCGGGGAAGATTGTCATGTAGCAATCGTCCTCGGGATGTTCACTGATATCGGCAACATTGATTGCTGTGACGTCCCTCAGAATCTTCTCTCTCTCTCTCTCTCTCTCTCTCTCTCTCTGATTTTCTTTTTATTTTCCTGATTGACTGGGAATAGCCGTGGAATATCCCTTTCAGAGATCCCATTGGAAGATCATTTTAGCTTGCGAGGATGTCGCGGGCAATCATGGAATGCATACGTTTGCAAAAATGGCTGAGGAGCGAGGAGGAATCGTTTTGAGTTGGATTTGAAAAGAAAATTGGAAGTGTGCAGCGTCAAGCATCTGGGAAGCGCCATAGACAAAGCACCACGCGTGCACTTTCTTTTGTGGAACTTGTGAACCCGAAAGAACATGTTCTTCCCGTGCTCGCATGATGGATTCAATCTGGATCGTTGGAATCGGTGGGTCTTATATGGAGTAGCGCGTGATTACAATCAAATTTAATGATCAAGATTTGATTTAACACACGCACATCATCTAACACACTGGCCAAATGATTTTTCTTTCTGTTGGGTCAAATGAGTCTAATAACGTTTTGCATTCACAAAAAGAGTTAATTTACTGATAAGTAAAATGGATACATGTAATATAATATGTATTCATAACTCTATAAAAATTGAGTTATTTTATTTTATTTTAGACAATAAATAATATAATATCTATGAGAAAATATTTAGATTTCCTTCTAATTATTCGAATTTTTCTTATTTATGCAGCATCATGAGATATGAAGAATATAAAGAAAAGAATGGCAAAAATAAGGGATTTGTTAATTTTGTTCCCTAATTTTATCTCCAAGAAAGATGGACATCAAATGGAATATCCTTTAATTTACTTACTAATTTCATGTGAAAAATCAACAACTACCCGAAGAAAATAGTCTTGGATGTATTCTATAAATAAGAGAACATTGAGAGCTTGGGGATAACAAGGTTTTTATTTTTGGATCGTTTTTCACTGTTTTAAGAGTTTTTCAAGTATTTTTTGAAGATAAGACAAATTGGTAATAAAATTTTTGTTCTTTGATTCAAGATATTCGGTTTAACTTATAATTTCCTTCCTTTTTCTATGATAAATTTATCTATTTTTAATATTTAGGTGGTTTGTCATTCATCAATCTCTATGAGATAATATTCTTTTTTCATTATTATATTACTTATTTGATCGTTCACTTGCACTTTGAATTTTACGAACATATAACCCTCATAATTGAATATAAAATTACCCAATCAATGTAAGACTTGCTTACAATAGTGAAAAATATCACTTTTTTTTAGAAAAGATAAAATAACAATAATAACGCCACGTGGATTTGTGGACGCAAGAGTAGTAGAAGAAAGCCCCTAATCTGAGGTTCTAACCAAAAAATAAGTCAAATAAAAGGTAAAAAATCCAAGGGACGAAAGATGGGGAAAGAAGGAAACGGTGATGTGCATTCATTGGATGGCCCAAAAATAAAATATATTGCGGCGAGGGCCCACAAATAAATATATTTATATACAGACATACACACACACATATATATAGATAGATTACATATGTAAGTATGGTTCATTAAATTTGTAAATGCTTAGTAAACTCAAATTTTTTTTTACGTCTGCATGACATTGGAATGATGCTCCCCAAGAAAGATCATCATTTTTTTCCTCGATTATAATAAAAATGTATTGATATGGTCAATATAGGAAATATAGTTTTTTCTCCTTCAAAATTTGGAAACGAGTTATACAATATGGTTCGAAGATTATACTCCATTTATTTCGCGAAAGCAATGATTTGAAAAATATTATTCTAAATATGATCGATTGAAATAATTAATCAAAGTTCAAAGTTTTGGAAACCATCTTGATGCGTATGACAATGTAATAACGTATGACAATGTAATTACGTTAATAAAAGAAATTGCTTGAAGGAGGAGTCGGTGCTCCATGTGAACCCGACAATGATCCGGCTGCCCGGAGCGGGCGAGAATTTAAATGGGTCATTGACCAAACCCGAAGCCCACGTTTGAGGAATTATGCTGAAATGGGATTATTTCTCCAATTCCACTTTCCACCTCCTTGGAAAATTAATGAATTTTATTTTTCAAAATTGACCCCCCTTTTTTCTTATCCTATTTTTTTTTTTTTAATATAGTAGTGCTTACTTCCTGCTGCAATCTGGTCGGTGGATATGCCTTAAAAGTATGTATTAAACCTAAAATAAAATATCAATTGTTCTAAGGATGCGTATATTGAAAGTAAAAAAATATATTTCGAAAGTACAATTAAGTTCTAAAATTTTTAAGAAGTGCGATTAAATTTTAAAACTTGTCACGAAATTACAATTGAATCCTAAAATTTTCAAAAAGTGCAATCAAGTCCCGAAAGTTATCAAATTAATTCAATTAAATTATTCCATTGATTACGGTTTTCAAATATTTTAGGACTTGATTGCACTTCCATAACAAGTTATAAAACTTAATTACATTTTCTGAAAATTTTAAGACTTGATTAAACTTTCCTAACAAGTTTTAGAAGTTGATTATACTTTTTTTTGAAAATTTTTGGGACTTAATTATACTTTCCTGTTAAGTTTTAGGACTTCCATTATACTTATACCATTGTTCTATATTGACCACAATCATGAGGCCCTAAATTAGGGCAATCAATTTAATTATTTTCAGGCAAATATTATTACATGGGATTGAAATTTAATGCTAGAAAATATGATGAGAATTTTGCCGACTGCAGAAATAAAAACCCTCTTGAGCATGATATTTTTTTTTTTTGGTAAAGGTAAATATAATATTAGCTTTGGACAAAATACAAAAGACGGCGCCAAAGGCTTACACTCTAAGGAAGACCGCAGAGTGGAAGGGAGCCGTGACAAAAGCCAAAGGCAAGTAGGCCAAAAGAAGAAAAACCACAGTTACAACACAAAAGAAGCACAACCACCAGATCTCCGCCAACATTCGAAAACGAAGAAACGGAGTGTTGATGAAGCTTGAAGCAGAAGGAGAGAAGAATCGAGGAGACTGACGCCCGAGACGATCCGTAAAGATGGAGGGATCAAGATCCCAGCTTCTTTGGAGACGCCTATTTCTCGGAGTGTCCGGAACACTTGTGAAAGTAGTCGCTTTATCTTTGACTATCTTCATAAGGTGGTTCTTCAAAGCAGGGACAAATAGTGGTTCCCCTCGGAAAATAATATCATTCCTTTTCTTCCAAATCAAATAACAAAGGCCACCGAAAGAGAACCGCACAAGCCGATGGTAGAAATCCTTACCGGAGAGCACCCTGATCGCCCAAGCAAGGTTGTCCATCCATGGCCTCGATTTCCAAGGTAGATTGAGACTAGTCAAATTGTTCCTCACTCCTCAAGGTTCAGTCAAAACAATTGTGCAGCACACATCGATCTGTTGCGACTGCATTTATGATGTTTTGAGACGTGAAGTTCTTGATTTATTGCGACCGCAAAAAAAAAAAGGGATCGGTTCGCAAATCATTTTCATCAATAATGCATTTGAAAATTTTTCTAGTGCATCATTTTTCGCCAGGCTAACGAATAAATGTGACCTTAAGAATGCTCAAAGAGATACACGAGTCAAGGTGTGTGACAGTTAGTTCGGACATCATACAACTGTCATAAAGGAAAACAAGGAAGTATATAAGATGCACCTCATTTTTCAACCAATGGCGTGCTTACGTACTTATAATTTTGAAATACGAAACACACGTCTAAATTTTACATTTAGAGACCAGTTTGTATATTTATCATCAATTATCTTTGTGTTTCTTTGTACAAAAATATCATTTTCTTTTCAAAAAATATGTATCCCAAATCCTAAACTTCAAACTGAGAGGTACGTATCAATCCTGTTCCAATTCAGGAATCGAATCAAACCAAACTAAAAAGTCTTCGGTACTTTCCGGGGGGCCCAATCCTCTTCTCAATTCCATATAAGGAACTGGACAAATTGATGGACTATCCAAAATTTCTTAAGTTTTTATTGTTTTAAAGCAAATCCTAAGTAGTAATTTTTTTTTTCAATGCCGAAAGCTCCTGCTTGTCAAGAATAGAAGAAACCCCAAAAAAGAAGAAATCATCGGTCTCCATACTGAACTTGGAACAAAACCAAATTAGTTGGTCCAATTCTCGATTTCAAAAATGAGAATTGACTCCGCTCGGTCTAGTTTCAAGATGCAAATCAATCATCCTGAAATCGATCATCTTTATATTTATTGATAAAAAAATTCAAAATAAATTTAAAATTGGATCATCCAAACCCTAATCCGGCCCGCCCAATTTAAGGACTCATGATGCGAAATATCAACAAATTAAAGGCATTATGGTTCATGATTTGGTTAATTGATGCAATTAAAAGAACCTTTCTAAGCTTCTATTCCTTGTCTTTTCGAAGAGGACAAGATCTAGAGACAGAGGCCACGGGGGGGAACAGAGAAAAAGTTGGGAGTGGAATCATAAGGTCTTGGAGTAAAGCTTTTCCATAGCTTGGCCTATAGAAAGAAATTGCATAGGGAATCGAGCTCATTTGGATCATTAGCATAGGCATGAAACACGGCCATGCACCGATCTCTAAATAGCATAGATTGTTTTTTTTCAAATTTTCAATTGAAGGTGTTCAATCGAATAACCCTTTAACAAAACAAGGACATTCCGTGGATCACGTAGTTTCACGACTTTTATCCTAAGCTCGAATAATTGATGACAGCCGTAAGGATGGTTGAACTCGATATCTCATATCTCTTATGATGTCGATATCAATAAATGTATGAGAGTAATACTCATTCAATCACTTTAGTGTATCTCGTTATTGATATCCTTTCTAAAGAGCTTTACTCAAGGAACAAGATTACCTCTATTTTAGCAACAGTTTTGACTATTGCAGCAAATTTGATTTCCTTTATTTACTACCTTGGTCCAATCTATTTGGTTGTGCATGGATGATTCAAACCCACTATTGTGGGTAATTGGCTAAGGCTCGGTTGTGCATCTTTCTTTCTCAAAAAAATGCGTATATATAAGATAAGTAGTAGCCTCAGCTTATGTAAGGCTAGGGAGGAACAGCACCTACTTATTGAATAAGACAAGCCCGCATCTATGATCAACGTATAACATTCCTAAAATGAATTAGAGAGAAAGCGATGAAAATGTGAAGATGTTTCCAAAAAAGTTATTTTCTTTTCAATTTCAAATGGATAAAGAGAAGACATTCATCACCATCATCATTGTTATCATCATCATTTTTGTAATTGTGCACAGTGGCTGAATCATGTTAAGCAATGTCAAAACCATAGGATTGGAGTTTCAGTAACAAACAGTCAACACCTTCCAGCCAGAGAAACAAATAGTCAACAGACTCAACACCATCGAGCACATCCCGTTCCTCCTCCCACGGTCGATCGATTTTGGGCGATCCATGACTTCCGTCACGAACCTTCTTGGCAGAGCAGGAGAAGCTGTGAAACACGAACCCTCTCTCTCTCTCTCTCTCTCTCTCTCTCTGCTGTGAACTGTGAAACACCCCGACCGAAAAAAAAAAAAAAAAAAAAAAAAACTGTGAAACACGACCTCTCACTTTCCGTACATGCGTGTCCAAGGGGGCAAAGGAGCTAGAAATTTTGCGAGGGGGCTGACGTCGACCTCTCCGGTTTGCCTTGACCTCCAGGGGCCGGCGGCGACCGCCTCCGCCATTTCCGGACCAAGAAGAAGATGAGAGACGTATAGCAGTACTTGCTATCTTCACATTCGGGTTCTACTCGAGGGAACTCGATCAGAGTACTTCGCAATTTCGAGAGAGATATCTGTCCATCCTGTGCATAGAGTTTTGTCCTTTGCGATACACGTGGACGGGGGGGTTGGCGTGCGTTTCGGTATTTCCTCTTTTTAAAAAGAAAAGAAAATTTTACTTTGCATACTTTATCTTTTGTGCCTTTTTCGTTATTTTATATTAAGAAAATGTCAAACAGGAACTTGCCTCTCCCCTCCGCTATATAACTCCAAGCACGCCCGCTTTATTTCCCTCCCCCTCCCCCTCTTTTCTCTTCTTCCTCCTTTTGATTAGTCCTTTTTCTCTGTTCTTTCGCTAAGCCCTTTCTCGACACCAAACCCATTTTCCCCAAGTTGGTCGCCCACCACTTTCGGTCGTCAGTTCACTGCAGCTTCGACCAGCCATCACTGGACCGAACCCACCATCTCGCTTCTGCTTTCCCCCCCAGCTCAAACCCTGCTCGATCTTGAATTTTCTGCATTTAGATTCTTGACCCTGAACTGGGTAATCTTTAAACGGTACGAACAACGACGTAAGCTGAGAAAGCTTTCATTTTTCTTTCTGGGTTTCTAGGAAACATGGAAAATGACTTCTTCATGTGTGGAGGAGCGCTCGTCCCACCACCACCGCCACCATTGCAGGTTGAATTACCATCCTCATTATCATTTTCTTCGTCATCGTCAATGTTGTTATTAGCCACTTGTCAATCACTCTCTTCTGCCATGGATGCACAGTGCGCGGAGATGAATTGCTTCTACAACCCCAGCTGGGAAAAGTCAACAGTAGATCACGGGGTGGCCAAGTTTGACTCTGCCGTGAGCGCCATTGGGTCCTCGCCTGCAGGGTCCACCTCTAACTCCAACTTATCCAATGGCAGCTTCGTGATGAGGGACCTGGTTGGAAAGCTCGTTGGCGTTGGCAATTCCAGCGAGCTTCCGCCGCATTCTCATCACGTGTTCTCTGCAATGCCGGCGAAGGCGGATTCTCACCTTGGCGGAGATAACAGTACCGGGAATTCATGTTACAGCACTCCCGTGAACTCCCCGCCCATGACGGATCGCTTGTTTCAGGACAATCATCACTTGCCCAAATTGGGACATGCCGTGATGCCTATGAACTCTGACCTAGCAGAGTTCTCGCCTGATCCGGGGTTCGCGGAGCGAGCGGCGAGGTACTCTTGCTTTGTTAGCAGGAGTTTTAATGGACGGTCAGGCCAATTCAGCAGGAAATATGGCGAAATCGTGAATAGATCGATGCCGCCGATGGCGAACGAGAAATTGGCTCGGGTTTCCAGTGGCCCGTCTCTCAAGGCACTCGAGTCTCAAATGGCTGCTGAGCAGAGCAAGAATTCGCCGCCGCAGGACAGAGGCGAATTGTCAAATTCCCAAGAGGGATCCTCATTGTCAGAGCAAATCCCAAGCGTGGAAATTGGTCTGAGAGCTTCCAACGATGCGGGCATGAGGAAAAGAAAGGCAGTCCCTAAAGGGAAGGCAAAGGGATCTGCAGGAACCTTGCCATCTTCAAATGATGCGAAGGTAATGAAATTTAAAAAACTCAGGCGCATATGGCAATGTTTCAATTGTTTATATTCATGTACTGTTCGTTGAAGTTTGGAAACTGCCATTCCAGGTTGATGAGGCTAATGAAAATTCCGATGCCAAGAGATGCAAGCCGGATGAAAGTGTAGGAAATGAGAACTGCTATGGTAAGGCCGAGCACGATCCGAAAGAGAGTACTGGAACTGCATCAGAAGACAAACAAACCAAGACCGAGGAGAAAGACTACATTCATGTCAGAGCAAGGAGGGGTCAGGCAACTGATAGCCATAGCCTTGCTGAGAGAGTAAGAATTGCAATCGACTTTACTAATTTTCGGCCACAGATTAGACAATATCGTGCTATGCCAGAGCTGATAATGACTTCGTGGGCCATTTGTTTTAGGTGCGTAGAGAGAAGATCAGCGAGCGCATGAAAATTCTCCAAGACCTCGTGCCAGGCTGCAACAAGGTGTGTTCGTGGATGATGATCCTGAAAAGGAGAAATGTTCTAGTTGCGCAATAATGCGAGTTTCACTAATTTAGTTTTGGGTTTGCAATCTCAGGCAATTGGAAAGGCCGTCATGCTTGATGAAATCATCAACTATGTCCAGTCGTTGCAACATCAAGTCGAGGTGATAAATTTATACATAAAAAGCTCCCGTGCTCATTTTGATTGATATTTTTGACCTAATAGTTTTGCGGGTTTTGATTGTGCAGTTCCTTTCTATGAAGTTGGCTTCTGTAAATAAAATGGATGCTCTTATGTCAAAGGAAGTGAGTATAGTAACTTCTAACACAGACCAATTTCCCTATATTCTGAGAAGGGGACACTGATATATGCACATCATGTTGTCGTTTCAGATGTTTCGATCAAACGACCCAATTCAATATCCTATCCTTCCGCCAGATTCCTCGGCGGCATCCGTCTTATATGGTCACCACAGGCACCAGAAAAACTCAGCAGCACATAACCACATCACGGAGGGGACAACCGCCCAATATCCGATGGACCCACTAAATGAACCGCATTTTCCTCCGCTGGACGGATTAAATGATCACGTTCTCGCGGTAATTCGCGTTTCCCTGAGGCAGTAATATGTTAATTAACTCCATTCAGAATCCAGATTATCTTATTTGTTTCTGATTAATCATCTTTGGACACAGTCCTTTTGCGGAGATGACCTGCAGATGCTGGTTCAAATGGGTTTTGGCCAAGGCAAGCTGACAGAAGCACCATTGGATCATCAAGATTATCACGGTATGCAGAAAAAACGCGAAATTTAACCAGTTTATGGTCATGAGAGGCGTTACATTCTTAGTAATGCAGTGGAAACTCTGGCTTGTTTCAGGTCAAAACCCGGTGTCCCACATGAAAATCGAGCTCTAGCAAAGCTACTAAAATTTTCCTCACTGACTGCCTGGTGACGGAGGCCCTGTAGATACAAGCAGTGTTGTTCGGAAAGTTTGCAAGATTGCCGAGCAAATTTGATCCTAGGTCCGACGAAGAGAAATTTTTTCGCCCTATTATTATTCTTTCCCTGCTAGTATAGTCGTCCCTGATCTTGCCTATTAGTTCTTCAGAGGTAGTCTTCTTGCCGTATAGTGTTGGTACAATTGGGTCTTGGTCTTACAATGCTGTACAGCTTAGAGCACCGAATGTAAAATAATATCCAGGAGTAGCTTTCGTTTTCCTACCTATTGGACATTGTCACCTCAGGATTCCAGGAGGGATTATTTAAATTGGACTTGACGTAAATTGTTTTCGTTTTGTAATCTCCTCCCTCTCAGTCGGTCTTTCAATGGTCATGTCAATCGATAACAACTGATTAAACCGCGTAATCTGGTTGTTTTGATTCTCACTCTTGTTTGTGGAACCAGCTGTTTGGTGGTGTCTTGTTTCTATCTGCTTTGTCCCACGCGAAAAGTCTTCATCTGAATGATTAGGACATTCGGTAAAATCTCAATCAGCCTCTCATCTGGGGTCAACAAAATCAATCCCCACGATTTCTGCCATGTCCTGGGGCCCCTGTAACTTTCATTTGGTTAACCAAATTAACAGAGAGAGAAACAAACATTGAAGCATCCGTGTTCTGTCCACCACCTTCTTTCAACCGTGCAATTAAAGAATTCCATCAAGTGAAAAGGGCTGGAAGTTGGGAGTAGAACCACTCCTTTTAAGAACCCCTTTTCTTCACCACTATTCACCATGGAGATTATTCTAATTTGCATCAAAAGAACCCCAGGTTGGCATTTAAAGAGATTCTGACATGACCCAATAAATCGAAGACCTTTATAATCACATCAACTTTATTAAATATACAAAATTGGGGACAGGGAAAAGAGAGGGGTAATGTAGTGGAGTTCATGTATGGAAAAGAAAGATACCCTGAAATAAACTAGACTGTCATTGTTTTTCTCTGGGAGGTTGTTGGTGAAAAAAACCCAGTTTATGTCATACTGCTCTGCAGCCTTAAGCACCAATTATAAAAAAATTGAGGGTGCATTATTGGGCCCTGCAGATTGATGTAATATAATTACAGAGGAAGATGCTCTGAATGTGGCTTTGCATGGAGGGCATTTGCTGACAGGATGTCCTTTAATATTGCTGGAATATGTTTTACGTAGAGTAGCAAGTCCTGACCCCACAGAAAGTTGAAGAGAGGCCCAATCATGGAGCTTGTTTTATACTGGATTGGTTTCTTTTGTTTTCTTTTGCTTTACTTTACTCTTTTTTCCACATTTCTGTCTCCTTGGGTTTACTTGATTTTTTAAATTGGCCAAGAGGGCTTCCACAGGAAAAGGTTTGCGGTTCTTTACAACTGTTGGAATGTATGACAAGCTCGAGACTTGACAGCAAAGGCAGAGTGAACGTGGGGGTGAATTACATAAGGTGTTCGGTTAATTTGACTCTAATGGAGTTCAGTGGAGTCAATGCTCATTTTAAACTTCAAATAAATGTCATCTAACTTTGAAATCTGTACACTGGACAGGCGAGTGAAAGTGAAAAGTGTGATGCAGGGTCAAGTTCCTCTTTTTCCTTTTGGGTTTCTGTCGCTTTAATGGAGGTCAAGAGGGTTGTTGGATCAGTAAGTCAGGCGGATGCCTGGCAGCCTCTCTAAGATTGACCTGGGAAATTTGGGGGAAACGGTGCTATAGCTCCTAAGAGACATGCTACTTCTCTATTGGAATCTAGCCAGAGAACCAAGTTTCCAAATGAGTAAGAAAATGATGGCAAAGGAAGTGGTGATATTAAGGGCAATATTTACTTACGTATCGCTTCAGAAGTCATCTTCCATAGTTCACGCGAGACATTAAATGCTGTCACCTCACCTCCTTGACCTTAGCTCTACAACCATTGGCATATGAGAAAAAGATATCGAATGGTTCATAGATCATACAATGATTTCTCCAGCCATCACGTGGGGAAAGTCATGGGCCCGCCGCCACAGCCACCGCAATCTCGATCCGGAACAATAAAAAGGCCTTCAAAGAGTCCTGCTCTGATATCGTTCGACCCGACCCGACCCAGTGGGTAAAGCCCTAGAACCTCTCTCTTCAAACTTTCTTTGGGAGTGTTGGGCTTGGGGAAGAAGAAGGATGGGCCACATGACGATGGGAATCTGCACCAAACCTTGTGCTTCAGAAGCGCGAAACTACAATTCGTGGCAGGCTCAAAGACGCGCACTAGAATGGCCACCAGCCCATCAGGATTCATGGAACCCAAAGGGCCGAATCCCACTCAACCCTGTCTTCTGCAACCTCGCTCGGGCGGTGGTTTTTCTGCCGCACCCAAAATGATCGACCGTTCTAAGGTTGAGTTCAAGGAGTACTCCACCGTAGACTTCGGGTAAAAAAGCAGCTGGGCAACTGTCTCGAGCTTCAAATTTGGTAAAGACAAGGCTTTGAACTCGAAGAGTTTCAGAATGTTTTCGCCACACACTAAAGCTTTCGGGTCAAAGGAGCCTGGGACTATGAACCTGTAAACTCGACCTCCCCAAACTCGCCCCGAGGCCTTTGCTTGTCTAGATTTGGTGCGTTGTGGATCGGCTGCTGCAATTATTAGTCTCATGAGATGTAGAGTGCTTTGCCAAAGGCTTTGGGCGAAAGTTAAGCTGTTTGGCATATATATATATATATATGATATTTTGTAGCATTTTGGGAAAATATATTGCCTTTCAAGCCCTTCTAAAATCCCATAATCAAAGGCGGGTCTGTAGGAGATCTGTCCTTTAGTATTTTTGGAATATTTCCTTCCAATTTTGTCTAAACTCTCAAAATTCCGAAAATGCCTTTATCACTTGATTTCATAGGCAAGTCGTACTCGGCACGAGTGAGGACAAATACCTTAGGCGAGATTGACAGGCACTAGATTTGGCTCATCAGTAAAAAATTGAAAACTTTTCTTTTTTAGAAAAAAAAAAAGATTATAGCGAAAGCCTTTGCATACGTAATTTTTCTCCAAACAGTATTAAAACAAAAATTGCTTGTCAACGTACTTAGAAATCACATTTTTACCAAAGGATTTAGATAAACCTTCGTCGCATTTCCCCGGTTAGACTTCAAGTCTCACCAAACGCAAACTCCAATCGATTCCGGTCCATAAATATCACGCAGCGGAGTCTCTCCGAAGACGAGCAGCTCAGCAGGAGGTCATCAGCCAATCATCGTCGTCAGATGAAGAGGCTCCCTCGAAGAAATTCACGTTTCTGTTCCTATTTCTAGCGAGAACCGGAAAACGCAGGCGATTTCATGCCTCCTTCGCCTTTTGCAGTTGAACGCGTTCGGTCGGTACTCTGGTCTTTCGCCTGTAAAAACTTCACAGGAATCATCACCCCCCACGCGACACAAAACCGACACAGCGAGAGAGAGAGAGAGAGAGAGAGAGAGAGAGAACCGTCACGCGCCCACGCGCCAGCGGACCTCCCACTTCCAACATGCACCACACGACTTCCCCCCGTAATTCCGCCATTAGCAACCGCCACCCCCTCTCTAGCCTTTCTTCTTCTTCTCCTTATTTTAATGGTAATTTTATTTTATTTTTTATAATGAAAAAAAAAAAGAATTTCTTTTCGGGTTCTGATTTGTGGGGGTTTGTGTCAGTAAGAGAGAGAGAGAGAGAGAGAAAACACTCGCACATGTTGATGTCCATGTCCATGTCAATGTCCGGTTCCGCCCTTCAAATCCCCCCCCCCAGCCCAATGGCACCACCTCCCCATCCTCCCCCTCACCACCACCGCCACCGCCACCCGCTGACGTCATCGCCGTCGCCTCATTCGTCATCTTCTTCGTCGTCGTCGGCGTCGTCGGCGTCGTTCTCCGGATCCCTCGCACTGACGATGCCCGCGCTCCAACGGTGCGAATCCGCGCTGTGATCCTTCTCGCTCCCCCCGCCCGCGCCGCCATTGATGTCTCGAGCGCCGAACCGCGAGTTCCAGGAATGGTGGAACAAGCAGCGCGAGCGCAGCCTCGACCTCTCCTCCCCCTCCTCCGCCGACGGCCCCTCCACCAGCGGCGGCGGCGGTGGCGACCCACTCCTCGCCGTCGAGATCCGGACCCCGCGGTCCGATCAGGCCGTCGAGAAGTCCCGCGCCCGCAGCGCCCGCCAGCTCTCCTGGGTGTGCCTCCTCCGGTTCCAGCAGATCGCCTCCCTCCTGGCCTCCGCCGCGGGGTCCTTCCTCTCCGTCCTCCGCACCGCCAACCGGAGGATCGCCGCCTCCCCCGCGGACTCCTCGTCGTCGCGGCTGTACCGGATCATCAGGTTCTTCCTGATCCTCGTCCTGGTGCTGCTAGGGTTCGAGCTGCTGGCGTATTCCAAGGGGTGGCATTTCAGCCCCCCCTCCGTCGGGTCCAAGGAGGTGCTGGGATTCGTGGAGCTGGTGTACGCGAATTGGCTTGAGATTAGGGCTACGTACCTGGCGCCGCCGCTGCAGAGCTTGACCAACGTGTGCATTGTGCTGTTCCTGATACAGTCCGTGGATCGAGTGGTGTTGGTATTGGGCTGCATTTGGATCAAGATCAAGGGGATAAAGCCGGTGGCGTCGGCTGATTATGACAAGAAGGAAGATTTGGAGAGCGAAAGTGGGGATGAGGCGTATCCCATGGTGTTGGTGCAGATTCCGATGTGCAACGAGAGGGAGGTAAGAAGATGTAGGTCTTTTTCATCTCTCCTGAGACCGCCGACTTTGATTCGCACATTACTGTTAGCGCAATGCGGTGGTAGTTTGGCCGTGATTTCAATCTGGTCCTTTTGTGCTCATTTGACTGTTGCTCGATTACGGCATCTACTTACTAGAGTATTGGCAGTTTCGGATATAGGCCATTTTGAGAATTGGAAGCTTAAGTATGCGACTTCATCGCACCAAACTATTGTTTTAGTCAAACTTGGGAGCTCAGTCTAGCTGTGTGCTGTATCCTGGGCGCAGGGCTTTAGTAATCTTGAAAATTTACTGCTTGAGACGTTCATGTTTATCTTAAGATTAGGATGCAATAGTTGACATCATGTCAAGGACACTCCATTCTGCACCCACAGTCGTGAACCTGAGATGAGTAAGCTTTGAGCATTTTGAACATTATTCCAAGTAATTCGGGGGAGATTATTGGTAAACAAAGCCGCTTTGGAATCTCTTCGAGGATTTTTTTAGGCATTAGTAAGAAAATATTGTTTTTTGGTCATCTAGTAAGCATCTTCACTGTGTGTTTCCCACACTTGAGGGGACATTCATATGTAAGACTGGATATACTGCTAGTGACGGTTGGTTCCTGTGTTCTTGATGCTCTCTTTTTAGCAGCAGCATTCATCTTCTGTTTTCTGGTTATGGAATTGGTGTGGTTTATATTAGGATTGAGATTCGTGGATTGATTGCAGGGATGGATCCAGAAAGCTTTTTTTGCACGGTCAATATATTATATAAAAAATTAAAAGCAGGAGTTATGAGTTACGGCATCATTATATTTCCTTTGACAATTAAGAAAATAGTAATAAGCAAAGAACAAAGCAACAAAGATGAACTTAAAATATGCAATATGCATTTCATTGGGTGATATCATCTCTTAGAACTTAAAAGTGAAGAGAGTGAAACCAAGCTTATCTGTCATAGTAGAGTTTGATATGTCTAAGATGTTTAGTAATGGATTTCTTGAGTATTGTTTACATTTCTTAAGTATAAGGATTTACCTAAGACCTGCTTAATGAAGAAATGAAGTTCAACCAGAACCATCTGATGGCAATGGCATGACAAGGGCTTAATTAGTTAGTTATTGTACTTAAATCTATCTACATTTGAATTGATTGAACGGTTTTTGATTATTTTTCTCAGATAAAATTTTTCACTAACAGAGAAATTAGTAAAATCACTGTTGTTGTCAATAAATGACTGGACAATTATCCATTAAATATCACGTTGACTCAAGTGAATTACAAATATTTGGGGTAAGTATAGCATTTATTTTGCTCGTAACTTTAACTTTTCACTATTTTTTTAGTACTTGACCTTTGAAAGCTCCAACTGACTGAGAGATAATGGGGTCATCTTTCTTGGATTAAAAGGCTGAGTGGGTTCGAGCTCCATAAACTGATTAGATAAATAATTTTTTCTTGATAAAATCCCCACATAGTTCAAAATTTGGCAATCAAATGGGGTCAGTGGACCCTCTAAGGTTCATTACTCTCCGTCCCTGATTGATTGTTCATCTCTTCAACACTGTTGTTAGTTTACATGCTCCATTTAGTAAGCAAGACTGGCAATTCATGATTTCTTTGGCCATAAATGGAGTTACAAATGGATGTTTGATCATATAATTTCTTCTTTATATAGCATTGCTGGGGAAGCTGGTTGAGATGAATTGCATGCGATAGTCTAATCTTTCAGTTTTTGCAGATCCTTTCGATCGTATACCATTTCTCATTTGGTACCTCAGTATAATAGTACCACTACCGACATATTCTCTCGATGGTTTCCAACAGGTTTATCAACAGTCTATTGCAGCAGTATGCATACAAGACTGGCCGAGGGAAAGAATGCTTGTGCAGGTTCTTGATGATTCTGATGATTTAGATGTTCAACTTCTGATCAAATCGGAAGTTCAGAAGTGGCAACAGAGAGGTGTACGGATAGTCTACCGCCACCGTCTTATACGCACAGGATACAAGGCAGGAAATCTCAAATCAGCAATGACCTGTGACTATGTGAAGGATTATGAATTTGTGGCAATCTTTGACGCTGATTTCCAGCCAGGACCAGATTTCTTGAAAAAGACCATTCCTTATTTTAAGGTAACTCTAGAACAAACTTTTATGAAAGCCAATGCATAGTTGAAGTGTTCTGCTGGGAATTGATAGGAATTGATAGAGGAAGCTTGTCAATGAGTTCTAGCCAAAAGAAGGAAAAGATAGCATAAGGGCTTTGTTGGTTGAGCTGATCATTGATGGGGAAAATGTTTGGTTGTTCTCCTTGTTGACTGTCACTAAATCAAAATTTAAGTGTAGGAATGATGTCTGTCAACTTGATGATTTACACTTCTGGTTATCTGACTATAAGTTATTATTTTCCTATAAGGGAAACGATGATCTAGCATTGGTCCAGACGAGGTGGGCATTTGTGAACAAACATGAGAACTTGCTTACGAGATTACAGAACATAAATTTATCATTTCACTTTGAAGTTGAACAACAAGTTAATGGAGTGTTCATCAACTTCTTTGGCTTTAATGGGACCGCTGGTGTATGGAGAATTAAAGCACTTGAGGAATGTGGTGGCTGGCTTGAACGAACAACTGTTGAAGACATGGACATAGCTGTACGTGCTCACCTTTGTGGATGGAAATTCATTTATTTGAATGATGTTAAGGTGGGTTGTGATTGACTTCATGTTTCTTGTACTTCATGATGCCATATTTTATGCTCATTTTCCTATATCATGGTGCAGTGTCTTTGTGAACTTCCAGAATCTTATGAGGCATACAAAAAGCAGCAGCACCGCTGGCATTCCGGTCCTATGCAATTGTTTCGATTGTGCTTCTTTGATATAATCCGTTCAAAGGTAAGGTCATCAAATTGGAGGTATTCGCATGTTTCTGAATACATTAGAGACTAGAAGATTGTTGAAAGAAATCTTAAGGCAATGACGAAAGACCAGAATCAATTTTTGAATTCAACAATTCAACAATTAGTTGAGGATGCTGGGCCCTTTTTTTCTTTTCTTTTGTTTTTTTTTTCCCATTGCTTAGAATTTAGGATCAATTATGTCTCAAAACTTTGGAAGGTAGTACATGTTGCTCGTATAGGCAGTGTTAGTAGGGAGGTCTAGATTTGATAGTCATTAGAGCCAGGAGCTCCCCTAACCATTTCGGTTTTGCACAACCAGCTTAGAAGCTAACTCAATGCTACAGTCACTAATATTCGCCAATTATCTTTAGCTGTCAAGGCAGGGTACATATCAATGCACTTCTGTGAGATTTTTTTGGCACATGTAGGTAATTTCGTCTACATGTTCTCATGGATGGTAAAGTGGTCTACCTTAAACGAGGCACTGTCTTTTCGATTTTGTCTCTTTCGTGTTTTATCTGTTTTTACTCATACCATATCTCTTTTTCATTACAGGTGTCCTTGACCAAGAAAGCCAACCTTATATTTCTGTTCTTCCTCCTACGAAAGCTTATCTTGCCCTTTTATTCATTCACACTTTTCTGCATCATTCTCCCATTGACGATGTTTCTGCCAGAAGCTCAGCTACCAGCTTGGGTAGTTTGTTATGTTCCTGGGGTTATGTCCATTTTAAACATCCTTCCGGCTCCTCGGTCTTTTCCATTTATAGTTCCTTACCTTCTTTTCGAAAACACCATGTCAGTGACCAAATTTAATGCCATGATATCTGGACTGTTCAAATTTGGAAGCTCCTACGAGTGGATAGTTACAAAAAAATTGGGAAGATCATCAGAGGCCGACCTACTTACCTTTGGTGAAAAAGGATCTGATCCTCTGTTGGAGACTTCAAATCTCCACAGGTCATCATCAGAGTCTGGCCTTGCTGAACTGAATAAGATGGAGATGACTAAGAAAGCTGGAAAACTTAGAAGAAATCGGCTGTACAGGAAGGAGCTTGGTCTTGCATTTATTCTATTGACGGCAGCTGTTAGAAGCTTGTTGTCTGCTCAGGGAATTCATTTCTACTTTCTTTTGTTTCAAGGTATAAGTTTCCTAGTTGTTGGCCTCGATTTAATTGGAGAGCAGGTTAGCTGATTTTTTTTTTTCCTTAAATTGCCAGAGGCTCTGCCTATTTATAACTGGTTAGTTCACATGCCTACGTTTTTATCCTTTTTTTTCCCCTCTGATATAGAGCTGTGGCAATTAGTGCCTGTTTTCACGGCTAAAGGACACAATTGCATTGCTTTGTGATTGGGTCACCTTGTGGACTGGTTATTTACTCGTGACCAAGGGACTACTATACCATTGTTGTGGTCAATCTGCTACGTTGTGTCAAATCTCTATTTCATTAGGCTCTCGGAGGTCGGATAAAGACTTGGAAGTTGAGGGGACAGTGATTTTTTGCTTTGAGTTAATTGCTCAGCCCATTTTGTTGTAGAGTCACCAGCCTGCATAGATTGACGCAGGCACTTTCAGATTATAGGTTTGGAATTCTTTCAATTTGTCATTGGTAATCTATGTACTGGAAAGCTTGTTCTTATCAAAATTTTCCTGGGTTATCAATGGATAGTTAGATATACACTATTTTGGCTGTGAAAGATTTCATGTATGCTTTTTACATACTAATTGTCGTTTACTTTTCCCGCTTCTGCGGCTTATGGCCAAGAGCCTGAGACTGGATTGACGTTGAAGTTTGGACTCCGGACCTTTGAAACTTTTGCCCATTTTTGGTGCTCATGCTAAGGCTGTGATGACATCACTAATTCTCCCGTTCTGCTTTTCCAGTCGACATCTCAGTAAAAATTGCATTTTCTCTTGTTAGACAGAGGCCGGTAGGTATTCCACTACCCATACCACTACCCATATTAAAACTCGATGAAGAGTTAATCAGGAGTTTAAGCATGCATATAAGTTTTTCAACTTTTTCATGGCATTGTCCTAGCAAAAATAAGGTGACCTTTTCATGTCATTTGACATTTTCATGTTAAGTGATATTTCTCCTGATGGCTTAAGGAGGACACTTTACCTACTAAATAATTTTTTTTTTTGGCCGTACCTACTAAATAATTTTGGATGCTACAACCTGAAAGAATTCTTGCGTTACTGGTGTCTCTTTACTTGGGAGGTGAAATTACAGATTGCTCGAGTGGAGACCTAAATGCAAGGTCAACTTCCAACTTTTTATGACCAAGTTCTAATTTGCCCCCGAAAGTTCGATTAAGGTCGGATTCGACCGAAGTTTCATTGACTTGTATATAAGATATTTCCAAATTCAGTTTCATCTCATCTACTGTTTATACCGATGAAAGGATACGCCAGGACAATGTCGTTTTGTTAAAATGGTGGTGCTCCACACGGGCCAATTTCTTTCAGAAGTATGTATTCTGCAAATCGGGTGATTAAACTCCAACATAATTTGCAAGGCCGTGGCGTGCTACGATAAGAAAAGTGGAACTTCAGGGACAGACCCAAACTTGTGAGGGGCAAAATCAGATTAGGTCAAAAGTTGGAGATAACATTGGGCCCTTTATTAACACAGGCTCTGCAGTAGAATCGGGAGCCGAAAGGACGCCGTGATGGAGTCACCATTACCAAAATCCCTAGAAACCAGACCCTTACTGAAGTAGACCATCATCATTGACACCTTTCATCTCCCTAATATCCCAATGCAGTGATTCACCGCAGACTGTCATAATCCGCATAAGGGACTGTGTCCATGGATTTACCGCTACCATAATCGGCAAAACCTACACCCTCCCGCTGAAGTTGACCATCGCTATTGACACCTTTCATCCCCTAATGCCACAATGCTAGATAATCTCTAAACCAACAAGGCATCAGCAACGTCTGTATTGACAACTGGTTGAATTTGCTCTATAGTCATCACAAGCACCTTAAAATAAAGAGTTTGGCAAAGGGAGAGGATCGAGCAGAAAGGCCTATATGTAGCTGGTTTAAACCTTTTTCCAGTCCTTAGTACTGCACTTCCATCGTTTTGTTTCTTTAGATGATTCCTTCATGCAAGTATTTGTCAATGTCCAAGGACGAGCAATAGCATCAATGCTTAACAAAATTGTTTCGTCAACAAGCCGGAACCATATAGCAAAGAGAACAAAGAGAAAAGTAATCATATGGTCTAAAGGACAAGCTACAAAAATGACATTTTGACCACACAGGCCTCAACTTAGCAATTCTTGAAGACCGGATCACAAAAATTATAATCCAAAACAAGCTCCTCAAAATGGTACCAAATCAACGAAAATGGTACACTCAAGCTGCACCAGCTCCGGCCTTGCCCTTCTTCCTCTGGATCTTCTTCATGTAGAATTCCAGCTCTTTTCCCTCCAGAATATACCTGAAATAGGATGTAATTGGATTAAGGTTTGAAGAATGAAGAAACAAAATGCATATGTAAATCAACCATGTAAACATAACGTACTTCTGACAAAAAAAGCTATAGAACATAATGCACTTACCCGTCAGCTCTGCCACATTGACCAGGTCGGGAAGAAATGCAGGCCAACAACCTACCAGATCCAAATTGTTCTTCAATATGTGCGTCAAGTTGACGGTCCTTCTGACGCTTCTCAAGCTTCCTCAAAACATGAGCACTCTTCTTTGCTTCCTCAGCAGGAGCGCCTTCACCCTCCTGTCATTTTACCAATTCATGAAACCATCACACATTAATAAAGAGATAAATGAGCTCCTGAATTTGAACAAAAATGACTGTGCTCCCCCCAGATCATCTTGTATAAAAATGTTCAAGCAATAAAAGCCTTCCAATTTGAATATAGGAAAGAACAAGATCTCGTATTACCTCGGTAGCTTCCTTCTTAGCTGCTGCTGCCTTCTTCTTCCTACCAATATCGACACCATAATGCTGGAGGTACCACTGCTTAAATGGAGCCGCATCAACCTGAACAATTGCACTCTTCACCAGGGTCTGTGTTCTCACAAGCTCGTTGTTCGAGGAATTGTAGACCACATCAAGGATACGGGTCTTGCGGGTGACAGCCTCACTACCCCATGAGTAATTCCCGGTGTCCAGCCTCAGGGCTCTCCACTTGACATTGCCTCCTCTCACACGGATTCTCCTTACAGTCTTGTTGCTTGAAAGTTTAGTGTTGGCTGGCTGACGACCCAACTCATACCTTCATTTAGCAATGAGAAAGGGAATTAATGAACAACATCTTAAACAGATCGACAGCACATCATAAAGAATGGATCCGCAATATCCCACTATTTTCAAAGTCCACGCAACTTCTTAGGGGAAGATCCTGAGCTATGTACTAGAAAGTAAGTCTGCCTCATGGCATGCGATTTGCAACTATATGATTTCACCGAAAGGCAAACGACAAATGCCCTTTTCTCTCATGCGGAGGGAAATGAACAACCTCACAATGCTCAAACAAATCAATGACAAGACCAATAGCCAATAAAGCAACACCACAAATTCCCCTCAGAGCTAGAAAGGTTTCAAAAAGAAAAGGACACCCAAACCGAACTTTCATGATGACTGATGAACGCGCCACAAAAGAGTGGCCGGTGTGACCATTAAGAGTGGCGCCACATCCTCCGGCTACACGAGCCAAACTCATCCATATTTACCGCTCCATGGCACTAATTAACCCTCTCGGCATCCTCAAGCCGCCGAGCGAACATGAAAAAAGGCCGACTTTCCCAACATATTCGGCAGCAGAGACAGAAAATCATCCGACCAGACTTGAATCGCATTCATCCCACATCTATTTCAATAACCCATCACACTCTGCTCCGTTCCACTTCCACGCGCCAATCTCCACAGCCGACAAACCCCCTAGACGCGCTACGACGCATTCCGACCACGAGAAAGCGAGCCAACAGCTAAGCTCAACGAGGAACCGAATGGAAGCCACAAAGACCCACGAAGCAAAAGAGAGGAAGAGAGAGAAAAGGAGTTTACTTTCGCTTCTTCCTCCAGGCCTTCTTCTTGCCACCGGTGGCGCGCCTCTTGTGCATGGAGTCCCGGGAGATACCTGCGTCACGGAACGCGACATTGATGAGGACCCAAATCCACAAACGCCAAAGGGTAGAGCAAGAGACGATTCAATGGCGATGCGGCATAGGGTGAGGGAGAGAAGATCTCACCCATCTTGGCTGAGCGGCGAGGGTCTTCTCTGCGCTCTGCAACTCGGCTTCGCTTACCGAAAACCCTAGCTCCTCCCACCACGTGCTTCTTATAGGGGTTCTTACTGTGACAAGGAGGTCATTATCGTCATTTTGTACGACCCCGCATTTCTAATAACAAGCATTTTTTTTTTCGCCCAAAAATAAAAACAAGCATTTTTTTTTCCGTCCGCCACTTCTTACAAGTAGTAATAAAATTCATAATATATTTGTTTCGATAATTATAGGAAAATATTGTTTTTAAAGATCTTGTGATTAGTAAAATAATTACATTTTGCAAGATTATAATGCCTAAAATATACGAGCTTTCTATCTAATCTCAATAAGACCAGGATATTATTAATATAATTTTATTAGTGAATAAATATACTATTTATCCTCAAATTTTGCACACCCAATACTTAGACTATTTCGAATTAAGAAATTATCCAAATTCTTATTAACAAGATCCATATTAATAAATAAAAAATTATATTGTTTTTGGATTTTGGAAGTGGACATCAATTAATCAAAAGCATATATCTAATTTTAACACACACACACACACACACTTTGTCAATGTTGTTATTACATGGGTTGATGGAATTATCTTTCTTATGAATCCCGACACATAATTCTCAAAATGTCAAATTGGCTTGCAATTGTTTCAGATACATGAATGTGCATATCATGAAATTTTCTGCTCCATGGCACAAGACATTCAATGCTTCCAGAGAATCCTATCGATTCTCGTCACGCTCCTTGTCCCACAAAACCAAGCGAGAGGTCATCCATAGTAGCTAGGGGTGTGCAATCGAACCGAGTATATCCAATTCCTTGATCAGCCCCCTGGAAAATAGGGTTGGGAACCGATTCCCAAAATTCAAAACCGATTTAAACCAGTCCGGGAACAAGTTCCAAGTGATTACCCACCTAGAAACCGATTCCTGGACCAGTTTTGGAACCGGTTTTATAAGTAGAGGTTCCTCCGATTTTTATTTTTACTCTCATAATCACACGACATTTTCCTCTTGACTCTTTCAAACACGCACGGCACTCCTCCTTTGTCATTCATCTTTCTCACTTGCTTTCCTCTCTCACCGGCTTCCTCTCACACCGTCTGACTATTGGACGGTGTTCATCGCTGCCAAATTCTTATTTATCACATAGATTGGCTCGCCTAATTTCTCTTTTGTTAAGGAGTTATGCTTACACAAATGAATAACTTTGTATAATAATTGTGAAAATAAGACTAAGATTAGACCCATATTTATTGCTAATTATTTGTCTTATGATTTCATTTATTATAATTAGCCTTGTGAATTCTTAATTTTTTGTTTAGTCAAAAAGCTTATGTATTTATTTATTACAATAAATTAGAACAATTACGTTATTTTATCGCGTATTAATATAAAATTCGAAATCGTATAGGATATCGGAAGATTATAAAACAAGTTCCAATGGAAACATGGTTGACCCCGAAATCGATCGGAAAAACAGGGTGAGTCGGATATAGGGTTACAAACAGGGTCGAGTATAGAGTCTAGAAAAGAAGAACCGGTTATACCAGGACTGAGTACAGAGTCTAGGTCTAGACCCTATCCACCCTGGACTCGATCAGCCCTAATAGTGGCGTTAAGAAAGTTAATTTACATTCACCAAGATTCGAACTCATAAGTCATGATGAACGTTTGAGTTTTGCCTGAGATCTATAGTGACCTAACATAACCGGACGATCTTGTACGCATATCCCACAGCTCATTTGCAATCCTCCATGCACAAAACCCATTTCGCAGATCCGCATTATGGGAAGCTAGCATAAAATACCGAGTTCTTCACTTCTCGGTCAGCTTCTTTGTATCGGACAAGCTCACTCGGACTTGTGAAAGAAAGGGCAAATGCTTGACTATGAATAACTTATGAACTCATCCTTGTACCAGGTACACACCATCCATCCACGAAGAAGCAGCGCAATGTTTCGGTCCAGTAATGCCCAAGTCTCATAAGTTTCAACTCTTCCCATACCTAGAAGCTGCATCGCATTTTGGAAGATTCTGCTTCCTCCTCCAGAAGGTTTTAGGTACGACTAAAGGGTTATACAATTACTTGCCGGAATCGGGAAACAGAGATCAGCTATAGCACATGTGCATCCTTCTTATGCACTCGTTATCCTAATTACCTGCGCCCAATGGACATGGATGATGCGCATGCACAAAACCAAGATACATGTCATGAGCACATAGTTAGAGTAGAGGAAAGGAATGAAGGAGCGCCAGAACTGTCCAGTAAAATAATATAACTATACTCTCAACAGCTGCAAGAGCTAAAACCAACTTGGTAGCTAAGGTTTCGAAGGTCGTTGTTAGGCTACCACACAGAAATGAAAAGGGGGGAAATTTGCTAAAGCTCTCAACGGGAAAACAAGCCCATCTATAGCTCACTGTCATCCACAGTTGCATCGCTCGGCTTTCCATTCACAGAAACAAGCTCAGTGTCAAAGATGAGTGTTGCTCCACCTGGTACAATTCACGCTCAAGTTTCAGGTCAATTATTTTTTTTTTTTTTAAATGCATGAAGATATGCAAACATCAGGTCCACGAACATATGCAACTATTTTCAATGCTATACAATGATATTTAGTTCGAGATGACATCATTGAGGGAATATTGTCGACAAGAACCCTCCAGCATTTATTGAGCTACACTAAAAGTTGAAAAAAGCGTGAGAAGATATATCTTGTTTGATTGAAGTATTTGTTTCTATCTCTTAGTGGTTTTCTCTTGTTACCAATTTTTTTTTGTGATTCTCCACGGTCAATTACTTGTCATGGTAAAGCTCAGCACCCTGTTGGCAAGATAGTCTAAACAAGACAGGACAAAGGAAAATTCCTACCAGGAATAGTCGGTGGTGAACCCTGGGCTCCGTAGCCAAGTTTTGCAGGAATTTTAAGCTTTCTCTTCTCACCAACACACATACCCAATAGTCCCTGGTCCCATCCTGCGTAAATGCAAAGAAACTCACATGGTTAGTGACCATTATACACTACTCTACCGACACAAAGGGAAAGATACAGCGGCCACGAAGAGGTTCGAGTGCTCTCTAAACCACTTGAAGTTTCATAAGGACATGGAGATCAGGCCTTGGCACCACACAAGAGATGTAATAGGATTGCCACCCCTCTTCTGATAGTTGAGAACTTAAGTCACCAATTTAGGGTGCAGAAAGTAAGATAAGATGCTTCCCGCTAGCCCAACCATAAATCTCATTTGATAGAATTCGTCCAGATTCTTTTTTCATTTAGGAATTAGTTACACTTATATTCTTAAGAGTGCTAACAGAAAATAAAAATTTGAGGGAAAAAATCAAGTTCCTCATGGATAACAAACCTCATGATGACACATTTCCTAGACTTCCTTCATAAAAGTGTGCTTTGCATAAAAGTACGAATGACTCTGGAGTGCTTATAATATCAGTAGTCTGATCAGATGCATAAAGCTATCTGGAAAGGAGTTTGTACATAAGAGGCATTAACTCTTAAAGCTAATATAAGGTTCGTGTTTAACAGAACACCACTGACCTTTTATTACTTGACCACTTCCAAGCTCGAATTCAATGGGATCACCTCTTTCAAAACTGGAGTCGAAAACAGTTCCATCAGTCAGCTTTCCCTGCCAACAATGACTAGAGTCATCACTTACCACTAACGATAGCCAAGAAAGGAATTACTCAAATTATACAATTTGACACAGTTCTTATATTCGGATTTTCCTTACAGATCAAGTACTTGAACTAACTGAAAATACACAAAGGAAAGGGCTGAATGTAGCAAAAATTTTACCCGATAGTGTACTTTGACTTTATCACCTTTGTGAGCCTGGATATCACATTTTTCTGGCTTGTACTGTACAGTGGAAAACAAAAATTCAGGTACCAAACTATCAAATTAAGACATCTCAATAATAGGTTACTAGTCTTTGCCATGCAGTATCATGAAATAATAAATGCTTCTCCTGCAAAATGTCAGTTCATATAGTAAAATGATATTGGTTTTCCCCCCTGATCACTGAAGTGCTATAATTCTTTATTCAATTAACTCCATCAGAAGTAACCATAGAATCAAACACAAACCAATGTTATTTTATTTAAAGTTTGTTTGGTGAAACCAATAGCATCAGCCCTAGCCCTAACCCAAATTGGAAATTAATGCATTTCAATGTACTCTGCAGCAGAGCATTTACATGAAGAAAGTCCACAAAACTATATCATCTTCATACATGTCGTTTAGCAGAAACAAAAACAAAAGGGACGCCTCAACAGGTAGACAGTTGGACTAACCATGCCATTGTGTCATTCATAACAAATCAACAAAGAAACAAACAGCCTAACTCCTGTAGTTGTGGCATATATAGAATTACCCAAGCAAGGCTGCAAATGAACTCACATAACTTTCAGTTAAGGATAAAAGAAAGAACCCAGATGGAACTTGTGTGACATATGCAGTGCATATCCAATGACTGGAGACCAATTAACCTCCCTCTGGCTACGTCATCGCTCTACATGCTCTTAGCCAAGCAAAGCACGATAACATTGGTATTATGTTTTCAACTATCAAAACCCGGGACCCGAGAGAAAACTTAAGTAGCTATGACTACAGAATCACTAGACTGATAACATCAAAAGTAAGAGCACAACGGAGAGATTGCCATTCCCTTATTCAGAACAGAGCCTAAATATGTTCCGCACGATTGGTACACCTAAACACAAACCAAATGCAAAAGTCCCACACCCTAAAAAAAGGTCACGTCTCGATCCCTCGGGTGCAAACGAACGCCACGCCCTCACGTGATGTCCTCACATTCCCTTCTCACATGAATACAAAGTATTATGTACCTCAATCTAAAAATTGCCAAAAACCCATGTCGCGAAGCGCCAGGAGGCGAGAAAACACAGCAAAAGCGAATTAGACACGAAGCAGAGAGCATGTTTCTCCACAAGAAGATCCCATCCGCGAGACGACAGGCCTATATGAGCTAAACCCATGAAGAGAAAACGACGAACGAGCGAACGAAAGCGGAACTGCGGAGGATTCTCACCTTCACGCCGATTTGCAAATCCGTCACGTCGCGGGTCTTGGCATTGGCTGCAAGTCAGGACATCGCGACGCTCAGTCAGGCGCAACATTCGAAAATTACGTTGCCATGCCTGTCCTCATCATCAGATCTAGAGAGAGAGAGAGAGAAAGAGAAGGGTTACCGAGAGCCAAGAGGAGCAAGAGAAGCGTAATGGAGAGGACGCTCGTGGCGCATCTGCTGAGACCCATCTCTCGAGCGCCGAATCGATTCCTGGAGAGAAGAAGAGAGAGAGAGAGAGAGAGAGAGAGAGAGACCGACGAACTGATGAAATCGCCGAGCGAGAGTTTCTGAATCAACTCGCCTTTTGCGCTCGATCGATGGAAACGCCGAGTCCTGGAAAATTGCACAATCGGTCCCTTAATTCACACCTATTTGCACTTCCGCCCCACTTCAGCAACATCCAAAAAAATAAAGCTTGAATGATAATTTAATTTGTGAATTATTTTCGGAAATATTTGAGGGACGATTTCGATTTCTTAAAGGGTTAATACCCTAAAAAACCCCAAACCGGTACACTTGTGACAAATTTACCCCAAACTATTTTTTTGACTATGAAAAACCCCAAACTGGTATACTTATGACAAATTTATCCCGACTGACTATAAAAAACTCTAAACCGGTACATTTATGATAAATTTACTCCTAAACTAATTTATTTGATTGGAAAAACCCCCAAAATGATAAATTTGTGACAAATATACCCTCTACTAAATTGGATTAATATCACAAAAAAATCACAAAAATTATAAACTATGACAAACGGAACGTAAAATTCTAAATTGGTATACTGATCAACTGTCACGTGTTATTTAACTTAATAATTTGAGAATAAAATTTAACGAAAATTAACAAAGGGTAAATTTGTCACAAATGTATTAATTTGGGGTAAATTTGTCAAAGGTATACCAGTTTGGGATTTTTGATGGTCAAAAAAATAGTTTGAGGTAAATTTATCACAAGTGTACCAGTTTGGGGTTTTTCAGGCTATTAGCCCTTTCTTAAAACCTTTGGAATTAATTTTAAACTTGTTCCATCAAAATATATTTAGTCAATTACGTATGAGGGAGAAGAAGAGATCACTTTGTGAACATAATTTAAATTGTGCATTTTCAGTATATCTTTCTTATAATGATAAAGCAGTTGTGGCATCCTTCAACCATGGTCTGTCATCCAATGAGATGTGCTTGAAATTAGACGAGTTACATGCATTTGCGAAGTTTTTCTAGATAAGACATTAGGTATCCAATTATAGAATATTAAAGATGGGAATAATGCCGAGGCGGCATCCATCAGACCTGTCATAGAGTTCAATATAAACAATGCACAAAACCAAAAAAATTCAAGCATCGAATGGTTATTTAAGCGAAGTTAATGATGCACTTTTGATTACTAAACTTCCAAAATTGAGGATTCATCTCGATTGGTTCTATTGCAAGGGAAATGTGAGGGTCCACTTTACTATGCCATGTGAATATCACAATTGCGAGCTTGAGACGATGTTGACGGTATTGTCCAAGCCCACAAAGGGCCCATAGCTGAACCAAATGGGCCCTTTGAGGGAGCTTTTGAGGGAGGTATTGATAAAGGGGTTTTTCTAAAATACAAATAGCGTTTAATGAATTGTAATTCTAAAGTGTATTGAGAAACAACTTTAACCAAAATACCGTTTTGTAAAATTTGCATTTGAAAATGACTTTTATTAAATTAAAAAAACAAAAAAACATTTGTTTTTTTTTTTTTAAAGTCTGGCCACCGGACCGCCGAATTTGGCTGCTAGATGGCCAAATCTGGCTGTTGGATGACATAGCCTGAGGTCACCCACCTCAAGCAACTGTCGCATGACCTCAGGCAGCTGCCTGGCTCACACGATTCAGGCCATTAGTTGCCTAGGTCGCGCGACCCAGACGACGCCTAAGGTTAGGCGATAGTCACCAGGGTTGCAGTTGCGACCCGACCATCAGCCTCCAATTGACTTCCGTGCGATGGTTTTGGAGAAGATGAACAGTACCGGGAACTTGCATTCTCAAGATGCAACTTCCCAAAATATCTCCAGAGCCATATTGGGTTAAAGGCCCTCAAAGCCGTTTGGAGATACAATTGCATCTTACTAATGTCACTCAAAAAATCGAACCAAATGCGTTTGCATTTGGCTAAAAGACTTTAGAGTCTCAAAGCCCCTTTCAAATGTTGAACCAAACGGCCCAAAATCAGCAAGCATGGCATCAGAAATGCTAGACAAGTAAGGAGAAAATAACATGTACAGCGATCACACTACACATCATGTCGACGTGACATCACTGTCCTAATCAAATTTCAAAACTCAACGACGGTTGGCTAAGAGAAATTATGCCGCCAGACCATGAAATGATACACCAGACAGCGTTGTTGTGAGACCACTGATGTATAAGATGCATTTTCCAGGGCCAGTTATGCAATGTATCGAGTGTCAAAACCCAGATGATCTTTGATCTTCAAGTACTCACGATCCTCATCGAACTATACAAGTCTTCACCAATTATCTCAAACAAGAATCATGATGTCATTCGTTTGAACTACTGTGGACAGATAAGCTGCCGTTTTCTATCATCACCAATATCAACCATCAACCAACACCGTAACATGAAAACTCTCACTGGATGCATCATCATCAATAAGTATGCATATTCCTTCATTTCTAAAGTCCAACAAGACTGATTATTAGCACGGTCCCAAGTGATATTGGAGGTGAAAAAGAAAAAAAAAAAACTCGCCTGATCTTCTTGAGCACGCCCTCCTCGAAATCTAAGAGGCACGACGCCAGATGCCCATCAATTTGCAATCCAAAGAGACTCAGTTAGGCAAATGAGACAATTGCCGCAGAACTTTGAAAAGATCACTCTTTCTCCAATCTTTTTCCCAGTGGCGAGAAGAGGATGATGAGCCGCGTGAAAACACAGAGGTTGCCAGCAAAACAGCATCCTCATCACCAGTATCGATCCTACGGACAGGGTTTATAACATAGCAAGTTTGTTTGCAATTCTTGCATGCCTAACAAGCTAGCCTCGTCCTAATGGCAGTTGCAGGAATTCATCTCTGTTTAACAGCAAATCCAACTAGACCAGATCATCTGTTTCTGGTGCAGATTATCAAGCAGATGTGCAAACTACAAATTACGCAGGCACAACATTGGAAGATTCCCTCAACAAGTGCCATGTTGCACATCATGAATGCTGGTATAGGATAGATACCGGTCATCTCGCAGGTTGAAAGCTTCTCCTCCAGCGTTATGGGCAAAGCATCAGAAATGTTTTTGATACCATTTAAGAGGCAGTGCAGACTCACTACATGTGATTCGGCGCTTTGTACACACCCTGCTGTCTTTTTAGGTCTTGACTGCATCAGCATTTCTACTCTACGCCAGCGAAATTCGGAGCCACGCAATCATGGACATAGAATTCTACTCTCGCGTAAGGAAATTTATGCCATTCAACAGGATCTTGTGATTCTTCTGGCCCATCATTGTATCCATCTTCCTAAATTCCTCCAGCAAATCAAAGGCTTCACTTCCCTTCCCTTCCCTGCACAATCCTTCCAACAATGTCTTATAAGTCAAAAGGTCCGGAGCCATTGCTTCGCGCAGCATATCAAACACGGCCTCTGTTGCCTCCTCAAATCTCCGCTCCATCGAAAGACTACAGATCAGAATCATATAAGCACTGCTCTTCGGCACCAGCCCTTTACTCCTCATTTCCTTATAAAACCCTAAACCCTGCCCGACCCTCCCCTTCTCGCACAACCCCTTCACGATGTAACTATACGTATACGCATTCGGTTCGCACCCATACAACCCCATCTCCCGGAACACCCGGATCGCGTCGTCGACCACGAGGCACTTGGAATAGGCCTTAATGATCATGTTCAGCACGAAGGTGTCCGGGATGACCCCGGACGCCTTCATCTGCTTCGCCATCGACCGGACGGCGTGCAGGTACACGTAGCACACGTGCAGCTTATTGAACCTCCTAAGCAGGGAATTGAACAGCAGAGTGTAGGTCTCGAGCGTGGGCTTACAGTCCTCGGAGCGGAGCATCTTCTTGTACACGTCGAAGGCGCGGTTGAAGAGGAACTTGCGGCCGCAGCAGAAGCGGATGACCGAGTTGTAGAGGGGCACGCTCATCTCGCAGGCCCCGGCGACGACCTCCTCGACGAGGGTCTCGGCGTGGCGGTAGCGGCGGCCGGAGATGAGGATCTTGATCATGGCGAGGTAGGCGGCGGCGTCGTGCCGGTAGCCCCGCTGCTGGGCGGCCCACCGGAAGATGTCGAGGGCGAGGTCGGGGTCGGACTGGGCGCGGAGGGCGTCGGCGACCTCGGGCGGGCCGAAGCCGGGCCGGAGCTTGTCGATCCAGCCCTCGAACTGCTTCTCGAGAGGGGTCTGTGTTCGGAGGCTAGGGTTCGACGGCGGCGGCGGCGGCGGCGGCGGCGGCGAGGGAGGTTGTGCTGGCGCGGTGGCGATCGGGCGGCGGAAACGGAGGGAGAGATTGAGGAGGTGCGAGGAGGATGAGAGGCGATTGGGTTTCGCGAGGAGTCGGAGGAGCGCCGGCATTGCAGAGAGAGAGAGAGAGAAACTGAAGGAGAAGCGAAGAAGACGAAGAGAGCAAGCAGCAGATAGAGAGGAGAAAAGGCCCTGTTTTTAACCGAGTTTTTATGGAAATAAGCATATGCAACATCTTTATAATTTGATTTAAATTTGATTAAGTGCTAAACATAATGTGCAATACCTAATTACAAAAAAAAAAAATACACATTTTTTGGTTCGACAGAAAATTTCTTTTAAAAGCAAGATTTGGAATAAAACGTGTTACACGAATCATCATCGCTATCGCTTGCTTTTCGAAAAAGAAATTACTAAATTTCTTATAATCGGGCCCATCTAGTTAACGTTTAAACTAGTGTAGTTTATTTAGAGTTATTCAAGAGGCGACATCCTCGACAAGGCTCATAATCGATGAAGATATTTGTTATAGAGTTGGGCACGATTTGTTTTGAGAAAAAACAAGCAATTTTGAGAATATTTTCTTAAAAATAATCTATCATTGTCATTAGAAATAATTAATTAATGAAAAATATTTTTATTATTAATAATAATTTATTTATAAATTTTTTTTGGATGATGAAAAAATCTTCTATTCATTCATTTGAACAATTCATATGATCCATCATGAAAATATTTTCTGAATAATCTATTTTTCACAAAATAAACACATCCTTAATGTGTTAAACAATTTCTTGGACATTTTGTGCTTTGCTTAGGGAGATATTCAGGACTATCTTTCAATCATTTGAATTATCGAATAAACAACACTTGAACCCTTTGAGTGCCAAGATTTGGTATGGGAGACAAAAAATGACACATTTTGCCTTGGAATTGAATTTTAATATAAATATTAATTAAAGTAAATTCAAAACTAAATTATTAAAAAAAAAAGCCCTCGCCCACCTTTTTCTACTTCTTATTTTTTAAAATATAATTTATTTTTGAATTTAATTTAATTAATATTTATATTAAAATTTAAATAAGAGGCAAAACGACATGATTTTGGCTCTCTTTGTTGGTTCAGCTCTCCAATGAGCCACATAGGTGAGTTATATTAAATAAAAATTGTCACGTAAGATTTTTGGGAGGTTTAACTAAATTTGGTACTCAGATTTCTTAATTTTCAAAAAAATTGACACATATATATACCTTTCGTAACTTTTAGCACTCCTATACTAAGTTTTGATATTTGCACTGTACTTTTTGCCTAGAAAAAAATACTATTCAATCTCAAAAGAAGTATATGATCGTTTATGTATATAAAGAAATTGGATTTAATCATGCAATCCAAACAATTTTATTTTTAACTACTTTCTTTTAGTCCAATTTTTAATTGATGAAGAAAAGTAAATGAACATTGATTTTAACTAGAAGCAACAGGGTAATTCTCAGTTATTTATCTGTTCATATATTTTTTTGCACATTTTAGAATAGACAGATTTATAAATTCTATATATATTATAATGTTTCTACCTCGCACGGTTCAATTCTAGCGCAATACAGACTAATTTCTCATTCTAATGAAGCACCAAAAGATCATGTAATCTCTTGCAGCTTATTGAAGAAAAACACTGGTGGAAACCAGCTACAAAGGCCAGAAGAATGGAACAAATCCAATGTCATCTCGCTAATTCATGAACAAAGAATGGACTATTGTAAATGACTGCTGGCTTGCCTCCGGAGCTAACGGTTATTTATTGGCTCGCGTCATCTGACCACGATCCGCTCGTTCCGGCGAGAAGGGCAGGGAAGCAGCTCAGAAACTAGCCGACCCTTGGGAACTTCTCCTTCCTCAGAGACTCGGCGATCCTCTTCGAGATGCAATAAGCCGTGGACTGTATGGTGATCATGGGATTCACTCCTACTGCGCTCGGGAGCATGCTCCCGTCGCACACGAACAGGCCTTTTGCCTCCCAACTCTCCCCATTCTCGTCGATCGCACCTGTGCCCTCGTTCGTGCCCATCCGGCAACTCCCCATCTGGTGTGCGGAGCAGTACATGGCCCAGTGTTCCTCTCTCGACCCCAGGCCTCCAGGAGTAGTGATCGAGTCCAGGAATTCCTCTATATCCTCTTGCTTAGCCCCTCTGCATTTGATTCTCTGCCCGTCGCTTCGGTACGTGCCAACTTCAACAGCACCAGCAGCGATCAGGATCCTCAGTGCCTGCCTCAACCCCAGCTTGAGGTTTTCCTTGTCTCCTTGGCTTAGCCTGTAAGTGATTACACCCTCCTCTTTGACGACTCCTGAGCCCTGGTCTCTAACTAATGCGAAAAGGTGAGCGGTTCTTGAATACTTGACCATGCTATTCTTCACTTCAGCCCCCGATACCCACGGGAACAGCGAGGCGAATGAACCGGGCCCGAGAGCTGGAGTTTCTATGATGGCCTGCACTTCAGAGGAATCTTCTGATTCCACCTTGTGGACTGACGTGATGATTCCTCCGTCATAGCTTCTGCCTCTGTAACCAGTTGAATTTTCAGGAAAGTAACCCCAAACTAGTAGAACCGGATGAAGGCGGAGGTTCCTGCCTATGTTAGGATTCTTCAACCCACTGGAGATAAGCAAAGGAGGCGTCAAGAGAGAGCCGCATGCCGAAATTGTCACCTTGGCCTCAATGCGGAGCTTCTTAAAGAAATCCCTACTCGAGACCATTGCAGTCACTCCAGAGCATCTGTGACCCACCTTCTCATCATTGCTGGTCTCAAGTATGAGTTTGTCTGCTTTGCATCCTGTCAAAATCACTGCACCGTGCTCAACAGCATCGACGAGCCATGTGCGGTCGGTACCGCGCTTCTCTCCCATTCGACAACCGTAGCAGCACCAGCCACAGTAATGGTTCTCTGGGGAGTTCCTCGGGACAGTTTCCACGTGTAAACCGAGGTTCAAACACCCTTTTCTAAGAATTTGATTCTGGAAGCCTTCCTCGGAGCAGTTCTCTGTAACGCCGATTCTTTTGCACACAGCGTCCATTGCAGATAAGTACTCAGGAGTTCCAAAAAGTGGGATTTTGTGATCCACAGACCATTCATGAAGTACAGAGCTTGGAGTCTTGATGGAAGCTGACCAGTTCACAGCAGAGCCTCCGCCTACAGTGGACCCCGCCATGATCATGAACTTCCCGTCGACGGTGGAGAGCAGCCCACCTGACTCGTACATTTGATTCAGCGAGGGGGCCTCCAGGGAGGAATAATCCTGCGGTGTGAAATAATCCCCTTTCTCCAGGACAACCACTTTCTGGCCAGACTGAGCAAGAACAGAGGCAGCAACTCCACCACCACAACCAGAACCAATTATCACGGCATCGCATTTAATATTGCAGCTATTCGTTTTGGGACATTCTGAGACTTTGAGGCCTTTTCCTTCCAGAGACTGAACAAGGGATGAGCCACTTTCATACATGGTCTCGATAGTTCCCTTTTCTAGAGGCCTCTCCCTCTTGGATTTCACTGGCTTCTCTCGAGTGTCAACCTCGTATCCAATCGCTTCCCATGAGAGGTTCTTGGAGTTCTCATCCGTCTGCAAGAAGAGAAATAAAGAGATCAATTTCTAAAAGCCTTAAAGCTCAAGGGCCGCACAAATGTTTAGCAACCTAAAAGCAGATAGCAGTAGAACACAGAACAATAGCAGTTATGCTGAATTATAATAAATAGAACTTCAGCACAAAGAAGAAACGTAAATTTCCTGAGAAAACAAAGAATTGTCATCTACATAGTATCAGGTGAAGATATAGAAACAGATGGAAGTAACCTAACTCTCTCCTTTCTGGACAATCTGATCGAGTAAGATCACTGTTTTGGCAGGACATCGAAACAGAAAGTTTATTATATCAGTGTTATCATCATCTTTCACAAATGTATGGAGAACTGTATCCAGAGTCTGCATGGAAAGCATTTATTTCGGGTTCTTTGAGCCTTGCTTAATCAATAGAGCTCATTGCCAGCTTTTTAATCAAACATCAATTTACACGAGTGCATCCTTTATTAAGATGAAAGAAAAATGCTGCAGTACTCTAGTTTAATAACTGGTATGATGTCTTAGTCAGCGTACCAACTCCCTAAACCAATCTTAGTAATGGATGCTTGGCATTGCTCGAGAAGAGAAACAACAAAAAGAAGACTTGCCCCAGCAAGACTCGTAGTTTCAACAAAAGTGGGCCCAGCCACCGATGTCGCAATCTTCCAATGGGCTTTGTTTCTATTACAGCTAGCCTAGTATACTTAATTCAATACAGTCTAAAGTCATTCCTCATGTCATCATCATTGTAGAATCTCCACCAAGACAAAGCTAACTTCCAAGACTTTAGCCAACATCATAACCTAACATCACCCGGACACAATATTCGAACACCACCAAGCACATGGATTTCTCTAAAATTCTCACCAGTCACCACCACAGCATTAATTAACCCCGAAAAGTCCAACTTGGATTTTATTTTAAAAAAAAAAAAAAACTGATACAGTTAAGAAAGAAAGGAACATTACCCTTGAGAAGAAGTGGAACAAGCAGAACACTTTGACCATCGCGAAGGCAACTTTCAGAGGGATCAGTTTCTTCTGCCTTGACCACCTGTTGAGGACTATCTCCCTCTTCTCCAATGGCATCTCGTGGAACTTGCGAATGAAGGGCCATCTCCAGTCCAAGCATAGAAACCCGCAGAGCAATAAGGTCCCCAATCTGTAGGATAGAATCTTCAAGACAAGGCTCACAACAAGCACAGCACTGCGCTGACCCCTCTTCGCCAGACGCTCTGCAATCTGCCCTCCATTACAGAACCAAAGGAAAGAAATCAGCTTCTGGTCCCAATTCGGGAATAATTTTTTCTTGGAAAAAGAAGCTAGCGGGAGAGACTCAACGCTCATATCGATCAAGAAGAAGATACCCTTTCGGGAAGGAAAAAAAAAAATCAAAGTCCTGAACAGAGATGAAATTATTGCAACCACGCCAGAAAGCCTTTGACTTTCCGTTTCTAATTGACTTGAACATGATTAGCAGCTACGTTTCACAGAACTACCTAAAAAAGGAACATTACCCAGCAAAGAAGACAACATAATGATCGGCCCACACCCAAAAAGAAAGAAACTTTACCGTGGCCGAGCATGGGTTATAATTCTACTTGCAGAAGTATGCATCAAACTGCTCTAAATCACTAACAGAAGCAACCAGAAAAGAGGAAAAAAAAGCAAAAAGGGGAACTTTTCGACCTCATCAGGGATCGGATGCTGAGACCCAGAAGCCCGGAAGAAGAAGTACACGGCCTCATTGCGAGGGCCGTCCTCGTCGATGCTGTCCGGCGAGAGGGGAGGCAGGAGGGTCTCGCACATGGCGGCGAGCGACTGGATTTGGTCGGCGGAGAAGCCATGGCTGAAGCCGGCCTCTCTCCCCACTCTGCTCAACAGAGGATGGCCGTCTCTTCCCATCGTCCCGAGCGAAGCGAAGCGTCCTCGTGAGAAGGATGACGCACGCCTCTCCGCACGTGACAGAGACAGAGAGACAGAGACAGATACAGAGAGTTATTCGTTCTGGTACACGACTGACGACGAAGCCTGTTCAATTTATAGGCCTCGTGGAAGTCGGCCATTAATTATTCACGGATTTCAAGCGTGCTCCGATAGGACTCTCACGCCTCCCTCTGATTTCCAGGTCGTCCGTCTTCCCCCGATCGTGAACGAAATCGGAAGTACAATCCAAACGGGTCGGTCCAGAATCGAACCCGCCGCCCTCCGCCTCGTCCTAAAAAGACTCATCTTTTGCCCGAAAGATGGTGTGAACTTACTGTTAATTCGACAAAAAAAACTTACTGTTAATTCGATGTAAAACCACGAAGCATGGGGACTCTCCATTGGGTTGTCGTCAATTCGTGTGCATTGTCAACTTCCGATATATAAATTTGTTTTTTTTTTTTTTTTGGTCAGGCAACTTCCAATATTGAAAAGAACGGGAATTGGGTCAATTTTGAGAATCGGGACACGACGGAAAGTCCGTGGCCTAGAAACGGAAAGGCACCCCATCAATTGGTTAACTTCAATGGTCGTTTTTGGGGTGGGGTTGGGGTGCATGTCTGATAGGTGCGCATCGGAGAAGACGTGCCATGATGGGTCCCTCTCGGGATATTTTCTTTTCTCCAAGAAAAAAATGACCTAAATAATGTTTGAGTTTTAATTTAATTTGTAATGTGATCTCTAAATTTTTTAACGTTTAATATTTCTATAATATTCTATAGATCATGTTTTAAAGGTATAGGGATTACACTGAATAAATTATAAAATTTATGGATCACATTACATATTAAATTAAAGTTTGAAACCACTTTGAATAAATTAAAATTTAAGAATTATTATGAAATTATATATATCATTATTCCTTTCTCAAAAAAAAAAAAATTGTTGGATCTGGGCAGGCCACATGAGCTCCAAAAATCAAAGTCTCATCTTGTTGCGACACGTCTTAACTGTCTCTTTCTAGGAGAAATGACAATTATTGTCATTAATGGTTGCTTGATTTTTTTGGTAAGGAAAAACGAAAGATTATCACTTTTGGCAACCTGTTCGTCCTCCTCCATAATGAAAACATTGAAAAGCCCCCCCAAAATCATGTTCAATCCGGTGCGGAATCTCTCTCGAAAGATGGAAAAGTTTTGTCTGGAACCATGGATGGTTGCATGTTCTCCGTCTACTCTCCCACTGGTATAGGGGTTGAATGTCAGGTGTGTTTGAACAGGTCAGATTTGCAGTCACATCTAATAGAAATCGCTAAGTTTTATTGCTCTGTACTTTCAAATTTGCTTATCTTCGCGTTCTATGGAGGCTTTCATTTTCTTGAATTTTAGGCTACCTTCTAGTGTGTCTATACTGCGGTTCTTAGTGTTATAACTTTTTACGACTTCTATGAAAATAGATAAAAGAATGGATGCTTCTTTCGATGATATTATGGAAAGAATAGTTGTATTATGTAGGGGTGATCGGTTCTCATCTAGTAACAAGAAACCGAACCACACTGAGTCGGTTAGCGGTTCCATGAGTTTGGAATCACCCTAAATCAAACAAACCTCAGACCTCAATCTTTAAAGATAGATTTGGCATTGCCAAGAATATAATATCTTTATAATCACCAGTGTAGATCCTCAACATCGGTTCCCACGCCCTATTAGCATTCAAGATCAGCAATCGAAAATCCAATCACAAATCCTTGAACCACAACAAAAACAAATAGAAATTCAAGATGTTACCAAATAAGAAAATCCAGGATCTTCCCTCCTAACCCCCTCCGAAGGAGTAGAGACAATGAAGAATCAACGTTTATCCCAAAAAAAAAAAAAAATCGACATCGCCTAATCTTAACATTTCGCAAATTCTTAATTTTTCGCAAATTCTTAAAATTGTAAAAAAAAAAAAAAAAAAAAAACCTTCTAGAAAGCCCTCGTCTTCACGTTAAAGACATTTATGCAATTGCCCAATCTAAGTCGAGAACAACCATATTAGGGCCCCTCGAATACGCTAATGTCCACTCGAGGACCGTGTTATTAAATGGCATTCGCTATGTTGCTCTCATGTTCAGGAATCAGTCGACTTCCTCGGGACTCCTGTTCACACGATGAGACACCGATTTCCATTTAAAACCATCACCCTTTACATTAAATTATCGGAAAAAGCCGCTGAAAGTTCCACATTATGCCGTGTCTGTGTCAAGATCAACCATATTGGGGTCCATCCAATGCACTAATGTCCACTCGAGAACCATGCTCTTAAATGACGTTTGCTCTATTTGTTCTCGTGTTCAAAATCAACCCATATCCTTTAGTCTTCCCACATGGGACTCTTGTTCACACACGAAGACACCGATACCCATTTATAGCCATCACCTGTTACATTATAATTACGAGAAAAAGCTACTCAAAACTCCAAATTATACTGTCTCTAAGACATTTACCTTTAACTTTTTTTTTTTTACGATATCAAAAATCCCAAATTTATATATGCATGGCACATTGGAGCCATCAATGAGCATCTTTAAAATTTTGCTTGCATGAATAACGGAAGGTAAATGGTGTTGACATGGCGCTCATGTTAAGTTGCAACCTTTGTTGACTATGACCCCTTATGGGCTTAAATGTGACAAGCCTTGAACAAGGATTCGATTACACTTGATTACTCTGATGTCCTTCTAATACTTTCTTTTATTTTAAAAATGTTTGACAGGCAGGTTGAATTCCATACCATCTACATGCATCATACATTATTGCATTGAAAATGGGACTTTCAATCCAAACAAAAATAACCTTCATCGCATTTCCGTGGGCAAAATTTAGGTTTCAATCAAACTCTGAATAAAACCTTAGCAAGCTCACCTTGAAAGAGGGCCCACCCACGCTAGTCGATCGAGGGGTAGTTGATGGGAACATTTTTTATTGGTGACGGTCCGAATTAAACTTGATCTTGGCCCGTCTCCTATGTAAATTTCGACCAGCCCCCTCGTGCTCTGTCAGTGGCCGAATTTTTGCCCCTTTGTGGGCTTAAATTTTGGTTAGAAAAATCATATGAGAGGACCTCGATAAAGAGCAAATGTATCATTCAGGTATGAGTTGGAGGCTTTTTTTGTGGCTTTCTACCTAAAATTATTAATGCAAGTTTCTACTTCTTATCAAATGCAATGTGTGTATATCATTTATGGTTCATAAATAATACTTGCACGAGTGATTAAGAAAGTTTGTAACAGACAAATTAAATTTCCGATCGAGGTCGGCCGACCCCGACCAGCAAAAGGGACGCACCATCCAACGCTTCAACGAATTCTCAGGAGTGAAAATATTCGTCGATGTGCAAATAATTCATGTCAAATACACGTAAATCCCCCCCAATTTTTTCTCTTCTTTTTTGCCCTAACGAAAGCGTCTTAGACAACGATGGCCTCTCGTCGTGGAGGACCGCCTCGGCACCAGTTGAATTTGGCACACGGACGGGTGTAATTTTGCGCCGGCGTGGGAGGAGCATGCCGACTCTGGCAATGGGGCGGAGGGTGGGGCCTTTTGCACGGGTCGATCACTCCTATCACAATTGACCGGGACCATGCGACGCGGCGGAGTTCTGCCTCAGTTCCGGGGCTCATCGCCGGCTCGAGGCCGGGGCTCCCTGCCTTGGCACGGCAAACCGCCACCGTGCCGATGAGCACCAAGAAGAGGAGCCCCAGCTTCATGATCTTTCTTCTGTTCTCAAAATAATTGTGAGGGTTGTTATCGTATTTATAGCAATTAAACAGTATTCCTGCAATTATGAGGCTTTAGTTGCCTAAATTTACCAATTCACTATTGCCGGATTGAACGTACATTTAATGTTATTATTGATCTTTTCCTGATTTGATAGTTTGGGCATGTAATTAAAACCGTACGGTGATATAATTAAAAGGTTGCTTCATAATCATTATGAAAAGAAGGAAAATTTTAAATAAGGGTACAAAGGCCCTTGCTTTTTCAAATAAAAATTCGTAATGAATCTTATTTAAAATAAAGGCCAAAGTGATCAAATCGTCTTAAATAAGAGCATAAACTTCTAAATCGTCTTAAATAAGGACCTTTGGCCCACCGGTGAGCATTTCGGTTATCAAAAAATGGGTATTTTAGTCAAAAAATTGTAACTATATTTTTAAAATTAGATTTTTTCTTTTTTTTCCTTCCTCAGCCATTGCTTGAGTTTGGCAACCTCTACCATGGCCGACAGAGGGAAAAGGGAAAAAGAAAAAGAAATAAACAAAAAAATTAAATTGTAAAAAATGAAAATATCCTTCAGTTTAAGAGGCTACGCCCTTTTTTGAAATCAATATAACCACTTCAAACCTTCATCTAAGGCGATTTGACCACTTCAAACTCTTATTTAAAACAAAATCCACTTCAAGTTATTATTTGAGAAAACAATGACACTTCAAGCCCTTCTTTGACATTTTACTATGAAAATATTCTAATAAATTATAAAATGCGTGCTATTTCTTTTTGAAGATTACAGTTTCAAAGTATTTTAGAGCCGTTTGTTTGAGCAGGTAATTTTTTTAATTACCAAAATTTTAAGGATAATACCAAAAAAGTTCTAAACATTTTCATATTGATACTAAATCAATCATAAACCTTTTAACTAAATTAATTTAGTCATAAATATTTTCATATTGATACTATTGAATTCATCGGATCAGTTTTGATAAAAAAAAAAAATCATTGACATTGACGTGACTGTCCTATATGGCATGATCGATGTTAACATGAATATTTTTAAATAAATTTTCGAGATTTTTATTTTTATTTCCATTTTTTCTATTAAGAGCCAGCAAGGTGTTGCCAATCAACAAGCCCAGGCCACTGGGCGAGGGCCTGGCAACAGGCAAGGACAATAAGCCCTCGTCGGCCACTAGACGAGGGCCGTGGTATCCTATTGTATTTGTTCGTGCTTTACATTTGAATCTTATTTGGACCGTGAATAGATACCACCACCAATTCCGAACCATTACGTCCTACTGGGGGGGACATCCAACAGGCCCATGAGAATCGAATGGGGCCCGACTAATCATCAATCTCGACCTCTCGTTTGTGTCCTCGGGTCACTTCGGACATGTTGGACCAAGCTCTTGGAAGATTGTTCTATTTCATTTATTTATTTACTTTCTTGATTTTTGCATTTATTGGCTACATATTAAGCGCATTGATCAGCCTTTTTTTTATGTTATTTTATAATTCGATAAATAAACATCATCGGACTTCAAAACCTTACTATCCCTTGATTGGTTTTTAAAGATGCAAACGAATTCGTTAGAAAAAGGCCGATAAAGGGTTCCTACCAAAACAATTACTAGAGAATTGATGAGTATCATTTTGCGGCCACTTCAGCAAAAACTGTCCACCAACCCTGAGGTGCAATATGGCAAATGCACTTAGAGTGCCACAAATTGAAAAAACTGGGAAATATTTGGGGATTAATGAAAAAAGATATGTTCGCGTGGATACTTGCAAGGATAAACACAAAACTCGAAAGTTGGAAAGAACAGTTATTATCAAAAGCAAAAGGAAATTTTTAAAATCAGTTGTGCAGGCCATCCCTCAATATGCTATGGCTATATTTTTTGTCTCTATATGTAAGGCTATCGAGAGGAGGATTTTTTGGTGGAAAACAAACAGCAAAAATACATAAAAGAATTCACTGGAAGGGCTGGGAAACTAAAACCACAAAGAAATCAATTAGGTTTTTTTCTTTCAATTTTCTTTATTCTCACAAGACACTAAATCTTTATTGAGCAAAGTGATGCAGGGCCTATACTATCCTAATGGAGACTTCTGGAAAGCTGGCGATGGATCCCGACCCTCATGGGGTTGGCAGAGCATAATTCGGGGTAGGGATTCCATTTGGCCACACACCATGTTCTTAGTGGGGAATGGTAGAAACCTGTCAATCAGAACGGATAAATGGATACCAAGCGGTCCAATCGGAGGTCCGGCAACAAGAAACGAACCGGAACATGTGGCGGATCTAATTGAACCCGAAAACAGCACATGGAAAACCCAGCTAGTTGAATCGCTGTTCGACGACAGAATTGCCAAAGAAGTACTTGCCACACCTATTGGAGGACCACACAAGACCGACAAACTAGTTTGGATACATAACAAATCCGGTCTCTACTCGGTGAAAAGCGGCTATCACGCGGTCGAGAACATCCAAGCAAACACACCAATCAAAGAACCACATCGCACCATATAAACCCGCATCTATGGAAATTGATATGGCAAATTAAAACTCTCCCAAAAATCAGGTTTTTTCTCCGGTAAGCCACCCATAATGCTCTACCTACTCGGGAAAATCTATACCGGAAAAAGATTGTACCGATCCCATTTGCTCTCTCTGCAGAACGGAGGCGGAAACTGTTGAACACCTCCTCCTTCTTTGCCCATGGACAAACCAGATCTGGAGTGCCGCACCTCTGCAAATCAAGATCTCAAGATATGGGTTATCTCAACTAGATGATTGGCTGGTCAATTGCAACAGCAACCCTCAACTCACCAAGAAACTCGAACTAATAGTTGCCGTCCTCTGGAGCATCTGGAAGGGGCGCAACCAGTCCCTATTCGAGCGGCGTCCCCTGCATCCACAACAAGCCATGCTTCAGGCGCAAACCCTCCATGCGACAGTCAACTCCGTGACTCACCAAAAGCAGAAAGCAAGGAGGCTTACCGTAAGACCTGACCGCTGGTCACCGCCACTTCCCCATCAGCTGAAGGTAAACTTTGACGCCTCTTTTGTTGACTCCGAAGTCGTGGAAGCGGGGACCGCCGACTACCGCGGACGAGGCGTGGCGTGCATTGTAGGGACTCTCGCGGATGCCAACGGTTTGCGAGAGTGGTGGAGGCGCAATCGGCGGAGCGGCGAAACCTTGGCCTTGCTTCAAACCCTAGATCTGTTGGCACCCCGTGCGGACCTCTCGCCGGAAGTACACTCGACGCTCCATAAACAATTTAACCACTTCGAATGTGAACTAAGATATCTCTTGACCGGGCCCGAACAAAATTGCGGGGATTCCGCGACCTCTCTCGCCCATTGTGATCGAGCAACTAACCGCCCGATTTTCTATTTCAAGGCCTGAAATTTTATCCCTTCCAATTGGTTGTCCCACCCCGACATCTTATTTTATTATGCTATGACGCTCTTGATGTAACTCGCCTAAATAAAAAATAATTATTTCTAAAAAAAAAAAAAAAAAGGTCTTGATGGACTTTCGTGTCTTGTTAATGAAACTAGTTTTGCAGGATTTTTTTTTTCCATTTTTCTAAAGATATTATCAAAGAGCAGTCTGTAGAAATTTTATCAGTGATATTATGATTTTTAATCGATTAACTATTTATTGTTAAGTTTTAATAAGTGATGAGTCCGCCCACAGCCTCGAGTAAACATAAAATATCGTTCCAGTTTTCATCGACTTTGTCTTGATTGGTTGGTTAAAGGACCGAGAGGGACAGTGAGCCTTTCTGACCTCCTCAAGTCATTGTCTTCTACTTGCCATATCAAGTTATAACTACTCAACACCACTTATAATCTAAATCTCCAAAATTGACGAGCCTGTCGTCGCAATCTGATCAAGATGCTAGAAATCGAGAAGTTCTCTCTACATGAGGCAGCCCACAATCAGGCACCATGGCACAAGTTGCGAGGTAGATCGGATTAGCGGCCGACTCATCCTTTTCCATCACTCGGTCAAACGAAGGGTGGGAGCAGCGGTCGATAAAGAAACCGACAAAATCTCTGGCGGGCCTCGAACGTTAGTTGCAGCGCCCGGTCCGAATGTCCGCTTATCGATGTCGGAAATGCAGTTTCGACCCAAAAAATAAGATAGCAACGACGGAAAAGCAGTCAAAACGACTCGTGGGCCACGGTCGTTTTGATGGTTTTGGACTCCGGACCACGGTTTCGCACTCCAGCTCATCGAATTGCCGATTAAATAAATCGAGTTTCATTTTATTATTTGATATTTTCGGTGTCAAAAGTTGCCCTCCCATGCGAGCTTTGCCTGGCTGCGCATGCAAAAGGGCCGACGATTTAAATTATATTAAAGGTCAACCCAAGTTATGTGACGTCATATCTCTTAGGTCTTATTTTATTGGGATTTTCGTTTCGGCCAATGCGTCCCTTCCATCAACGCTAGAGCTCTAATCCAAAACTGGTGTAGAGCGAGAGAAAAAAAAATTGGTTTTTGGGGTTTGCGCGTGCCGTTGGGAATCACGAGCCAACGACTTCTCATCGTGTTTTTCAAAATGTTCGATTGAATAAAGAGATAATTTTCTTTTTGATTATGTCGTTTTTAATGGAGTCCGATGGTCCAATGCATCGCAATTATTTTTTCTTAATTCTTTATTTTGCAATCCTATCGTATTGCATCTAACATGATCGCCAATTGAATTATCTATCTTACTTTTTTAGTAGATCTATCGAATGTCTTATAAATGTTGAAGAACTACCGACAATGAATAACCCTATATGTAATCATCTACTTAGATGACATAGTATGTGATTTGGTCCTTTGAAGATATACCAGAAGCTTGAATTTGAGCAACAAGTTCTCAAAGAAAGAGGATCAATAAATTCGCGCCAATATGAGATTTAATAACAATATATTGTTGAGCAATTTAGATACTTATTCAATATTGAACACGATGCTTTTAGTTGAATGTTATCAAACTTGTCTCATCGACTAGTTGTTTTTTCAAAGATTGGTTTATACACTCTAGCATTGCTTGTGTGTATCAATCCACATGGTTAGGTCAATGGCTTAGCCGCTTAGCGATGAGAGCAACTAGTGTCAGAGGCGGTAGAAAGAAAGAGGCACATGCTCGGAAAAAAAGTGATTATATCATCACATGAATTTGTAGAGATACGATTTCACAAAGTGATTTGGAAAATTCTCAATCTATCTATCATGTATATCAAAAATGTCCATTTTCACATTATACAGATGCACCATACAGTCCTATTTTTCTATATTTCATCCTCATCAATCATGGAATGGTGAGTAATATTAATTCATTCTTAAAAAAGAAAAAAACAATTCATAGCACTCACTACTCAAGATAAGCCTAAATAGATAAGTGAGATGTTGACAATGACATGATCACTTATCCCACCTGAACTTCTCCTTCTTTTTTTTTATTTTTTATCTTATCCCAAACACTAATATATTTTGTCCCTATTGCAAAATTAGTATATGGTAGCGTATATCTGCCATATACTAATAGACTTCACTCAAAGATACGAATATGCAATAAAAATTATATATAGAAACTAAATTTACTTAGGAAAAAATATCTCCAAAAATGGTTTTTTGGGATATTTATTTATTCTTCCCCCAAACCAAACCGCGGGCCCCACTCCCAGTCACCACCCAATCAAACCGGCCGATATGTTTCGGCGCGGGTGGCTGGTGGGCCCCATCTATCATCTTTTTTTTCCCTCTGCAAACCCTATCCACTCCACTCCATCACTCTCTCTCTCCTCTGCGACGAACTGACCGCATCGTCGACCGAATTCCTCCCCAAATCCTTTCTCTCCCTCGCTCTCTCTCTCTGGAGTATCCCCTTGCTGTTGATGGACAGCCGCCTCTTCACTCGCGCCACCCGGACGCCGCCGCCGCCGCCGCCGCCGTCGCCGTCGCTCCTGCTCCCGGCCGCCCGCAGGCCCTGGCCCGAGAAGCCGGGCTTGGGCGCGCGGATCGCCGGCCGCCGCCCGCGTCGATCGCTGGCCGTCGCCGCCAGCGCGAGCCGCTGCGAGTCGAGCAGCCTGAACACGCCCCTGGTGCCGGAGTCGGCCGCGGGGCGGTACCTGACGCGGGTCCTCCAGAACCAGCGGCAGCTGTTCCACGCCGCCGTGGCGGAGGAGCTGAAGCAGCTCGCCGACGACCGCGACGCGGCGGTTTCGCGCGTGCTGCTCAGCGCCGGCTCCGACGAGGCTTGCCTCCACAGGTACTACTGGCTTGCTTTGTCGATCGATTGTTTGGGTTTGACTGTATCTAGACAGGCACAGTTTGAACCTTGAGGTTTGCCGGATGATATTCTGTGGAGAAAATTCAATTGGATTACATAATAAAATATCCTTTGTTTGGCATTCAGATTGAAGGAGGGTTGTTTCATTAACTTACTGGCTTCTAGATTGAGATATAGTTCTCAAGTGATCATTCTGTCGTGACATCGAAAGACAAATTACCAAACCATATTTAGCAAACGGGAACTGTTAGACTGGTATGCTGAAATTGACTAGTCTTGTCTGTTGAGAGAATTTAAGGAATACAGTGCATGGAGCTGGCTTAAACTTTTCATGATGGCAATGAGAAACAAAAAGTGGTCCTTTTGTACGTTTTGGCAATAGGGAAATATGACTTCTGGAGTTGAATTGGACTTACTGGTCATACTTCAACATGCTTATCTTACACATATAGTCTCCAACTTGACTCTTTGATTTTGTTTATGGAAATCCAAGATGGATTAGTTTCTGCTGGTATTGTCTAAATTGTTTGAGAGATCAGGGCTGCTTTGCCTAAAAAGAAAATTTTGGTTGATATAATCATTATTTAGAACATTGTTTGCATGAAAAATAGAGAAAGAGCTGTTCGGTTTATAGGTAATGGCAACTTATAAGATGAGTAACTGAATTGAGGTACAACATGCCACTGATGGTTTACTTATGCTCTCTGTGAGTTCTGTCGTTTTGCTAAACATTTGGGCCCCAGAATGCAAATTCACAAGCATGTGAAAAGATGGAAGCAAGCACGAGAATTTGTGTTTCCTTTATATGATGGAGAAAAAGCTGAAAGACGAATCCATCCTCTGAAGAGTCTGAAGATAACCTCATTTACTTCACTAGCAGCCTTTTGGTATTTTTGCCTGCATAGATGGTGGTGCATAAAAGGTGTATATCAATGATGATAGAGTTAACCATCAACAAGAATTTGAGCTTACTCATGAAGTCTTGGTCGTGTATATTCTTCCAGAATTATACAATATGGCCTGCCATTTGTTAGCATTCACAAGCAAATATGACAATACTCTGAGAGCTGTACTCACAACCAAAGAATTAGTCAAAGTCTTCATGTCTGCACAATAACCCTAAGTTGCTAGCTCCACATGTGCCTTATATGTTGCCTTTGTCCATCTCCTTGCTGCTATACTTTCCAACAGCTAAGTATTTCTGCTCGGATATGGTGCCATCTTGAGGGATGGATAAATGGCTTTCTGGAAGTGCATGACAGAAGATAGTGTGTTTTGGCTAATTAAGTAAATCTGATAGAGCAAGATGAAAACTCGAAGCTTGATAGTGAAGAATGGTAAAAAACAAGCATGATCTAGCATGAGAGTGCCCTGCTTTACCCACTCTACACCCTTTCCCAACGATGCTTGGACTCATTTTTCCCTATTATAGAAGTGTACTGTCAAAGTTCTTTTCTGACCTGCTAAACCTTTACTCGACTACATATTTTTCTCAGTGCGATATTCCTTACTAATTGTTTCTTCTGGATCTCATTATGACTTTGTTCAGAACTATATTATCTCCCTGCTGTTTATCGAGTTTGAATGAGTTTTAGTCTAAACAGTTTTAACTAGGATAGTTTTTGTGAATAATGTGCCTGCTGCAGTTCTTAAAGACAGATACATGACTAGTGGTATTTCGTCATCAGTCATTGTTATAGCGTACACTATTGAATTATATCTACTGTCTCGCATATACAGATTTTTTATTTATTGTAATAATTACAGTTTCAACTCGCTGGCCCATTAAAAGATATCATGCCAGCACCACAGATCTTCACACTTTCATGACATAAGCAGTTGTCAACAATTTCGGGTTTTAAATACCTTCCCAAGATTGAACTGTACATTTGAAACAGTTCAAAGCAGGAGGATCACTTGGAAATGGGGATGATGCTAGAAGCGGCTTTCTTAAACATCTGAAACATCAGAGTATGAAAAGAGCATCGTGCCAATTTCCACTTGACTGTCTGGCCTGTGTAGTAAGCAGTGAGGAAAACATTGGGTGTTAGAAGTAGTAGCCATGATTTCTGGGATTCTTTGTGAATTGAAGACATGATGATGGTCAATCAGAAGCAAGAAAAATGCCAGATTGCCTGCATGTCGATTAACTGAAGCATGTATTTCTGAAATTTCATGTTTCAATTCTGGCTGAAGCTTTAGATCTTTCCTTTGATCTGATTAAACTGTGCATGTGAAACCCAGGAGGATTGCAGAAATCAAAGAGCGCGATCGTCAAGTTGCAATCAAAGATGTTATGTACATGCTTATACTTTACAAGTTCTCAGAAATCAGAGTTCATTTGGTGCCCAAGCTTTCCAGATGCATTTACAATGGCAGACTAGAGATATGGCCTGCAAAAGACTGGGAATTAGAATCCATTCACGGCATCGATGTTTTGGAGTTGATAAAAGAGCACGTCGCTGCTGTCATTGGCCTGAGAGTAGATTCTAGTGTTACAGACAACTGGGCGACTACTCACATTCAACGACTCCAACTCGGCCAACTTTATGCAGCCTCTGTTTTATATGGTTACTTCTTGAAATCTGCTTCTTTGAGGCACCACCTTGAGTGTAGTCTAGCTTTATCTCCCCAGGGACACCGCGTCTTCCAAAGGAACTCTCTTCACTCTCCGAAAATTTGGCCGTATGGGTGGAACAATCTTGTTTGTGGTCGTGTCAGCAATGATAAACTCTCTTTAGGCCAAGCATCAATTCAGGATGGAAACCATGGAAAGTTGAGATGTTATGTGATGGGATTTGACCCCGAGACCTTGCAGAGATGCGCAAAAGTCAGATCCAGGGAAGCCATGGATCTAATTGAGAAGCATAGCTGTGCTCTGTTTGGGGATGGGAAGATGGGTTTGATCAGTAGTGATGACGTCATACTTACCTCATTTTCGAGCCTGAAGAGATTGGTTCTGGAGGCTATAGCATTCGGTTCCTTCCTTTGGGATGTGGAAGAGCATGTCGATACTGTTTATAAGCTCAACGATAACTGACAGGAAGGGTCAGGGGTGCAGACCTAAGTATATAAGAGCTTTTGGATGGTGCAAGCTTTTGGATGGTACAGGAAGGGTCAGGGGTTCATCTCTGTCAGCCACAGATGTATATAAGAGCTCGACTAAGGAGCGCGAACTGTCCCGTTCACCTCTTGTACATAGGAGTTTCAGGCATGGCAATCTTCTGTTTTATATGACGGTTTCAAGAGTGACGTGTATAGCTTTTGGATGGTGCAAGCTTTTGCTGCACGGTATATAAATTGAATGAACTGGTAGTAAAAACTTCACAAGCACAACCTGTTTCCTGTTTCTTTCATGGACCGAGATTTTGGGCTATGGATTTTCAATACTACAACTAAACTTCCGAGGCAAGGTAAAGAACGTTGCGTGGAAGCTTTCTCTCTATCAAGTCTTTTACTTCATGCCACAAGGCCAGCGCGACATCTAAGCTGATGCTTTTACGGAATGTCTTAATTGCGTCATCAAAAACATTATCGTAGGTTCTATGGGGAGTTCTTAGGTCGGCTGAGGATTATTTCGTGAGTAAATATGGACCATCGGATTTGTGTTTATCAAATCAAATCCGGAAAGACGAGAGAAAAGTGTTAACCGGTTCAAACCGGTTGATGTCATTGACTTCTTGTTAAAGTCAAGCGTCCCGTGCTAAACTCTCCAAACTCTTCTTTGCCCCTTTTTGTGGATCTGTTTTCTTTATTTACATTGATAATAAATACTGTACTCGTGAAAGTTTTAAAACTGTTACATGAGAATTTTGGAAATTGAATTTTCGTGAACTATAGAATTCAAAGCGCTTGGTTCAAACAAGTAAACTCCCTCACCAATTCTAGTGATTTATATGTTTTTTGTTCTTTGGAAAATCTTTATGTATATTAACTATTATTTTAGTTTAAAAAACTCTTATGGTTAAATTTCAAAATAACAAAGATCGTTCGAGCGTCACCGTGGGACGCATGAAGGAAAGACAAACCCGGTTGCCCCCCATTGAGGATTAGATCCTCGAGGGATTGTAGAACTCCCTTTGAGAATTGGATCCATTGAACAGTTGTAATTTCTTTCTTTTCGATCTGATGGCGAAAATCCGTAGAGGCGCGGCATCTACAAGGACCATAGACTCGCCCATTCTTACAATGACACGGTGATGTGAATACAGAAATTCATCTTTTTCGAAAGTCAAGTCGTGAATAATTTTCAATCCACGAAGAAAAGTATTCGGCAAATTATACAAGATGGACCATTAAGACCGCGCTGATTATAGTGTGTCGTCACATTTTAGTTTCATATATTTGTACGAAATATTAAGCAACGGGAATACATGATCGTTAAAAGCGAATTTGTATAAACGGAGGTCTTGTATTTGTCATGGACGAGTTTTTAAAATCATTTAAGATGCTGCTTGGCTTTTTTCTACTCTTTTTTCATGTGATGTATGTGCTCAAGCTAATGCATGATTTTTTCGGCCCAAAAAAAAAAAGATTAGCAGGTGTTTCTGATATTAATAAAGTGAGTAATCTAGTGAATTATAGACCATTCATACTTTAAAATTCTGTTCGTTTCACGGAAATAGTTTTCAGGAAAATGTTTTCCGGATTTTCCGGCGTTCGTTTTACGGAAAATGGATTCCTGGGAAAATATTTTCCATAAAAGGAAAAAAGTTTTCTAAGGTATACAAAGTTCAATTTAATCAATGCGGTTTTGACTAAGCTCTCAACCTATCTCTCACCAAGAAGTTTCTATGAAAAAAAGAGGAATAGTTCTACCTTGAGCTCCATTTGATTGTCTACACCAACATCACAAATTACAAAAAATATTATATTTGACCTGGTGAAACCCGAAATAGGAAATTGATGATGAGTCACGACTCAATTTCGACTCATCTCTCACGAAATCAACCTTTGGGTGTTCCAAAGCTAAGTCAAAATGACAAACTAGCTTTATATAAATTGATAAAATCCGGAGTCGTTTCCATTTGCCTTGGCTTCGAATCTTCCCTGTTCCAAGAAGTTGCGTTCACAACAACGCCTGCCGAATCTCCAATACACGCAAACAATCCTGACAATGCCAACTCCGTTTCATACAAAACGAGAAAAAAAGAAGAAAGATAAAATAATCACAAATATTGCTGACAACTTCCCAGGTTTTTCCTTCAACGGTATTAACTCACACAACCTTAAACCTCACAAACTCAAGCAACATCGCCACCACCTCCATTTCCTCGTTTCCTCCGTGAGAAACATGTCGTACTTCAACTCTTACCCTTCATCCAGCTTCTTCCTCCTCGTCCTCCTCTTCACTGCCGCCGTCGCACTGTCCCTCTTCCTCTCCGACTCCTCCTCCGCCACCGAGGCCGCCCTCTCCTCCCTCCAGCTCGCCATCTCCACCTCCTACTCGATCTGCCGGGCCGTGTTCGCCGGCAGCGCTTACTTCCTCGCGTTCGTGATCAATGGGCTGCGGGTCCCCAGCGAGGCCCTCCACTCGGCGCTCCAGCAGCTTGCGGAGGCGATCCGGTCGCTGGCGAATTACCTAGTAGGGCTCGTCGTGGACGTGGTCAGCTCGCTGGTGTCGTTCGTCCTGGAGCTCGCCAAGGAAGCCGCGGGAAAATTCGTCGAGCTCGCCACGGAAGGAGCGACGGCTTTTGCCGAGAAGGGTAGGGAAGGGATCGAAGCCCTGTGTAAAGTCGTGGTGGAGGTGGTGCGGATCATGGCGGAGGCGGTGGCCGGCGCGGTGGCGCAGATATTGAATAGTTTCAAGGAAGTGGTCAGTTCCGTTATGGAGAAAGGGGAATGAATTTCGGTGCCATTGACTTTGCTTTCTTTGTAAACAACAAATTAATGTCGTAGGAGTTATCTTCTTTAGAGCAGGATTAGCGAAAGAGAAATGTAAACAATGATAATCAAAGTTTCAGGAATGTAATTACCTGTACCGAATGAGGCTGCCATTTTGCTTATAATATTTGTATTTTTTTTTAAATATTAATTTGAGAATGTTATTGTTTGTTGCTGTTGAACATGTTGCAGAAAGTAATATTTTTTAAATTAATAATTAGAAAAGAATAGGCAAAATAGATGATGCAAACTTATGAAAGAGACTGCTTTGTTTAGATGGAAATAATTCAGATTGTTTTGCATCCTGACTTCACCGCCAAGTCTTTCTCTAGAAAATATATTTCCCAAGGGAAGCTTCCTTCACTATTTCTATAAGTCATTAGATATTGTTCAAGATAATGACACCTCATCTTTTCTTCATTATAGTTTCTTCTCCAGGACAACCTTCATCGAAAAGTCTTGCTTGATTTTTCTCTCATTTCGCATCGATGAAATCCCGACTGAAATAGCGTGATTTAGATTCATCACCAGTCGTCCTTCCCCACCCTTTTATTTGGTAAGAATTAGACTGGACCGACTTTCTTTTTTAGAATCGAACTCGAGATTTGTTGCTTTTAAAGGCGTGATCTCGACTTTCGAGTTTTCCCCTCGCCGTATTGATTGCTAATGATGAATCGTAAATGTGCTGAGAGGTATTAAATCTTCATTTATCGTGGTGTGTCTAAACATTCCACCTTCGCAAAGGCAAATTTAAAAGGAAAAGAGATCATCAATCTTCGATTGGACCTCAGACTCGTTTCCTTTTCCCCATTTAATAAAGACTCGAAGCTTGTTTCCAAGGCTCTACATTTTCCTCAATCTCTGATCGCTTGAAATTTCTTTCCAACAATGCATTTAACTTGAGAAAATCACTAAACATTTTTATAATTTTACCAATTTAGTCATAAATCTTTTTTTTTTAGCCCATTCATTCTTAATTTTTTTTTTTTTTGCAATTGTGTCAATTTAATTCATCCTGCCAAATTTGACCGAGTGGCAATGATGTGGACATGTTGATGTAATCAATTTTTTAATAATAATTTTATTTTTTGAATTATTTATTTATTATTTATTTTTTCTTTTTTTTTCCTCCTTTCTTCTTCCTTTGATCGCATTGAGACAAGGGTCGATAGAGACAAGGGTCAACGGTTGAGGACTTGACCCAATCAAGACAAGGCGAGGTCGAGCTTACCATCGATCTAATGAGGTTTAGCCTTGTCAAATCTAGATCATCCTCACCCAACCATGGCGAGGCCGAGTTCGTTGTGGTCTCACCAATCTGACGGTGGCAATCTAGCAAGGCTCAACCACGCCTAGTCATGGCGAGGTCGAGCCTTGTTGGCCCTCACTAGCTAGTCATCAAGGTTTGGCGATTGGTCGGAGGAAAAAGAAAGAAAAAAAAGAAAAAAAAGAAAAGAAAATTTAAAAATAATAAAATAAAATATTATTAAAAAAGTGGCCACATTAACGTCAATTGGGCATCCACCTTAGCAACGATTGGTGAAATTTTTATCGGATGAATTGAATGTTACAATTGAAGAAGATTTATAACTAAATCAATAAAATTATAAAAGGTTTAGGATTTTTTTAAATAATTTTCCTCATTTAATTTATGGGCTACAAGTCATGGACATAGAATTAATAAAAATCAAAGGCGGTTGATATCCATATCGATGTTCAATAAAGAAAAGAAAGTGGGGTCACTTTCGGCTGATGAAAAAATACACTTCTATTTTGTATTTGTCAATATGATGATTGTCACATTCATGGATCGGCAGATAAAACCTTCATAGGAAAACTTCCGCCTTATACTTTCATTTTTTTATCTTAACCAAATCCATGTATTTTTATTTTTATAATAAAATCTTTCTATTAGTGTAAATTATCTAATCAAGTACCATCGCCCTACATCCAGTTAAATCCAACTAATGTGGCCGTTGACAACTCCCTATTATAATGTGGTCAATATTCTAGTGATGTAAATGATAACGTGAAAGATAAATAAAATAAATTAACAGAAATCCTCTTCTTTCATTCATGCTCTCTCCCATTTTCAACATGTACATTAGTTTTTGAGCTTAAAAAATATTGTCCGCACACTCTCTGACGTTATCGGACAGATGCGTTAGCTTGATTTGATCCAATTTGGTGTGGAGGGATTTGACTAGATAACTAGTGCAGGTAGATAGACTTGATTGGAAAAAAAAATTAAAAATACAAGAGTTTGATTAGAAAAATCTTGCAGAGCAATAGCTTATTAGTGCGTTAAGAATTTCTATACGAAAATTGGAGGTTGGTTGTTCGAATTTCACTAATTACATATAGATTACTTTGGATTAGATTACCAATACAGTTGAATGCTCGGATTTAACTGGCAAGAATAAAATGAATGAATTAATTAGAAATTTGAGCTAGACAAGCCACTCAAGCATGTCATGGCTTAAGAAATCGTAGTGCATAAGTCATCTTTACCTCATCCCATGTTTCGTATAGGAACGAAACCACTCGCATGATTTTCCTCCTCTCTTTTTCGAGGACAATTCTCGCGGACGTCACCTCGGCACCTTCCACGCTCTACTTTTGATCGCACTGAAAAAGGGGATCAAATTCGCCGCATGAAAATTTCGCATGATAATAATTCAAGGATAATTTTTCATATTCGGTATGGCTTCTCATAGCTGCTTTAGCTGTGAAAAGAGAAGTCACAGGCCTCAACTTTCCTGTAAGTTGCTTACCAAATTCATTACAACCGCAACAATTTATAATAATTTTTTAAAAAGCACTTTGAGGTGACGCACTTTTAAATAATATATAACCAAATACGAATCACAGCATAACCTCGATTCTTATCGTTGGTAGACTCACTAATTGAGCATGCCATTTGATTGCTAGGCTCTAAGGCTTAGCTTAGATCAGACCCAACTTTGGCTTGTCCATAATTCAGAGTTGTCGCTGTGAATTTTATGTAAGGCAGGTTGGGTTTATGCAATATATGTATGTATGTATGTGAGTGGATTACTATCACAAATTTGAGTAGTATAGTAGTGGTGTCGCGGACCACAAATTTCTAAGCTGCTTATCAAATTCATTACAACTGTAATAATTTATAACAATTTTTAAAAGGCGCTTTGAGACGACACGGTTTTAAACACATAAATCACAGCATGAATCTTAGCCATTATCATTAACCAATTTACTGATTGAGCATGCCATTTGATTGCTTGACTTCAATGTTCGACCCAAATCTGACCTGACTTGCCCGTTTATAATTCGGATCTGTCACTGCGGATTTTGTGTAAGGCGAGTCAAGTCCGCGCAACATTATATGTGAGTTAGTGGATTTCCATTACAAAATTTGATTAGTACGATGGTGGTGGCTTTATTCCAGGAGATGCTTCAGCGGTAAGAAAAGCGAAAGAACCACCCTTCTTCTCCTCCTCTTTCCCTCGCTGCTTCCTCGGTGGGAGCACTCCACCTGGCGAAGGTGCCATCTGCTTCCTTCGCGTCCTTCTTCACGCCACTGTAAAAACCACTCTCTCTCTCTCTCTCTCTGTGCGAGTTTATGTTGTGAAAGCTTTGAATTTTGGAGCTCAATCCGCGAGAACTCGATCATGGGTGGTGAAGCCGTCGACTCCGTCGTCTCCAGCGGCTCTTTATCCGGTAGAGTCGTCGCTCTCTCTCTCCTCCTGCTCGTTCCCGTTCCATTACAGTCGTCGCCCGATCAGTAATTTTTGTTAGTACCCACTTCGTTGCTCGGTGTCGTGATCGCTTTCCCGTGAATATTTGTGAATGGTCTCCCTGCAGACGGCGAAGTGTCACTGGACGAAGGCTTCGCTACTCAAGTTCCCACTCATTTCAGGTGCTTAAATTTTTTGTCTTTTTTTTTCTGGGTTTCGCAGTGGAATTCTTTGACATTTAAAAATTCAGAATTTCGGATTTCCTTTGGCCTCGTTTGGTTCATCCTAGTGCTAGAATTGTTCGTGTTTGAATTGGAAATCTTATTTCGGAGTTGAATCTTGCATCAAAAAAAAAAAAAAAAAAAAAAAAAGGGAAAATTCTAGTAGTAGGACTCTTGTTCCTTGAAAAACCCAATTCCGAGATGAACCAAACGAGGCATTAGCATCTAATCTTCTATGGTTAGGATTCAAATGCTAAATCAAGTGGGTTTTTGGTTTGATTATCAGTCAGACATAGAATGTGGGCTTTTTTGCTTGTCAGGGATGGTCTCAGCAGCAACGTTGGGAGTGAAACCACGAAGAAAGATGATGTTTTTGGACTTGGGGATTTCGAGGGGGAGGATGGCGTGTTTTCTTCTTCTCTGGAATCTGAAATTTACTTGCGAAGGAGGAGCAGCGCTTATAGAGAAGTCTTGGGGAGCTATGACACCTCGCAGGTTCATATCGAAAGTCTGGGCCGTGCGAAAAGCAAGATTCTGAGGTATTAACTTCTTCTGTCTCATGTATTCCACCACGATAAAAATTATGATCCTCTAATTTGATTTTTTTTTGTGAAAAAATTATGTTTCGGTGCTCATTTTCCCTTCTATGTGATGTGTACGGATGTTGCATGTCATGTATGCGCTGGATGTTCGAATTCTGTTGGGTGAAATTGGTGGACTATGTTAAATTATTGTGCAATTAGTGTAGCCTGTATTGTGCTCACCTGATTTTACTGACTTTACTTTGCAGCTACCACCCTGGAGCATGGATAGAGGAAGTAGGTGGTACAAAATCTTTTGACTATAATGTGCCACAGACGATGTCCCTCATCTTGATTGGTCCAAGAGGGTCAGGAAAAAGCAGTCTTGTCAACAGGATATCCAAGTTGCTGGAGGATGATAATTTTGCCTCAGAAAGAGCCCAAGTATCATGTAAATGTCACTTCATTGTTTTTGACCTGTTAAATCTAGATTAATGTTCTATGAGATGGTGTAGTTCATCCAACTGGTTTCTTCTTTAATTGTCTTTTACACCAGATAATCCTTCTGTGGGAGATGGGACATACTTCCTCCAGGAGTACATGATTCCAAGGGGTTCGACATCCTTCTGTCTTTACGATACCCGTAGTCTGTCTATGGACCCCTCTGAAGACAATAAAATCATCAAACGATGGATGACAAAAGGTGTTCGTCATGGTGAACTTGTCATCAGGTGCAAAGATTTTACTTCAGGCTGGAGTTGGCTTTATGAATAGGTTTATCCATTCAAAACTATAATACTTCTGCATTCTACATTCAGGGAATCAGATAATTGGAGTTTGAGGAAGAGAATGAGGTGCAAAGCTCGCTGGGATGGCCATCCGTTCTCAGTAATAAGGAGGGTGAATTTTGTGATATTTGTTGTTAACGGCCTAACAGTTCTCAAATCCATGGACAATAACCATGATGGCCAATCACAGTACACGCAGTTGATTGCAGATACCTACAATTGCCCATATTTGTCATTTAAAGGTACCAAAACATTTATTAGATTAATATAACTGCACTTAAACGAGGGAAGGTTTAAATTGGCAAAAGAAGTGTCAGAAAACCTGTAGTGTGAGGGTAGAAAAGTGAGGCATTTTGCATTGAGACAGAGGGTTTATCCTTCTTTGGTAAATCTTGCCAGATGGAAATGAAAAGGATTGTAAGGAGAAATCTGCTGATGCCGACAGATCTTGTGAAATAGGCCACCCAATTGGTCTAAAAAAGACTTGAGATGATTATGTCAGTTTAAGAATGATTTCAATGAATGGTCTTATAACACAAATTGATATTTCAAAGGACTAAGTTTTATGCTGGGACTAAATGATGTCATGGGTAGTTGTTTAACATGGGAAATTGTCAGGCCACGGTTATCAAAAGTGCATATCCTGAGAAATTGTCTGCGACTCTTTATAGTCAAGCTAGGAGAACGGGAAGCGTGTTATGTTAATGGAGAAATGATGTTGAAGGTTGTCTTTTTCAATGAAAAGATGGTGACATCTTTGTTGCAACAGAGAAATATCAACTATTCAGAATTGTTCTTGAAGTTCTGCCTGTGCTCTTTTATCTTCTTCAGTTTGTCCGTAAATGTTAATATCTGAGTTCGTACGAACCAGCAGATAACATTTGCTAACATTGCTTTCTTGTACCATTTCTGTTGGTCTCTGCACAAATATTACAAATGAGCAGTCAATTGGCGTGCTACTTACTGGTTAAGAATCTCAAGTAAAAAGCATTAAGAGCATTAGGTAACTCTCTATTTGTATGTTTTTTCCTTTTCACAGATGACAAGCCTGTTGTAGTTGTTACACATGGCGATCTACTTTCAATCACTGAACGTGCTCGTGCTCGTGTATACCTGGGAGAGCTGTTTGGCATCCCTCCTACAAAGCAGATATTTGATATTCCAGGTATTTTGGTTCAGCTTTCCAAGTCTTAGCGCTTCATTTGTGCAGTGGAAGTGAAATGTGACTTCTTGTTGCAGATAACTCCGATCTTCTAACACAGTTCAGAATAGTTGACATGCTGCGCTATTCCCTTGAACATGCTGATAGAAATCTACCTCGTAAGACTTGGGTGTTAAAAAGGGTAAGGCTCATCCAGCTATATGGGAATCATCATTCACAACTATCCTCCTTTATTAGTAAAGCATACATGAGCATGTTAGTCCAAATTAGCGCATTTGAAAAGATAGAGACAATATTGCATAAGTGGCGTTTGATATGTGTCTTGACTCTTCCTTAGAATCTTTTAAATTTTGACCATTTTATTGGTTCTTAATAAGGAAAAAAAAAGTCGTAATATGCTCTAGGGAAGGGTACAGCGGTGGCAGCAACTTGAAAAAGCTAAGATTGATAAGAACAGAAACACGGCGATGAGTACAGATGCACGGATGTACATATCCCTCAATAGCAGTTGCTCAGATAGGTCTGTGAATCCACTGTATAACATGCAAAATGTCAGAAAATTATTGAAGGCAAACCATTTTAGCTTTGCTAAGTGGGTAGCTTCCCGCCCCAGACTTTTGTCTCTGTGGATGGCGGCCAAATTATTGTTGAGCAGAACAGCAGACCTTGCATTTTTGTTTTATCTACTGTTGTCACTGTCTTTGTATTTCTCTCCCCTGTTCTCCTTCCAGTTGGATGATTGCCTTGATACGTGGATATGAATGCACAGATATCATGAGCACATTTACATGTCTTCAGAAGTGAGCTGACTGTATGTTCTGCCAGGAATGGAGAGTGCCGGTCTCAGCATGCCTTTATCTGGCTCTTATTGTTGGAATCACTATCATTGCAGCCTGCATAAAAAGAGCACACCCCAGTTTAAGAGGAACGCGCCCTGTACATAAATCAAAGATCCACATTGATTGGCCTAAAATTCGGCATTTGTGGCTGGGATGAGAAGATTGCTTTAATCTTTGCTATATAGTCTGTCCCACTGCCACACCTTTGAATCTGAAGCAATCACCGAGCGTTCATTCATAAAAGACCAGTTGTTGTACATGAGCACTGGCAAAAACTTTCAGATGCGTGGTTATGAGCAGTTCTTGTGACGAATAAATTGCTTTTATGTATCCAAGCTCCCAAACATGTTCCTTTGAAGTAGACTTTTCATTGTTTATATATGTGGTTAAATCGCTTGCAGATATGAAAGATTATATTGCTTCTGATATCATCATTACTTTTGATTTGCTTTTTACATTTTACCGTTGGCAATTCTTGCCTCTGCTAGTATATAATTCTCTGTTCCCTATTAGGAGCTTCTTTGCCATTCTCATTAAAGAAGGGAGAAATTCCATCATTGTGCTTCGCAGGCTATGCCTATAGATAAACTGCCCGAGTTGGCTTTTTACTGTCATAATAGATCTATTCAAGAGAGGCTGTGATTGTTGATATGCATGACTAGGAGGATGGACATTTCTCTTCTTTTAGAATGTCATAATGAGCGGTACCAAGAGAGCTGGATTCTCATAACTGCAAAATTTTCTTTTGGGTATGTGAGATTAGTAGACCCGATAAATTTGTCATACATCTCAATTAAGTTTGATTGGCTCTTGATTGGCTCAACTTTCGAGCCCTCGGTCCCAGTCAGGCAGATGCGTTGCTGAGGACCGCCGGATCTGCCCAGCGTTTCATCTTTATAGGTTTCACCACTTCTTACACAGCAAACGAATGCCTCTTTCTCCTACCATCTTGTCTTATACCCAAGAATCTGTCTATTGTCTCAAGCGGTTTTAGCATTAAGGCGAAGTGATGCATATGGTCAATGAGTGAGCAAAACTGCTGTAACTCGAGTAACGTTGGGAATCAGGCAATAAGGGCACAAAGCCAGGTGTTCCTTCAACAGAAAGAACATAAAAAAAAAGCGATGCAAACTAGAAACATTGCCTAAGAAAGACCTTTCATAGAAAATGGATAAAATTCCACGATACAATTGTTGTGGGGAAAAGAATGGGTGAATAGCAACCTCTCGGGATCTCTGATGTTTTCTTTCCATCTTGATCATCTCGACAATCTGCTCGGTACAAACTCGACCCACTGCCAAATCAAAAACTCTAATGAGACCCTCAAGTCTTTAAGTACACCGGAAATGACTTGCAAATTATTCCTGTTATCTGAAGACCACCTGTTATCTGAAGACCACCTGACGAAAGGCGGTAAACGAATAGAGAAAGCTCGTATGAATCCTACCAGTTCAATTTCTCACCCTCCATTTGCCTCTGAAATGCTGTCCAAAAATTTAGCTCTTGCAACTGAATCAGTTGAGAATCGGCCGAGCACAGCAATTGTTGCTGTACTACTTCCAAACTTCTCAATCCCTCTAGAAATCATACAAGTGTGGTAAGCCTCAACGACTACCATCACATCTCCTCCCAGCAGTGAAGAAACCGTCTCAGCAATCTGCCTGGTAAGTCTTTCCTGTACCTGGAGCTTGAAGCCGTAGAAGTGTACTATCGACTGAAATAGAGATTTCACTGATGGGCCATATCCTTCCCTGTGGAAATATCCTATGTGAACACTGCCATGAAAGGGAAGCAAATGGTGCTCGCACTGAGACCAGAATGGCAAGTTCAGCTCCGAATGAATCTGCTCCATCTCACCATTAGCTTCCCCATTGGGTAACGAGTCTACTTTATGAATGGTGCAGCCGTTAAGTTTCATCGGTAGACTGGTATTCTGGAAGTTCATGAGCCACTTTACGAAGCGACTGGGGGTTCCAACAAGCTCTTTCCTTGATGGGTCTTCCCCTAATGACCGAATAATCGAAGTTACTGCAGTAACCATTCTGGGATTCAAAGATCCAAAGCTGGAGCATGTTGTAGGGCTCGAGGGAGATCGGGAGGGGCACCAAGATTTGCCACTTGAATCCGTATTGATATTAATGCCCCTTAATTTAAGAAGACTCAAGAAATCGCCCCAAACTCCGGCCTTTTCGTCTTTGAAAGCACCTGAGCCAGAAGAAACCTGAATCTTTACCCAATCTTCGTGATTAGAGGTGAGAGAGGCTGGAAATTGGATGTGTAAGCATTGGAGTACAACAGCAACACCTGCAGGCTTGATACCATTCTGCAAGGCTGAAGCTATTTCATCGGCTAGACGCTGTGGGTCTTGAAGTCTTTTAGCAAACACATCAGATACTCTAGAGAGCTTACTTAATCCTACAACCCGCTGTCCAGAAGGGACATAACCCACATGACACTTGACCTGGAATGGAAGAAGACAGGATTCGCAATATGAGAAAAGGTTCAGATCTCGAACTATCACAAGCCCACCAGCTCCTCCCGCATGACCGACATCCTTGTCAAGACCAACTTCAGGGAACAAGGCGCCTTGAACAATGTCCTTTACGTATTGTCGATAACCTTTGAAAAAAATATTATATGATTCAATTCTAGAGATAGAGAAAGAAACATTTACTTGTCCTGATACCATAAATCTATTAGCAAGCAAAGTGATAAAAATACATTTATCAAAGACTCATTGTATTTAGAGAAACCAAACTATGAGAAAAGGAAAAGCCAAAGAAAAAGTGGATGCCATACAAGAAACACTTTGAGCTATACAAGAAACACTCTGAATTATACAGAGTGGAGAAAACAAGATTTCTGTATGCAATTGACAGGAGGACAATCTTACTCAGTTGCTCCAGAAAAATAAAGCACAATTCATTTTACTATACTGCTTGCGGAAACATGGAAGATGGCAGAAGTTATCCAGCAGGCTTTGATAGCACTAAATGAATCAACAACTGTGAATATACACTTCACCAACTCACCAAGCAAGGGGGAAGAAGACTTATCAAATAAGAAAACTGAAACACAAGGATATGAAACCGCGAAAAATTTGTGTAATGCCTTCTTATGGCAAACCAAATGCTAATAAATCCACAGAGATAGTATGCTTATGCATTGGAGTAAGCAAACATCTGCAGACTCTGGACCCCTTTCAGCTCATTAGATTCTGCTAGAAAATATGGAAGGTGGAATGTACAGCAGGAATTTTGACCAAGTATAAGATCTGAGATTCCTTTCCAACTTCAGAGAATTGCTATCTATGAAAAACAGAGGAAGCAATAGACAGTATACTGAGGCGTTCAGAAGCAACAGCAGGATCATTTTGGGAAAAACCACCAGTACATCAAATTGCCATCCATCTATTTTGTGTTGCAAGAAAAAATGATTAACCCCAAGGTGAGACCAAATAAAGCAGCATTGGAAGGAAAAGGAAATCCAACCAGATGATGCCAAAGTCAAATATTCAAGACCTGACGCACCTAAACTCACAGAAGACAAACGTGAACGGTAGAGTATATTTTAGCATGTTCACATAATATACATGTGACAATTTTGACCTTGTACTCATTTCTTCGGTTACACATGTTGACATCCTAAGTTGGTGGACGACGGCTACCAACTACCCGTAGAAAATACCAAACATCTCAACAACCTAAGAAGCTAAGTGTCAAGTGTCATTGTCCAAAAGTCGGGAGCCAGAATTCACAGCAAAATAACAAATATCCCAGCACACCCACAACAGAAAAGAAGATACTTTTACCAAGATTCAATGACGCAACATCACCTTGGTGAAACAAGAAGCTGAAACTACTCGTGCTATGAGGAAACGATAGGCAAGTACCTCTAGTTCCTTCAAGAAAGGCTTTGGCAACGCGAAGCGGGGTCTTCTTGAGACCTTCTCTGTTCACATCTTCACCCAAACCCTGCAACAGAACTTGGACAGCATCCTGAATAGCCGAAGTATCAGGCACTTCCTCCCCACCTAGCTCAGGACAACCTAGCTTCACTCCATTTTCCAGCTCCACATCGAAATGCCCCTCATCCAAAGCTCCCATTGACAAGAACCACCAACACCCTCAATCACCAAACCGACCCAGATCCCTGATGAATGCAAATGCGTTAAGTCCTCATTATAACGACATATAAAAAGGGAAGGAAAACAGAAGCGCGTCGAAAAAATAATCAAGTACCAAATTTTTCAGATTCAGACAAGAAGCAGATTAAGATAACAGCGTCATCGACAGAGAAGGGTCAGAGCACAGGGCATACACGACACACGAAAACAATATATATAAAAAAAAAAAAAAGGCGAGATTTTGATGCCACGAGGGAGGAGCAGGAGACAAAAGCGCAAAAGGGTCGTCGTTCCACACGGAGAAGAGCACGCACCTGCGCTGGATCCGGTCCGAGGAAGCTGGTGCGGGCTATATCATCACAACAGGCGCAGAGGAAAGAAGAAGAAGAAGAAGAATGAACGAATGAATGGAGAGAAGCTCCAGGGGGGGAGGGAGGATGATGAGAAGGAGAGAAACGTAGGGTTGGCGTCGATAGAGTGCCTAGATCCGCACGATCCTTATTTGAGGCAGGGGTCCTACCGAGCGGACGCTTTATTTCATTTCTTTGAGGGCGGCGAGTCGGTCCGGTCTTTCTCTTTTATCCCCTGCTTCGACTTTCTACGCATACAAAAGGAAAAAAAAGAAGAAGAAAAGGCATGAGAGAGAGAGAGAGAGAGAGAGAGAGAGAGACAGAGAGAGTTCGACCATGACCATTTGACGGATCGAGCATTATCGGATGTACCTGCGGTGTAAGAAAATTCCCGCACGGAGAGCGACGGCTGGATCCTCCGGAATATGCTCTATTCTGTACTGAATTTGAAGAGAAAATCTTCAGGGAGAGCCAAAAAGACAACAGGAAGATTTTATTCCGACCAGATCCACGATGAATTGAGTGGATCTGAATTACTACATCCAACATGAATTTTATAGAGAATTATCTAAAATTTCATAAATTTATTGCGCTTTTTTTCCATTCAATCATAAATATTTTTATGTTTTATCAATTGAGTCTACTTAGCTAATTTTGATTGGAAATAGATAATGTGGGCATTTGTCATCTTACGCAAATTGATTGAATGGATTCAATTGACAAAATATGAAATGATTTAAAACTCAACTAGCAAAATTGTAATAAATTTAAGACTTTTTATATAATTTTTCTCAAACAAGTTACATTGAAGCAAAGATATTACTTGCGTGGATGATTCATATGAATGACGTGTAATCGTAGATGTCATATTTCATGATATTAACATTATTATTTGGGTTTCGATGAACTCATGACTTTCGAGGATTGACTAATTAATTAGGACGTCATCAAAGTTTTGATTTGGAAATTGAAGTTCAGACTTTCGAACTCCCACTAGATTAAGGTCATTTGCACATGCTTAAACCTTGAAGTTAGACAATTCATGTAGTTTGAACTTTGAAGCGTGTCTTATGATCTTCCAACCAACTGAGTCTCCACATGCATGTCTTGAGAGCCTAGCTTCCCCACTCCATAAAAGAAATATGTTCATTAGAAATCTCAAAACTATCATAAGAAATACAATTGAATTCTAAAAAATTTAAAGAGTGCAATTGAAAGTATAATTGAGTTTTAAAAATTTCAAATAGTACAATTAAGTCCTAAACTTTTTATGAAAGTACAATCAAGTCCTAAAACTTTTAAATAGTACGGTAAAGTTTTAAAATTTCCTATAAAAATATAATTAAGTCTTAAAATTTATGACTAAAGTACAATTGAGTTATATATATAACTTTCAAAAAGTACAATTGATAGAATGACTTGATTGGAATTTTTTTGATAAATCTTAGGATTCGGTTATACTTTTGAAGTTTCAGATTTAATTACACTTTTTGACGAATTTTAAAGCTCCAATATGCTTATTTTAAATAAAAAAAGAAGTACATTTAGCAAATGGCGTTGAGAGCAAGGGAGACATGGTCCAAGTCCAAGTCGGGGTTGGGTGAATAAGAAATGGTAAACGTGCCGCCACCACCACCAACCCCCATTATCAAGAAAAACAATTGCAAGAAAAACCCTTCCACCAACCGCAAAACCAACCCTCCCATTACCGAAAATAGATAAAGTTGTTAAATGCCGCAACATATCGGATCTCGAGGGGCGCAACACGAGAGGGTCGCGGATTTTTGTACTTTCTCACGAAGATCTGTGGAGGCCCAATGAGCAGGCTTCGACGTCAAACGTTGCCGTCTCCTTGTCTTCCCTTTGGCACCAATGCCTCCCTGCTATGCGCCCAATTTTCTACCTGCCTCTTCTTTTGTTAATTTTTATGAGGCACAAATGTGGCAATCTGTCAAAGCGGGAAATGCTGTTGTTTCGTCAAAATTTGCCTCGATAAACTGATTATTACACAGCACCAAACGATGAGATTTTTTTAGAACTAAGGCTTCAACTACGAAAGAAGAATTAAAAAATAATTGAAATATAACGAAATTGTTTGTTTGAATTGGCTTGTAAAACGGGAAAATAGTTGGTTTTTTCTGAGGTGGAGATGAAGGACGTGATGGTGGTGGAGTTGGTGACACGGAGGGAGGAGCAGTGAACTCTAGTGGTGGAGTTGGTGCATAAAAAATCACAAATTGGAATTTATCACTCACCGAGAATATCAACGGAAAAATTTCCGTTCAAGTACCTGTGGTACATAGTATCTTTTGACTTCTTATGTTTTCGTCGAGGTCTTGCATATGGGTCTAAAAGTATCATGCGTCATTTAATTCTCATAATCAACGGTTACAAACGGTTACCAAAAAAACTAAAATAATAACTTGGTAATGAAAAGTGCATTATCAACAAGAAGTTACCACATGGTCTCATATCATCTAGAAAATCCTAAAATGGCAACAATAAAAAAAATAATTACTTGATTGTTCATGTGTCATTGCTCGCCATTTATATTGATGACTTCGTCAATTGACTTCAAGGTTCACGTTGATCACTTCACATTGTGTGCTGTTGATTTTATTAGCGAGTTGTCAATTCTCTTTAAGTTATTGATAATTTTATTCATAAATCACTAGACCCTGCTCTCATTGACTAAAATATATCACATGTCAATAATAACAAAAAAAATAGTAAATAGATCTAAAACATGTTTTTCTACCTCCTCTCTCGTTTGAAAATATTACAATTGTTTCGTAGCATCCAAATGTATGGCGTCGCGAAATTAATGAATCGCACAATATACTTTTGCTCCGTGAAAAATGTTCCTTCCACTATGCATTTTAATAAAAAGACGAGTTCTAATCAATTGCTGTAAATTATATTGTTTATTTTATAAATCGGTTTTGGTCTGCACAGCACTTCTTCACAGACACACCCACACAAAAAAAAAAAAAAAAAAAAAAAAAAAAAAAGCTACAATAAAGACGGAAGTAAAATCCCAAGAAACCTTGGAGCATGGATCCACGTGCACGTGTAGAAACATGTAATAATGCCCTGTCAAGCTCACAAAAACTCAGCTGCCTATCGATGCATGAAAACTGAATAATTTAAAATATATATCTTACAAAATAGTTGATTATATTATTTAAATAATTAGTTGATAAAAATATTTATATTATCGATAATAATTGATGTCTAAATACTTTCACTAAAATAAAATATTTTTGAAAATTATTTATTTTTCATGAAATTAATTAGGTGATTTTATATTTAGACTCGGTTAATAAGTAAGCTAAACCAAGTATAGGATCTCAAAAACCTTATCAGGATTATCATTAGAAAATTGTCGAATCTCCTATGCTAAATATATTGGACTCAGAAAATTGTCGAATCTCCTATGCCAAATTGATTGGGCCTGGTTGAAAAAGAGAATTGCTTACTCTAATATGACCATCTTGCTGTTGAACCTCTGAGCTATGATCACCCAGCCTACTTTTTTAACATAAACAAGGTGCACCTAGAGATTTGAAAGACCCAATAGCCATAGAAACTAGGGGTATGCATGGTTCGGACGAGCGAATCCTGATCTAGAACTAAGAATCGCTCGCTAAGGACTAGTTCCGAAAAATTGGAACTAGGAGCCACCCATTAATTACATGGATCCATCCGAAAACTTGATTGCCGGTCTAGTCCAGTTTCTAGGTTGATCCATGGAATCGGTATCATCAATAATAATATCGTTTTCCAAATCTCGCCGTGAGTACTCTTCATATCAAGTAATATTTTTCTTTAAATTGAATCAATTTAAATAAATGTACCATTTTTTTTATTTTATTGGAAAATACTACCAAAGGAGAGAATAAGATCTTTTTTCCCATTTTCGAATCATTTCAGTTAAAATTTAAAATATTCTTTAAGTTCAAAGTTTTGGATGATTGTCTTACACAGACTATTTTTTCATTTATTTCCTAACAGTGATTAATCTCTTATAATCTTTGCTTTACTGAATTCTTTCTACAAAAACAATTCCCTCGGTACTCTACATACTCTTGAACATAGTGTCCTATGTGAGTCCCAGAAATATCATTTGAAAGAGTCATTTGTTGAGTTGTTGAAAGGTAACTTACACACTTTACCAAATTTTTATAAAAACATAAAAATCGTGAGAGGAGATGGAGGCCTAAAATTTAGGTTTGCTAATTAGTAATTTTGAAATTTATTTTTTATTAAAAATTAATATATTATTATAATATAATCAGTTCGGATCTAGTGGGTGACTCCCATATATAGGAATTGGGAATCGAACCGATACCCATCAGTTTCCATATATTGAAATCGGGAATCAAACCAGTTCCCTCAAGAACCATCGATTTCGGGCAATTCCAATCCGGTTTTAGGCGAGTCTCAGTTCCCTTGCACATCCCTAATAGAAATACATGAGGATGCTACCATGTCCCAAAAAGTGCAAAGAAAACCAACGAATCGAACTGGTCAAAAAAGTTTATGGTGGGAGGCTGAGGTCTGTTTGAATTTTGGTTCGGCTTACGTCATAGATTTGATGTAAAAGTCCAACTTCTAATTTCTTTAATTAATTTAAAGATCAATCTTACTGATAAGCAACCTCTACAGCTCCTTTGGAGCTTAATTATAATGTATTAATTATCGTAATAAATATATTATAGAGTGTTTTCCCAGTGCCGTATGTTTAGGTCACAAAATCATAATGTCAATCAGATCAGAAGTAATGTAATTTGAAATTTCGCTTTCCAGGGACAAATCAAAAAGCACCAACCATGGCCACCGCCAAGAGCTCGTCGACGGCGACCAGCTTCTCCTCCCCAACGTGCTTCCACCACCACCACCACCACCACCACCAACACCTGTTGCTGTGCCCTCGCCACCACCACCTCTACAATCGCCACCACTTCCTCCACCGCCATGACGGCAGCGGCTGTAACTTTGGCGGCCACGCGCGCCCTGCTTCTTTCACTTCTCTTCCTCCTCCTCCGCCACCTCCTCTTGCCAGCGCCGCTACACCGTATGACGCCGCAGCTGCGCCTTGTGTTGCTTTGCCGGCGGAGCTCAGTCCCCTAGAGGCCGACTCTTCCCCTCAGTAAGTCCCTTCTACTTACTAGCATTACTGTTTCTTGATCTTTAGACGGGCTCCCATTCATGTGCTCTCGAATCAGCTGCCAACTGAATTCGACGGGAAATTCTGTACATGGGGGGGTTTTGGTCAGGCCCCAGCTCCATTAAGTTCTGCTCTTTAGTCGTTGTTAGTTGTTTAGTGTTCATGCAGGGAAGGTGTTTGTTGTATTGCGCCAGAGAGCAAACTGTCGTTCAAGTTTGATCCTTTGCTATCTCTCTGTCTCGTGCTGTTCCTTTGGGAAAAGCATAGCAACTAATGAACTGTCATTTTGCGGAGAAGTCCACTAAGGACTTAAGTTTGAACTGGCTGAGTTTGACATGGATAATGTATCTTAAAATGCGTTGGCTCCCTCCATTTGACGTTTTCATTGCATTTTGTTTGATTTCCAGGATGTTAGTGCAGCAGGATTATGAGCAGCAAGAGGAGGTCTTTGACGATGATGAAGAGCCTGTTTTTGTTTTGACCGATGAATGGAGGGAGTTCTTCGCGAGGTCCGAAGCAAAGAGGAAGTTAGGTAGTGCCAGTAGCTTTTGCAGTCCTCTGTTTCTTCGTCTCGATCGTGTTCATATTCAGGTTATTCACTGTCTCACCTTGGATTTTCGCATGTGCAATGTCTTTGTGCAGCTAAGAGGGAGGCTAAGAAGAAAGCCAAAAGTGAATGGACGACTGTTTTCATGTTCACCTCACTGGATCTCTACGTTCCTTGGGGAACTTGTATCTGATTGACAATCCACAAGTCTAAAATGTATTATATCCTGGAGCTACAGAGTTGATTAACATGATTTGGGTCTTCTGTTTATCGCATATATTAGGATTTCAAGTATTCCGAAACCTGAAGATTTCATAATAAAAGAAGAAAACCTTACCATGCGCTTGGGAGAACTTATTGGCATGGAAGCTGCATCTAAGTTTTTGGAGGATGATGCTTTGGTTGCCATATCTCCATCGAGAAAATTAATTCCGAGTTATCGATATCTACCTTGTATTAGTGTTGCAGATTCGGTTCACACATTAGCACTGACAACGGAAGCGAGAAATTGAGAAAACTAACCAATCAGTGATCCTCATTCTTTAGGCAGAATTGCACTTTTAGATGCCAATGGACAATGTAATCATGGGCGCTTTCTTCCTGGGAAGAGTGATGAGCTTGCAGATTTCGAAAGTCTCTCTACAGGTCACTCCAAGTGATTGTGTTGGCACAACAACAACAATTACAGATATGAGTTTTTCTAAATGCGCTCAAACTGAAGACACCAAGTTTCTCAAACGACAAATAGACCCTGACAAACATTGCAATCTGGGGATCTTGCAGTCTCCACTTGCTGCTGAACTCTTTAACACCATCATCGAGTCCTTAGTCAGGTCTAGAAGTTAATGATTTTAGCAAGTGCCTCATGACATTATCCATCGCAATCTCAAGTGGCAGATCAGCAAGGCTTACAGTCTTCAGGTTCCTACTTTGACATATCCCCCTTGCGAACGTCCACCTTCAAGGTTAAAACACGTGAACAGCCAAACAGAAATCAGACCATTTGTACAAGTTAAATCCTCACATGAATCTCTCGGCAAGTGAGCCATTGAAGCTACAATAAATTGCAGACAAGGCTACATCCAACTTGCAAGATATTCCTTCCCTTTATATCATCTTCCACAATATCAGGTCTCAAGACAATATACAACTAAACAGATGAATGGGTTTGACTTTCTGATTTTCTTAGACTCTACTTCGATGATCCAGCCCTCAAACAAAAAAATGAGATACAGAAGTTCCCTCCTGACTCAATTTATTAATGAAAAGATGTCCAATAAGAATTTCCAACAGTGGCAGATGCTCGTACTTCATTGAAGAGAGATATCACCAAACTATTTGTCAGAAGCTACTTTTCAGCGTGTCATATGGTAAAGCAGTCCAAGAGAACTTTCAGTTGTGGCATTGGCAGGAAAAAATAAAAGGAAATTCCAGTGACGGTAAATGTCTTAGTACATTAAAGAGAGGCATTGTCAACCACTTTCTTATCATCCTATACAGCCAATCTTTAATAATTACAAAAGAGAAGGGAACATTCAATGGTGTCAAATGTCTCACTTCATTCAAGAGAGCCATCACCAAACTATTTTGAGTGTCTTATGTCACCAATAACCAAATTTCAATTGTATCATATGCAACAGGATCTCTCACGGCGAGCATAAGACTCACCTAATGTTTATGGTTTCATAGCCAACTTGTTCAAAGCGGCATGTACTCTCTCTTCTGAGATCGATGTACGGTTCTCATAGAAATCCAATATCTCCACTGCTATATTCTTCACCTGTTCATGAACACATCAGCTTGGTTTGTTAAAAAAGTCAAAGAAACATTATAAAAGAAATGACAAGATGGCAAAAATGAGCCTTGTAATGTCAGAGTTATTCTCTGGGAAACAAAATGTTCAAAGTATACCAATGGCATGGCTAGATATGCAATGAGCAGTTGATGTGGGCATTAAAGGTTCTGAGCCTTTCGACCATGCAACTTTAAGGGAGATTAGGAATACACCCATGTCATTTATCAATTCACAGCAGCTCGTCAGAAATACAAGTAAACAGACACAAAAAATCATGCCACTAAGATTTTAAGATTGATGCATCAGAGGAATGCTGTTACACCATATTCCCCTTTCACATCTTTCCCAGAAACAATTTCAACTTATGAGTATCATGTTAGTCTGGCTACTCTTGAGTGAAAGGGCTACAACAATGCAAAACTCCACCTTGCATGACCAAGAGTTGAACTCATGCACACTAGAGTGCTGACTTTGAAACCGTTCACTGGCCACTCACTATCTGTAATCTCTTAAAAAGGCAACTATTCTCATATTCATAAAGACCTATAGCAAGAAAAAAGTAGCTAAGCAGAGATGGTAAAGTTTTATGTCCCTTGGAAGCTTTAACTGAATTAACACATCATTGAATCAAGTTGCCAGATTCAATGACCAGTTATAAATTCTTGAAACCTGGATGATGAGGACTTATTGTCAAGAAATACAATCAATGGTAAAGGGCATTCGTACCAACAACCAAATCCAAAACCTCAAGAAGAAGAAGCTATATGTTTTCCTCTTAATTGCTGATAACAAAATTGGGATTGAGAAGTTCAATAACCTTGATTGCCTAAGAGAAAATAGAGAAAGAAGAGGAACTACAAGAGAGTTGTGTAAAGACTAACTTAAGGTATATAAACATTCTTGATATCAGATTTGACAAGAATTGATAAAAACCTAACTAAAGCTTTCTTTATCTGTAAGCTGTTCTTTTAGATGAAAATGTGCTCAAATTTTACCAGGCAATCTAAGGATTGAACAACTCAAAAATTTTCCCTTGGAAATTATTTGCACATCTTATTAAAGAGCCATAAAATTAAAGTACAAGGTACAAGGAAAAACCAAGATAATCTTCTTTAGGCTTATGCAGTGGGTATAGATATGAAAAAGGAAGAAACCTTAAGGGATTCGAACTCACAACATTCATGTCAACCCGAAGCTCTTCAAACCATGAGGTAGTGTCCTTGTCTTTGTATACACTTGCAATGTATATGCAAGCCAGTGCAATCAAGTGAGGAGGATGCACAAGAATGAGGTCCATCTTGTACGTATCATTCACAAGTCCCCTGCATATCAATTTGGCATACATAATCATTTTTCACTATGAAACAAACTGAAAGCAAGATCATGGCATCAAATGACCCACAGTACAAACAAAAGTTCATTTGCTCTATACTTATTTACATGCGAAAATTATAGTGCTATATTCGCGTTGCAACTATACGACTGAGCACCATATCAATGAGGGGCAACTTATTGAGAAGTCACTGAACTAATAAGCTTTTCTCTGAACATATGAAATCCTGAAAAGTCGCACTTATTTGTCTTGATGACCAATTATATTTTCTTGAATGTCATGTAGACGTTTTATTTTTTGAGCACATTAGAAGAACTGCATCATATCTTAGCTATCTAGGTGCACAGAAAAGCCAGCCACATGGTCAAGGGAACCCAGATGGGAGCAGTTAATGAAGATCCTGCACTAGATATGAATAGGATAATTGATCTTTAGATATCCCGAAGGCATATAACTCTCAAGCACCTCATCTCAATAGAATAAAAATCCAGTTCAAAGAATAAATTTGAGTCACAAATATCTAAAGCTAAAGGGTAATGGCTCTGAAGCTATTTCACTTCAAGAAATCATGCACCCAAAGTCGAAGAAGCCTATGCATGATTATTCCATTACTATTGTGAGAACAGCTTACAGGCAGTGTCTGCAGAAATTTAAGAGTGGAAGTTTTACCAAGTAAATTGGGTCATTTCTTCCATGCCTGCGTCCTGAAGCAAGCTGCCAAAAAATGAATATGAGAGAGAGAGAGAGAGAGAGAGAGAGAGAGAGAGAGAGAGAGAGAGAGAGAGAGAGAGAGAGAGAGTTGAGATTGTGAGTCCTCAGAAATAATTAGATTGAGCAGCATCTTAAAAGTATTTAATTGGGTCTGATCATGCATGAAGGACATACATGAACTCTAGATCCTGGCATAAAAGTGGTTGTGACCAGTAATCCTAAAACATTAGGAGACACAAAAAATGGTCGGAACCTTTCCTCTGATAGACTTCACAATACCCTTTCCCCAAGTCACGGATTGGAATAGCAATTCTCAAAAGTACCATCAACTTCAAAAGGCAGTGCAGGGGATATACATAAACTCCAGTTCTTGGCATAAAAATGGTTGTGACCAGTAATCCTAAAACATTAGGAGACGCAAAAAATGGTTGGAGTCTTCCCTCCAATAAACTTCACAATACCCTTTCCCCAAGTCACGGATTGGGATAGCAATTCTCAAAAGTACCATCAATTTCAAAAGGCAGTGCAGAGGCAAAAGAACCATAGCAAAGATGATGAAATGAAGGACTTACTGTGTCAAAGAACGGTAAGGATGGAATACAACCAAATAATAGTTGAGAGCTTCCAATATCTTCATTTCCATTTCAAGAATATCCTTCACCTCGTATCGATACTTCTCATCAGAATCTGGATAGAATAAGTAAAGGACTCTTAGCAGTTCTCACATTTGAGCTATGGTTGCTTCGTCCATCTTGCTGGAATTTGATAACCACAAAACACGATTGATTACAACATCCTTACATATTTTCCTGATGTAGAATGCAAGTGCTTTGGCCTGCACAGTGCTTTCTTCTGCTTTTGCTGCCAAGTACAGGCAGGCTGGAGCCACTAGGCGTGGATCATACTCTGACATACTCTTTCTGGAATAGAAAAGCAAAATGGTGACCTAATGAAGTCATATGACATCGTGATGTCAAACTTCAAAAAGACCACAAGCAAAACTGGCAGCCAGCTCATACGATAAGACATAATAGGAGAAAAGCTTGTGAGTTCATGCAAATAAAAATGGAACAAATTCGATTCCCACACAGTAAAAGATAACAATACATGCCTTTTGAAAGAGGGATAAAGTATATTCGAAACATAGTTGAATATCTGGGCATGAGTTGTTGACCTCCAACTCAATATAATTTACGCTCACCATACAGCACTCAAAATGCATAAAGTTTTCACGGGAAAACTTGTCCAATATGATAGGGAACACCAATCAAAAGAGGAGTTATTAAAAAAAAAAAAAAAAGAAAAAAAAAGCATTTAAAATCTTTCACAATCAATATTTGTTTCCATACAATTTCAGATCACTCTGAAAAAATCAATGTCTTTTTTTCTGATAAATGCTCTAATATGAATGCTTCAAAAGGTAGTAGGTAGAACCATAACCTTCCAGGCATTGCTACAATGCCTGACCGGTTCCCCCTAAATGGCAAAGTCTATTACTTCCAGACCTTGAAAAATGCTACATGGAATCCCTATATAGAGGGTAAAACAACTTCTGAGTGAGGAAAAGAAATGATATAAAACAGGAACTAAGCAAGCCAAAGTGGAACAAGCGTAAATTGTGACTAGATAAACAGAGTAACATAGAAATCTTATCTTGCATGACCATATTAGCAAATAACCAATGCATCTTTTCAATACAGTCTACAAAATCTTTTGTTGGTCAACATTCACAACACAATGTAGACATTGTCAGCATCATTAATTGTAATATATAGCCACCTACCTGGTATAAACTCGTCTCATATATGTAACTGCCGTGGCTATGACCCTAGCAAATAAACAGTTCATCAGAATTAAATAGTATTTTCAAACAAAGGGATCACCCACAGCACTGACTTACAATCAATACTCCAATGTTCAAAGTAACAAGCTCTTTTGGTAAGGTTTTGATATTACTTTAAGCATGATAAAGAGAACAAGTATATATCTCACCTTTGCCTGACTTTAACACTCTGAGCCAGTTTCCATATATCTGAAAAAAAAACAGGATCAATGTGCTTGAAAATATACCCATATAACATGTGACGACAATGAACAACCTTTTGGTCAAACGGGTAAGAGCAAGCAGGAACTGCAAGTCAACTATTCCTAACTTTGCACGAAAGTCCACTGCCGCATTAGTTACTCCAGAAAAGCAAATAAAATATGGGAAAAAAAAAAGGGGGAAAAAAAACCTTCAACTGGGTTAAGATATCATGCAACCACTGCCGACAAGACAAAAATTCGACTGGCAAAATTTTTTTCCCCAACATACGAGCAATGAACAAAGCCACTATTTTGTATTTAAAGTACATGTTCAGATGAAAGAAATACAACGTGTAAAATTCTCCCTCATGCCTGGTTTGCCGTAATTCCAGTAATCTTAACAAGCATCATCAATTGTCAGGCTCGAGATGCGGTTAACACTGAACATGGCAATCAAGAATCCTCTTTTCCTATACTACAGTCAAAATGTTTACCAATGTACTCTTTGTGGGAAGCCAAAGAACACAAAAGAGATTATATTTCTATCCATGTTACCCTCTTGATCACCAAATGAGGCCTTCATTGGTCTCATATTTTCAAGGTTCCAAGGTTCCTGTCACATCCTGATACTAATGATCGATCACTATCCTTCACTTTTTCACGCAGCTGATTCTGAACACAGCGAGCATGACAGCAATTCAACTGCTTAGCCGGCCAATTAAAGTGCTGTCAATCTTGCTAGACACAAAACTACCTACTTTCATCAAGTCCAAATAGATTCCCTTAACACCACATTACTTTCACAATTCAATAACTTACACAAGCGAAAAATTGAGTATCGATCCATAATTAGCGGACGTTTCCATCGCGAAACCAAGAACCTCAGACCACGAATTCGACGCGAAACCATATCATAAAAGCGTTGCGGGAAGGGCAAAGGGGGGGGGGGGTGGAGAAAGCGTACAATTGGCCATGTGCATTTTGATGAGCTTGAAATCTTCGACGGTGATGCCTCTCTCTCTGTCCGGCGCATGCACCACGTCCGCATCCTCCTGGTCCAGAAGTTGCTTGCTGCAGAGCCCAAGACGAAAGGGCCGGGGGGGGGAAATCGAATTCCTCAGGGCCCAAGAAAGTGAATCGAGAATCGACGAGGATCAAGGCGCGGAAACAGAGAAGAAGCACAACGCAAGGACCAGGGGAGTTCGGGAGACTCACTAGTGAGTGGAAGTCCAGAAATTGGCGGCCATCGCTGACGCGGAATTGCAGGAGCTCGGCTGAGCTGCTGGCTATGGCGAGAGGGATTCGATGAAGAAGACGAGTCCTCTCTCTCTCTCTCTCTTCTATGCGGGTTCGGGCCGGGGACCCGAAATACGAGAGGAGCGACGTGTCTGGACTTTTGATGGGCCTCGGGGGAAATTCGTTGCATGGCGTTTTCCTTAGCCATACTCCAAAGCCAATTTCATTTATTTTATGGATTTATTTTTTGGTCGATTAATTTAATGGAATATGATTTACCCAATCTTGATACATTTCGTTGAGGTTAATTTTCCAAAAGACAAAAAAACCTCAAATACGTTTTTTTTTCATGTAAATGTAACTTATGACATGTCCTCTACGTGAGGAATCTCACCATGAACGCGCAGAGGACTAAGAGAAGCATCGCATGTAAGGTTATGGATCAAATCCATGTCCCCATTTTGTAGCCATTTAGATGTGCACACCTGGAATTCCTTAATCGAAATTCAAGGATCAATAAGTTTCTTGTAATGTTTTATTTTCTCATTTTTCACTTTAGCATGTCAAATAGAAATCTAGAAAGACCAATCAATTTCATTTTGAGAAGAAATTAGGAATCAAATATAAAAAGAAAAAGTCAATATGAGATAAATTATCATCCAAATCGACGTCAACGACAGAAATGCCATCACCTGCTCCGATTGCATTTGCCACCTAATCGGAAAAATCTTGCAAATTGCATTGCCTTGTGGAGTGGGGTTTTCTATGGACCAATCTTTTCTACTTTTTTTTTTTAAATTTATCAGGAAAATGACAAGATACTACCTATTCCAAAGTCAAACTATGACAACCAATCTCATGCCTAAAGGCTAATCATAATTCTCGCTTACTCACCGGCCGCCGTCTCCTCCATTTGATTTTCCCATCTTTTCACACCAACCTCTCCAAATCGCTGTCGTGTCGATTACGACAATGAAATCAGGCATTTTTCTTGTGTAAATGCTACATAATCAATGCTTTCTTTTATTATTAGCTCTTTTTTTCTTTGAAGCGAAGAAAAAGAGAAAAAAAAGAGAAATGATGAAATAAATCATACAATCCATTCAAATGAAATTCAATACATAATAGTCCTAACTCTCTTCATTCATGCACACCTCTCTCTCTCTAATCCACCATGCTCCTCCTCAGTCATCTCCTAGCAGCTCTAGGGCTTCTGATACCCCTTGTTTGCCTGTGGAGGGCATCCAACAGGCCCAAGATTGCCAATTTACCCCCGGAGCTCCCATAGGTCACCTCCACTTGCTCCATGGCGAGACCCCACTGGCCAAGACCCTGGCCGCCATGGCCGAAGCGCAAGGCCCGATGTTCCTGATCCGGCTCGGAGTCCACCCGACAGTCGTCATAGGCAGCCAAGAGGCGCTCCGGGAGTGCTTCACCACCCACGACAAGGAACTCGCTTCTCGTACCAAATCCAAGGCAGGAGTCCACTTGGGCTACGGGAACGCCGCTTTTGCCTTCGCGGAATACGGGGACTTTTGGCGCGAGATGAGGAAGATCACCATGCTTGAGCTCCTGAGCACTCGGAGAAAGGACTGTAAGAATATAGTTTGAATTTTCAGTTTGCTTTGGAGTTTGATTTGCATATCAAGTTTGACCACCTTTGGTACTCTACGCATCGAATCTGCACCCCGACTGCACTGTTCACTCATCATCAACTGACGAAGGCTCTCAATATCTCTCTTGCAGGCTTGACGACCTAAAGCACGTTCAAGCATCAGAAATCGACACCTTCATCAAGGACCTGCACACTCTCTGCAGAACCAACACTGACAACGCCCAAAATGGGTCCTCCAAGGTGGTGATCATAAGCGAAATGCTCGAGCTCCTGACCTTGAACATCATAACCAGAATGATCGCGAGCAAGAGATACTTTGGACTATCGTCGGCATCAACCGGGTCCTCCTCCGACGACGGTGAGGCGAGTCACCTGAGGAAAGTGATCAAGGACCTTATGTACATTTCTGGGTTCCCTGCGGTTTCGGACCTGGTGCCCTTCATGGGATGGACCGACTGCTTGGGGACCGTGAAGACCATGAAGAGGGTGGCGAGAGAACTGGACGTGATCATTGGGAAATGGGTCGAAGAACACAAGCTGAAGAGAGGAGAAGCGATCGATATGAAGGAGGATTTCATAGACGTGCTGCTGTCTGCGATGGGGAAGGATGGTTTCGCCTCGTTTGGTTACTCTCCCGAGACGCTCGTCAAGGCAACAGTAACGGTATGACTTTTGTGATTGAGGTTGCATTCGCTAATTATTCTCTGAAATAATTTCAACCCATAAATTATTTTTTCTGATTTTGTTCTTTAGAAAAGTTTCTGAGTATTTAAAATCATTTGTTAATTGCACAAAATTTCTATTTTCGAAATAGAAATGCGTATCAAATACGTTTGGTACGACTTTTAAATTTTTTTGTAACTTAAAATTTCTTTTAATTTTTTAATAATTTCATTACATTTTTCTCTTTTCCCCTTCTTCCTCCACTGACGAGCAAGGTGGTCGACCTTGAGAGAGCCTCACCATGGTTCGGCGAGGCCGATCCTCACCTAGTTCTAGCAAGGCTGACCCTCACTGCTGGTTGGGCGAAGGATTGCCTCGCCAAATTTGGGGAGGTTGATGAGGCTCTAGCGAGGTTTTTGGACCTTGTTTGGCCTGTGGCCAGTGACTAGCTAGAGGAATAGAAAAAAAAAGAAAAGAAAAGAAACGAGAAAAAAAGAAAATGATTTGAGCTTGATTTTGGAGTTATTTTCAAGAATAAAAAAGTAACTTTTTTACTACTTGATTCCTTCCAAATTCATTTTCAGAAACAAAAATGTTACCAAATGTTTTTTTTTAATTTTTAATTTTATTTCAGAGAATCAAGAATAGAATCAGATATTATAGCGCTCTCTCCATTATTACCATGAAGTCTGCATATCTTAATTCTGTTCTTTATGGGCTTCTGGGCTGCTTCTTGGCAAGTTCTCCGAATGAGCCAGAAAATGGTGAAAAACTTCACCTCCACTCGGTTCTTTTGGGTTTGTAGTTTTCATGGAAAAATCCAAAAGAAAATTACAATTAGGCCGGATCTAGCTCCCCTTCATTTTCAAAACCTTCGATAGCTTTTTCTACATTCTTTAAATGATGTATGGTCAAAATTATATCTTGTAAGTCAAGCTGCAACCCCGGTGGGTACTGACACGTATTCTTGGTCCTCTGTAATTTTTCATCTGGCGGATTTACATGCTAAAGAACATTATAGTGGCCGCATCGGACACAACGTCCCTGACCTTGACGTGGGTTCTGTCTCTATTGCTCAACAACAAGCATGTTTTGAAGAGAGCTCAAGAAGAGGTGGACCTCAAAGTGGGCAAGGGCGAGTGGGCACAAGACTCCGACATCGAGAGCTTGCCTTACCTCCAAGCCATTGTCAAGGAAAGCCTACGCTTATATCCACCAGGTATTAATATTAACACGTCATTGTGACCATGCAATATTCGAAACCCAAAGTATGATATCTAGATGTAATGCTATATGATGTGTGTTTTAGAAATGTACCAAATTGAATGAGAAACGATGAGTGGTATGAGGTGTGTTTTTGAATTGCCATTTCGTGCACCAGCTCCCGTGTTGGTTCCACATGAAGCGAGAGAGGACTGCACCATAAGCGGGTATCTCATTCCAAAAGGTACTTGGGTATTCATCAACGCTTGGAAGCTGCACAGAGACCCTCGAGTCTGGTCCGATCCAGAAAAATTCTCACCCGAAAGGTTCTTGACGAGCCATTCAGGTACGAAGACCTGCCCATTAAACCTCCACATGGGGAACTCATAAGAAAAATGTCAGGGACAGAATGGTTTAAAAGTGGTTCATAAAGCAAAGGTCGCCATGAATTCCAATTCAGTTAAAAAAAAAAAGACCAAAAAAACATGTCAATTTGATTTGTTTGGTTTTTTCCCCGAAGGCGTGGATGCTTTGGGTCAGCATTTTGAGTTCGTTCCATTTGGGTCGGGTAGAAGGTCGTGCCCGGGAGCGTCGTTTGCATTGCGGGTGATCCACTTGACATTGGCTCGTCTTCTTCAAGGATTCGACTTGGCAACACCGCCGGACAAACCGGTGGACATGACCGAAGGCTTAGGAGTCAACTTGCCCAAGGCCACTCCTCTTGAAGTTGTTCTCACCCCAAGGTTGCCTTCCAAGCTATATGAGCAATTGATGCAAAATTAGAAATTATATTCGGTCAGGAAGAGAAAAATGGTCTACGCATATGAGTAATTTCTATTCATAACATAATTACTTGTGAAGATAATAGTATGGATTAGACCATACATGGCACAGTTATGTTGCTATCCTTATAATTAAAATCGTGGCCGATATAAACCGATTAAAATCAAGGGACGATAAAAGTTTTTTTTTTTTTTGGTAACTTAGGGAATCCTGTAAGTCGACAGCCGGCGGGCAAATCCTGGGGGAGCGACTACAAGACCCACCATCACAGTACTCCAAGTAAGGGATGATAAAAGTTTCTTCTCGAAAAAACAATTATTATTTCTCCAGATTGTCCAATTAAAAAACTCAAGCTAATTGTTTGAGGGAGATGACATGAATCTAAAGAGTATATTGAATTGCTTGTCAAGCGATGTGGGACAATTTCTCAACAACACTCACTTGCAAGCCATGTTAAAGGCGACACGAGGAATTTGACTTATAAGAGTGGATGCACAAACGCGAAAGGGATAATATTGAATCTGAAAGGAATTTTTGATAACGTGGAACACTTTCACTTCCTTCAAGAGAGATATAACCAAATTATCTGTCGGAAACTACCTGGTGTCTTATTTAGTAGAGCACTCTAAGGCTCCACTCATTTCGTAGTAGATAATTTTCAGGAAAACATTTTCTGGATTTTCTAACGTTTGTTTCACAAAAATAAATTAACCACGGAACACACTTTTTGTTAATAGAAAAAACACATTCAAAAGCGAGGAAAATATTTTCCATATTTTCTTTTACCTCATCAACTTTAATGAAATGCATGTTCCTTTTATTTTTATGTTTTCTTTTTCTTTTTATTTTTAAAAAGTCAAATTTTTAATTACTGTTTATCTTTTTTTTCCTCCTTCCTTTGTTGGTTGTTGGCCACAAGCCAAAGTGAGGCAAGTGAGGCTCGAGCCTCGTCAATGTTTAATGACCTTGGGTGAGGCCCGAGCTTGCTTGACCCGCCTTAGGCGAGTTGCAAACTCACCAGCCTTAGCAAAGTGTGGGCTTGCCTAGATTGGTTGAGCCTCGAGATCGCCGACTTGCGTCTTGGCCAGTTGCCGGGCTACCTCGCATCGTTGAGACAAGCAGCGTGGAGGAAGGAGGAGGGAGAAGGAGGAAGGAAAAGAGAAAGGAAAAAAAGAAAAAGAAAGAAAAATATAAAATAATAAAAATTATATTTTTAAATAAAAAATAAAAATAATTTATTTTTTAATATTAAAAAAATCAATCTTTTTGGTGATTTTTCCCAGAAAATAAAATCAAATACTGAATAATGGAAAATATTTTCTAGTTTATTTTCACATTTCAACTGAATACCGAAAAATTTTGCAATTTTCTTGGAAAATGGCTTCTTAGATACGTGATATTTTCTGTTGGAAAGAATAGAGCCTAAGAGAACTTCGACAAACGTTTCGCTGCATTAAAGAGGGGCATCATTTCTAGCAGAAGACATCAAACTAGAAGTGCTTTGTAATAACTTATGCGTGGGTGAGCTCTTATTAGGCAAAGCCCAAAGTCCTTGGATCCTCGGAAACTTTAATAGATGAATGCATGGGTCTTTCGGCTCAGCTTAAAGGAGTGGTAGTTGTCCATTGTCCACCAAAAACAAGCATCGTGCCAATTGAATTGCAAAAGCCCATCGAATAGAATCCCTCCCTCCTAATTAGCTTTCTAAACCCCCTAAACCCTTTGGGATATGTTATGCTTAGACGCTAACTGTAGCTATTCTCCTAATTCTGCTTATTAAATGAAAATTGGTTATATATATATATATATATATATATATATATATATAGAGAGAGAGAGAGAGAGAGAGAGAGAGAGGTATCATTAACCAATTTTCTGGCATTTTTATATCACAAAACTTTAAAAGTTAGAAAAGAAACGGAAACTTTCAATTGCGTCAAATGTTTCGCTTCCTTCAAGAGAGCAATTACCAAACTATTTTTGAGCGTCTTATATCACCAATGACCGAACTTCAATCGTATTTATACGGAACAAGACCTCTCATGGCAATTATAAAAACCAACTTGCGCATAAAGTAATCTCAAAGTGCCGTCGATCTTGATAGACCCAAAGCTAGGGACTTTTATCAAGTCCAAATGGCTTCCCTTAAGACCACATCGCTTTCACAATTCGATAACTTACGCAAGTGACAAATCGGGTAGTGATCCATAATTACGAGTCCATGCTCGACCATACCGCCCTAGCGGACTTTTCCATCGCAAGACCAAGAAACTCGACCACGAATTTGACATGAAACTAGACCAAAAGGGAAATTGTTTAAAAAGTCCTAAACCTATTGTACTTTTGTTAATTTAATCGTAAATATTTTGATTTTACCAATTGAGTCTTAAATATTTTCACTTTTTGTCAATTAAGTTTACTTGACCAATCTTGGCCGAAATTTGGTAACGTGGATGTCATGTCAGTTATCCTACATAGTACGACTGATGCCGATGTTGATTTTTATTGATAATTTTTTGATTTTTTAAGGGAAAAAACCTTAAAAATCCCAAACTTTGCCCAAAGTGATAAATTTATCTCAATTTTTTTTTTGTGATATGAAAAATCCTGAAATTTGCTAACCGTTACATATTTAGTCCAAACTTTTTTTCGTGACACAAAAAACCCCGTGTGACACATTTATCCTAAACTATAGAGCATTTTGGTATTTTTACTTTTTAAATTTTTTTCTTTTTTTCTTTTTCTTTTCTCTTCCCTTTGCCTGCCATGGCTGGCGGAGGGAAGCTGGCGTCCAATGAGGGCTGCCCTCGCCAAATCTAGCGAGGGCACCCCTCGCCTGAGTCCAGCGAGGGCACCCTTGCCAAGCCCTCACTGACGTCGGGCGAGGGGTGCCCTCACTAGGTTTGGCGAGGACCGTCCTTGCCAGACACAGGCGAGAGTGGCCCTAGCTAGCCTGGCGAGGGCAGCTCTCGCCAGATGTCGGCTTTCCTTTGCTGGCTCTGCCATTACTAGCGGAGAGAAGAGAGAAGAAGAAGAAAAAAAAAGAAAAAAAAGGGAAAATAGAAAAAAAAAGACAAAAATACCTTTGATGGGGTAAATGTGTTACAGTTTGCAAAGTTGAGGGTTTTTCATATTATAAAAAAAAGTTTGAGGTAAATTTATCATTTTGAGCAAAATTTGGGATTTTTTGTGGTATTTTCATGAGCATGACAGCAATTCAATCGCTTAGCCGGCCAATTAAAGTGCTGTCGATCTTGCTAGACACAAAACCACCTACTTTCATCAAGTCCAAATAGATTCCCTTAACACAGCGAGCATGACAGCAATTCAACCGCTTAGCCGGCCAATTGAAGTGCTGTCGATCTTGCTAGACACAAAACTACCTACTTTCATCAAGTCCAAATAGATTCCCTTAACACCACATTACTTTCACAATTCAATAACTTACACAAGCGAAAAATCGAGTATTGATCCATAGTTAGCGGACGTTCCCATCGCGAAACCAAGAACCTCAGACCACGAATTCGACGCGAAACCAGATCAAAAAGCGTTGCGGGAAGGGCAAAGGGGGGGGGGGAAGCGTACAATTGGCCATTTGCATTTTGATGAGCTTGAAATCTTCGACGGTGATGCCTCTCTCTGTGTCCGGCGGATGCACCACGTCCACCTCCTCCGGGTCCAGAAGTTGCTTGCTGCAGAGTCCAAGACGAAAGCGGGGGGTGAAAATCGAAGAAAAAATTTCCTCAGGGCCCAAGAAAGTGAATCGAGAATCGACGAGGATCAAGGCGCGGAAACAGAGAAGATGCACGGCGCAAGAATCAGGGGAGTTCGGGAGACTCAGTAGTGACTGGAAGTCCAGAAATTGGCGGCCACTGATGACGCGGAATTGCAGGAGCTCGGCTGAGCTGCTGGCTATGGCGAGCGGGATTCGATGAAGAAGACGAGTCCTCTCTCTCTCCACTTTTCGGGTTCGGGCCGGGGACCCGAAATGCAAGAGGAGCAACGTATCTGGACTTTTGATGGGCCTCGGGGAATTTTTTTGCATGGCGTTTTCCTTAGCCATACTCCAAAGCCAATCTCATTTATTTTATGGATTATTTTTTTTGGTCGATTATTTTATGGAGTATGATTTACCATTTTATGGAGTATGATTTACCCAATCTCGATACATTTCGTTGAGTTTAATTTAACATAAATCATTCCAAAAAAAAAAAATCTCATATACTTTTTTTTTTTTTCATGTAAACATAACTTATGACACGCCATTTATGTGAGGAATCTTGATATGAACTCGCAAAGTACTAAGAGAAGCATTGTGTGCAAGGTTGTGGATCAAATCCATGTCCCCATTTTATAGCCATTCTGATGCGCACACCTGAAATTCCTTAGTCGAAATTCAAGGATCAATAAGTTTCTTGTAATGTTTTATTTTCTCATTTTTCACTTCAGCATGTCAAACAGAAATCTAAAAAAACCAACCAATTTCATTTTGAAAAGACATTAGGAATCAAATATAAAAAAATAATAAAAAGTCAATATGAGGTAAATTATCATCCAAATCGACATCAACGATAGAAATGCCATCACCTGCACCGATTGCATTTGCCAACTAGTTGGAAAAATCTTGCACATTGCACTGCCTTGTGGAGTTGGGGTTTTCTATGGGCCAATCTTTTCTATTTTTTTTTTTTTAATTTATCAGGAAAATGACAAGATACTACCATTTAGTCCACAAGTCAAACTATGACAAAACCAATCTCACGCCTCAAGGCTAATCATAATTTATCAGGAAAATGACAAGATACTACCATTTAGATTGGGGTTTTCTTTGGGCCAATCTTTTTTTATCATCCCATAAACAGTTAATAAAGACATTTTATCCGGAAAATGACAAGATCCTACCCATTTAGTCCAAAAGTCAAATTACAACAAAACCAATCCACATCACAAGGCTAATCATAATACTGCCCACTTACTTGCGGCCATCTCCTCCATCTCACTTTCCCGTCTTTTGAAACCAACCTCGCTATTCATTCAAATCGCTATCGTGTTGATTACGACTACGTAATCGGTCATTTTTCTAGTGTAAATGCTGTATAATCAATGCATTCAGTAATTATTAGCTCTAGGGATGTGCAACTAGACCGGATATGCTTGGAAATCGGACCGACCCATGTGGAAAATAGGGTCGGGAACCAGTTCCCAAAATTTGGAACCGGTTTGAACTATTCTATGAATTGGTTTCGGGTGATTACTCACCGGGAACCGGTTCCAAAGCCTTATTTTTTCCCTTGATTTCTATTCTTACTCTTGTAGTCGCATGGCGTTTTTTCCTCTCAATGCTCCTCCTTTGTTGTTCCTCTTTCTCGCTTGCTTCCCTCCCTTGCCAGCTCACCATCGCATTATCCATCGTCGGCTCACCATAACACCGTCTATCGCTGGCTCCCTCTCGCACTGTTTGACAGATTGCATCCATTGCCGCCAAATTTCTATGATTCAATTCATACCATTGCAAAACCAACGTGGCAAGACTTGCCTTATGAAATACTATGTCCCCCTCGAGGTCTCCGAGAAGCACAAGCTCGAGTATGAGGTAGCCCCCTTTGCTTGATTTTTTGCTCATTCCCCGTTTCTTAGGCTAAATTGGCATTTTGCTTGGTTGTTATCTTTGTCTTCTCTTGTGTGCGTGGTTTGATGGATTTTTAGATTCATCGGTTGGTGGTTAATAGATATTCCAAGTTCACCAATTTTAATGAGGTTAGGAATTTTTGATCTTTTTTATCTCCAATTTGTTAGGCTCTTTTCGCTCAGCCATTCCAAAATTTGGTGTCGCCCTTAGTCTCCCCCCAAGATGTTCTAGCGTATTAATGTATAATTCAAAGCCTTATAGGATATTGGGCGATTGCAAAATAGTTCCAGTGAAAACAAGGTTAACCTTGGAACCAGATTGGAAAAATAGAATGGTTCGGGCATAGGGTCCAGTGCAAATAGGGTTGGGTACAGAGTCTAGTTCTGGACTTTACCCATCCCGGACCCAATCATCCGTCATTAGTTCTTTTTTTCTTTGAAGCAAAGAAGAAGAGAAAGGAAAGAGAAAGGATGAAATAAATCATATGATACATAATAGTCCTAACTCTCGTCATTCGGGCACACCTCTCTCTCTCTCTCTCTCATCCACCATGCTCCTCCTCAGTCATCTCCTAGCAGCTTTAGGGCTTCTGATACTCCTTGTTTGCCTCTGGAGGGCATCCTACAAGCCCAAGAGTGCCAATTCAGCTCCAGAGCTACCGGGCGCATGGCCGATCATAGGCCACCTCCACTTGCTCCGTGGCGAGACCCCACAGGCCAAGACCCTGGCCGCCATGGCTGACGCGCAAGGCCCGATGTTCCGGATCCGGCTCGGAGTCCACCCAACGGTCGTCATAAGCAGCCAAGAGGTGGTCCGGGAGTGCTTCACCACCCACGACAAGGAACTCGCTTCTCGTACCAAATCCAAGGCGGGAGTCCACTTGGGCTACGGGAACGCCGCTTTTGCCTTCGCGGAATACGTGGACTTTTGGCGCGAGATGAGGAAGATCACCATGCTTGAGCTCCTAAGCATTCGGAGGTAGGACTGTAAGAATATATTTTGAATTTTCAGTTTGCTTTCGAGTTTGATTTGCATTCGATAATCTACATTCTGCCACTATATTATCAAAAAAGAATTCTACTAATATAGATGAGCTAAATAATGCGGATACCCGTGACATTCAATCAGTTTCCCTGACTAGGTCATAAAGTTGCGGAAAATTTATATATGATAACTTAAATGCGAAACTATTTACATTCGATGATATAAAAAATCGAAATTACATAGCATGCTTAGATTATGCGACCGCCTTGATCGTTTGCTATATTTTCTTCAAAATGATAAACATATTATAGTATGCTTCTTCTTTTTTGCTCTTGGCATGTGACAGTGCTTGCTTACCAAAAGAAATAGTGGGAGAAAAGAAAGAACAGAAAGCAAAGCAAATCAAAGCAAAAGGACGAAATGAAATTATATTAACCATTCATGTCCAACTCTGTTGATTACCACATACCTTCTCTCTGTCTCTGTCTCTGTCTGTCTGTCTGTCTGTCTGTCTCTCTCTCTGTGTAAACAACCATGCTCTTCCTCACTAATCTCTGTCTCTGTCTCTGTCTGTGTCTCTCTGTAAACCACCATGCTCTTCCTCACTCATCTCCTAGCAGTTCTAGGGGTTGTGTTGCTCCTGCTAATTCTATGGAGGGCGAGATCTTCTCCGAACAAACCCAAAGGTACTGCCTTACCCCCGGAGCTGCCGGGCGCATGGCCGATCATAGGCCACCTCCACTTGCTGGGTGGCGAGACCCCGCTGGCCAGGACCCTGGCCGCCATGGCCGACAAGCAGGGCCCGATGTTTCGGATCCGTCTCGGAGTCCACCCGGCGACCATCATAAGCAGCCGTGAGGCAGTCCGGGAGTGCTTCACCACCCACGACAAGGACCTCGCTTCTCGCCCCAAATCCAAGGCGGGAATCCACTTGGGCTACGGGTATGCGGGTTTCGGCTTTGCAGAATACGGGGACTTTTGGCGCGAGATGAGGAAGATCACCATGCTCGAGCTCCTAAGTACTCGAAGGTAGGGCTATAGGATTACAATCTGAATTCAGTTTTAATTCGGTTGAATTTGGTTTGGAATATGAAAGCCAAAGCCAAACTCGAAACCTTAACCTTCTCTTTTCAACTTCGATTCGCGTATCAAGCTTGACCCAACCGAACCCCGACCGCACTGTTCCATCATAATCGATTGATGAAGGCTCTCTCTGTCTCTCTTGCAGGTTCGACAACCTAAAGCACGTTCAAGCATCAGAAATCGACACCTTCGTCAAGGACCTGCACGCCCTTTGCAGGACCAACGCCATCGACGCCCAAAACGGGTCCTCCAAGGTGGTGGTCATAAGCCAATTGCTCGAGCTCCTGACCTTGAACATCATAATCAGAATGATCGCGAGCAAGAGATACTTCGGACTGTCGTCGGCGTTGACCGGGTGCTCCACCGACGATGATGGGGAGGCGAGTCACCTGAGGAGAGTGATCAAGGAATTCATGTACACCTCCGGGTTCCCCGCGGTCTCAGACCTGGTGCCCTTCACGGGATGGACCGACTGCGTGGGGACCGTGAAGACCATGAAGAGGGTGGCGAGAGAGCTGGATGAGATCGTCGGGAAATGGGTTGAAGAGCACAAGCTGAAGAGAGAAGGTGATCAGAGAGGGGAAGTGATCGGTGATGTGGAGGAGGATTTCATAGACGTGATGCTGTCCGTGAGCGGGGAGGATGGTTTAGCCCAGTTCGGTCACTCTCCTGAGACACTCATCAAGGCAACAGTAGTGGTATATGACTCTTGCGATTGAGCTCGCTCCATTATTAGCATAAAGTAATTGGGTTTTCCATTTTATTCCCTTCCCTTAGTGCTTTATTGATGATCCATGATTGGAAGAAAGGAAAGCAATCGATAGTCCAAAGGCTTCCACCGAACCAATAATGGCCTTTTCTTGACCAAAGGGTGTTGGAAAATATCTTATGGTCAATTGTTACTTTTCCTAGCAAAAAGTTGTTGCTATGATGTGTGCGAACTATGTCATCAGAATTTTAAATTATGCCTATTATAACATCTAGCTCAAATCTTTTTTCTATTACCACTATAAGCGCTATATATTAACATCCCAAACATTTTTTCATATTAGCAATATCTCAAACTCGTACAAACATGACAAAAATACTCTTCATCCGCCAAAAAATCCACACTTTGGACTCTTAAGTTCAAGAGTATTTGTGTTATAGTGGGCAAAGTTTAGAATTTTTTTGTGATGGATGGAGAGTATTTTTGTAAAACTAGTATGTTTGGGATATTGGTGTGATAGTGAGAAAATTTTATGATATTTTTATGGTAAATAGAGGATACATTTTGTCATACAGATGCAACTTTGGGTGGTTTTAGTGACTTAAAAAAAGAGTTTGAGATATTCATGTCACAATTAATATAATTTAGGACTTTTGGCCGTATGTTTCTTGAAATCGTCTAAGCTTCTTCTTGACAATTTTTCCAATTGATCTAGAAAAAGGATAACCACTTTAGGGTGCGTTTGGTAACATTTCTGTTTAAAAATTATTTCTGGGAACAGAAATAGAAAAAAATATTTCTGCTTCAGGAAACAATTTTTGAACAAAAAAACGCGTTTGGTAAATCTGTTCTAGAAATATAAAAAGAATAGAAACACGTTTGGTAAATTTGTATAATTTTTTTTATTTCTTTTAATTTTTTAATATTTTAATTTTAATTTTTCTATTTTTTTTCTTATTTTTCTTATTTATTTTTCCTTTTTTTCTTTTTCTTTTTTTCTTCTTTTGGCCGGTCGCCGGCTTCGGCCATGGCTGGTGATCGGCCGATGAGGGCCGGCGGCCTCGCCTTGGCTGGGCGAGCTCGAACTTGCCTAGATTCGGCGAGGCCGAACTTGCCCAGCAGTCGGGCCACCGCCAGGTGACGCCGACCGGCGAAGGCCCGGCGAGGTCAAGCCTCGCCGGCCGTTGGGCGAGCTCGGCCTTGTTGGATCCGGGCGAGATCGAGCTCGCCCAACCTAGCACGAGGTCGGCCTCGCCTTGGCCGGGCGAGATCGAGCTCGCCCGGCCGGTCGGTGAGGGCCGGTGTCGCCGGGCCACCGCTAGGCGCTCGAGCTCGCCTAGCCAAGGTGAGGCCGCGCCTCGCCCGTGGCCGGCGATGCTCCGACGAGGTCGCCGGCCCTCGATGGTCGGTCGCCGGCCATGGCCGAGGCCGCGACGGCCAAAGAAAAAGAAAGAAAAAAAAGAAGAAAAAAGAGAGAAGAAAATGGAAGAGAGAGAAAAAGTATTCCTAATGTGTTTCTGGGAACAAAAGAAATAATTTTGGAACAAAAACGCAAACAAACGCGTTTTTGTTCTTTTTTTTGTTCCCAGGAACAAAAAAACGAAAATTTGTGTTCTTAGGAAAAGAAACACATTTTAATAAACAGGCGTTTATGGTGCGTTTGGTAACATTTCTATTTGAAAATTGTTTAAGGAACGAAATAGAAGAAAGTATTTTTGTTTCGAAACAATTTTTGAACAAAAAACGCATTTAGTAAATTTGTTCCGAAATATAAAAAAGAATAGAAACACGTTTGCTAAATTTGTATAATTTTTTTATTTCTTTTAATCTTTTAATATTTTCATTTTATTTTTTCTATTTTCTTTCTTATTTTTCTTATTTATTTTTCCTTTTTTCTTTTTTCTTATTTTGGCTGGTCATCGGCTTCGGTCATGGCCGGCGATCGGTCGACGAGGGTTGGCGGCCTCGCCTTGGGCCGGGCGAGCTCGAGCTTGCCCGGTTCGGCGAGGCCGAACTCGCCCGGGCCGGCCGACGAGGCTCGGCATTGCCGAGCCACCGCCGTGACGCCGACAGCGGTGGCCCGATGAGGTCGAGCCTCGCCGGCCGTTGGGCGAGCTCGGCCTCGTTGGATCTGGGCGAGATCGAGCTCTCCTAGATCTTGTGAGGTCGAGCTCGCCTAGTGGTCGGCGAGGCTTGGTGTCGCCGGGCCATCGCCAGGCGCTAGAGCTTGCCTAGCTAAGGTGAGGCCGAGCCTTGCCAGGGGTCGGCGACGCTTCGACGAGGTTGTCGGCCCTCGATGGCGTCGTCGGCCCTCGACGGCCGGTCGCCGCCATGGTCGAGGCCGGCAATTGGCCAAAGAAAAAAGAAAGAAAAAAGAAGAAGAAAAGAAGAAGAAAAAAGAGAAAAGAAAATGGAAGAGAGAGAAAAAGTGTTCCTAAATTTTATTTCAGAAATAAGAAACAACTTTTTTTTTGTTTTTTGTTTCTGTTCCAGATGTGTTTCTGGGAACAAAAAAATAATTTTGGAACAAAAATGCAAACAAACGCGTTTCTGTTCCTTTTTTGTTCTCAAGAACAAAAAAACAAAAATTTGTATTCCTGGGAACAGAAACACATTTTAACAAACAGGCCCTTAGTTTTTCTGGGTTTATTGTTTTCATAGAATGATGGGTTGGATCTAGCTCACCTTCATATTCATACCCTACGGTAGCTTTGTCTTTCTAGAATTGATCTTTGGTCTAAACTATATGTACTTATTCATAGTCTTGGTCCTCTGTAATTTTTTGTTTGGCCAATTTACATGCTGAAGAACATTATAGTGGCCGGAACGGACACAACGTCTCTAAACTTGACATGGGTCCTGTCTCTACTGCTCACCCACAAACACATCTTGAAGAGAGCTCAAGAATAGATAGACCTCAAAGTGGGCAAGGACAGATCTTCCTTTACCTCCAAGCCATCGTCAAGGAAACCCTGCGCCTATATTCGCCAGGTACCTACATTTTCATGTGATTCGTAATGTTTGACACGACTCGATATTAACACGTCACAGTTGCCATGCAATTGGAAGCACCAAGGACGACATCCATATGTCACGCAACATGATGCATGCGTTGGAGATGTAATGAGGTGATATATATGAAAATTTGAATGGTCATTTCTTGGCATCAGGTCCCCTTTCAATCCCACATGAAGCGAGAGCGGACTGCAATGTGAGAGGCTATCTCATCCTAAAGGGCACTCGGATATTCGTCAACGTGTGGAAGTTGCATAGAGACCCTCAAGTCTGGTCCGACCCGGAAAAATTCTTACCTGAACGGTTTTTGACAAATCATTCAGGTATGAAGACCTGCCCATCAACCCTACACATATGAAACTCATGAGAACAATTTCAGGAAATGGTTTGAAAGTAGTTTTGTAAAGGAAAGTTGGCCATGAATCCCGATTTAGTCAAAAGAAATGACCAACAAAAAAACATGTTGAATTGATTTGTTTCATTTTTTCTCTCGAAGGTGTGGATGCTTTGGGTCATCATTTCGAATTCATTCCATTTGGATCGGGTAGAAGAATATGCCCAGGAGCCGTGTTCGCATTGCGAGCGACCCACTTGACGTTGGCACATCTTCTTCAAGGATTCGACTTGGCAACATAATCAGACGAACTAGTGGACATGACTGAAGGCTTATGGCTCAACCTGCCCAAGGCCACTCCTCTTCGAGTCGTCCTCAACCCGAGGTTGCCTTCCATGCTCTATGAGAAATTGACGGCGAATTAGAAACTACTTCGTCGGGAAGATCAAAAAGGGTCCATGTATGTGAATAATCTCGCATAACAAAATAGTTACTCGAGTAGATAATATGGATTAGATGAGTATTAAACAACAATCTTCTTAATGTAGATGCACCGATCGTTGAAATAGTTTATTATCATAAAAGAGATGTCTCTTGGTTAAGAGAATATGTGACTCTTGATTAAGAGAATAAATGACTTTTGATCAAAGAGTATGTGACTCTTGTTTATGAAAAGAAGTGACTCTTTGTCCTAAAAGGAGGTTATCAGTAATTATGAAAAGTCCCAATAGATGTGTTGATTAGTTGTTAGTGAATAAAGATCAATTCACATTATTTTTAATAAGAACGACTATTCATAAATGCTTCTTTTGAAGAACTCTCTCTTTTTCTCTTTTCATATACTCAACTTTAACGCATTCAAGATGAAATTTCAAGATAAAAATTGAGCAATTGCCGAACTGATTTCTCTACGACTTTGGTGTATATCCTAGAGGTATAACAATAATGTTGGCAAATAATACTTTAAGGACAGTGGTTGTCATCACGCATTAAGAATTTATTACTACTTCTCCATCTTCATTAGCAATCAAATTTCTCCAAGAATCTTAAGGTAATATTATTTTCATGGAATTGGAACTAGGTGCTTACAATCTTGACAGATTAAGTCATTTTCCTTGTGGCATACTAGATTATCTCCCGTTGGCTATAGTATTTTGAAATTTATGTATAGAAGTGGTGTGATAATCTTGAAAAGAAAAGGATAATGAAAGGAAGTGCCAATGAAAGATTTCCACTACTCTATCGAATCATCTATATTAATGCTTCAATCTTCACAAATACTAGCGACATATGAAATGCCTTGGAAATCAAATATAATATCTTACCATGATTAATCGAAATTCTGTCTCTGAGCAAGTGAAGCAACTACAAATATGTGTTGCCAAATTCAAAAACCTTATTGATTGAAGTTTATGAGTCTCTGCAAGTTACTGTAATTATTTCAAAATCGCCTCAAACTCGGAATGATTATTGAAATAAACTTCTTCACAAGATTGAGAACCTGATTGTTGATAATGTGATAAAACCATTTAAATTGAAGAAGGTTCTTGAGGTCATGAGGCTAATTATGTGAAAGAAGTTGTAAATAATGGGCATTTTGTTGAGAATGGCAACATGAGTAGAGACAAAGAAAGCACCAAAACAATGGCGTGCGATAATTTGATTCATTGGTATTATCATGTGGGTTTAAGCAAAACAATACTTATAAATGCATTCGCTCAAAATTTACCAAAGAATATGGAGTTTATAATTTGCTTATCTGTAAATGATATCATAATTGTTGGTACAAATGTGCTTGGCATAAATACAACTAATAGGTATCAATCTTCTTAGTTTAAAATGAAAGATTTAAGAGAAATTGATACAATTTTAAGTGTCAAAATGATTAAAAATAGTGGGGTTATGCTTTAAGTTAATACCACTATGACAAGAAAATCATTCAAAGATATCTTCATTTGAGAATTAAAGAGTGAAATGTATCATATGATGGGCAACTAAAATGACGAAAACACTGGACACCATCTAGCACAATTAGATATAGCAGTGCAATTGGAAGTATGATGTATGTTATGCGTTGTACTAGATTGGATATAGCCTTTACAAATTGTATATTTACTGATAATCCTAGTACTGTGCATTGAAAGGCTATAAGTAGAATTTTTGGTTATTTAAAGAAAATGATGCATTATGGTCTATTTTATGAAAGACAACCAATGGTACTAGAAAGATATTCATATGCTATTTGGATAACTAGCATAATTGATAACAAGTTAACATCTTAATGGATTTTTAAGTTTGCAAATGGTGCAATCTCTTGGGCATCAAAGAAGCAAACATGTTTAACTTATTCAACAATGGAATCTGAATTAAATTACTATTGACCGTTGGTAAAGACGATGAAGGGCTGCAGAAAGTTGTGCCCACAACTAGTGGTAACTACATCTGTACATTGTGGTAGTGAGGCAACTATGTCTAAGGCAAACAATAAAATATATAATGGAAAATTTAGACATATTAGTTTGCGAAATAAGTATGCTCGATAATTAATTACTAATGGAGTTATTTCAGTAATTTACGTTTGGACAAATGATGACTGATCCATTCACTAAGGGACTCTCGAGAGGTTTAGGGTGCGAATGGTAACGTTTACGTTCTTTTTTTGCTCCGGGGAACATAAAAAAAAAAAGTGTTTCTATTCCGGGAACAATTTTTGAACAAAAGAACGCGTTTGGTAACGTTTATTCCGGAATAAAAATGAATAGAAACACGTTTGGTAAATTTTATTCTTTTTTTGTTTCTTATAATTTTTAAACATTTTTATTTTATTTTTCATTTTTTCCTTTCTTTTTTATTTTTTCTTTTTTTCGGCCGGTCCCCCGGCCTCCGGCGACGCCGGCCGACGGGCGGCGGCCTCGCCCGGCCACGGCGAGGCTCGTCGGCCCCCGGCGAGGCCGAGCCTCGCCGTGGTTGGGCGAGCTCGGCCTCGCCGGATTTGGCGAGCCCGAGCTCGCCTAGCCAAGGCGAGGCTCGGCGTCGCCGTGCGGGCGAGCGAGCCTCGCCGAGGGCCGGCGACGCTCCGGCGAGGTCGCCCCCTCGGCGGCCGGTCGCCGGCCATGGCCGAGGCCGGTGACCGGCCAAAGAAAAAAAAGAAAAAAAGAAGAAGAAAAGAGAAGAGAGAGAAGAAATTTTTGTTCTTTTTTGGCTCGAAGAAGTGTTTCTTTTCTCCGAAACAACTTTTTTGTGTTTCTTTTTTTTTCCAATTTTGTTCCGGAACGAAAAAAAAAAAAAAGAACAAAACGCAATCAAACGAGTTTTCTTTTTTTTTGTTCCCTAACAAAAAAGTACGAAATTGTTCGAAACGTTTTTTGGAACGTTTCCATGCACGCCCTTAGTAAGCAATTCTGCCAAGGGAATGGGTCTTAGACCAATTGGTAATAGTCAAGGATAATGGAAACCTGACTTTATAATTTCTAATAAAATTATTGAACTTAAATGCATAACAACAAGCTATTTGTCGAGACCTAAATTTTGGGTGCACCATTTAGGGTTTAAGCTAATGAAGTACTAAGCTTAGACTTAGCTCGTGCTCTCCTAAGTCTATACCAATTCGTGACTTAGGTTTTCATTTTTTAACATGCAAATAGATTTTATCTAGGAGTCGCCACTAATTAGTTTATAGTAGGCCGATTAGACATCTAAGTAAAATAATGGGAGATTATTTTACTCCTACGAATTAGAGACTTTGGGTACGGGACTTGATTACACTAGATTTCTCTAATACCCTTTTGGTACCATTCTTTTTATTTTTGAAAAATATTTTTGCAGATAGCATTGATTTATTTTAATCTAAATTATTATCATGCAACATGGTGATAACACGGGTGCTCAATCATTAGTAAACACTCAATAAATCAAATGAATTGCATTAAATGCACAAAGCAAACAATTTTTTTTTGGGTTTTCTTTAATTTAGAACTTTATCATAAAACATACACCTTAACTATATGAGTTAATTTTACTAACAAATATATTCTAACTAAATGAACTTATTATGCAAACTATCTGACATGCACTTAGTATTTTTGTCTTTTTTTATTATTTGAAATTCGTAAGAAATAAAAAATAATTAAAATGTCTAAAATTAATAATTTTCTAAACTGTTTTAGGAGTTAATTTAACTTAAACCCTATCCTATCTTAGAATACCCTTTTTTTTTTTAAATGAGATTATTAAAATGTGCAAACTTTATCCCTATTTTTTTTTTAAAAGGTTATTTAGATTCAACCCTAACCTATTCCAAAAAAATTATCTAAAAGTGCAATCCTAAAATGTAATCCTAATTTACTAAACTAACACACCCTGATGCAACATTTGATTTTTGATTTTTTTTTTTTGTGTTTTTCAAGATAAGCAATTATTAGATAAATATTAAATTTAAACTAATCAAGATGTTCACCAAATGAAGAATTAAAATAATTGAAAAAATAGCTTGTTGTCTCACGAGTTAAATTAACGATTACTCTAACCTTAAACATCACGACATATAAGAAAGTTCAAAATAGTTAAAAATTTGATCCGAAGTGTTACGGACCAAATTAATAATTATAATGATTTAACAATTAAGATATTATCAAAATGCCCTAAAATTAATATAATTAAAAAAATGATTCGAGATCTCACGAATCAAATTAATAATTACAATAATTTTGAGTAGGACTTTGTGGATAATGCCTACAAGATTTATGAAATGAAAATTGACATACCGTGTTCTAATTTAAGCAATAATAACAAAACTTAAAAAAATTAAATAACATAGAACAAAAAATAGAACTAAACTACCTATGGAGATTCAAGAAAATAGCGGGGTCGATAGGGGAAGCGGATCACAGGGTGGTTGTTGGCCAACGTTGGAGCTCCGGCGAGGGTTGGGCGGCGGCAGCAGCAGGAGGAGTGAGCGGAGGTCCAGGTGCGGGGATGACGAAGCACTGTAGTAGGCGCAGAGAGGGAGGTCAGGCGCTGTAGGTGAAGCGGGGTGCGGCCGAGAGGCGCTCTGCAGGTGGTGGTAAGCAACGGGCTGGACTCAGCGACGGGTGGGGGCATGAGCTGTGGCAGCAGCGCGGTGGTAATGCTGTTGGTGCTTGAGATGAGACGGCGCAGAGCTAGACGATCATGTTGGGATATAATACGCGAAACGACAGGATCTTGCAATTTACGTCAATGCGAAATTATCAGAGAACTAAACGAGAAAAATAAAGACACCATAAATTTACGTGGTTCAGTCCGAGTATCGGTACCTACGTTCATGGGGAGAGCCAGCAGCAAATAATCCACTAAAATCGGAGAATCAGAGTTTAAAATTACTCAGTCGCTCAAGTGTTTCCCACACCTATATTTAACCTCAAACCCAAAGTATTTATAAATAAACAACTCACTCTGATATAAACTCACGGCACAAAATTATCACGCGACAAAACTTTCTACATACGACTTCGCAAGACTTCAAGATCTTGTGGCTCTTCTTCAAGTGGCGTGGACGGTGCGGCTTCTTACGTACGTAGGGCTTCAGCTGCAATTTTCGGAAGAAGGGAGAGAAACCTACAAAATTCTGCTTTTATACGTGGGTGTGCCCAAGGTCAACAGTTTGACCTTGGGCCCCACCTTTCCCTTTTTGCTTTCATGCACAAATCTTCAGCTTCACGGCTAGATTTCCTTTTTCAAAGGAATTCGAAACTGCAGGGACTCCTTTTTATTTTATTTTATTTTATTCTTTTGTCTTGCTTTGCACACGTCTGAAACAGAGAATCCAAGAAGGAAATTGTTTCTTCCTTCTTCATCTGATTTATAATCCGTTTGGGAAAAACTTTATCGACAAATTTGGTTTAACAAATTGTTATCTGTATTTAAACTCGAGTCATTAATTTAACAATTCTCTACCTTGGCTTGATATTTGAAGCCAAATTATAGTACTCATCATCCATGCTGCTCTTATAATGCCCTGATGGGCACTCACTCTTCACAGATGCCAATAAAGCTCAAGCAGAGCTTGAGCTTCGCAAAAGGAACAGACTTAGCCATCATGTCTGCCGGGTTATCTGCTGTAGCAATCTTTTTGACAATAACAATACCCTTAGTAAGACATCTCGGATGAAGTGGTATCTGATGTTGATATGCTTCGTTCGCTTGTGATAAATTGGATTATACGTCAAATATATCACACCTTGGTTATCACAGTGTATATCCACACTTTTCTATTTTAACTCACAGTCCGTGAGCAAACTTTGTAACCAATGAGCTTTACTAGGACGCTTCATATAGCGACTAACTACACTCATAGCTTGTGAAATATCAGGTCCAGTGCACACCATAGTATACATAATACTACCCACGACACTAAAATAAGGAACACGGTACCTATACTCCTCCTCCTTCTCAGTCTGCGGTGATAATTTATCTGAAAGTTTAAAGTGTTTCGCTAAAAGTGTACTTATAGATTTCGCCGACTGCATGTTAAAACGTGCCACAATCTTCTAAATATATTTCTTTTGAGACAGACATAAAACTCTTGCAATCCTATCACGCAAAATTTCCATACTCAAAATTTTATTTGCTGCACCTAAATCTTTCATCTCTAATTCAGCATTTAACTGCCTCTTTAGCACATCAATATCAGACATATTTTTAGCTACTATCAATATATCATCAACATCTAAGAGTAGATAAATAAAAAAAACCATCCTCCAATCTCTCATGGTAAACGCATCTATCCATCTGACTTTTTGAATAGTCTTCACTAGTCATGAAAGCATCGAAACGTTTATACTACTGCCTAGGAGACTGTTTTAGCCCATACAAAGATTTCTTTAACAAGCAAACATGATCTTCCTTACCCGGAATAGCAAATCCCTCTGGTTGCCTCATGTAAATTTGCTCCTCCAACTCACCGTGAAGAAACGTAGTTTTCACATCTAGCTGCTCTAACTCGAGATCCTGCGAAGCAACTAATGCAAGTAAAACACGAATATAATTATGTCTTCCCACATGAGATAACACTTCATTGTAGTCAATGCCCTCACGCTGTGTATATCCCTTAGCCAAAAGTCTCGCCTTATACCTCGCTGCCTTGACACTGAAAATGCCCTCTTTCCGTTTGAAAACCCATTTACTTCCGACAATTTTTTGACTCTTAGGTACTATGACCAACTCTCATGTCTAATTTCGATGGAGTGATTCCATCTCTTCACTCATTGCCCTTAGCCACTGCGATGACTCCGAACTAGCCATTGTCTCAGAGTAAAATGAAGGTTCATCTGTCTCCACCTCATCACCTACAGTCAATGCATAAGTAATATCTATATAACCATAACGTACCGGTGGTTTAATTTGCTTTCTTTGTCTATCTGCGGCTATGATCTGCTGTGGCTTTGCTAGTTGTTCACTATCACCGACTTCAGAAATTGCGGCTTCATCTGCAGTCTCAACTTTAGTTACCTTCGAGGTCTCCGGAGTCTCCACCTGAAGCTCCACCTCACTTATGACACCATGATCTATCTTCTCTGCTGGTTGTGTATTGTTGAAGCATTGTAGTCTCGTCGAAGATCACATTTTCGCTAATTAGAAAACCGAGTGATTTGGGATCAGTGCACCACAGCCAGTAGCCTTTCACCCCATGTGCAATTCGCCCTCGGCTTAAGCTTACCATCACTCACATGAGCATACGCAGGACATCCGAATATTCGTAATCTGGAATAATCAACATGTTTCCCCGACCATACTTCTTCAGGTTTCTTCCACTCGATAGCAAATGATGAAGATCAATTAACCAAGTAACATGACATGTTCACTGCTTCAGCCCAAAATTCCTTACCTAGTCCTACATGTGAAAGCATGCATCGAGCTCGCTCAAGCAAAGTTCTATTTTTTCGTTCTGTCACGCCATTTTGTTGTGGTGTCCCAAGTATTGTGCGGTGTCTTACAATACATTCATTCTCGTAGAATTCGATAAAATCTTTACTGCAGAACTCCATGCCATTATCGGTTCTTAGGCACTTGATTTGTTTATTTGACTGCTTCTCAATCAATGCCTTAAATTTCTTAAACCGATCAAACACATCATATTTGTGCTTTAGAAAATAAACCCATACCTTCCTCGAATAATCGTCGATAAAAGTTAGTGTCTATCGAGCACCTCCTTTCGAAGGAACCGAAGACGGGCCCTAGACGTATGAATGAATATATTCAACTGGTCGTTTGGTCGAATGAATAGTAGTAGTAAACGTAACTCGGTGCTGCTTCCCATAGATGCAATACTCACATAAGTCCAGCTTTCCTGTTTTCTAACCCTTCAACAACCCCCTTTCACTCAGTATCGTCATACCTGCCTCACTTATGTGCCATAAATGCATATGCCATAATTGAGTCAAGTTAGAGTCTGACTCACTTGATGAAACTGCAGTAGTTCCGATCACGGTCTCTCTCAGTAGATGATAAAGAGTATTCACTTTCTTCCCCTTCATCACTGTCATGGCACCTTGAGAGATCTTCAATATTCCACCTTCAGCGGTATACCTACACCCGATGTCATCGAGTGTTCCCAGAGAAATAAGGTTATTCTTGAGCTCCGGTACATACCTCACATCTATCAATGTGCGCATCATTCCATTGTACATCCGAATCCGAATTGTGTCTATCCCCATAGCTTTATAAACTATATTATTCCCCAAAAAAACCCTACCACCATCTGCAGCTTGGTAAGTAATAAACCAGTTCTCATGAGGCGTTATATGATAAGAACACCCCGAATCTAGCATCCATTTGTCTCCTAATGAAGTAGCAGTCACACATAAGACAGCTTCTGCATCACTAGTGCTCCCCTCAGTAACGTTTGCCACGCTACTTGTAGCATTTTGCTTATCAATTTTATTTCTCCGCTTTTGACAATCTCTCCTAATATGCCCCTTCTCGTGACATTCAAAGTACTTCACGCGTCCCTTGGACTTTCTATGACGTGATTTTGATATGCTTCTACCTCTGCTGCTACTAGGTTCTCGATGCTGTTCTGTACCCTAAATCATTAGTGCTTGCGCTGCTCCTTTCGTCAGATCGTCATCTCGCAACTTTCTTTGCCATTCCTTAGAGAATAAGGCGGACTTGACCTCTTCTAAGATAATTGTAATACACCCCTCCAACAGTGAATCAATAAAGTGCTCCCATGACTCTAGTAAAGAGGTTAACAACATCATGCCATGTTCTTCATCATCAAGTATCTTACCGATGTTTTTCAGATCCAACATGAGTTTAGTAAATTTATCTAGGTGGGTTCTGATAGATGTACCTTCAGTATATCTAAATCGAAACATTTTCTTCAACATGTATAAGCGATTGTTCAAACCTTTCTTCACATAGAGTGCTTGAAGTTTCCCCATATCGCTACGGCATCCTTTTCCTCAGCAATCTCTATTAAGATTTCATTCATCAAATTTAACAGGATTATGCTCTTTGGTTTTTCAATCAGCTCTACCCTCTCAAAGGCTTTCATTATAATCGGCAACTCATTTTCACCACCCAGTGCTTTGATCAAACCTTGTGTTGTCAATAAAACTCGCATCTTTATCCTCCATAACAAAAAGTTGTTATTCCTATCAAACTTCTCAATTTCAGATTTCCTCTCAGACATAATTGTAATAACATAATTTCCAGATAATAATTAGACAAGCAAAAGTCTCAAATCACAATCAAGAAATCCAACCCCAAGCTCTGATACCAATTTATTGGGATATAATACGCGGAAATGACAGATCTTGCAATTTACGTCAATGCGAAATCACCAGAGAAATAAACGAAAAAAATAAGGACATTAGAAATTTACGTGGTTTGGTTTGAGTATCGGTACCTACGTTCACGGAGAGAGCTAGCAGTAAATAATCCACTAAAATCGAAAAATCAGAGTTTATAATTTTACAATCGCTCAAGTGTTTCAGAAACCCAAAGTGTTTATAAATAAACAACTCATTCGGGTATAAACTCACGGCATAAAATTACCATGCGACAAAACTTTCTATGTACGGCTTCGCAAGGCTTCAAGATCTTGCGGCTCTTTTTCAAGCGGCGTGGATGTGTGCAGCTTCTCACGTACAAGCCCGTAATTTTCGGAAGAAGGCGTGGACGTGTGCAGCTTCTCACGTACAAGCCCACAATTTTCGGAAGAAGGGAGAGGAACCTGCAAAATTCTTCTTTTATGCGTGAGAGTGCGCAAAGTCAAAAGTTTGACCTTAGGCCCCATCTTTCCCTTTACGGTTTCACACGCAAATCTTCAGCTTCACAGTCAGATTTCCTTTTTCAAAGGAATTTGAAACTGCAGGGACTCCTTTTTATTTTATTTTATTCTTTTGTCTTGCTTTGCACACGTCCGAAACAGAGAATCCAAGAAGGAAATTGTTTCTTCCTTCTTCATTTGATTTATAATCCGTTTGGAAAAACTTTATCGACAAATTTGATTTAACAAATCAAAATTTAAACTTGAGTCATTAATTTAACAGATCAGCGGTGACGAGCGGGCTGCTGCTGGTGCTCGCGGGATGCAGTGGCAGCGAGTGCAGTGGCGTTGCAGGTTAGCAGCAGCTTCTGGCGTTACTGAGCGGTGCGGGCGTGACGGCCGGCACAGGTGTGCTTGCGGACGGAGGCCGGCGGTGGCGTCGGTAGCTACGGAGGTGAGCGGCGCGGCGGAGAGGCAGGCGCGGTCGTCGGGCGTTGAGCGCGGTCGCTGGATGCCGGGCGCGACGGTGCTCGCGAGGACGTGCAACGGCGGATGCTCTGCACCGACGAGGGAAGCGCGAACGGGGACCTGTGCTCCTTCTTCTTCTCCTGTTTCTGTTTTTCTTTTTCCCTTTTTTCCTTTTCTCTCTCTCCCGTTACTCTCACGTCTTCTCTCTCTCTGTCACTCTTTGCTGACTTCTTTTTTCTGCTGCTGCTTTTCTTTCTTTGCAGCTTGTCAGAGATGAAGAGACAAGACTACTCTTGGAGAGGGGAGGGAGGGTTTCCTCCTCTTCTTTTTTTTTTTCACGAAATTCTTCTCTTTTCACTCTGTCTCTCAAGAATTCTCTTACGCTTTTGCTCTTTTCACGAATTTTTTTTGCGAATTCCCCTCCCCCTTTTGTCCGTACGCGCACAATACCTTTAATAGGGGAAACATTTAGATCTTTGTAGCATATATTTTTACTAATTTTGTTTGTGCATGATCCCTTGAATATATCATTAAAATATATGCACTCGCGTAGTATTCTCTTTTATAAATTTTTAAATATTCCATTCGAAAATTTCCTTTTTACCCAAGAATATGCTCCTCCGCGTATATTATTTGAATATGTGAAAAAGCTCACGTCATATCAACGCTCACTGTCGGTCTAATGCAAAAAAGGAATAACATGGAATAAAATAAATGTTTCTAAATTATATGTTATGCAATTTATTTTTATTTTTTGGGGGTAAAACTTAACCTATTTTTTATGCAAAAATTTAGGGGTCAACACTATTGTAACTTGACAGTAATTGAGTATCGGGACACAAGGTTAGTACTCATAAAAAGTTAGGAGGATGAGTGTTAGAAAACACTACTGATGAAGTTCAAGGTTTTAGCAAGACAATGCTAAGACAACAAATTTAGGAACTTCACCTATATAAACATAAGAAGTAGCGCCACTTCTAACATAAGTCAGGTGAACTTTTGTAGATGTTCATGAATGTAGGAGGAGCACAAAGCCATGAAAGTGCTTAGGTGTATGAAATTCCTCACCGAATGTGTATAAATTCATATGTGTGATGATTTAATTAACAAGCGAAATCATGTTTCACTAATTTTGTTAATAGAATTATTTACACTAATTCAAGATTCATATTTTAATAGATACCTTCTTGTATGTATGAATTCATGTAAATTAGTGTAGATAAAAAACTAAGTGTGGGATTATTGAAATAATTTATTATCATAGAAGAGACGTCTCTTGGTTAAGAGAATACGTGAGTCTTGGTTATGAAAAAAAAAGAAGAGTGACTCTTCATTCTAAGAGGAGGTTATCGGTAGTTATGAAATGAAGTTATTCTTTACATGAAGAGTGGTGAGGGTTGAGAATAAGGTATATATTTCTAACAGATGTATTGATGAATAAAGATCAATTCACATATTATTTATAATAACCACAACTATTCATAAATGCTTTTTGAAAACTTTATCTTCTTCTCTTTTCATACATGCAATTTTAACATATTCCAAATGAAATTCTAAGAGATAAATTAAGTAATTGTTAAATTGTTTCTCTGCAACTTTTGTGTATATTCTAGAGACATGGTTGTTCTAAACTCAACAGCAACAATAGTAAGGGCAAACAATACCTTAAAGATAGTGATCGTCATCATGCATCAAAATATCAAGAATCTATTATTACTTCTCTATCTTCATTAACAATTAAATTTCCTCAACACCGATTTCATTCTCTTGTGCACAAGAAACTAGCGATTCATCTCCTTTTGTTAGGCGAAGTTTGACATCCACAAGTCTAGGCACCTCCGAGAGTCGACTTCCGAGAAATTTTCTAAGAAGCCATGCCCAGCAGGATTATGTTGCTAGCCTTATCATTATATTTTCTTTGAAAAGATAAAACATATTTTTTTTCTCGGCACGTGGAAGCACTTGCTGATCCAAAAAAGTGGGAAAAAGAAAAAAAAAAAAAAAGAGAAAGGAAAGGATAAGGTCGAAGTTAAATGATATTATCATTCAACTTTGTTCATTTGCACACGCCTTCTCCCTCCCTCCCTCTCTCCCTGTCTCTCTCGGTGAATCGCCATGCTCTTCCTCACTCATCTGCTAGCAGTTCTAGGTTTTCTGTTGCTCTTACTAATCCTATGGAGGGCAAGATCTTCTCCAGAAAAACCCAAAGGCACCATCTTACCCCCGGAGCTGCCGGGCGCATGGCCGATCATAGGCCACCTCCACTTGCTACGCGGTGAGACCCCATTGGCCAGGACCCTGGCTGCCATGGCCGACAAGCAAGGGCCGATGTTCCGGATCTGGCTCGGAGTCCATCCGACGACCGTCATAAGCAGCCGCGAGGCGGTTCGGGAGTGCTTCACCACCCACGACAAGGAGCTAGCTTCTCGTCCCAAATCCATGGCGGGAGTCCACTTGGGCTACGGGCACACCGCTTTCGTCTTCGCGGAATACGGAGACCTTTGGCGCGAGATGAGGAAGATCACCGTGCTCGAGCTCCTATGCACTCGAAGGTAGGACTGTAGGATTATAGTCTGAATTTAGATTGGTTCCATTCAGTTTAGAAGATAAAAGTAGTCGTGTTCGGCTTAGGCCTTAATCAAGCAAAACTTCACTGAATTATACACGGGTTGAACCAAATGGAACTCAATCCTTCTATGGGCCCGTTTAGTTCAACTTTGGGAAAATAATTTTGGGAAAATGTAAATATTTTTTAAGTAAAAGGGTTTTCCGAAAGGTTACATTGTTTAGTAAATTGTAATATCAAATAGTATCTAAAAATAACTTTTTGGCAAAACTCGTATTTATAATTGACTTTGTTTTGTTTTTTTTTTCTTTTTTAAGTCTAGAAATCAAATTCGGCAGTTAGCCGGCCAACTGTAGACGGCTAGATTTGGCCACTGAATCGCTAGATCTGGCGGCTTGAGGTCACGAAGGCCAAATTTGGTCGTCCGGTGACTAGATTTGGCCTCTAAACCGCCAGATTTGGCCGTCGGTGAGCCAGGTGACGCCGGTTGGGTTCACGTGACCTTAGGTGGTGTCGCCTGGCGTTCGCGAGCCAGGCGACGCCATGTGAGGTCCCACTTGGGTTGTGGGTTGTGCCACCCCAGGTGGTGGTCACCGGGACACATGACCCCTAGGCGGCGGTGGCAGCTGCCGGAGAAGCCCGACTCTTAGGCGGGAAAGAGAAAGACGAATGGGGAAGAAGATGAACAGTGGCAGAACTTACATTTTCAAAATGCCCAATGCTCAAAAGCAAGTCTTGAGATCCATTGGGCTTTTAGAGCGCGTACGACAATCATTCTGTTTCGAAATAGTTTTGGAACAGAAATAGATTTTTCTATTTCTATTTCTAGAAGAGTTTCTAAGCAAAAATAACCGTTTGATAACGACATAAAATTTCTACTCTAAAAATAGAAATTCGTTTGATAACGACACAAAATTTCCTCCTTTCGGACGGCGGCGCGACAACGACCTTTAATATAAAAAATAAAAATAAAAATGATTTAGTAACAAAAAAATGAAGAATAAAATAAAATAAATCATAAACAAATAAAATAAAAATATCCTTTTATTTTAAAATTAAAATATCCTTAAAAATAAATTTATTTTATTTATTATATTATATTATATTTTATTTTATGAAAAAAATTATTTTAAAATGAATAAAAATAAAAAAATAAAAATAAATTTATTTGGCAAAACGCTCAAGGCAAATAAAAATAAATTATTTTTATTGATCATAAATAAATTATTTTTATTTATCATAAATAGATTATTTTTATTTATCATAAACAAATTATTTTTGATAAATTTAATAAATTTATTTTTAATAAACTAAAAATAAAATGATAAATAAAAATAATTTATTTATTTTTAATAAATTTTTAATAAATTTATTTTTATTTTTAAATGAATAAATGAATATACTTATTTTTATTTATTTTTATTTTTAATAAAATGAGGAGAGGCGAATGAGGAGGAGGAGGCAGAGACGTAGAGGAGATGAGGGAGGACTCACCGAAATTAGGATTTAGTTGGAGAAATTATTTCTGATTTCTCTTCCAAAAATTAGAAGTAGAAATTTTCTATTTCTGATTTCTCTTTCAAATTAATTTCTGGAATAGAAATCTATTCCAGAAATAGAAAAAATGAGTAGGTTTATCAAACGTGTTTCTATTCCAGAAACAAATCTAGAATAGAAAAATTATTTCTGGAACAGAAATTTTGGTTATCATGCACCCCCTTAGTATTGGGAATGTTGATATTTGGCCAATGAGTTTTCAAAATTGTTTGCCAAACACAATATTTTCCCTAGCCCCTTGGAAAGTTGAACCAAATGAGGCTTTCCTAGGGCATTAAGCAAGGTTGCAACAGGGATTCTCCAATTGGAGTTCCATTAAATACTTGTTACGAATACTATCTCTTCGTAATGGATCAAGAAACCAAACTCAAATTGAAACCATAACCTTTTCTTTTCGACTTTGATTTGCATATCAAGCTCGACTTTCTGATACTCTACCCATCGAATCCACCGCACTGTTCACTCATAATCTTGTGATGAAGGCTCTCTCTGTTTCTCTTGCAGGCTTGACAATCTAAAGCACGTTCAAGAATCAGAAATCGACTCCTTCGTCAAGGACCTGCGCACCCTTTGCATGACCAACACCGACGACGCCCAAAATGGGTCCTCCAAGGGGTGGTCATAAGCGAATCGCTCGAGCTCCTGACCTTGAACATCATGACCAGAATGATCGCGAGCAAGAGATACTTCGGACAATTGTCAGCGTCGACTGGGTCCTCCACCGATTACGACGAGGCAAGTCACCTGAGGGAAATGATCAAGGACTTCATGTACCTTTTTGGGCTCCCTGTAGTTTCAGACTTCTTGCCCTTCCCGGAATGGACCGACTGCACGGGAACCGTGAAGACCATGAAGAGGGTGGCGAGAGAACTCGATGAGATCGTTGGGAAATGGGTTGAAGAGCACAAGCTGAAGAGATGTGATCACAGAGGAGAAGCGATCGATGTGAGGGAGGATTTCATAGACGTGATGCTGTCCATGATCGGGGAGGATAGTTTCGCCAAGTTTGGTCACCCTCCTGAGAGGCTCATCAAGGCAACGGTAGTGGTATGACTCTGTTGATAAAGCAATTGGGTTTTCCATTTTATTCCCTTCCCTTCATATTTTCTTGATAATCCTTGATTGGAGGAAAGGAAGGAATCAATAGTCCAAAGCTTCCACTGAACCCATTAATGGCCTTTCTCGACTGAAGGGTGTCGGAAAATATCTTGTGGTCAATTTGCACTTTTCCTAGCAAGAAATTGGTGCCATAATATTTGAGATCTATATGACTGAAATTTTAATTTATGTCCATTGTGATGTCGATATCTCAATTTTTTTTTTTGTCATCACTGTACTTCTATGATATCAACAGTCCAAACTTTTCTTGTATCGTCAATCTCTCGAACTCATATGAATGTAATCCCAAACTTTGGACTTTCAAGTTTAAGGGTATTGATGTCATAGTGGGCAAAGTTTATTCTTTTTTTCTTTTTAGGTGATAGACAGAAAGAATTTTTGTAAGATAGTATGTTTGGGGTATTGGCATCACAATAAGAAATGTTTTATGATTTTTTTTTTATGGTAAATAGAGGATGTGTTTTGTTATACAGGTACAATTTTAGGTGGTTTTAGTGACTTACAAAAAGAGTTTGAGATATTGATGTCATGACCATTAGGCCTTTGGCAGTATATTTTCTGAAATTGTCTAGGTTTCTTGACAATTTTTCCAAATTGATCCAGAAAAGGGTAAAAGGGTCCACTTAGTTTTTTTTTTTGGGTTTATAGTTTTCATAGAATGATGTAAAAGAACTCACCTTCATATTCAAACCCTGCAGTAGCTTTATCTTCTTTCTAGAATTGATGTGTGGTCTAAATTATATGTACTGATTCATGTTTTTGGTCCTTTGCGATTTTTCATCTGGCCAATTTACATGCCGAAGAACAATATAGTGGCCGGATCAGACACAACATATCTAACCTTGACATGGGTCTTGTCTCTGTTACTCCACCACAAACACGTCTTGAAGAGAGCTCAAGAAGAGATGGACCTCATGGTGGGCAAGGACAAATGGATGCAGGACTCCAACATTGAGAAATTGCCTTATCTCCAAGCCATCGTCAAGGAAACCCTACGCCTATATCCAACAGGTACCTCCATTTTCGTGTGATTTATAATGTTTGATACGACTTGATATTAACACGTCATAATCACCGCGCAATTGGAAGCATTGAGCACGGCATCTGAATGTGAAGCGACATGATCCGTGTCTTGGAGATGTAATGGGATTATATATGTGAAAATTTGAATGACCATTCCTTGGCATCAGCTCCCCTTGCAGCCCCACATGAAGCGAGAGCGGACTGCACCGTGAGCGGCTATTGCATCCCCAAAGGTACTCGGATAATTGTCAATGTGTGGAAATTGCACAGAGACCCTCAAGTTTGGTCCGACCCGGAAAAATTCTTGCCCGAAAGGTTCTTGACAAATCATTCAGGTACGAAGATCTACCCATCAACCCTACGCATATGGAACTCCTAAGAAAATGTTAGGGACAAAGAATGGCTTGAAAGTAGTTTTATCAAGCAAGGCTTGCAATGAATCTGAATTCAGTCAAAAGAATTAACCAACAAAAACCATGTTAAATTCAGTTATTTCATTTATTTTTTTTTGGGTCCCCTTGAAGGTATGGATGCTTTGGGTCAGCATTTCGAGTTCATTCCATTCGGGTCGGGTAGAAGATCATGCCCTGGAGCCGTGTTGGCACTGCGAGTGACCCACTTGACACTAGCTCGTCTTCTTCAAGGATTTGACTTGGCCACACCATCGAACAAACCGGTGGACATGACTGAAGGCTTAGGGGTCACCCTGCCCAAGGCCTCTCCTCTTCGAGTCATCCTCACCCCGAGGTTGCCTCCCACGCTCTATGAGCAATTGATGGAAAATTAGAAACTATTTTCGTTGGGAAAAGAAAAAAAATCCATGTGTGTGAATAATCTTGCTTAGCAAAATAATTATGTGTGTAAATAATATGGATTAGACGAGTGTTAAACCATGATCATCTTAATGTAGATGCACCGATACTATCCTCTAATATATGAAAAACTTTCGTTTCATCTCCTTTTTCCCCCTTTTGTTAGGTAAAGTTTGGCACCTTTAAGTCTAGGCACTTCCAGGGGTTGAAATTTGAGAAATTTTCTGAGAGATGATGCATGGTACAATTATGTTGCCATCCTTTTTGTTAGGATGTCCCATGCTTGATTCAATGGTTGACATGGATCGATTAAAGTCAAAGGATGATAAAGTTTCCTACTTAGAAAAATAATTATCATCTCTTGAAGCCTTCAATTGTAAGTTTTAATTCCATAGAAGCGAGAAAAGGGGTAATCTTCTTTTGGAGCCCAAAGTAAAGGACCTAGCAAAATCACATAGGTAGGGGGATCCTAAATCCAATCGCATTGGGCAATTTTAGTAATTGCATTCCTATAGTTGAAAATTTGGGAACGGTATCGCCAAAAAAGGAGGGAGAGAGAGAGAGAGAGAGTCTACATTAGATCTGTTTGGTCTTCAATGATAGATTTGTTACCATCTACTTTCAAAGAGGAGAATTTTCAATGATGGATTTGTTACCATCTACTTTCAAAGAGGAGAATGGATCTCTTTTATAGATTGAACATTAGTTTCAAAGAAAACCCAATTTAGTTACCTTCTCCAATTTATTGTCTTGCCTTGCAATAACAAGCACACGAAAAAAACTAATCAACTTTTCTTTTTAAATTGTTTGGAATTTCTTGTATTCAAAACATGATTGACAAAGATACGTCAATAATAATTAGATTCATGATTGAATGGAAGGTATTACGAAGAAGTTTGGCATCGACACCGTATGTCACGAACACAGTCGCATATGAATCTGTCAGCCAAACTTCGTGACCAAATTTGGTGGCAAAAAGAGGAAAAAGGATCGTCCCCTCGATTTAGTCAACTCCCCCTTTTTAAGTTAAGCAATTTCCTCCATAATCCGGATCTTTAATTACCATCTTATTCCGGAAAGAATATCAGTAACTCATAATTGAGATTCCACACGTGGCAGGACCTCACTGGCGTATGAGAAAGTGGGGAAATTCGTTTAGATGCAATTGCCTAATAAATAACAAAAATATAACAGTAACACCCTCTGCATGCACTCTATTTGTCTATACATAACGCCCCGCCCTCTCCCTCTCTCTTCTCCTTCTCCTTCTCCTTCTCCTTCTCCTTCTTCTTCCTCCTCCTCTGTCCAGACACATCATAACGCCACTCTCTCTCTCTCTCTCTCTCTCTCTCTCTCTCTCTCTGTGAAAAGGGGAAGATGGAGAAGAAGAAGAATCTGCCGGTGGTGGTCTGGTGGCTGAGGAGGCAACCCATGAAGGTGAAGGTCACGGTGGTGGCGAGCCTCATGGTGGCTTGCCTGGTGGCCCTGAAGCTGACGGTGAAGAACCACGGCCACTTCTTCATCGCCTCCGAGCTCAGCCATGCGGTCGGGCTGCTCTTGCTCGGGTACAAGCTCATCCGCCAGAGGACTTGCTCCGGTACAACTCCTCTCCTTTTCTCCCTCCTTTTTCTTCTTCTTTTTTTTTTTTGAATGTTTTTTATTTACATGCTCTGTTTTATAGCCATTGAGTTGCTTTCCCTTGCTTTTATTTCTTGACTTTTGGCCGAGTGAACTGGGCAGATGTCGATTCAATTTGCATTGATCGTTTGGACCATGCACCTGAGATTTCGGCTTGTGTCTATGGTGTAATAGGTTTTCTAGTGGGGGCTATGGAGATATCGGCAATTGGAAATTATTGTGTAGACCGGATTGGATGCATTATGTGCCCTTCGAAGCTATCGGAAATCGAAATCTGAAATTGGGTCGATTTAGGATGTGTGCGCTCGGTCCATGCAATAAATTCTATTTCGAAAGTATTTTCCAATGACTCAATGCGAGCTTGAGGCCTCCTTTGATGGGTAAGCCAGCAATCTAGAACAAGCAGATTAAGCCTTGTGGGATATCTGATCCATTGTTCCTAGCTAATGATTCGAATTTGCTTGAAGGATCCACTTTCATGATCATAACCATGAGGATGGTCCTTCTAGAAAGGTCAATTGCAATGAAACGATAATAAACAAATCTTATTGGGGCTGATCATTCAATGACTTCTAGTGTTTTGTAATGTCTCCGGGGACATTGCATAATCGACAGTAAAGTGTGCCTTTGCTCTTCGAAAAGAGTTCGTGGGATGCAATTTGCTCGATGCTGTCGATGTTATAGGTTAAGTTCAGTATAGGGGAAATGTTCCTCGTATGTCGGTAATTAGCACAGATCGAAGTTTAGTAATTGGAAGCTGCAGTTTGTCTCTCCAGGATGAATTTAGTTTATGCTTTAAACACTAGCATATTTACTGAGATTGTGGGGTACCGCGGTTAGGTATAGGTAATGGAAATAGGTAGGACCGTCATCGTCAAAATGGTGGTATATACTTGTTCGGAATATGGGGACGGGATATGCCGCCCATCATGAAAGTGGCCATGGCATGGTGATCAGTAATCTAACCCAAACATTACATGTATTTCATAATTCTATTCCCATGGATTCTTTTTCAGGTCTGTCTCTAAAGACTGAAGAGCTCACGGCTATCTTCCTCGTGGCAAGGTTTCTCTCCAGTACCATCTCCGAACAGAACATCCATACCGTGTTGGATTTCGTTACTCTCCTGTCAACCGCATGGGTCATCTACATGATGCGAGTCAAGTTGAGAGCAACGTATGCAAAGGATCTATACAATTTTCCTATATATTATGTGGTAAGTACATAGAATACATTGCGAAATATATCTGATGTTACTACTTTGAATCTCTGCTAGTGCTAACATATTGTGCTTCAACATTCTGAATGTCAGGTGGTGCCCTGCATCATCCTCGCTGTCCTGGTTCATCCTTACGTTCCCACCTCTCGCCACATTGAGATGCCAAATTCATTTGCAGAAATAAAAACGTTACCAAATGCATTTCTTTTTTATTTATTTTTATTTTTTTATTTTGAGGAATCAAGAATAGAATCATATATTATTTAGCGCTCTCTCCATTATTACCGTGAAGTCTGCATATCGGAATTCTGTTCTTTATGGGCTTATGGGCTGCTTCCTGGCAAGTTTTCCGAATGAGCCAGATAATGGTGAAAGGCTTCACCTCCACTCGGTTCTTTTGGGTTTGTAGTTTTCATGGAATCATCCAAAAGAAAATTAGAATTGGGCCGGATCTAGCTCACCTTCATATTCAGAACCTTCGATAGCTTTTTCTACATTCTTAAATGACGTATGGTCAAAATTATATCTTGTAAGTCAAGCTGCAACCCCGGTGGGTACTGACACATATTCTTGGTCCTCTGTAATTTTTCATCTGGCGGATTTACATGCTGAAGAACATTATAGTGGCCGCATCGGACACAACGTCTCTGGCCTTGACGTGGGTTTTGTCTCTTTTGCTCAACAAGAAGCATGTCTTGAAGAGAGCTCAAGAAGAGGTGGACCTCAAAGTGGGCAAGGGTGAGTGGGCACAAGACTCCAACATCGAGAGCTTGCCTTACCTCTAAGCCATCGTCAAGGAAAGCTTACGCTTTTATCCACTAGGTACTAATATTAACACATCATTGTGACCGCGCAATATTCGAAACCCAAAGTATGATATCTAGATGTAATGCTATATGATGTGTGTTTTAGAAATGTACCAAATTGAATTAGAAACGATGAGCGGTATGAGGTGTGTTTTTGAATCGCCATTTCATGCACCAGCTCCCATGTTGGTTCCACATGAAGCGAGAGAGGACTACACCATAAGCAGCTATCTCATTCCGAAAGGTACTTGGATAATCATCAACGCTTGGAAGCTGCACAGAGACCCTCGAGTCTGGTCCGATCCAGAGAAATTCTCACCCGAAAGGTTCTTGACAAGCCATTCAGGTACGAAGACCTGCCCATCAAACCTCCACACGAGGAACACAAAAGAACAATGTCAGGGACGGAATGATTTAAAAGTGGTTCATAAAGCAAAGGTCGCAATGAATTCCAATTCAGTTTAAAAAAAAAAAAATGTGACCAACAAAACATATCAATTTGATTTGTTTGGTTTTTTCCCCGAAGGTGTGGATGCTTTGGGTCAGCATTTTGAATTCGGTCCATTCGGGTCGGTAGAAGATCATGCCCTGGAGCGTCGTTTGCATTGCGAGTGATCCACTTGACGTTGACTCGTCTTCTTCAAGGATTCGACTTGGCAACATTGTCGGACAAACCGGTGGACATGACCGAAGGCTTAGGAGTCAACTTGCCCAAGGCCACTCCTCTTGAAGTTGTTCTCACCCCAAGATTGCCTTCCAAGCTATATGAGCAATTGATGCAAAATTAGAAACTATATTCGGTCAGGAAGAGAAAAATGGTACTACGCATATGAGTAATTTCTATTCATAACATAATTACTTGTGAAGATAATAGTATGGATTAGACCATACATGGCACAGTTATGTTGCTATCCTTATCATTAAAATCATGGCTGATATAAACCAATTAAAATCAAGGGACGATAAAAGTTTCCTACTTGAAAAAACAATCAATATTTCTCCAGATTGTCCAATTAAAAAACTCAGGCTGATTGTTTAAGAGACGTGACATGAATATAAAGAGTATATCGAATTGCTTGTCAATTGACGTGGGACAATTTCTCAACAACACTTACGTGCAAGCCATGTTAAAAGCGACACAATGAGTTTGACTTATAGGAGTGGATGCATAGACGTGAAAGAGATAACTTTGAATCTGAGAGGAATTTTCGATATCGTGGAGCACTTTCACTTCATTCAAGAGAGATATAACCAAACTATTTGTAAAAACTACTTGGTGTCTTATGTAGTAGAGCACTCTAAGAATTTGCTTGTTTTGGAAGATAACTTCTTAAAAAACATTTTTAGGATTTTCTAACGTTTGTTTCACGAAAAAATAAATTAGCCAGGGAACACATTTTTTTGTTAATAGAAAAAACACATTTAAAAGTGAGGAAAATATTTTCCATATCTTCTTTCACCTCACCAACTTTCATGAAACATATGTTCCTTTTTATTTTTATGTTTTCTTTTTCTTTCGTTTTCTTTACTTTCATGAAACATATGTTCCTTTGGTTGTTGGCCACAGCCCAAGGCGAGGCAAGGGAGGCTCAAGCCTCGTCGATGTTTGGTGACCTCAGGCGAGGCCCAAGTTTGCCCAACCTACCTCAGACGAGTTGCGAACTTGCCGCCTTGGCAGAGCTTGGGCAGGCTTTGATTGGTCCAGCCTTGAGCTCATTGACTCATGTTTTGGCCAATCGCTAGGCTGCTGCACATCATCGAGACAAGCAGCGGTGGAGGAACGAGGAGGGAGAAGGTGGAAGGAAAAGAAAAAGGAGAAAAGAAAAAGAAAGAAAAAAATATAAAATAAAAAACATTCGATTTTTTAAAATAAAAATAATTAAAAATTTATTTTTTAATATTTAAAAATAAAAGTAAAAATCAATTTTTTTGGTATTTTTTCCTAGAAAATCAAATCAAATACTGAATGGTGGAAAATTTTTTCTAGTTTATTTTCACATTTTAGCCAAATATTGAAAAATATTGTCATTTTCTTGAAAAATGGCTTCTTAGATAAAATTTTTCAAAGACATGATATTTTTCGTTGAAACAAATGGAGCCTAAGAGAACTTCGGCAAATGTTTGGCTGCATTAAAGAGGGGCATCATTTCTAACGGTAGACATCAAACTGGAGGGGAAGTGCCGATCTGCAAGTAGAAGTGCTTTGTGATAACTTATCCGTGGCTCAGCTCTTATTAGGCAAAGCCCAAAGTCCTTCGATCCTCGGAAACTTAATAGATGAATGCATAGGTCTTTCGGCTCAGCTTAAAGGAGTGGTAGTTGTCCATTGTCCACCAGAAACAAATCATCGTGAGAATTGAATTGCAAAAACCCATGGAATAGAATCCCTCCCTCCTAATTAGCTTTCTAAGCCCCCTAATTCCTTTGGGATATGTTATGCTTCGACGCTAACTATAGCTGTTCTCCTAATTCTGCTTATTAAAAGAAAATTGGTTTGTTTTGATAAAAAGAGAGAGAGGTATATTAACCAATTTTCTAGCATTCCATATCACAAAACTAAAGTTAGAAAAGAAACGGAAACTTTCAATTATGTCAAATGTTTCGCTTCCTTCAATAGAGCAATTACCAAACTATGTTTGAGGGTCTTATATCACCAATGACCGAACTTCAATCGTATTTATACGGAACAAGACCTCTCATGGCAATTATAAAACTCACCTAAGATTTTGTGATTTCAAAACCAACTCGCGCATAAAGTAATCTCAAAGTGCTGTCGATCTCGATTGACCCAAAGCCAGGGACTTTTATCAAGTCCAAATAGCCTCCCTTAAGACCACATCACTTTCACAATTCGATAACTTACGCAAGCGACAAATCGGGTAGTGATCCATAATTACGAGTCCATGCTCGACCATACCGCCCCAGCAGACTTTTCCATTGCAAGACCAAGAACCTCGACCATGAATTTGATGTGAAACGGGAAAATTATCTAAAAAGTCCTTAATCTATTGCATTTTTGTTAATTTAATAATAAACTTTTCAATTTTGCCAATTAATTCTTGAACCTTTTCACTTTTTGTTAATTAAGTTTATTTGACCAATTTTGGCCGGAATTTGGTAACGTGGATGCCATTTATCCTACATAGTACAACTGATGTTGACTAGGACTTTTATTGATGATTTTTTGAATTTCTTTTATGATTTTCTTCTTCTTTTTTTTCCCTTTTTCTTTGCTTTTTTTTTTTTTTTAAGGTTTTCGGAGAGAGGGGCGACGACCCTAGCCAACCACAAATGAGGGTTGGTCGATCCTCACTAGCTCTGGGGGAGGGCGTCGCCTCCCTCGCTAGGTTTAGGCAATGGCTGCGAAGGTTTGTGTGGCCTTGCTTCGGCTAGTAAGGATGTCGTGCCCCTTGCCTAGAGCTTGTGAGGGAGGTAACACCCTCGCGTAGAGTTGGCGAGGGTCGGCTAGCAACCCTTACCGACTTTCTCTACAAAACCTATAAAAAGAAAAAGCAAAGAAAGGAAAAAAGAAAGATGAAAAAAATCATAAGAAATTTTAAAAAATTATTAAAAATATCAACGTTAGCATCGGTCATTCATGTCAATATTTTTTGGCCAATTTTGGCTAAATGGACTCAACTAGCAAAATGTGAAAATGTTTAGGGCCCAATCAACAAAATTGAAAAGTTTATAATTAAATTGACAAAATTGTAATAAGTTTAGGACTTTTTGGATAATTTTTCCCCCAAATCAAAGCCTGTTGAGAAGGGCAAAAGGGGGAAAAGCATACAACTGGTCATGTGCAATTTGATGAGCTTGAAATCTTCGACGGTGATGCCCTCTCTCGATCCGGCGGGTGCACCACGTCCACCTCCTCCGAGTTCAGAAGTTGCTTACTGCAGAGCCCAAGACGAAAGGGCGGAAAAATCTAGTGAGTGGAAGTCCAGAAATTGGCGGCCATTGCTGGTGCGGAATTGAAGGAGTCTGGCAGGCGAGATTTGATGAAGACCCCTCTCTCCCTCTTCCAGCCCGACCAACCCTCCCACCCCCCGGGGCAAAAATATTCGGGTTCAGGCCGGGGACCCGAAATGCGAGTAGAGTAACGTATCTGGGACTTTTGATGGGTCTTGCAGAAATTCATTGCATGGCGTTTTCCTTAGCCATAGTCCAATGCCAATTTCATTTATTTTATGGATTTTTTTTTTGGTCGATTATTTTATGGAATATGATTTACCCAATTTTGATACATATCGTTGAGTTTAGTTTAACGCAAATTATTCGAAAAAAAAAAACTCAATTATGTTTTTGCATATAAACATAACTTATAACATGTTGTCTATGTTAAGAATCCCAACACAAACACGTAAAGTGTGAAAGCTAGAATGAACACCTAGAGAGGGGTGAATAGGTGTTTAAAATACATATTGGCAAATATATGCGGAATAAACTAAACTTGAAATAAAACAAAGGAGTTAGGGAAGAGAATAAGAACACAAGGTTTATAGTGGTTCGGCTTAATCCAAGCCTACGTCCGCTCTTCTATGCTAATAGCCTTCTTGGCTGGATTCCACTATGCAATCAACAAGAGATTACAACTTCGAGTGCAAACACTTAGTAGATCACACTATCTCACTAAGTGACTCTTTTGGTATTTCTCTAACGATCACAAATGTTTAAGCTCTCCAAAGATAAGTGTATGATCGAAGGTCGCTCAGACTTTGGAATTATAAATTCTACACTCTATCTCTTACTTGCTCATCGGTCCTTCATCTCCTTAAATACTCATCCACTTCCAAACTAGCCGTTGGACAGTATCCCGGAGAATCGTCTTCCAATATACCCATTGGAAAGCTCTATATTCAGAAGATTTGGTAGCCGTTGAGTGACAAATGTAGAATCTCAAATTGATTCCGATCGCCCATACAAATGGAATTTTGGTTTTCATAAGTAAAGCTTCTTCGTATAGAAAGTTCTTGTCTTCAAGATCCAATCGTCAATCAATTAGATTGAATCAATCAAATCAATCTTGATGTGGAATCCAAACCAGATCACTAGCCGTTATATGATTGGGCTTGAGTTCTGTCGAATCTGGATGTAAAGTTTGAGAGCAATAGACTTTACAATCTGAGTCTGAGTGCGATAGACTTTGCAATTTGGGTTTGAACATATTCTGCTTCTGAACAGATTTAGCTTTAAGGTCTGTACCCAGTTCAACTTCAGCATAGAGTCTGTCTTCTGGTTCTTCATTCACGTTCAGTCTGAAATTTGTCAGAGTGAGCAGACTTCTGATGTAGAACAGACTTTGACACTAAAGTCTGGCAGTCTTTAGACTTTGACACAGAAGTTTGGAAATCTTCAGAATATACTTTGGACATGTGTTACGTTCAGTCTTCTGGCCATCTTCTGACTTTGATAATATCCTTTACATGTTCTATTATTTGCATGGTCTATTACTTAACCATTAAACATGTTAGTAGCCTTTGATTTATTTTTTCATCTTCAAAACATCATAAGGGATTTCCCTAACATAAAGGACTAATGGAATTATCGTGTGCAAGGTTGGACTCTACATCCCCATTTTCTAGCCATTTAGATGAGCATGCCTGGAATTTTTTAGTTGAAATCCAAGGATCAATAAGTTCACTCGTCACGATGCGCGACTTAAGTGGGGTGCCATGGGTGGTGGGTCCCCACGCTAGCGCCCCGTTAGGTTTATGTCGCCGGCTGCCGGGTGTACGACGGTTTTTGGGTATCCAAAAAAAAAAAAGTTCCTCGTAATGTTTACTATTTCGTCATTTTTCACTTGGACATGCGAAATATAAATCTTAAAAGAACCAACTTGTTAATTTCATTCTAAAAAGAAACTAGGAGTCAAATATAAAGAAAAAAAATAAAAAAAGAATTCATATGAGGTAAATTATTGTCTAAATCGACATAAATGACAGCAATGCCATCACCTGCCCCGATTGCATTGGCCATCTAGTTGGAAAAATCTTGCAAATTGCATTCCTAGTGGAATTGGGGTTTTCTTTCGGTCAATCTTTTTTCATTTTTATTTAATATTCAGTAAACAGTTAATAAAGACTTTTTACCCGGAAAAAGAGGAGATACTACCCATTTAATCCAAAAGTCAAAGTACGACAAATTCGATCCTAAGTCACGAGACTAATCATAATTCTCGCCTACTTACTAGCTGCCATCTCCTTCATTTCACTTTTCCATCTTTTATTATTATTGGGGTTTTCTTTGGGCCACCTCTCTATTCATTCAAGTCATGTCGATTATGGCTATGTAATGGATCATTTTTCTGGCGTTTAATTCAGTGCAATCACCTTCGTTTAGTAATCACTAGCTCTATTTTTCTTCAAAGCGAAAAAGAAGAGAAAAGGAAAGAAAAGAATGTAATATATCATCCTGGCCATTCAAATGAAATTTGACACATAATAGTCATAACTCTCTTCATTCATCTCTAAAGGAGCATGCTCTTCCTCGGTCATCTCCTAGCAGTTCTAGGGGTTTTAATGCTCCTTGTTTGCCTTCGGAGGGCATCCAACAAACCCAAGAGTGCCGATTCACCCTTGGAGCCACCGGGTGCATGGCCGATCATAGGCCACCTCCACTTGCCGTGCGGCGAGACCCCACTGGCCAGTTTCCTAGCCGCCATGGCCGACATGTGAGGCCCGATGTTCCTTATCCAGCTCGGAGTCCACTCGACGATCGTCGTAAGTGGCCACGGGGTGGTCCGGGAGTGCTTTACCACCCATGACAAGGAACTGGCTTCTTGTATCATATCCAAAGCAGGAATCCACTGGGGCTACGGGCATGCGGCTTTCGCCTTCTCGGAATACGGGGACCTTTGGTGCCAGATGAGGAAGATCACCATTCTCGTGCTCCTAAGCACTCGAATGTAGGACTATAGGATTACTATAGCCTGAATTCAGTTTGCTTTTGACTTTGATTTGCATATCAAGTTTTGTTGATTGTTTGTCTGTAAAACAAATAAAATTGTGTTTTTCCTTATCCCATATAAGAAAATTATGAGTATGTGAACTACTATAATAACTGTGGATGTGTTTTTCCTTGTCCGACATTGGGCTAATTGGGCTAGATCCACAATACCCACGTGTAGGTGTGACGGTTCGCAATAGAGCATGCTTATTTAATTTCGAATTTTGTTATTATTTAACTTAATAGTTATTAAGCGCTCTTTCAATCTTTGAAAAATTGTTCTATTTGGGAATAACCTTCTAACATTTAGAGAATTGTGTTTATTCGGATATAACTTCTCCTCCCAGAAATGTTGTAAATTTTCATAATAATGAAATTCAGAATTAAAAAAAAAAAAAAGGCATTGCCATTCCACCCCATTTTGGTTAAGACACTCATTTTTTCCAATTAACTTACCAAAATACCCTCCTCTCTCTCTTCAATTTACCGTTTCCTCTTTTATCAAGTTAAGCCACAAAACTCCCTTTAAATCTATCATCTCTCTTATACTATTAGTTTCACAATATAAATGTCAAATTAAATCTAACAATATCATGCATCCTATTATCACTTTGCCTAGAGAAGGTTGTTAAATTTAATTTATAATCTCATATTTTTTGTCACAAAAGTTGGACAAAAGATTAGAAATTTCTAGATATAATGATTTATGAACAAATAATTAATTATACCCATCCGTGAGTAGCGCAGTTAGTTGAGAGTCCCTCCCTCATCGCTGAGGTCGAGAGTTCGAAACCCTGCGTTACTAGCGATTTAAGTGGGGGGCCATGGCGGTGGATTGCTGTGCTAGTCTTTCCCAAGGTATAGGGGCCCGGTCCTCAGGAGCGTTTGGGCACGGGGGGCATGTGGCAAAGTCCTCGGTTACCCAAAAAAAAAAAAAAAAAAAAACATATAATTAATTACCTCTTTTTTTATCAAATAGTTTGAGGGGAACTTTACTTAAATTTGAAAATTAAAATCCAATCTCATTATCTAACAAATTTTGACATTGTGGGTGTTTTTTTTGGAATAAGTATGTAGGTTTTAAAAGTTAAACATCGATATTTTGTGCATATTTTAGATATGGGGGTAGAAAATTTATTTTACACCTTAAAACTCACATTAGATTTTTTTCAAAGGAAATTTTTTTAACATATTTTGAAGTTTTGATCCACTAAATATGAGAGGGCACCCCTTGCCCGATGCCGGCGAGGGCTGCCCTCGCTTGGGTCTAGTGAGGGGTGCCCTTGCTTGAGTCCGGTGAGGGGTGCCCTCGCTAGATTTGGCAAGGGCCGTCCTCGCCCAACCCTAACCTATTCCAAAAAAATTATCTAAAAATGCAATCCTAAAATGTAATCCTAATTTACTAAACTAACACACCTTGATGCAACATTTGACTTTTGATTTTTGATTTTTTTTTTGTGTTTTTCAAGATAAGCAATTATTAGATAAATATTAAATTTAAACTAATCAAGATATTCACCAAATGAAGAATTAAAATAATTGAAAAAATAGCTTGTTGTCTCACAGGTTAAATTAATGATTACTCTAATCTTAAACATCACGACATATAAGAAAGTTCAAAATAGTTAAAAATTTGATCCGAAATGTTATGGACCAAATTAATAATTATAATGATTTAACAATTAAGATATTATCAAAATGCCCAAAAATTAATATAATTAAAAAAATGATTCGAGATCTCACGAATCAAATTAATAATTACAATAATTTTGACTAGGACCCTGCGGATAATGCCTACAAGATTTATGAAATGAAAATTGGCATACCGTGTTCTAATTTAAGCAATAATAACAAAACTTAAAAAAATTAAATAACATAAAACAAGAAAATAGAACTAAACTACCTATGGAGTTCAAGAAAATAGCGGGGTCGACAGGGGAAGCCGATCACAGGCCAGTTGCTGGCCGGCGTCGGAGCTCCAGCGAGGGTTGGGCGGCGGCAGCAGCAGGAGCGAGTGGAGGTCCAAGTGCGGGGATGACGGAGCACTGCAGTAGGCGTAGAGAGGGAAGTCGGGCGTTGCAGGTGAAGCAGGGTGCAGCAGAGAGGTGTGCTGCAGGTGGTGGCGAGCAATGGGCTGGACTTGGCGACGGGTGGGGGTGTGAGTTGTGGCAGTAGCGCGGCGGTAATGCTGCTAGTGCTCGGGATGAGACGATGCAGAGCTAGGCGATCATGTTGGGATATAATACGCGGAAACGACATTATTTTGCAATTTACGTCAATGCGAAATCACCAGAGAAATAAACGAGAAAAATAAAGACACTAGAAATTTACGTGGTTTAGTCCGAGTATCGATACCTACGTTCACGGGGAGAGCCAGCAGCAAATAATCCACTAAAATCGGAGAATTAGAGTCTACAATCGCTTAATCGCTCAATCGCTCAAGTGTTTCCCACACCTAGATTTAACCCCAAACTCAAAAGTGTTTATAAATAAACAACTCACTCGGCTATAAACTCATGACACAAAATTACCATGCGACAAAACTTTCTACATACGACTTTGCAAGGCTTCAAGATCTTGTGGCTCTTCTTCAAGCGGCATGGACGTGTGCGGCTTCTCACGTACGTAGGGCTTTGGCGGCAATTTTCGGAAGAAGGGAGAGAAACCTACAAAATTCTGCTTTTATACGTGGGTGTGCCCCGGGGTCAAAAGTTTGACCTTGGGCCCCACCTTTCCTTTTCGGTTTCACGCGCAGATCTTTAGCTTCACGGCCAGATTTCCTTTTTCAAAGGAATTCGAAACTATAGGGACTCCTTTTTATTTTATTTTATTTTATTTTATGCTTTTGTCTTGCTTTGCACACGTCCGAAACAGAGAATCCAAGAAGGAAATTGTTTCTTCCTTCTTTATCGATTTATAATCCGTTTGGGAAAAACTTTATCGATAAATTTGGTTTAACAAATTATTATCCGAATTCAAATTTGAGTCATTAATTTAACAATTCTCCACATTGGCTCGATATTTGAAGCAAAATTATAGTGCTCATCATCTATGCTGCTCTCACAATGCCCCGATGGGCGCTCACTCTCCACAGATGTCAATAGAGCTCAAGCAAAGCTTGAGCTTCACCAAAGGAATAGACTTAGTCATCATGTCTGCCGGGTTATTTGTTGTAGCAATCCTTTTGACAATAACAATACCATTAGCTAAGACATCTCGGATGAAGTAGTACCTGACGTTGATATGCTTCGTTCGCTTGTGATAAATTGGATTATACATCAAATATATCGCACCTTGGTTATCACAGTGTATATCCACATGTTTTTGTTCTAACCCAAAGTCGGCGAGCAAACTCTATAACCATATCACCTCATTCGCTACAAAAGTTAGTGTCATGTACTTTGCCTTAGTCGAAGACAAGGCAATGTGATCATGTAAGGACGCTTTTTAACTAATTGTATCACCCGCTAGCGTAAACATGTACCCTACTAAAGACCTGCAATCATCCAAGGCACCGATGTGATCCGAATTTGCAAAACTAGTGGTCTCACTACCATTACTGTCATTTCGATGCACTATACCCGCATCTGTTGTCTCCTTCAAATATATGAGGATCCACTTCACAACTTCCCAATGAGCTTTACCAGGACGCTTCATATAGCGACTAACTACGGTCACAGCTTGTGAAATATCAGGCCTAGTGCACACCATAGCATACATAATACTACCTACAACACTAAAATAAGGAATAAGGGACATATACTCTTCCTCCTTCTTAGTCTTGCGGTGATAATTTATTTAAAAGTTTAAAGTGCTTTGCTAAAGGTGTACTTAAAGACTTCACCGACTGCATGTTAAAACGTGCCACAATCTTCTCAATATATTTCTTTTGAGATAGACATAAAACTTCTACAATCCTATTACGCAAAATCTCCATACCCAAAATTTTATTTGCTGCACCTAAATCTTTAATCTCAAATTCAGCATTTAACTGTCTCTTTAGCACATCAATATCATACATATTCTTAGCTGCTATCAGCATATCATCAACATATAAGAGTAGATAAATCAAAGAACCATCCTTTAATCTCCTATAGTAAATGCAGCTATCCATCTGACTTTTCGAATAGTCTTGACTAGTCATGAAAGTATCAAAACGTTTATATCATTGTCTAGAAGACTGTTTCAGCCCATACAAAGATTTCTTTAATAAGCAAACATGATCTTCCTTACCCGGAATAGCAAATCCATCTGGTTGCCTCATGTAAATTTGCTCCTCCAACTCACCGTGAAGAATCGCAGTTTTCACATCTAGCTGCTCTAACTCGAGATCCTGCGAAGCAACTAAGGCAAGTAAAACACGAATAGAAATATGTCTTATCACAGGAGGGAACACTTCATTGTAGTCAATGTCCTTACGCTGTGTATATCCCTTAGCCACAAGTTTCGCCTTATACCTCGCTGCCTCGACACTAGAAATGCCCTCTTTCCATTTGAAGATCCATTTACTTCCGACAATTTTTTGGCTCTTAGGTACTTTGACCAGCTCCCATGTCTGATTTCGATGAAGTGATTCAATCTCTTCACTCATTACCCTTAGCCACTGCGATGACTCCGAACTAGCCATTGCCTCAAAGTAAGATGAAGGTTCATCTGTCTCCACCTCATCACCTACAGTCAATGCATAAGCAATATCTGTATAACCATAATGTACCGGTATTTTAATTTGCCTTCTCTATCTATCTAAGGCTATAATTTGCTATGGCTTTGCTAGTTGTTCATTATCACCGACTTCAGAAATTGTGGCTTCATCTGCAGTCTCAACTTCAGTTACCTTCGAGATTTCCGGAGTTTCCACCCGAAGCTCCACCTCACTTATGACACCATGATATGTCTTCTTTGCTGGTTGTGTATTGTTGAAGTATTGCAGTTTTGTAAAAGATCACATTTCCGCTTATTAGAAAACTAGGTGATCTGGAATTAGTGCACCACAGCCGGTAGCCTTTCACCCCATGTGCATAACCTAGAAATATGCACTTTTTTGCCTTCGGCTCAAGCTTAACATCACTCGCATGAGCATACGCAGGACATCCGAATATTCGTAATCCGGAATAATCATGTTTCCTCGATTATACTTTCTCAGGAGTCTTCCACTCGATAGCAAATGATAGAGATCAATTAACCAGGTAACATGACATGTTCATTGCTTCAGCCCAAAATTCCTTACCAAATCCTGCATGCGAAAGCATGCATCAAGCTCGCTCAAGCAAAGTTCTGTTTTTCCGTTCTGTCAGCCATTTTGCTGTGGCGTCCCAGGTACTGTGCGGTGTCTTACAATACATTTTTTCTCGCAGAACTTGATAAAATATTTACCGCAGAACTCCATGCCATTATTGGTTCTTAGGCACTTAATTTGTTTATCTGACTGCTTTTCAATCAATGCCTTAAATTTCTTAAACCGATCAAACACATCATATTTGTGCTTCAGAAAGTAAATCCATACCTTTCTCGAATAATCGTCAATAAAAGTCAACGTATATCGGGCACCTCCTTTCGAAGGAACCGAAAACGGGCCCCAAACGTCTGAATGAATATATTCAACTGGTTGTTTGGTTGAATGAATAGCAGTAGTAAACTTAACTCGGTGCTGCTTTTTATAGATGCAGTGTTCACATAAGTCTAGCTTTTCTATTTTCTGACCCTTCAACAATCTCCTTTCACTTAGCATTGTCATACCTGCCTCACTCATGTGCCCTAAATGCATATGCCATAATTAAGTCATGTTAGAGTCTGACTCACCTGATGAAACTGCAGCAGTTCCGGTCACGGTCTCTCCTAGTAGATGATAGAGAGTATTCACTTTCTTCCCCTTCATCACTGTTATGGTACCTTGAGAGATCTTTGGTACTCCACCTTTAGTGATATGCCTATACCCGATGTCATCGAGTGTTCCTAGAAAAATAAGGTTCTTCTTGAGCTTTGGTACATGCCTCATATCTATCAATATGCGCACCACCTCATTGTACATCCGAATTTAAATTGTCCCTATCTCCACAGCCTTACGATTGCATTATTCCCCAAAAGAACCTTACCACCATCTGCAGCTTGGTAAGTAGTAAAGCAGTTCTTATGAAGCATCATATGATAAGAACATCCCGAATCTAGCACCCATTTGTCTCCTAACAAAGTAGCAGTCACACATAAGACAGCTTCTACATCACTAGTGCTCCCTTTAGCAACGTTTGTCACGCTGCTTGTAGCATTCTGCTTATCAATTTTATTTCTCCGCTTTGGACAATCTCTCCTAATGTGCCCCTCCTTGTGACACTCAAAGTACTTCACGCGTCCCTTGGACTTTCTATGGCGTGATTTTGATATGCTTTTACCTCTGCTGCTACTAGGCTCTCGATGTTGTTCTCTACCCTGAATCGTCAGTGCTTGCGTTACTCCTTTCGTCAAACCGTCATCTCATAACTTTCTCTTTCATTCCTTAGAGAATAAGGTAGACTTGACCTCTTTTGAGGTAATTGTAGTACACCCCTGCAATAGTAAATCAGTAAAGTGCTCCCATAACTTTAGTAAAGAGGCTAACAACATCATGTCATGTTCTTCATCATCAAGTATCTTATCAACGTTCTTCAGATCCAACATGAGTTTATTAAATTTATCTAGGTGGGTTATGATATACGTACCTTCAGTACATCTAAATTGAAACATGTATAAGCGATTGTTCAAACATTTTTTCACATATAGTGCTTAAAATTTTGCCCATAACGCCGCGGCATCCTTCTCCTCAGCAATCTCTATTAAGATTTCATCCGTCAAATTTAACAGGATTATACTCTTTGCTTTTTCAATCAGCTTTACCTTCTCAGAGGTTTTCATTATAATTGGCAACTCATTTTCACCACCTAGTGCTTGGATCAAATCTTGTGTTGTCAATAAAGCTCGCATCTTTATGCTCCATAACACAAAGTTGTTACTCCCATTAAACTTCTTAATCTCAGATTTTCTTTCAGACATAATTGCAATAACAGAATTTCTAGATAATAATCAGACAAGCAAAAGCCTCAAATCACAATCAAGAAATACAACCCCAAGCTCTGATACTAATTTGTTGGGATATAATACGCGAAAATGACAGGATCTTGCAATTTACGTTAATGCAAAATCACCAGAAAAATAAACAAAAAAAATAAGGATACCAGAAATTTACGTGGTTTAATCCGAGTATCTATACCTACATTCACGGGGAGAGCCAGCAGCAAATAATCCACTAAAATTGAAGAATCTGAGTTTACAATCGCTCAATCGTTCAAGTGTTTCCCACATCTAAATTTTACAAAAAACCCAAAGTGTTTATAAATAAACAATTCACTCGGGTATAAACTCACCATACAAAATTACCACGCGACAAAACTTTCTATGTACGGCTTTGCAAGGCTTCAAGATCTTGCGGCTCTTTTTCAGGCGACGTGGACATGTGCAGCTTCTCACGTACGTAAGGCTTCGGCGGCAATTTTTGGAAGAAGGGAGAGAAACCTGCAAAATTCTATTTTTATACGTGGGTGTGCCTAAGGTCAAAAGTTTGACCTTGGGCCCCACCTTTCTCTTTTCAATTTCACGCGCAAATCTTTAGCTTCACGGCCGGATTTCCTTTTTCAGAGGAATTTGAAATTGCGGGGACTCCTTTTTATTTTATTTTATTGTTTTGTTTTGCTTTGCACACGTCAGAAACAGAAAATCCAAGGAGGAAATTGTTTCTTCCTTCTTCATCTGATTTATAATTCATTTGGGAAAAACTTTACCGACAAATTCAATTTAACAAATCATTATCAAAATTTAAACTCGAGTCATTAATTTAACAGATCAGTGGTGACGAGCGGGCTGCTGGTGCTCGCGGGATGCACAGCGAGTGCAGTGGCGTCGCAGGTTAGCAGCAGCTTCTGGCGTTACTGAGCGGTGCGGGCATGACGGCCGGCACAGATGTGCTTGCGGACGGAGGTCGGCGGTGGCGTCGGTAGTTATGGAGGCGAGCGGCGCGGCGGAGAGGCAGGTGCGGTCGTCGGGCGTTGAGCGCGGTCGCTGGACGCCGGGCGCGACGGTGCTTGCGAGGACGTGCAGCGGCGGATGCTCGGCACCGACGAGGGAAGCGCGAACGGGGACCTGTGCTCCTTCTTCTTCTCCTGTTTCTGTTTTTCTTTTTCCCTATTTTCCTTTTCTCTCTCTCCCGTTACTCTCACGTCTTCTCTCTCTCTGTCACTCTCTGCTGACTTCTTTTTTCTGCTGCTGCTTTTCTTTCTTTGCAGCTTGTTAGAGGAAGGGGGGGGGGGTTTCCTCCTCTTTTTTTCACGAAATTCTTCTCTTTTCACTGTCCCTCAAGAATTCTCTTACGCTTTTGCTCTTTTCACGAATTTTTTTTGCGAATTCCCCTCCCCCTTTTGTCCGTACGTGCACAATACCTTTTATAGGGGAATAATTTAGATCTTTGTAGCATATATTTTTACTAATTTTGTTTGTGCATGATCGCCTGAATATATCATTAAAATATATGCACTCGCGTAGTATTCTCTTTTATATTTTTTCAAATATTCCATTCGAAAATTTCATTTTTACCCAAGAATATGCCCCTCCATTTATATTATCTGAATATGTGAAAAATCTTACGTCGTATCAATGTTCACCGTCAATTCAATGCAAAAAAGGAATAAAATGGAATAAAATAAATGTTTCTAAATTATATGTTATGCAATTTATTTTTATTTTTTGGGGTAAAACTTAATTCATTTTTTATGCAAAAATTTATGCATCAACACTATTGTAACTTGACAGTAATTGAGTACAGGGACACAAGGTTAGTACTCATAAAAAGTTAGGAAGATGAGTGTTAGAAAACACTATTGATGAAGTTCAAGGTTTTAGCAAGACAATGCTAAGACAACAAATTTAGGAACTTCACCTTTATTAAAATAAGAAGTAGTGCCACTTCTAACAAAAATCAGATTAACTTTTGTAGATGTTCATGAATGTAGGAGGAGCACAAAGCCATGAAAGTGCTTAGGTGTCTGAAATTCCTCACCGAATGTGTATAAATTCATATGTGTGATAATTAAATTAACAAGCGAAATCATGTTTCACTAATTTTGTTAATAGAATTATTTACACTAATTCAAGATTCATATTTTAATAGATACCTTCTTGCATGTATGAATTCATGTAAATTAGTGTAGATAACAAACTAAGTGTGGGATTGTTGAAATAATTTATTATCATAAAAGAGGCGTCTCTTGGTTAAGAGAATATGTGAGTCTTGATTATGAAAAAGAAAAAAAAAAAAAGTGACTCTTCTTTCTAAGAGGAGGTTATCGGTAGTTATGAAATGAAGTTATTCTTTACATGAAGAGTGGTGAGGGTTGAGAATAAGGTATATATTTCTAACAGATGTATTGATGAATAAAGATCAATTTACATATTATTTATAATAACCACAACTGTTCATAAATGCTTTTTGAAAACTTTATCTTCTTCTCTTTTCATACATGCAATTTTAACATATTCCAAATGAAATTCTAAGAGATAAATTAAGTAATTGTTAAATTGTTTCTCTGCAACTTTTGTGTATATTCTAGAGACATGGTTGTTCTAAACTCAACAGCAACAATAGTAAGGGTAAACAATACCTTAAAGATAGTGATCGTCATCATGCATCAAAATATCAAGAATCTATTATTACTTCTCTATCTTCATTAACAATTAAATTTCCTCAACACCGATGTCATCCTCTCGTGCACAAGAAACTAGCAATTCATCTCCTTTTTTCACCCTCTTGTTAGGCGAAGTTTGACATCCACAAGTCTCGGTACCTCCGAGAGTCGACTTCCGAGAAATTTTCTAAGAAGCCATGTCCAGTAGGGTTATGTTGCTAGCCTTATCATTATATTTTTTTTTTTGAAAAGATAAAACATATTTTTTTTTTCTCGGCACGGGGAAACACTTACTGATCAAAAAATAGCGGGAAAAAGTAAAAAAAGAGAAAGGAAAGGATAAGGTCGAAGTTAAATAATATTATCATTCAACTTTGTTCATTTGCACGTCTTCTCCCTCCCTCCCTCCCTCCCTCTCTCTCTCTCTCTCTCTCTCTCTCTCTCTGAATCACCATGCTCTTCCTCACTCATCTCCTAGCAGTTCTAGGTTTTCTGTTGCTCTTACTAATCCTATGGAGGGCAAGATCTTCTCCAGAAAAACCCAAAGGCACCATCTTACCCCCGGAGCTGCCGGGCGCATGGCCGATCATAGGCCACCTCCACTTGCTACGTGGTGAGACCCCACTGGCCAGGACCCTGGCTGCCATGGCCGACAAGCAAGGCCCGATGTTCCGGATCTGGCTCGGAGTCCATCCGACGACCGTCATAAGCAGCCGCGAGGCGGTCCGGGAGTGCTTCACCACCCACGACAAGGAGCTAGCTTCTCGTCCCAAATCCATGGCGGGAGTACACTTGGGCTCCGGGCACACCGCTTTCGTCTTCGCGGAATACGGAGACCTTTGGCGCGAGATGAGGAAGATCACCGTGCTCGAGCTCCTATGCACTCGAAGGTAGGACTGTAAGATTATAGTCTGAATTTAGATTGGTTCCATTCAGTCTAGAAGATAAAAGTAGTCGTGTTTGGCTTTGGCCTTAATCAAGCAAAACTTCACTGAATTATATACGGGTCGAACCAAATGGAGCTCAATCCTTCTTTGGGCCCGTTTAGTTTAATTTTGGGAAAATAATTTTGGGAAAATGTAAATATTTTTTAGGTAAAAGGGTTTTCTGAAAGGTTACATTGTTTAGTAAATTGTAATATCAAGTAGTACCGAAAAGTAACTTTTTGGCAAAACTCGCATTTATAATTGACTTTTGTTTTTTGTTTTTTGTTTTTTTAAGTTTACAAATCAAATTCAGCAATTAGCCAGCCAACTGTAGACGGCTAGATTTGGCCGCCGAATCGCTAGATCTGACGGCCTGAGGTCACGAAGGCCAAATTTGGCCGTCCGGTGACTAGATCTGGCCTCCAAACCGCCAGATTTGGCCGCCGATGAGCCAGGTGACGTCGCTTGAGTTGGCGTGACCTTAGGCGGTGTCACCTGTCGTGCGCGAGATAGGCGACGTCGCGTGAGGTCCCACTTGGGTCGTGGGTCGTGCCACCCCATGTGGTGGTCACCGGGACACATGACCCCTAGGCAGCGGTGGCAGCTGCCGGAGAAGCCCGACTATTAGGTGGGAAAGACAAAGACAAATGGGGAAGAAGATGAATAGTGACAGAACTTACATTTTCAAAATGCCCAATGCTCAAAAGTAAGTCTTGAGATCCATTGGACTTTTAGTATTGGGAATGTTGATATTTGGCCAATGAGTTTTTAAAATTATTTGCCAAACACAATATTTTCCCCAACCCCTTGGAAAGTTGAACCAAACGGGGCTTTCCTAGGGCATTAAGCAAGGTTGCAACAAGGATTCTCCAATTGGAGTTCCATTAAATACTTGTTACGAATACTATCTCTTCGTAATGGATCAAGAAACCGAACTCAAATTGAAACCATAACCTTTTCTTTTCGACTTTGATTTGCATATCAAGCTCGACTTTCTGATACTCTACACATCGAATCCACCGCACTGTGCACTCATAATCTTGTGATAAAGGCTCTCTCTGTTTCTCTTGCAGGCTTGACAATCTAAAGCACGTTCAAGAATCAGAAATCGACTCCTTCGTCAAGGACCTGCGCACCCTTTGCATGACCAACACCGACGACGCCCAAAATGGGTCCTCCAAGGGGGTGGTCATAAGCGAATCGCTCGAGCTCCTGACCTTGAACATCATGACCAGAATGATCGCGAGCAAGAGATACTTCGGACAATTGTCAGCGTCGACTGGGTCCTCCACCGATTACGACGAGGCAAGTCACCTGAGGGAAATGATCAAGGACTTCATGTACCTTTTTGGGCTCCCTGTAGTTTCAGACTTCTTGCCCTTCCCGGCATGGACCGACTGCACGGGAACCGCGAAGACCATGAAGAGGGTGGCGAGAGAACTCGATGAGATCGTTGGGAAATGGGTTGAAGAGCACAAGCTGAAGAGATGTGATCACAGAGGAGAAGCGATCGATGTGAGGGAGGATTTCATAGACGTGATGCTGTCCATGATCGGGGAGGATAGTTTCGCCAAGTTTGGTCACCCTCCTGAGAGGCTCATCAAGGCAACAGTAGTGGTATGACTCTTGTGATAAAGCAATTGGGTTTTCCATTTTATTCCCTTCCCTTCATATTTTCTTGATAATCCTTGATTGGAGGAAAGTAAGGAATCAATAGTCCAAAGCTTCCACTGAACCCATCAATGGCCTTTCTCGACTGAAGGGTGTGGGAAAATATCTTGTGGTCAGTTTGCACTTTTCCAAGCAAGAAATCGGTGCCATAATATCTAAGATCTATATGACTGAAATTGATATCGATTTCTCAATTTTTTTTTTTTGTCATCACTGTACTTCTATGATATCAACAGTCCACACTTTTCTTGTATCGTCAATCTCTCGAACTCATATGAATGTGATCCCAAACTTTGGACTTTCAAGTTTAAGGGTATTGATGTCATAGTGGGCAAAGTTTATTCTTTTTTTTTTTTCTTTTTAGGTGATAGATGGAAAGTATTTTTGTAAGATAGTATGTTTGGGGTATTGGCGTCACAATAAAAAATGTTTTATGATTTTTTTTTTATGGTAAATAGAGGATGTGTTTTGTTATATAGGTACAATTTTAGGCAGTTTTAGTGACTTACAAAAAGAGTTTGAGATATTGATGTCATGACCATTAGGACTTTTGGCAGTATATTTTCTGAAATTGTCTAGGCTTCTTCTTGACAATTTTTCCAAATTGATCCAGAAAAGGGTAAAAGGATCCACTTAGTTTTTTTTTTTTTTTTTTTGGGTTTATAGTTTTCATAGAATGATGTAAAATAACTCACCTTCATATTCAAATCCTGCAGTAGCTTTATCTTCTTTCCAGAATTGATGTGTGGTCTAAATTATATGTACTGATTCATGTTCTTGGTCCTTTGCGATTTTTCATCTGGCCAATTTACATGCCGAAGAACAATATAGTGGCCGGATCGAGACACAACATATTTGACCTTGACATGGGTCTTGTCTCTGTTACTCAACCACAAACACGTCTTGAAGAGAGCTCAAGAAGAGATGGACCTCATGGTGGGCAAGGACAAATGGATACGGGACTCCGACATTGAGAGCTTGCCTTATCTCCAAGCCATCGTCAAGGAAACCCTACGCCTATATCCAACAGGTACCTCCATTTTCGTGTGATTTATAATGTTTGATACGACTTGATATTAACACGTCATAATCACCGTGCAATTGGAAGCATTGAGCACGGCATCTGAATGTGAAGCGACATGATGCATGTCTTGGAGATGTAATGGGATGATATATGTGAAAATTTGAATGACCATTCCTTGGCATCAGCTCCCCTTGCAGCCCCGCATGAAGCGAGAGCGGACTACACCATGAGTGGCTATCGCATCCCCAAAGGTACTCGGATAATCGTCAACGTGTGGAAACTGCACAGAGACCCTCAAGTCTGGTCCGACCCGGAAAAATTCTTGCCCGAAAGGTTCTTGACAAATCATTCAGGTACGAAGATCTACCCATCAACCCTACGCATATGGAACTCCTAAGAAAATGTTAGGGACAAAGAATGGCTTGAAAGTAGTTTTACCAAGCAAGGCTTGCAATGAATCTCAATTCAGTCAAAAGAATTGACCAACAAAAACCATGTTAAATTCAGTTATTTCATTTATTTTTTTTGGGTCCCCTTGAAGGTATGGATGCTTTGGGTCAGCATTTCGAGTTCATTCCATTCGGGTCGGGTAGAAGATCATGCCCTGGAGCCGTGTTGGCATTGCGAGTGACCCACTTGACGCTGGCTCGTCTTCTTCAAGGATTTGACTTGGCCACACCGTCGAACAAACCGGTGGACATGACCGAAGGCTTAGGGTCTCCTTGCCCAAGGCCTCTCCTCTTCGAGTCATCATCACCCCGAGGTTGCGTCCCACGCTCTATGAGCAATTGATGGAAAATTAGAAACTATTTTCGTCGGGAAAAGAAAAAAAATCCATGTGTGTGAATAATATGGATTAGACGAGTGTTAAACCATGATCATCTTAATGTAGATGCACCGATACTATCCTCTAATATATGAAAAACTTTCGTTTCATCTCCTTTTTCCCCCTTTTGTTAGGTAAAGTTTGGCACCTTTAAGTCTAGGCACTTCCGGGGTTGAAATTTGAGAAATTTTCTGAGAGATGATGCATGGTACAATTATGTTGCCATCCTTTTCATTAGGATGTCCCATGCTTGATTCAATGGTTGACATGGATCGATTAAAGTCAAAGGATGATAAAGTTTCCTACTTAGAAGAATAATTATCATCTCTTGAAGCCTTCAATTGTAAGTTTTAATTCCATAGAAGCGAGAAAAGGGGTAATCTTCTTTTGGAGCCCAAAGTAAAGGACCTAGCAAAATCACATAGGTAGGGGGATCCTAAATCCAATCGCATTGGGCAATTTTAGTAATTGCATTCCTATTGTTGAAAATTTGGGAACGGTATTGCCAAAAAAGGGAGAGAGAGAGAGAGAGAGAGAGAGAGAGAGAGAGAGAGAGAGAGAGAGAGAGAGAGAGTCTACATTAGATCTGTTTGGTCTTCAATGATAGATTTGTTACCATCTACTTTCAAAGAGGAGAATTTTCAGTGATGGATTTGTTACCATCTACTTTCAAAGAAAACCCAATTTAGTTACCTTCTCCAATTTATTGTCTTGCCTTGCAATAACAAGCACACGAAAAAAAAAACTAATCAACTTTTCTTTTTAAATTGTATGGAATCTCTTGTATTCAAAGCACGGATTGACAAAGATACATCAATAATAATTGTTAGGGAAATCTCTTATGATGTTTTGAAGATGACAAAATAAATCAAAAGCTCCTAACATGTTTGATGGTTAAGTAATAGATTGTGCAGATGTTATAATATGTAAAGGATATTGTCAAAGTTTATATTTGGAAGAACCAGAAGATAGACTCTATGCTGAAGCTGAACTGGGTACAGACCTTAAAGCTAAATCTGTTTAAGAGCAGAATATGTTCAGACTTAGATTGCAAAGTCTATCGCACTCAGACTCGGATTGTAAAGTCTATTGCTCTCAGACTTTACATTTAGATTCGATAGAACGTAACTCAAGCCCCGAAGATATAACGGCTAGTGATCTGGTTTGGATTCCACATCAAGATTGATTTGATTGACTCAATCTATTTGATGATTGGATCTTGAAGACAAGAACTTTCTATATGAAGAAGCTTTACTTATGGAAACCAATATTTCGTTTGTATGGGTGATCGGAATCATTTTGGGATTCTACCTTTGTCACTCAACGGCTACCAAATCTTCTAGATATAGAGCTGTCCAATGGGTGTATTGGAAGACGATTCTCTGAGATACTATCCAACGGCTAGTTTAGAAGTGGAAAAGTATTTAAAGAGATGAAGGACCGATGAGCAAGAAAGAGATAGAGCGTATAATTTATAATTCCAAAGTCGAGCGACCTTCAATCATACACTTGTCTTTTGAGAGCTTAAACGTTTGTGATCGTGAAAGAAATACCGAAAGAGTGACTTAGTGAGATAGTGTGATCTACTAAGTGTTTGCACTCGAAGTTGTAATCTCTTGTTGATTGCATAGTGGAATCCAGCCAAGAAGGCTGTTAGCATGGGAGAGTGGACGTAGGCTTGGATTAAGCCGAACCACTATAAATCATGTGTTATTATTCTCTTCCTTAACTCCTTTGTTTTACTCGAAATTTATTTTATTCGGCATATATTTGCCAAGGTTTAGTTTAAACACCTATTCACTCCCCTCTAGGTGTTCATACTAGCACTTTCAATTGGTATGAGAGCCAAATGCTCGGTTTATAAAAGTGTTTTTTTTTTTTTTTTAACTTTTGAGCTAAAGATCTTCTATGGCTAGTATCTTGGCACCAGGACTTATGGAGGGACAAAGCAACATAAGGCCACCATATTTTGATGGAAAAGAATACAACGTGTGGAAGAACAAAATAAAAACATTCTTAAGATCCAGAGATCCCTTGCAATGGGATATTGTGGAAAAAGGAATCAATCCCACTGCTGTATCTACATCAAATAAGAATGGCAAAGACAAGGAAAGCAAACCCCCCGCTCCTATGTCTCGGACGGAGTTGTCCAAAAGAGAAGCTCTTGATGCAAAAGCAATTTATTCTTTATATTTGTGCATTGTCTCCTGTTGAATATAACAGAATCTCTTCATGTGAAACAACAAAAGAAGTTTGGGATAGACTTCATGTTACATATGAAGGGACCGATCGTGTAAAAGAGACAAAAGTAAACTTCCTGCTCGGCAAATATGAATCCTTTAAGATGAAGCAAGGAGAGTCGATTGGAGATATGTTTAGCCGTTTTACATAAATTGTAAATGGTTTAACATATCAAGGTCAGCAAATTTCTTTCCCAATGAAGGTCAACAAACTCATGCGAGGTCTCTCAAATGATTGAAATCACATAAAGACCTCAATAAGGGAGATACAAAGAATCACGCTACTCTCTGTTGACGAATTGGTTGGGATTATTCAATCCTATAAAGTGGAACAACTCAATGATGAAGATCCTGAAGGTAAGAAGTCCATTGCTTTAGTATCTAACGCTGTTTTTGATGAAACAAACTCAGAAAATGACATGGACGACGAAGAACTTGCTTTTTATGATCAAGAATTAAAAAAGTCGAGTAGAAAAGGAAGGAAATTTGATGGAAGAAGTCAATACAAGCAGAATGGCCAGAAAAGAATCATGAAAGAAGATGATGAGCAAGAAAATATATGCTTAATGGCACATTCGAATCCGAGTCGACTCGGACACGGACTCAAAATCGAGTCGACTTAGACACGCACTCGAGAATCCGATGAGGAAATCGAGGTAAGTCATTCAAAAATTCCTCTAAACGTTTTGAAGTATATAAATGAGCTTTGTTCAAATCTTAAATCTTCTCTTAAAAGGATCTTCGAACTTAAAAAGGAGAATTCTCAACTTAGGCAACATGATTTTTCTCAAAAAGAAAATTTTGAAATTTTGCAAAAAGATTTTCTACAAATAAAAGAAAATCGAGATTTGCTTGTTAAAGAAAATGATTCTTTGAAAAAAGAATTTTCAAATATTTCGACTAGATTTTCAAATGAATCAAAAACATTAGAGCATATTCTTTCTAAACAAGTTCCTTACTATAATAAATCAGGACTTGGTTTCAATAAGAAAAATAATTCTTTAATTGATTTTCCTAAAGTAAAAGAGAGACTTAGACAAAAATCTTCAAAAGCATTTTACAAAAATCATTTTCAAAAGTGTTTGTAAAACCTGTTGGTCTAAATGCCCTCAAGTGTTCAAATTGTGGAGATTTAGAACACTTTGAGAAATATTGTCCTAAAGTCTTGGAGACCTATTAAGAAAAATTGGATAAAAACAGCATATTCTACTAACTCTCATGGACCCAAGAAAAAATGGGTACCAAAGAAAAGATGAGTTATTTTTGCAGGATATAAAGAAGAAAGAAGAAAGAGGATTTGGTAAGGAATTTTTTTATTCTCAATTGATTTGGGCAATAATTCTCATTATATTTAATATTCGATATATCCTTGGTTGATTGAGATTTTATAATGATCATATTTTGCTTTATTGAAGAAAGAATCGTATGATTTGTTTTTGTGATTTGTGAGTTGAGATTTGATTTAGTACGTGTGTTTATTTGAGATAATTCAAATTATTTTGTCTAATTTTATACTCTCAGATTTAGTCATATTTTGCAAAGTGAAAATATGTTTTACGTGATGATGCAAGATATTCTTAGATATTCAAAGATTTTATTGTCTCTGTTTTTATCATACTATGACTTAGTGAGAATTTAATTTTCAAAATTACATTATGCATAATATTCTTTCTTTGACTACTTTGTTATGATGAATTAAGAAAGAATATTTGATTATGGAGATTTTATATTTTGCTCTAACGTCATGGAAGGATCCAAATTGATGGATACCAAAAAGGGAAATGAGTTGATTGCAGAAAATTCTTTAAGGGATGAATGATCGCAAATTTATGCAAATCATGATGCAATCAGAAATGCATCTCATGTGAAGATTGGTAATGATTTTTTTTAATGGTATATTTCAAACATATACCATGGGTAAGAAAATATTTTTATCATCCCGCCTTGCAAATCTCTACGTGCATTTTGGATGATTGTTTATTATATTACAAATATCTTTTGTTATAAATATAAGGTATTGCAATTTTGGCACGTGACAAAAATATCTATTTTCCTTTTGCAAAATGCATATATGAAATTTATGCTCAAGGAAATCTCTTTGATCTCGAAAGATATTATTGCATATTCATGGATATTCTTGCTATATTCTTAGAAGATATATTATATCTAGCAAGGTTGATCCACAAATCAAAGGAATATATTATGTGACATTTTTGCAAAGATGATTATCTATTATACAAGATTTTGCAGGTGACAATAGAGTCTTCCATATGAATTTTGGGAAACTCGATCTGAAAATTATGAATATTCCATAATATCTTTTGGAAGATCAAAAATTCCCTCCCTCGTGCAAAATTTTTGCTTATTGAGGAAATCCTTTATATACGAAAGGTTGAATAGTTCTGAATTTTAATATTTGATAATTTTATATATGCTATTCAATTTATCTATTTAAAGAAAAGGGTATTATATATCACTTGAATATTATTATAACTTATTTGTGGAAAAAGTTTGTTAAGTTGATGCAAGTTGAATTCGAGAAAAGCTTAATTAAGGAAAATAAATTTTTGCCTCGAATTTCAAAATGCAAGTGATCGTTGCAGATGATGTTGCTACAAAGGAAATACTGAAAAAAAGAAAAAGAAATTATGTTCAACAAGCAACAATTGTTTCTATTCGCAAATATTGCCATGATTACGGGGAGAAAGCAAATCCAAAAGAAAAGGAAAAGAACTTTCTATATGAAGAAGCTTTACTTATGGAAACTAAGATTTCGTTTGTATGGGCGATCGGAATCATTTTGGGATTCTACATTTGTCACTCAACGACTACCAAATCTTCTAGATACAGAGCTGTCCAATGGGTATATTGGAAAACGATTCTCTGAGATATTGTCCAATGGCTAGTTTAGAAGTGGATAAGTATTTAAGGAGATGAAGGACTGATGAGCAAGAAAGAGATAGAGTGTAGAATTTATGATTCCAAAGTCCGAGCGATTTTCGATCATACACTTATTTTTGGAGAGCTTAAACGTTTGTGATCGTGAAAGAAATACCAAAAGAGTGACTTAGTGAGATAGTGTAATCTACTAAGTGTTTGCACTCGAAGTTGTAATCTCTTTTTGATTGCATAGTGGAATCCAGCCAAGAAGGCTGTTAGCGTGGGAGAATGGACGTAGGCTGGGATTAAGCCGAACCACTATAAATCTTGTGTTATTATTTTCTTCCTTAACTCCTTTGTTTTACTCGAAGTTTATTTTATTCTGCATATATTTGCTAAGGTTGAGTTTAAACACCTATTCACTCCCCTCTAGGTGTTCATACTAGCAATCTCAATAATTAGATTCACGATTGAACGGAAGGTATTACGAAGAAGTTTGGTATCGACACGGTATGTCACGAACACAGTCGCATATGAATCTGTCAGCCAAACTTCGTGACCAAATTTGGTGGCAAAAAGAGGAAAAAGGATCGTCCCCTCGATTTAGTCAACTCCCCCTTTTTAAGTTAAGCAATTTCCTCCATAATCCGGATCTTTAATTACCATCTTATTCCGGAAAGAATATCAGTAACTCATAATTGAGATTCCACACGTGGCAGGACCTCACTGCGTATGAGAAAGTGGGGAAATTCGTTTAGATGCAATTGCCTAATAAATAACAAAAATATAACAGTAACACCCTCTGCATGCTCTCCATTTGTCTATACATAACGCCCCTCCCTCTCCCTCTCTCTTTCTCCTTCTCCTTCTCCTTCTTCTTCCTCCTCCTCTGTCCAGACACATCATAACGCCACTCTCTTTCTCTCTTTCTCTCTCTCTCTCTCTCTCTCTTCTGTGAAAAGGGGAAGATGGAGAAGAAGAAGAATCTGCCGGTGGTGGTCTGGTGACTGAGGAGGCAACCCATGAAGGTGAAGGTCACGGTGGTGGCGAGCCTGGTGGCGCTGAAGCTGACGGTGAAGAACCACGGCCACTTCTTCGTTGCCTCCGAGCTCAGCCATGCGGTCGGGCTGCTCTTGCTCGGGTACAAGCTCATCCGCCAGAGGACTTGCTCCGGTACAACTCCTCTCCTTTTCTCCCTCCTTTTTATTTTTCTTTTTTTTGAATGTTTTTTATTTACATGCTCTGTTTTATAGCCATTGAGTTGCTTTCCCTTGCTTTTATTTCTTGACTTTTGGCTGAGTGAACTGGGCAGATGTCGATTCAATTTGCATTGATCGTTTGGACCATGCACCCGGAATTTCGGCTCGTGTCTATGGTGTAATAGGTTTCTAGTGAGAGCTATGGAGATATCGGAAATTGGAAATTATTGTGTAGACCGGATTGGATGCATTATGTGCCCTTCAAAGCTATCGGAAATCAAAATCTGAAATTTGGTCGATTTAGGATGTGTGCGCTCGGTCCATGCAATAAATTCTATTTTGAAAGTATTTTCCAATGACTCAATGCGAGCTTGAGGCCTCCTTTGATGGGGAAGCCAGCAATCTAGAACAAGCAGATTAAGCCTTGTGGGATATCTGATCCATTGTTCCTAGCTAATGATTCGAATTTGCTTGAAGGATCCACTTTCATGATCATAACCATGAGGATGGTCCTTCTAGAAGGGTCAATTGCAATGAAACGATAAGAAACAAATCTTATTGGGGCTAATCATTCAATGACTCATAGTGTTTTGTAATGTCTCCGGGGACATTGCATAATCGACAGTAAAGTGTGCCTTTGCTCTTCGAAAAGAGTTCGTGGGATGCAATTTGCTCGATACTGTCGATGTTATAGGTTAAGATTCAGTACAGGGAAATGTTCCTCGTATGTTGGTAATTAGCACAGATCGAAGTTTAGTAATTGGAAGCTGCAGTTTGTCTCTCCAGGATGAATTTAGTTTATGCTTTATACACTAGCATATTTACTGAGATCGTGGGGTACTGCGGTTACGTATAGGTAATGGAAATAGGTAGGACCGTCATCGTCAAAATGGTAGTATATACTTGTTCGGAATATGGAGACGGGATATGCCGCCCATCATGAAAGTGGCCATGGCATGGTGATCAGTAATCTAACCCAAGCATTACATGTATCTCATAATTCTATTCCCATGGATTCTTTTTCAGGCCTGTCTCTAAAGACTCAAGAGCTTACGGCTATCTTCCTCGTGGCAAGGTTTCTCTCCAGTACCATCTCCGAACAGAACATCCATACCGTGTTGGATTTCGTTACTCTCGCGTCAACCGCATGGGTCATCTACATGATGCGAGTCAAGTTGAGAGCAACGTATGCAAAGGATCTAGACAATTTTCCTATATATTATGTGGTAAGTACATAGAATACATTGCGAAATATATCTGATGTTACTACTTTGAATCTCTGCTAGTGCTAACATATTGTGCTTCGACATTCTGAATGTCAGGTGGTGCCCTGCATCATCCTCGCTGTCCTGGTTCATCCTTACGTTCCCACCTCTCGCCACATTGAGATGCCAAATTCATTTCCAGAAATAAAAACGTTACAAACGCATTTCTTTTTTATTTTTTTTATTTTGAGGAATCAAGAATAGAATCATATATTATTTAGCGCTCTCTCCATTATTACCATGAAGTCTGCATATCCGAATTCTGTTCTTCATGGGCTTATGGGCTTCTTCTTGGCAAGTTTTCCGAATGAGCCAGATAATGGTGAAAGGCTTCACCTCCACTCGGTTCTTTTGGGTTTGTAGTTTTCATGGAATGATCCAAAAGAAAATTAGAATTGGGCCGGATCTGGCTCCCCTTCATATTCAGAACCTTCGATAGCTTTTTCTACATTCTTTAAATGATGTATGGTCAAAATTATATCTTGTAAGTCAAGCTGCAACCCCGTTGGGTACTGACACATATTCTTGGTCCTCTGTAATTTTTCATCTGGCGGATTTACATGCTGAAGAACATTTTAGTGGCCGCATCGGACACAACGTCTCTGGCCTTGACGTGGGTTTTGTCTCTATTGCTCAACAACAAGCATGTCTTGAAGAGAGCTCAAGAAGAGGTGGACCTCAAAGTGGGCAAGGGCGAGTGGACACAAAACTCTGACATCGAGAGCTTGCCTTACCTCCACGCCATCGTCAAGGAAAGCCTACGCTTATATCCACCAGGTACCGATATTAACACATCATAGTCACCAGGCAATATTTGAAGCCCAAAGTATGATATCTAGACGTTATGCTATATGATGTGTGTTTTAGAAATGTACTAAATTGAATTAGAAATGATGAGTGGTGTGAGGTGTGTTTTTGAATCGCCATTGCATGCACTAGCTCTCGTGTTGGTTCCACATGAAGTGAGAGAGGACTGCACCGTAAGCGGCTATCTCATTCCGAAAGGTACTTGGGTATTCATCAACGCTTGGAAGCTGCACAGAGACCCTCGAGTCTGGTCCGATCCAGAAAAATTCTCACCCGAAAGGTTCTTGACGAGCCATTCAGGTTCAAAGATCTGCCCATTAAACCTCCACATGAGGAACTCATAAGAACAATATCAGGGACAGAACGGTTTAAAAGTGGTTCATAAAGCAAAGCTCGCAATGAATTCCAATTCAGTTGGAAAAAAAAAAAAGTGACCAAAAAAACATGTCAATTTGATTTGTTTGGTTTTTTTCCCCGAAGGCGTGGATGCTTTGGGACAGCATTTTGAGTTCGTTCCATTTCGGGTAGAAGGTCATGCCCTGTAGTGTCGTTTGCATTGCGAGTGATCCACTCGACGTTGGCTCGTCTTCTTCAAGGATTCAACTTGGCAACACCGTCGGACAAACCAGTGGACATGACCGAAGGCTTAGGAGTCAAGTTGCCCAAGGCCACTCCTCTTGAAATTGTTCTCACCCCAAGGTTGCCTTCCAAGCTATATGAGCAATCGATGCAATATTAGAAACGATATTCGGTCAGGAAGAGAAAAATGGTCATTCATAACATAATTACTCGTGAAGATAATTGTATGGATTAGACCATACATGGCACAGTTATGTTGTTATCCTTATCGTTAAAATCATGGCTAATATAAACCGATTAAAATCAAGGGACGATAAAAGTTTCCTACTTGAAAAAACAATTAATATTTCTCCAGATTATCCGATTAAAAAACTCAAGCTGATTGTTTGAGATGTCATGAATATAAAGAGTATACCGAATTGCTTGTCAACCGATGTGGGACAATTTCTCAACAACACTTACGTGAAAGCCATGTTAAAAGCTACACAAGGAGTTTGACTTATAGGAGTGTATGCACAAACGCGAAAGGGAGAACGTTGAATCTGAGAGGAATTTTCGATAATGCGGAGCACTTTCACTTCATTCAAGAGAGATATAACCAAACTATTTGTTAGAAACTACTTGGTGTCTTATGTAGTAGAGCACTCTAAGAATCTGCTCGTTTTGCAGAAGATAACTTCTTAGAAAACATTTTCAGGATTTTCTAACGTTTGTTTCACGAAAAATAAATTAGACAGGGAACACATTTTTTGTTAATAGAATAAACACATTCAAAAGCAAGGAAAATGTTTTCCATATTTTCTTTCATCTCACCAACTTTCATGAAACACATGTTCCTTTTATTTTTATGTTTTTTTTTTTTTCCTTCTTCCTCTATTGGTTGTTTGGCCACGGGCCAAGGTGAGGCAAGGGAGACTCAAGCCTCTTTGATGTTTGGTGACCTTGGGCGCCCAACCTGCCTTAGGCGAGTTGCGAACTCGCTGGCCCTAGCAGAGCTTGGGCTCGCCAGATTGGTCCAACCTTGAGCTCGCTAACTCGTGTCTTGACCAGTCGCCAGGTTGCTGCGCATCGCCGAGACAAGTGGCAGTGGAGGAAGGAGGAGGGAGAAAGAGGAAGGAAAAGAAAAAAGAAAGAAAAAGTATAAAATAATAAAAATTCGATTTTAAAAAATAATTAAAATTTTATTTTTTTAATATTTAAAAAAAAAATCAATTTTTTTGGTATTTTTTTCCCAGAAAATCAAATCAACTACCAAATAATGGAAAATATTTTCTAGTTTATTTTCACATTTTAGTTAAATACTGAAAAATATTTTCATTTTCTTGGAAAATGACTTCTAGATAAAATTTTCCAAAAACGTGATATTTTCCGTTGAAACAAATGGAGCCTAAGTGGCAAATGTTTCGCTGCATTACAGAGGGGCATCATTTCTAACGGTAGACATCAAACTGGAGGGGAAGTGCCGATCTGCAAGTAGAAGTGCTTTGTGATAACTTATGCGTGGATGAGCTCTTATTAGGCAAAGCCCAAAGTCCTTGGATCCTCGGAAACTTTAATAGATGAATGCATAGGTCTTTCGGCTGAGCTTAAAGGAGTGGTAGTTGTCCATTGTCCACCAAAAACAAATCATCGTGCCAATTGAATTGCAAAAACCCATCGAATAGAATCCCTCCCTCCTAATTAGCTTTCTAAGCCCCCTAATTCCTTTGGGATATGTTATGCTTCGACGCTAACTATAGCTGTTCTCCTATTTCTGCTTATTAAAAGAAAATTGGTTTGTTTTGATAAAAAGAGAGAGAGGTATCATTAATCAATTTTCTAGCATTCCATATCACAAAACTAAAGTTAGAAAAGAAACGGAAATTTTCAATTACGTCAAATGTTTCGCTTCCCTCAAGAGAGCAATTACCAAACTATTTTTGAGCGTCTTATATCACCAATGACCAAACTTCAATTGTATTTATACGGAACAAGACCTCTCATGGCAATTATAAAACTCACCTAAGATTTTGGAATTTCAAAACCAACTCGCGCATAAAGTAATCTCAAAGTTCCGTCGATCTCGATTGAACCAAAGCCAGGGACTTTTATCAAGTCCGAATAGCTTCCCTTAAGACCACATCACTTTCACAATTCGATAACTTACGCAACCGACAAATCGGGTAGTGATCCATAATTACGAGTCCACGCTCGACCATACTGCCCCAGCAGACTTTTCCATCACAAGACCAAGAACCTCGACCATGAATTTGACGTGAAACGGGAAAATTATCTAAAAAGTCTTTAATCTATTGCACTTTTGTTAATTTAATAATAAACTTTTCAATTTTGCCAATTAAGTCTTAAATCTTTTCATTTTTGTTAATTAAGTTTATTTGACCAATTTTAGCTGGAATTTGGTAACGTGGATGCTAGTTATTTTACATAGTACAACTAACGCTGACTTGGACTTTTATTGATGATTTTTTGAATTTCTTTTATGATTTTCTTCTTCTTTCTTCCCTTTTTCTTTGCTTTTTTTTTTTTTTAAAAAAAGGTTTTCGGAGAGAGGGGCAATGACCCTCGCCAACCACAAATGAGGGTTGGTCGATCCTCACTAGCTCTGGTGAGGGCGTCGCCTCCCTCGCTAGGTTTAGGCAATGGCTGCAAAGGTTTGTGTGGCCTTGCTTCGGCTGGTAAGGATGTTGTGCCCCTTGCCTAGAGCTAGTGAGGAAGTAATACCCTCGCGTAGAGTTGGCAAGGGTCGGCTAGCAACCCTTGCTGACTTTCTCTCCAAAACCTATAAAAAGAAAAAGCAAAGAAAGGAAAAGAGAAAGAAAAAAAAATCATAAGAAATTTTAAAAATTATTAAAAATATCAACGTTAAGCGTCGGCCATCCACATCAACATTTTTTGGCCAATTTTGGCTAGATGTATTCAACTAGCAAAATGTGAAAATGTTTAGGGCCCAATCAACAAAATTGAAAAATTTATGATTAAATTGACAAAATTGTAATAAGTTTAGGACTTTTTGGATAATTTTCCCTCCAAATCAAAGCCTGTTGAGAAGGGCAAAAGGGGGAAAAGCATACAACTGGTCATGTGCAATTTGATGAGCTTGAAATCTTCGACGGTGATGCCCTCTTTCAATCCGGCGGGTGCACCACGTCCACCTCCTCCGAGTTCAGAAGTTGCTTACTGCAGAGCCCAAGACGAAAGGGGGGAAAAATCTAGTGAGTGGAAGTCCAGAAATTGGCAGCCACTGCTGGTGCGGAATTGAAGGAGTCTGGCAGGCGAGATTTGATGAAGACCCCTCTCTCCCTCTTCCAGCCCGACCAACCCCCGGGGCAAAAATATTCGGGTTCAGGCCGGGGACCCGAAATGCGAGTAGAGTAACGTATCTGGGACTTTTGATGGGCCTTGCAGAAATTCATGGCATGGCGTTTTCCTTAGCCATAGTCCAATGCCAATTTCATTTATTTTATGGATCATTTTTTTGGTCGATTATTTTATGGAATATGATTTACCCAATTTTGATACATATCGTTGAGTTTAGTTTAATGCAAATTATTCAAAAAAAAAACTCAATTATATTTTTGCATATAAACATAACTTATAACATGTTGTCTATGTTAAGAATCTCAACACAAACACGTAAAGGACTAATGGAATTATCGTGTGCAGGGTTGGACTCTACATCCCCATTTTCTAGCCATTTAGATGAGCATGCCTGGAATTTTTTTAGTTGAAATTCAAGGATTAATAAGTTCCTCGCAAGCCCGGGTTCAATTCCCCAACTCGTCACGATGTGCAACTTAAGTGGGGTGCCGTGAGTGGTGGGTCCCCACGCTAGCGCCCTTCAGGTTTACGTTGCGGTTGCCAGGTGTACGACGGTTTCGGGTATCCAAAAAAAAAAAGTTCCTTGTAATGTTTACTATTTCATCATTTTTCTCTTGGACATGCGAAATATAAATTTAAAAAAAACGAACTCGTTAATTTCATTCTAAAAAGAAACTAGGAGTCAAATATAAAGAAAAATATAAAAAAAGAATTCATATGAGGTAAATTATTGTCTAAATCGACATCAATGACAGCAATGCCATCACCTGCCCCGATTGCATTGGCCATCTAGTTGGAAACATCTTGCAAATTGCATTCCTAGTGGAATTGGGGTTTCTTTTGGTCAATCTTTTTCATTTTTATTTTTAAATATTCAGTAAACAGTTAGTAAAGACTTTTACCCGGAAAAAGAGGAGATACTACCCATTTAATCCAAAAGTCAAAGTACGACAAAACCGATCCTAAGTCACGAGACTAATCATAATTCTCGCCTACTTACTAGCTGCCATCTCCTTCATTTCGCTTTTCCATCTTTTATTATTATTGGGGTTTTCTTTGGGCCACCTCTCCATTCATTCAAGTCATGTCGATTATGGCTATGTAGTGGATCATTTTTCTGGCGTTTAGTGCAGTGCAATCACCTTCGTTTAGTAACCACTAGCTCTATTTTTCTTCAAAGTGAAGAAGAAGAGAAAATGAAAGAAACGAGTGCAATATATCATTCTGACCATTCAAATGAAATTTGACACATAATAGTCATAACTCTCTTCATTCATCTCTAAAGGAGCATGCTCTTCCTCGGTCATCTCCTAGCAGTTCTAGGGGTTTTAATGCTCCTTGTTTGCCTTCGGAGGGCATCCAACAAACCGAAGAGTGCGATTCACCCTCGGAGCCACCGGGTGCATGGCCGATCATAGGCCACCTCCACTTGCCGTGCGGTGAGACCCCACTGGCCAGTTTCCTGGTTGCCATGGCCAACATGTGAGGCCCGATGTTCCTTATCCAGCTCGGAGTCCACTCGACGATCGTTGGAAGTAGCCACGGGGTGGTCCGGGAGTGCTTCACCACCCACGACAAGGAACTGGCTTCTCATATCATATCCAAAGCGGGAATCCACTTGGGCTACGGGTATGCCGCTTTCGCCTTCTCGGAATACGGGGACCTTTGGTGCCAGATGAGGAAGATCACCATGCTCGAGCTCCTAAGCACTCGAATGTAGGAATACAGGATTACAATAGTCTGAATTCAGTTTGCTTTTAACTTTGATTTGCATATCAAGTTTTGTTGGTTGTTTGTCTGTAAAACAAATAAAATTGTGCTTTTCCTTATCCCACATAAGAAAATTATGAGTATGTGAACTACTATAATAACTGTGGATGTGTTTTTCCTTGTCCGACATTGGGCTAATTGGGCTAGATCCACAATACCCACGTGTAGGTGTGACGGTTTGCAATAGAACATGCTTATTTAATTTCGAATTTTGTTATTATTATACTTAATAGTTATTAAGCGCTCTTACAATCTTTGAAAAATTGTTCTATTTGGGAATAACCTTCTAACATTTAGAGAGTTGTGTTTATTCGGATATAACTTCTCCTCCTAGAAATGTTGTAAATTTTCATAATAATGAAATTCGGAATTAAAAAAAGGCATTGCCATTCCACCCCATTTTGGTTAAGATACTCATTTTTTCCAATTAACTTACCAAAATACCCTCCTCTCTCTCTCTTCAATTTATTGTTTCCTCTTTTATCAAGTTAAGCCACAAAACTCCCTTTAAATCTATCATCTCTCTTATACTATTAGTTTCACAATATAAATGTCAAATTAAATCTAACAATATCATGCATCCTATTATCACTTTGCCTAGAGAAGTTTGTTAAATTTAATTTATAATCTCATATTTTTTGTCACAAAAGCTGGACAAAAGATTAGAAATTTCTAGATATAATGATTTATGAACATATAATTAATTATACTCATTAGTGGGTAGTGCGGTGGTTGAGAATCCTTTCCTCATCGCTGAGGTCGAGAGTTCGAGACTCTGCATTGCTAGCGATTTAAGTGAGGGGCCATGGCGGTGGGTTGTTGTGCTAGTCTTCCCCGAAGTATAGGAGTCTGGTCCTCTGGAGCCATTCGGGCACAGGGAGCATGTGGCGGAGTCCTCGGTTACAAAAAAAAAAAAACATATAAATAATTATTTCTTTTTTATCAAATAGTTTGAGGGGAACTTTACTTAAATTTGAAAATTAAAATCCAATCTAATTATCTAACATATTTTGACATTGGGGGTGTTTTTTTGGAATAAGTATGTAGGTTTTAAAAGTTAAACATCGATATTTTGTGCATATTTTAGATATGGAGGTAGAAAATTTATTTTACACCTTCAAACTCACATTAGATTTTTTTCAAAGGAAATTTTTTTAGCTTATTTTAAAGTTTTGATCCACTCAATATGAGAGGGCACCCCTTGCCTGATGTGGGCGAGGGCCACCCTCGCTTGAGCTCGGCAAGGGGTGCCCACGCTTGAGTCCAGCGAGGGGTGCCCTCGCTAGATCTGGCAAGAGCCGCCCTCGCTTGAGTTCGGCTTCCCTTCACCAAGCGGCGAGCGAAGAGAGAAGAAGAAAAAAACGGAAAAAAAAAAAAAAAAAGAGAGGAAAAACAGAAAAAATAAGATGAAAATGTCTTTGGTGGGGTAAATTTGTCACGTTTAGAAAAGTTTGGAGTTTTTCATGTTACAAAAAAAAAAAAAAAGTTTGGGGTAAATTTGTTACTTTGGGCAAAATTTGAGGTTTTTGGTGGTCTTTTCCCTTTGATCAATTTTCCTCTTGCATTTTTGGTCAAGATTGGCTAGATAATTAAATTGAATTTTATTTTTGAGTTCAAGATATAGTTTTGCTAATATTGTTTGATAAAAAAAAAAGACAATTAATTGTGTATTCATAAGCTATCATAATAAAAGTATCTTATGATCTGATGACCGGCTGGAGAAAGAAGAAAGGAGGGAAAATAAGAAAAAGAAAAAATAAATTAAATTAAATGGAAAATTTGAATAAAATAAAATATAATAAAAAAATTGATCACGTCGGTATCGACCAAATTGTCAGCATCGATGTTTTGTGCATATTTTAGATATGGGGGTAGAAAATATATTTACACCTTCAAACTCACATTAGATTTGTTTCAAAGGAAATTTTTAAGCATATCTTAAAATTCTGATCCACTTGATATGAGATTATATCTACAATCACTATTAATTACTTTGTTCATAGTAAGAGTAGAATAGCAAGAAGTTTCCTTCCTTTAAAAAAAAAAAAACACTTTATGTGCTTATCTTTTGCTAATAGTTAGATATGATCTAAATGTAAATATGTTTGACATTTGATCATGCTTCTGACAAATTAACATTTTTCATTTTTTGATCAATTTTCCTCTTCCATTTTTGGTTAGGATTGGCTAGATAATTAAATTGAGTTTTACTTTTCGAGTTCAAAATATAGTTTCGCTCATATTATTTGATAAAAAAAAAGAGAGAGACAATTAATTGTGTATTCATAAGTTGTCATAGTAAAAGTATCTTATGATCTGACGACTAGCTGAAGGAAGAAGAAAGGAGGGAAAAAAATAAAAAATAAAAAATAAATGAAATAAAAATTCAAATAAAATAAAATATAACTAAAAAAATTGGCCACGTTAGTGTCGACCAAACAGCCGGTACCAGCTAGCTAAAGTTGGCCAAATAGATTTCGCACAATTGTAAAAGATTTAGGACTGAATTGATAACATTATAAAATGTTTAACACTTTTTTGGTAGTTTTCCCGTTCAGTGAGTATTTGCTTATTTATCCCCACGCGAGAGAGAGAGAGGATGAGGCATGGGTGTGAAAATGAACAATAAAGTGGGGAGGACGATGAAGCTTCTTTGACTGTTTTGAGTTGATTATTTTTGCTAGTGTAGAGAGCTTTTTCACTTTGACCTTGGTTTGGGAAAATAATGAGTTAAGATGATTTCGTTTCCATTGGGGGTTGTCCCTTCTACAATGGATAAATTCCAAAGCTAGAATTTGAAACTTATCTTATTATAATTGGTTTCAAGTTTTGGACCTTGAAACCTATCTTGTTTCCCTAGAATGTTCCGGAACCTAATGTTTTTCCAATCCGATTTTAGGGTTTACCTGAGAACCTATTTTCTTTTTTTCTTCTTTCCTTTTCTAGATGATTTTTTTTACAACAAAATCATATGAGGCTGTATGTAACAAGATGAATAATAGAATCCCTATCTGCCAAAAACAACAATTCATAAGATGAATATGTAGTCACGTATAATTATAAACGATACAAAATTCAAACATGTAACATACAACATAAATTATAAAACTCTATAATCCATTCATCCATAAAAATTGAGGGGAAGAGGAAAGAGCCGGGAGATTTCTGAGGAAGGACAAAAGATGAAGGATTATGATGTTAGAATCTAGGAAAAAGAGAAATTAGGATTTTGGATTTTTAGTTTATAAATCCTATTCCGAAACCAGTTCCAAACAAGACGGTCCCATCTAGTTCCTGAGTAGGTATTCACTCAAAATCTATTCCTAGACCAATTTCAACTGAAATCAGTTCCCAAACCTATTTTTTTTGAATGATTTGATCTGATTCCTAGACCTATTTTGAATGCAATTGATCAACGCCCAATTTTAAGTTCGAATGCAGTTCATGATATATGGATGGCCTTGAACTCATCTACATTTAATCGATAACCAAATCTGAGACCCGTTTCATGATTTGTGGATGGCCTCGGCTGAACTTTTACTATCAATTTCATGCCCTTGTAAATAATCCAACTTCCAAGCTCCTTCATTAACTCGATGAGCAGGTCCATTTTTTAAATGCCACAATTTAAGGAAAAAGTTGCTAAATATGAATCATTGATCGAATCAAATTGGGTATAAGTCGCTGAATCTACATTGTATATAAATGATGCAATTTTGGATTGAATAATTTTTTAGCCAACTCAATCCAATCCAATTCACCCGTTTGATAGTTCTAGCCATATCATACAAAACAAGACCTCTCACAGCAAGCATAAAACTCACCTAGGATCTAGGGTTTCAAAGCCAACTTGTGCATAAAGCGTTCCATAAATTTCCTCCAATGTGATTTTCGCATAAAAATAACTTCTAACATGGTTAATGCGTTAGGAGTTCAACACTAATAGTAAGGGCACTAATCTAATTATTCAACAATTCTCGTAGTGCTATGAGGTCATCGACATTTGCAACTGGTTCATGACTTTTGAGAGCTCTCGGCTTGTCATGCTTACCCAACAGTCTTCTCCAGTCGAGATGCATTAAGACACTAAGAGGAAAATTACTAAATTTTTGTCAATTCAGTCTACACTTTTTAATTATGCTAATTGAATCTTAATTTTTTTTTTTTTTTACATTTTACCAATTAAGTTCATCCAAAAACCACTAACGTGGATGCCGATCGTTCTACGTGACATAATTGGTGTTAATATAAATAATATTTAATAAAATTTAATATTCTTTTGGCTTTTTTTTAAAAAAAAATTGTTTTCTTTTCTTCGTTTTTAATACAACTCTAGCTGGCGAGGGCTGCAATGCCCTTGCCCTTGGCCGACTACCTCACCAACTAGAGTTGAAAAAAAAAACAAACAAAAGAAATTAAAAAGAAAAACTAAAAGAAAAGTAAAATAAATAAATCCTAAAAATTATTGTTAGAATCTTTTACGTCAAAGATTCATATCACATAAGATGATTGCCATCCACGTCAATGATTTCTAGCCAAAATTGACTCAATGGATCTAATTAGTAAACTGTAAAAAATTTTATGACTCAATTGGTACAATTAAGAAGTGTAGTTGGCAAAAAAAAGAGGTTTAAGATTTTTTTAAGTAATTTTCCCCATTAGTGTCTTAATGGCTCATCGTTGAGTGAGGATGAGAAGTCGAGAGCTCTCAAAAGCTGTGAACTAGTTGCAAATATGGATGACCTCATAGCGCTATGAGAATTGTTGAATAATTAGATTAGTGCTCTTACTATTATTGTCAAACTCCTAATGCATAAGTTGTATTGTTGGAGGTAATTTTTGGAATACTTTATGCACAAGTCGGCTTTGAAACCTTACATCTTGGATGAATTTTATACTTAAATATTTTCGTGAATGATAGAAATATTTTTCATTTATTCATACGATCTTTTTTTTAGAAAATATTTTTCAAATCATTATTTTTTATGAAATAAACGAAGCTTTAGTTGAAAAAAATCATCTCATTGGTCCCAACATAATTGCATTTACTTGTAGAAATTGTGGTTCTCTTTGGACCAAAATTTTCTTTTTCTATAATCAATTAAGATAAGACTTCCCTCCAGAACAAAGATGGACCTCTCGCGCAAGACACGACCATTAGTTGGTTGACTAAGTCAACGGCCGACAAAACCAATCGACAAATAATTCATTTATCGCGTAGTTACCTGTCGCTTTCCCTTATTTGACTCTTGTGCATCCCGTCCACTTTTCTCCCTTGTGTATGTAAGTTAAATCAAGGGATAGTGCATCATTCAATAACCTAAATTCTGCCACTATATTATCAAAAAAGAATTCCACTAATATAGATGAGCTTAATAATGTTGATACCCGAAACATTCAATTAATTTCCCCCGACTAGGTTCTGAAGTTACTAAAAATTTATATGTGATAACTTAAATACGAAACTATTTACATTTGATGGTATAAAAAATCGAAATTACATAGCATGCTTAGATTATGGGACCGCCTGAATCATTTGCTCTATTTTCTTCAAAATGATAAACATATTATAGTATGCTTCTTCTTTTTTACTCTTGGCATGTGATAGTGCTTGCTTACCAAAAGAAATAGTGGGAAAAAAGAAAGAATAGAAAGCAAAGCAAAAGGACGAAATGAAATTATATTAACCATTCATGTCCAACTGTTGATCACCACATACCTTCTCTCTGTCTCCGTCTCTCTCTGTCTGTCTCTCTGTAAACCACCATGCTCTTCCTCACTCATCTCCTGGCAGTTCTGGGGGTTCTGTTGCTCCTGCTAATTCTATGGAGGGCAAGATCTTCTCCGAACAAACCCAAAGGTACTGCCTTACCCCCGGAGCTGCCAGGCGCATGGCCGATCATAGGCCACATCCACTTGCTGGGCGGCGAGACCCCGCTGGCCAGGACCCTGGCCGCCATGGCCGACAAGCAGGGCCCGATGTTTCGGATCCGTCTGGGAGTCCACCCGGCGACCATCATAAGCAGCCGTGAGGCGGTCCGAGAGTGCTTCACCACCCACGACAAGGACCTCGCTTCTCGCCCCAAATCCAAGGCGGGAATCCACTTGGGCTACGGGTATGCCGCTTTTGGCTTCGTAGAATACGGGGACTTTTGGCGCGAGATGAGGAAGATCACCATGCTCGAGCTCCTAAGTACTCGAAGGTAGGGCTATAGGATTACAATCTGAATTCAGTTTTAATTCGGTTGAATTTGGTTTGGAATATGAAAGCCAAAGTCAAACTCGAAACCTTAACCTTCTCTTTTCAACTTCGATTCGCGTATCAAGCTTGACCCACCCGAACCCCGACCGCACTGTTTCCTCACAATCGATTGATGAAGGCTCTCTCTGTCTCTCTTGCAGGCTCGACAACCTAAAGCACGTTCAAGCATCAGAAATCGACACCTTCGTCAAGGACCTGCACGCCCTTTGCAGGACCAACGCCATCGACGCCCAAAACGGGTCCTCCAAGGTGGTGGTCATAAGCCAATTGCTCGAGCTCCTGACCTTGAACATCATAATCAGAATGATCGCGAGCAAGAGATACTTCGGACTGTCGTCGGCGTCGACTGGGTCCTCCACCGACGACGATGAGGAGGCGAGTCACCTGAGGAGGGTGATCAAGGAATTCATGTACATCTCCGGGTTCCCCGCGGTCTCAGACCTGGTGCCCTTCACGGGATGGACCGACTGCGTGGGGACCGTGAAGACCATGAAGAGGGTGGCGAGAGAGCTGGATGAGATCGTCGGGAAATGGGTTGAAGAGCACAAGCTGAAGAGAGAAGGTGATCAGAGAGGGGAAGTGATCGGTGATGTGAAGGAGGATTTCATAGACGTGATGCTGTCCGTGATCGGGGAGGATGGTTTAGCCCAGTTTGGTCACTCTCCCGAGACACTCATCAAGGCAACAGTAGTGGTGTGTGACTCTTGCGATTGAGCTCGCTCCATTATTAGCATAAAGTAATTGGGTTTTCCATTTTATTCCCTTTCCCATAGTACCTTATTGATGATCCTTGATTGGAAGAGAGGAAAGGAATCGATAGTCCAAAGGCTCCCACCGAACCCATTAATGGCCTTTTCTTGACCAAAGGGTGTTGGAAAATATCTTATGGTCAATTTTTACTTTTCCTAGCAAAAAGTTGTTGCTATAATGTCTGCGATCTATGTCATCTGAATTTTAAATTATGCCTATTATAACATCTAGCTCAAATCTTTTTTCTGTTACCACTATACTCACTATATATTAACATCCCAAACTTTTTTTTTTATATTAGCAATATCTCAAACTCAAACATGACAAAAATACTCTTCATCCGCCAAAATTCCGAACTTTGGACTCTTAAGTTCAAGAGTATTGGTGTTATAGCGGGCAAAGTTTAGAATTTTTTTGTGATAGATGGAGAGTATTTTTGTAAAACTAGTATGTTTGGGATATTGGTGTCATAGTGAGAAAATTTTATGATATTTTTATGGTAAACAGAGGATACATTTTGTCATACATATGCAATTTTGGGTGGTTTTAGTGACTTAAAAAAGAGTTTGCGATATTGATGTCACAATCAATATAATTTAGGACTTTTGGTTGTATGTTTCCTGAAATCATCTAAGCTTCTTCTTGACAATTTTTCCAATTGATCCAGAAAAAGGGTTTATGGTTTTCATAGGATGATGTAAAAGAAGATTACAAGTGGGCCGGATCTAGCTCACCTTCATATTCATACCCTACAGTAGCTTTGTCTTTCTAGAATTGATCTCCGGTCTAAACTATATGTACTGATTCATATTCTTGGTCCTCTGTTATTTTTTGTCTGGCCAATTTACATGCTGAAGAACATTATAGTGGCCGGATCAGACACAACGTCTCTGAACTTGACATGGGTCTTGTCTCTATTGCTCAACCACAAACACGTCTTGAAGAGAGCTCAAGAAGAGATAGACCTCAAAGTGGGCAAAGATAGATGGGTACAAGACTCTGACATTGAGAGCTTGCATTACCTCCAAGCCATCGTCAAGGAAACCCTGCGCCTATATCCGCCAGGTACCTACATTTTCATGTGATTCGCAATGTTTGACATGACTTGATATTAACACGTTGCACTTGCCATGCAATTGGAAGCACCTAGGACGACATCTGGATGTCATGCAACATGATGCATGTGTTGGAGATGTAATGAGATGATATATATGAAAATTTGAATGGTCATTTCTTGGCATCAGGTCCCCTTTCGGTCCCCCATGAAGCAAGAGTAGACTGCAACGTGCGAGGCTATCTCATCCCGAAAGGTACTCGGATATTCGTCAACGTGTGGAAGCTGCATAGAGACCCTCAAGTTTGGTCAGAACCGGAAAAATTCTTACCCGAACGGTTTTTGACAAATCATTCAGGTATGAAGATCTACCCATCAACCCTACACATATGAAACTCATGTGAACAATTTCAGGAAATGGTTTGAAAGTAGTTTTGTAAAGCAAGGTTGGCCATGAATCCCAATTCAGTCAAAAGAAATGACCAACAAAAAGCATGTTGAATTGATTTGTTTCATTTTTTCCCTCGAAGGTGTGGATGCTTCGGGTCAGCATTTCGAATTCATTCCGTTTGGATCGGGTAGAAGAATATGTCCGGGAGCCGCGTTCGCATTGCGAGCAACCCACTTGACGTTGGCACGTCTTCTTCAAGGATTCGACTTGGCAACATTGTTGGATGAACCAGTGGACATGACCGAAGGCTTAGGGGTCAACCTGCCCAAGGCCACTCCTCTTCGAGTCGTCCTCAGCCCGAGATTGCCTTCCGTGCTCTATGAGAAATTGACAGCAAATTAGAAACTACTTTCGTCGGGAAGAGCAAAAAGAGTCCATGTATGTGAATAATCTCGCATAACAAAATAGTTACTCGAGTAGATAATATGGATTAGGTAAGTATTAAACAACAATCTTCTTAATGTTGATGCACTGATTGTTGAAATAGTTTGTTATCATAAAAGAGATGTGTCTTGGTTAAGAGAATATGTGACGCTTGATTAAGAGAAGAAATGACTTTTGATCAAAGAATACGTGACTCTTGCTTATGAAAAGAAGTGACTCTTTGTCCTAAAAGGAGGTTATCAGTAATTATGAAAGGAAATTATTCTTGATATAAAGAGTGAAGATGGTTGGAAATAAGATACTTATTCCCATTAGATGTGTTGATTACTTGTTTGTGAATAAAGATCAATTCACATTATTTTTAAGGGAAAAAGCCACCAAAAATCCCAAACTTTGCCTCGAGTGACAGATTTACCCCGAATTTTATTTTGTGACGTGAAAAACCCCAAAGTTTGCTAACTGTGACATATTTACCCCATTAAGGGTATTTTCGTCTTTTTTTCTTCCTCTCTCTTCCCTCCGCCGACGTCGGAGGGAAGCCGACGTCCGGCGAGGGCGCCTCGCCGGCGTCGGCGGAGGGTGCCCTCGCCGGATCCGGCGAGGAGGCCCTCGTCCGACGTCGACGAGGGTTGCCCTCGCCTGCGTCGGGCAAGGATGCCCTTGCCGGATGGGCGAGGAGGCCCTCGCCGACGTCGACGAGGGCCGCCCTCGCTGCGTCGGGCGAGGGTGCCCTCGCCAGTCGGCAAGGGAGGCCCTGCGCCGACGCCAACTTCCCTCTGCCGGCTCCGCCATGGCCGGCGGAGGGAAGGAAAAGAAGAAGAAAAAAAAAAAGAAAAAAAATTGAAAGTAAAAAGACCAAAATGCCCTTATGATTTAGGGTAAATGTGTCAAACAAATGAAAGTTCGGGATTTTTGTGTCGCAAATAAAAGTTTGGGGTAAATATGTCACAGTTAGCAAACTTTGGGGTTTTTCACGTCACAAAATAAAGTTCGGGATAAATGCATCACTTCGCGAAAGTTTGGGGTTTTTGGTGGCTTTTTCCCTATTTTTAATAACAACGACTATTCATAAATGCTTCTTTTCAAGAACTCTCTCTTTTCTCTTTTCATATACTCAACTTTAATGCATTCAAGATGAAATTTCAAGATAAAAATTGAGCAATTGCCGAACTGATTTCTCTGCGGCTTTGGTGTATATCCTAGAGGTATAACAATAATGTTGGCAAATAATGCTTTAAGGACAGTAATTGTCATCACGCATTAAGAATTTATTACTACTTCTCTATCTTCATTAGCAATCAAATTTCCCCAAGAATCTTAAGGTAATATTATTTTCATGGAATTGGAATTAGGTGCTTATAATCTTGACAGATTAAGTCATTTTCCTTGTGGCATACTAGATTATCTCCTGTTGACTATTGTATTTTGAAATTTATGTATAAAAGTGGTGTGATATTCTTGAAAAGAAAAGGATAATGAAAGGAAGTGCCAATGAAAGATTTCCACTACTCTATCGAAGATCTTCACAAATACTAGTGACATGTGAAATGCCTTGGAAATCATATATAATATCTCACCATGATTAATGCATGGAAATTTTGTCTCTCAGCAAGTGAAGCAACTACAAATATGTGTTGCCAAATTCAAAAACCTTATTGATTGAAGTTTATGAGTCTCTTCAAGTTACTATAATTATTTCAAAATCGCCTTAAACTTGGAATGATTATTGAAATAAACTTCTTCACACGATTGAGAACACTGATTGTTGATAATGTGATAAAACACATTCAAATTGAAGAAGGTTCTTGAGATCATGAGGCTAATTATGTAAAAGAAGTTGTAAATAATGGGCATTTTGTTGAGAATGGCAACATAAGTAGAGACAAAGAAAGCACTGACACAATGGCGTGCGATAATTTGATTCACTGGTATTATCATATGGATTTAAGCAAAACAATACTTATAAGTGCATTCACTCAAAATTTACCGAAGAATATGGAGTTTATAGTTTGCTTATCTGTAAATGATATCATAATTGTTGGTACAAATATGCTTGGCATAAATAAAACTAATAGGTATCAATCTTCTTAGTTTAAAATGAAAGATTTAAGAGAAATTGATACAATTTTAAGTGTCAAAATGATTAAACATAGTGGGGTTATGCTTTAAGTTAATACCACTATGACAAGAAAATCATTCAAAGATATCTTCATTTGAGAATTAAAGAGTGAAATGTATCATATGATGGGCAACTAAAATGACGAAAACACTGGACAACATCTAGCACAATTAGATATGGCGGTGCAATCGGAAGTCGATGTATGTTATGCGTTTTACTAGATTGGATATAGCCTTTACAAATTGTATAGATTTACTAATAATCCTAGTACTGTGCATTGAAAGGCTATAAGTAGAATTTTTGGTTATTTAAAGAAAATGATGCATTATGGTCTATTTTATGAAAGACAACCAATGATACTAGAAAGATATTCATATGCTTTTTGGATAACTAGCATAATTGATAACAAGTTAACATCTAAATGGATTTTTAAGCTTGCAAATGGTGCAATCTCTTGGGCATCAAAGAAGAAAACATGTTTAACTTATTCAACAGTGGAATATGAATTAAATTACTATTGGCCATTAGTAAAGACGATGAAGGGCTACAAAAAGTTGTGCCCACAACCAGTGGTAATTATATCTTTACATTGTGATAGTGAGGCAACTATGTCTAAGGCAAACAATAAAATATATAATGTAAAATTTATATATATTAATTTACGAAATAAGTATGCTCGATAATTAATTACTAATGGAGTTATCTCCGTAATTTAAGTTTGGACAAATGATGACCGATCCATTCACTAAGGGACTCTCGAGAGGTTTAGTAAGCAATTTTGCCAAGGGAATGGGTCTTAGACCAATTGATAATGATCAAGCATAATTGAAACACAACTTTAACAATTTCTAATGAAATTATTTAAGTTAAATGGGTAACAACAACCTATTTTGTCGAGACCTAAATTTCGGGTGCATCATCGAGGGTTTAAGCTAGTGGATTGTTAAACTTAGACTTAGCTTGGGCTCTCCTAAACCCATACCAATTCGCGACTTAGGTTTTCGTTTTTTAACATGTAAATAGATTTCCACTAATTAGTTTATGGTAGGCCGATTAGACACCTAAGTAAAATAACGATAGATTATTTTACTCCTACGAACTAGAGATTTTGGGTACGGAGACTTGATTACACTAGATTTCTCTAATACCCTTTTGGTTCCATTTTTTTTATTTTCAAAAATATTTTTGCAGGCATCATGGATTTATTTTAACCTAAATTACTATCATGCAACATGATGATAACACGGGTGCTCAATCATTATTAAACACTCCATGAATCAAATGAATTGCATTAAATGCACAAAGCAAACAATTTTTTGGGTTTTCTTTAATTTAGAACTTTATTATAAAACATGCACCTTAACTACATGACCTAATTTTACTAACAAATAAATTCTAACTAAATGAATCTATTATGCAAACTATTTAACATGCACTCAGTATTTTTGTCTTTTTTATTTGAAATTCGTAGTAAATAAAAAAATAATTAAAATGTCTAAAATTAATAATTTTCTAAAATGTTTTAGAGGTTAATTTGACTTAAATCCTAAGACCCTATTTAAAAAAAAAAAAAAAAGGTTATTTAGATTCAACCCTAACCCATTCCAAAAAAATTATCTAGAAGTGCAATCCTAAAATGTAATCCTAATTTACTAAACTAACACACCCTATGCAAGATTTGATTTTTGATTTTTTTTTCAAGATAAGCAATTATTAGATAAATATTAAATTTAAACTAATTAAGATGTTCACCAAATGAAGAATTAAAATAATTGAAAAAATAACATGTTGTCTTACAAGTTAAAATAACGATTACTCTAACCTTAAACGTCATGACATATAAAAATGTTAAAAATAGTTAAAAATTTGATCCAAAGCGTTACGGATCAAATTAATAATTATAATGATTTAACAATTAAGATATCATCAAAATGTCAAAAAATTAATATAATTAAAAAAATGATTCGAAATTTCACGGATCAAATTAATAATTATAATAATTTTGAGTAGGATAATGCCTACAAGATTTATGAAATGAAAATTGACATATCGTGTTCTAATTTAAGCAATAATAACAAAACTTAAAAAAATTAAATAACATAAAATAAAATAAAAAAAAAAACAAAAAAATAGAACTAAACTACCTACGGAGATTCAAGAAAACAGCGGGTCGACGGGGAAGCGGACCACGGGGCCGTTGCGGCGGCGTCGGAGCTCCGGCGAGGGTCGTGGTGGCGGCGGCAGCATGAGCAAGCGGAGGTCCAAGTGCGGGGATGACGGAGCACTTTGCGGTAGGCGCGAGAGAGGAGGTCGGGCGCTACGGTGAAGCGGGGGTGCGGCGAGAGGGGCGCGCGCAAGCGGTGGCGAGCAACAGGCCGGACTCGGCGACGGTGGGGGCGCGGGCTGCGCGGCAAGAACGCGACGGTAATGCCGCTGGTGCTCGGGATGAGACGGTGTAGAGCTAGGCGATCAGCGGCGACGAGCGGGCTCTTCGCGGGTGCTCGCGGAATGCGATGGCGGCGAGTGCAATGGCGTCGCGGGTTAGCGCGGCTTCGGGCGTTGCGAGCGGTGCGGGCGCGACGGCCGGCACGGTGTGCTTGCGGACGGAGCCGGCGGTGGCGTCGACAAATGGGAGGCGAGCGACGCGGCGGAGAGGCGGCGCGGTCCTCGGGCGTTGAGCGCGTCGGCGGACGCCGGCGCGATGGTGCTCGCGAGGACGTGCGGGCGGAGGCTCGGCACCGCCGAGGGAAGCGCGAACGGGGACTGTGCTCCTTCTTCTTCTCCTGTTTTTGTCTTCCTTTTTCCCTTTTTTTCCTTTTCTCTCTCTCCCATTACTCTCGCGTCTTCTCTCTCCTCTGCGACCTGTCGACTCGTCCTCTCTCTCCTCTCTCTCTCTCTTCCCGTTCTCCGTTCCGTTGCGGGGAGAACAAAAATCGCAGGTGCTTCTCTCCATATGCTCTTCCCCTCCTCGCTCTCTCTCCTCCGCCGGTTGCCCACGATGCCGACGCCCCCGCCTCCGCCTTTGCCCCCAACGCCCTTTCGCCTCCCTCTCGCGGCCTCGCTCCGCTCTCTCCCTCTTTCCTCTGCGGAGCGCTTGCTGGCCAACCCCGACGCCGACGAACCCCTCGCGTTTTGGCCTCCGCGCTTGAAGGGGACTCTTAGGCGCGTTTGGTTGTGTTTCGTTTAAAAATTGTTCCGGGGAACGAAAATAGAAAAAAGTATTTGTTCCGGGAACAATTTTTGAACAAAAATATGCGTTTGGTAAACTTGTTCGGAATAAAAAATAAACAGAAACATGTTTGGTAAATTTGGATAATTTTTTTATTTCTTTTATTTTTTTCTATTTTTTTCTTATTTTTCCTTTTTTTTTTTTTCTTTTTCAATTTTTTTTTCTTCTTTTGGCCGGTCGCCGGCCAAGGCCTTGGCCGGCGACCGGCCGGCGAGGGCCGAGCTCGCCCGGCCACGGCGGGCGAGGCGCGGCCTCGCCGGCCACCGCCCGGCGAGGCCGAGGCTCGCCGGCGCCGGGCGAGCTCGGCCTCGCCGGCTCGGGCGAGCTCGAGGCGGATCTCGGGCGAGATCGAGCTCGCCCAGGCCGGCGCGAGTCGGCCTCGCCTTGATCCGGCGAGCCGAGCTCGCCCAGCGGCCGGCGAGCCACCGCCCGGGCGAGGCCGAGGCTCGCCGGCCGGCCGGGCGAGCTCGGCCTCAGCGGATCTCGGGCGAGATCGAGCTCGCCCGGAGCCGGCGAGGTCGGCCTCGCCGGATCCGGCGAGCTCCGACCGGCGGTGGCTCGCGAGGCCGAGGCTCGCCGGCCCGCCGGGCGAGGCTCGGCCTCGCCGGATCTGGCGAGCTCGAGCTCGCCCGGCCATGGCGAGGCCGACCCTCGCCCGGCTACGGCGAGCCTCGGCCTCGCCGGGGACGGCGGCGTCGCCCTCGCCGGGGCCGGCGAGCCTCGCGTGGCTGGCGAGGCCGCCGGCCCTCTCCGGCCCGTCGCCGGCCGTGGCCGGCGGCGGCCGACGACCGGCCTCGCCATGAAAGAAGAACAAGAAAATAAAAGAAAAAGAAAAAAAGAAAGTGTTTCGATTTGTGTTCCGACAAGAAAACAAGTTTTTTTTTGTTTCTTGTTTCTGTTTCTTTTTGTTCCCGGGAACAAAAGAATAAAAAGGAACAGAAACGCACACAAACGCGTTTCTGTTCCTTTTTTGTTCCCAGGAACAAAAAAACAGAAATTTTTGTTCCTGGGAACAGAAATAGGGTGCAACCATGCAGGGCCTTAATGTTTTGAAGTCGTGTTCCAAAGCACCTTCTGTCAAGCGTGTTGTCTTAGCATCATTTATGCTTGCAGTTGCGTTCACTGGACAACCCTTGACAGTTGATGTTGCAGTTGATGAAAATTGGTTTTCTGATCCAGAGTTCTGCAGGAAAAGAAACGTAAGCATCTTGTCCAATTCAGTACTCTTCTTGTCTCATGTGTTATATTGGACTGGAGCTGAGATGATCAACGTGAGTGTGAGTGTCAACATTGCATGGTTAACCATTCCTTGATGTGATCTTTCCTCTTGAATCTTTCTGGTAATTAACTAAAACCTGCCATTCCATTTCGGCACAACTCAGAAGTTATCATAATGTCGTCAATTTGAAGTGGCTTTCTGTTTCGTCAAGAGTGCTTTATCTCCCTCTCTTTTTCTTCCAACAGTTGTGGTATGCACTCTCAATGACTTTAGCTAAGGATGCTGCCTGGAAATTCGTGAAAAGAAAAGGGTATTGATATGGTTACAATCAACCCAGGCTTGGTGATTGGTCCTCTTTTACAGCCAACACTGAACACGAGTGCTGCAGCAATTGCAAATTTGGTAAATGGTAATTCAGTGTTAACCATGCAGTTTTTCTAGATTACAGAGGTCATCCTAATACCTTTTGAGCTTTATCACCTCCCTTCCTTCTGACCAAGAGAATATTTCTCCTTCTAATCCGCTGCAATTTCAACTCAGGACACTTCTGCCTCTGCCTTCGCCCCTGACGCCAACGCCGACGCCCTTCGCCTCCCTCTTGCAACCTCCGCCTTTGTCCGTGTCTGTTCCGATACTATTATTGCTTACTGATGTGGAGGGAGGAGCTTCTGTTTTACTATGGTATACTAGTAAGATCCCATGTATAATGTGAAGGTGCCCTACATTATTTGTAATGGGTTAGTAAAGATCAGCTGTTTGATCTTGAGAATCTTGTCTTTTCATGTAAAAACACCACTCTTTCTGGTTTTTTTGAGAAGTCATATGCTTTTTTTGCTTGGGTAATATAGCAAGTGCTAAATGGATCAAGATCATTATAGTAAATACTGGCACTTCCATGGATAGAACGGGATATGAGTGCAAACGTTGGGGTATCTTATTTGGACAGCCACATCTATCTATCTGAGTTCTTCCTCTTCTTAGTTCTCATTTCATGTTTACTCCATCACTTATATGACTGTAACATGTTATCCGTGTAGTTGCAGATGAGGAGCAGAAAGGACCCATGAATCCTTATGATGGCAAAGTGTACGTTCGACGGGATGCCATGTCAAATAAAGTCAGTGGCTTCTTTTCCCTGTTGAGATGTCTTTGTTGTTGTTGTTGTTGTTGTTGTTTGAACAATAAAGAAAACTCCATTAAGAAGGTACCAAGGGGGTACTGCCCCTGTACAAAATGGCTGCAAAAGAAAAGCCACACATATGCAATTTTGTACAAAAAGAGGAACCCCTTCTAGTATGTTGGTCATTACTTGTCATATGGAGATTGTGTGACGTTTAATTTGTTATTTGCTGCTATTTCCTTAATGTAGTCATCTTCCAAAGGTTTCAATCTTTTTGAAGAGTTGTGCTGACTGTTATAGGGCTATAATCCATTAAGACTCTAAGGTACTAATTACGATAAATGTTAGTTCCATGAAATGAATCTAGGCTAGCTGAGACAGGTGCATACTTTACTTAGAGGAAAGGTACTTATGCATCAATATCTCTATAAAATGAGTCCTAGTGCTCTTGGCTGGCTTTTACTGTGTATTTTGTATTACCTGCTGCTCTACCTGTGTGATGTTTTTTTTCCCCTTGTTTTGTGGTTAACTATTGCAAATATTCTATTGTGATTACACTTGCATGGGTTAATGGAGGTTTACAAGGATTATACTTCTTCGTGCTTGTGAATTAAGAATATGTTTGTGAAATGTCATCACAAATATTTTTATGATAACATGAGTGTTCTGCTTGGAAAAAATATTGAATAGTTTCAGTCCCTTTTAGTGCAGTTATCAAGAACTGTTTGGTACTAATACTTTGTTGAAAATTGGAGGGGATGTAATTCTCAATTCAAACTTACCTTTCCATGCCAATTTTCTTTTGAGAGGTTGATGTAGGTAGTTGCCTCTATACTTACACCCTACATGTCCTTTCTTGATACTTTTACAAGTTTGTTTTTCTTGTCTTTCTATATGAAAACTGGAATTGTCTTTTTTAATTTTAAGAACTTTTACTACTCTTAGAAGAATCTAATAAAATTCTGATGATAGTTTCGCTTGTTAACATTCAATTTTCGAAATCATATGTGGATTGCCAATATTTGTGTTATGTGATTGTCCAGGCTGCTTCAAGACTTCTCCACCACGAGGATCGGTTGCTGCATGACCAGCCTGCAAGATACCATACCCCTGGATGGTGCCCAAACTCACTATCTTGATGTCCCGGTGGATGGGCCAACTACCAGAGTGTCATCTATTCATGGAAGTGAGAAGCTGCCTAGTGTTGATGGCGTTTGAGGTCACTGACTGCAAGTATGCCGTGTCTCGCAAGAAGATAGAGAGCGAAACAGTGTTTTATCCCCTCTGAGAGATGATCATTCCCTTTAGCCGAGAGTCTTTTCTTAACATCCAAATGGATGCTCACCAAGGAAGCCATCCATTTATCGGTCAAGAAGATTCTTCTACCCTGCCTGACAGGACAATTTTGCAAGATACTTCTGACCTGCATCTCAAGAGAAAACGCAAGGTAATTCTGATGCTTCTGAGAGCAGAATATTGTCATCACTTTTTGATATAGCTTTAGGGTGACCAAAAATGTCATTTTGTTGCAGATGAAGAAGCCCAGATCGCTAGGGAAGTTGAAGCTAATGAAAACTAAATTCACAAAGCACTAGAGAAAGAAAATATTTTGAGGAGAAAGGTTTTCATTTATCACTTAAGGATATGTGAGCTTTGTGGAGAAAACTTTGGCATGTACTGATATCCTGTATTTTTCTATTGTAGGCTGAGGAACGAATGAGGAAAGAGATGGAAAGATTTGATCGTGAAAGAAGGAAGGAAGAAGAAAGGTTGATGCGTGAACAGCAGAGAGAGGAGGAGAGATTGCTACATGAGCAAAGGTAAGAATCAGAGCGACGGGAGAAGTATTTACAGAAAGAATCTATTAAGGTAAGTATTTGAGCTTGATATTGCATTTTCACTAGTTAGTTTCTTTTGCTTTATTTGATTGGTTAAGCAGCATCTCTTCTTTTCTCTTTTCTTTACCAACTTCTCTGGTTTTTTGTTTGGAAGGCGGAGAAAAAGAGACAAAAAGAAGAGCTTCGTCGAGAAAAAGAAGTAGAGAGACAAAAAGCTGCAGTGGAGAAGGCCACTGGTCGCAGAATTGCCAAGGAATCCATGGAGCTTATGGAGGATGAACAGCTGGAGCTGATGGAATTGGCTGCTGCAAGCAAGGGGTTGCCTTCAATTGTTACTCTCGATCATGCCACTATGTAGAACCTTGAGTTGTTCAGAGGTAGCTTTTTTATAGTGATTACTGTTAAGACCAGTTTCACTCCATTGATTCATTGATTGTGTGATATTGTTGTTTTAACTAGGATTCTATGGTAGCTAAGACAAGCTTTTAAATTCCTATGCTTTGTTTTAATCGTGTACCTTAAATTCAGTGGGCCCAATCCTTTCTAGAAAATTTACTGGTGTTCCATGTTGTCAAGAATAATTCTAGATATACTAAAGTTATACAATAACCATCATACTAAATGATGTTAACATTGGATATATGAATAAGTCACCATCTTGTGATTTGAATCTACTCCTGTCATCACCAATTTAATTCATGTCACATAATTTAGTGTACCCATTTTGACACATTCTTGGCATACCTACATTAGTCATCTACCAATTTATGTCAAAGTAAGCTTTGCTTTAACTTATTTCTCACTTCGTTCTGTGGGTCAGATAAATGACTTTTGGGGGCATTCTGCGTTATGTAAATCTTAGGTGTGTTTGGGGTGACATTCTCCCTTTTTGCTTTACTCATTTCTTAAAACCTTAAAAAAACGTGTAAATATTGTCATATGGTGTTTTTAAAAATGTTCTTATAATTCTAACCTCACAATAATTATTTTCTTTTAGTGGGAAAGCAAAAATTTGGAGGGAAAGCAATATAAATACTTATCATAAGCTCTCTTAAAATAACCCTAGATATTTGCTGTGAAGAAAATGTATCGGGTACTCTCACAAATAAAGTTGAACAATTTTTATTTTGCTTAGCCAACTCAATTGATTGTAAAGTGAACATTGATCTGTTAAGTTGAAAACTTCCTACCTGCTCCCAGCAATTTTTCAACTCAGGCCTGTATCTGGTAAAGCTTTCTCCAATTAATCTAAATCGTATTTCTAGAATGTTTCTACAATGGTATCCTTTACATAATCTAACATCATAAGTGATGTATTTTGCTGTGAATTTTTGTGACTTATTTATAGGATCAGACGAGTAAACTGAATTGGCCTACAGAATGAGGGATTTGTTTCTACTGAAACGTTTAGAAGTGAGGATCTGGTTTATATTTCCTTGCACTTGAATTTGCTTCATGTTGTCATTTTGTAGTAAAGGAGCTGATTTTGACATCTTGAAATTATAGCCAATAGATGCGGAGACATGTATCTCTTGTTACTGTTTCTTGTTTGTATGGTGCTATTCTGGTAATTGAGTATACATGCGTATGTACATAAGCAGGCGCAAGCCTCCATGTGTATGCGTGCACGCTTTCATTTCATTTCCAACGTCGCTTTGGCCTAGGATATTATGTCATTCTAGTTAAAATAAATTCAAAGAAAGGGTTCGCGCCTAGGCATGTGTGTTCCTGTCTGCCTGCCTTTCTTTGGGCATTCCAACTCTAGATGCTACTGTTTGTTTTCTATTGTCCATGCAACTTTAATGTAAGTTTTATGCTTTAGATTCGTTGAGTGCCTTTCCTCCTCAGTCTGTGTGATTAAAGAGACCATTTGCAGTTCAACCATGGACCAATTCAGAGGAGAACATTGGGAATCTTCTCATGGTATGTTTGACTGTTGAAAGAGATCTACATAATTTCATAATAGCTTATTTTTTTCATAATAGCTTGCACTTCCATGATAAGATTACTATATGAAAATGTTGCATCTTTATTGTGGAGACATACCATTGTCCTTGAGGCATCACAACTCATCTTTTATTGGTTCCTCACAGGTATGAGAAAGATATGCTGGCATTTACTGGCTGCAGTCACAATCTGACAGCTGAGGAGGACGAGGAACTACGGTTGATGAGATTTGAAGTAAGTCATTGGAAGGAGAAAGAGATTAATGGAACAGAGAGGAGGTTACTTGGCGGCTGTCCATTGACTCCTAGGGAGACTTTACTTCTGCTAAAGGCTCTTGGATTCCCATCTACTACCCACATTTGTTTGGTGGCTGGTGATGCTTATGGAAAAGGAAGTATGCAATATCTAAGGGACGAGTACCCCAACATATATTCACATTATACTCTGGCAACAGAAGAAGAGCTTGCTCCTTTCAAGAATCATCAAAACATGCTTGCCGGTATAGATTACATTGTCGCTCTTTAGAGCAATGTGTTTCTTTATACTTATGATGGGAATATGGCGAAAGCAGTTCAAGGCCATAGGCGGTTCAAGAATTTCAAGTAACTATTATCCTATTCCTACTCTTTTCAGTTTGTCTGATTTGTTTCATTTTTCTCCCCATTTTGATATTTGGTTTTGTTTCTGTCCTGATATGGATCATTGACAGGCATCTCATCTTATCTCCTCTTTGTGCATGCAGGATGAATTTTGTTAACCTGGTTGATGAACTAGATGAGGGGAAGATTTCTTGGAAGAAATTTAGTTCCAAAGTGAAGAAACTTCACAGAGATCGAACAGGAGCTCTGTATTTGAGGGAGTCCGGGAATTCCCAAAACTAGAGGAAAGTTTTTATGCAAATCCGCTCCCTAGGTGCATTTGCGAATCAACGAGAGAAGGAAGTAAGGCTAAAAGGAGAAGTGTCTCCTTTCTCCGTGATGCAATTTTGGGTGCATAAGAGAGATGAACGCATGCTGTCAAGGTTCAATAAATCTTGTCAGTGTCACTTTTTATTCTAAACTCTATTCACAACAAAATGGAGATATCAAAGAAGATACAATCTATTCACAACAAAATGGAGATCATCCGGTCGTACTCAAGGCTCATCTCGGGATTATCTTCTTCTCCTAAAAATCCTTCTCCTTCGACTCTTCCTCCTCGGCTCCTTAGCGGGTCCCGAAATGTTTTTCCCCAAACCGGGATGAGACTACGTCAACAGCCAGCTTCTACCCCACTAAGCCCGATTAGTAAACTATTACTATAGGCCGCCTATACACGCATAGGGTAGAAGACGTACCTTAGCATCGATTCCACCTGCAAGTCGCATAATTCACAATAGGCACTCAAGCAATCATATCACCGATCGAAGCATCGATCAAATCGACCTGTCGATTACATGTCAACAAGACCACTCACTAGTCATTTCTAATCAATCAATTAATTCACAACATCAAATCAAAACAATGATCAATTGACTTCACGACATGTCGCCAACCTGATCATTTCCCGATCATTCAAGCTATCGCTATTCATAGTCCCACTCAACAACATTCAATATTTAATTCGCTTTCGGTCCCCCACTCGACCACTTTCGAAATTCAACGTTGCTTTACTTCCCACTCGACCACTTTCGAAATTGATAAACTTTATCCCCACTCGACCACTTTCGAAATTCAATGGCTTTACCCACTCGACCACTTTCTAAATTCAATGCATTTCATGTCTGCCCCACTCGACCACTTTCAAATTCAACGTCCCTTTCTAGATTAAACTCACCACTTTCTGGAAATTCAATCAAAGCATTATAAATGCTAAACAAACATATTTGGTCATCTACCAATCAATCATTCAATCTCAATTAATTCCAAATCAATTTAGGGTAAATCCTAAAATATCACAATTTATTTAATTCCATACAACGTAGAGAGCTCAAATAAATAAACAAACTGCACCACTGACGATCAAGACGAGATTTCGGTCCGGCCATCAAAATCTTAATTTCAGAAAAATAATTAATTTATTTATTAATTTCGAAAATTAAATAATTATTATTAAAAATTCACTTTAGCTCAAAATAAAGCCCGATTACATAAACGGACTTCACCACGGTCATCAGCACAATATTCCGGTTCCAGACCATCTCAGTTGAATTTTCGGAAAATAAATAATTATTTAATTTAATTCCGAAAATTAATATTTAAATACAAAAAAATCCACTTAGGCCCGAAAAGCCTAATTGGAGCCCACTAAGGGTCGGAAAAATCCCTCGAGCACTTCCAATAATTAGTAGACAATGTCTACTTGCTAATTACACATTCAATTTATCTAATTCACATCACAATTGGCTAATAATTGCTAATTAAATCTAATCTAACAACCTAAACATAATTAAATAAATCTAAACCAGCTTAAAGCATAATTAGCCACTAATCCAGGATTAGTGAGATTACTCACCATATCGCGCGCAAATCGGATCAATCCGACGGCGGCGACGCGAGGAACGACTTTCCCCAAAGCGGGCCGAGCATCCGGGCTCAGGAAGGCGGCCAAAACGGGCCAAACAGTTGCTGCAAACCCATTTCTGCAGTCCTCTGATCGCTGCTGGTTGGAGGCGAAGGTGGGCGGATCTGGGGCTGGTTGGGCTTGGGAATGGGCGGAGGTGCTGAACAAGACCAAGGCGAGTCTTCACGGTGGCCGGAGGAGGTCGGGCGGCGGCCGTAGGTGCCCGAATGGGACTGAACAGGGGCGAAACGGGGGCTGGACAGAGGTGGTAGTTCGGCTGGGCGGCGAGGACGCGATCGCGAGGCGGCGGAGCGCGCGGGCGGAGCAGACGACGGCCCGGCGTGGCTACGACGGCGACGGCCTGTACTCCGGTGGCGACTGGTTGCAACGGCAAGCTGCCGTTTCTGCTCTGCTGTGTTGCGTTCGAACGAGAGGGACGGAAGAGAGGATGCGGCGGAGATGGGCGAGGGGCGCACGGGTGGGGCGAAGCAGCGACGGCGGCGGCGCGGCAGCTCGGCGTGGCCGCGGGCGCACGACGACAGCGGCTTCTGCTTCTCTGTTCTTCCGCTCCCATGGAGGTTTGAAAAAAAAAAAAAAGGAAGAAGATGAGGGAGGAGCTTGGTCGACGAAGGAGAGAGGAGGAAGAGAAATTCAATTTTCCTTTCTTTTCTCTCACTCTCTCTCTCTTATGTCACCCTCACGTGAGCCACCATGGGCTGTCCTCCACCAACCATTTTCCTTGCCAAAATTGCCCATTCTAGAAGACTTTGGGTAATTTAAAATATTGGGTCCATGGGCATACGAATTTTGCAAGTTTCCATTCCAATTGAGCCTAATTCCTCTTGAATTGAATCAAATTGACCCCATTAATTTATTCAATGCTTGATTGAATATTCTCATCATCCAATAGTTAGCCTCGCATCTCAATTTTGTATTCCATTTTAATCCCCTTTCTCCAATTGCATAGAAATGACTTGATTAATTCAATTGAGATTAATACCGAAAATTCCGACGGATGTCACATGTAGTGCCAAAACTTAGCATTGAGGGATACTTAAGTGCCAAAAATTAGAATAGTGACACTTAAGTGCCAAAATCGGAATAAAATATATTAGTTAAGTGTTGAGCGGTGAGAAAATCTAGCCAAAATGCGAAGTGACGATTTTCTGGTAAAGTAAGTGCAAAATGGCGTCGTTTTGCATGTTGGCCGATGCGATCACCAATCTGAAAAAACGACCTCATTTTGTTCTTGACGCGCTCAATAATTAATATAAAATTAATTGAATTAAATTTTAAACTAAATTTATTTAAAACATAAAAAAAAAAGGCATTAGGGAAGAGGCACACGGCTAAGGGCTGAGCTCGGTTGACCAACGACGAGGGGCCGTGAGCCCTCACCCAGATCTGGGGCAAGGGTGCGGCCCTCCCCCAGATTTGGCGAGGGTTGGTGGCCCTCGTCTAATTGGGCCAAGGGCCACCGTTCATTGGGGCCATAAATCAAAGAACACCGTTCTCATGACATCGATGCTCACAAAACAGACAAAGGGAATGATCTCATTTTCACACTCACAAAAACTTAAGAAAAGAAAAAAGCGTTTGAATTGAGAGCTCGAGTTAGTTCTTTGTCCAGTTTAGCATATTTGCAAGCCGGAAATGCAAGAATAAACTATTCACACAGAAATTCTGTTGGACTACCATTTGTGCCTTGCGAACATTAAACTAATCCTTTGTGTATCGGCCGAACGCCATGAATCACAAAATGAGGAAGAGACGAAACATCTCGAAGGACTGAAATGCTGACCCGAATTGCAGGTACTTTAACTCATCCTTGTCCTGCAAACTTTTACCGCCAGAAATGCCGAACTGAAGCCACCACGATGATATACACGCCCCAGATCTAACTTTTTCTCAGCACCTCTTGAGTCACAACTAGTCAAGATTGATTGAAGTCTTGACGAGGAATAAGTATCGAGCTTAACTCAGAAGAGAGTCTAAAATCCAGGCAGCCAGAAGCCCAAAGATGGCAACTTTTTCACTTAGCAGTTCTAATGGATTGAGTCAGTCAACGTCCACACATACTTATTCGATCCTTAGCTGCTAAGTCGATCCGAATTAATTCTCCAGTCGAGGAAACATTTCCAACTTGGCTAAAACCACACAAGACAAGACAAGCATGGTAAAGCCGATATAGTTTTCTTTTCGCCCTAAAAGAATAGAGGGACTTGAGAAGAAAGCAAGAGGAAGAGGACGGACAGCTCCCGGAGCACTTAACCTCGTCCGAAGTGTTGCAGAGAGTGAGCCGAAAGAATTGCATATGGGACTTTCCGTCTTCTTCTCTTCGTCGCTTCCTCGGACATTGCCCCGACAGGACACCCGAAACCAAAGGAGATTTGATGTCGGTAGAGACAAATGCGACTTCGGTTTAGCCCAAGATTGAATGTGTGGATCATCAATAATTGGATTTTCTCAAATGGGCAGCGTCACTTTCCTTGGCCATCTCTCTCTCTCTCTCTCAAGACAAGGCAAGACCAGACAAAATGCTTGTCTTTGTTACGAGGTGCTACTTAAATCACACGATAGAAACTTACTAAGAAAAACTCTCACATACGTGCTCTTCTCCCCTCTGGTCCTGGCTGGGAATTCTACCTAAAAAGAAAAGTCAGTGGACATCATCTTTGTTTATTTTCGTATGAGTGATGTACATATTTGTAAGACATTGATCACAGGCTTGGTCTCCAACCAAGAACAGAGCAAAACACATCTCGCAGTATACTGAGAAAAGATATCACCCTAAAAAAATCAATTGGAGAGATCGGGGCTAGGGACATAAGGCCAAGGATTTACAGTACTGTAATCTTGAAACTTAGCCAAGTTGGTAAATGAGGAGTTGTGAGACGTAGGCATACAGGGAATCTATTATACATATTAAACTGTATCTAGAGCATTTCAAATAGTGGATCTCATGTGAATGTAGATTCATTTAATGATTCAAACACAGTCTCTCTCTATCTCTCCATGACCTACGGACGGATATTGGAGACCAAATTTTTTTTAATGCGGGTACCAAACAGGGACGAACAAGCCTAAGCTTAACTTTCTAGCTAATTTAGCCCCCTCTCTCTCTCTCTCTCTCTCTCTCTCTCTCTCTCTCAACCACATGACCTACGTACAGACACTGGAGATCACAATTATCTAATGTGGGTATTGAACAGGAGACGAACAAGCCTAAGCTTAGATTTCAGGCTAATTTAGCCCCTTTTTTCGGGACAACAAAAGAAGAGGCCCAATAACTTGTTAAGAAGGCCCATTCAAGTATAATAGCCCATCCATCAAAACGAATGACCGGTTAATGCTGAGCCCAGCAATTTTCCATCGGCTATTCCTTTAATTGGAAAGATTGCATAAACCATACAATTTTACTTTTTAAAAATTTTATTTAAAAATTTTGTGTTTCATGCTCTCTATTTTAAAAAATATTCCGTACCGTATGTTGAGAATTTCAAAGAAAAGCCATTCACTTTATACTGTCTATAGATTACATAGTTTCATAGATTTTAGGCCTAAAGTTTTTACTTTATCTTTTGAAAATTCACAAGAAAAGAAAATGTGCATTTAAAAGGGAAGGCCATAGGGAATTTAAGGACGTGAGGGGCGATTTTTTAAAAAGGAAATATATTACCAAAAATCCTGAAATATGCTCATTATGATAATAATGCTCCAAATTATTTTAGCATCACCAAGTTCCTGAACTTGTACTGATTTGCCAAAATTTACTTTTTCTACTTCTAAAAAAACCTAAATTTTGCTAGCTTGACAACATTGCACACTAATACTTTGATCACATAAGAGAGGATATAATTTAGAGGATTTAGCGACAAAAAAAAAAGTTTGAAGCATCATTATCAATTGAGTATAGTTTAAAAATTTTTGTGGCACAAAAAAAATTGGGCTGTTAGTGTAACAATGGGCATAGTTTTAGAGTGGCGTTAGCCCTTTTTCAAGAGTGTCTCACTTTTCATTTATGGTATGTTTATTTTGCAAAAATAAATGACTTTTTAGTTAATAAATTTTTTTATTATCAATAAAAATTTATGTCTAAATATTTTCTTGAAATTTTTTATTTATTTTTGTGTGCGATATAAGTAATCATTTATGAGAAGTTTTAGTATTTTGTTTTTTTAACTATAAAAAGTTGAAATCGGAGAAAATATATTCACGGGGACTTATAAAATGATTATATTACAATCCGCCTTTTTCCAGCAAGCGGCAACCGACGATTTCCGAGTTCACTCGCCGCGACCAGTAAAACGAGAGAGGCATCGCCCCGCTGTCCAATCACGCCCCGCCACGTCACCCGTCTTACCACCACCTGACGTGTCGAGTCAAGACGACGGGGTCCTCTCTCTCTCTCTCTCTCTCTCTCTATCTACAGCAAGCTCGCAGCTCAGAAAAATCCCCCAACAGAAAAGCAAGAACCCGCAGAAGAACATCGATCGATCGATCGCCACCGCTCCTCCCCGGCCTCGCACGCGATTCGAATCGATCGGGACCGTCGTCGGCGGCGGCTGCGGCGGCGAGCGACATGGCGGAGGACAAGTACAACCGGAAGAACCCGGCGGTGAAGCGGATCCTGCAGGAGATCAAGGAGATGCAGTCCAACCCCTCCGACGACTTCATGAGCCTCCCCTCGAGGTCCCCCGCTGCTCCCGATTTCCCGATCTCTTCCTTACGTACATCGTCGAGGTGTTAGGTCCGATTCGGGTTAGGGGAGGGAGATCGGAGCCGGAAACGGGATCGTTCCGGCGCCGATCCGATTGCTTTTCCGGGGTTTCGTTCGATCCGTTCGTGCTTCGGATGATTTCGATTTCTGTCTTGAGTTTATTAGGCGAGTTTGTTGGGATCCGGCCGATTCGATTGCTGTTTCGGGGTTTATACGGCGAGCGAGGAGCGTCGATTTCGTTTGATCCGTTTGCGCTTCGGATGATTTCCGTCTGGAGTTTTTAGGCGAGGTTGTCGTGATTTGACGACCGGCCTCCATAAGTTGTTTAACTCGGTCGCCGCCTGATTGATTTATCGAATGAAAGTTGAGGAATTCGCGCTGAATTGCTGTTTACGTGTCAATTTTCCTTACTCCTGACCCCTGGAGCTTCTTAATTCTTTGTTTTTGAGCGATAGTCGACGTGAGGTTGGCTTGCCTTAGGTTTTCTCTCCTAAGCAATTGTTCAGTGGTGGGTTTGCTTAATCTTGTGGATGTCTTCTCTGCTTGCAGGAGAACATCTTTGAGTGGCAATTCGCTATCAGGGGACCGCGCGACAGTGAATTCGAAGGCGGTATTTACCATGGCCGCATCCAGCTCCCTGCAGAGTATCCATTCAAGCCGCCCTCATTCATGTTGTTGACGGTAATGTTTTCTTTCCGTATCTTGTCTCATTTTATTTTTGCCCCTCAGGAAACTTCATTTTCTGTTCCTTTGTTTGACCCTACTGTGCGATTCGCTCAAATGTGTTGTTGTTATGCTACAGCCCAATGGTCGCTTTGAGACACAGACGAAGATATGCCTGAGCATATCCAATCATCACCCTGAGCACTGGCAGCCATCATGGAGTGGTAAGTTTTTGATTGTGATGGGTTATGAGGCTAGTGTAAAATTGCGAATCTCAAACCCGGAGGCATTGCTTAGGTATCATTCTTTTGCCAGGCATTTGGTTGCTTGTCAAACTATTAAAGGTCTGTTAAAAAATACTCTACAGTTGCATGGAGTAGAAATTTTGTCATCTTTTCATTCTGCTTTTGTGGGGGTAAATTAGGTGCTTGGGATATGGGTGTCGTTTGGCTTTCTCTTAAGGAATGTGTGCAACATCCCCAATTGATTTCACCAGCTCCCATAAATTATTTTTCTGGATTCCTGTCGTTTTTAACATAACCTGAGTGGTGCTAGGATTAGATAATTGTAGAATACATTGGACACTTCTACCTGACATAAGGTCTACTCAGGCAGTTTTTAGATTCTTAGCTTGCTGATCACTGGAAGCTTCAGAGTCCAATCCATACTAATTTCTTCTTTGTTTTGGCAGTACGGACTGCTTTACTGGCACTCATTGCGTTCATGCCAACCAACCCTAATGGTGCATTGGGCTCCCTAGACTATAAGAAGGAAGAAAGACGTGCCTTGGCTATTAAATCTCGTGAAGCAGCACCCCGATGCGGTAACGCTGAGCGTCAACAGCTGATTGAGGAGGTATAATTCGCCCTTGCACATGTACTTTTTGATCATTTGGAGCAAAAATACTTATTGAGTTTACTCTCTTGACAGATTCATGAGTATATGCTGAGCAAAGCACCGCCTGTTCCTCAGGTTCAGCCTTCTGATGACCATTCTGCTGAAGCACAGAGCAACGAGGGAAGTTCTTCTCCTGAAGAGCCTCCACGCGATGCAGGTGATAGGGTTATTGAAGAAGCACGAGAACCCCCTGCTAATTCAAACCCTGTCGTGGAGAGAGCAGAGCCGTCTAGGCATAGCCCGGCAAGAAGCGAACAGCTTCAAACAAGGGTTCAAAAACCAGCTGATGACCGCTTGTTCACGTGGGCTGCAGTCGGACTTAGCATAGCAATTATGGTTCTCTTGTTCAAGAAAATCATGAAGTCTATTGGACATGGCGCTGTTTTCATGGATGAATCCTAGACACAGGAGTATTGATGCTAGAATTGCATCAATGCATAAACCTTGATTAAAAGGAAAAGCTTGTCAATTTCCAAGATTGAAGTATTTGTAATATATTATATATTTCACTTCTTTCACTCGAGGGGGTGTAATTAATAATTGGATGTATAAAACGCCTAGATTTTTGCAACCTGATCTTGTAGTTACCAGGCTTGTAAGTATTCATTCAACTGTGCAAGTTCGCTTTAGCTGCTATTTTTTTTCCGTCAATCTTGTTCAATGTGAAATGATACGAGCAATTGTGCTAGCTTGGTTTCTCAAGTGCATGTACACTTCTCAGGTAAGCCCTTGGTTTAGGCCAATTTCTCGATCTAGTTTTTGGATTGAAGTTTCTAACGAGGGGAGAGATAGCCAAAGATGCTACTTGGCTGATTCCAGTGGCTATTTGAGCATCGGTAGTGCTGGTTTTGCTGCAGTTCGTGTTACGACAGGGAAAGAGTAGTGTTTCCCGTTAATAGGTTTGGTCCAGTTAAGTTTCTTTTCAAATTAGATTGTCAGTTTGACCGGATGGTGTTCTTGTAAGATGACTCCTTTAAAAGATTCAATTTGAACCAGTAGTGTCGATATTGGTTTGTATATGGATTGTTCAACCCAGAACGGTATTAACTTGATTTCTGCAGATGATGATATTGAAAGATCAAGAATAAGCATAGGCATTGGCTCAACTCTGCATGCAAATAGCAGAACCCTACGAAACTTGTAACGCTCCATTTTAGTTCAGTTGAAAAGTTTCTCGTATGAAAACATACATGTTATCTAAGTAGTGTCCCCGGGATGCTTGCTAAGCAACCAAATAAAGAAATATCACAATTTTGATCGCGTTGATTGATTTTGCGGTAAGCGCTATGGATGCTTTTTGGAACATTTCTTCATCAAGTACATTTAATGACTGATCCGACGGTACTCATTAATAAAATCAGTCTAGCTCTCGCTAGCATAAATAGCTCTCACGTAGTTCAGGTAAAATCTAACAAATTATTGGAATAGTGATCACCGCCAATGATCTCATCAAGACCAAATTCTACGAACACATCACCGAACTCTTCTGTGATAATTTCTTTCTCCTGTCGCAATAGACAGCAGTACACGAGCCATTTCAAAGCCGAAAAACAAATGCAAACCTCGACCTTCAAACATAGTTTGTCTCACAAAACATGTCACCATGCTAAGAAAACCAACATCTTTTCACCCGTAAGCTACAGAGTAAACTCGAAGGGAATGTCACATTTAACCTCTGAATAGGAGGGGCAAATACCAGGGTTAAAACTGTACACGAAAGAATTCTCTCGAATAACGCATTGGACATCTTTAATTATGAGAATTTGTTTGTCTCAAGTAATGAACAACAAGTTCCTCATAGTCACAGGTGGGGTGAAACTTGTACGCTCCAGGCAGAAAGTTATGCATTTGTTCATTGAAAATATGACGGGGAATGAGTACGAAATTCTTAAGTCTTGAAAACTTCACTTTCAGACTCAATATTTAGTAACTTCAGTAGGTGAATCTGAAGCAGACTGACCCTCGAAACACTAGCTTGAGCTTTATTTATTTATTTATTTATTGGTCTAATGAGCTTTATAAATGGCGTTTTTTGGGTGCTATGGCAAAAGCATTGAGTTGACTCTGTCTGGCTGACGAATTTTTTATGCGGTCCTTCCCTTGTTTCAGAAGAGAACTTTGTAAGGTAAAATTGGACAGGATAGCTGAGAGTGACAACTTTCTACCTGCAAGCGTTCGATTCTCCAGAATTGAATCTCCATTTTTTGCAATTGTTTGTTCACAGTTGATTAATTGTAACTACTATTTCTGGCTATTTGAATTCGTAATGCTCGGACCACACAAAAGTCATCTTTCAGTCTTCAGATCCAAGACTCTTCTCGCAACTGATAATATTTCATAATCAGGGGGTCATGCAGTAACTTTCCTTTTCCATCTTATTATTTTCGAATCAAACACAAACGGCATGAGAGTTGAAACAATTAAAAGGGACGAATCCAATCCAATCGAAAGAACGGTCAATTGGGAACGAGTTCAATACCAAATCAATATACCTGATATATACAAAGCATGTGAGTGCGAAACAAGTAGGTGCAACAAATCCAAATAATTGTTTGTACATTTCTGGCGAATTTCACGTTAAAAATTCACCTACTGCTATGACAAAATAACTGATATTAAGCAGCTTGGAATAAAAAGCTCATTAAGCAAATAATGTGCATCATGAATGCATTTGATCCATGTACATTATTTTCCACATGGGCATACTCTTTATCAGCACTTGAAGAGTGTTCTTCCAGGCCAGCGGATGTACGCCAATTACCTAACAGTAAAAAAGCTTATATAATAATATTTTCAGAAGTGTTCATACTAGAACCAGCTTACGGGGTCAACATTTCTAGTATCTCTTGGAGTAGTTCAGTATCAGCAAAATAAGACTCCAAATCCTGACATCCCAGATCAGGAGTAAATTGCTCCCTGGCCGCTGTGGGAGGCTGTGGAGCTGCAGAGAAATCACATTGTGATGAGTTCCATTCTGGCGAGAGAGTTGGCATTTGTGGTTGATGTACGTTTTCTTTTAAAGATTCCTGTTGTCAAAACAAAAACAAGAAGAAAAATTAGTTTGCTAAACACGCTATAATGATCTTTAACAGGCGCCATTTTGATGCTTCTTCTGACCTTCGGAATCTCTTCAGGTACCATGCTTTTGGCAATTACTAATGTGTTGGAGCAACTTGTGTTGTTGACTTCATCAGGGCTGCTCTGGCTACTTCTGCTGCCTTCTTGAGGCATAATAGGGATACTTGTGTTGTTGACTTCATCAGACAAGGTAGGGTTACTTGTGCTGCCTTCTTGAGGCATAATAGAGATACCTGTGTTGGTCTTCTGAGTCTTTGGATTTTTCATGCCCTTCTCATCAGGGTTTTTCTTCAAGCGGTAAAGAACAAAGTCACTCTGATATAGAAAGACAAAAGACAAGTTAACAATTTGTTCAAGTCCAATCACTGATCTCTAAAAATTCTTCGCAGTTTAATCCCAAAAGAAAAATAAAACGGACCTCGAATAATCAAATATCAGTCAAAATAACAACTTTGGCAACACATCATGCTCAACTTATAAGACTCTTTTAAAAAGAGACTCCTTACTCAGCTTCAATATAGAGTGAATGGTGCACTTCATAGCTATGGCGACAGCCAAATTCGAAGCGAAAAAAGAAGAAAAAGTCGCGGTATTTTACTTGGTAAAATTGTGTTAATTGAAAACCAATCAACAGAAGTTTATAAGAGCTTATTTCATTTCAGGGGGGAAAGAAAGGGCAAAAGTCAGAGCAACAAAAAGTAAGCTGCTACGTCTCAACTTCAGAAAAATTGCGTTGGAGAAGAAAATGAAATCGAAGGGCTCTTGAATGAAAGTTCCTGGAATGGAGAACATTCATTTAGCGACCTTAATCACACATGTATCCTTAAATGATTTAAATATAGTTTGCGCTGAAGTTCACTGCGAGAGGAAGGGAAAGCAAGAAGGTTGAGTACCTGGTCATTGAAGACGCTGTATTCATGCAGTACCCATTTGGTATGGGCATTTTTGGGACTTCGACGTTTTTTGAAAACCAAAATTTTCTTCAGACCTAATGTGTTCTTTTTGTCTTGTGTCCTGATTTTATGAGTTTTGCCGGTTGGCTTCCAAGAGCCATAATCATTTGTCCTTCTTGCTCGTTTACTTTGAGGGTATTTATTTTGCAGACAGCTGAAGAAGAACCATTCATCACCATCTGACTTTATCCTTGACAGTTCTGCATATTTCCACAACAAAAAATCTTCAAACTACTGATGCAAACCAACAGATACAGAATCCCAGAAGGCATAGCATGGACCAACCATGAACTCATCACATTTTTTAAAGATGAACAGGACAGTTTTTATTGTGTCTTACCATTTATCTTGCCAGGTAAATCCCATGGTGGCAATTGATGGACATCAACCTCGGGAATTATCTGTTCAACTGTTTTGTTGCCGAGTGTCTTCAACTTCAAGTATTGATTGACAAGTTCCTCATCTGTTGGTCTGAATCGGAATCCCACCGGCAGATCAACTAATGAAATTTCAACACTTTCCATCTGAAAGGAAAAAAATAAAAAAATAAAAAAATAAAAAAATAATAAAAAAAAGAACAAAAATACTAACTACAAGCGGAGAGAGAAGGAAATTTCAAGAGAGAAATACTGCCTTGCTTCGATTGCTTCATCCCGGAGTTGTATCCATTCTTATTTATAATAGAGATGCCATGGGTCTTACCCTGGCTAGGAAGTTGTTTGACTGTTTGGTGGATCCCACATCTTAACCTCTGCATATCCTGTGACTGAGCATATCAATGGATAGCTGCTTTTTTCATACCAATGGATATGTCTATAGTCTCGTATGAACAGTAATTTATGACAATAACCTTTGCAATTTTCTCATTTTGGGCAATAACAACCGTTGGTACCTTTCATTATCAAGGTAGTAACTTTGCAAGCAAAATCAGTGATGGTTGGGGAACTGTAGAAAAACCCCATACAAATACACAAGAGAATCCCATTAAAAATTAGTAAATTCTTAATATTCTACATAAGACACTTCTACTATTCAATTTTTCAAGCCATATGTTCAATCATTCAAAGCAATCTCGATGTGAGATTCTTCATGATTTTTTATGTCCCCTCAAAATCAACAAGGACTAAGGTGGTAAAGGGCAGAAGGAGGGAAAAGAAAAATCTTAATTTTTCCCCACTTATTTTTATCATATTAACAAATAAAATGTTCATGGCTCAGCAAAAAATAAAATAAAAGTAAAAATAAAAAATAAAAAGTCCATCAGAAAAGTATCTGCATACAACCAAAAGAGCTACAATAAAGACATAAGGGATTGCCAGTAACATGGTAAAGAAGGGAGGAAAAACAACTGTTCTCAACTGAAAAATTCCGGACTTGTTCTCCAAGTTTCAAAACTTCTTTGGAAAGTTTACTTCTTCTTCGGACTCTACCATCACACTACCCACTTAAAAGTTATTCCCTCAAGGTCAATAGCTAAAAGCAAGGTCTTTGGCTCCCTCATGCATTACTTCCTGTCAAACTTCCACTAACGATAGTATTTATCTATTACGATTTCTAATAAACTTTTAGCAGGCCTAAAGTAATCAAAAGAGCTTGTTATCCAAGCTCAGTTTTATTCTTTTGAATATTTTACTGCACAATCGGAGCTCACTTAGTTTCAGGATCAAGATATATATGACATTGACACATCGCTCCTACAAATCAACACGCAAGCACCATTTAAACCAATCAGCTTCAGTTCAAACTTCTTCTGACAGTTTGGGTGTTTAGAGAAGTGTTGCTAAGTGATGAAATATATCCATTACCAAAGTAATTGTCATGCTAACCATTTCCCAATAAGCCATCTTCTGATGTAAATGAAGGAGGCTCGCCAGTTGCAGCACTTGTGGAAGTGATTCCGTCATTTCTCCAAATGAATTCTGCACTCAGGGAAAAACATTAAATGAGAGCTAAAACTATAATTCTCACGCCTGTCATGATTCTTCCAAATAAATGATTTCCAACTGCATCAAAATGTAGAGAAACGCCTGAATCGCCTTTGCTGTAAGTTAATTCAGCACCCATCCACTCTTTCCTCTCCCTCGTTTCAAGGTTCACTTTATAAAACATAGACAAGGCAATGCACCTGCAGATTCATAATAGGAACAAGCATGTATCTACGATATTAAACAATTCAGAGCATGTCAATATCCCAGGAAGAGTACAAAGCAACAAGAACCGTGTCAACTGCCTCCCAAATATGCAAGAAGGAGAGGGAAGGCGGAGCGGGGAGAGAAGAGTCAATCACAACCTACACCGGGGCCGTGCTCGATATTGTAGTTTCCGAACATAACCGCGCGAAAAAGTTGAAAACCATTTCGAAAAGGAGAAAAATCTCAGCCATCGAGAACTACCCAGCAATGGCTGCAACTACCGGAATTGCAGCATAGGAACCAAAAGATCATTCGTGGCTGTCTCCGACCTTAAGTTTCTCTTCCAGGTGAAATTTGCAATCTTATTTAGATTTTCGGAACACATAGCAATGTCCAAGTCAGACCCAATTCAGAACACGAAACAGAAACCCTCCTAGAAAAGCAAGGATCCCAGAAACTCACTCCACGCAAATGGGAAACTTGTCCAAGTCCAGAACGAGGAAGATGGAAGTCGATTTTTACCCGCAATCCGAGGCCGAGGCCAAGAAAAGAATCGATTTTGAATACTAAAGAACCCACGACCCATGAAGGACTCGTCAATAATCGCTCGGGTAATTCGATTCAGCTCCAACCCGATCCGCGCCGGATCTTGAACAAGAAATCGAGCCGACAAAACCGAGCAAGATTGACGAGTTCGTAATGGATCGCAGTGAAATCTTGATCGAGCAACGTCGTCTTCTCCAACTCTTCGGTAGGAAGAAGCAAGGAAAAAGATGATGCGCCCATCTTTGTTTTTCTCCCAATTGCCTCCACAAAAGTTTATATGATTTTTCTTTTTAGTCCACCCCCATTGATCAGAACTTTTTTTTTTTTTTTAAAGACAACTTGAATATATTTAGCATTGCTTTTTCGTTTTTGAATTAGCAGGTTTGGTGTAATTTGTCCACCATGTGATCTTCTCTATTATCTTTTTAATTTTTTATGTTCAATAACAGGCGACCTTCCGTAAATTTTAAGATTAATCATATGTTTTTTTATGAATTATGATTTTACCCATTCAAAATGGAACTTTTGCTTCCTGTTATTCAAATTGGATCAAAGGTGAACTTGAGGAGACTGTAAAGATTCATTTTCTATGTAGGTATTATCCTTTTTATTTTGATAGCGATTGACGTTAATATTTTTAATAAGAAATTTGACGACTTGATTTAAAATAAACTTCAGCAAGCTCTACCAAATTCAATAAGTCCATAATCATGTAAGCATGATATTAATTTTGATGTCATACATCTACTATTAGTCCGTATTGCATTCAATTATAGAAAAATTTAAGACGTAGATTATACATGCATAACTACATAGTAAATGAAAAATGGATAAGGTTTTTCAAAATTTGAAAGTTGGAATTGCTTTGTGTAAGGATCTTATTAATGTAAATTGCTAGTGTCATTAATTGATCGCAATTGATATGGACCTTTTTTAAAAATATAATATTGAGCTAATTTTCATTACAGATTGGTAATTTTTATTACAAACAAATCACAAATTTTTGTAGTGAATTTCCATTTTGTAATGAATTTTCTTTTATGTCGTGAGTCTTGAAATCTTGCACAAACAACATGATTCTCTTTTTCAAAACTCTCTATCCTAGAAAATAATTATACAGATTGTTACATTGTTGTCACAGAGTGAACTAATTACAGTTTTAGTAATTATGAGTTACAGTAAAAATAAAAAAAAGTTGCTTTAAAGCTGACCAAAATTTGATTTTCTGGGTAGTAACGGCCACTGTTGCCTAAGACACCTACAAAACATGAAACCGTATGTTTCCCTTCACTAAGCCACACTAAACAATAATACTAAATAATACATCACAAAGTAAACGACCAAAAAAAAAAAAAAATACATCATAAAGTTAAAAAACGCACACTACGCTCATCGCAAATTATGATAAACTATCTTCGCGTGTTGTAGTAGAGAAGTCCCCGGACATTGCCCAGTCGGTATTGGAATAGTTTGCGAAATTGCTGTATGGAGATTTCATGTAGCCATAGTCAAGCTCATCGCCATAGTTGTCATATGCGAAATCAAATAAGGAAGACCATCCTTCCTCTGTTCCTGCCTGGGCCTGATAGGTTGGAGTGATGTTATAGTCTGATAAAATGTCATCCAGTGGGTGCAATGGAGGGAGCGATTCCATTAAGTCTCCCACCGACATCTGCATCCAAAACAATGCAGATCATATTAAGCAACCCATCTCAAGTCTATTTACAGAAAATACTCCCAGTGATGTTGCTTATATGATAATGCAGTCATTAGTAGTTTGGCTATAGAAAACCAGTGAGTCTTTCTGACTTTGATATACTCTATAGGTCATGGGACTGAACCCCATGCTAAGTAAGTTCCACAAAATAAAATGCGTCTCTCTCACCTCGGGTTGAGCATCGACTGCTTCTTGGTTATCAGCAACTTCGTCGCTGGGGGAGTTACAGAAGCTGGAATAGTCCCCTTCTTGATTCACAGGGGTCTCCGATACATTGCTAGTGTATGCGTGAGGGCTGCTTGAATAAACTTCAGGGCTGACTGTTGGAGCTTGACCCATCATTAGCTTCTTCTCCTTTTTGTTCTTGATCCGACAAGCCACGTAAGGCAGCATCTGCATATATATCATGAACAACATTAGTTACAGAGAGACAACCCGTAAGTAAAAAGCATGTCTCGAATGTTGCTTATAACAAGTTCAGTTGTGCAGATGAATAAGAACCAAAAAGATTACCTCGTCTTCGTTATGGCCCAAACACTTAGGATTAATGTGGTATTCATGTGAGACCCAGTTGGTCCTTTTGCCTTTAGGCACGCGGCCTGTGTAGAACACCAGTGTCTTCTTGATTCCTATCGGCTCATTGGCTTCCTCGCTCATGATGGCGCGTTCCTTGCCAGTCACTTTCCAGTAACCGGCTTCGGTTGTCCGGTCGGAGCGCTTGCTGTTCGAGTACTTGCGCTTCACACGACAAAAGAAAAAGAGCTCCTTACTGTTGAACCTGTGACTAAACATGGCGGGCAATTGCCAAGGTTCGAATTCACATATGTCGATCTCTGGTATCATGTCATAGTAGCGTTCGCCGGGTTGTCCAAGTATCTTGGGCTTCAAGTAATGAATCAGCAGCTCTTCGTCAGTGGCATGGAATCGGAATCCTGGAGGAAGTGCTCTCATTGCTTCAGAGATTGTGTTTTCCATTTGTCTCACTGACTTGTGCAAGCAGAGAGAGGGAGAACAAGACAGAAAGACTGAGATTTTGTTGGAGGGTTTGAAGTGAGGTAGGACTAACATTGGCCAAGGGTGAGGAATTTATAGTGTGGACCCGTGCATTGACTCAGAGACTGACGTTGTTTTTCTTTTCTGTAGTCTTCCCTTCCCTTCCCAACTGAGTTGTCTCGCTTGCTTTTTTTTTTTTTTTTTTTTGGTCGAAAGTTGTCTCGCTTGCTTGAGAAGGGTAAAACCACACTTTTCAGTGTTCCCTGGACCCCTCATCCTCTGTCTGATATGTTTTAGCTTCCTCCTTGAAGTTGACTGCAGAACCCCATGCATGATCGAGAACAAGCCAAAAGTCTAATGACTCTCTCTCTGTCTCTCTGGGCATGCATGAATCTTTTTTCTCAACCCATAAATCAAAAGCTAGGGATTTATATATTGCATCAAGTCTTTTCCACTAGTGCAGCATTTTCTACCAGATAAGCATCGTTGATCTCATGATACCAGTTGAATAAGTTACTTATGGTGATCGAATCTGCCCAAATTCCTCATATAATCAATGGTTCCTATGCATTAAAACTCTCGAACATGGATGATTTTCCTAAAATCTCCAAAACCCTAACTTTATCCATTTTTTTTTTTTTTTGCCAGAAGGGAACCATTCCCGTTTTCCCTTTTCGAGTAAATAGTATGTTTATATGGGCGAAAAATTTAGTGTGATTTTTGGTGATTTGTCTCTAATGATTTAGAATATATATATATATATATATATATATATATATATATTTTTTTTTTTTTTTGATGACCCGGAACTCCCGTACAGCCGCAACCGGCAAGGTAAACCTGGGGTGACGCTAACGGAGGACCCACCACTTCGACGTCACACTTAAGATCCCGTACGATCAGCGGGATTTGAACTCCTCTCCTCATCGTAAGGGATCATGGGAGCCTTATTCAACTGGACCACCGCAGGCGATGATAAATCGCTATCGATATTCATTTGCTACGTAATCACAAAATTTGTGAACATTTTAGATTTGGGGATTAATCTAATATGTTTAGACATTCTAACATGCATGCATGGACATGTACTCTATTTAAGGTATGATATATAGAAGTTTCTGGAATTCATCAAACAAAGAATTTCAGCCTATGATCTGAGCTTCAGCAACAGCAACTATCTTATTTTATTAATTTTGTTGGGGGAAAAGACAATGCTGCACACTTTAATGATTGAGATCTTATGAAAATATAAATAACAATAGCTTTTGGGCCTTCTTGCTGAAGTTCAACCCTTGTTCCCAAAGGGTTGCACTTTTTATCCGGGACCTACGTGGCGATGGCACTTTCGTTTACTCTTTCCCCACGTTTCATCATTCACTCCTTTTGGCTCCCTATCTGTCTATGAGATAGATAAGTAACAAGAAAATGGGGTAGAACATTTCGTGGGTAAGCCACATCATCATAAAGCTCCATTGCTTCCCACTTCCCTTAAAATTAATTGGACATGTTTCTTTACATTAATTAGAAAAAAAATCATCTCATGTAATTTGATATTACGTTTGTAGAACAATATATCAATATTTGTGGAGCGGGCATGAATCTTTTTTTCAACCTATAAATCAAATCTAGGAATTATGCATCAAGTCTCCACCACTAGTGGAGCCTTTTTTATTAGGTAAGCATCATTACCATTATCCTAGTATCCACAAAACTCTAATTATACTCCGACTTTTCTATTTGGGAAATGACGCTAATAGTCCTTAAATTCTAACCTAATGTACAATATAATCTTTGGTTTATAATTCGTTTCAACGTGATTCTTGAACTATTCCTAAATGTTCAATCTAGTATTTGATTTTAAATTTGTTCAGTCTAATTCCTCTACTTGTTAGAAAAAAAATATTTATTTTTCCCCTTGTTTGTTGAGAGTATGTTTGAACAAGGAGGGGGGAATTTTAGGGTGAGATTTTGCGATTTGTTCTAACAACTAACGATAATCAAAACCAGCAAGTATCAATATTCAATGCTACATAATCACGAAGTTTGTCATCCCTTTAGAGTGGGGATTAATCCAATTGGGACACCAATGAAGTGTAGATATCATAACATTCATGCATGAACTTAAACTTGATATAAGGTACGATAGATAGAAGTTTCTAGAAATTTATATGGATATTTATGATATATATACCTACTATTTTATTTCATTAATATTGTTTGGTAAAAACAATTTGCACACTTTCATGATTGAGATTGGACCTCCATTAGTGTCCTCATATGGAAATAGAAATGACAAAACCTTTTGGAACTTCTCACTGAAGTTCTAAGCTTTGTTCCGACCACCGCACGAATGGTGATTTCAGTTATGCTGTTCTTTCCCCCACATGTTTCCTTAGTCACTCCTTTTCTCTAACTATGTTGTCTATAAAATTTCTAATACATATATCTATAAGTAATTAGAAATTTTTTTGGGTAGATTGAGATTTCATGGTTGAGCCACATCATCATAAAGCTCCATTGCCTCCCACTTCCCTTAACATTTTTGGAATTTTGTTTGTTAAAACAAAATGAGTGCTTTTTACTTTGTCCCACATAGAAAATGTGAGTGCAGTGGGTCAGTTTAAATATGTGGGATTTCCTTTTGAAGTTAAATGAGTGATTTGGTGGGGCTAGACCCCACCATACCCGCATGCGGATGCGCGATTATTTGGCGCACTTAGCACGCTTGCGCGCCCCGCGGTTTAATTAGCATTAATCCCTTGCTATTTATTTTTTATTTTTAATTTTTAGTTCAAAGGTTGCCTTTTAATTTGAGAATTCCGGAAATGAAATATAAATGAAAATTCGAAATTCTATTTTTTTAAAAAAATTATTATAAAAAAAATTATTCCGAATTTTGTTTGTGTCTTTTCAAGACAACCTTTGGAAAATTACCTATTCGGTTTTTAACTTTCCCGAAGGATTGCAATTGTTTGTTTTTCGACTTCTTCCGAAGAGTCGTATTTGTTTATCCGAACAATTTTCTAAAGATGTGTTTGTTCGCAATTTTCACGAAGAGTTACAAGATTGTTTCATATATATACTTGTCATTTTTTGGAAAGAAAAAAGTGGTCATTTTTTGAGTTTCTTTCTGAAAAGCTACAACCAATTTTTCGATTGTTTCTTAGAGAGACCCTGGAGAAATACTAGAATTGCTATTTAGTATTCTCATTCGAGACTTTGTTGTATCCTGGAGGATTTTTGCCGGTGACCATTAGCAACATTGTGGGGCCAAATAAATCCTTAAAGAAAGTGATATCACGCCTCAAAGTCTGAGTTGTTTTACTCGATCCGATTTCATTGTTCAACCCATTTTAAAGCAATATTTTCACAACAAACATTAATTAGAAAAAAAATTAATCATTTTCTTAATCTTATACAATGTTTCTAAAGCAATATATCAACATCAATTTGCCCTACTTATTAATCTGGATGTCGAATAATTTCTGCAACACGAAAATTGTTTGGGGCCATTGGAGCATTGGGTATTTTTTTGGATCATGGTATCAACTCTTGATAATTTGATACCTACAATTGGTGCTTCTCTTGGATTTTGGAGTTAGGGAAGCAAAAAGTTTAGGAAACATATGAAGTGTATTTACTCGTATGATATTCTTTTAAGAAGGCTAATCCGTCATCACATTACTCTTCATCGGACCAATTGAGCCATCTCTACCCTTTAATTTCCCCATGAAATCAAGTAACTTGATTATTTGTAAGGGGTTGTTTGTTTAAATCTATTTCTGTTCCCCGGAAGACAAATTTTTGTTCTTCTGTTATAGGGAACAAAAAAAGAACAAAAATGCATTTGTTTATACTTTTGTTCCCGGAAACAAAAAATCTATTTTTTTTATTCTCGAGAACAGATTTGGAACAGAAACAAGAAGTAAAAATAAAACTTATTTCTTGTTCTCGGGAACAATTCCGAGAAACACTTCTTCTTTTTTTATCATTTTTCTTCTTCTTTTTCATTCTTCTTTTTTATTTGGCCAGTCGCTGTCCTCGGCCATGGCTGACGATTAGCAGTTGAGAGCCGGCGACCTTGCCAGAGTGTCACCGGCCCCTGGCGAGCCTCGTTGGATCTGGGTGAGCTCAAGCTCCCCTAGCCAAGGCCAGGCCAAGCCTCGTCAAGGGCCAGCAAGCCTCACCGACAGCGAGGATGCTAGCCCTCGTCGGTCAGTTGCCTGCCATGGCCGAGGCCGCCGGTCGGCCAAAAGGAAGAAAGTAAAAAAAAAAATAAAATAATAAAAATATTAAAAATTAAAAGAAACAAGAAAATTATACAAGTTTAACAAACGTGTTTTTATTCTTTTATTTATTTATTCTAAGAACATAAATTTTGTGCATTTACCAAACGCGTTATTCTGTTAAAAAATTATTCCCCGGAATAGAAATAGTTTTTTCTATTTCTGGTTCCCGGAACAATTTTTGAATGGCAATGTTACCAAACGCAGCCAAATTTTGCTGTATATTGAACATCGCAACTAAGTGGGGCTCAAATTATATTATTTTACAAGGATAGGACATCCGCCATTTTCATATTACTTCACACTTTTGGCTATGAAAGCTCATCATCTCATTTAAAATGGTAAATTGTGTCAACGCTCGTCAAAATCTTGCTGACTTAAAACATGTTGCCCGTCTGAAACTAAAAAAGCAAAACATTATCAAATAATTTTTGTCTTTTACAATGTCACAATGTTTAGTTGCAACTAAGTGCAAATGGGATTTTTTGTGTGTGTATTATGATAATTTACAGAGGCTATGGTGTTTCTACCCCGAGCAAGTCCAAAAACATTGTAAAAAAAAAAACAAAGCAATTTTTTTTTTGTTTTTTGTTTTTTTTATAGTTTATGATGTCGTGACGTTTCATGATATACGAAAAGTATGAATGATATTAATCATACGAGGCCACACTGATTTCTCATAACTATAATGAAAATGTCATAAAACAAAAATAAAAGATTGTACAGTACAATAAACTTCCCATTTTATAATTTTCAAAACTCTTCCAGCTGCCCATTCTTTAACTATAATGAAAATGTCATAAAACAAAAATAAAAGATTGTACAGTACAATAAACTTCCCATTTTATAATTTTCAAAACTCTTCCAGCTGCCCATTCTTTAAAATAGATTTTTGCGGTCACAATTACACCGTTCTTTATTGGAGATAACAGGAGGTCCCTTTTTCCCGATTGCACCGTCCGGAGTCTTGTATTGAAGGAAAGATTTGACTCGAGGCTTTCTATCGCTCCCTGGGACTGCTCAATTGATGTGGGTAGGGCAAAGGCAATCAGAAGTACAAATGGCAAAATCCACCTCTTGAATTTTCAAAGCATGAAACCCTTTTGAATGTTCGACTGTCCGGTTCGAACTTTCCTATTATTGCATCCACCGAGTCGAGCAAGTAACTCCAATTCGGGATCAGGACTCCCCCTTCGATTTTCGACATGCTTTGATGCTTCAGGCCAGGTTTTATGTGTTGGGAAAAATCCCTATGTTATTTTGAAGTTGAGAAAAACAATCAAAGGCTATTAATGTGCGTTTGGTTGAGTAGTGCCAGGTAATATATGCACAGGCCGGTATGTAGATGATGTTACAAACAACACCATAAATTCTAATATGAGGAGTGCTCTATAACTATTTAGAGTGCTTTGCCAATATCTAAGGTGAACAAGATATTAGGTGTTGAAGATGTCTTCAGCCGGAAGGAAGGATCTTCAAATAAGGTGAAAATCTGGAAGAACCTTGATAGAGGGTGAACAAGCCGTGAAGAATGGCAACATTTGTAAGGAGGTACAAAGATCAGGTGAACAATTGGATAGACTTGATGAGGTGAACAAGCTTAGAATATGGATGTTTAGTAAAACTTGGAAGGATCATGAAGAAGAGTAGCTTGGTAGATTCGAAATTGCCCATATGCTTGGAAGGCTTATAAAGATCAGCTTCACTATTAGGTGTAGCGAATTGTTATTGGAATAGTAGATTGTTGGTAAAGAGCAATTGTCCTATACAGATGAGGTGGATGACTGTGATGATATCGATGACCTATATGAGTTTAGCGAAAACTAGGTACAAGGATGAGGATCTTGACTAGGAGAACAAGTTAAAGATGACGAGATATTCATAATGACTTAAAGGTACCATGGTCAATCTATCATCAAGGTGATGTCTTTGGAAGTTGAGATACTCAAGAGGATAATTGGATGATTAATCACAAGTTGTCTAGACGGTATTTCATGAACAACACCAACAAATCTAAAGATAAGTTGATGGCAATATTTGTGTCGATGTTGGAGATATCATGTCGTTGGTGATGTTTGAACAATGATTATGTGAGGACGTTCATTGGAGAAAAGATTATCGCCATTACTGGGTGGTGCGTAGTGGAAGATATCGGGGAATATGAATAGGCGTCTATTAGAAATGTTAGAGTAGTCGGTGTCAACATAGTAGCTACATGCCTATATTCGGATAGACTGCAAATGCTTGGGGAAAAAGTATTGTATGGGCAGTATCATCTTTGACAGTAGCACCAACGGATCTCTAACGGCTAGTTGGACTTTAGAAGCATCTCCAATGGGAAGATTGAAGATGGCTCTTTAAGAGGAGATTTTAGGCCAAAATGTTAAAGAGCATAATATAGAATCCGAATATTTGCTTTAAGTTACTTTCTTTGTTGATATTGTTTTGTTTTCTCGAAAGATCTTCACTAGTCTTGCCGTATAGTAATTGTGTGAAAGATCAATTGTACACAAATAAAAGTAGTAGCTAAGTCTTGATAGTATGATTTATCATGTAATAGGATAAGTACTTGCCAATTATAACTTGTTGAGCAGATTATTAGTGCAATCTTGCTTGACTTGCAGCTATTAGTGTGGAAAGTAGATGTAGGCTTGTGGATAAAGCCGAACCATTATATATTTGCTTGCAAATTTATCTCTTTACTATTTATATTATCGGACCTTTATTATCATAATTGTTAAATAGCGGAACGTGCACCTGATTTCTACAATTTGTTTCGCCTGCATATGTGGTTGCTTGCACTAGTATTCAAGTGGCACATATCATTTTGTCCTCTTCCATCTTCTTTGAATGCAAATAAAAGAACTTGCTTAGCATTATTCACCAGCTTTGCTTCTTTGCTTGCTACACTTCTTTCTTTCTTCCAATAGTCAGAAGCATAATGACTAAGTTTATTGCAATAATAAAATTGAATTTTAGATTTATCATACGATTGGTCTGTTGAGTTCGTTCCTCTTCCACAAATACCTCTTTGATACTAGTATCTACCATTAATTCGAGCAGCATCTCCTTTGCTTCATCCATGACCTCTTCCTTGAAAGCAATGTCGGCCTCGAACTCAATCATGATCTTGATTTGCCCCTTGAATATGGACAAGATCTCTTCTTTGCTCCTTCTTATCTCGGATGGTCAATTGCGTTTGGAGAACTTCCTACATCGGTTCAATCTTTTTTCTTTCTGAACCTTTCTTCATGGGCTTGTAATGAACTTAAAAGCTCATAAATCGTCATGGCATCCAGGTCATTGAATTCTTCGATTGCAACATTAATGTGGTGGTACTTCTTGTTTGAGGACCAAAGTATTTTCTTGACAACAGAAACATCCGAAATGTCTTCTCCATTTCTTTTCATCTGATTGAAAATCACTAAAACTCTTTTGAAATAGTTAGCAATTGATTCAAATTCTTTCATATGAATTACCTCAAATTCACCTCTCAAAGTTTAAAGTCGAATCTTCTGAACTTTCTATACTTTTTGGTGTGTGTTGTGAAGAATCTCCAATGCCTCCAAAGCAGTGGTGGCGTTCAACACCTTTTCAAACATGGAATCAACTAAAGCTTGATATGTGATTGATAGGGCATAATGATATTTTGTTCGAACCTTCTCCAAGGCATTCATTTGGTTTTGATTCAAGGTGACTTCGTCCTCTAACTCATCATAGTCAATGTTTACAAGTTCCCACACACCGTATGTGCTGAGTAGAGCTTTCATTCTAATAGCCCGGTTATCATGATTATCTTTAGTAAGACAAAGGTATTGAAGAGAAAGTCGATTGTTTGTTGAGGCTATGATCACAAACCATAAGCTCTTATACCAATTTGATGGAAGAAATTAAAGGCAGAATACTCACAACTCACAAAGAAGAGAAGGAGATAGATAGGCTTTTCATTTAATTCACCTTATTTCTCCTTAACAAGAACAATTACTAGACTCTCCTATTTATGGACTTGTTACTTGACTTTTACTCTTCCTTATAAATATAGCTAGCATTTTCAGGTGATAAAGTCCTAAGAATTTACAAAAGACCTCAAGATACAAATATACAAATCATAGAAATATGAACAAACTTCTTAAAAGTAACGCCATAATGATGACTCTTCTTCAACGCGTATACCAAGTAGTCTTTGATATCAAGTTTGGAATATCGACAATCGAGTCTTGCACCTTCCCCATTTTGCCCAAACAACTGTTCACCTGCAGCATCGGCAAACGTGCAATTCATCCATCAACTAAGCCAAAAAAAAAAAAGGCCAAGAAAGTAGATATCGAAAATTGTATTGAGATGTTTTGGTAACTTATGATTCAAATTATTTATAATAGAGAAACAAAATGCATACAAAGAGAGGTAGTAATGAGGAACATAACTTCCAAAGTCAATCACTAATCAAAGGATTTTTCCAAAAAATAAATATGTACGTAAGGATGTCTGCCTAATTATTATATTGGTGTTTTACTCTTTGGAATTTGAAAATAAAATTAATTACTAAAGGAAAGCATTTTAAAAACAAGGGGAGGGAAGAAGGCATTAAGGAAAGAATTCAAATGCAAATAGAATTAAATAAATGACAACAAAAAGAAATTCAAAAACGGAATTCAAGTGCTCTAAAATTAGATAATGACTAGATTCGGCCACCACTAAATTGGTCAAACAATTAATGTATAATCATATAAGTTTATGGCTAATTAGGAAAATGAATAGCATACAACAAGCTTGAACTTATCCAATTAGCCTTGATGAAGAAAATTGAACCCACGAAGATATGTTATGAGGTTTATTGCTGGGTATGTCGGTGCGTGGGTGAGCAAGTTGTCCCAAAGTAGACCTATCTAAAATGGGCAAAAGAGAGTATATGGTAAAATATTTTTTTTATTTCCCACAAAAGGTTCAATGTCTATGATTTCTTGCATCCATATACTTTCTTTTCTTCAACAATTTTATTATTGTGGGATTTCCTTCCACCAAAATTCATGAGGACAAACATCTTCATATGAACCACTGGCAACCATTCATCAGAAGTTTTCCTTATTCTTTGGCTAAAAGAAGTAGGGTTGCATTTTTAATTAGTAAGCTATATCTCGTCAATAATTGAATTGCAATTTTTTGTGTGTCTAAGTTGAAATTTAGAATAATCACAAAAAAGATGACTTTTTATGTCGCTGATGTAACATTATCTGCTTTATATACTTAACAATAACAAACAAATTCAAATTGAGAAAATATAAAATAACCATTAACGGTTGCCAACGAGAATAATATATAAATAGGTAAATGAAAACTAAGTAATTTTAACGGTATGTATGGTCAATTAGTAACTAGGTTAAAAGATCCATCAATCAACCGTTTTAAGAAATCAAATTAACGAACTTAGATATATCGCTCATCAATATGATAACAAGTATCTATTTAACTTACAAATCTCATACTAGATTCCGGACCTTAATACCATGTATATCAGATAAGAAAATCGTTACAGTTTACAAGGAATGATATGAAAATGTCTTGCACTCTTTTGGTGGATTACTTTGAGAATCCATGAATAATTATGATTGATTAAGATCAAACCATTTTAAATATTGTGGGAGAGGGAGAATAGTAGACGAAGAAAAAATTAATTCAATAAAATGAGACTAGTTCAAGAATGAAATACAAATACAAATGTAAGATGACAATTCGAATTGGGATTTCTTAGCAACTAAAAAGAGATGTCAAATTGAGAAAGCTCTCCAATATGGTAACTTGGAATTTACTCAATCAAGCATGAGGAAGGATAATATAAATAGAGACAAGTTATGCATTGGCGACTTGTCTTCTTGATGTTTGTCTTCATTTTGTATCATCTCATCTCTTTGTCATAGTCTATGCAAATTACATCAAAATTCTTTTGAGCTCTCACATCGGTCTCGATCTTCTAGGTTATTTTTCACGTGCTCTCTAGCTCTTTTTCCCCTTTTGTATCCCTTTTTTCTCCTTAGCATATGGTATGATATAGGTAGTTTTTCAACTCGTGCACTATGGTTTTTTCTTTCTCTTTGTTTCAAATGCGAAATAAAATAAAATTGAAGAGTATCTATACTACATCCATTGTTCAAATCTTGATGTTTTTGATAGATGAAGCATATTTCTTCAAGTGATTTATTATTATTATTTTTTAATCTATATTTTTATTAGGATATCGATGTTTGTAACAATCTACATGCTTTCTCTTTTTCCTTGCCAAAATCTTTTTTGTCGCATTTTACAAATTTTGGTTACAATGATAGAGAGATGTATGAGAAGTATCAATTTCAAGGGGAAATAATTGTATTCTGAAGCTTAACGACACGATCTAATAGATCGTTCTATCCCATAGGGTGTGGGATATTTTACTAGCAACCACAATATTTGGATGTTATAAATCCATTTCTTATATTTGATTGTCAAGACAATCATACTTGTAGGTTCACGTTCTAAAATTTATTTCATATGATCAATTCAATGATCAATTGGCAACCTTTGTTTGTTCTCTAGTGAATCTATGATTATTTGCTCACCTTTTATTTATATAAATAATTTTTTACATGTATTTATCATTTTTTTCATGATTGGCCATTTGTTGCAGGCTAATTTCGATCAAGGTTTACTTCTGGTTGGTGCTTCTTAAATCAAGTATGTATATTCTTTTTTTTCTTTCCATTCCATATGGTATTCAAATTATTTAAAAGCCTTAATAAATGATCATGGGCTGTCTTTGCTTGTGTGCTTGTAGTTCATTCTAGCCATTTTGTTTGATTATTATTAAGGTTTATTCTAGCCATTTTGCTTGGGGTGGGTGACTTTGGGTGAGGCCCAATGGCCCTCGCTTATATCTAGGGTGAGGGTGGTGCCCTCCCCTAGATTTGGGCCACCGGGCCTTTGTCGGGAGTCGCCAAGGCCCTGCCCAAGGCTGGCAAGGGCAACTTGCGCCAACCCTTCATGACAATTGTGGCGGTGGCCACCAACGAGGGGTTGGCCAAGTTGTGGGTGAGTTTGTGTGCGTGCGTGTGTTTTAATTTTTTTCTTTTATTTTTTTAATCTAATTTTTTTTTTGTATTTATAAATTTATAAATTTTTTTTCTAATGTAGCACTTAGTAGGTGCCACATCACTGCCACATATGTTAGGAAAGTAATGAAATAAGACAAGTCAGCATTTTTCGTTGACTTCATCCACTTTGACAATTTTTAAGATTTTATTGCACTTTTTACAACTTTAAGGACTCAATTGTATTTTCGTGATTAGTTTTAGAATTTTTATTGAACTTATCCATAATATTTATTCTAAAATTCCATCAAAACCTTGATGCTTTTATTGCTAATGAGTCTTATCAAAATTATCCTTAGTGACCAATTAGAAAATTATCTTTTTATTACGATATAAGGTTAACTAGAATAATTTTTTTTCAAGCTATTATAAATATGATAATTAGGTTGGTTTGAAAATTTTTAGATCCCATTTCCAAAATTTTCAATTTCAATCTCACTATGTGTAAGTTATTTATTTGTCTTACTCATTCTCCAGTGATAAATCAATTAAAAGATGTGTGTAGGCACTGAAAGAATATTTATAGCATTTTGATTTTTTTTTCTTGTTTTATATATACCACGAGAGCAGTTACATTCCGACTTAACCCCTCCATACTTCGAGTAGGAATTCATCCCTCCACAAAAACAGACTTTTTTTTTTTTTTATGTGTATACCACTGATTTGAGTAGAATACTTGCACCCCATCTAATATACTGATTTAAATTTCGTATATATTTTTAATACAAATGCTAAATGGTCATTACATTGTCGATCATACAAGTTTAAACTTTTTGTTTATATGTAAAATCATTGAAAAAAGGAATTCTGCGCACTTAACGGGTTGATTCACCATTTAACAACAAATGTATGCTTTGGTATCCATAACGAGTTTAGTAAAAGCATAGAGAAATAATTTGAAATCCGTTCATTCACTAGAAAAAAGCTAAATGTTTTTTCCTGAGGTAATCTTATCCTTTTTGCTTATGATTTACTCAATGATTTGTTAATATTTTGTCAGGAAACATATTGAGTTCATATCTTTAGAGCTATTCCGGCATAATGAACAACGTATACCGACACACATTTATATACATATATTTTATTGTTAATACTTTAACAAAAGAATTTACATTTACAGATCTCTACAATGGAACAAGATAACAATGCAATGGATCAGAACAACAATGAATCAACTGAACATAGAATAATTCCAGAAAGCCTTGTGCTTTCCCAAGGAAACTCGGCAAGATTGCAAGGCCGGGAATCATTAAATCCAACCGGCCAATTTACTTTTGCAACATCTGGAATGTTGAGATGGGCAAGTAGAGGGGTGAGGCGAGCTAGAGCTCATCCTGAGATTTCATCTCCATCACCATGGGCTGCCATCCAAATCAGAACGCATGAGGTATGTTTCAAAAATTGTAATATTATTATATTTTTGTGTATTCATGTTTCATCCTAGGGATGGTGAGGTCGTATATATAGTGCTAGAGTTGAAAACTCAACGGATTTTTTTGTGGAATTCTCAATTTGGTTCCTTAATTAACTATGTTAATCTTGTTGGAAATTTCATTAATATATTTCCTTGAAAAGAGTATTTGAAATTGAGAACTTTAAATCAAGACCGATTTTTTCTACCAATTGCGTGGTGCATTTCCATATACCTCACACTCTTGATGCCAAAAGATAATCGCAACAAATTAAACCTGTGATTCTCATTTCTATATTGGATATGAGATTTAATTTACAAGCCATATCATGATAACATGTGATTAGATATACCTTTTTAAGAATTTCATAATATATAAGGTAATGTGTTATGGACCTTTAACGGGATTTTATTTTTTGGGGAATGATTAACCACAATCTAGTAATGTCATAATTGTCATTACCTCTTATTGTGTCTCCCTGGAGATTCATACTTGCTTGCATGTATTTTAAATTTCCACCTAAATGATAGTCTAAATATTTTCTTGGATGATAAAAATTATTTTCATTTATTTATCTTTTTAAGCAATACAAGCAATCGTTTTAAAGAAAATATTTTTTAAATTATTATTTTCTAAGAAACAAACAGAGCATTAGTATATACATAATCTCTTTTATACTTCAACTAAATAAAGATTGTTGCTTGTGTATGACTTCAAACATTTGCAATGGCATCGTGAGTTTTATAGTGGACATAGATGTTTTCAAGTAATAAAATTTGTCACCCTAAATCTTGAGTTTTGTTGTGGACATGATTATCGAGTTTTATCTCTCATGCTAATGTTGAAATGTCTGAATTAGTGAAATTGCTGTAATTCATCTTCATGGGTATATATATGCTCGAGCCCCCTCACTACATTTTTGTGTGTTATTGTGTATTTTTTATTGGAACAACCAAAAACCAATCAAAACGTGCATTGATGTAGACATTGATCAAGATCAAAGGACATCTAGTTCCGACTTTAGTGAGCCCTCAAGCAAGCAATATTTTTGATACTTGAGAAATAATTTACTTAAGGAGCAGTGATTGTGAAATACTTAGGTTTTCCTCATATGCTTTTAATTAAGAATCTGGTCCACCTCAATGAACAGGGTAGAGATGTTTCCATAAGGTTGAGTGAGGAAGCCATCTCAACTCATCTCAAGTCACAGCAATATCAACCCCAACCCTCTACTTCGGAAGAATCTAATGTGGAAGCTGAATCCTGTTGTATTTGTCTGGTAAGAACCACTTCATTTACTCAAGAACATATTAAGATAGAATTGAGGAGCAATTTTGTTGTCTATAAGTAGTTGTTGTAGCTAAATTTAAACTACAAGTATGCATATATGTTACTAAATCGCACCTTTTATTTTGCTGAACTATTTGCAGGATGACTACATTGTTGAAGATAAGCTTGGACAGTTGGACTGTGGGCATCGCTTTCACTATGGCTGTATTAAGGAATGGCTCATGAGGAGGAACTCTTGTCCACTTTGTAAAATGAAAGCTATAAAATTATGAATGAGCTTTGAAGTAGTTCATGCAATGGTTTCTGGGGAGATCGATTGAGTTTTGACTAAATTTGATATATTTAATATTGTCGAATATCTAATTTCTTTGTGTCTAACTTTGAGGAACTAAAGAAAAAGCAACATGATTGCATGCGCCAATAATAGTGATGTAATTTTAGGCTAGTTATAATTAACTAAAATAACAAATAGATTGGTATTGAAGAAAACTATGAAACCTAAATAGTAATACTCCCATGTCTGTTTTGACAATGAGAAAATATAAACTTCAATTATAATTAATGACAATATGATGTTAATTAGAATAAAAGCCAACTGATTTCCAAGTTATGAACATTATCTGTCGAGATATTTTGGATAATGAACGCGATTAAAACCTTGTATATGTGGTGGGCAATTTAATTTATATAAGCGAAATGAAAATTAGACTATGTAGGAGATCTTAATAATGAAAGGGGATGTACATGGCGATTAGACTGGGCAAAGATGCACTAGTTATATCGGCAGTGGATTCTTTCTCACCTAGACACGCAAACGCACAAAATTTCATCATCTTCGAGTAATTTCTTTTTTTCTGTGGAAGTTCTTATTTTTACATTAATAACATCAAATTATTTTTTTGTTGCTACAAAGGGCCATATTGGGATCCTAAGTGATGCAATTAACTATAGGTAAACTCAAATTCATCGATTTGCCAACACACGCTTGCATGCACAATTATAGAGAGAAATCACTTTTCTTTTTCATTACGTGAAACATGACAAAAAGCTACCTCATACGTAGAATAGATCAACTAAGTACCTTGTTAACTCTAAGTGACATTGGAAATCCAGAAGTTATGTTGACCATTAAAGGATTCAGAAAAATAAAAGGGCATACAACTAGAGATGTGCTCCGAAGCACATCTAATCAACAGAATTCAAGGCCCAAAACATATTGTATTTGACTTATAAGAGTTGCTTTGTTATTTATAAACATCAAGATAAAAGAAGAATGGCAAATTTTTTTGATCTGTACATAACTTTTAAGACAAATCTAGGTTGATTTGAATATATCTACCACTCATCATACTCTTGGTTTTGCTAACATCATTGCAGGATGCCTTTCCTTGATCAAGATTGGCTCGGAAAGTTGGATTGCTGCCATTGCTTTTGCTACTGCTGCATTGCGAAATGTCTCAAGGTGAAGATTATTGTCCAATTTGCATACCGGCAGCTGCAGCACTAGCAATATGAATGAGAGAGATCTCAGGAGTTCACATATGATAAATTTCAAATTTATGACAAGATTTATCAACTTTTTTTTTTAAATCTTTTTTTGCTTAGACAATCTAATTTGTAACTGACCACGTTCTTGTTTTCCCTCTCATCTTATTCGTTAAGAATCAAACACTTTACAAGTTTATAGGTCTTCGACACATGATCATCTCTCTTAGTAAAAGCAGTAATGCATTTTCCATAGAGAACTTCCAATTTGAACCATTAACGCCTGGGGCCAGTTTCATGTATGGACTCAAACTCGAAAAACGCTTTAACAATTAGAGACATGTCAGAATAGAATTTCGTCTCGCTCTCAAGTCTGTAATAGTGATTTTGATCCTTTGCGAGAGCCTTCCTCGCTTCATCCTCCAAGACGATTATTGAGTGAAACCCCCTTGAAATGCATGCGATTCATCGACCAAGGATTTACAGAGTCCGAGCATGCTGATTCTGAAACTATCACACCTAGGACCATCATGAACGGGATTTTAGATGACTTCATTCATCTTGTTTGTGATATTCATATTCTTAAGAAATGATCAAAGATTACCATGTGGATTGCCGGATGATTTCTTATGTAAGAGGGCATTTTCAAGTGCTTTTAAAGTAGTTTCATCAAAGCAAAGCGTTTACCTTTTCTTTCTAATAGTTCAACGAGATTATTATAATTTCTGTGGTCTTATTCTGAAATCGCTGATGGAATTGGCCTCCTCCTTACGGATGATTTTAAGCAAAGGAGAAATGAGAAGCAGCAGTCTGAATTTTTCTTACCATTCTCATCAGGGTTTTTCTTCAAGTGGTAAGTCACTCTGATACAGAAAGACAAAAGACAAGTTAACAATTTAACCAAGCCTACTCACTGATCTCTGAAAGTACTTCGCGGTTTAATCCCAAAGGAATAATAAAACCAACCTCAAAGAATCAAATATCAGTCAACATAACAACTTTGGTAACACTCCATGTTCAACTTATAAGACCCCTTTTACAAGGAGAATCCTTGCTCAGCTTCAAAATAGAGTTAATGGTGCAATTGATAGCTATAGCATTAGCAAAATTTGGAGCGAAAAGAAGAACAAAAGAAGAAAAAGTCAGGGTATTTTACTTGGTAAAATTGTGTTAGCTGAAAACCAATCAATAGAAGTCTAATAAGAGCTTAGTTCATTTCAGGGAAAAAAATAGAAGCAGAAGTCAGAGCAACTAAAAATAAGCTGCTCAGTCCCTACTCCAGAAAAATATGTCAGAGAAGAAAATAATATCAGAAGGGCTCTGAAATGAAAGTTCCTGGAATGGAGAACATTCATTTAGTGGCCTTAATCACACATATGTATCCATAAATAATTCAAATATGGTTTGTGCCAAAGTTCACTGCAAGAGGAAGGGAAAGCAAGAAGATTTGAGTACCTGGTCATTGAGGATGCTGTATTCATGCAGTACCCATTTGGTATGAGCATTTTTGGGACTTTCATGTGTTTTGAAAACCAAAATTTTCTTCAGACCAAATGTGTTCTTCCTGTCTTGTGTCCTGATTTTGTGAGTTTTGCCCGTTGGCTTCCAAGAGCCATAGTGATGTCCTTCTCGCCCATTTACTTTGAGGGTACTTATTTTGCAGACAGCTGAAGAAGAACCATTCATCACCATCTGACTTTATCCTGGATAGTTCTGCATATTTCCGCAGCAAAAAATCTTCAAACTGCTGATGCAAACCAACAGACACAGAATCCTAGAAGGCATAGAATGGACCAACCATGAACTTCTCACATTTTTTAAAGATGAATGGGACAGTCTCGATTGTCTTACCATTTATCTTGCCAGGTAAATCCCAAGGTGGCAATTGATGGACATCAACCTCGGGAATTATCTGTTCAACTGTTTCGTTGCCAAGTGTCTTCAAGTATTGATTGACAAGTTCCTCATCTGTTGGTCTGAATCGGAATCCCACCGGCAGATCAACTAACGAAGTTTCTACACTTTCCATCTCAAAAAATAGAAAGAAAAATAAAGAAAAAAAGAAGAACAAAAGTACTAATGAAAAGGTGAGAGAGAAGGAAATTTGAAGAGAGCAATACTGATTTGCTTCGGATTGCTTCATACCAGAGTTCTACCCATTCTTATTTACAATAGAGATGCCATGGATCTTACCCTGGCTAGGAAGTTGTTTGACCGTTTGGTGGATCCCACATCTTAACCTCTGTATATCCTGTGACTGTGCATATCAATGGCTAGCTGGATTTTCCTCTGAGTCATACCAATGGGTATGTCTATAGTCCCATACAAACAGTAATCCGTGACATTAACCTTTGCAATTCATTTTGTGCAACAACAAGCGTCGATACCTTTCATCATCAAGGTAGTAACTTTGCAAGCAAAATCAGTGATGGTTGGAGGACTACAGAAAGACCCCATACAAATACACAGGAGAATCCCATTTAAAATGAGTAAATACTTAAATATTATACATAAGACACTTCTACTATTCAATTTTTCCAAGCCATGTGTTCCATCATTCAAAGCAATCCCGATGTGAGATTCTTCATGATTTTTTATGTCCCCTCAAAATCAACAAGGACTAAGGCGGTAAAAGGCAGAAGGAGGGAAAAGAAAAATCTTAAATTTTCCCCCACTTATTTTTACTCATATTAACAAATAAAATGTTCATGGCTAAGCCAAAAAAAAAAATAAATAAATAAATAAAAGAATAAATAAATAAAAATAAAAGTCCATCAGAAAAGCATTTGCATACAAACAAAAGAGTTATAGTAAAGTCATCAGGGATTGCCACAGACATGGTAAAGAAAGGAGGAAAGAAGTGTTCTCAACTGAAAAATTTCGGACTTGTTCTCCAAGTTTCAAAACTTCTTTGGAAAGTTTACATCTTCTGACTCTACCATCACACGCAACCCCCTCAGAAGTTATTCCCTCAAGGTCCATAGCTAAAAGCAAGGTCTTCAGCTCCCTCATGCATTGCTTCCTGTCAAACTTCCAGTAACAATAAAATTTATCTATTAGGATTCCTAATAAAAATTTTTAGCAGGCCTGAAGTAATCAAAAGAGCTTGTTACCCAAGCTCAGTTTTATTCTTTTGAATATTTTACTGTATAATAGGAGGTCACTTAGTTACAGGATTAAGACATATATGACATTGACACATCACTCCTACAAATCAACATGTAAGCACCATTTAAACCAATTAGCTTCAGTTCAAGCTTCCGACGGTTTGGGTGTTTAGAAAAGTGCTGCTAAGTGATGAAATATATTCATTACCAAAGTAATGGTCATGCCAACCATTTTCCAACAAGCCATCTTCTGATGTAAATGAAACACACTGGCCAGTTGCAGCAAGTAATTCCATCATTTCTCCAAACGAATTCTGCACTCAGGGGAAAAAACAATTAAACAAGAGCTAAAGCTATAAAGTCTCGTGCCTGTGACGATTCTTCCTATTATTGTAGTTGCATCTTAACTGCATCAAAATATAGAAAAATGCCTGAATCGACATCATGGTAAATTAACACATCACCCATTCAATCTTTTCTCCCCCTCATTTCAACATTCACTTTATGCAACATAGACAAGGCAATGCACCTGCAGATTCATAATAGGGGCAAGCATAATTCTCTGATAATAAACACTTCATAGCATGTCAATGTCCCAGGAACAAAGCAACAAGAACCGGGTCAACTGCCTCCCAAATATGTAAGAAGGAGAGGGAAGGCGGAGCGGGGAGAGAAGAGACAATCACAACCTACACCGGGGTCGTGCTCGATATTGTAATTTCCAAACATAAAGGCGCGAAAAAAATTGAAAACCATTTTGAAAAGGAGAAAAATTCCGTGATCGAGATCTACCCAGCAACGGTTGCATCTACCGGAACTGCTGCATAGGAACCAAAGGATCATTCATGGCTGTCACCCACCGCAAGTTTCGTCCGCTTCCAGGTTAAATTTGCAATCTTGTTTAGATTTTCGGAATACATAGCAATGTGCAAGTCAGACCCAATTCAGATCACGAAACGGAAACCCTCCTAGAAAAGCAGGGACCCCAGAAAACTACTCCACGCAAATGGGTAACTCGCCCAAGTTCCAGAACGAGGAAGATGGAAGTCGAATTTTACCCGCAATCCGAGGCCGAGGCCAAGAAAAGAATCGATTTTTAATCTTGAAGAACGCACGACCCATGAAGGACTCGTCAATCATCGCTCGGGTAGTTCGATTCGGCTCCAACCCGATCGGCGCCGGATCTTGAACAAGAAATCGAGCCGACGGAACCAAGCAAGATTGACGAGTGATTCATGGTTCGTAATGGATCGCAGTGAAATCTTGATCGAGCAACGTCGTCTTTCTCCAACTCTTCGGTAGGAAGATGGAAGAAAAAAGATGATGCGCCCAACTCTGTTTTTCTCCCAATTGCCTCCACAAAAGTTTATATGATTTTTCTTTTTAGTCCACCCCCATTGATTAGAACTTAATTTTTTAGACATTTTGAATATATTTAGCATTGCCTTTTCGTTTTGAATTAGCAGGTTTAGTATAATGTGTCCATCATGTGATCTTCCCTATTCTCTTTTTTACTTTTTATCTTCAATAAAAGGTGACCTCCATAAATTTTAAGATTAATTATCTGTTTTTTTAATGAATTATGATTTTACCCATCCCAAATGAAACTTTTTCTCCCTATCATTCAAAATGGATAGAGGTGAATTTACGAGATGATAAAGATTTATTTTCTATGTAGACATTATCATTTTTATTTTAATGACGATCAATGAATTAATATTTTTAGTAAGAAATTGGACGACTTGATTTAAAATAAACTTCAACAAGCTCTATCAAATTCAATAAGTCAATAATCATGTAAGCATTATATTAATTTTGATCTCATACATTTACTATTAGTTTGTATTGCATTCAATTAAAGAAAACCTTAAGACATAGATTATACATGGATAGTTACATAGTAAATGAAAAAAATGGATAAGGTTTTTCCAACTTCTAAAGTTGGAATTGCTTTTGTGTAAGGATCTTATCAATGTAAATTGCTAGTGTCATTAACTCATGGCGATTGATATGGACTTCTTTTAAAACTATAATATTGAGCTAATTTTCATTACCAATTGGTAATTTTTATTACAAACAAAGGACAAATTTTTGTAGTGAATTTCCTTTTTGTAATGAATTTTCTTTTATGTGGTGAGTCTTATACATATAATGTGATTCTTTCTTTCAAAACTCTCGATCCAAGAAAATAATTATACAAATTGTTACATTGTTGTCATAGAGAAGTGAACTTAATTACGAGTTACAGTAAATTTAAAAAAAGTTCCTCTAAAGCTGACCAAAATGTGATTTTCTGGGTAGTAACGGCCACTGTTGCCTAAGACACCTACAAAATTTGAAACTGTCTATGTTTCCCTTCTCTACAGAAAGCCACACTAAACAATACTAATCACAAAGTAAACGACCAAAAAAAAAAAAAAAAAGACATCACAAATTAAGAAAATACACGCACACTCATTGCAAATTATGATCGACCATCTTCGCGCGTTGTGGTAGAGAAGTCCCCAGACATTGCCCAGTCAATATTGGAATAGTTTGCGAAATTGCTGTATGGAGATTTCATGTAGCCATAGTCTAGCTCATCGCCACAGCTGTCATAAATCAAATAAGGAAGACCATCCTTCCTCTGTTCCTGCCTGGGCTTGATAGGTTGGAGTAGGAGTATAGTCTGATAAAATGTCATCCAGTGGGTGCAACGGAGGGAGCGATTCCATGAAGTCTCCCACCGACATCTGCATCCAAAACAATGCAAATCATATTAGGCAACCCATCTTAAGTCTATTTACAGAAACAATCTTGAAGTATGAAAAGAAAATACTCTCACTGATGTTGCTTATATGATAATGCAGTCAATAGCATTTTGGTTATAGAAAACCAGTGTCTTTGTGACTTTGATATGCTTTATAGGTCTTGGGACTGAACCCCATGCTAAGTAAGTTCTACAAAATAAAATGCGCCTCTCTCACCTCGGGTTGAGCATCGACTGCTTCTCGGTTATCAGCAACTTCGTCGCTGGGGGAGTTACAGAAGCTGGAATAGTCCCCTTCTTGATTCATAGGGGTCTCCGATACATTGCTAGCGTATGCGTGAGGGCTGCTTGAACAAACTTCAGGGCTGACTGTTGGAGCGTGAGGGCTGCTTGAATAAACTTCAGGGCTGACTGTTGGAGCGTGACCCATCATCAGCTTCTTCTCCTTTTTGTTCTTGATCCGACATGCCACGTAAGGCAGCATCTGCATATATATATCATGAACAACATTAGTTATAGAGAGATAACCCGTAAGTAAAAAGCATATCTCGATTGTTGCTTATAACCAGTGCAGTTGTGCAATGAATGAGAACCAAAACCTTACCTCATCTTCGTTATGGCCCAGACACTTCGGATTAAGCTGGTACTCATGTGAGACCCAGTTGGTCCTTTTGCCTTTAGGCACGCGACCTGTGTAGAACACCAGTGTCTTCTTGATTCCTATTGGCTCATCGGTGTCCTCACTCATGATGGCGCGTTCCTTGCCGGTCACTTTCCAGTAACCGGCTTCGGTTGTCCGGTCAGAGCGCTTGCTGTTTGAGTACTTGCGCTTCACACGACAAAAGAAAAAGAGCTCCTTACTGTTGAACCTGTGACAAAACATGGCGGGCAATTGCCAAGGTTCGAATTCGCATATGTCGATCTCTGGTATCATGTCGTAGTAGCGTTCGCCGGGTCGTCCAAGTATCTTGGGCTTCAAGTAATGAATCAGCAGCTCCTCGTCAGTGGCGTGGAATCGGAATCCTGGAGGAAGTGCTCTCATTGCTTCAGAGATTGTGTTTTCCATCTGTATCACTAACCTGCGCAAGCAGAGAGAGGAAGAACAAGACAGAAAGACTGAGATTTTGTTGGAGGGTTTGAAGCGAGGTGGGACTAACATTGGCCAAGGGTGAGGAATTTATAGTGTGGACCCGTGCATTGACTCAGTGACTGACATTGTTTATTTTTTTTTTCTGTAGTCTTCCCTTCCCTTCCCAACTGAGTTGTCTCGCTTGCTTCTTTTTATTTTTTTTGGTCGAAAGTTGTCTCGCTTGCTTGAGAAGGGTAAAACCACACTTTTCAGTATTCCCTGGACCCCTCATCCTCTGTCTGATATGTTTTAGCTTCCTCCATCAAGTTGACTGCAGAACCCCATGCATGATCGAGAACAAGCCAAAAGTCTAATGACTCTCTCTCTCTCTCTCTCTCTCTCTCTCTCTCTCTCTCTCTCTCTCTCTCTCTCTCTCTCTCTCTCTCTCTCTAGGCATGCATGAATCTTTTTTCTCAACCCATAAATCAAAAGCTAGGGATTTATATATTGCATCAAGTCTTCTCCACTAGTGCAGCATTTTCTACCAGATAAGCATCGTTGATCTCATGATACCAGCAGAATAAGTTACTTATGGTGATCGAATCTGCCCAAATTCCTCATATAATTAATGGTTCTTATGCATTAAAAGTCTCAAACATGGATGATTTTCCTAACATCTCCAAAACCCTAACTTTATTCAATTTTTCTTTTTTGCCAGAAGGGAACCATTCCCATTTTTCCTTTTCGAGTAAATAGTATGTTTATATGGGCGAAAATTTTAGTGTGAGATTTGGTGATTTGTCTCCAATGATTTAGAGTTAATCAAAATCACTATCGATAATCATTGTTGCGTAATCGCAAAATTTGTGAACCTTTTAGGTTTGGAGATGAATCCAATAAGTTCAGACATTCTAACATGCATGCATGGACATGTACTCGATTTAAGGTGTGATATACAGAAGTTTCTGGAATTTTATGTGCATCAAACAAAGATTTTCAGCCTATGATATGAGCTTCAGCAAGAGCAACTATCTTATTTTATTAATTTTGTCGGGGGAAAAGACAATAGCTTTTCGGCCTTCTTGCTGAAGTTCAACCCTTGTTCCCAAAGGGTTGCACTTTTTATCCTGGACCTACATGGCGATGGCACTTTCATTTACCCTTTCCCCACATGTTTCATCATTCACTCCTTTTGGCGCCCTATTTGTCTATGAGATAGATAAGTAACAAGAAAATGGGGTAGAACATTTCATGGGTAAGCCACATCATCATAAAGCTTGCTTCCCACTTCCCTTAAAATTAATTGGACATGTTTCTTTATATTAATTAGAAAAAAATCATCTCATGTAATTTAATATTACGTTTTTAGAACAATATATAAATATCTGTGGAGCATGCATGAATCTTTTTTTCAACCTATAAATCAAAACTAGGAATTATGCATCAAGTCTTCACCACTAGTGGAGCCTTTTTTATTAGATAAGCATCATTTCCATTATCCTAATATCCACAAAACTCTAATTATGCTCTGACTTTTCTATTTGGGAAATGACGCTAATAGTCCTTAAATTCTAACCTAATGTATAATATAATCTTTGGTTTATAATTCGTTCAAAGTGATTCTTGAACCATTCCTAAATGTTCAATCTAGTATTTGATTTTTAATCTTTTCAATCTAATTCAACTTGTCAGAAAAAATATATTTATTTTTCCCTTTGTTTGTTGAGGGTATGTTTGAACAAGGAGGGGGGAATTTTATGGTGAGATTTTGCGATTTGTGTCTAACAACTAACGATAATCAAAACCAGCAAGTATCAATATTCAGTGCTACATAATCACAAAGTTTGTCATCCCTTTAGAGTGGGGATTAATCCAATTGAGACACCAATGAAGTGTAGATATCATAACATTCATGCATAAACTTAAACTTGATATAAGGTACGATATATAGAAGTTTCTAGAAATTTATATGGATATTTATGATATATATATACCTACTATTTTTTTTTTGGTAAGAGTATACCTACTATTTTATTTCATTAATATTGTTTGGTAAAAACAATTTGCACACTTTAATGATTGAGATTGGACCTCCATTAGTGTGTCCTCATATGGAAATAGAAATGACAAAACCTTTTGGAACTTCTTGCTGAAGTTCTAAGCCTTGTTCCCAAAGGGATTGCACTTTTCAACTGGACCACCGCGCGAATGGTGATTTCATTTATGCTGTTCTTTCCCCCACATGTTTCCTTAGTCACTCCTTTTCTCTTACTATGTTTATAAAATTTCTAATACATATATCTATAAGTAATTAGAAAAAAATTTGGGTAGATTGAGATTTCATGGTTGAGCCACGTCATCATAAAGCTCCATTGCCGCCCACTTCCCTTAACATTAACTAGAACAAAAAAAATTAATCATTTTCTTAATCTTATACAATGTTTCTAAAGCAATATATCGACATCAATTTGCCCTACTTATTAATCTGGATGTCGAATATTTTTACTGCAATACGAAAATTGTTTGGGGTCATTGGAGCATTGGGTATTTGTTTGGATCATGGTATCAACTCTTGATATTTTGATACCTACGGTTGGTGCTTCTCTTGGATTCTGGAGTTAGGGAAGCAAAAAGTTTAGGAAACATATGAAGTGTATTTACTCGTGTGATATTTTTGTAAGAAGGCTAATCCGTCACCGTTACTCTTACTGGACCGATTGAGCCATCTCTACCCTCTAATTTCCCCATGAAATCAAGTAGCTTGATTATTTGATTTCGAAGGGAAACAAATTTTGCTGTATATTGAACATCGCAAGTTCGCAACTAAGTGGGGCTTAAATTATATTATTTTACAAGGATAGGACATCCGCCATTTTCATATTACTTCACACTTTTTGGCAACGAAAGCTCATCATCTCATTTAAAATGGTCAGTTGTGTCAACGCTCGTCAAAATCTTGCTGACATTATATAGTAATCAAGTGCAAGATGTCAACAGTGAATTTTTTATTTTATGCTATATCGAAAATGGTATGTAATATTCCGTTGAAACATGATATAGAATGTTGTAGAATACAGATTTTTAACTTTAAGACGCTTTTACAAGTATTTACTACATCTAATTTTATTCAAGTCCAAAAAGTCCCAAAGCACAAATTTCTGACTTATAGCATGGCGCCCCTCTGAAACTTAAAAAGCAAAACATTATCAAATATTTTTTGTCTTTTACAACGTCACAATGTTTAGTTGCAATTAACCGCCGCTGCGGTGGCCTAGCTGGATAAGAGCTCCCATGATGTCTACCTAGGACGGAGGGGTTCAAGTCTCGCGAGATGCACGGGATCTTAAGCACGAGGTCGGGATAGTAGGTCCTCCGCTAGCGTCGCCCCAGGGTTTACTCGCCGGCTATCGGCTGTACGGGTTCCCAGGGTATAAAAAAAAAAAAAAATGTTTAGCTGCAATTAAGTGCAAATGGGATTCTTTTGTTTGTATTATGATAATTTACAGAGGCTCATGGTGTTTCTACCACGAGCAAGTCCAAAAACATGGTTAAAAAAAAGCAATTTTTTATAGTTTATGATGTCGTGACATTTCATGATATAAGAAAAGTATGAATGATATTAATCATAATAAACTTCCCATTTTATAATTTTCAAAACTCTTCCACCTGAGGCCACGCTGATTTCTCATAACTATAATGAAAATGTCAAAACAAAAATAAAAGATTCTACAGTACAATAAACTTCCCATTTTATAATTTTCAAAACTCTTCCACCTGCCCATTCTTTAAAAAACAGAAACACAAAAAAGAAAACAGAAAGAAAAGGAGCAGGTTTCTTTTGCGGTCACAATTACACCGTTCTTCATTGGAGATAATAGGGGCCATCGATTATATTAATTTTGGGGTTTGTCGATAGTATTTTAAGTGTTGAATTAATATAATTATTAATTTAATCCGTAGAATTCGAATCAGATTTTTAGTTATTTTGAACTCTTTGTCGTGGTAATTATGGTTAGAATAATCTTTAATTTGACTTGTGAGGCAACATGTTATTTTTTCGATTATTTTAATTATTTATTTGATTGAATGTTGTGGTTAGTTTGAATACAATGTTTATTTGATAATTGTTTGTTTTGGAAAACCACTAGAAAATATCCAAAAAATATTTGAAGTAGGATTTAGGTTGTTTTTGAATATTTTTTTGTTATCTTGCATATCTAGAATAGGGATTTTATTTCAAATTTAGAAAAATATAAAAAAAAAAAAAAAATGCATTCATTTAGGTTGTTAGTTTGTTATTTGGATTGCATGTTTAATTATATATTAATTTTAATTTCGAATTTTCGTAAAGGAAATCGCAAAAAAAATCATTGAACATATTAGGTTAGAATGGCATGTTTCATTTAGATCATCTTTTTAGATAAATTGCATGTTAGATTAAGATAACATTTCAATTTAAATTAGGATTTAATGTGACTTAATCCTTAGTTTAAATTAGATAGAAGCCTAATCTGGCTAGATCTTTTTTGCATTCTTAAAAATAGAAATATGAAATGCACGTCATTTACTGATTACTAGATTCATTTAATTAAAACTTCATTGTCATTAGACTAGGTCATTTAATAAATGTCGCGTGACATATAGCTCGCATATTAAATTGCATGATGCATATCAGTTTAGTTGAAATAATTTTGTGTGTCATTGCATCGCATTACACGTCATTAGAATTAGGTCATTTGATTAATTTAGATTTCATATTTAATTGTTGCATTTCTTTAATTTCAAATTTCATGGAAAATATAAAAGAATTAGAATGAATTCATTTCATGCTTTATGATAGATTGCATGCTTATTTATGTCATAAAATTTTGGTCATGTTATCATATTATTTCATGTTAGAATAGTGACATGCATTGCATAAGTCATGATTTTCATTAAATAAATGAAAACAAAAATTGAGTAATTGTTTATTAATTAGAAACCATATCTAGAATTATTGATGTTGATTTTAATTTAACACTGTAGATGCTTTCGTTGCTTTAAAGTAAATTCTGCATTATTTAATTGCTTTCTTGGGTGTTAAATTGATGGTTTGCGCACCCGTATAATAACCTCACATGTTAGGGAGATAGTTTAAAATAAATCAACTGCCTGCAAAAAAAATATTTTTGAAAAAAAAAATGGTACCAAAAGGGTATTAGAGAAATCTAATGTAATCAAGTCCCGTCTTGTAATCTGCAGTTAAATAGAGGTAAAATAATTCTCCATTATTTTATTTAGGTGTCTAATCGACCTACTATAAATTGATTAGTGGCAACTTCTAAATAAAATCAATTTGCATGTTAAGAAATTTGAACCTAAGTCGTGAATTGATATGGGTTTGGAAGAGCCCGAGCTAAGTCTAGGCTTAGTAGTCCATTAATCTAGTTTTAGGTGGTGCACCCGAAAAATAGGTCGCGATAGCTTTTTAAAAGAAAAAGAAAAATTGGCCTTGTCTTAACACACATTCCCCAGCGGAGTTGCCAAGCTGTCGCGACTCAATTTTCCGGGTTGACCACCTAAAACTAGATTAACGGATTACTAAGTTTTTAAGTTTAGCTTGGGCTCTCCCAAGCCCATATCAATTCGCGACTTAGGTTTGAATTCTTAACATGCAAATGATTTTCAATCATGAGTCGCCACTAATCTATTTTTGGTGGGTCGATTAGAAACCCAAGTAAAATATCGGGAGATTTACTTTACTCCTACGAACCAGAGATTTAGGAGTTTGAGAACTTGGTTACACCAAACTATCCTAGTGCCCTTTCGGTACCTTTCTATTTCATTTAAAAAAAAAATGTTTGGCAATTGAATTGATTTTAATTTAACTTCCTAACATGTGAGGTGATCATACATTTGCGCATACCACCAATTTAACACTCAAGAAAGCAATTAAATAGTACAAAACATACTTCGAAGCAATGAAAGCATATGCATTGTTAAATCAGAATGCACATCAACAATTCTAGATATGATTTCTAATTAATACGCAATTTTAATTTTTTGTTTTCATTTATTTAATGAAAATCATGACTTATGCATTGCATATCACTATTCTAACATGAAATAATATGATAACATGACCAAAATCATATGTCATAAATAAGCATGCAATCTATCCTAAAGCATGAAATGAATTCATTCTAATTCTTTTATATTTTCCATGAAATTTGAAATTAAAGAAATGCAACAATTAAATATGCAATCTAAATTAATCAAATGACCTAATCCTCATAGCAGGTAATGTGATGCAAAGACATACAAAATTATTTTAACTAAAATGACAAGCAACATACAATTTAGTATGCGAGTTATATGGCATGCGATATTTATTAAATGACTTAGTCTAATGACGAGGAAGTTCTAATTAAATGAACCTAATAAAAACTAAATGACATGCATTTGATATTTCTATTTAAAAATGCAAAAATGATCTAGCTAGATTAAAATTCTATCTAATTTAAACTAAGGATTAAGTCACATTAAATCCTAATTTAAACTAAGATATTATCCTAATTTAACATGCAATTTATCTAATATGCAATGACATGCGGAGCATGCCCTAATTCTACATGACATATGTATAAAATTCGAAATTTAAAATTGCCAGGTAATTAAACATGCAACTTAAATTAAACAAAAACTAAAATCCTAAATGAATGCATTTTTTTGTTTTTTGTTTTTATATTTTTCGAACTGAAATCCCTATCCTAGATATGCAAGATAACAAGAAATATTCTAAAACAAACTGAATCTTAATTCATATATTTTTTGGATATTTTTAGTGGTTTTCCAAAATAAGCAATTATCAAATAAACACTGTATTTAAACTAACTAGGATATTCAATCAAATAAATGATTAAAATAATCGAAAAAATAACCTGTTGTCTCACAGGTCAAATTAACGATTATCCTAACCTTAATTATCACGACAAAGAGATCAAAATAACTAAAAATCTAATCCGAATTCTTACGGATCAAATTAATAGTTATATTGATTCAACCGTTAATATGCTATCGACAAAACCCCAAGAATTAATACAATTAAAAAAATGACCCGATATCTTACGGGTTAAATTAATAATTACAATAATCTTAGGGAACACCCCTATGGATAATGCCTGTAAGATATTTTGAAATAAGCATCAACATCCGATATAAGAAAGCTATCAAATAAAGCACAATAAATAAACGAGAATAATAATAATACTAGTAATAATAAACTAATCTACCTAATTGGATTTCTTTTTTCTTTTTGTTTTTCTTTTCCTGCTTTCTTCACCCGCTGACGAACGGCTTTGGTGGATCACAGGGGTTGGGTCACCGGCGTTTGGGGCTCCGACGAGGTGAATCACCGTGCAGCTGGACGGTGACGATTTCTCAACTCGGCTCGGGCGAGAGGCGGACGGATGGTTCTGTGGTGTGCGTCGCTCGGAGTGTGAGATGCGCTGCTCGAGCTACTGGGGAGATGAGAGCAACGACGGTGTGGGCTCCGGCGGCATCGGGATGCGGCAGAGACAGCGGCACGGCGTCGGTTGGGCTTTAGGCGGAGAAGCGACGGGACGCCGGGACTTACGGTGTTGCGGATCGGCAATGGTAAGGCGAAGCAAACGCGTTCGGGTCGCGGCTGCTGCGAGGGTCTCAAATCCGTCGGCGTCAAGCTTTACGGACGGCGAGCGAAGGCAAGATCTACTTGGCAATCGCGAGTGAGTGGCGGAGCGGGCGGGGAGTGGCGTCGGCGGGGAGTCGCGGACGGCGGGCTAGCGTCACGGGTTGTTCGCGAAGGAGGCGCGGCGGGCGGGATGGCGAGATCTCGAACTAGCGCGGGTTGCGGGCGGATCGCGAACAGTAGGGGCGTAGTGTCGTCGCGGGCAGATCAGTGTTTCGGTACGGCTGAGCGGCGATGCTCGGAGACGCCAAGTAGGGGCTCGGATGCGTGGCAACGGCAGACGAGGTCGCGATCAGCAGGGCGAGCTCTTGTGGATCGGGTAAGGGTGCGGGTCGGCTCGGGTGACCGCGGAGGCACGGAGCGGATCTGGGTGGCGCGGCGAGGCACAGTGGCGATGTCCGGCAGGCAGGAGACGGAGCGCGGGCAGACGGCAGCAAGTCGCTGAAGAAGAAGAACGGTGTTCTTCTTCTTCTTTTTTAATTTTTTTTTCCTGTCTCTCTCTCTCACCTGTCTCTCTCACATCACTTTCCCTATGTTTTCTCTTTTTTTCCTTTGAGTTTTCTTCTCCTTTTTGACGAAGAGAAAACCTAGAAACCCCCCCCCTCATTGTACACGGCTCCCTTTATGAGCAAATAAAATGTGATCTTCGTGAAATATTTCATCCACTTTTCAATATACACGAAGATACTTTTCAATATACACGAAGATTTTCCTATAACCTCCGAATCACAAAATCCTCTTATTTTTCTTATCTCCTAAATATTTTCTATTGATTTTTAAAGATAAGATCAAAACCCAATTTTCTTAAATTCCAAAAATCCTCATTTCAAATCACAATTTCAGAAAACCGGCTCGGGCCAATTTGTACTCTTTTCGTGGGCCTAGTCCAGCCTGCTAATTTAAAACCCAAAACCACTAATTCGACCCATCCACCATTGCTCTAGTAAATAAGCGTAAAAAAATGCAAATTAAAAACAAATGCACCTAAATCTATATGCTATGTAATTAATATTTTTTTTGATAAAATTAAACCCTAATTTTTAATGACTAAACGGGCCGTTAAAATTTAGGTGTCAACACTTTTCCCCGGCAAAAGAACACTTCAAGTGCCGAAAGTTGGTACAAAATGGATACTTAAATGCCAAAACTTACTAAAGTGCCACTTTTTATGAAAAATCGGACACTTGAGTGCCACATTCGGCTAGCCTCGCCGGAAATCCTACGTGTCATTTTTCTTATATTAATTTTTCTAAAACATGTGGCTCGCCGGAATGCCAAATCAGCAAGAGACACACAAAAACATCGTCATTTTAGCATAATTTAAATTTTAATATAATATAAAAATAATTAAAATAATAATAATAATAATATATTTATTGAGAAAAATGGAGGAGGAGGAGGAAAGCAGTTGGTAGTTGAGGGTTGAGCCTTCGCAGCCACCGCCACCACCTCCCCACTGTTGCTAGAAGGTGGGGGAGGGTTGCCCCAGTAGGTGGCGACCCTTGGGTCGGTCGGGCAAGGGTCGGCGACCCTCGCCCAAATCTGGGGCTAGGGCATGCAAGCCCTTGCCACCAATTGGCTGGGGCCGTTGGCCCGGGCTCGGCGGCCTCGGCCGACACTCCCCCACCTCCCTGGAGACGGAGGGGAGGCGGCGGTGGCAAGGGCTGAGCCCTTAGCCGTCGGCTGGCTCCCTCCTCCTCCTTCCCCCCTCCTTTTTAAAAAAAAATTAATTAATTAAAATTTTAAAACTTAATTTAATTAATTATTATATTAAAATTTGAATTATACAAAAACGACGTTATTTTGACACTTTTAGCCACATTAGCATACAAAATGACGTCGTTTTGCGTGCAACTTGTCGGAAAATTGCCACGTCAGTGTTTTGACCAGATTTTCTCGCCGGTAGCACTTAAGTGATCAATTTTGCTCCAATTTTGGTATTTAAGTGTCACTTTCGTAACTTTTGGCACTTAAGTGTCCATTTGTGCTAACTTTTGGCACTCCAAGGTTCGGTGTCCTTTTTCCCGATTGCATTGTCCGAGGTCTTGTATTGAAGAAAAGATTTGACTCGAGGCTTTCCATCGCTCCCTAGGATTGCTCAATTGATGAGGGTAGGGCAAAGGCAATCGGAAGTACAAATGGCAAAATCCACCTCTTGAATTTTCAAAGCATGAAACCCTTTTGAATGTTCGATTGTCCAGTTCCAACTTTCCTATTTTTGCATCCACCGAGTCGAGCAAGTAACTCCAATTCGGGACCAGGACTCCCCATTCGATTTTTGACGTGCTTTGATGCTTTAGGCTAGGTTTTATGTGTTGGGAAAAATCCTATGTTGTTTTGAAGATGATAAAAACAATCAAAGGCTATTAATGTGTGTTTTGGTTGAGTAGTGCTAGGTAATATATGCACAAGTCGGTAAACAACACCATAAATTCTAATATGAGGAGTGCTCTATCACTATTTAGAGTGCTTTGCTGATATCTAAGGTGAACAAGATATTAGGTGTTGAAGATGTCTTCAAGCTGGAAGGAAGGATCTTCAAATAAGGTGAAAATCTGGAAGAACCTTGATAGAGGGTGAATAAGCCGTGAAGAACAGCGACGTTCGTAAAGGCTTGGAGGTACAAAGATCGGGTGAACAATTGGATAGACTTGATGAGGTGAACAAGCTTAGAATAGAGATGTTCAGTAAAGCTTGGAAGGATTATGAAGAATAATAGCTTGGTAGAGTCGAAATTGCTCATATGCTTGGAAGGAGTAGAAAGATTAGCTTCGCTATCAGATGTAGCGAATTGTTATTGGAATAGTAGATTGTTGGTAAAGTGTATTTGCCCTATATAGATGAGGTGGATGACTGTGATGATATCGATGATCTATGTGAGTTCACCGAAAACTAGGTACAAGGATGAGGATCTTGACTAGGAGGAGAACAAGTTAAAGATGACGAGGTGTTCATAAATACTTAAAGGTACCATGTTCAATCTATCATCAAGGTGATGTCTTTGGAAGTTGAGATACTCAAGAGGATAATTGGATGATTAATCAAAAGTTGTCCAGATGATTTTTTGTGAACAACACCAATGGATCTAAAGATAAGCTAATGGCAATATTTGTGTCGATGTTGGAGATATCATGTCATTGGCGATGTTTGAATGTTTGAACAATGATTATGTGAGGATGTTTGTTGGAGAAACGATTATCGCCATTACTAGGTGGAAATGCGTAGCGGAAGATATCGGGGAATAGGAATAGACGTTTGTTAGAAATGTCAGAGTAGTTGGCGTCATAATAGTAGCTACAAGCCTACTTCTGCATAGTTTGCAAATGCTTGGGGAAAAAGTATTATATGGGCAGTATCATCTTTGCCAATAGCACCAACAGATCTCTAACGGCTAGTTGGACTTCTGAAGCATCTCCAACGCGAAGATTGAAGATGGCTATTTAAGATAAGAGCTTTTAGGCCAAAATGTTAGAGAGCATAATATAGAATCCAAATATTTGCTTTAAGCTACTTTCTTTGTTGATATTGTTTTGTTTTCTCGAAAGATCTTCACTAGTCTTGCCGTATAGTAATTGTGTGAAAGATCAATTGTATAAAAGTAAGAGTAGTAGCTATGTCTTGATAGTATGATTCATCATGTAATAGGATAAGTGCTTGCCAATTATAACTTGTTGAATAGATTATTAGTGCAATCTTGCTTGACTTGCGGCTGGTAGTGTGGAGAATGGATATAGGCTTGGGGATAAAGCCGAACTGTTATATATCTGCTTGAAAATCTTTTTATCTCTTTATTATTTATATTATCGAACCTTTATTATCACGATTTGTTAAACAATAGCACACGCACCTAATTTCTACAATTTGTTTCTGCCAACGTTTGAAGTTGAACTTATTATCTTCCACAAATTTATTTTATTTTTATAGTTCTTATACAACCTATTCAACCCCTCTAAGTTGTATTGTTAGCCCCAACAATTGGTATTAAAGCCTCGTTGCTTATTATTTGAAGCCAGGGCATAAAGATCTTGTTATGGCTAACTTTATTAGAGGCAATTTTTCTAAATTTCTATTTCTTGATGATCTATTCTTTCAACTCAAGCTTTTTGGAATTACGTCATTGCTTTTGAGGATAAATTGAAGTCTATGAGATTTGCATTTTGAAAGTATTAAAGACCCTTCTTCAAAACTTTATGAACTCTCCTTCTTGGCTTCAAAAAATTTCTTGATTACTTTGATTAAGTTCTTTGGATAAAAGATTATCCTAATCCAAATGAGCAGTCTTACTTTATAGTATTGCTTCTTATATGGATTCTTTGAACAAATGAATTTGTTCTATCTTGGAGTTCTATGTTTGTCTTGTTTATTTCTCATTCCACACAATTTCATTACAACCAAGAAAAAAGACAACCTGATTTCTAGCTCGTCAATGTGTTCATCCACGACAATCAGCACATCTACTTTATTTTGAAATGAAAGGTACAACAAAAGCAATAGTTGTGATGAATAAGCAAATAATTGATGTGATTGAATATGGAATAGCAATTTCAACATCAGCAAGACCTCTTGTTCGAGCAATTAGAAAAGAATCACAACCAGCTCCACATACTCCTGCTTGTGACGATGTTAGAGAAGACTTGCACTTATCTCTTAAAGCTTTTCACTTCATACATTGTGCATTTCTTATATGAAATTTATGAGTATTTCTTTTTGTGTGATAGTTAAAGAGATTTGGGATCTACTCCAAAGTCAAATTTGAAGGAATGGAGTAAAGAAAATGAAGAGGAAAGTCTTACTTGGTGAAATGAAAAGGAAAGTCTTACAAAAGACTTGGAGGTATAAATAGTTATAACATAAAAATATGAATAGACTTCTTAAAAGTAACGTTGCAATGATGACTCTTCTTCAACACGTATACCAAGCATTTTTCGGTATTAAGTTTGGAATATTGATATTGTGGTAACCAATTGACATTGGCAACTCATCCATTGTCATTGGTAACTTGGTAATCTCAACATTTTAACAAATTTGATTTAATTTCTTACACTCCCTCAAACCAAATTCTCTTCTACAGATCATTCCAAGCAAACTCTTAAACTTTCAAAAAACATCGATCTTGGGGGGTTTAGTAAAAATGTCCGCTATTTGAGCTCTTGTCTTCACATGCAACATTTCGACTTTCTTCTTTTTACCTATTCTCGAATGAAGTCGAACATCAATATGTTTGATTCATTCATAAAAGACTAGATTTTTGGCCAAAGCAATAGTAAAAACATTATCGACAAAAATCTCCATTGCTTTTTTCTACTCCACATTAATTTCTTTGAGTAGACTTCTTGACCATATTGCATGACAAACATAAGATGATGCCACTACATATTCAGTTTCACATGTCGACGGAGTAACATTGAATTACTTCTTTAATGACCATGTGAAAGTAGTCTCACACAAGAAAAATACAAACCTTATAGTGCTTTTTTGATAATTGATCTCTACCATAATCACTATTTGAATAAACTCTAAGTCAAAAGGATTTAGACCAATATTATAATAAGTCACAAGTAATAGTACTTTTTATGTAGTGAAGTATCCTCTTTGCCACTTTAAGATGAGATGACTTTGATTGCTCCATATATTGACTCATAATTCCAACACTGTACATGATATCTTATCTCATACATGTCAAATATCTCAAACTTCCAATCAAGCTTCTATAATACTTCGAATCAACATCACATCATCATTAAACTTTGAAAGTTTGGTTCTGCACTCCATTTGTGCATTGATTGCTATACAATTCTTCATGTTGAATTTTTCAAGGATATTTTTTGTATATCATTTCTGGCCAAAAAAAAAACCCATATGCACTTTGCTTCACTTCAATGCCAAGGAAATAATTCATTAGTCCATTATTAGTTATCTTGAATTCCTTCACCATTAATGCCTTTAAAACATCAATTGTCATCAGATTATTTCCTAGAGAAACAAGGTCATCGACATATAAATAAACGAGTAGAACAACACCTTTTTTAATAGAGTGAATGCTGATATAGACATTGTAAGTATCCGTTTGTCTTGAAATGTATGTATATATATATATATATATATATATATATATATATCGATTCTAGAATTCTATTCTTTCGGTGCTTGTTTAAGCCCATATAGATTTGTCTTCAACCTCAACACTTTATCTTCATGACCTTTCACTAGAGGTGAGCATAGTCGGGTTGAGCCAATCCACCCCCTAACCCTAGAACCAACCTGCACAGTGTTAGTCCTCAATTTTTGGGATCGAGAACCAACCCTATTGAGCTTGGGACCAAAGATTGGACTGACCTAGTGGGTTCAATCCAGTTCTAAGGTTAACTTGGGACCAACTGATAATTTTTTATTTCATTTTTTGTACTCTTTAAAAAAACAATTGAGGACTGGACTGACCTAATATGTTTGATCCAGTTTTAGGGTCAACTTGGGACCAACTAATAATTTTTTATTTCATCTTTTGTACTTCTTGAAAAGGTAATCGAGAACTGGACCGATCCAATGGGTTTGATGATGAGCAAGGTCAGCTAAAAAAGGCAAGTGGTGAGGGTCGAGTGGGGTGAGCATCAAATAGAGTGAGCATTGGGTGTCGAGTGGGGAGCATCAAGCCAAGTGAGTATCGAGTGGCGAGCGGCATGAGTGACCCACAATGAGCGAGGCAAGTGTTGAGTGGCGAGCGGAGAAATTGTTTCTTTCGATTTTGGCAAATTGAAGACTAAGAGAACAAATAAGATATAAGGAACGAGTATTAGAGGAAGATGCCACAAGGAGTTGTTTATGCCATTTTGGACGCCATGAAAATTCCTTATAAAAACATTTTCCTCATTCATAAATTATGATTATTGAAGCCATAAAAAACATTAAAAATCTAAGTTATTAAAGAAAAATATAAAATTGCTTGAACTCATCACTAAAGAGCTATTTAATGTTGTTGATGCCGTTTATTTAACGTTATATATATAGTTAATCAGGGTTGGTTCGGGTTGGACCGACCCTGAGTTCTTAAGACCAAGGACCAACCTGCACGGTGCTAGTCTAGGAATTCTAGGACCAATGATTAATCTAGTCTCCTTGCGAACTGGACTAGGACCGATAGGGTTGGGCCAGTCCAGGGTTGATCTAGGGAACCCTGGATCGATGCTCACCCCTACCTTTCATAACAAACCCTCAGATTGTTCGATATAAATTTCTTCTTCAAGAATGCCATTCAAAATTGCTAATTTGACTTCCATTTGATAAATTCACCAATCATTTTGAGTAGTTATGGAAATGATAAATCTAATTGTTTCCATGCCGATGATAGGGGGAAAAACTACATCATAGTCAATTTTAGCCTTTTGCTTGTATCCCTTTACAACAAATACAGCTTTGTATCTTGTCACTTCTCTTTTCTCATTATTCTTGGCCTTACACACCCATTTGACACCGATCACTTTCTTGTCCTTCGGAAGATCAACAAGTTCTCATGTTTAATTCTTCTTAGTGATTTCAATTTCTTCATTCATGGCTTTCCTTCATTTTTCTTCTTTAGCAGCATCATCATAAACAAGTGGTTCACAATTTGCAAGAAGACATACAAGGTGAAGCTTATCAAAAGCTTCATAAATGTTAGACAATCTCCCTGATCTTGACACTATTTGAATAAGTTAGTGATGATGAACTTAACGAAGATATTGTAGAAAAAAATGTGTAGAATGATCCTTTAACTCCATTTAGTTCAAACCACCATTAGCATTCACTTCATCTTTTAGATTGTCTTCCCATGTGCCATCTTCATCAAACTTGACATCTTAGCTTATATACAATTTAGAAGTGTTAGGATCAAATAATCAAATAGGTTTTGGATGATGAGTCATACCCGATAAAGATGGCTTTTTGCTATTGTCTTCCAACTTTGATATTTTCTAGTTTGCGACATGAGCATAGGCAATGCTCCTAAAAATTCTCAAGTGTGAAACACTTGGTGTTCTCCCGGTCCATCATTCTTATGGAGCTATGCTTTCAAGTTTTTATGTAAGACATTTATTTTGAAAATGGACTGCACATGAAATAGCTTTAGCCCAAAGCTCCTTAGAGAAATTTTTGCTCTTCAACATGCTTTGAACCATGTCAAGAATGGTTCCATTTTTTTTTTTTTTTTTTTAGCTACGTCCTTTCATTAAGGAGAATACGAAGCCATCAAGAAATGCCAAACACTATGGTCTTCACAAAATTTGTTAAATATTGCTAAAGTAAATTATTTGCCACGATCAATCTTCATACCTTTGATAAAATAGAGACTCTCCATTTCATCCAAGTTCTTGAATTTTTTGAAAGTATCAAACACTTCCGTCTTTTCTTTTAAAAAATACATCCAAGTTTTTTGAGTAAAATCATCAATATAAGTAAGGAATGATTGAGCTGCACACATCAAAATAAATCAACTCTAGTGGCTTCTTCACTCAATAAGTTGCTTCCTTTGGAAAGCTAATTTTGGAATGCTTGCCAATGACATATCCTTCACATAATTGATTGGGATGATCAATATGGGGTAAACCATAAACCATCTTCTTGCAGGAAAACAAATTGAGTCCACCAAAATTGAGATGATCGAACCTCAAATGCCATAACCATGAGGGATCATCCACACACGCCTTTAGGCATTGAGACATTTCATTCTTTATATTGAGAGTAAACATTATGTTCTTTGACATCTTCACATTTGCAATCAATTTATTATTCCGGTCTCTTATCACAAGGCTAAGATCTTTCATGTGACCAATATAGCCTTTCTTTAGAAGTTGTCCCAAACTCAAGGTATTGCTTGACATTTTTGGAACATAATAAACATTAATAATAAATTGTCATGCACCATTGTTCAAATGAATCAAAATTATACCTTTTCCTTGGACAAGAAATTTGAAGTTATAACTGAATGAGATTTTTCCTTTAATTGTCTCATCTAACTTGACAAACATCTCCTTTGCTTGCATATGGGGTTGCTTGCACCAATATCCAAGTGGCACATATCATTTTTGTCCTCTTCCATCTTCTTTGAATGCCAATAAAAGAACTTGCTCGGCATCATTCACCAGCTTTACCTCTTTGTCTAGTGCACTTCTTTCTTTGTTCCAATAGTTAGAAGCATAATGACTAAGTTTATTACAATAATAAAATCAAATTTTAGATTTATCATACAGTTGTCCTATTGATTTATTTCCTCTTCCACAAATACCTCTTTGATACCGGTATCTACCATCAATTCGAGCAACATCTCCTCTACTTCATCCATGACCTTTTCCTTGAAAGCAGCATCGGCCTCGACCTTGATCATGATCTTGACTTGCCCCTTGAATATGCACAAGATCTCTTCTTTGCTCCTTCTCATCTTGGATGGTCAATTGCATTTGGAGAACTTCCTCCATCGGGTCAATCTTTTTCTTTCTAAACCTTCATGGGCTTGTAATGAACCCGAAAGCTCATCAATTGTTATGGCATCTAGGTCTTTGGATTCTTCTATTGCAACATCAATGTGGTTGTACTTCTTGTCTAAGGATCAAAGTATTTTCATGACAACACGAACATCTAAAATGTCTTCTCCATTTCTTTTCATATGATTGACAATCGCCAAAACTCTTGTGAAATAGGTAGCAATTGATTCAAATTCTTTCATATGAATTATTTTGAATTCACCTCTCAAAGTTTGAAGGAAAATCTTTGAACTTTCTATACCTTTTGGTGTGTGTTGCGAAGAATCTCCAATGTCTCCATAGTAGTGGCGGTGTTCAACACCTTTTCAAAGATGGAATCACCTAAAGCTTGATATGTGATTGATAGGGCATAATGATCTTTTGTTCGAACCTTCTCCAAGGCATTCCTTTGGTTTTGATTCAAGGTGGCTTCATCCTCTAACTCATCATAGTTAGTGTTAACAAGTTCCCACACATAGTAGGTGCTAAGTAGAGCTTTTTATTCTAGGGATAAGTGCATTGGAAGTTCTAAAATTTGTCATGAAAATGCAATTAAGTCTTAAAACTTTCAAAAAGTGTAATTAAGTCCTAAAACTTATCACAAAGTGCAATTAAGTTCTAAAACTTTCAAAAAGTGCAATTAAGTCCTAAAACTTATCAAAGTGGTTCAATCTAAGTCATTTCATCGATTGCACTTTTTGAAAATTTTGGATTTGTTTGCACTTTCAAAACAAGTTTTAGGACTTTATTGAACCTTTTGAAAGTTTTAGGACTTGATTGAACTTTCATGACAAGTTTGAAGACTTAATTTCACTTTTTGAAATTTTTAGAACTCAATTGCATTTTCATGAGAAGTTTTAGGACTTCTAATGCACTTATCCCTTTATTATAACAGCTCAGTTATGTCTTTGGCAAGACAAGGGTATTGAAGAGAAAGTCAATTGTTTGTTGATGCTATGATCACAAACCGTAAGCTCTAATACCAATTTGATGGAAGAAATTGAAGGTGAAATACTCACAACTCACAAAGAAGAGAAGGAGATACATAGCCTTTTCATTTAATTCACCTTATTTCTCCTCAACAAGAACAATTACAATACTCTTCTATTTATAGACTTGTTACTTGACTTTTACTCTTCCTTATAAATATAGCTAGTGTTTTCAGGAGATGAAGTCCTAAGAACTTACAAATGACCTCAAGATACAAATGGACATATCATAGAAATATGAATAGACTTCTTAAAAGTGACGCCATAATGATGACTCTTCTTCAATGCGTAAACCAAGTAGTCTTTGATATCACGTTTGGAATATCGATAACATAGTAATTGATTGACATCGATAACTCCTCCATAGTCATTGGTAACTTGGTAATCTCGACATTTTAATAAATTTTGTTTAATTTCTAACATTCGACAAAACTCTATGGTTTTTCTAGCCTCTTCGGCACAAGCAAATGACATGAGGATAAGATCGAGTCTTGTAGACTCCACTACTTTTATAACAACCTTCCCCATTTGGCCTAAACAACTGCTCACCTGTAGCACCAACAAACATGCAATTCATCCATCAACTAAGCCAAAAAAAAGGGCCAGGAAAATATCAAAAATTGTATTGAGATGTTTCGATAACTTATGATTCAAATTATTTATAATAGAGAAAAAAAAAACATGACATAAAAGATAGGTAGAAATGAGGAACATAGCTTCCAAAGTCAATCACTAATTAAAGGATTTTGCAAAAAAAAAAAAATCTCTACATAAGGATGTTTGCCTAATTATTATATTGTTGTTTTACTCTTTGGAATTTGAAAATAAAATTAATTACTAAAGGGATGCCTTTTTAAAAAAAAAAAGGGAGGGAAAAAGGCATTAAGTAAAGAATTCAAATGCAAATAGAATTGAATAAATGGCAACAAAAAGAAAATTAAAAAATGGATTTCAAGTGCCCTAAAATTAGATAATGACTAGATTTGGTTACCACTTAATTGGTCAAAAAATTAATGTATAACCATATAAGTTTATAGCTAATTAGGGAAATGAATAGAATCCAACAAGCTTGAACTTATCCAATTAGCCTTGATGAAGAAAAATGAACGCACAAAATATGTTATGAGGTTTATTGTTGGATATGTTTGTTGGTTTGTGTGTGAGCAAGTTGTCCCAAAGTAGACCTATCTAAAATGGGCAAAAAATAGTATATGGTAAAATATCTTTTGTATTTCCCATAAAAGGTCAATGTGTATGATTTCTTGCAGTTATATAGTTTTATTTTCTTCAACAATTTTATTATTGTGGGATTTCCTTCCACCAAAATGCATGAGGACAAATAATCATCTTCATATGAACCATTGACAACCATTTTATTTCCATAAGTTTTTCTTATTCTTTGGCTAAAAGAAGTAGGGTTGCATTTTTAATTAGTAAGCCATATCTCGTCAATAATTGAATTGCTATTTTTTTTTTTTTTTTTGTATCTAAGTTGAAATTTGGAATAATCACTAAAAAGATGACTTCTTATGTTGCTGTGTAACAATATCGACTTTACATACTTAACAATAACGAACAAATTCAAATTGAGAAAATATAAAATCACCGTTAACGGTTGCCAACGAGAATAATATATAAATAGGTAGATGAAAATTAAGTAATTTTAACGGTATGTACGGTCAATTAGTAACTAAGTTAAAAGATCCATCAATCAACCATTTTAAGAAATTAAATTAACGAACTTAGATATATCGCTTACCAATATGATAACAAGTACGTATTTAACTTACAAATCTCATACTAGATTATGGACCTTAATACTGTTTACATCGGATAAGAAAATTGTTACCGTTTACAAGGAATGATATGAAAAGACCTTGCGCTCTTTTGGTGGATTAGTTTGAGAATCTATGAAAAAATTATGATTAGCTAAGATCACATAGTTTTAAAATTGAGGGAGAGGGAGAATAGTAGACCAAGAAAATAATTAATTCAATAAAATGAGACTAGCTCAAGAATGAAATACAAATACAAATGTAAGATGACAATTCGAATTGGGATTTCTAAGCAACTAAAAAGAGATTTTAAATTGAGAAAGCTCTCCAATATGGTAAGTTGGAATTTACTCAATCAGGCATGAGGAAGGATAATAAAAATAGAGGCAAGTTGTGCACTGTCAATTTGTCTTCTTGATGTTTGTCTTCATTTTGTATCATCTCTTCTCTTTGTCATAGTCTATGCAAACTACATCAAAATTCTCTTGAACTCTCACATTGGTCTAGATCTTCCAGGTTATTTTTCATGTGTTCTCTTGCTCTTTTTTCCCCTTTCATATCCATTTTTTTCTCCTTACCATATGGTATGATATATGTAGTTTTTCATCTTGTGCACTATGATTTTTTCTTTCTCTTTATTTCAAATGTGAAAAAGAATTTGAAGAGTATCTATACTACATCCATTGTTCAGATCTTGGATTTTTTTTTTTTAATAGATGAAGCATATTTCTTCAAGTTATTTTTAAAATTTTTTAATCTATATTTTCATCAGTGTATCGATGTTTGTAACAATCTATATGCTTTCTCTTTTTCCTTGCCAAAGTCTTTTTTTGTCACATTTTACAAATTTTGTTTACAATGATAGAGAGATTGTCTGAGAAGTATCAATTTCAAGGGTAAATAATTGCTTTGACACGATTTAATAGATCGTTGTATCTCGGAGGGTGTAGGATATTTTACTAGCAATCATATTATTTGGATGTTATAAACCCATTTCTTATATTTGATTGTCAAGACAATCATACTCGTCGATTCACATTCTAAAATTTATTTCACATGATCAATTCAATGATCAATTGACGACCTTTGTTCATTCTCTAGTGAATCTATGATTAGTTGCTCACCTTTTGTCTATATAAATAGTTTTTTACATGTATTTATCATTTTTTGATGGCCATTTTTTGCAGGCTAATTTTAATCAAGGTTACTTTTGGCTAGTGCTTCTCAGATCAAGTACGTATATTCTCTTTTTTTCTTTTCCATTCCATATGGTATTGAATTTATTTAAAAGCCTTCATTAATGGTCATGGGCTGTCTTTGCTTCTATGCTTGTAGAGTTCATTCTAGCCATTTCATTTGATTATTATTAAGGTTTATTCTAGCCATTTTGCTTGGGGTGGGTCACCTTGGGCCTAAATCATGCTCACTTAGATCTAGGGTAAGGGTCACGCTCTCCCCTATATTTGGGCTACTAGGCCCTTGCTGGGAGCCACCAAGGCCTCGCCTAGGGCTAGCAAGGGTGACCTTTGCCAGCACTTCACGATGGTTGTGACAATGGCTACCGGTAAGGGCTTGGCCAAGCCGTGGGTGATTTTGTGTTTATTTTTTAATAAAATTCTTAGCTTTTTATTTTTTTAATTTAATTTTGTTTATATTTATAATTTTATAATGCTCTTTTTTGATGTGGTGCTTGGTAGGTGCCACGTCATAGCCACGTGTCTTAAGAAAGTAATGAAATAAGATATATTAGCATTTTCTATTAACTTCATCCACTTTGACAATTTTTAAGATTTTATTGCACATTTTACAACTTTAAGGACTCAATTATACTTTTGTGATTAATTTTATAACTTTCACTGAATTTATCCCTAATATTTATTGTAAAATTTCATCAAAATCACAATGCTTTTATTGCCTATGAGTCTTATCAAAATTATCCTCGGTGACCAATTAGAAAATTATCATTTTATTACGATATAATGTCGACTATCTATTATAAATATGATAATTAGGTTGGTTTGAAGTTTTTTAGATCCTGTTTCAAAATTTGCTATTTCAATCTCACTATGTGTAAGTTAACTACTTGTCTTACTCATTCTTCAGTGATAAATCAATTAAAAAAATGTGTGGGCACTGAAAGAAAATCTACAGCATTTTGAATTTTTTTTCTTGTTTTATATATACCACGAGAGCAATTACATTCCAAATTAGTCCCTCCAATAATTTGAGTAGGAATTCATCCCTCGACAGAAACAGACTTTTTCGATGGATGGAACACGTACCCCACCTCTAGTATATTGATTTAAGTTTCATATGTAGTTTTAATATACATGCTAAATGGTCATTACATAGTCGATCATACAGGTTTGGCCTTTTTGTTTATATATAAAATCACTGAAAGAAGGAATTATGCGCACTTAGTGGGTTGATTCACCATTTGACAACAAATGTATGCTTTAGTATCCATAATGGGTTTAGTATAAGCATAGAAAAATAATTTGAAATCCGTTCATTCACTAGAAAAAAACCTAAATACTTTTTCCTTGAGTTAATCTTATCCTTTTTTTTTTTAATGATTTACTCAATGATTTGTTAATAATTCATCAGGAAACATATAGGGTTCATATCTTTAGAGCTATTTCGCCATAATGAACAACGTATATCCACAAACATTTATATACAAATATTTTATTGTTAATATTCTAACAAAAGAATTTACATTTACAGATTTCTACAATGGAACAAGACAACAATACAATGGATCAAAACAATATCCAAGCAATTGAACAGAACTTTATTTCGGAAAGCGTTGTGCTTTCCGAAAGAAACTCGACAAGATTACACGGCCAAGAATCATTATATCCAACTGGCCAATTTACTTCTACGACATCTGGAATGCTGAGATGGGCGAGTAGAGGGGTGAGGCGAGCTAGACCTCATCCTGAGGTTTCATCTCCATCACCATGGGCCACCATCCAAATCAGAACGCGTGAGGTATGTTTTGAAAAATGTAATATTATTATATGTTTGTGTATTCATGTTTCATCCTTGAAATGGCGAGGTAGTATTTATAGTGCTAGACTTGAAAACTAAAAAGATTTTTTTGCATAATTCTCAATTTGGTTCCTTAATTAACTATGGTAATCTCTTTGGAAATTTTGTTAATATATTTCCTTTAAAAGAATATTCGAAATTGAGAGCTTTAAATCTAGACCGATTTTTACTACCAATTGTGTGGTTCATTTCCATATACCTCACGCTCTTGATGCCAAAAGATAATTGCAACTTATTAAACTTGTGATTCTCATTTCTATGTTGGATATGAGATTTAATTTACAAGTCATATAATGATAATATGTAACTAAATATACATTTTTTAGAATTTCATAAAATATATTAATTTCCGTGTCTAGTAGAAAAAGGTAATGTGTTATGGACCTTTCACAGGAATTTTTTTTTTTGGGCAATGATTAACCACAATCTAGTAATGTCATAATTATCATTACCTCTTATTGTGTTATGCTTGCATGTATTTTAAATTTCCACCTAAATGATAGTCTAAATGTTTTCGTGGATAATTAAAATATTTTAATTCATTTATCTTTTTAAGCAATACAAGCAATCATTTTGAAGAAAATGTTTTCTAAAATATTACTTTTTGTGATAGAGCTTTAGTATATACATTATCTCTTTTATAGTATTATGAATTATAAAATGTTCAACTAAACAGAGATTGTTGCTTGCATATGACTTCAAACATTTGTAGTGGTGTCATGAGTTTTGTAGTGGACATAGATGTTTTCAAGTAATAATATTTGTTGCCCTAGATCTTGAGTTTCATTATTTGCTTGTTTTCAAATTTTATCTCTCATGTTGATGTCGAAATGTCTGAATTAGTGAAATTGATATATTTCATCTTCGTGGGTATATATATGCTCGAGCGCCTTCACTACATTTATGTGTGTTATTGTGTAATTTGCATTCAAACAACTAAAAACCAATCCAAACATGCATTGATGTAGACATTGATCAAGATGAAGGGACATCTATTTGCAACTTTAGTTAGCCCTCAATTGAGCAATATTTTTTATACTTGAGAAATAATTTACTTGAGAAGAGGTGACTATGTAATACTTAGGTTTTTTCTCATATACTTCTGATTAAGAGTTGGTCCACCTTGATGAATAGGGTGGAGATTCTTCCATAGGATTGAGTGAGGAAGCCATCTCTACTCACTTGAGGTCGCACCAATATCAACCCCAGCCCTCTACTTCGGAAGGATCCAATGTTGAAGCTGAATCTTGTTGTATTTGTTTGGTAAGAACCACTTTGTTTACTCAATAACATATTAAGATAGAATTGAGGAACAATTATGTTGTTCATAAGTAATTTTCTTAGCTAAAATTAAACTAAAATTATGCATATATGTTACTAAATCACATTTTATTTTGTTGGACTATTTCTAGGATGATTATATTGTTGAAGATAAGCTTGGACAGTTGGACTGTGGGCATCATTTTCATTGTGGCTGTATTGAGAAATGGCTCATGAGGAGGAACTTTTGTCCCCTTTGTAAAAGGAAAGCTATAAAATTATGAATGAGGCATGTTTCCTCTTTGAAGTAGTTCATGTAATGGTTTCTAAGGAGATTGGTTGAGTTTCAACTGAATTTGATATATTTAACATTGTTGAATATTTAATTTCTTTGTGTCTAACTTTAAGGAACTAAATAGAAAGCAACATGATTGCATGCGCCAATAATAATGATGCGATATCAACGCTAGTAATAAGTAACTAAAATAACAAATAAATTGGTATTGAAGAAAACTATAAAACCTAAATAGTAATATTCCCATGTCTGTTTTGACAATGAGAAGATATAAACTTCAATGATAATTAATGGCAACATGATGCTAAGTAGAATAAAAGCCAACAGATTTCTGAGTTACAAACACCATCTGTCGAGATATTTTGGATAATGAATGCGATTAAAACCTTTTATATGTGGTGGGAGATTTAATTTATATAAGCAAAGTGAAAATTAGACTATGTAGGAGATCTTGATAATGAAATGGGTATATATATGGTGATTAGATTGGGCAAAGATATATTAGTTATATTGGCAATGGATACCCTCTCTCACTTAAACACAAACACGCAAAATTTCTTAACCTTCAAGAAAATTTTTTCTTTGTGGATTTCTTTTTTTACATTAATAACATCGAATTATTTTTTGTCACTGTAAAGGGCCATCTATTTTAAATGGTGCCTTTTTTGGGGATCCTAAGTGATACAGTTAACTATGGGTGAATACAGATTCATTGATCTGCCAAGACACACTAAGACAACACACGCTCACATGCGGAATAATAGAGAGAAATCATTTTTCTTTTTCATTACGTGATATGACAAAAAGCTACCTCATACATATTATAGATCAAATAAGTACCTTGTTAACCCTAGGTGACACTAGAAATGGAAAAGTTACATTGACTAGTAAAACATTTGGAAAAATAAATAAAAGCCTAATATAACGCAAAAAAGGTTATACAACTAGAAAAGTGCTCCGAAGCATGCCTAATCAATGGAATTCAAGGCCCAAAACATAATGTATTTGACTTAAAAGAGTCACTTTGTTATGTAAGAATGTTGAGATAAAAAAGAATGGCAAAAATTTTCTATCAGTACATAACTTTTAAGATAAATCTAGGCTAATTTGCATATATCTACCACTCGTTATACTCTCGGTTTTGCTAACATCATTGCAAGATGCCTATCCTAATCCAGATTGGCTTGGAAAGTTGGATTGCAGCCATTGCTTTTGCTACTGCTGCATTGTGAAATGGCTCAAGGTGAAGATTATTGTCCAATTGGCATAGTGGTAGCTGCAGCACTAGTAATATTAATGAGAGAGATCTCAGGAGTTCACATATGATAAATTTCAAATTTATGACGAGATTTATCTTTTTTTTCTCTTGCTTAGACAATCTAATTTGTAATTGACTACGTTCTTGTTTTCCTTCTCATCTTATTCGTTGAGAATCAAACACTTTACAAGTTTATAGGTCTTCCCCACATGATCATCTCTCCTAGTAAAAGCAGTAATGCATTTTGCATGGAGAACTTCCATTTTGAACCATTAACGCCTGGGGCGTGTTTCATGCGTGGACTCAAACTCAAAAGACGATTTAACAATTAGAGACATGTTGGCATAGAATTTTGTCTCGCTCTCAAGTCTGTAATAGTGATTTCAATCCGTTACGAGAGCCTTCCCAGCTTCATCCTCCAAGACGATTATCGACTGAAACCCCCTTGAAATGCGTACGATTCATCGACCAAGGATTAACGGAGTCTGAGCATGCTGATTCTGAAACTGTTACACCTAGAACCATCATGAACAGCAAGTGGATATTCATATCCTTAAAAAATGATCAAAGATCACCATGTGGATTGCCGGATGATTTGGTATGTAAGAGGGCATTTTCAAGTGCTTTCAAAGTAGTTCATCAACGCAAAGCGTTTACCTTTTCTTTTTAAAAGCTCAACGAGATTATTTTGATTTCTGTGGTCTTATTCTGAAATCGCTGATGGACTTGGCCTTCTCCTTCTAGATGATTTTAAGCAAACAAGAAAAGAGAAGCAGCAGGAATCCGATGACGAGGAGTAGTGCCTTAATAATCACGAGGATCTAAGAAAGAAAGCAACGTCAATCTTAATGTGTTACATGTGAACAGAATCCCTGCACATCAAGGTCTCCTAATCTCTCTCACCGCAACATCTTCGCTTGTTTATGCCCTTGCAAAATAAACAGCAACTTAAATAGATTAGTCCATTCAGCCTTCACCCCGACATCTTTGCTTGTTTATGCCTCCGTCGCCACCTTTGTCGCACTGAGTTCAAAAATTTTTAACCATTTAGTCACTTCAAAGGGAGGTTCAGTCCATTGAACGAGACTGTTTGTTGTTTCGAGGAAGAACATTTTCGTATGAAATATGAAGGTGCATGAGATGGAACTTATACTTGCGAGATCAAAGTTGTTTATATTTGAGCTTGGATTGGGATGACGCGAGCTTGATTCAGCCGGTAGACTGCAATTCCTAACCGCTTCTAATTTCATGGACTCAATTTGCAGCCTCTTGGAAGAGTTCTTTCGGGAACAGTCCGAGGACCTTGGTCTATTGAACGGATACCGCTTTCCTTGGCAACACCGCTGCGAGTGGCAGCTGCCTCCCGAAGGTTGGTTGAAGCTGAATTTCAGTGGCAAAGCCCGCAATGGGGTCTTGCCTGCGGGTTTTGGCGTGATCCTCCGTGATGAGTACGAGGACGTGGTCGTGACGTACAGCTGCAGCCTTGGCGAACTAGCAGACGCCACAGTGGCGAATGCGGAGGCCCTGAAAATGGGCATGAGACTGCTGGAGGACGTTCCTGGAGGAGTGAAACAATCGGTGGTGGAAGGGACGGATCTCAGCGTCGCAAGATGGGCCACCTCCAGGCTGGAGCCGCTGGAGAAGGTCAAGGAAGCGGTGGACGACGTCCTCGAAGCCTTGGCACGGATGAAGATGGTGATTTATCGCGTGTACGAGGAGGCCAACGAGGCCGCGATGGTGTTGGCTGAAGGAAGGTGCAACCACGCAAGATCGACGTGTTTGGATTTCCTCCAAGATAAGAGGTGAAATGGGCTAAAAGATCTCGCCAAGCCAATCAATAATTCGGTTGAAAGAACCTGTGGATTTAAGCCAACCGCTAACGTTTTCAGCGTTATAATCTCTGTTCTTTTTTTATTTTTATTTTCAATAAAGGTTGGCCTTCTATAAAATTTGAAATGAATTATGTGCCTTCTATAAAATTTGAAATGAATTATGTATTTTTTTCTATAAATTATGATTTCACCCATTCAAAATGGATTATTTTTTGTTCCGTCGTTCAAAATGGATTTACTCGTCGTAAAAGAAGCCGCTCATAATCATGGGCCAATAATCCATGAGGTGGTAACGATTTGTTTTCAACGTTGGTACTATCATTTTTATTTTATTTTAATAGTAATCATCAAATTAATATTATTTATAAGAAATTTTATGACAATTTAAAGTAAATTTGAGTGAGCTCTATCAAATTCAATAAAATGATGATTATGTCAGCATAATATTAATTTTGATCTCATACATCTGCTATTAGTCTGTATTGCATTCAGTTATAGAAAACTTTAAGACGTAGATTATACATTCTACATAATAAATGGAAAATGGATACGAATTTTTAAATTTTGGAAGTTAGAATTGCTTTGAATTGCCTTTTTGTGTAAGTTTGTTGCGCGACAAGACAATTTTGCACACTTTAGTGATTGAGATTAGACCATTAGTGTCATCATATGAAAATAGAAATAACAATAGCTTTTAGACCTTCTTGCTGAAGTTCAACCCTTGTTCCCAAAGGGTTGCACTTTTTTACCTTGGACCTACATGGCGATGGCACTTTCAGTTGCTCTTTCCCCACATGTTTCATCATTCACTGCTTTTGGCTCCCTATTTGTCTCTGAGATTCTAATATATAGATAAGGTACAAGAAAATGAGGTAGAACTTTTCATGGTTAAACCACATCATCATAAAGCTCATTGCCTCCCACTTCCCTTAAAATTAATTGGACATGTTTCTTTAAATTAATTGGAAAAAAATAATAATCTCATGTCATCTAATATTACGTTTGTAGAACAGTATATCAATATCAGCGGAGCATGCATGAATCTTTTTTTCAACCTATAAACCAAAACTAGGAATTATGCATCAAGTCTCCACCACTAGGCATAGCCTCGCAATAAGTGAACAGCTTCAAACGAGGATTCAAAAACCAGCTGATGACCGCTTGTTCACGCGGGATGCGGTTGGACTTAGCATAGCAATTATGGTTCTCTTGTTAAAAAAATCATCATAGTCTTATTGGACATGGTGCTGTTTTCATGGATGAATCCTAGACACAGGAGTGTTGATGCTAGAATTGCATCAATGCATAAACCTTGATTCAAAGCAAAAGCTTGTCAATCGCAAAGATTGTAGCATTTGTAATATATTATATATTTCACTTCTTGCACTCGAGGGGGCGTAATTAATAAATGGATGAATAAAACGCCTAGATTTTTGCGACTTGATCTTGTAGTTTCCTGGCTTGTAAGTATTCATTCAATCGTGCAAATTCGCTTTCCCGCTCTTTTTTCCTGTCAATCTTGTTCGATTTGAAATGACACAAGCAATTGTGCAAGTTCGGTTTCTCATGTGCATGTACTCTTCTCGGTTGAGCCCTTGGTTTAGGCCAATTTCATTACCAAATTTTTGGATTGAAGTTTCTAAAATGGGAGAGGATGCCAAAGATGCTACTTTGCTGATCCTAGTGGCTTCTTGAGTATTAGTAGTGCTGGTTTTGCTGCAGTTCAAGTTACAACTGGGAAAGAGTAGTGTTTCTGTTGATAGGTTCAGTTCAGTTTAAGTTTCTTTTCAAATTAGATTGAGGAAAATTGTCTAAAAATTCATAAATTTATTGTACTTTTGTCAATTCAGTTATAAATCTTTCAATTTTGCCAGTTGGATTCTAAACATTTTCATTTATTTGCCAATTCAATTCATCTAATCAATTTTGGCCGGAATTTGCTTTGACGTGAACACCAGTCATCTTATGTGGCATAACCGGCGCTAACGTTGACAAAATTGATTAATCTTTTAATATTCTTCCGAATTTTTTAAAACATTTTTTTTAAATTTTCTTATTTTATTTTATTTTTTTCTCTCTTCTTCCTTTGGCCAGTTGCTTTGTAGACCTTAGGCGAGGCTCACCCTCACCAAGGGTGAACCTCACTCACAGCTAGTGAGGTTGCCCCTTGTTTGAAGAGAGAAAAAAATGAAACAAAAAAAATTAGAAAAATTAAAAAATATTTTAAAAATTTGAAAAAAAAAATCTTCACAAATTAATAAAAAATTTCCACATCATCGCTAGCGATGCCATGTAGGACGGCTGGCATCCACGTTAGTGAAATCCGGCCAATTTTGGCCGGATGAATTCAATTGACAAAAAGTAAAAATGTTTAGGACTCAATTGACAAAATTAAAATGTTTAGGATTGAATTGATAAAAGTATAATAGATTTAGGACTTTTTGAACAATTTTCTCAATTAGATTGTCAGTTTGAACAGATCGTGTTCTTGTATTCAATTTGAACCAGTAGTGTCGATTTTGGTTAATATATGGATTGTTCAACCTAGAACGGTATTTACTTGATTTATGCAGATGATGATCTTGAAATATCAAGAATAAGCATACGCATCGGCTCATAACTGCATGCAAATAGCAGAACTCTACGAAACTTGTAATGCTCAATTTTAGTTTAGTTGAAAGTTTCTCGTATAAAAACATATATTTTATCTTAAAGGTGTCCCTGGAATACTTGCTAATTGACCAAATAAAGAAATATTGCAATTTTGATTGCGTTGATTAATTTCATGGCATGCACTATCCATGTTTTTTGGAACATTTCTTCACTAAATACGTTTAAAGAGTGATCCAACGGTACTCGTTAACAAAACTAGTCTAGCTCTCGCAGGCATAAACAGCTCTTCTCACGTAGTTGAGGTACAAGCTAACAAATTTTTGGGAGTGGTCACTGCCAGTGATCTCGTCGAGACCAAATTCTACGGACACATCGCCAAACTCTTGTGTGATCATTTCTTTCTCCTGTCGCAATGAACAATAGTACACGAGCCATTTCAAAGACAGAAAACAAATGCAAACCTCAACCTTCGAACATAGTTTGTTTCCCAAAACAGGGTTACCATGCTAAGAACACCGATATCTTATCACCCTTAAACTTCAGAGTAACTTGAAGAGAGTGCCACATCATACATCTCAATAGGAGGATCAAAACTGTACACGAAAGGGGTCTCTGGAATAATGCATTGTTCATCTTTAGATATGAGAATTTGTTTGTCTCAAGTAATGACAGACAAATTCCTCGTAGGTGGAGGGAAACCTGCATCCTACAGGCAGAAAGTTATGCATTTGTTGATACAACATACCAACGAGAATGTAGTAGGACACTCGTAGTTCTTGGCGAACTTCACTCTCAAACTAGACTTTTGTAACTTCAGTGGCTGAATCTTGAAGCAGAGTGACCCCTGAAACACTAGTTTGAGCTTTATAGATGGTGCTCTTTTGTTGCCATAGCAAAAGCATTGACTTGACTCTGTCTGACCGATCAATGTCTTTATGCAGCCCTTCCCTTGCTCCAGAAGAGTACTTTTTAAGTAAAAAATGGACAAGATAGCTGAGACTACAACTTGGTCTACCTGCTAGCGTTCGATTAGCCAGAATTGAATTTCCATTTTTCGCAATTGTCTGTCTATTGTTGATTGATTGTAACTAATAATTCTGGTTATTTATATTTGTAATGCACAGACCACAGAAAAGTCATCTTTCAGTCTTCAGATCCAAGACTGTACTTGCAACTGCAAATACTTCATAATCAGGTGGTCATGCCAATCACTTCTCCTTTTCCATTTTATTATTTTCAAATCACACACAAACTGCATGAAATGCAAAACAATTAAAAGGGACAAATCCAATTCCATCAAGACAACAGTCAATCAAACAAGAATGAATTTGATGCCAAATCGATATGCCTCATATATACAAACAGAATTTGAGTGCAAAACAAGTAGCTAAGACAAATCCAAATATCCGTTTGTACATTTCTGGTGAATTTCACAATAAAAATTCACCTACTGCTATGATGAAATACTCATATTAAGCAGCTTGGAATCAAAAGCTAATTAAACAATGTACATCAATGAATGCACCTGATCCATGTACATTGTTTTCCACAGGGAAAGTATCTTTCTGCAGCCCAACACAAGCGTACTTATATCAGCACTTGAAGAGTGTCCTTCTAGGCCAGTGGATGTACACACCAATTACCTAGCCCCACAAAAAAAGCTTATAATATAATGCTTTCTATAAAAGAGTTTATACTAGTACCAGCTTATGGGGTCAACATTTCCAATATCTCTTCGAGTTAGGGCTACTTCTGCTGCCTTCTTGAGGCACAATAGAGATACCTGTGTCAGTCTTCTGAGTCTTTGAATTTTTCTTACCATTCTCATCAGGGTTTTTCTTCAAGCGGTAAAGAATGAAGTCACTCTGATATAGAAAGACAAAAGACAAGTTAACAATTTAATCAAGCCTACTCACTGATCTCTGAAAGTACTTCATGGTTTTATCCCAAAGGAATAATAAAACCAACCTCGAAGAATCAAATATCAGTCAACATAACAACTTTGGTAACACTCCATGTTCAACTTATAAGACTCCTTTTAAAAAGAGAATCCTTGCTCAGCTTCATAATAGAGTTAATGGTGCAATTGATAGCTATAGCATTAGCAAAATTTGGAGCGAAAAGAACAAAAGAAGAAAAAGTCAGGGTATTTTGCTTGGTAAAATTGTGTTAGCTGAAAACCAATCAATAGAAGTTTAATAAGAGCTTAGTTCATTTCAGGGAAAAAAATAGAAGCAAAAGTCAGAGCAACTAAAAATAAGCTGCTCAGTCCCTAATCCAGAAAATTATGTCACAGAAGAAAATAAAATCAGAAGGGCCCTGAAATGGAAGTTCCTGGAATGGAGAACATTCATTTAGCGACCTTAATCACACAGATGTATCCATAAATAATTCAAATATGGTTTGCGCCAAAGTTCACTGCAAGAGGAAGGGAAAGCAAGAAGATTTGAGTACCTGATCATTGAGGATACCGTATTCAAGCAGTACCCATTTGGTATGAGCATTTTTGGGACTGACAGTTTTTGAAAACCATCTTCAGACCTAATGTGTTCTTTCTGTCTTGTGTCCTGATTTTGTGAGGTTTGTCCGTTGGCTTCCAAGAGCCATGATCATTTGTCCTTCTCGCCTGTTTACTTTGAGGGTACTTATTTTGCAGACGGCTGAAGAAGAACCATTCATCACCATCTGACTTTATCCTTGATAGTTCTGCATATTTCCACAGCAAAAAATCTTCAAACTACTGATGCAAACCAATAGACACAGAATCCCAGAAGGCATAGAATGGACCAACCATGAACTTCTCACATTTTTTAAAGATGAACGGGACAGTCTTGATTTTGTCTTACCATTTATCTTGCCAGGTAAATCCCAAGGTGGCAATTGATGGACATCAACCTCAGGAATTATCTGTTCAACTGTTTCGTTGCCAAGTGTCTTCAAGTATTGATTGACAAGTTCGTTGTCTGTTGGTCTGAATCAGAATCCCACCGGCAGATCAACTAATGAAGTTTCTATGCTTTCCATCTCAAAAAAAAAAAAAAAAAAAAAAAAAAGAAGAAGAACAAAACTACTAACTAAAAGGTGAGAGAGAAAGAAATTTGAAGAGAGCAATACTGACTTGCTTCGGATTGCTTCATACCAGAGTTCTATCCATTCTTATTTACAATAGAGATGCCATGGATCTTACCCTAGCTAGGAAGTTGTTTGACCGTTTGGTTGATCCCACATCTTAACCTCTGTATATCCTGTGACTGTGCATATCAATGGCTAGCTGGTTTTTCCTGAGTCATACCAATGGGTATGTCTACAGTCCCGTACAAACAGTAATCTGTGACAATAACCTTCACAAGTCATTTTGTGCAATAACAAGCATCAGCACCTTTCATCAAGGTAGTAACTTCGCAGGCAAAATCAGTGATGCTTGGAGGACTACAGAAAGACCCCATACAAATACACAGGAGAATCCCATTTAAAATGAGTAAATACTTAAATATTATACATAAGACACTTCTACTATTCAATTTTTCCAAGCCATGTGTTCAATCATTCAAAGCAATCCCAATGTGAGATTCTTCATATTTTTTATGTCCCCTCAAAATCAACAAGGACTAAGGTGGTAAAGGGCAGAAGGAGGGAAGAGAAAAATCTTAAATTTTTCCCCACTTATTTTTACTCATATTAACAAATAAAATGTTCATGGCTAAGCCAAAAAAAATAAAATAAAAAATAAAAGTCCATCAGAAAAGCATTTGCATACAAACAAAAGAGTTATAGTAAAGACATAAGGGATTGCCACTAACATGGTAAAGAAAGGAGGAAAGAACTGTTCTTGACTGAAAAATTTCGGACTTGTTCTCCAAGTTTCAAAACTTCTTTGGAAAGTTTACATCTTCTACCAACTCTACTATCATGCTACCCTCTCAAAAGTTATTCCCTCAAGGTCCATAGCTAAAAGCAAGGTCTTCAGCTCCCTCATGCATTACTTCCTGTCAAACTTCCATTAACAATAGTATTTATCTATTAGGATTCCCAATAAAAATTTTAGCAGGCCTGAAGTAATCAAAAGAGCTTGTTATCCAAGCTCAGTTTTATTCTTTTGAATATTTTACTGCATAATAGGAGCTCACTTAGTTTCAGGATTAAGATATATCTGACATCGATGCATCACTCCTACAAATCAACACGTAAGCACCATTTAGACCAATTAGCTTCAGTTCAAACTTCCGACGGTTTGGGTGTTTAGAAAAGTGCTGCTAAGTGATGGAAATATATTCATTACCAAAGTAATTGTCATGCTAACGATTTTCCAACAAGCCATCTTCTGATGTAAATGAAGCAGGCTGGCCAGTTGCAGCAAGTAATTCCATCATTTCTCCGAATGAATTCTGCACTCAGGGGAAAAAACCATTAAACAAGAGCTAAAGCTGTAAAGTCTCGTGCCTGTTGTGATTCTTCCTCTTCTTGTAGTTGCATCTTTTCCAATTAAATGATTTGCAACTGCATCAAAATATAGAAAAAGGCCCGAATCGACATCATGGTAAATTAACACATCACCCATCCAATCTTTTCTCCCCCTCATTTCAACATTCACTTTACGCAACATAGACAAGGCAATGCACCTGCAGATTCATAATAGGGGCAAGCATAAATCTCTGATAGTAAACCCTTCATAGCATGTCAATTTCCCAGGAGCAAAGCAACAAGAACCAGCTCAACTGCCTCCCAAATATGTAAAAGACGGAGAGGGAAGGCGGAGCGGGGTAGAAGAGACAATCACAACCTACACTGGGGTCGTGCTCGATATTGTAATTTCCAAACATAAAGGCGCGAAAAAAAATTGAAAACCATTTTGAAAAGGGGAAAAAATTTCAGTGATCGAGAACTACCCAGCAACCGTTGCATCTACCGGAATTGCTGCATATGAACCAAAGGATCATTCATGGCTGTCACCCACCTCAAGTTTCGTCCGCTTCCAGGTTAAATTTGCAATCTTGTTTAGATTTTCGGAATACATAGCAATGTGCAAGTCAGACCCAATTCAGATAACGAAACGGAAACCCTCCTAGAAAAGCAGGGACCCCAGAAAACTCACTCCACGCAAATGGGGAACTTGCCCAAGTTCCAGAACGAGGAAGATGGAAGTCGAATTTTACCCGCAATCCGAGGCCGAGGCCAAGAAAAGAACCGATTTTTAATCTTGAAGAACGCACGGCCCATGAAGGACTCGTCAATCATCGCTCGGGTAATTCGATTCGGCTCCAACCCAATTGGCGCCGGATGTCGAACAAGAAATCGAGCCGACAGAACCGAGCAAGATTGACGAGTAATTCGTGGTTCGTAATGGATCGCAGTGAAATCTTGATCGAGCAACGTCGTCTTTCTCCAACTCTTCGGTAGGAAGATGGAAGAAAAAAGATGATGCGCCCAACTCTGTTTTTCTCCCAATTGCCTCCACAAAAGTTTATATGATTTTTCTTTTTAGTCCACCCCCATTGATTAGAACTCTTTTTTTTAGACATTTTGAATATATTTAACATTGCTTTTTCGTTTTCGAATTAGCAGGTTTAGTTCAATGTGTCCATCATATGATCTTCTCTGTTCTCTTTTTTATTTTTTATCTTCAATAAAAGGCGACCTTCCATAAATTTTAAGATGGGAAAATTACACAAATAGTCCCTATAGTTTCTTTTCGATCCACTTTTAGCTCGAACTTTCGATTGGGCCGATTTGGTCCCCCGAACTATTGAAAAAATGTCCGATCTAGTCCCGAACTTTCGAATGGCCGATTTGATCCCTAAACTATTAATAAAATGTCCGATCTAGTCGAACTTTTGATCGGGCTTCAGTTGGTCCCTAAACTATGATGAAATGTCCGATCTAGTCCTTCATTACTATTTTTCTTTTTTCCTCTTTTTTTCCTCTTTTTTTCCCTTTTTTTTCCTTTTTTTCCTTTTTTTTTTTTCGCTTTCCTCCGCCGCTCCGGCGGAGGGCGGCCCGGCGAGGGAGCCCTCGCCCGGATCGGCGAGGGCCCTCGCCGGCGTCCTCATCGATCTTGCGAGGGAGCCCCTCGCCCGACGCCGGCGAGGGCTCTCCTCTCGCAGATCCGGGCGAGGGGCCGTCCTCGCCGGCGTCTGCGAGGGAGAGCCCGTCGCCGGCGGCGGCGAGGGCGAGGGCAAGGGGCTCCCTCGCCGGCGTCCCGTAAGCGGGCGAGGGCTCTTCCTCGCCGGCGTCGGCGAGGGGCTCTCCCTTGTAGATCCGGCGAGGGTCCCTCGCCGACGCCGGCGAGGGAGAGCCCTCGCCCTCGCCCGCGCCCGATGCCGGCGAGGGAGAGCCCGCGGAGACGCCGGCGAGGACGGCCCCTCACCCGGATCTCGCGAGGGAGGGGGCGAGGGGCTCCTCGCCGGCATCCTCGCAAGCGGGCGAGGGCTCTCCTCGCAGATCCGGCGAGGTCCTCGCCGGACGCCGGGCGAGGGGCTCTCCCTCGCGACGTCGGCGAGGACGGCCCTCGCCCGGATCTGCGAGGGAGAGCCCCCTCCCTCGCAGATCCGGCGAGGGGCCGTCCTCGCCGGCGTCGCGAGGGAGAGCCCTCGCCGCGCTCCGAGGGACGCCGGCGAGGAGCCCCTCGCCCTCGCCCTCGCCCGACGCCGGCGAAGGGCTCTCCCTCGCAGACGCCGGCGAGGACGGCCCCTCGCCCGATCTGCGAGGGAGAGCCCCTCGCCGGCGTCGCGAGGGGCTCTCCTCGCGACGCCGGCGAGGCTCCCTCGCCGAACGCCGGCCCTCCGCCGGCTCCGACGGAGGGAAAGCAAAAAAAAAAAAAAGGAAAAAAAGGAAAAAAAGGAAAAAAAGGAAAAAAAGAAAAAGAAAAACAGTAACGAAGGACTAGATCAGACATTTCATCATAGTTCGGGGACCAACTTGAGCGATCGAAAGTTTAGGGACTAGATCGGACATTTTATTAATAGTTCGGGACCAAATTGAGCCATTCAAAAGTTTAGGGACTAGATCGGACATTTATCAATAGTTCGGGGACCAAATTGAGCCCGATCGAAAGTTCGAGGACGAAATTGGACATTGAGTGAAAATATGGGGACTATTTGTGTAATTTTCCCTTTTAAGATTAGTTATTTGTTTTTTATTTATTTATGAATTATGATTTTACCCATCCCAAATGGAACTTTTTCTCCCTATCATTCAAAATGGATCAGAGGTGAATTCATAAGATGATAAAGATTCATTTTCTATATATATAATATCTTTTTTATTTTAATGACGATCAACAAATTAATATTTTTAGTAAGAAATTGGATGACTTGATTTAAAATAAACTTCAAGAAGCTCTATCAAATTCAATAAGTCAATAATCATGTAAGCATTATATTAATTTTGATCTCATACATTTACTATTAGTCTGTATTGCATTCAATTAAAGAAAACTTTAAGACATAGATTATACATGGATAGCTACATAGTAAATGAAAAAAATGGATAAGGTTTTTCCAACTTCGAAAGTTGGAATTGCTTTTGTGTAAGGATCTTATCAATGTAACTTGCTAGTGTCATTAACTCATGGCGATTGATATGAACTTCTTTTAAAACTATAATATTGAGCTAATTTTCATTACATAAAGATTCATTTTTATTACAAACAAAGGATAAATTTTTGTAGTGATTTTCCTTTTTGTAATGAATTTTCTTTTGTGTGGTGAGTCTTGTACAAATAACATGATTCTTTCTTTCAAAACTCTTGATGCAAGAAAATAATTATACAGATTGTTACATTGTTGTCGTAGAGAAGTGAACTTAATTACAAGTTACAGTAAATTCAAAAAAAGTTCCTCTAAAGCTGACCAAAATGTGATTTTCTGGGTAGTAACGGCCACTGTTGCCTAAGACACCTACAAAATATGAAACTGTCTATGTTTCCCTTCTCTACAGAAAGCCACACTAAACAATACTAATCACAAAGTAAACGACCAAAAAAAAAAAAAAAAAAGACATCACAAATTAAGAAAACACACGCACACTCATTGCAAATTATGATCGACCATCTTCGCGCGTTGTGGTAGAGAAGTCCCCAGACATTGCCCAGTCAATATTGGAATAGTTTGCGAAATTGCTGTATGGAGATTTCATGTAGCCATAGTCTAGCTCATCGCCATAGCTGTCATATGAGAAATCAAATAAGGAAGACCATCCTTCCTCTGTTCCTGCCTGGGCCTGATAGGTTGGATTAGGAGTATAGTCTGATAAAATGTCATCCAGTGGGTGCAATGGAGGGAGCGATTCCATGAAGTCTCCCACCGACATCTGCATCGAAAACAATGCAAATCATATTAGGCAACCCATCTTAAGTCTATTTACAGAAACAATCTTGAAGTATGAAAAGAAAATACTCTCACTGATGTTGCTTATATGATAATGCAGTCAATAGTATCTTGGTTATAGAAAACCAGTGTCTTTGTGACTTTGATATGCTTTATAGGTCTTGGGACTGAACCCCGTGCTAAGTAAGTTCTGCAAAATAAAATGCGCCTCTCTCACCTCGGGTTGAGCATCGACTGCTTCTTGGTTATCAGCAACTTCGTCGCTGGGGGAGTTACAGAAGCTGGAATAGTCCCCTTCTTGATTCACAGGGGTCTCCGATACATTGCTAGCGTATGCGTGAGGGCTGCTTGAACAAACTTCAGGGCTGACTCTTGGAGCGTGAGGGCTGCTTGAATAAACTTCAGGGTTGACTGTTGGAGCGTGAACCATCATCAGCTTCTTCTCCTTTTTGTTCTTGATCCGACATGCCACGTAAGGCAGCATCTGCATATATATATCAAGAACAACATTAGTTATAGAGAGATAACCCGTAAGTAAAAAGCATATCTCAATTGTTGCTTATAACCAGTTTAGTTGTGCAATGAATGAGAACCAAAACCTTACCTCGTCTTCATTATGGCCCAGACACTTAGGATTAAGCTGGAACTCATGTGAGACCCAGTTGGTCCTTTTGCCTTTAGGCACGCGGCCTGTGTAGAACACCAGTGTCTTCTTGATTCCTATCGGCTCATCGGTGTCCTCACTCGTGATGGCGCGTTCCTTGCCAGTCACTTTCCAGTAACCGGCTTCGGTTGTCCGGTCAGAGCGCTTGCTGTTAGAGTACTTGCGCTTCACACGACGAAAGAAAAAGAGCTCCTTACTGTTGAACCTGTGACAAAACATGGCGGGCAATTGCCAAGGTTCGAATTCACATATGTCGATCTCCGGTATCATGTCGTAGTAGCATTCGCCGGGTCGTCCAAGTGTCTTGGGCTTCAAGTAATGAATCAGCAGCTCCTCGTCAGTGGCGTGGAATCGGAATCCTGGAGGAAGTGCTCTCATTGCTTCAGAGATTGTGTTTTCCATTTGTATCACTAACCTGCGCAAGCAGAGAGAGGAAGAACAAGACAGAAAGACTGAGATTTTGTTGGAGGGTTTGAAGCGAGGTGGGACTAACATTGGCCAAGGGTGAGGAATTTATAGTGTGGACCCGTGCATTGACTCAGTGACTGACATTGTTGTTGTTGTTGTTTTTTCTTTTTCTTTTTTTCTGTAGTCTTGCCTTCCCAACTGAGTTGTCTCGCTTGCTTTTTCTTTTTTTTTTTGGTCGAAAGTTGTCTCGCTTGCTTGAGAAGGGTAAAACCACACTTTTTAGTGTTCCCTGGACCCCTCATCCTCTGTCTGATATGTTTTAGCTTCCTCCATGAAGTTGACTGCAGAACCCCATGCATGATCGAGAACAAGCCAAAAGTCTAACGACTTTCTCTCTCTCTCTCTCTCTCTCTCTCTCTCTCTCTAGGCATGCATAAATCTTTTTTCTCAACCCATAAATCTAAAGCTAGGGATTTATTTATTGCATCAAGTCTTCATCACTAGTGCAGCATTTTCTACTAGATAAGCATCGTTGATCTCATGATACCAGTAGAATAAGTTACTTATGGTGATCGAATCTGTCCAAATTCCTCATATAATCAACGGTTCTCATGCATTAAAACTCTCAAACATGGGTGATTTTCCTAACATCTCCAAAACCCTAACTTTATTCAATTTTTCTTTTTTGGCAGAATTTTTCCTTTTTGAGTAAATAATATGTTTATATGGGTGAAAATTTTAGTGTGAGATTTGGTGATTTGTCTCTAATGATTTAGAGTCAATCAAAATCGCTATCAATATTCAGTGCTACGTAATCACAAAATTTGTGAACCTTTCAGGGTTGGGGATTAATCCAATAAGTTCATACATTCTAACATGTATGCATGGACATGTACTCGATTTAAGGTATGATATATAGAAGTTTCTGGAATTTTATGTGCATCAAACAAAGAATTTCAGCCTATGATTTGAGCTTCAGCAAGAGCAACTATCTTATTTTATTAATTTTATTGAGGGAAAAGACAATGTTGCACACTTTGATGATTGAGATCTCATGAAAATAGAAATAACAATAGCTTTTCGGCCTTCTTGCTGAAGTTCAACCCTTGTTCCCAAAGGGTTGCACTTTTTATCCTGGACCTACATGGCGATGACACTTTAATTTACTCTTTCCCCACATGTTTCATCATTCACTCCCTTTGGCTCCCTATTTGTCTCTGAAATTCTAATATATAGATAAGTAACAAGAAAATGGGGTAGAACTTTTCATGGGTAAGCCACATCATCATAAAGCTCCATTGCTTCCCACTTCCCTTAAAATTAATCGGACATGTTTCTTTACATTAATTAGAAAAAAATAATAATCATCTCATGTAATCTAATATTACGTTCGTCGAACAATATATCAATATCAGTGGAGCATGCATAAATCTTTTTTTCAACCTATAAATCAAACTAGGAATTATATCAGGTCTCCACCACTACTGGACCCTTTTTTTTTTTATCAGATAAGCATCATTACCATTATCCTAATATCCACAAAACTCTACCTATACTCGACTTTTCTATTTTCCAAATAATGATGCTAATAGTCCTTAAACTTTAACCTAATGTGCAATATAATCTTTGGTTTATAATTTGTTCAACATGATTCTTAAACTATTCCTAAATGTTCATTCTAGTCTTAAATTTTCAATTTGTACAATCTAATTCCTCAACTTGTCAAAAAGAAACTATTCATGTTTTCCCCTTGTTTGTAGAGGGTATGTTTGAACAAGGAGTTGGGGGGGTGCTGAGATTTTGTGATTTGTGTCTAACAATTGAAGATAATCAAAACCAGCATGTATCAATATATATATATATATTTTTATCAATATTCAGTGCTATATAATCACAAAGTTTGTCATCCCTTTAGAGTGGGGATTAATCCAATTGGGACACCAATGAAGTACAGATATCATAACATCCATGCATGAACTTATACTTGATCTAAGGTACGATATATAAAAGTTTCTAGAATTTATATGGATATTTATGAGATATATATATATATATATCAACTATTTTATTTCATTAATATTGTTTGGTAAAAACAATTTTGCACACTTTAATGATTGAGATTAGACCTCCATTAGTGTCCTCATATGGAAATAGAAATGACAAAACCTTTTGGAACTTCCTGCTGAAGTTCTAAGCCTTGTTCCCAAAGGGATGGCACTTTTCAACTAGACCACCGTGCGAATGTTGCTTTCAGTTATGCTGTTCTTTCTTCCACACGTTTCCTTAGTCACTCCTTTTCTCTTACTATATTGTCAATAAAATTTCTAATACATATATCTATAAGTAATTAGAAAAGATTTTGGGTAGATTGAGATTTCATGGTTGAGCCACATCATCATAAAGCTCCATTGCCTCCCACTTCCCTTAACATTAATTAGACATATTTCTTTACATTAATTACAAAAAAAGTTAATAATTTTCTTAATCCTATACAATGTTTCTAAAGCAATATATCGACATCGATTTGCTCTACTTAATAATCTGGATGTCGAATATTTTCTGCAATACAAAAATTGTTTGGGGTCATTGGAGCATGGGGTACTTGTTTGGATTTTTTCATGGTATCAACTCTTGATATTTCGATACCTACAGTTGGTGCTTCCCTGGATTTTGGAGTTAGGGAAGCAAAAAGTTTAGGAAACATATGAAGTGTATTTACTCGTGCGATATTTTTGTAAGAAGGCTAATCTGTCACCGTTACTCTTACTAGACCGATGGAGCCATCTCTACCCTTTAATTTCCCCTTGAAATCAAATAACTTGATTATTTGATTTCGAAGGGAAGCAAATTTTGCTGTATATAGAACATCGCAACTAAGCGTGGCTTCAATTACATTATTTTACAATGATAGGACATCCGCAATTTTCATATTACTTCACACTTTTGGCATCGAAAGCTCATCATCTCATTTAAAATGGTCAATTGTGTCAACGCTTTGTCAAAATCTTGCTGACATTATATAATAATCAAGTGCAGGACGTCAATCGTGAATTTTTATTTTATGCTATATCGAAAATGCTATGTAATATTCCGTTGAAACATTATATAGAATGTTGTAGAATACAGACTTTTAACTTTAAGACGCTTTTACAAATATTTACTACGTCTAATTTATTCTAGTCCAAAAGGTCCTGTGCTTCTGACTTATAAGATGTTGCCCGTCTGAAACTAGATAAGCAAAACAGTATCAAATAATTTCTGTCTTTTACAACGTCACAATGTTTAGTTGCAATTAAGTGCAAATGGGATTCTTTTGTGTGTTTGATGATAATCTACAGAGGCTCATGGTGTTTCTACCACGAGCAAGTCCAAAAACATTGTAAAAAATGCAATTTTATATAGTTATGCAATTTTGTATAGTTTATGATGTCGTGACGTTTCATAATATACCGAAAGTGTAAATGATTTTAATCATACGAGGCCACGCTGATTTGTCATAACTATAGTGAAAAAGTCATTAAAAAAAATAAAAGATTCTACAGTACAATAAACTTCCCATTTCATGATTTTCAAAAATCTTCCAGCTGCCCATTCTTTAAAAAAGATTTTTGCAGTCACAATTGCACCGTTCTCTATTGGAGATAACAGGAGGTTCCTTTTTCCCGATTGCACTGTCCAGGGTCTTGTATTGAAGAAAAGATTTGACTCGAGGCTTTCTATCACTCCTTGTGATTGCTTAATCGATAAGTGTAGGGCAAAGGAAATCAGAAGTGCAAAAGGCAAAATCCACCTCTCGAATTTTCAAAGCACGAAACCCTTTTGAATGTTCGACTGTCCAGTTCCAACTTTCCTATTTTTGCATCCACCGAGTCAAGCAAATAACTCCAATACGGGACCAGGACTCCCCTTTCGATTTTCGATGCGCTTTGACGCTTTTGGGCAGGTTTTTATGTGTTGGGAAAATCCCTACGTTGTTTTAAAAATGACAAAAACAATAAAAGACTATTAATGTATGTTTTGGTTGAGTAGTACTAGGTGATATATGCACAAGTTGATATGTAGATGATATTACAAACAACACCATAAATTCTGAAATGAGGAGTGCTTTGCCACTGTTTAGAGTGCTTTGCCCAAATCTAAAATGAAAAAGAAATTAGGTGTTGAAGATGTCTTCAAGCTAGAAGGAAGGATCTTTAGATAAAGTGAACATCTGGAAGAATCTTGATAGAGAGTGAACAAGCCATGAAGAATGGTAATGCTTGTAATGGCTGGAAGGTACAAAGATCGGGTGGACAATTGGATAGACTCGATGAGGTGAACACGCTTAGAACAAGGATGTTCAGTAAAGCTTGGAAGGATCATAAAGAAGAATAGCTTGGTAGAGTCAAATTGCCCATATGCTTAGAAGGACCAGAAAGATCAGCTTTGCTATTAGGCGCAACGGATTGTTATCAAAGTAGTAGATTGTTGGTAAAGAGCCGCTGCCCTATACATATGAGGTGGATTGTGATGATATCAATGACCTATGTGAGTTCAGCGAAGACTAGGTACAAGGATGAGGATCTTGACTAGGAAGAGAACACATTAAAAATGACGAGGTGTTCATAATAACTTAAAGGTATTGTGGTCGATCTATCATCAAGGTGACGTCTTTGGAAGCTGAGATACTCAAGAGGATAATTGGATGATTAATTGCAAGTTCTTCATATGGTTTTTTGTGAACAGCACCAACAAATCTAAAGATCAGCTGATGGCAATATTTGTGTTGATGCAGGATATATCATGTCATTAGTGATGTTTGAACAATGACCATGTGAGGATGTTCATTGGAGAAAAGATTATAGTCGTTATTGGGTGGAAATGCATAGCGGAAGATCAAGAAGTCTATCAGGGAAGAGGAACGGGCATTTGTTAGAAATGTCAAAGCAGTCAACGTCAAAACAGTAGCTACAGACCTAATTTCTCGATAGTTTGCAAATGCTCGAGGAAAAAGTATTGTATCAGCAGTATCACCTCTGATAGTAGCACCAATAGATCTCTAATAGCTAGTTGGATTCTGAAGCATCTCCAACGGAAAGATTGAAGATGGCTATTTAAGAGAAGAGCTTCTAGGCCAAATTGTTAGAGAGCATGACATAAAATTTGAATATTTGCTTTAAGCTACTTTATTTGTTCATATTGTCTTATTTTCTCGAAAGATCACTATGATAGTCTTGCCGTATAGTAATCATGTGAACAATCAAGTGTAGAAAAGTAAGAGTAGCAGCAAAATCCTAATAGTGTGATTTATCATATAATAGGATAAGTGCTTGCCAATTATAACCTGTTGAATAGATTATTAGTGTAATCAAGCCCAACTTGCGACTAATTAATATGGAGAGTGGATGTAGGTTTGGGGATAAAGCCGAACCATTATATATCTACTTGCAAATCTTCTATCTCTTTACCATATGCATTACCAGACCTTTATTATTAGGATTTGTAAAATAGTAGCGTGCACACCTAATTTCTACAATTTGTTTTTGCCAATGTTTGAAGTTGAACTTATTATCTTCTGCAAATGTTTTTCATAGTTTGAGAACAACCTATTCTCCCTCTCTAAGTTGTATTGTTAGCCCTAACAATTGGTATCAAAGCCTCATTGCTTGTTATTTGAAGCGTTGTGTTTCAGAGTATAAAGATCTTGTTATTGCTAACTTTATAAGAGGCAATTTTTCTGATTTTCTATTTGTGATGATCTATTCTTTCAAGTCAAGATTTTTGGAATTACTTCATTGCTTTGGAGGATTTCTTTGTTTTTAAATCGAAGTCTATGAGATTTGTATTTTGAAAGTATTGAAGACACTTTTTCAAAATTTTATGAACTCTCCTTGGCTTTGAAAAAAATTCTTGATTGCTTTGGTTGAGTTCTTTGGACAGAAGATTATCCTAATCCAAATGAGTAGTCTTACTTTATAGTATTGCTTCTTATATGGGTTCTTCTGAACAAATGAATTTGTTCTATCTTGGAGTTCTATGTTCATCTTTCTTTCTTTCTTTTTTCTCATTCCACACAATCTCATTACAAGCAAGAAGAAAGACCACCTAATTTCTAGCTCATCAATGTGTTCGTTCATCCACGACAATTAGCACATCTACTTCTTCTAAAATGAAAGGTGCAACAAAAGCAATAGTTGTGATGAATAAGCAAATGATTGATGTGATCAAATATAAAATGGTAATTCCAACATCAGCAAGACCTCCTGTTCAAGCAATTAGAAAATAATCACAACTAGCTGGACATGCTCCTACTCGTGATGATATCAAAGAAGACTTGTGCTAATCTCTTAAAGCTTTTCACTCCATATATTGTGCATTTTTCATATGAAATTTATGAGTAATTCTTTTTGTGTGATAGTTAAAGAGATTTGGGATCTACTCCAAAGTCAAATTTGAAGAATGGAGTAAAGGAAATGAAGAGGAAAGTCTTACTTGGTAATTATGAGACATTCAAGATGGAGCCACATGAAGATATTAAAGAAAATCTCATGCGCTACAATGATATCATGAGTGGACTTGCTGATCATGGCAAGATCTACACAAATGAGGAAAATTCAAGCAAGATTCTTCGAGCTCTACCACAACAATGAGTTCATATAGCAATCGTCAAGCTCAAAGATCACGACACTTGATGTTAGATGAGCTTATTGGAACACTCGGGGTTTACAAAATCAAATGCAACATTGAGTCAAGTAAATCCAAAGCTAGAACGTCTATTACATATATTGCTAACACTTTTCATGTAGATTTTGAAGGATCGTCCTCCAAAGACAACGGCAATGATGATAACGATGATGAGGATTTAGGTTCTTTGATTTAAGAACTCCAAATGTTCTTGAAGAAAAAGAAGAAATCCAACGGCAATCATATCATCTATCCGAAGCTCAAAAAGACGAAGAAAATATGGAAAAAGAATGCTTTGTATGAATCGGATGGAAGATCAACTAATATTAGTAACCGGCTTGTATATCACTGGAAGTAAAAATCTGCATTGCCAAGATCTACAAAAGATTACCTAATCTGATCCTATCCACATCCTGACACTGTCTATGAAGGATCTCAAGTAAGTTTTGATTGACATTATATTCAAAGGCATGATATTTGTTATTCATCATCATTGGGTAAGAGTATCAAAGTTTCGGGATTATCCTTGGCTTGCAAATCTTTTGATAGATTTATCATGATTATTGATGATACTTATTGAATTGTTTATGATTATACATGATTCATATCTATAACATTTCTTGTCATAAGTATATCATGTTACATGCATTTATTGCATAACATGACATGTGTAATATTTGTATACAACAGAAGCATTAACATCTCCTTTTGCAAATGATGCTAGTATTACATGTTATGTTTTCCTTGCATATGACACTTTTTTGTTTAAGGAAAATCCCTTGATGTTGAGAGCACTCATTGCATATTTGATTGTCAAGATAGTCATACAAGTCAGTTCAAATTCCATAATTTATTTCACATGATCAATTCAATGATCAATCGGTGACCTTAGTTCATTTTTATTCTCAATCCATATAACAATGTAGATGTACCTCATATAATATGAGATACATCTTCTATTATGTTCTCTAGTGAATCTATGATTATTTGATCACCTTTTATCTATTTACATAAGTTTTTACAAGTATCTATCATTTTTTTTTTCATGAATGGCACTTATTTGCAGGTTAATTTCGATCAAGGTTTACTTCTGGCCGGTGCTTCTCAATCAAGTACATATATTCTCATTTTTTTCCCATTCCATATGGTATTAAATTTGTTTAAAAGTCTTAATAAATGGTCATGGGCTATCTTTGCTTCTATGCTTGTAAAGGTCAATCTAGCCATATTGTTTGATTATGATTAAAGTTCATTCTAGCCATTTCGATTAAGGTGGACAAGCCTAAGGCTTGGTGATCCTCACTCAAATCTGGGGCAAGATTTGCGTCCTCCCATAGATTTGGGCTAGCAAGCCCTAGCCAAGGCCTCACCAAGGCTAGCAAAGGTCGCTGGGCTTTGGGAAGGCCTAGGTGACCTTTGTTGGCCCTTCTCATTGATTGTGGTGGCAACCATTGGTAAGGGCTTGGCCAATCCATGGGTGAGTTTGTGATTTTCTTTTCTTTTAAATTTTAGCTTTTTAATTTTCAATCTAATTTCGTTTGTATTTTTAATTTTTTAATTTTTTGACATGACGATCGGTGGGTGCCATGTCATCACCATGCACTTTAAGAAAGTAATAAAATATGACACGTTAGTATTTTCTATTAGCTAAATGGGACAAAGTTAACAGATGACTTGATTAAACCAATTTGACAAATTTTAGAATTTGATTACACTTCTTATAACTTTTAGGACTCAATTGTATTTTCAGAACAAGTTTTAGAACTTTTAGTGAACTTATTCCTAATATTTATTCTAAAATTTTATCAAAACCTCGATGCTTTTATTGCCTATGAGTCTTGTCAAAATTGTCCTTAGTGAACCATTAGAAAATTATCATTTTATCATGATATGAGCATCATGATTTAAAAGCATCGAGTAGGAATTCATCCCTCGACAGAAACAAACTTTTTCGATATATATACTACTAGATTAGATAGAATACGTACACCCCCTCTTTATATCGATTTAAGTTTCACATATAGTTTTAATACAAATTCTAAACATTCATTATATAGTCGATCATTGATGGTTTAGCATTTTTTTTATATGTAAAATCACCAAAAGAAGGAATTCTACGCACTTAGTGGATTGATTCACCATTTGACAACAAATGTATGCTTTGGAATCCATAATATCATTACTATAATGTTGCAACCTCCTTTTTCGACGCCCTATTATGTGGGCGCTTGCGGAAGCTAATAACTCGCTAAGGGCGCATTTGGTAACGATTCTATTTCCGGGAGATGATTTTGACTAGAAATGATTATTTTTTATTTTGTTCCCAGAAACTGATTTTGAGTAAAAAAAAACGCGTTTAGTAAATGTTCAAATTTTTTTTTTATTTTGGAATAGAATTGCGTTTGATACCGTGTTAATTGATTCTGTTCAAAATTAATTTCTTTTGAATTTTTAAATAATTTTTTTTTACTTTTTTCTTTTCTTTTTTTTCTTTTTTACTTTTTTTTTTTCCTTTTTTCCTATTCTTCTTCTTCTTCTTCATCGGGCCGGCGACGCTCACCAGAGCGCCGGCCCTCGGCGAGGTTGGCCTTCGTTGGCCGAGCCTCGCTGGCAGTTGGCGAGGCTCACCCAGCCCCGCCGAGGCTCGGCCTCGCCGGTGGCTGGGCTTGCCTCCGGCGACCTCCGGCGACCTCTGGCGACCTCGCCGGACCAGCGATCAGCAACGGTAGATGGCGACAGGCGGTGGTGGACGGTAACCAGGATGACGAAAGGGAAAAGCGAGGGTTCCACCATTTTGATTCTTTTTCTGATTCTCGGACAGAGAATCAATTTTTTTTTTATTCTCAAATATTGTCCAAAATTGTTCCCGGGAACAAAAATTTTACCAAACGTGATTCTCGTCTCAAACTGATTTTGGGAACAAAAAATCAGAATCTGGCACTGTTTGGCACATTACCAAATAGGCCCTAAGTCTATTAAGCTTAGCTTGACTAAGCTCACCAATTCACAATTTATGGCCCAAGTTTTATAATTTGCAACTTTATTTTAAATAGGAGTCACCACAAAGCCAAGGTGGGTTAGCAGCAGGCGTTGCGAGCGGCAATGGGTAGATCGCGACGACAATCAAAGCACCAAGCTCGGTCGTTGTCGGCTCGGGCGGTGGATTGCGGACAGCAGCAACTTGGGCTTGCCATGACGGTGTCGAAGGCTGAATAGTGGCGTCGTCGGCCAGGCGTTACGCGCCGTGACGGGGCTTGATCCCGCGGACCCTTCTCCCTCAGATTTGGTTCTCAAGACCTCCGCCCTCCCCAGATCTCACTCACTCTCTCTCCGTTTGGTTTCAACCACCCTTTGCTCAAATCTAGCCCTCCTTCTCTGGTCGACCTCCCCTCCTTCGATCTCCAGCTTGCTCACTCTCGGTCCTCCTCTGATGTCTCTTGAGGGAAGTCCTCGGAGCTTGTTGCCTTCGATCTCTCTCTCCTCGTGTGTCTGTTGCCTCCCCCCCCCCTCGACGCCCTATTTATAGGCGAGGAGGCCAGTCGACGGAGGTGCTCGGACCGCCAGTCCTTCGTGCTTTGAGCGGGCTCCCCTGGCTGAGCCGACGTCCCAATTGTTGAGGTGGCTCTAGCTAGGCCGCCTCCTCTACCGCATTGAGACGTGTCCCCGTCGTTTGCGCCGCTCCATGTGCATTGCTGTCTCCTCCTCCATCCGACATCGCGAGCGTCCAGCCTCCTCTGCACATGTGTTGCAGAGGCAAAAGGAGGAAGAAGACAAGAAAAAGGGGGCCGGGTCGAGAAGAAGAAAAGAGGGAGTGGGCCTGGGGCTCTTGCGGGGAAGAACAAGAAGAAGGGGCTGGGCTTTATTTATTTATTTATTTATTTATTATTATTATTATTTAATTTATTATTATTATTATTAAAATTATTATTATTATTATTATTATTATTATTATTATTATTAAAGATTATCCGAAAAAAGTGAAAAATAAAGGAATAAAAAAAGGAAATAAAGCTTAATGGATGCAACTAAAAATTAAGGCCTAATTGATGCGAAAATCATTTTTGTTGGGGTCCAATTGGTCCCTAACTTTCTTATGCAATTTAATCCTAAATACTTAGTCAAAATTTAGGTGTCAGCATATAAGCATAGAGAAATAATTTGAAATCGGTTGATTCACTAAAAAAATATATAATATATTTTCCTAAGGTAATCTTATCCTTTTTCTTATGATCTAATACATGATTTGTTAATATTTCGCTAGGAAACATATTGGTTTCATATCTTTAGAGCTATTTTGGCATAATGAACAACGTCTACCCACACACACACACATATATAGATATTATTATTGTTAATACTCTGACAAAAGAATTTACATTTATAGGTTTCTATGATAGAAAATCAAGGGAACGACGCAAATGATCATAATGATGATAGATTTGATTGAACAAACATTTTTTCAGGAAGTGGTACGCTTTCTAATAGCTATGGCCATTACAACAGAGACCTCCACAAGACTCAATGACCACGAATCTTTAACTTTGTTCAGTCGATTTACTTTTAAGACATTTGGAATGCTGGGATGGATGAGTGGAGGGGTGAGGCGAGCCTGGGCTCGTCCCGAGACATCATCTCCATCGCCGTGGGCCACCATTCAAATGAGAATGTATGAGGTATGTTCTGAAAAGATGTAATACTATTATATTTTTATGTATTCATGTTTCGTCTTGGGGACGATAAGGTCTTATTTATAGTATTAGACCTGAAAGTTCAACATTTTTTTTGTGCAACTCTTGACTCGTTTCCTTAATAACTATGATAATCTCGTTGGAAATTTCATTGATATATTTCCCTAGAAAGAGTATTTGAGATTGAGAGCTTTAAATAGGGACATATTTTTACTACCGATTATGCAATGCATTTCCATATACCTCATACCCTTGATGCCAAAAGACAATCGCATAGTATTAAACTTGTGATTCTCATTTCTATATTGGAAATGAACTTTAATTCACAAGCCATATGTAATTAAATATGCCTTTTTAGGAATTTCATAAATATATGAAAATTAGTGTCATGTAGAAAAAGGTAATGTCTTATGGACAGTAAATGTAGAGGTATCAAAATAGGTCTTAGACTCATATTTGACCCATTTAAATCATAAATGGATAGTATATGGTCACTTACATTTTAAATGGGTCATTTACATTTTAAAAAGACTAGTTAAATGGGTTGGACCTAAAACCCCATTTCCAACCCAACTTCTCCTTTAATTTATAATTTTTTTATAAAAATAGAAATTATAATTATTTTTTATATTTCTTTTTCTTTCCTTTTTTTTTTTCTTTCTTATTCCTCCTTCCATAGCTCGTGGCTAGCGACCACCTAGGCGAGGCTCGAGCCTCACCGATCGTTGACGAGGCCAAAGCTTGCCTGGATTTAGCGAGTTGCGAGCTTGCTAGCCTTGGCAAAGCCAAAGCTCACCTAGATATGGCAAGCTACGAGCTCGCCAGCCACAACAGAGCTCAAGTTCACCCAAATCTCACAAGTCGCAAGCTTGCTAGGATCAAGCGAGCTTGGGCTGGTCATCGCCAGCGGAGGAACAAGGGGGAAGAAGAAGGAAGAAGAAGAAGAAAGAAAAGAGAAAAGCAGATAAATAATAAAAAATTAAAATTTTAAAAATAATTAAGAGATCGATTTTTTTTTTTAAATATTTTTTATAGATAGATATCCATATACATATTGGAGAAGTACTTTTAAAGGAAGCTTGATGTTGTCTAGCTCAAAATTCAATCAATATTGAAATAGAAATTCTAAACATTATAATGTAATTTTTAATTTGGTAAATCACAATTAAGAAGTTACGCATTCTCGCATCCTATAAAATCTATTATAAACAAATACTATTTTCATGTCAAAAATTAACTTATCAAACTTTTTCTTATCAAGAATGTGTGTGTGTGTGTCACATAAGAAGTTACGCATTCTCGCATCCTATAAAATCTATTATAAACAAATACTATTTTCATGTCAATAATTAACTTATCAAACTTTTTCTTATCAAGAATTTTGTGTGTGTGTGTGTGTGTGTGTGCTTAAAATGGATTAAATGGGTGGGAGTGGGTTTTCTTAGATTGAGTTAAATATTAATGAATATGGGTTGTGTGTGTGTGTGTGTAGAGCTTAAAATGGATTAAATGGGTGGGAGTGGGTTTTCTTAGATTGAGTTAAATATTAATGAATATGGGTCAAGTCGGGTATGGTATGAGTCGGGTCGAATATTGGTCGTTAAATTTACATTACATGAAAATGGGTCAAAATGGGTTAAGTGGGTTAATATGGGTCTAACCATTTTTGACTTGACCCGACCCAACTCATCCATTTCATGGCCCTAAGTAAATGGGATATATATAGCAACAACAATTAACCACGATCTAGTAATGTCATAATTGTCATTACCTCTTATTGTGTCTCCTTGGAGATTCGTACTTGCTTGCATGTATTTTAAATTTCCACCTAAAAGATATTGAATTTTTTACTTAGTATATGCATGATCTCTTTTAGAGTACCATGACTATAAAAAGTTCAACAAAATAGAAATTGCCGCTTGTGTTTGACTTCGAACATTTTGTGCAGTGGCATCACGAGTTTTGTTATGGACATGATTTTTGAGTTTTATCAGTCATGCTTATGTCGAGACCTCTAACTTAGTGAAATTTTTAGTGTCTTCACAAGCATATACAAGCTCAAGCCCTTTCAAAACATTTATGTGTGTTATTGTGCATTTTGCATTCAAACGACTAGAAACCAAACCAAATGTGCATTAATGTAGACATTGATCGAGATCAAGGGTGATCTTGTTGCAACTTTACTTATCCCTCAAGTGAGCAATATTTTCTCGATACTTGAGAAATAATTTACTTAAGGAGATGTGATTGTGAAATACTTAGATTTTTCTTGTATGCTTTATGATTAAGAATTGGTGCAATGAACAAGGTGGAGATGTTTCCATAGGGTTGAGTGAGGAAGCCATCTGTGCACATCTAAGTTTGCAGCAAAATCAACCCCAACCCTCTACTTCAAAAGAATTTAATGTCGAAGCTGAATCCTATTGTATATGTCCGGTAAGAACCTCTTTACTTACTCAAGAATAGATCAAGATAGAATCAAGGAATGATTTTGTTGTCCTTAAGTAATTGTGTTGGCTAAACTTAAACTATGAGTATGCATATATGCTATCAATTTGTACCTTTTATTTTGCCAGACTAGTTGCAAGATGGCTACATTGTTGAAGATAAGCTTGGAAAGTTGGGATGTGGGCACCACTTTCACTATGGTTGCATTGAGAAATGGCTCATGAGGAGGAAATTTTGTCCACTTTGCAAAAGGAAAGCTATAAAATTATGAATGAGGCATATTTCATCTTTGAAGTAGTTCTTGCCATGGTTTCTAAGGAGATTGATTGAGTTTCATCTAATTTTAATATATTTAACATTGTTTAATATTTAATTGCTTTCTGTCTAACTTTAAGAAGTACATAAAAAGTGATATGGTAGTGTTACGGGCCAGCAGTTTCTTGATAGCAAGATAGCTTGTGTGGCGCCTAGTGAGTCAATAACACTAGACCAGCCTTTCTTCTCTAGTTGTTCCCAATAATAGTGTAGCGAATAGCATCCTCATATCGGATTATACCACACCTAGCTTAGGTTGATCATTCAGTCCATTGAGTGAGAAAGCAAAACACTTTAGGCATCAACAACTAATTCGGCCTGCAATGGCTTCATCAAGAGAGTGGCATAAGCTCCTAACCAATTTGTGCATGGGAGGCCAACTCCACTTTCAGAGCTTAGTAGAGATGTAATCATTCTATCTTAAAACTCCTAGCATGAACCGTCTTAATGTCACTTTCGTAAACCAATTGTATTCATCCCCTTTGCATCACTCGCTCTTCATGCAGTAACCTCAATCTCCACTCATAAGGGTATGTGAGTACGGGAGAATCACAATTCATGACAATAGCATACACTAATAACAATGACGTAATATTAACACCAATAATAATTAGCTAAAACAATAAATGAATTGGTATTGAAGAAAACCATAAAACCTAAGTAGTGAAATACTCCCATATCTATTTTGACAATTAGTAGATATAAATTTTGATGATAATTAATGACAATACAATGTTAACTAGAATAAAAGCCAACTGATTTTTGAGTTACGAACATCATCCCTCAAGATTTTTCAGATAGTGAACACGATTAAAACCTTTATATTTGGTAGGAGATTAAATTTATAGACGCGAAATGAAAATTAAACTATATAGCAGATCTTGGTAATGAAATTGGGATATATGGTGATTAGATAGGACAAAGATGATATCAATTGTATTGACCATAGGTAATCTTGCTCTCTTTTTATTGCGACCTGATCTCGCCGTCATCCCCTCACGAGGAAAGGAAGGGGAAAAGTTGGGTTTAGGGATACTTGACCACGAAAGTTCCCTCACGGTTTTCAACCACAAGAATGTCATCACCTCACCCCCTAAACGAACCTCTTATAAGTTCACTTAATCGTGATCGACAGTTCTGCCAAGCTTGTATCCCGCATGATAGCGGAATGTATCATGACCCTATCTAGACGTTGTAGTATGTCCCTAGCGACAATTTTAAGGTCGAAAGGGATCTGAACATAAAGGTGAGTGTAAATGTATTTTTGTAACAACCATGATAGCCCTCTTGAGATGTACATCCATTTAAGATGGCATCACTTCATCTTTATTGGCTTCACCATCTCAAGTATGCTAAATTACAATTATGAATATTTTCTTAAGGTTCATACTCCTCACGATGAATTCATTTATACAGTTTAGTTGTTTAAGATAACCTTAAATGAGACGGGAGTCGCTGCTAGCCTCGTTTTTTGGGGGTTGGCTAGAAACCCAATTGATTAGGAGTGTTCCCTCGATTCCTATACAATGAGATATCTAGGTTTGGAAACTTGTGTTACGCCAGTAATTATATTAGCACCTTTTCAGTACCTAACAGAATGTTGTATTTACCTAAGATGTCCATGTATTTCTTCTTTAATTTTTCAGGATTGTTTGTTCTAAACTAGGCGATCATGCATGGTTGGTCATTTTCATGATATTCTATTTCTAAGAAAAGTGAAAAGAAAACAATCAATTAAATTGAAATTGCAAGACGGTAAGTAAACAACTAAGGAAAACATTAAATCTATCATTCAACCCTACGAAAGATAAAAAAGAAACACAATTAAAAGAATGAAAAAGAAAAGAACCTGCAACTTGTCGTGGCTTTTATATAGACAATAAGAAACCCGAGACACATGTCGGGGATGAATGATACAAAGATATCATCATATTGGACATCGACCTTTCATCCGTCTTCTCGTCATCTTCGTCTTTGGGATCTTACTTTAAATCTAACCTAAGAACAATAACTATGTACATACAATGAAAAGAAACAAACATTCACTTAAAAACACCAAAAAACACACCAAAGTTACTATCACATGCTTCAACGAGACAAAGTTTAGGATCAATTGAATTTGGGCCTCGGGTCGGCCTTTAGAATTCATGCATAGGTTCTCTATAGACACCTACCCAATTCATTTTATTACTTACAGTCATTATTGATCAGTTGTGTTCTCGCATGGCCAATAAGACTTATAAGCCTCCTAACCAAGCGATCTATGTGATCCTAGGGTTTTTCCTTGATATTATGCATCGGCCCTAGCATGTATCTAGAAACTACATGCATTGTAGGAATTAAACACGCATGCAGGTCTTTTAGATCTTATTTCTTAACCACATGCATTGTCAGAGATTGTTGAAGCACCGTATCAAGTGCTTGGGCAGTGAGCTAGGGTTTGTTCATGAATTACATCCAAGAAGATACAAGTGTTCAAGACAATTAAATCTTACGAGTTTAAGATTTGTTAATTATTTCACGAGATTGAGAGATTATTTCGTGCGAAATTATGGGGCTAAATACTATGTGCGCTATTGGGTGTAATTAAAGTTTGTGAAATACCGATATAGTGTTTGAGTGACTTGAGTGTGTAATTTCCGTCTATTGCTTGATCTATAGTGAATTTGTCAATACTCTTCCTATGAACGTAGGTCTCTATGACCAAACTACATAAATCTCGTGTTCGACATTTTTTTTTCTGTCTATTTAATTGTTTGATCACTTGCTTTCCTCAACATATTTTTCATTGCATCGGGCACAGTGTAGTCAACCACAATCATATTCGGGTGTTCATGAAAGATCAAGGCCAAAATGTTTTCTCTATCTGAAGGTCTATGCACCTTAATCTCTTTTCCACACACCTCTATGGTTTTTCCATCCTCTTTGACCAGCCAAACGACATGGGGATAAGATCGAGTTTTGCAGAATCCACTGCTTTTATAACATCCTTCCCCATTTTGCCCGAACAATTGTTTCACCTGTAGCAACAACAAACATGCAATTTATCCTTCAACTAAGCCCCCAAAAACAAAACAAAAAAAAAAGGGCCAGGAAAATATTGAAAATCTTATTGAGATGTTTCATTAACTTATGATTTAAATTATTTATAACAAAGAAACAAATGCACATACAAAGAGAGGTAGAGATGAGGACATAGCTTCCAAAGTCAATCGCTAATCAAAGGATTTTGCTAAAAAAAAAAAATCTATACATAAGGTCATCTACCTAATTATTATATTATTGTATTACCAGTTGGAATTTGAAAAAAAAATTAATTATTAAAGGAATGCGTTTTAAAAACGATAGGAGGGAAAAATGCATTAAGGAAATAATTCAAATGTAAATAGAATTAAATAAATGGCAACAAAAAAGAAAATTTAAAAGCCCTAAAATAGATAATGACTAGATTGTGCTGCCACTAAATTAATCAACTAATTAATGTATAATCATATAAGCTTATAACTAATTAGGGAAATGAATAGAATACAACAAGCTTGAACTTACCCAATTAGCTTTGATGAAGAAAAATGAATGCACAAAGATATGTTATGAGGTTTATTGCTGGATACATGTGTCAATACATGTGCGAGCAAGTTGTCCCAAAGTAGACCTATCTAAAATGGGTAAAAGAGAGTATATGGTAAAATATCTTTTTTATTTCCCATGAAAAGGTCAATGTGTATGATTTCTTGCATCCATATACTTTTCTTTTCTTCAACAAATTTATTATTGGGGATTTCCTTCCACCAAAATTCATGACGAAAAATAATCATTTTCATATGAACCATTGACAACCATTTTATTTCTAGAAGCTTTTCTTATTCTTTGGCTAAAAGAAGTAGAATTGCATTTTTAATTAGTAAGCTATATCTTGTCAATAATTGAATTGCAATTTTTTTTGTGTCTAAGTCAAAAGTTGGAATAATCACTAAAAAAAATGACATCTTATGTCGTTGATGTAACAATATTGGCATTATATGCTTAACAATAATGAACCAATACAAATTGAGAAAATATAAAATGACAGTTAACAGTTGCCAACAAGAATAATATATAAATAAGTAGATAAAAATTAAGTAATTTTAACGGTATGTACGGTCAGTTAGTAACTAAGTTAAAAGATCCATCAATCGACTATTTTAAGAAATCAAATTAACGAACTTAGATATATCATGTACCAATATGATAACAAGTACATATATAACTTACAAATCTTATACAAGATTCTGGATCTTAATAGTGTCTACATCGGATAAGTAAATTATTACCATTTACGAGGAATGATATTAAAAGGTCTTGCGCTCATTTGGTGGATTACTTTGAGAATCTATGAAAAAATTATGATTAACTAAGGTCAAGCCATTTTAAATATTGTGGGAGAGGGAGAATAGTAGACCAAGAAAATAATTAATTCAATATAACGAGACTAGTTCAAGAATGAAATAAAAATACAAATGTGAGATGGCATTTCAAATTGGGATTTCTTAGCAACTAAAAAGAGATGTCAAATTGAGAAAGCTCTCCAATATGGTAAGTTGGAATTTACTCAATCAAGCATGAGGAAGGATAATATAAATAGAGACAAGTTTTGCACTGCTAACCTATCTTCTTGAAGTTTGTCTTCATTTTGTATCATCTCATCTCTTTGTCATAGTCTATGCGAATTACGTCAAAAAATTCTCTTGAACTCTCACATCGGTCTAGATCTTCCAGGTTATTTTTCATGTGTTCTCTTGCTCTCTTTTTTCCCTTTCATATCCCTTTTTCTCCTTAGCATATGGTATGACATAGGTAGTTTTTCAACTCGTGCACCATGGTGTTTTTTTTTTTCCTCTTTTTTTCAAATGTGAAAAAGACTTTTAAGAGTATGTATACTACATCCATTTTTTCAGATCTTGGATGTTTTTGATAGACGAAGCATATTTCTTCAAGTGATTTTTTATTTTATTTTGTAATCTATATTTTCATTAGGGTATCAACGTTTGTAACGATCTATATGCTTTCTCATTTTTCATGTCAAAGTCTTTTTTGTTGCATTTTACAAATTTTGCTTACAATGATTGAGAGATTGTATGAGAAGTATCAATTTCAAGTGTAAATAATTGCATTTCGAAGCTTAACAATAGATCTAATAGATCATTGTATCATGGAGGGCATGGGATATTTTACTAGCAACCATATTATTTGGATATTATAAAGCCATTTCTTAAACTTGATTGTCAAGACAATCATATGTGTAGGTTCACATCCTAAAATTTATTTCACACGATCAATTCAATTATCAATAGGTGACCTTAGTTCGTCCTCTAGTGAGTATGTGGTTATTTGCTCATTTTTTATCCATACAAATAATTTATTTACATTTCGACCAAAAAAAATAATAAATAATTTATTTACATGTATTTGTCATTTTTTCATGAGTGGCCATTTTTTGTAGGCTAATTTCAATCAAGGTTTACTTCTGGCTAGTGCTTCTCAAATCAAGTATGTATACTATTCTCCTTTTTATTTTTTTGCCATTCCATACAATATTGTATATGTTTAAAAGCTTTAATAAATGGTCATGGGCTGTCTCTGCTTCTATGCTTGTGAAGTTCATTCTAGCCATTTATTATTATTATTATTCTAGCCATTTGCTTGGGGTGGGTGACCTTAGGCAAGGCCTGATGACCCTTGCTCAAATATGGGGGAGGTTGTGCCCTCCCCTAGATTTGGGCCAATAGGCCCTTGTTGGGAGCCACTAAGGCCTCGCTTGGGTCAGTGAGGGCAACCTATGTCAGCCCTTCACGACGATTGTGGTAGTGGCCACTAGTGAGGGCTTCGCCAAGCCATGGGTGAGTTTTTTTTTTTTTTTTTATTTATTTATTTTTTAGCTTTTGATCTTTTTAATTTTTTTTTTGTATTTACAAATTTATAATGCTTTTTTTCTGACGTGGTGCTTGGTAGGTGCCACGTCATTGCCATGTGTCATAAGAAAGTAATAAAATAAGGCACATCAGAATTTTTTTGTTAACTTTGTCTACTTTGATAAGTTTTAAGATTTTATTTACTTTTTATAACTTTCAAGGCTCAATCACACTTTCATTATCAGTTTTAAAACTTTTAATAAACTTATCCATAATATTTATTCTAAATTTTTATCAAAACCTCACTGCTTTTATTGCCTATGAGTCTTATCAAAATTGTCCCTAGTGACCAACTAGAAAATTATCATTTTATTATGATATAAGGTCAACTATAATAATTTTTTTTCAAGCTATTATAAATGATAATTAGGACAGTTTGAAAATTTTTAGATCCCGTTTCCAAAATTTCCAATTTCAATCTCACTATTTGTAAGTTAATTACTTGTCTTACTCATTCTCTAGTGATAAATCAATTAAAAAATGAGTGGGCATCGAAAGAAACTTTTTAGCATTTTGAAATTTTTTTATTGTTTTATATGTACTACGAGCAATTACATTCCTACTCAGCCCTCCAATACTTCGACTAGGAATTCGTCCCTCGACAGAACCAGACTTTTTCGATGTATATACCACTCATTTGGATAGAATACGTATGCCCCCTCTGGTATATTGATTTAAGTTTCATATATAGTTTTATACAAGTTTAACCTTTTTGTTATATGAAAAAGCACCGAAAGAAGGAATTCTACACACCTAGTGGGTTGATTCACCATTTGACAACAAATATAAGCTTTGGTATCCATAAAAAAGGTTTAGTATAAACTTAGAGAAATAATTTGAAATCCGTTCATTCACTAGAAAAAAAAAAGCTAAATATTTTTTCCTGACGTAATCTTATCCTTTTTCTTATGATATGGTCAATGATTTGTTAATATTTCGTCAGGAAACATATTGGGTTCGTATCTTTAGAGCTATTCCGGCATAATGAATAATATGTACCCACACATACATATATATACAGATATTTTATTGTTAATACTCTGACAAAAGAATTTACATTTACAGGTCTCTACAATGGAACGGGGTAATAGCACAATGGATCATAACGATAATGAAACAATTGAACAGAATGTTCTTCTAGAAAGCATTGTGGAAAACTCAGCACGAACACAAGGCTTAGCATCATCAAATCCAACAAGCCAAATTACTTCTGCGACATCCGGAATGCTAAGATGGGCGAGTACAGGGGTAAGGCAAGCTAGAGCTCATCCTCAGATATCATCTCCATCACCGTGGGCCGCTATCCCAATAAGAATCTATGAGGTATGTTTTGAAAAATGCGATATTATTATATATTTGTGTATTCATGTTTCATCTTAGGAACGACGAGGCTGTATTTATAGTGCTAGACTTGAAAACTTGACAGATTTTTTTGTGAAATTCTCAATTTGGTTCCTTAATTAACTACAGTAATCTCGTTGGAAATTTCATCATTATATTTCCTTGAAAAGATTAGCTTTAAATTGAGACTGATTTTTACTACCGATTGTGTGATGCATTTCCATATACCTCATGCTCTTGTTGCCAAAAGATAATCGCAATGTATTAAACTTGTGATTTCTTTTCTATATTGGATATGAGATTTAATTTGCAACCATATCATGATAATATGTAATTAAATATACCTTTTCAAGAATTTCATAAAATATATGAATTTCCGTGTCTAGTAGATAAAGGTAATGTGTTATGGATCTTTCATAGAAATTATTTTTCTTTTGGGCAATGATTAACCACAATCTGGCAATTTCATAATTATTATTACCTCTTATTGTGTCTCCCCAGAGATTCATACTTGCTTGTTATGTGTGTTCATTCAAACAACAAAAAACCAATCCAAACTTGCATTGATGTAGACATTGATCGAGATCAATAGACATCTAGTTGCGACTTTAGTTAGCCCTCGGCGAGCATATTTTCAATACTTGAGAAATAACTTACTTAAGGAGAGGTGATTGTGATATACTTGGGTTTTCCTCATATGCTTCTGATTAAGAATTGGTCCACCTCAACGAACAGGATGGAGATGTTTCCACGGTATTGAGTGATGAAGCTATCTCTACACATCTTAGGTCGCAGCAATATCAACCCCAACCCTCTACTTCGGAAGAATCCAACGTCGGAGCCGAATCCTGTTGTATTTGTCTGGTAAGAACCACATCATTTACCCAAGAACATATCAAGATAGAATTGAGGAACAATTTTGTTGTCCATAAGTAATTGTCTTGGCTAAATTTAAACTAAGAGTATGCATATATGTTACTAAATCGCACCTTTTATTTTGCTGGACTATTTGCAGGATGACTATGTTTTTGAAGATAAGCTTGGACAGTTGGACTGTGGGCATCGCTTTCACTATGTCTGTATTGAGAAATGGCTCATGAGGAGGAACGTTTGTCCACTTTGTAAAAGGAAAGCTATAAAATTATGAATGAGGCATATTTCTTCATTGAAGTAGTTCATGTAATGGTTTTTGAGGAGATTGATTGAGTTTCAATTGAATTTGATATATTTAACATTGTTGAATATCTAATTTCTTTGTGTCTAACTTTAAGGAACTAAATAGAAAGGACTGTGATTGCATGCGCCAATAATAATGATGTAATATTAGCGCTAGTCATAATTAAGTAAAATAACAAATAAATTGGTTTTGAAGAAAACTATGACACCTAAATAGTAATTCTCTTATTTCTGTTTTGACAATGAGAAGATATAAACTTCAATGATAATTAATGACAATATGATGTTAGCTAGAAAAAAAAACAACCAATTTCCGAGTTACAAACACCATACATCGAGATATTTCGGATAATGAACGTGACTAAAACCTTTTATATGTGGTGGGAGATTTAATTTAATAAGAAAAATGAAAATTAGAATGTGTAGGATATCTTGATAATGAAATGGGGATATATATATATATATGGCAATTGATTGGGCAAAGATATATTAGATATATCGGCAGTGGATACTCTCTCTCACTTAAACACACAAGCACACAAAGTTTCTTAATCTTCGAGAAATTTTTTTTCTTTGTGGAAGTTCTTATTTTTACGTTAATGACACCGAATTACTTTTTTTCTCACTACAAAGGGCCATCTCTATTTTAACCAACGCCTTTTTTTGGGGATCCCAAGTGATACAGTTAACTATAGGTAGTACGAATTCATTGATCTACCAACATACACTAAGACAACACACGCTCACATATGTAATAATAGAGAGAAAACACTTTTCTTTTTCATTACATGAAATATGACAAAAAGCTACCCCATACATAGAATAGATCAAATAAGTACCTTGTTAACCCTAAGTGATACTAGAAAACCAAAAGTTACATTGACCAGTAAAGTATTTAGAAAAATAAATAACAACCTAATATAACGCAGAAAAGGGCATACAACTAGAAAAGTGCTCCAAAGCACACCTAATCAATGGAATTCAAGGCCCAAAACATATTATATTTGACCTATAAGAGTCACTTTGTTATGTAAGAACATCAAGATAAAAGAAAATTAGCAAAAATTGTCAATAGGTACATAAATTTTAAGACAAATATAGGCTCATTTGAATATATCTACCACTTGTTATACTCTCCGTTTTGCTAAAATCTTTGTAGGATGCCTATCCTAATCTAGATTGGCTCGGAAAGTTGGATTGCAGCCATTGTTTTTGCCACTGCTGCATTGTAAAATGGCTCAAGGTGAAGATTATTGCCCAATTTGCATAGCGGCAGCTGCAACACTAGCAATATGAATGAGAGAGATCTCAAGAGTTCACATATGATAAATGTCAAATTTATGACAAGATTTATCAACGTTTTTTTTTTTTTTTTTTTTTTTTGCTTTGACAATCTAAGGGATAAATATACTAGAAATGCTAAAAGTTGTGTACTAAACTCACTTTAGTGCCAAAAGTTTTTTTTGGATCACTTAAGTGCCACTTAAAAAAAAAAAATCATTTAAGTGCCAACTCTGGTCTAGGTCATTGGAAATCCAATGTGGCTATATTTTATTAATTTCGCAATCTTATTTGGCTCACTGGCGTGCCTAGTCAACATATAATCCCTAAATAACATCGTCAAAAGGTTATAAATAGTGATCATTTAAGTGCCAACTTTTATTTAAAGTGATCATTTGAATGCCAATTTTTGTTGAAAGTGATATCTTCAGTCCCGGTTATTGTTAAAAAGCAATTACTTCAATGCCAAGTATACCACACAAAAATTCCACGCAGATTGGAGTTTTAAAAAATTTTCCAAGTCATATTATAATTTTAATTATAAATTACATGTAATCAATTTGATTGAAATTTTTCACAATTGACACTTAAGTGATCAGTTTTTCTCCGATTTAGCACTTAGATGAGTTGGCGAAAACTTTTGGCATTAAAGCAAGTGTCATATATAACTTTTGACACTTGTAGTGTACGGGAGCTCAACACCTAGAGTGTCAAAACTTGGCACATGGGACACTTGAGTGGTAAAAGTTCAGAAACATATACTTAAATACAAAAATTGGAGCAAAATTGATAGTTAAGTGTCAATGGTGAGAAAATCCAACCAAAATGTTGATATGGCATTTTTCCAGCAAGGCAAGTGCAAAATAATGGCATTTTGCATGCTGACATGAAAAGAAAAGCCAAAAATTACATCTTTTTACCCTAGATTTGAATTTTAATATAAATATTAATTAAATTAAAGTTAAAACTATTTTTTTAAAAAAAAAAAGGAGAAGCAGATCGCAAAAGACGAAGGCTATGCAAGCCCTCGCTACCCCTCTCTATTGTCGTTGGGAAGGGCCGATGATGGTGGCCAAGGCTAGTAATCCTTGCCAATTGGTGGCGAGGGCCTGCAAGCCCTCACTTGACCAAGCCAAGGGCTGTCACTAGCATGATAACTATTTTATTTCTATTTTAGAACTATTTTTCTATTTCAAACTTGCTTCTGGAATAGAAATCTGTTGACACTTGATTTTTAGTCAACACATCGAAAAAGGTTTAAAAATCGAGATTTAGGCTTTTTTTATTACAATGAAGCCCCATTTCTTAGTCAAAAAGTGTCGTTTTTCATTTTTTTTTTTTGCATTATTATTTTCAAGTAATTTCTAGTTCTTTTTCAAAAAAAAAAAACCCAAAAAGTCAAACTGTTGACTTTCAAGTTGACTTTTTGATCAATCCCGAGTCAAAAGAGTGAGCCCAAGTTCGAACTCGTCAACATTAAGGGTGAGTATGGCTTCACAGTAGAACTTGAGACTTGAGAATCAGACTAGTGAGAAATTACAAGTTCCAAGTTTCAAGATATCCAAGATAGGTTTCAAGTTTCAAAAAAATAAGGAACCTATTTAATTAGTAGGTTCTAGGTTCTTAGTTGGCAAAACTTGAAACTTGAAACCTGGAACCTAGAACCTGGAACCTGTAACCTAAAATTTGAAACAAGTTTTAATGTTTTTCTTGTTCCATGTCGTTTGCTTAAGAATATAATTTGAAAGCACTAATCTGAACTTCCATTTTATGATTGACACTTTTACTTTATTAATGTTCACATTTTTCATGAGTCTAAATGTAAGCTATAGTCAGTGAATTGTAGCAGCAAATGATGGTCATTAAATATTTTAATTTACTGCAATTGTTTAATTAATTATATAGGTGGAATCTGAGTAGACCTTGGAACCGACCCTAGAATCTATGATAGGGTATATTCCAGGTTCGAGGGTATGTAGGATAAGTTTTAGGTTTCAAAAAAGAACCTATTTTAACAAGTAAATTCCAAGTTCCAAGAGAAACCTGTGGAGAACCCGAAACCATTCATCCCTACCTCACTCAAAAGCTTTAAACCTATGAGTTATGGGCCAACTAAGATATATTGATAACTCAACACCACATTAATCCTTCGATGTGGGACTTCTCTAACATAGCTCGCTTGTGTATCCTATCACTATGGTTGGTGCTTCTCTTGGATTTTAGAGTTAGGGAAGAAAAAAGTTGAAGAAACATGTGAAGTGTATTTACTCATTGATATTTTTGTAAGAAGGTTACGTACGTAATGGCTTCGTCACTGTTATTCTTACCAGGGTGATGAAGCCATCTCTTCTCCTTAATTTCCCCAAGAAATCAGGTAACTTGATTATTCGGTCTCAAAAGGAAATTTATTTTGCTGTATATTGAACATTGCAACTAAGTGGGCCTTACATTACATTATTTTACAAGGATAGGACATCCGCCATTTTCATATTACTTCACATTTTTAGTGTCGATAGCTCATAATCTCATTTAAAACGGTCAATTGTGTCGACGCTCATGAAAATCTTGCCGACATTACATAGTAATCAAGTGCAAGACATCAACGTAAATTTTTAATTTTATGATATTATTAAAAATGGTATATAATATTCCGTTGAAACCTGGTATAGAATGTCTCAGAATACAGATTTTTAACTTTATTACGCTTATACAAGTGTTTACTACATCTAATTGTATTCAAGTCGAAAAGGTCCTAAAGCACAAATTTCTGACTTATAACCTATGTAGCACCGACACGGACACGTGACACGTGACACGACACGACACGTCGACACGTCATTTCTAAAAAATAGAGAATTTCGACACATTCCGACACGTTATATATTAAATATATTTTTATATATAATACATAAATAAATCATAATAAAAATAGCCTAGAATTAATTTACACAAAAAATATTAAATAATATCATTCATTATTTTAATTTGTTACAATAATACACAAAACTTAGAGGAAAAAAATTGTTTAAAGAAAAATGTTGAAATTATATTTTAAATTTATTTATTTATCATATATAGCATTTTTTATTACTTCTTTCAGAGTAAAAGACTTTTAAAAAAAATAAAACTGAAAAAAAAAATTGACCCCGTGTGTATATAGTTATATTAATTTTATTACTTCTTTTATTACTTCTTTTGTGTATATATATATTTTGACCCCTCAAGTATTATAAATTTTTAAAATTGACCCCGTGCGTGTCGGAATCGCGTGTCGGAATTCTAGACTCGCATGTCGGAGCGTGTCGAAAAGAGTTGACCACGTGTCGGATTTTTCGACACTCGTTGACCGCGTGTCGGAGCGTGTCGGGACGTGTCGGAGCGTGTCGGAGTGTCGGACACGACACGAAGGCTTCCGGAGAGTGTCCGTACTACATAACTTATAACATGTTGCCCTTATGAAACTAAAAAAGCATAACATGATAAAATAATTTTTGTCTTTTACAAGTTCACAATGTTTAGTCGCATCCAAGTTCAATTGCAATTCTTTTGCGTGTTTTATGATATATTACAAAGGCTCATGGTGTTTCTACGGCGAGCAAGTCCAAAAACATTGTAAAAATGCAATTTTGTATAGTTTATGACGTCGTGACATTTCATAATATATGAAAAGTATGAATCATTTTAATCAAAAGAGGCCACGCTGATTTGGCATAACTATAATGAAAATGTCATAAACAAAATTGAAAGATTCTATAGTACAATAAACTTCCAATCGTTTAATTTCCAAAATTCTTCAGGTTCCCAAAGAGATTTTTGTTGTAACAATTGCACCACTCTTTATTGCAAAGAACAGGAGGTTGCCTTTCACCAATTGCACTGTCCAGGGTTTTCTATTGAAGAAATGATTTAATTCGAGGCTTTATATTACTCCCCGGGATTGCTCAATTGACGAGGGTTGGGCAAAGGCAATCATGAGTTCAAAAGGCAAAATCCACCTCTTGAATTTTCATAGCATGAAACCCTTTTGTATGTTCGACTGTCCAGGTCCAACATTCCCATTTTTGCATCCACCGAGTCGAGCAAGTAAGTCCGATTCTGGACCCGGACTTTCCCTTCGATTTTCGACGCGCTTTAGTACCCGGGGCCAGGTTTCAACTGTGAGCTCAAACATAAGAGACGATATAACACTAGAGACATGTCGGCGTGGTAGAATTTCGTCTTGCTCTCAAGTCTGTAATAGTGATTTCGATCTTCTGCGAGAGCCTTCCTAGCTTCGTCCTCTAGTGTCATCTCAGGCGTTTGTAAGGAAGTATCTGATCTTGCAAGGCGGGAAATCCGAAGACCTCCAATGACAACAAATATATAGAAGAAGATGAAGCTGGTAATTCCCAAAGAAAAAAAAAAAAAAAGAAATCCTCTTCTTGCACCAGTTACATTTCATATGTTAAAACAGACTAGACCGTATAATGAACAAGATCCATCAAAATTAACAAAAAGTTAAAGTGCGCGTGTTACAAGAGTTAATTGTCAACCTAAAACACGACAAGTTAAAATTTAAGATGCTCGGAGAAGGATACACCATGTACACAGAATTAGGACTAAACTACTTAAATAAGTGATGTGTAGAACTTTGATTTAGAACTTGAATCCAAATAAGGGTTAATACCTTGAAATACCACAATTTTATACACATGTGACAAATTTACCACAATTTTTTAATCATAAAAACCTCAAACTGGAATACTTTGTGACAAATTTACCCCATTTAACCATAAAAAATCTCAAACTGGTATATTTGTGAAAAATTTACCCAAAATTAATTCATTCAACCTCCAAAAACCATAAACTAGTATATTTGTGACAAATATACCATCCATTAAATTGGATTAATACTGCAAAAAAATCACAAAAATTGTATAAATGTGATAGACGGAGAGTAAAATCACTAATTGGTTAACTAGTCAACTGTTACATGTCATTCAACTTAATAATTTAACAATAATTTAACAAAAACTAACATAAGATAAATTTATCACAAGTATACCAGTTTTTGGTAAATTTGTCAAAATGTATGAGTTTGGGGTAAAAACCACATGTGTATCAATTTGAGGTTTTTCAAGCTACGTTTGGTAGTCGGGATAAAATTTGAGATAGGATATGATTTATCATATCCTACGTTTGGTGCTCACTCAGGATAGCATAAAGTCAGATATAAGGAAGATATAGACAGGATAAAATTATCGCATGAGGGAGGTGGGATAAAAGTGAATAGGATTTTTAATGTCCATAATATGAAAGTTATTTTTCTTTAATAACAAACTTATTAAATTAACAAAATTAAAATTATATTTCAATATAAATAATATTTGAATTCTAATTTAAGAAATTAAAAAAATTAATTAATCCTATTTTAATTTATATATTCAACTTTAATTCTATCTTATAATAAACATTCAATCTATAAATTAAATATTTATATTTATTATATATTTTAGGTATTTTTGTATTTTAGGTATGTTAGTACGGTTTACTATTTGATAAAATTTTATTAAAGAATGATGAAAAGGGAAAAAAGAAATAATAAAGAAAATAGTATAAAAAGAGGAAAAATTAAATTAAATTAAATTAAATTAAATAATAGTGTTACGAGAGATTTCACCATCTCTGTTTATGAATTTAGGTTCATTTATAATGATATACTGTTTATACATACATACATATATATATATATATATATATATGATGTAAACATATCCAACTTTAATATTGCAATTCACCAAACAATGAACATGATATAAAAAAATCATAGGATTTCATATCCTATCCTATCCAATCTGATCCCGATTAGAAATCCGGACGACCAAACTTAACATCAGGATATTAACCCTTCAAATAATGATTCAAATAAAAAAGAATCCAAAACCTAAAACGAGAGAATGATTAATATCTTCCCGTATCATCCATATATGGTAGTCTATCCATCTCAGGCACATACATAATTCTCGTCGAAGCGAACTTGCTCTCCTGAGAAACACAAAAGCAAAGACACAGGAGGCAACGGAAACATGGATAACCCCGAAGTCAAGGATGAAGCGACAAGAATCCAGCAGGAGATCCTGATCACCGCCCATGACTTGGCCAAGACCAAGTACTATGGCCACGTCGCCGGCCTCTTCCGAGACGACCCGGAGTTCCGAAGTCACCTGGATCGGGTCCTTGGGCCGGACTTGAAGCCAATCCTGATGGTCATTTATGCCCTCGGCAGCCCCGAGTTGAATCACAACTCGCAGTACCAGCTCGCACTCGCGATCCTCCTCAAGCAAGACTTCCCCGACCGGATTGGAGACATCGAGCTGTACGATCCCGTGTTCTCGCCTGCGGACCTCTTGGCCCTGGAGATGCTGGGCCTCCAGGTCCTGCCTGCCAACGAGCACTTCCGGAGGCCTGCCGACAAGCCGACCCTGTTCTTCTTGCCCTATGCGAACATTTGGCACGTGGGCAACTTGCTTGAGGCCAATTGGTGCGCGTCAAGGTCGAACCGGATGATGATTTTCTCAAGCTCATTGTATCCTAGGAACCCGGATCCAGAGCTCACGGATCGATGTTGGCATCAACGAGTGTACACAGGCATACTCAGCAAGTATGCAAGGAGATTCGATATCCCTACCGATTTTCATGGCTATCATCACAACGTCTTTGGCCACCTCTCTTTCAACTTCTTCGACGTGGACCCTAATGTTGATTTGGAGAGCCTCTTGCCAGGTATCTCTGAGTTTCTTAACTCGATTAGCGTACATGTTTCATATCGGCTTCTAATCAATTGGTGCACGGTTTCATTGGTGTTTGTTAGTTTGTCAATGATTGACATTTGAATTCGTTACCGATGTACTGAAGGACTTTATAGAACTTATTCTTGACAAATAACCAACTGCAATTACTGGTGATTATCGAGTGAAACCCACTTGAAATGAGTGCAATTCGTCAACCTAGGATTTATGGAGTCCGAGCATGCTGATTCTGAAACTGTCACACCTAGAACCATCATGAACAAGAATATAGATGACTTCATTCACCTTGTTCGGGAGATTCATATTCTTGAGGATCAACATGTGGATTCTGGATGATTTGGTATGTAAGAGGGCATGTTCATGTGCTTTCAAAGTAGTTTCACCAAAGCAAAACGTTCACCTTTTCTTTTTAATAGCTCAATGAGATTACGATGATTTCTGTAGTCATATTCTGAAATTGCTGATGGACTTGGCCTCCTCCTTGTAGATGATTTTAAGCAAAGGAGAAAAGAGAAGCAGCAGGAATCCGATGATGAGGAGGAGGAGTGCCTCAACAATTACGAGGATCTAAGAAAGTAAGCAACGTGAATCTTAATGTGTTACATGTGAACAGAATCCCTGCACACGAAGGTCCCCTAATCTCTTTCACCCCCACATCTTCGCACGTTTCTGTCCTTGAAAACATAAACAGCAACTTCAATAGATTAGTTCAATTCAGCCTTCACCTGATTTACATACACTCTTGAAAAATGATATGTAGTGCCTTTGTCGCACTGATTCGTATGTCTTGACAAATTGCACATGTGTGAACCGTGTCGGATTGAGATTTCATGCGATTTTATTCATTTAGTGTTTTCAATGGGTGGTTCAGTCAATTGAGCAAGTTCATTGTTTTGAGGAAGAACATTTTCATTTGAAATGTGAATGCGCATGAGATGGAACTTATACATGCAAGATCGATCTTGTGTATATTTGAGCTTGAATTGAGATGATGGAACTATTCATTCCGGTATACCGCAATTCCTAACCGCTTCTAATTTCATGGACACAATTTGCAGCCTCTTGGAGGAGTTCTTTGGGAACAGTTCGAGGAATACGGTCAATTGGAAGCATACCGCTTTCCTCGGGAACACCGCTGCGAGTGGCAGCCGCCTCCCGAAGGTTGGTTGAAGCTGAATTTCAGTGGCAAAGCCCGCGACGGGGTCTCGCCCGCAGGCTGTGGCGGGATCCTCCGCGACGAGTACGAGGACATGATTGCAACGTACAGCTGCAGCCTTGGCGAGCTGGGGGACGCCACGGTGGCGAATGCGGAGGCGCTGAGGATGGGCATGAGGCTGCTGGAGGACGTTCCTGGAGGAGTGAAACAATTGGTCGTGGAAGGGACGGATCTCAGTGTCGTGAGATGGGTCAGCACGTGGCCAGAGCCGCCAGAGAAGGTCAAGGAAGCGGTGGACGACATCCTCGAAGTCGTGGAACGGATCGAGACGGTGATTTATCACGTGTACGAGGAGGCCAACGAGGCCGCGATCGCATTGGCAGAGGAAGGTGCAACCTCGCAAGATCGACGTGTTTGGATTTTCTCCGAGATAAGTGGTGAAATGGGCTAAAAAATTCGCAATGTGATTCGGTTGAGAGAACCAGTGGATTTAGGCCAACCGCTCATGTTTTCAGTGTTATAAGCTCAATTCAGACGTTCACTGCATGTTCTGTCCGCTGACATATGACTTGCTTTCTTGAATAATCTGAGACCCTTCTTTTACCTACCTAACCCACTTTCATTTTCCTTTCCTTGAGCAGCTGACGCAAATTGAATAACGGACGACAGAAAAGAGAGGAGAAGAAGTGGGCAAAAGCAAGAAAGAAAAAGAGGGAAAAACAGTGGAGAGTGCAAGAGAGAGGACAAAAAACACTAGAAGTGCCAAAATTTATGTACACCACTCAAAAGTTTCGCATGAACACTTAAATGTCAAATCATGAAAAAAAAAAAAAGAAACAATCACTTAAGTACTAATCACAAGAAACTCCAATAAAAAATAATACGTGACTTTTATAATTAAAAATTTTTATATGATTTGGCATACTATTTAAAAAATCCAATTCACATGGCATTTCCATGTGGCCCACTGAATTGATCATTTTAAAAAAAATTGGCCCTCAAATTATCACTATTTATAACTTTTAGATGACATTGTTTATGGGGTTATATACCAATTGAGCATGCTAGCAAGCCACATATGATTGAAAAATTAATGAAATATAGCTACATCATATTTACTGTGATGCATCGAAATTGGTATTTAAGTGATTTTTTTTTTTTTTAAGTGGCACTTCAGTGATTCGGAAAAAACCTTTTGCCACTAAAATGAGTGACATACATAATTGTTGGCACTTCTAGGGGGTGCATGACAAACCAAAATTTCTGTTCCAAAAACAATTTCTCTATTTCAAACTTGTTTTTGGAATAGAAATCTGTTTGATAAAATTATTTTATTTTTCTATTTCTGAAATAGATTTTTGTTCCAGAAATATGTTTGGAATATAAATCATAAATAAAAATTTTCTACTTTTCTATTTCTGGAATAGAAATGAGAAATAAAAATTATTCTCATTGTTTGTCCTTACTACGAACTAGTTGTCCATTCGTCGCCGCCAACCACCATCCACTAATGGTCGCCATTGCCGTCTATCAACCGCCGCCACTGACCATCGCCATCATCGCTTGCCATCCACCGCCGTTGTTGGTTGCGGTCACCACCCGCCATCCACCGGTCCGCTGTCCACTATCGCCACTACCACCGTCCGCCGGTCACCGCCATCCGAAAGGGAGAAATTTTAAGTCGTTATCAAACATGTATTTTTGCTTAGAAACTCATCTAGAAATAAAAATAGATTAGGGGGTGCATGACAACATTTCTGTTCCAGAAATAGTTTTTGGAACAGAAATGAATTTTTCTATTTCTATTTCTGGACGAGTTTCTAAGGAAAAAAAATCTGTTTGATAACGATAAAAAATTTCTGTTTCAGAAATAGAAATTCGTTTGATAACTGAATAAAATTTCTATTTCTTAAAACAAATTTTTCTTTTTTTGGAGCAAATGAGATGTACATTCTTACAAATTTCATATGCTTATGAAACCATTGACCCAAATACAAAGTATGATTTTTTTTTTTTAAGTAAAGTCTCCCTTTTTTGCAAAAAAAAAAAATACAAAGTAAGAGATGTTATATCAAATTTTCTAAATTTCACACAAAATTCTTTAGCATCCACATAGATAAGTAATTACAGTCAAACAATATACTTATCAATAGTCTCCATACAATAGAAAAAAAGAGATCAATATGAATTACTCGTGAGCATGATAGAAGGTTCCCAAAATTCTAGTAGAATGAAGGCGGGCAACCATATTCTAATTTCCTTCATGCTAGTGTGTCACATTGATTGCCGCCACGGTTTACGATATCGAGCAATCGCTTTAGAAAGAAACACAAAGAAGTGTATTGGGTAATTTGCGGCAAATTTTACAAAATCGGCGAATTTTATGAAGTGTAACAAGGACCATTACAAATAAGGGAAATCATCAAGTAGAACATCACATTACAAGAATTGAGATAGGAATCATCAAATATAGGTGAAGCGATTCTTTAATGCCCCAAATGAGAAGGAGAAGACCAACAATGAACAACAGCATCGGCATGCACAGCATCCACAGAACCCGAAACAAAAGGGAGTCTTGAAATATCAGCTCTAACAAGAATCAAGTCCCTAAAGCAAATTGAAAGATTTAGCCAAATACAAGACTAGAGAGCTTGATGAGTACAAAATCCCTTCTAGATTTCTTTTTATTGCACCCAAATTAGATGAAGTTGCAACCACCAATTATATGAGATAAGGGTCAAAGCCTCACTCCTTAGGGAAGTTCTCCTCCTTCTTAATGAATTCATAGCATTCCCGGAGCATGTTTTCTGAGTAGTCAAGTGCGACGACAAGGGAAAACAGCCCACTCTTGGCAAAGAGCCTGGTAAATGGACCACTGCCGCAACTAGCATCAATGATATTCCCACCTAGGACGGGCTCAAGATACCCTTTAATCAACTCAAACTGCAATCAAAGTCAGTTGATAAGCAAGTACAGATAAAGAGATTCCAACTAAATGAAACAATTCGCTTGTATTCTTCAAGAAGTATTCAAATAATATGAGCTATAATCAGCAGCAGCAAGACAGTTCACACTCCATTTTCCGTATCAGACAGAGTGACATCTACATTGAGCTAGGCAATTGAAATCAGAAGGCAAGTTATTGGTCATCCTCAACTCATTATGAAGAACATTTTACTGGACCAGAGATGAGATATAGATTAAATTCTACCAGAAAACTCGTTGCTTTTCATGCTCTTTTGGAAATACAATGATTACAGAATCATGAAATAGGAGATTGTCAATAACCTCCTTTTGAGGACCAGGCCATCCTCCCACTGCAGAAAAGCCTTGACGCCAGCCCCTCTCATAGATATATGAGATTAGCGGTAACCTGCAAAGATCAATATGATATACAACCAGTGCTCTTAGGCGTGTAAACATATCATTACTTTCATCCTCAACCAAGAAGAAAATCACTAAGAGCATAACAGAACTTGCAAGACATGAGATCATTGCACTTTTGAAGGTTATCCTACCCAAGTACACGGGTCAGTGGACTCGACTGTTATAGCCCCTGAAAAGGAACAAATACCACAAACCTGAAAAATTCCGTGGCTGGGGCCATGGCTTCAGTATATTCCTTGGCTCCACTTGAGGCCACAACCTCGAGATGAGTTTTGTTGCCTAAATAAGTCTTCTTACAGGTGCTACATAGCAAAGTAGACTCGGACAAAGTATCCCTGCACAAATAATGAAGTCATATGATGACGGAGCCGAGTCGAACAAACCAAATTGAGAGCTTAAGATCCGCCTCAAACTCGACGCGACCAAAGCGCAATGCAGCAGAGCACTCAACAGAGAGAGAAAAAGAAGAGGAATTAGCATGAACCAGAGAAGGGAGGAGAAGGGTAGTTCTGCTTCTTTGCGCACTTCACGGTCGTGGGCCTCGTCGGATGAACTCGAGTGGCTCCGATGTCTGCTGCAGAGGGCTTCTGGATGAGGTGAAGGGGCGGATTCGAGAGCAGCTCGTTGCTGGATGAGAAGAGGGCGCGCGGCATTGCTAAGATCGCGGGGCGATGGCGGCTTTGGTGAGACGGACTTTGGGGCGTTGCTCATATCTGTTGCAGGGCTTCGTTGCATCTGTTGCCGATGCTTTGGGTCGCGGAGAGGGGGTGGACTCGCTCGTCAAGCCCAAATGGAGAAGACGATGATATCTCGAGGAGATTTCGAAGAATTTCTATTTCTGGAATAGAAATCTATTCTAGAAATAGAAAATTACAAAAAGAAATAATTTTATCATGCATCCCCTTAATCTAAAATGTTTTTGTTCATTTTTTCTCTAAAGAGACAGGACTTGGTTTTTGTTGCATTGCATGTTTTAGAGGTCTCGTCGAAAAATGATATCCTTTCGAAGAATCCTGCAAGAATTACAAAAAAGACAAATGTATTTCCATTTGCAAAAACTACTTTATGAAATAAGGCGAGGGACATTTTCATTTTTTCGGTTGTTGAATGAATATATTTACTTTTTCTTGTTTTGGAGCTTGGAATTATGTTCTTGATCCGATCCCACTGAATTGCAAGTTATCCCGATAACGAGAAACTTACGAGTTCTTGATTAAGAGCTTAGAATCTATCAATAAAGGGTTATACTAAGTTACTTCGACCAGAGATTTTCCTCTTTATTACGATTAATTTGTCTCATTCATTCTAAAAGTTATGATTAATTGTCCTAATATTGGTGCGTCATTGGCGTACATAACGAAAAGATAAAAGTGTTGGGTAGAATGACTTTCCATGGTTGAGCCACATCATAATAAAGCTCCATTGCCTCCCACTTCCCTTAACAATAACTAGACATATTTCTTTACATTAATTAAAAAAAACTTAATTATCTCATTTAATCTTACACAACGTTTCTAGAACAATATATCAACATCAATTTGGCATACTTATCGATTTGGATGTAATTTGAATAAGCTTGCAATTTTTAGTGATACAAAAATTGTTTTGAGTAAATGGGCTGCGGGGTACTGGCTTGGATTTTTTCATGGTATCAACTGTTGATATTTCCATAGCTATAGTTGGTGCTTCTCTTGGATTTTGGAGTGGGAAGCAAAAAGTTTAGGAAACATATGCAGTGTATTTACTCATGAGATATTTTTTAAATAAGATTAAGTACGCAATGGTTCGATCACTGTTACTTTTACTAGAGTGATGCTGGCATCTCTACCCCTTAATTTCCCCTTGTAATTGGGTAATTGGACTATTCGGTTTCAAGGGGAAACAGAGTTTGCTATATATTGAACATTACAACTAAGTGGGGTTTTTAGAAAAGCAAAGAAGGTAAATATAATTAAATCGTGAGCCAATAGCTTATATTACTTTATTTTACAAGGATAGGATATCCACAATTTTCATATTACTTCATATTTTTACTAACGATAGGATAGGATATCTTTTCTGAATGTACTTTCTCTTAGCGAGCCTCAAAGTGTATACTGAGTTTACTTGGAATTCAAGAACATATGGAAATTTGGCGTAGTAGAAGCTTGATATCTTCATTTAGGGAGATCTCCAAGAATGAGCTTATGTCCAAACCCATCAACATATTCTGTTGGATCTACCTCCAATTAAAAGTTTAAACCAATGAGTTATGGGCCAACCGTAATATATTAGCTGCTCTATATCACATCAATTCTTTGATGTGGAATTTTTCTAACACAACTCCCTTACGTGTGAGCTTAATGTTAGGTCCGCTCTCCCATATTCAAGCATTCTTCTACATCAACTTTCTACGAGCCCGCATTGCTCACCACAATGCCCACTTACTTGGAAACCGTAACCATGGGTTCTGATACCATTTGTTGGAGCACATAGCAGAAACCCAATACCTTCACTTGGGGAGATCTCCTAAAGGGAGCCTATATCTGAGCTCATCAACATGTCATCTTGGACCCACTTCCACTAAAAAACTTAAGTCAATGAGTTATGAGTTAACTAAAATATAACAACTGTTCTACACCACATTAATTCTCCAACATAAGGAAATTTTTTTTTTAACGCGACCTACTTACACGTGTGCCTTCACATTATTGATAAAAAAAAATGTTGCATATCCTTCGATTTTCCAATCATTTGTTGATGGCCTACTGACAACGGTATGATATTACTAATCATTTTTTCTAGCTAAAGTATACCACAAATGCCAAAACTTAGCACGGGTAGGAGTTTAAGTGTCAAAAGGTACACTTAATGTCATTTAAAAAAAAATGGGACACTTAAGTGCCCACTCCGATGAAGGTAGTCGTAAATCTAACATGGCATATTTTAACAATAAATGTGGTCTATATGGCTTACCGAAATTGTCTACTCAGTAATCAACGTGCAAAACGACGTTGTTTTCCCCAAAAATTGATTTTTAATATAAATATTAATTTAATTCAATTTAATTTAAAATAAAAATAAAAAGCGGAGTGCAAAATTTAGCAAGGGCCTTTATGGCTCTCATCGTCGCCACAACCCCACCATCGTCAGAAAGGGATGGCAACTAGGCCCTAGCTAGTGGTTAGCAACCTTAGCCAACTGCCGGCGAGAGCCTAAGGTCTAGGGCGAAGGCTCATGGCTCTCCCCTAAGATCTGGCAATGGTTGTCCCTTGTCATAGCAAGTGGCTACCCTTGGCCCCTTTAGGTGAGGGCAAGCGACCTTCGTCGAATCTAGGGAAGGAACGTCGCTAGCTATTAGCCAGGGTCCCTGGCCATTGGCGAGGGATCGGCAACCCCCACCAACCTCGCCCCACCATCATCACCTCTTTTCGACAATGGTGGGACAACGGTGGTGGCGAGGGTTGTAGAGGCCCTCAAAGAATGTTGACCCCTCCCTTTTTTCAATTTAGTTTCTTAATTTAATTTAATTAACATTAATATGGAAAATCAATTTTTGGGAGCAAAACGACATCGTTTTAGGACAAACTATCCACATACATAATTTTTTTGAAAAATAATTAACATTGGCAAAAAAAAAAAAAAAGCAACTGAAAATGCAACATCAATATTTTGGGCAAAATTTCTCACCATTAACATTAAAGTGATCCCCGGAGCAGCCATCTACCACCGCCTTCGCCCGTCCAAGCTCTAGCAACTCCACTAGTTCTGTCCCTACTTGTCTCAGCCCTAAGCCAGCACTATCCAACCCTCTCTTGGCCAAAGACAGAAGCCGGACAATGTGGATTTCCAGCCATTGTTTTGGCCCATTTTCAAGGCTTTCCCGATCCCATTTGGCGGTCCTACTTTGGAGTTTCTCGACCCCCTCCGCATCCCCATCATTTTGATCTGAGCAGATCTCTAATCAAGTGAGTTTAAATCACTAATCCTTACTTAGTAAATTAATGACGTTTAAGGATTGATTAGTTTAGGCTAAGTATGGATTAGGTGGATAGTTTGTTTAAATTAGCAATTTAATTAGTTGTTATTGCATATTAGGTGGTTAGAGTAGTATAATTAAAGCCTAGACAAGCTCTGGTATTTATCTAGAGTGGTTTGGAAATTTTCCAGATCCGTTGGCTTTTAATTAGGCTTTACGGGCCTAAATGTGCATTTTTAGTATTTAATAATTAATTTTCGTAATTATTTAATTATTTAATTATTTTTCAGAAATTAGATTGGGATAGCCAATGACTGGAATTTTATGCCGATTGCAATGGTGTAATCTGTTTATTTAATTGACTATTATTTTGTAAAAATTGAATGTGATTTATGATTGGGGCATTTATCCCAAAATTAATTAATTTCAATAATTAATTAGAAAATCACCAAGAGTCGGTTTACAACACCAAAAATGGATTTGTGGATTGTTGAAAGTAGTGTGATTTTAAAAGGTGAAAATATTGTATTTTGGCTAAGACTAACCGTGTACCCACACACGAGTATTTTTATCGAGTATAATTAAAATGGCGAAATTATTAGATGATCAGGATAATATATTATATTAGTATATTTGGTAGCTTATGTCAAGCATGGTGAACATTATTTAGTATACTATATCAGTACATCAGCTATACTATCTATTATCAGCTTAGAGTAAGCAGTCATAAATATGATTGAATTTTATAGATAATATTGATTGAGATGACCGGGGGATGGTCTTGTTGATATGGAATCGACTGAGTCGATTGATTGGTGATTCGATCTAATTGGTTGAAATGATTGAATAATTATTCAAATTTTACTAACCTACAGGAAGAGACTAAGACTAAGGTAAGTCATCTGACTTGTGTTTGTGCTTAAGCAGCTCTTATGGCGTATTTTCTTCCAAATCAAATCTTAGGGGATTGAACTTGCTAAGACATCGTCTCACCCCATTGTGAGATAATATTTCAAGCCCATAGATGACAGCTCCTCTTGAACATTTTGGAAAGCTAAAGAAGGTCACAGAACAAAGGTCTTACATTCCATTGCATAGGAGCCTTAGGGGTTGGACCTATGAGCTGGTGAGGACCACTCCGCTACATGGGAGCCTTAGGGGCTGAACCTATGAGCTGATAAGGTCCATGGTCTAGGTTGATGCGGGCCTACCCAAAAAGGTACCCCACCGATACAGATAATGGTACCGCCAAGCTCAGGATGGCCAGAGAGAGAGACCCATGCCAGAATCTGAGATACCTCTGTATGTGTTAGAGGTTTCTTTTGAGAAAGGCACAACAGATCCTCCTAAAGGCTTGGTCATAGACGCGGTAGACCTGAATCTTGAAGACCCTAGAAGTCCGGTGTACTCGGCTACAAGCTTCAATGTTAGTGAGGACGTGGAGCAAGAGGAAGATTATTAGCTGTTTGAAACCCCCCCCTCCTTGTTTTGTATATATATTAGCTTGGTTGCATATGACTTATTATGATATGTATATATAAACATGGTTTGGTTTTGAAAAATTATGACCCTACTTTCCTATCGCATCTTCTTGTTGTCTAGGATTATTTATTTGCTTTCGTATGCATATTAAAATGAATGGGTTAGCAATGCGTCCTAGAACGTTGCTATTTAATCGATTGTAGAGGGATGGGCACGCTCTCGGAGGATTGGGGCGTGACAGAGAGAAACGAACCCTAGGTTTTTTTTTTTTTAAGGGTTAAACTTGGTTTTCTAACGATTTTTTGAGGGCAAAAAAGGAACTCCACAAAATTTCAGTAATAGAGCCCCACAACATTCATTTCAACATTCTGAAGGCTAACTTTCAACCCAAAGTTTCTTAGGAAATGATTGCCAAACACCCCAAGTTTTCTCCAAGGGGCTTTCAAAATGCTGACCCAACCGCATCCTAATATCATCTTGTATCATCCATATATGGTAGTCTATCCATCTCACGCACATACATAATTATCGTCGAAGCGAACCTGCTCTCCTGAGAAACGCAAACGCAAAGACACAGGAGGCAACGGAAACATGAATAACCCCGAAGTCAAGGACGAAGCAACAAGAATCCAACAAGAGGTCCTGATCACCGCCCACGACTTGGCCGAGACCAAGTACTATGGCCACATCGCCGGCCTCTTCCGAGATGACCCGGAGTTCCGGAGGCACCTTGATCGGGTCCTTGGGCCGGACCCAGAGCCAGTCCTATGGTGATCTATGCCCTTGGCAGCCCTGAGCAGAACCACAACTCGCAGTACCAGCTTGCGCTCGCAATCCTCCTCAAGGGCGACTTCCCCGACCGGATAAGAGACATCGAGCTGTATGATCCCGCGTTCTCGCCTGCCGACTGCCTAGCCCTGGATATGCTGGGCCTCCGGGTCCTGCCTGCCAACGAGCACTTCCGGAGGCCTGCCGACAAGCCGACCCTGTTCTTCTTGCCCTCCGCGAACATTTGGCATGTGGGTAACTTGCTTGAGGCCAATTGGTGCGCGTCCAGGTCGAACCGGATGATGATTCTCTCAAACTCACTGTATCCTGGGAACCCGGATCCGGGGCTCGCAAATCAATGTTGGCATCACCGAGTGTACACAGGCATACTCAGCAAGTATGCAAGGAGATTCGATATCCCAACCGATTTTCATGGCTATCATCGCTACATCTTCGGCTACCTCTCTTTCAACTTCTTCGACGTGGACCCCAATGTTGATTTGGAGAGCCTCTTGCCAGGTATCTCTGAGTTTCTTGACTCAATTATCATAGATGTTTCGTGTCGGCTTCAAATCAATTGGTGCGTGGTTTCATTGGTGTTTGTTAGCTTGTCAATGATTGACATTTGAATTCGTTAATGACATACGGAAGAACTTTATAGAACTTGTTCTTGATAAATAACCAACTGCAATTACCGGTGATCATCGAGTGAAACCCGCTTGAAACACGTCCAATTGGTTGACCAAAGATTTACAGAGTCCGAGCATGCTGATTCTGAAACTGTCACGCCTAGAACCATCATGAACCGGAATTTAAAGGGCCAATTCCATAAAAAAAAAAAAAGCACAAACTTTAGGTGTTATCTTAAATCTGGCCCAAACTTTATTTTGTCTATAAAAAAAAGCACGAACTTTAGGTGTTGTCCCAAATCTTGCCCAAACTTTATTTTGTCTAAAAAAACACAAACTTTCAGTTGTATCCCAAAGTTGGTCCCCCGTTAACCTTTATTCAACAGTCATCCAATGTGGCATTTCCACATCAGCAATAATATCCAACACAACAAAACGATGTTGAATTCAAGTGTTTGGAGGAAGTGTTAGATTTAAGTCTGCCCTCCAATGAGGTGAACTTTACAAATGATTCTCATGGGAAAAATAATTTAGCGGCTTCAGTTCCAGGGGACGAGGCACATAGCTAGGGCCATTAGATCAATTAATAATTGGCAAGCTGTTTGCAATGTCGGAAGCTGGGTTGGAAGCAGAAGATTACATTGCCTTAAAGCGAGATATTAAAAGCGTGTGCATCTTATAGTTAAATAAAGATGTGAAGCCTATTTGTACTAGACTTTATTTTGTCTCAAATAAAGTTTGGCTCAGATTTGAGACAACACCTAAAGTTCGTGCTTTTTTTTTTAGACAAAATAAAATTCGGGTCAAATTTGAGACAATACCTAAAGTTTGTGCTTTTTTTTTTAGACAAAATAAATTTTGGTCAAATTTGAGACAACACCTAAAGTTCGTGATTTTTTATAGAATTGACCCAAATTTAAATGACTTCATTCAGCTTGTTTGGGAGATTCACATATTTAAAAAATGATCAAAGATCACAATGATTTGGTATGTAATAGGGTATTTTCATGTGCTTTCAAAGTAGTTTCATCAAAGCAAAGCGTTCACCTTTTCTTTTAATAGCTTAACGTGATTATTATGATTTCCGTGGTCTTATTCTGAAATTGCTGATGGACTTGACCTCCTTCTCGTAGATGAGTTTAAGCAAAGGAGAAGAGAGCGGCAGCAGGAATCCGATGACGAGGAGGAAGAGTGCCTAAATCACGAGGATCTAAGAAAGTAAGCAACGTCAATCTTAATGTGTTACATGTGAACAGAATCTCTGCACATCAGAGTCTCCTAATCTCTTTCAATCCGACATCTTCTCTTGTTTATGTCCTTGCAAACATAAACAACTTAAATAGATTAGTTCAATTCAGCCTTCACCTAAGTCCAATACCCACTCTTGAAAAATGATCTGCTGTGCCTTCGTCGCTGCCTTTGTCGCACTGAATTCGTATGATTTTAACCATTTAATCACTTCAAAGGTAGGTTCAGTCCATTGAACGAGACTACTCATTGTTTCGAGGAAGAACTTACTCATATGAAATATGAATGATCACGAGATGGAACTTCTACATGCGAGATCAAAGTTGTGTATATTTGAGCTTGGATTGAGATGATGCGAGCTTGATTCATTCCGGTAGACTGCAATTCCTAACCGCTTGTAATTTCATGGACAAAATTTGCAGCATCTCGGAGGAGTTCTTTTGGCGTCAGTTTGAGGACCTCGGTCAATCGAGCGGATACCGCTTTCCGCGGCAACACCGGTGCGAGTGGAAGCCACCTCCCGAAGGTTGGTTGAAGCTGAATTTCTGCGGCAAAGCCCGTGACGGGGTCTCGCCTGCGGGCTGTGGCGGAATCCTCCGCGACGAGTACAAGGACGTGGTCGCAACGTACAGCTGCAGCCTCGGCGAGCTAGCAGACGCCACGGTGGCAAATGCAGAGGCGCTGAGAATGGGCATGAGGCTGCTGGACGACGTTCCTGGAGGAGTGAAACAATTGGTTGTGGAAGGGACGGATCTCAGCGTCGTGAGATGGGCCAGCTCCGGGCCGGAGCCGCCAGAGAAGGTCAGGGAAGCGGTGGACGACATCCTCAGAACCGTGGCACGGATCGAGATGGTGATTTATCACGTTTATGATGAGGCCAACGAGGCCGCGATCGCATTGGCTAAGGAAGGTGCAACCTCGCAAGATCGACGTGTTTGGATTTCCTCCAAAATAAGAGGTAAGATGGGCTAAGTAATCTCGCAAAGCTAATCAATAAGTGACTGGGTTGAGAGAACCAGTGGATTTAAGCCAACCGCTAACCTTTTCAGGGTTGTATAACCTAAATTCAGACGTTCATTACATGTTCTGTCGGTTGACATATGACTTATTTTCTTGAATAAGTTGAGACCCTTGTTTTGCCAACTCAACCCACTTCCATTGTCGTTTCCTTGAGCAGCAAAAGCAAATTGAATAAACAAAGGTGAGTGATTCTAGGTTCTAATCGAGTTCCACCTAGAACCTAGAATATACCCATCAAAATAGGATCTCTAATTTTTTAAACTTGAAACATATCTTACATACCCTAGAACTCAGATCCTACACTGTCACATGTTATGGTGTCAATTTCAAGATCTATCCAATTTTCACCTATACTCTTAATTGAATGATTACAATAGATCATTATATTCAATGATCATCATTTGCTACAATCTGTTAATCATAATTTATATTTCGACATATGAAAATTATTAAATACTAATAAAGTAAAAGTCTTATTCATGTATATAGTTGAAAATGGAAACTCATATTAGTTATTTCATTTTACACACTTATCATTAGATGTCACAGAATGTCATAGGATAGCACGTCAATATAGAACAAGAAAAATACAACAACTTGTGCCAAGTTCCCAATCTAGAACCATGCTCGCCCCTTAAACAAACGACAGAAAAGAGAGAGAAGATGAAGCGGGCAAAAGCAAGAGAGGGAAAGACAAAGGAGATTGGGCTGCAAGAGGAGAGGGGAGAGAGAGAGAGAGAGAGAGAGAGAGAGAGTGGAGGTCGGCTTCGTTGCATTGAGCGCTTCGGAGGTCTTGTCAAGCCGGAATAATATCCTTTTGCAGCACTCGGCAAGAATTAGAAAAAACATTTTTTTCCCTCTTTGCAAGGAGAGAAAAACGGAACAAGACACCATTCCATATGCAAATCTCCAAGGGACATTTTCGTTCTTTCGGTTGTTGAATGAGCAAATTCACTTTTTAGTTGATTTGGAGCTTGGAATCGTGTACTTGATCCGATCCAACTGAAGTGCGAGTTATCCGATGAAGCGGTACATACGAGTTCTTGATTAGGAGCTTAGAATAATCTATCAATATAAAGGGTCATACTAAGTTACTTTGACCGGAGATCTTCCTCTTCACTACAATTAATTTGTCTTATTCATTCTAAAATTTGTGGTTAATTGTCCTAACATTGGTGCATTATTGGCACACTCAACAACAACAACAACAATAATAATAATAATTGAGTAGAACGAGATTTTATGGTTGAGCCACATCATTATAAAGCTCCATTTCCACTTCCCTTAACTTTAATTAGACATTTTTCTTTATATTAATTAGGAAAAAACTTAATCATCTCATTTAATCTTACACATTGTTTCTAGAACAATATATCAACATCAATTTGCTACACTTTTTGATTTGGATGTAATTTAAATAAGCTTGCAATTTTTTGTGGCATGAAAATTGTTCAGAGTAAATGGGATGTGGGGTATCGGCTTGGGTTTTTTCATGGTACCAACTATAGATATTTCGATTGTTACAATCGGTGCTTCTCTTGTATATTGGAGTGGGGTAAGCAAAAAGTTTAGGAAACATATGAAGTGTATTTATTCATGTGATATTTTTTGTAAAAAAGTTAAGTACGCGATGAGTCGGTCACTATTACTTTTACCGGAGTAATGCTGGCATCTCCACCCCTTAATTTCTCCTTCTAATCCAGTGATTGGATTATTCGGTCTCAAGGGGAGTCAAAGTTTGCTATACATTGAACATCACAACTAAGTGGGGTTTTTAAAAAAGCAAAGAAAGTAAATATGATTAATTCATGAGCCAATAGCTTATATTACTTTATTTACAAGTATAGGATATCCACCATTTTCATATTACTTAACATTTTTAGTGTCGGTAGCTCATCATCTCATTTAGAATGATCAATTGTGTTAGCACGTGTCAATATATTGCCAACATAATATAGTACTCAATTGCAAGACGTCAAACATGAACTTTTCATTTTATGGCATATTGAAAATGATATGCAATATTACGTCGAAATCAAGCATAGAACATTGTACAATACAGATTTTTAACTTTATGACGTTTGTGCAAGTGTTTACTACATCGAATTGTATTCAAATCCCAAAGGTTACTGACTTACAAAAATTTGCCCTTTGAAACTAAAAATTCAATAACCGAAGAACTGGGAACCGAACCAGTAGTTTGGGTTTAAGCAAATGTCGCATAGAATTTGTCTCGTTTAGTCAAAATGTGCGCAACTTTGGGTTTGTTGTCTAGTTTGCCATTCTCAACTTCTGCCGATTGCGCTTATATTTTGAATCCAAAAGGCATATCTTTTTCTGAATGTACCTTCTCTAAACTGGCCTCGGAGTTTATGCTGAGTTTAGCTGGAATACAAAGAACATGTGGAGACCGGAACTCTTGGGTTTGCTTGGGTTTATCCAAAGTCCTTAAAGACTAGGAAGACTCTTCTTCTTTAGCTGGAATGCAAAGAACATGTGGAGACCGGAACTCTTGGGTTTGCTTGGGTTTATCCAAAGTCCTTAAAGACTAGGAAGACTTTCTTCTTCTTCTTCTTCTTCTTCTTCTTCTTAAGGCTCAGCCTCGCGGGGCAAGGGCTAGGAGAGCCACCCTCACCAAGGGCCGACAATGCTCCAGATGGCCGGGCAGTGAGGTCGTCACGGCCACCAGCGAGGCTCGGCCTCGAAACTAGCTTAAAGAAGAAGAAGAATAAGAGAAAAAAGAAAAAAAAAAGGAAAAAAGTATAAAATTATTTAAAAATTAAAAGAAATTGATTTGCAACAAAATCAATTAGCACAGTGTAAACGCAATTATATTCCTGAATTAGAAATTTTGGACAGTTACCAAACGGCTTAAAATGTTTAAAATATGTTCCCGAGAACAAAAAAAAAAGAATCATTTATGATCAGAATCTACTCCCGGGAACAAAATCATTACCAAAAGTGCCCTAAAAATAAACGAATTTATTTCCATCATAATAAATTTCTGAAAGAATTACCAAGTGTTAAAAAATTATTGATAATTTGTTACCAACATTTGCTGATGACTTACCAACACTCGTACGAAATTACTAATCTTTATGTCTGGTTTACAAATTATTAACCTGTCTTATCTTCACTAATTTGTTTCTATCTTTTTTGTTAACACCTTAAATTTCCCTTGTCATATATGATTTAGAAATCTCTATTTGAATGACTCAGTTTCCTTCCGATAAATTGACCAACTAGTTTTATGTGGCAACTCTCGCCGGAGTTACATACTAGTGCTTTTTTGTGTTTGAGTTTTAGAGACGGTGATTTAGTTGATTGATTTCGCAAAACTATAAGGTGCTGTTGCTTTTAACTCCGTTTAATTAATAGTAATAATAATTTGAAACTATGATTAAATGATCAACCAAGTTTGTTGTTTCTTTCAATTTCAGGTAATTAGAATTTGGAGCAATTTTGTATAGATGATTGAGGAATGAAGTTCTATAATTTATGTTTTTATGTTATGTGTTTTGAACTTTTTATTTTTTTTACCAAAAAAAGTTTCTTTTATTGTTTATTTTATTTTACGTGTTCATCTTTTTTATGGATTATTGCTATTGATAAATGGGGATTTTGATTGTTATGCTCCTTTTCATTTGCTTAATTAAAATGAAATAAAAACAAACGAAAAAAAAAATGGTCAATTCTCAAGTGGATCATTGAACCAACCTCAAACCAATTAACGGAGTAAGTTCCATGTTTCATAGTATGCAGGGTAGATTTCAGATTTCAAAAATTAAAAAATTTATTCTGACATGGTGGGTTTTAGGTTCTAAGTAGAATTTAGACCAACTCTGGAATCACTTGCCCTTAAAGAATAAGGACTTTGGTTCTTGTTGCTTCGATCGGGATCCTTGTGGATTGCACGGGTACACCGCTATTTTCAATTGGGGTAAACCGCTATTTTCTTATGAAAGGCATTAGCTTTTGGCAGCTGGATCCAGAGGCTAATAGTACGCACGCTTGGAGGAAAATTCTTGAATTTAGAGGCATTCTTAAGCCATTTATTGTAGTTTCTCTTGCGGTGCCTTTCCCATTCTCAAGCCATTTTCCTACGAAAAAGATTGATACAAGAATGTGAACCAGTAGATAGAGGGACGAATATATAGAAGAAGCTAAATAAAAAAAAAAAAAAAAAGGAAAATCCTCTCCTTCCATCTCAGTAACATTTCACAATTCAGAATAGAATAGGCAGCATGTTTTCCAACGAACAAGCTTCCCAACCAAAATTTAGAATACTAATCAAATTTCAAAAAATATATATATGAAAAAATGATAAGAATCTGCACACCAACGTTTACACGTCTTGAAAGTTCAAATGATTTGAATTGATAAAATGTCAAAGTACGTGGGTTGCAAGAATTAATCATCGATCTAGATGCGCCATTCAAAATTTAAAATGTTAAGTGAAGGATGATACATCATGTACACAATATTAGGATTAAAGTTCTTAAATAAGCGATGCGTAGAACTTTCATTTAGAACTTGAATTCAAATAATGATTTAAATAAACCTATGACGTTTCCTACCACCCCCGAAAGAATAAAATTTCAAGGCCAATGGAAATATTGAATAATTAGTCAATGGAAAATGTTTTCATAATAGACAAAAATATTTCAATTCAAAGCCAAGACTACTCATTTGCTATGGAAAATATTCTCGCTGAACCGTGAGTCTGGAAATTCCGGATTAAGCAGTGTAGCGTCCTTTTAGGGTTTTGGGGTCCTTAAAGTTAGAAGTTTGTGATAGTGATGAATATGAAGTATTAAAGGACTTCCTGAGCCTTCGGACGAGGTAAATTACATATTTGCTGGGTCGATCTGTTCTCTGCACTGCACAGGTCTCAGGATCAGTTCTGAACCTGCAAATATGACAAACTGCAAAGTCTTCAAAAGCTTTCCAACCGCAAAATTTCATACTTTTCTGGGTTGGTTTGATAGGTCAAATAGGTGTGTAAAGAACCGGTTTAAATGCAGGGCACGGTCTGACCGTATGGGCTTGATCTTCGATTTCGGGAAAATGTAGGCCTAAGCTTGAAAAGTTGACAACTAATGAATTGAAGTGGACATCTTAAGCAAAAATCCATGGGTGAATCGTTAAAATCAAAGTCGACTTGATTAGGCCATGACAGATGAACATAATGGTCAGTTTAGGATGAAACACAGCACTTAATTCGGAAATTTTACCGACTGTGAAATGATTCCATCTTCTTGCTATGATTGATAGTGTGACATTTTAATGCTTAATTGATGATGTGAATGTTGAGATGATGACTGTTAAATCTAGATCAAGATGTTTTCAATGTGATGTTGGGAGAACCATGACTTCGAACAGGAAGATCTCAGAGAGATCATGCGATTCTATTAGCTTTAGGATTAATCTCACAGTTTGTGTTCTATATTTACTAAGGTATAGATCTAGCTTCTTAGTTTGAATAACCCAAGAGATAGGTTTAGTTTGAATAAGTTCACTTTGACCTAATTCCATGGTTTAGGATTGTCACTTCAAAAAAAAAAAAAATGGTAGTAGTTTAAGCTAAGGCTCCAAGTAAATGGATTAGGAATAGATATCATATCAAGTTAGCTTAGAATAAGCATTATGTTCATATAAATAGATTTTTTGTAGATTAGTTTAGGCTTAATTAGATTTCTTTAGTTTAGGACAAGTATCTAAAATCAAGTTCCATGTGGAATCATTTCCGGGGCTCCAAATAAGGCTATGTAATATTTTTTGCTCGACTTATATCAGGTTATTTTTCTGCACTTTATTCTTATTCATCTTTTCCTATCATTTTGATGTGTTGTCTTGATATTCGTATATAGTTTTTATGTTTTGATTCGTTTAACTTCATTTGTTGATTAAATCACACTTTAGGATTAAGATCAATCAAATAAAGTGCATTATCACTAGGTGGAAATGAACCTTAGGACTCACAACTTGGCAAAGATCACCTAACTCCCCTTAGTTGACAAACAATTGAGTTAAGGTATCAAAAAGGCCACTACTATTAAAAAATAATGTAATCAAGTTCTTGATCTTAGATTTCTGATTACGTAGGAAGTGAGACGTCTTTCTACGTCCTAATTGGTTCCTAATCGAATTAAATAGACTAGCGGTGACTTTAATATAGGATAGAATCTCATTAATAAATCAAATCAAAAGAACTTCCCAACATCACACGGGAAAGGATTTGGGGGAACTTGCATCAAACGAGGGTGAGCACCTCGAACATAAGGGTCGTCCATTCTCACTCGACATTCTACACCTGCATAATCACCATATAAAATATTAAATAAAAATAAAAGTGGTCGAACGATCAAATTCCATGTGACTGTTTAGCTATATAGTTCAACTCCTCTTTCTTCTCTCATTTTCACCTTCATTTATTTCTCCTTATTTATCCTCTCTTGTAAATTCTCAAAAATCTTTAATTTCTATATGTGGTCTTTTTTATTTTTCAAATTCACAATGGGTGGAATTAGCAATAGTAGGGGTGAGCAAATTGAACCGATTGAATCAGACCTCTCGGTCTGATTTTCAATTCTATAAAATTAAAATTGATGAATTTTGAACTGATTCTCGATTTTAGGTGGAATCGTGCGCCAAGAAGTCTGACACAAAGAAAAAAGAGATCATGGAAAGAAGAAGGTTTTCACAAGCGACAAAAGAGAAAAGCAGCTTTGGCGCCTCGCTCTTGTTCTTGCACACGGCCGAAACTAGCGGAACGTCTGGCCAGTCGTAGCCTCCCGTCGCAGCCACCAACCTCCGCCGAGCACCACCTGTGGCCCCAGTGATGTTGTTGCTCTCTGCCCAGTGCCGCCCAATTCTGGTGAAGATCCCTATTGGCCGCACCGACAAGCTTCTTGGCGTTCCCGCATTCCATTCCGACACGCCAGTCCAGCCGCTAGACGTCGAGACCGAAGCTTGTTCTTGCATTTCCTGCCACCACGCTGCCGATCGCCCAAGATTAGCATTGAAAACCTAGCTCTGTCGTGTCCTTCCGACGTCGGCAAAGCCCAACAACAACAGCAAGCAGAATCAAGGGAACGCTTTTCGCCTCCACTAGTCCGCCCGCACCAATTCCGAACGAGGCTTCTTGCTGACTTTGCAGCTCCCAGCATCATCCTCATAGCAGCCGTCATGCTAAGGGTGAGCATGGTCCGGGTTAGTCCAAGCCACCTCCTAACCCTATGACCAACCCATACAGTATCAGTCCTCAATTTTTAGGACCGAGAACTGATCTTATTGAGCCTGGGACCAAGGACCAAACCGACCCAATAGGTTCGATCCGATTCCATGGTCAACTCGAGACCAATTGATAATTTTTTTCGTCTTATTTTTTATACTTCCTAAAAAAGCAAACCTACAAATTAAAATTACACATCCATCAACATTGCGGCATTGTGCAACTAAACTATAAATACCAATACATATTTAGCAAATTTAAGATGATACAATAATAGAAATTTCGTACTTGTTAACCGTTCATCGAGATATAGGACAAGATGGAAAATTCTTGTAATCATCTATCTTTAATATTCATAACACCATATGCAAAAGTGTTTTCCTGCGTTTGATCATGTAGAGTCCACTCAACTAAAAAATAAGCTTCACACCACTTGAATAGCATTTGATCATATAGACTCCATTCAACCAAAAAATGAGCTTCACACAACTTGACTAGCAAATCACCATAGCAACTGTAGTACTACTCTACTCTTCAAAAACTTCTACCATTTGACACAAATTGAAAAGCAAAGTGCAGCTGAAATTCATTAGTAAAATACAATTAAACCATAAAAAGTTCAAAATACGTAATATAAACCATGAATATATAACTTCACATCTTGTTAATTCACTAAAATTTCTAAACACCTGAAAACAAAACAAACAATACATAAATAATACTCAACAAAAGTTTTAAATTGAAATTATTATTAGTGCTATTGATAGAACATCTCAATATAATATAATATAACAGACATTTTACTTAGGTTTGAATACATAAAAGAATTATAAATAATATAATATCATATACATGGTTGGTCCAGGATTGGACTAACCCAAAACTCTTAGAACCAAGGACCAACCCGCACAGTGTTGGTCCTGGAATTTCAGGACCAAGGACCAACCCAGTCCCCTTGGGAACCGAACCAGAATTGGCAGGGTTGGGCCAATCCAAGGTCGGTCCAAGGTCGACCCTAGACCGTTGCTCACCCCTATGTCATGCTTCCAAGTCGCCAACCACCAATTCCATTATCCACTCCGATTCGGACCATCCCGGTTATAGGACCAAATGGTTCGATTCTTGGTTTAGAGAAATGGGAATCAGTCCCATCGGTCCAGTTCCCAATTTCTGGATGAGAACCGGACCGTCCAAAAACCAATCATCCCTAAGTGATAGCTCCCAACCTACTTCCTAAGTGGCTTGCCAATTCCGAAAAATTTTCGCAGGTGAGAGCCCAATGTTTGGAAAATGTTCAACTACAACTCAGTGCACCAAAATAGACATCAATGATGCACTTGTTCAAACTGGCAAAGAAAAAGTGAGGAGAAGTAGGAAGGGGGTGAAACCGCACTATGGCATTTTAAGGACATAAGATGTCCCCCAATCAAAAATATAAGAGTTTAACAAAAGGGTAACTCCAGAAAACCCAGAGGGACTCAAATTACCACAGGTTCCAGCTCTCGTGCATCCCGAGATAGCAATATAAAAAGTTTATTTCTCACCAAACAAAAAATCTTTTTTCTCCCTCATTTGTTCCCTCGAGCTTTAGCAAAGATAGTGGTTCAATGTATAAGCACCCAAACTCCTATCTCATTCCCCATTTTGGTTAAAGGGTTGCTTCACAACAAATGGCGAAGTACTCAACCATCATTCGACTTGATAACCAAGCAAATGAACATGACAAGTTAAATGATAACAGGTAAAATACAACAAATCTAACTAAGGATAGAAACTATATAAAGATAAGCTTACAGGATAGAATCAAACCTATATCAGTAAGATTAATAGCACCTAATCTGCCTTGAGTTCCATATTGGCTTAGCAAACCAACGATGAGTCACCTATAACCGCACTTGCCACCGTCTTTTTTCTGCTTTGTGATTTAGGTTGTGTCCTATTTGTATCATTGTGTTTCCATTTTATCTTTGTGTTGATATAATGCAGAAAATAAAGAGATCAACAGTACCTAATTGACAAATTGTAGGACAAAACTCACAAAACTCCCATTCTTAGTATCTTATTTTATTTTTTTCATGCATAGTTGATTTTACAACCAATGGCTCTCTCGAAAGTATCTAATCCAATAGTGGTGAGAATTCTAATTTTAACATCAGCTACATGTGCATTTAAACATCCATAAAATCATTAATCGAGACCTAGTCAAAAGAATGAACCATACAAGACAAAGCAAAGTGAGGAGCAGAGGGGAAAGCAGATGCGGAAGAATGAGGATTGAACACCTTTAGAGGATACCCAGAGAAGGCTCCTGGAAATTGCTCTGCCATAATCTCCATCGCTACAAGAAATGCCACAACCTACCAAAAACTAGAGAATAATTAGGACAAAATAAGAAAGTGCATAGACGGCTAAAACTGAACATGGATTGTGGGTTCTGTCAACTATTTCCCCGTTTGTTGGGAAATTGCTGCATATAAATTCGAATCTTCGACTGTTTAGTAAAGCCAATCCTTGTATCCTCCAGTAGTTCCCATTACAAATGGAACACCAACATTGCAATACAGCTCAGTGTTACCTTCATAGTAGAAAGAATTTAATTGAACTTATCAAGCAAACAGTGACATATTGCCTCACGCAGTATCCTGTTAAGGTTTGCAAATTTCAAAAAAAATTATTGGATTTCCAAACAATCAGATGATCCTCCCACCCATATATTAATGGAACTTTGAAAAACGAGACCTCTCTTTCGGCAAATAAATTTCTATCAATACTTTCTCTAAAGATGTGTTATTGTTCACTGCATCAAGCATATTCGGATGTTCACAAAAGACCAACACCGAAACGCTTTCTCTATATTAAGATGCGTGCACCTTAATCTCTTTGCCACACACCTCTGTGGTTTTTCCAGCCTCTTTGGCACAGCCAAATGACATTGGGATAAGATTGAGTCTTGCAGAATCCGCTGCATTTATAACAGCCTTCCCCATTTTGCTTGAACAACTATTCACCTACAGCTATCGACTAAGCCAAAAAAAAAAAAAATGGCCAGGAAAATATCGAAAAATTTATTGAGATGTTTCAATAATTTATGATTTAAATTATTTATAATAAAGAAACAAACGCGCATACAAAGAGAGGTAGAGATGAGGAGCATAGCTTCCAAAGTCATTCACTAATCAAAGGATTTTGCCAAAAAAAAATCTATACATGAGGATGAATCTATACATGAGGATGTCTTTTTTTTTTGTAATTATTATATTGTTGTTTTTCTCTTTGGAATGTGAAAAAGAAAAATTACTAGAGGAATGGATTTTAAAAACAACAAGAAGGAAAAAGGCATTAAGGAAAGAATCCAAATGCAAATAGAATTAAATAAATGGCAAGAAAAAGAAAATTCAAGTGCCCTAAAAATAGATAATGATTAGATTGTGCTGCCACAAATTTAGTCAAATAATTAATGTATAATCATATAAGTTCATAGCTAATTAGGGAAATGAATAGAATACAGCAAACCTGAACTGACCCAATTAGCCTTGATGAAGAAAAATGAACACACAAAGATATGTTATGAGGTTTATTATTGGATGTGTGTGTCAATGCATGTGTGAGCAAGTTGTCCCAAAGTAGACCTATCTAAAATCGGCAAAAGAGAGTATATGGTAAAATATCTTGTATTTACCACTAAAAGGCCAATGTGTATAATTTCTTGCATCCATATACTTTTCTTTTCTTCAACAAATTTATTATTGTGGGATTTCCTTCCACCAAAATTCATGAGGATAAATAATTATCTTAATATGAACCATTGACAACCATTTTATTTCTAGAAGTTTTTCCTATTCTTTGGCAAAATTTGGTAGGGTTGCATTGTTAATTAGTAAGCTATATCTCGTCAATAATTGAATTGCATCTTTTTGTGTCTAAGTTGAAATCTGGAATGATCACTAAAAAATGACATCTTATGTCGCTGATGTAACAATATTGGCTTCATATACTTAAAAATAACGGACAAATTCAAATTGAGAGAATATAAAATAACTGTTAACGGTTGCCAACGAGAAAAATATATAAATAAGTAGATGAAAATTAAGTAATTCTAACGGTATGTACAGTCAGTTAGTACCTAAGTTAAAAGATTCATCAATTGACCATTTTAAGAAATCAAATTAACGAACTTAGATATATCACTTACCAATATGATAACAAGTACATATTTTAACTTGCAAATCTCATAGTAGATTCCGGACCTTAATACCATCTGAATCGGATAAGAAAATTGTTACTGTTTACAAGGAATGATATTAAAAGGTCTCGCTCTCTTTTGGTGGATTACTTTGAGAATCTATGAAAAAAATTAAGATTAACCAAGATCAAACCATTCTAAATATTGTGGGAGAGGGAGAATATTAGACCAAGAAAAGAATTAATTCAATAAAACGAGACTATTTCAAGAATGAAATACAAATACAAATGTAAGATGACAATTCGAATTAGGATTTCTTAGCAACTAAAAAGAGATGTCAAATTGAGAAAGCTCTCCAATATGGTAAATTTGAATTTACTCAATCGGGCATGAGGAAGGATAATATAAATAGAGATAAGTTATGCACTACCAACTTGTCTTCTTAAGTTTGTCTTCATTTTGGTATCATCTCATCTTTTCATCTTAGTCTATGCAAATTACATCAAAATTCTCTTGAACTCTCACATCAGTCTAGATCTTCCAGGTTATTTTCACGTGCTTCCCCGATCTTTTTTTTCCCTTTCATATCCTTCTTTCTTCTTAGCATATGGTATGATATAGGTATTTTTTCAACTCGTGCACTATGGTTTTTTTTTTTTTCCTCTTTATTTCAAATGTGAAAAAGAATTTGAAAAGTATGTATACTACATCCATTGTTCAGATCTCGGATGTTTTTGATAGATGAAGCATATTTCTTCAAGTGATTTTTTTATTATTTTTTTAATCTATATTTTCATTAGGGTATCGATGTCTATATGCTTTCTCTTTTTTTGTGTCAAAGTCTTTCTTTTTGCATTTTACAAATTTTGCTTATAATGATAGAGAGATTGTATGAGAAGTATCAATTTCAAGGTAAATAATTGCATTCTAAAGACTAACAACATAATCTAATAGATTGTCGTATCTTAGAGGGTGTAGGATATTTTACTAGCAACCAAATTATTTGGATGTTATAAACCCATTCATTATATTTGATTGTCAAGACAGTCATACGCATAGATTCAAATTCTAAAATTTATTTCACGTGATCAATTCAATGATCAATCGGTGACCTTAGTTTGTTTTCTGGGGAATCAATGATTATTTGCTCACCTTTTTATCTAAATAAATAATTTTTTACATGTACTTATCATTTTTTTCATGAATGGTCATTTCTTGCAGGCTAATTTCCATCAAGGTTTACTTTTGGCTGGTGCTTCTCAAATCAAGTACATATATTCTCTTCCTCTTCTTTTTTTTCCATTCCCTATGGTATTGAATTTGTTTAAAAGCCTTAATAAATGGTTAGGACTATCTGTGCTTCTATGCTTGTAAAGTTCATTCTACCAATTTCGTTTGGTTATTATTAAGGTTCGTTCTAGCAATTTTGCTTTGGGTGGGCAACCTTGGGCGAGGCCAAATGACTCTTGCTTAGATCTGGGGTGAGGGTCACGCCCTTGCCCAGATTTGGGCTAGTAGGCCCTTGTCGAGAGCCACCAAGGCATCGCTTGGGCCGGTGAGGGTGACCTTCGCTGGCCCTTCCCAACGATTTTAGCGGCAGCCACTAGCAAGGGCTTGGCCAAGCCGTGGGTGAATTTGTGTTTTTTTTTTTTATATTAATTTTTTGCTTTTTATTTTTAATCTAATTTTGTATGTATTTATAATTTTTTAACGCTTTTTTCTGATGTGGCACTTAGTAGGCACCACGTCATTGCCACGTGTCTTAAGAAAGTAATAAAATAAGGCATGTAAGCATTTTCCATTAGTTAAAGTGGACGAAATTAATAAAATGACTTGTTTAAACCAATTTGACAAGATTTTATTGCACTTTTTACAACTTTCAAGATTTAATTGCACTTTCATGACTAGTTTTAAAACTTTTAGCAAACTTGTCCCTAATATTTATTCTGCAATTTCTTCAAAACCTCAATGGCTTTATTGTCTATGAGTCTTATCAAAATTGTCCTTAGTGACCAATTAGAAAATTATCACTTTATTACGATATAATGTCAACTACAATAATATCTCTGCAGGCTATTATAAATAAGATAATTAGGTTGGTTTGAAAAATTTTAAATCCCGTTTCCAAAATTTTCGATTTCAATCTCACTATGTGTAAGTCAATTACTTGTCTTACTCATTCTCCTATGATAAATCAACTAAAAGAATGTGCAGGCATTGAAGGAAAATTTATATCATTTGAAATCTTTTTTTCTGGTTTTATGTCTACCGAGAGGGCAATTGCATTCCGACTTAGTCCCTCCAATACTTCGAGTAGGAATTCCTCCCTCAACAGAAACAAACTTTTTCGATGTATATACTACTAATTTGGATATAATACATACAACCCATCTAGTAAATTGATTTATGTTCATATATAGTTTTAATACCAATGCTAAATGGTCATTACACGGTCGATCATACATAGTTTAGCATTTTTTTGTCTATGTAAAATTTTCCAAACGAAGGAATTCTACGCACTTAGTGGATTGATTCACCATTTGACAACAAATGTATGCTTTCGTATCAATAACATCATTAATGTAAGCATAAAGAAATAACATGAAATCCGTTCATTTTCTAGAAAATATTTATATTTTTCCCCGAGGTAATCTCATCCTTTTTTTTCATGATTTAGTACATAATATGTTAATATTTCATCAATAAAACATATTAGGTTCATATTTTTAGAGCTATTCTGGCATAATGAACAGCGTATACCCATGCACATATATATACGAATATTTTTATTATAATTCTCTGACAAAAGAATTTTACATTTACAGGCCTCTACAATGGAAAATGAAAATAACCACACAGTTGGCCAAACCGCAAATGAACAGTCTGAATCAAATGGCCATGTTACAACGGAGAACTCGGTAGGGCAACATGGCCAGGGAAGATTATATATAAACAGTCAATTTACTTCTGCGACATCTAGATTGCCGGGATGGGCGAGTAGAGGGGTGAGGCGAGCTAGACCTCATCCCGAGATATCATCTCCATCACCGTGGGCTACCATCCAATTGAGAACACACGAGGTACGTTCCAAAAAATGTAATATTATTATGTCTGTGTATTCACGTTTCATTCTAGGAACAACGACATCTTATTTATAGTACTAGATTTGAAAACTCAACAAATTTTCGCATAATTCTTAATTTGGTTCCTAAATTAAGTATGATAATCCCATTGGAAATTTCGTCAATGTAATTCCTTGAAAAGAGCATTTGAGATTGAGAGTTTTAAATTGAGACCGATTTTTACTACCAATTATGTGATGCATTTCCACATATAGCATGCTCTTAATGCCAAAAGACAATCGCATTGTATTAAACTTGTGATTCTCATTTCTATATTAGACATGAACTTTTAATTTACACACCATATCAAGGTAATATGTAACTAAGTATACCTTTTTAAATATTGTTTAAAATATATGACACTCTGTGTCATGTAGAAAAAGGAATGTCTTATGCAATGATGATGGATTTTATTTTATTTTTTTGACAATGATTAACCACAACCTAGTAATGTCATAATTGTCATTACCTCTTATTTTGTCTCCTCGGAGATTTGTACCGGCTTGCATGTATTTTAAATTTCCACCTAAATGATAGTCTAGATACTTTCATGAACGATGAAAATATTTTTCATTCATTTATCTTTATAAACAATACATGCAATCGTTTTGAAGAAAATTTTTCCTAAATTATAACTTTCGGCAAACGGTATATACATAATATCTTTTATAGTACTATGAACTATAAAAAGTTCAACTAAAAGAGATTGTTGCTTGTGTATGACTTCAAACATTTGCAGTGGCGTCATGAGTTTTGTAGTGGACATAGAAGTTTTCGAGTAATAATATTTGTTACCCTAACTATTGAATTTTTTTGTGGACGTGATTTTCGAGTTTTATCTCTCATACTAACCAACGTTGAAATGTCTCAATTAGTGAAATTGTTGTAATTCATTTTCATGGGTATATATATGCTCGAGCCCCTTCACTACATTTATGTGTGTTATTGTGTATTTTGCATTCAAACAACTAAAAGCCAATCTAGACGTGCATTGATGTCGAATTGATGTAGAGGGACATCTATTTTTGACTTTAGTTAGCCCTTGAGCAAGCAATATTTTCGATACTTGAGAAATAATTTACTTAAGGAGAGGTAACTATGAAATACTTAGGTTTTCTTCATATGCTTTTGATTAAGAATTGGTCCACCTCAACAAACAGGGTGGAGATGCTTCCATAGGATTGAGTGAGGAAGCCATTTCTACACATCTCAGGTCGCAGCAATATCAACCCCAAACCTCTACTTCGGAAGAATACAATGTTGAAGCCGAATCCTGTTGTATTTGTCTAGTAAGAGCCACTTCATTTACTCAATAAACTATTAAGATAGAATTGAGGAACAATATTGTTGTCCATAAGTAATTGTCCTAGCTAAATTTAAACTATGAGTATGCATATATGTTACTAAATCGTACCTTTTATTTTGCTGGACTATTTGCAGGATGACTTCATTGTTGAAGATAAACTTGGACAGTTGGACTGTGGGCATCGCTTTCACTATGGCTGCATTGAGAAATGGCTCATGAGGAGGAACTTTTGTCCACTTTGTAAAAGGAAAGCAATAAAATTATGAATAACGCATATTTCGTCTTTGAAGTGGTTCATGTAATGGTTTCTATGGAGATTGATTGAGTTTCAACTAAATTTGATATATTTAACATTGTTGAATATGTAATTTCTTTGCGTCTAACTTTAAGGAACTAAATAGAAGGCAACATGATAGCATGCGCCAATAATAGTGACGTAATATCAGCGCCATTAATAATTAACTAAAATAACAAATAAATTGGTCTTGAAGAAAACTATAAAACCTAAGTAGTGAAATACTCCCATGTTTGTTTTGACAATGAGAAGATATAAACTTTGTTGATAATTAATGACAATATGATGTTAACTAGAATAAAAGCCAACCGATTTCTGAGTTACGAACACCATCCGTCAAGATATTTTAGATATGAACGTGATTAAAACCTTTTATATATGGTGGGAGATTTAATTTATATAAGCAAAATGAATATTAGAATAAGTAGGAGATCTTGATAATGAAATGGGGATATATATGGTGATTAGATTAAGATGTATTAGTTATATGGGCAGTGGATACTCTCTCTCACTTAAACACACAAACACACAAATTACATTAATAACATCGAATTATTTTTTTGATTGCTACAAAGGGCCATCTATTTAAAGCAGCACCTTTTTGGGGATCCTAAGTGATACAATTAACTATAGGTAAACACAGATTCTTCGATCTGCCAACATGCACTAAGACAACACTGCTCACTTGCGCACTAACAAAGAGAAATCACTTTTCTTTTTCATTATGTGAAACATGACAAAAAGCTACCTCATACATAGAATAGATCAAATAAGTACCCTGTTAACCCTAAGTGACATTGTAAAACCCAAAAAGTTACATTAACCAGTAAAGCATTTAGAAAGATAAATAAAAGCCTAAAATAGCGCCAAAAAGGGCATAAAACTAGAACAATGCTCGCAAGCATGCCTAATCAATGGAATTCAAGGCCCAAGACATATTGTCTCTGACTTGTCAGAGTCACTTCATTACGTAAAAACATCGAGATAAATGAAGAATGGCAAAAAATTTCGGTCAGTACATAACTTTTAAGACAAATATAGGCTAAATGGAATATATTGACCACTCATTATACTCTCGTTTTTGCTAACATAATTGCAGGATGCCTATCCTGATCAACCCGGAAAGTTGGATTGCGGCCATTGCTTTTGCTACCGCTGCATTGCAAAATGGCTCAAGGTGAAGATTATTGTCCAATTTGCATTGCAGCAGCAGCAGACCTTAGGAAGGGTCACAGCAATCACCGTATAAAGTATTAAATAAAATAAAATTAAAAAAGTGGTCGAACAATCACATTCCATGGGATTGTTTGGCTACATAGTTCAACTCCTCTTTCTTCTCTCATTTTCACCATCATTTGTTTCTCCTTACTTATCCCTCTCTTGTAAATTCTCAAAAATCTCAATTTCTATATATGGTCCTTTTTATTTTTTTGAATTCACAATGATGGAATTAGCAATAGTAGGGGTAAGCAAATAGAACCGATATGTGTAGTTACAAGGTCATCAGTCCGATTTCCAATTCTATAAAACTAGAATAGATGAATTTCAAACTGATTCTCAATTTCAGGTGGAATCGCGCACCAAGAAGTCTGACACAAAGAAAAAGAGTTCGTGGAAAGAATAAGGTTTTCTCAAGCGACAAAAGAGAAAAGCAGCTTTGGCGCCTCGCTCCTGTTCTTGCACACGGCCGAAACTAGCGAAACCTCCGGCCAGTCGTAGCCTCCCGTCGCAGCCACCAACCTCCGCCGGGCACCACCTGTGGCCCTGGTGATGTTGTTGCTCTCTGCCCAGTGCCGCCCAATTCCGGTGAAGATCCCTGTTGGCCGAACCGACGAGCTTCATGGCGTTCCCGCATTCCGTTCCGACACGCCAGTCCAGCATCCAGACGTCGGGACCGAAGTTTGTTCTTGCATTTCCTGCCACCGCGCCACCGATCGCCCGAGATTAGCATTGAGAACCCAGCTCTGTCGTGTCCTTCCGACGTCAGCAAAGCCCAACAACAACAGCAAGCAGAATCAGCGGAACGCTTCTCGCCTCCGCTAGGCCGCCCGCGCCAGTTCCGACGAGGCTCCTTGCTGGCTTTGCAGGTCCCAGAATCGTCTTCACAGTAGCCGTCAAGCTTCCAGGTAGCTAGCCACCGGTTCCATTACCCACTCTGAATCGGACTGGACCAGTTCCAGGACCAAATGGTCCGATTCCTGATTCCAGAGAAATGAGAACCAGTCCCGCCGGTCCAGTTCCCGATTCCTAGATGAGAACTGGACCACCCAATAACTAATCATCCCTAAGTGATAGCACCCAGCCCACTTCCTAAATGGCTTGCCAATTCCAAAATTTTCGTAGGCGAGAGCCCAATGTTTGGAAGATGTTCAAGCCCAATTATCATGGATCTCTCCAATGGTGAGAAGAAGGCTGTATGCCCGGTATGTGCTGCGAAATTATCCTTAAAATCTAGTAATAGGACAGGCCACTTAAAGAGGCACCAACGCAGATACATCTCTGAAATGGCCTAGCCCGGACGGTACTCCACTACCCTTACTGCATCCGGCCATTGAGGTTTGTATATTTCCTTAAAGAAATATTTGTTTGAATCTTAGTGGTACTGTTACGTAGGTGTTTGTTGTGATGAAAAGTTGTATGTCTATTTTTAAAAAATATGAAAAAAAGATAAACCCCCCGGGCATAACGTTCCCAATTCAACTTCTAGCTCCAAATTCCACAGCTTTTAACCATTCTGCTCATTGCATCTATCTTTTGAGAGTCCTTCAACTCCTCCAATGAATATCTCCATTAAATGAGGACAAGAACTAGGGATAGCCTGAATAACATAACACTATCAAAAGTATTACATCTTAATTAGCAGAAAACACAATCTGAACTTTATATTAAATAAAAAAAATAAATAAAAAATAAAAAGCACGACTCTCAAACTAGGACAGCAAGAAAGTACGAAACTGCATATGTTTCGCTTCACTCCAAAAGTCACTCACGATACAAAATACATCACAAGTAAAAACACACACACATACGCACAAACTCCTTGCAAATTATGATCGACCATTGTCGCACATTGTAGTAGAGAAGTCCTCAGACATTGCCACAGTCGAAACCGGAATAATATCTGGAATTGCTGTATGGAGATGGCATGTATCCGTGGCCGAACTCATTGCCATCGTTGTCATGTGAGAAATCAAAGAAGGACGATGATCCTTCCTCTGCTGCTGCCTGGGGCTGATAGGCTGGAGTGGTGTTGTAGTATGATAAAATGCCATCCGGTGGTTGAGATGAAGGGAGCGATTCCATTAATTCTTCCACTGACATCTGCATTCAAGACAATGTCGATCGTATGAAACAAATCATCTTGAGTACTCTGCATTTTTTGTTGTAGAAACAATCTTGAAGTATGAAATGAAAAGAGTCCCACAGATGTTGCTTATACGCTAATGCAAGCATTACTAATTTGGCCATAGGAAACCAATGAGTCTCTGGGACTTTGATATGTTCTATAGGACTGCGGGCTAAATCCAATCCTAAATAAGTTCCAAAAAACAGAATGGGGGTCTTTCACCTCGGGTTGAGCATAAACAACTTCTTGGTTATCAGCAACTTCATTGTGCAGGTTGTCACAGAAGCTCAAGTAGTCCCCTTCTTGATTCATAGGGGTCTCTGATACATTGCTAGTGTCTGTGCAATGGCTGTTTGAATAGCCTCCAGGGCTGATCGTCGGAGCGTGACCCTTCATCAGCTTCTTGTCCTTCTTTTGCTTTATCCGACATAACGCATAAGGCAGCATCTGTATATATATTCATGAACAACAGAGAAACAAACCCTAACTAAAAAAGCATGTCCCAAATGTTATTTATAACCAATTGCGTTGTGCAGATGAATGAAAACCGGAATGTTACCTCATTTTCATCTTGACTGTTGCCCAAACACTTGGACTTTAGGTAATATTCGTGCATGACGAAGTTGGTCCTTTTGCCTTTGGGCATGCGGCCTTCGTAGAACACTAGTGTCTTCCTTATTCCTATCTGTGCCTCAGTGTCCTCGCTCATGATGGTGGGCACCTCGCCGGTCGGTTTCCAGTAACCGGCTTTGGTTGTCCGGTTGGAGCGGTTGCTGTTCAAGTACTTGCGCTTCAAGTGACAAAAGAAAAACAGCTCCTTACCACTGAACATGTGACCGAACAGGGAGGGCAATTGCCAAGGTTCGAATTCCAGTACATCAATCTCCGGTATCATGTCGTAGTGGCGTCCGTCGGGCTGTCCGAGAATCTTGGGCTTCAAGTAGTCCAACAGAAGCTCCTCATCAGTGGCCTGGAATCTGAATCCGGGCGGGAGTGACTGTGTTACTTCTGAGATTGTGTTCTGCATCTGGATAACCAAATTGTGCAAGCATAGAGAGGAAGATCGAGACAAAAGGACTCAGATTTTGTGGGTGGATTCGAAGTGAGGCAGGATTAACTTTGGCCAAGGGTGTGGAATGTATAGTGTAGAATCGTGCGTTGACTCGTTGACTGACCTAGCTTGATTCTCACGTCTGCTTTGTCTTTGCGGTCTTCCCTTTCGTTCACAGGTGACGTGCCTCGATTGGTTGAGAACAGTAAAACCACACTAGTCAATCTTCCCTGTATCCCGTTCATTTTGTTTTGCAAAAAAAAATGATTTGAATGACATTTTTTTTAAAATATCGCTTATATCTTTATTAAATTAATTGAAGAAAAATTATTTTTATCGTTCGCGAAACTAATTGGATATAAATTATTGTCGATAATAAAAAATTTTGTATTGGCTCATTATTTCAATCAATATAAGTAGTTATTTTTAGAAAAATGTTTTCTAAATCATTTACTTTTCATAAAACAAACGGAGCTAAATATTTCTTTACCATACATTTTATAGTTTTATTGCCCGACCCCATGCGTAATCAAGAACATTCCTATGAAATGCCAAAGTCTAATAATTCTCTCTATCTCGGCATGCATGAATCTTTTTCTCGACCCATAAATGAAAGGGACTAGGGAAATTTTACTGTGGGATTTTATGATTTGTCTCTAACAATAAAGATAACGGAAATCAGTTGTCAACTTTTTAGAGTGGGGATTGATCCAACCAGGACACCACCAATGAGAGGTATCCCAACTTGCATGCATGAACATATGCTTGATTTAGGGTGTTTTTATTTCACTGAAAATTTCGTAATATCAGAAATTTATTTTCAAGGAAAAGGGTAGTTTTCATTTGTTCGGTACTTTAGAGAGAGTGAAATCCTTCTTGCTAGAAAGGGAAGTCGTTTTCTTCCAATCTAAACTTATTGTTTTCAATACATGAAAAATGTTATCTATAAATCGATTAGTTTTTCCTGTGTGGGTTTGTGTTCCATCAATCAAGGAATTTCAGCCTATGGTCTGAGCTTCAGCAAAGAGTAGCTTTGTTATTTAATTGGTCCTATCGTGGGAAAGCAATGTTGATAGGTGCTTTAGTGGAAAAACAAAGCTGCACAACTTTAATGATTGAGAATAGACCATCGGTGTCCTCATCGAATAAGTAACTTCAAGAGGAGTGCCATGCGATGACACTTTCACTTTCCATAGTGGCTCCCTTTTGCTTACCTTTTGTTTATGATTTTCTAAAACATGTAATTTAAACGTAATGAAAAAAGTCGGGTAGAATGGAATTTTGTGCTTGAGCCACATCGTCATAGGGTTTCATGGCACCCCACTTTTTTCGACATTAACAAGAAGGGGGAAAATAAAGCACTTAATCATTTCATTTAATCTAATGTAACGTTTCTAGAACAATAAATTGACATAGATTTGCCTTGCTTGTTAATTTGGATGTAATTTGATATATAAGCCAATAGATGTAATCTCACCAATCGAAAAAAAAAAAAAATTCTCTCATGTATTGTTGAGGTATGATGTTTTTATTGATTATTAAGTAAGAGTTATGAAATTGAAGAAAACTGTACAAAAAGTCCTAAACTTATTTTATGGCGGCCAATATAGTCACAAACTTTCTAATTTGACATATTTAGTTTTAAATTTTTTGACAACTTTCTAATGTAACCCTTTTAGTCAATTTTGATCAAAAAGAGCCAATTTGCCGACTATCATACTTGGCACAGGTGGCAACTGACATTGACAAACAATGTTGTTTTGCAATATTTTTTAATTTTATTAATTTTAACTTTTTTTCCTTTTCTTTTTGCTTATTTGCCTCTCTTCCTTCTACCGATCATCAAGACGTTGGCGATGATTGGCAAGGGCTAGCGTCAGCCATTGGCAAGGCTTGACTGTGACCGGTGAAGGTCGCTAGCCCTCACTTGTGGCCAGGGATATCCTCAAATGCCCAGTCTTTCTCACCGGCCCTCACTTGTTCGCGCATCAATAATTATTGGAGCACAATGATTCATCTCGCCGACCCTCACTTTGTAGCCAGGGTTATCCTCAAATGATCAATTTTTCTCATGGGCCCTCAAATCTTCACACATCAATAATATTTACAGGACATGGTTCATACTCGTGAAGAGAGTGCACTATTGCGGCGTTTGGAACCTAAATATTCAATGGATAAGACAAACACATTCATCATTCAAGCAACCTGTTTGGGTCGGACTCCTAATCTTTAATCACATAAAGAATGTGGAGAAATTTAATGGCCTGAGAGTGATTCTCATCTGCTAATCTCAATCAATCGCCCAATTACACCACAACATAAAAATTTCTACAATTTCTCATACATAAAAGAGCCGATTAGCATGTTGGTTAGTTAACATAAAAACCGCTTTCACAATGTTACAATACTCATCATAAAAATTATAATCGTATAGACCCATACAATTCCTGTAAAGTATGTATTTGCTTCTTATTCCTAAAGACTCATTATCCTATTGAAAAAGAATGGAAAAGTTTCTTTTTTAACTTAAGTGGCATTTTGGATCTTATATTAGGCACCCAACAGCTAACTCATTTGATCAAGGAAGCAATGGCCAGGCAATTATCAGCCATACGGCTAAGCTTATTATCCCGGCTGGCCATCGGGGAGCGCCTCCCGGAGAACTCATCCTCGCACGTCTCATAGTCCGTCACCGCCACGCTCAGCATGGCGTTTACGGTCCCTATTTCCCAGTCAGGATCGCATCCATCGCAGCCTGGTAGTTGTCCGGCGTATCGCTGTAGTTGTCATGGCAGTCCTTGAGGATCATCAAGGTCTTGGCGTCCGCGCGCGATGTCTCGATGAACCTACCTAGCACCATCATCGCGAGCTTGGTCTCCGCGGTCGCCGCCTTGATGGCCGCATGGAGCAGCACAATGGGCCCCGCCAGCAGCGCGCTCCTGACCAGGAATGGGGTGAGGGTGGAGATGCAGAGGGCGGGGTAATCAGTCATGTCGCACACCTTTTTTAGCGCGAGGTTGGCCGCTCCGGCCTGTATTGGGCCGCCCCTATGCATAGTAGTGGCCTCTCCATGGTTGATGGAGGATTGGCATTGTGAAGGAGCCGCCGCCGAGGGTGGAGGAGGAATCGATTCTGGCAAAAGAGATGATTTGTGATATGGGGACGCATTGGAGTGGGAAGAGAGTCGGGCAACAGAGATGGCTCGACCTGTGGGATTTGCGGAGGAGTGGCCGTGGATGGTGGAGGAGGAATCGATTCCGGTGATGGAGACGGTTGGTGCTATGGGGAGGCATTGGAGTTCAGAGGAGAGCCGGATGACAGAGATGATACAACAGGTGTGGCGTCGCAAGGGACGCAGATTGCTCCCGGCAGGGTTGAGCAAAACGAAAGAGAAGGACATTGTGAGAAGGATTCTAATGTTCTTGTATTCCATTAGTTGCCGCTTTAGTTTTGCGCCGTTCAACCGTTTTGGAAGGAGGATAGGAGGGGAAGAAAATGGAGCATAAGAGATTGCAGAGATTAGATTTCCATCTTGCTCCCCTAAAGAAGTAGCTGAGCATGAATACCGGACGAGAAGGAACGTATCAGCCTCAGGTTTTTTGAGATATTACAGCCTCATTCCTCGCAGACTAACAATGGTGTTCATGTATACGGCTTGTGTGCATTAGTCCAAGGATATAGCTACTAAAATTAACCGAAGTGCACGTGATGAAATACCAAGATTATCCATTTTAAGACCAATGCATGTCGGTTCCCCCTAGCAGAACGTTGCTTGGCTACTTGGTCTTTATATCTAGGCTAAGTCAAACAAGTGAGTCAGGCCACGGGTTTGAGGGCAACTTGTTGCCCGAGCCGGCTCCTAGTCAATAAGATGACATAAATTTTCGGTCTCACCCGAGCTAGCAAATTGCTGCCAGGCTCGTGATCAACTCTGTGCACACGGCCTCTTTCAATACTAAAAGCAAGACATCCGGTATGCAACTTCACCGCAACAGTTAAACTACGAAGCCTCCAAGACCCGCTAGCAACATGTGCAAACAAGATACAGAGCATGGTGCCAGTACAGCAGTCACCTGCTCTAACTGCAGGTTAGTGCTGTGCAGGATCACCTATTCATGTCATTTCATTTGATTAAATGAATGGTTCAAGTCCATTAAATTTTCATAAAGAGCAGAACTTGCGCAATTTTCCCTCCTCAAAGTTACTTCTTTAGTCCATTTGAAAAATCCCTCTCATCACTGTATATACATAGATACACATAATTCAGAGCTGAGAAAGGATTAAGGTACTCAGACAAATCAAACACCTTCTTGTGATTAGAACTAAAAATAAGATGAGAAGCCACAGAAAGCAACTCCGAGATTATAACCAAGAGTTACACAGCCAACACCCAAAGTGCCCAAGATCAAACTTATTTCGGTCCGACAAGTTTACTTTGCAGAAACTCAAGAATGACATGTACACAGAACCATGAAATTCTTACAACTTTGCCGCAGCATCGAAACAGCACAACTTACTTTCCATGCTTTCCATCCTGTATATCCTCAACGAGTAGGGACCTAATCAGCTAGAGAATGCAGATGAATTTATTTCTTGATCAAACACTGGAGAGTATGCAAACCGATTAGGTCTCATGTTCTGTGCTCCTCACGACGGTCACAGGGCAAGATCCATTGTTCACAACATGGTTGCTCACACTCCCTAGTATGGCCCCCCGCCAGCACAACAGACAAACTGCATCAGTCTTTTCAGCAAAACATTCAAAGAGAGGACGAGAAGCAGATCAATTGCACAATCAACTTGAGGCCACTTAATCTATAAGGGAAAATCAGATGCTGCATCTTCCCCGTAAAATAATTCTTCTTACGGGCAAATCAAGAATAATTAGCACTGTTCATCAGGAAAATTTTCTCTTGTTCTACGAGAATGATGTTAGAAAGTAAATGTTTTTAACAAAATCGTGGTAGCAAACAGAGTAAGGCAGTAAATACTGATTGATGACACCTGCACTCCGTTCCTTGCCTGCATCGTGCTTCGTTTTGTCAAGACGTGTCATTAGTAGAATGAAATTTTGCAGCATCATTATCGAGTTCAGGCCAATTGATTGAGCCATAATGCGAAAGTAACCATTTTTATCCTAGCACGTATTGGTGCACATGCCAATGCATATTCAACTGCACCAAGGGCTATGAGTTGAATGCAATCAAATTGTTACCTCTTCAGCTTGCCGAGGCCCCTGTTTCCAATTATGAGGCAGCTCAGAGCGATTTTGTTGGTTGCTTCACTGTCTTCTCGCGAGCATCTCCCCAGTAGATCTTCATAACCACCGCAACCTGCACAAATAGTCATTGAATCAATCGTCTCTTTCTATAAGACAGATATACAGCTTATGCAAAAAATGCGAGGTCAGATTATAATTCTGCATCCAGAATTTTACCTCCTTCTGCCCAGCGATAGTGCTGACGATGTCAATCGTCTCTGGGTCGGGCTTCACCCCCGTATTTCTTCATGATAATGGGATCAGAGAGCTCATTCAGAGGGATAAGACCTGCCCAAGAAACAAAATGAGTGAATCCCGAACGACAGACACCCGCACGCAGAAATCAATGAGCTAAACTAATCCAAAAAGATGGTAGATTCAAGAAACAGAACATTTCTCAAGATAAAGACTCCTTTTTTAAGAACTGAACTTATTTCCCATGGAAATCCAGATGTCATAACCAAGAACACATAAACAATCATCAACTTATCCGGGAAAGGAACTTCAGAACAAACAGCCATGATAATTGCTAACAAAAACGAACAAAAAGCCACTAAAAAACGAAAAACCCACAATTAAAAAAAAGCAGAGTGTATTCTTATACATGATCTCTATCCAATCTATCTTCTCTCTCACTTTCTTGAAAATCATACGAAACAAGAAATGAGAGCATTCTAGTAAGCAAGTAAATGAAACAAGGGCCGCTGCGTCTCTTTCAGCCAGAACGATTGCCTAAGTGGAAATTCCTGCACAAAGAGATGACAATGAACTCGCGACGCCATTATCTGCTGTTAACATCGATCAACTTCTGATCATGAAATTGCCAAGACACGGATGTGCAACATCCGTCTTGACACTTAACTTGTGCACAAAGCAACAGAAACTTGAAACCACAAAAGAAAAGAGGAGCTTAACATAATGTGATGATAAAGCAGACTCATTTGTGCCCGTGTGGGTGCTAGTTATGGTGGAGGAAGAACAACAATGCAGAGAACAGCATCCAGATGAATATCATGAATAGGACGATAATGGCCACGGCAATGAGTGTGCACGGCTTCCTTGCTAGTTGATCAGTCTACTGGTCGCACTTCGATGGCCTACACCTTTTCCTGTTGATGTACTCGTTCATCTGTATGCAGAGCTCTTCGTAGTGGAAATCCTCTAATTTTGCATCCTTGCACAGATTGCCGAACAGTTCGACAACCTTTTTGTTGCTGTCCAAGTAGTTTGATACTATACGCTGTTCACAGAACAGCTTCTCGTCCTTCTCCGAGGACAACAGTTTGTGAACGAGATAAGCGGAAGAAGTCACGCACTGCACGGCGATGCACCGACGTTTTTCAAGGGCGATTAGGTTCCTCAAAAGGGTCTCGGTGCTCTGATTGATTCTCAGAGGCAGCACATGGAGGAAACCTTGGCTAAATTCGATGCGTAACACCCTTCTAGTCGCCAATCTTTTGAACTTGATTCCGGCAGCCTGAAGTTCGACCACACTCTTATTCAGACCTTTTGGTGTTGGTGCATCTTTCTTTGTGTAATTCACCGGTATCAACCAGTGGTGGATTAAGTCGAGCAAATGATGAGATTCTTCGCTGAGCTTTTCTTGGATATGTTCCTGTTCTCCAGGGATCATACTCTTGAAGAACCGGAAGGCAAGATCAATTAGAGAATGTGTGGACTGTTGCAGAATTAACACAATCACAATCACTGAAGAATAAACAGAGGAATCTGATTCTCCAGCAGCACCGGATCACGCCTCATGTCATAGAGTTTCCCCAGAGTGCAAAAGAGAGGATCATTCCTACGTTGGAGGCTCCTGTTCGAGCGCTTGATGAAGAGTTCAATGATGAAACAACCGTTGACAAGCATCATTTCAATGAAGTCGTTGCTAGTGAGGCTGAGATCTCCTTCATAGGACAGACGTGCTCGGTTCTCCAGCTCTTGGAGTGATTTGACACACTTATCCAAGGTCAATCCTATGTCAGGATTTCGGTTTATGAGTGTAAATGAGTAGCGCAACTTGTCATTCTCCATATCCCTGAGAGCCGGGCTGCCCTGGTGATAAGGTCCGATAGAGTCCAATGCCAGGAAGTAGTGCCTCTCATTTACCCTGCGCAGTTGCTCTGGCACACTGCAGATATTAACTGAGGATGAAGCGTCTTCCATCCTTTTCCGAATGATATACACGAGTCCATCATCAGTGCGAGAAATTTCGGACCGAAACATTGGTCACCAGCCATTGACTGTGCCTGCATTTGATTAAGCTATTTCAATAATCCACTGGAGGAGCTATTTCCACACGGTTAGATTTGAGCTATATGTTCTTCTCAGCAAGTGTTGTCTGAAGGACCCAACACATTCATCTGTTAGGATCGAACGAGGCAACGGGGCATGTCAAATAAATCTATACATGCTACCATTAAGTGGGAGAAATAAAAGCAGCTGGTTGCACCACATCTAATTTAATGCGTCTGTTTAAGGCCTTATGCCTTAAGCAGAGGTATAAAATCTAATTAGTTAGGTTAAGTACTCTGGATTATCGTATGCAGAAGAACTGGCTCAATAGTTCCTTCAAATCATATCGATTATCAATACCACTGCATAATCCATAAATCTACCGAAGCCCCAACTACAATGCATGATGCAGCAAAGTACCAAGATTACCACATTAGAGTTACAGCAAAGCCAAAAAAAAAACCGGCATTTGCCATTGGCAAATGAATAGCAGTAAAATCAATAAAACTATTTTCACAATATGATGTCAACTAGTTCATTAACATCATGGATATCATAAAATGGCCTGAGAGCGAATAGAAAATGCTTCACGTGATGGAGCTTGAAACTAGAAACCAAACGCCTGAACTGAAACTCAAAGCCATAATCACCTCAAATCAACTGAAGGAACAGTTGAAGCCGCTTTGCAGAAATAATTCACCACACAACAGTCAGATCTGATTTGGTGGACACGTCATGTTATGCCCTGCGTGAAATTCGAGGAGCTGTTGTCCCGAAATAGCTTCAGGATAGAGGTAAAATCGAGGAGATTAATATGCAAGATTACCGTGAAAAATGCTCAAAGACGGGTAGGAATCAAAGGTAATTTGAGTAGATTGATTTAGACAAACAAGAAGGAACCACTAATCCCTTCTGAAAAGTTTCTCGGAAGCAACAAGAATGTAACTTATTCAATTTAAAAGTATCCGATTACTTAGAGGAGAATTCAAGAACTAATGTGTTGATTTGTTAAAGCAAAGAATGTAGAAATTGGAATGGGATCTCATTGGCACAATTGCAGATATGAGAAATGAACAAATCTGGCATAACATGTCTCAAGGCTGCAATTGATACCAATACCGTACCACAGCTTGCTGTGACTCAAAGCCAAGAACATTTCACAGTGACCAGACAGAAAGAAGTCACAGTTATTTGCCTCTTTTCAGTAAGTAGGATGCTTTATAAATAAAAAGCTGGCTCGAATCAAACATGCTTTGCCCCTTCAAATGATAAGACCAGCTTGCTATGTGGAACTGCAAGTTTTTGCAACTAAAACCCATCCAAGAATTGGATTTTTTTGTATTCCTCTGGCAGGATTATTATTAGACCTTAACAATCTGATTATTCTCTTTGAAAAGAGTGTTATTTACACCCATTGGACTTTGCATCTTCAGTAGAATGCTACATCTGCTAACTAAGGTTAAAGAAACTAAATTGCGAGTGCTAAAGGGTTCGACAAATCCAAATAATGACCTTCAACGAGCTTTGTCTGTTCTAATCACATAACTTTCATTTGGCTTTATAGTTTGGATTAAGACTCAATCCACCAAGATTATAAGGAACTTAAGTTTGATTCACCTAGCACTCACATAGAAAAGGCTCATGAGCATGGATTCAATGAAGTTCCAGTTACAGAAAATATACGTTCATCAGGGAAGGACCACCAAATCAGACATTGGAGCATACACATCACCTCTCTCTCCCTCTCTATATCTATGCCCTCATATCAGAGGTTGTCAACACTCTACGGCCATAGGTCAAAGAGAGAATACACAAGACAGAGTGACGATAGTGGTTGTTTTGGTCGTGGTGGTGGCTTTTGGCAGCGTGCTGGAGTGGACCAATGGCAGCTGCAACAGTGATGTTCTGCAGTGACTGCATGGTGTTGAGAGAGGTGACTTTGAGAGCTTGTGCATATTAGACAGTTTTCTTGTGGTTCATGAGTATCTAGACTAAAGTAGGGAAACATATGCTCATGACCCATTAACTACAAAGCAGTTTGGAGCAAAGAACAGCTCACGCACGTAAGTTTGGGCTGACCTTGGATGATAGACTCTCTGAGCTGAACCAAAACTTATTAAGTAATAAGCAACTGAAATAATCCATGTTCTTCATAATTCTGAACCAGAGTCAAGTTCCATCTGCTTTCAAATTACTCCCTTCACTCCATTGAAGAGCTTAAAGACAAAAATAAAAAAACAAAAGATTCCTCCCTAAAAACTAAAATTGCAAAGCAGATTCCGATAGATATTTTCCACATCAAGGAGGCAACATAAGAATTCCGTGGTTTCACAGTCATATCTAGAAAGACTTAACAACTTGATAGAATATAATGACAAAATTACAAGCAAAAAGATGCAGCAGTGCATTGTTCGTGTAATGCTGAACCTAACTCTGCATTCCCACACCCTCCACAAATCAAAGTTCCATGTACTCTTTACTGAAAAGAGAAACTAATCCCTATTATAAATCATTCCCACCCCAGAAAAGAACGAAAAGAAAAGCTTGTTGTAGTCGGTCCTAAAGGGAGAACCTTGCTGCTTACTTGCTATATCCCCGCGTTCTTGCACGGCTCGGCTAAAGGAAAAAGCGCTATGAATCCAAAAGATCCTGAAAACAACAATGCAAGTAATACACCTGTAGAAGAAGATAAAACAACAGTCCTGAGGAATGTGGTCTGCGTCAGAAAACTTGTATCCTGGTTAGCAAAATCTCAGAGGAGCACACGTTAACAGCACAGGGCACCAGTTTGGCTAAAGCGTCATACTTCACGTTTGAGAATTACATCCTTTATCAATAGATTAGACTTGGGCCTATATCATTCATCTGTATCCACCTCTTCAATTTCCTAGTAGAAAACAATCATAATGGGCCACTTGCACAGTTGTATCTCGAATTGGAATAAAAAACAAGTAACTCTCGAACAGAGATGTGAAATTACCTGTACTACATCTTGTCCCTTGTTTATCCGTCCAAAAGCTTGTCATTCATATCCGGTACAGGAGCAGTTGTGATGAAAAGCTCAAATTTCTTGCTGTCTTGCTTACTCTTTGAAGTACCAAGCATAAGAGCCTCATGCTTGGGACTGCACATTAAGAGAAAAAAGTAAGCGATCATATAAAATACAAAACAAAAGTTAGATAGACCTTACAGTGATGATTCACGTCAAATCAAGATACCTCGTCATGAGCTTGCCCCAAAGCTTTCCTCGGGAAATCCAATCTTCTGCAGCTCCAAGTCCTTCGGATTCCCCTCCATGAATAACATAATGTTTAATCAGGTGACAGAAAGGCATGCCTTTGAAGTGCCCTTTTTGACTGCAAAAAATCCAAGCTCAGGCTGTCGGTACGCATAATATGAGAGTGTCCATTGAAAACATTGGCTAGGGTCAAATAATATTGCCTTTGTCATTCTCCTCAGATAGTAATTCTAATAATTTGAAAGTGAACTACATTCACCAAAGGACTCAAAAAGAAGTTTCATCAAAGAATTATGTATTCAGTAATCACACTGCACAAGGACCAAATAGTCATCCAATCAAGGAGTGCAAAAACCTATAGTAGAAGAACCTACGCATTCAGCAGCAAAAGCATTTAGCCGCTGCTACTATAACCACAGTTAGACGACTAATCTCACAGGAAACATTACTGGTTGAATCGACACATATCACACTCTGAACAAACTCAAGAGGTAGGAGAAAATGAGAGATATTCAAGCACATGAACTAAAAATCAACGGAGATTAAACAGCCATCAAAACAGCTGATGAGCATTGACGATTCATGGGGCTCTTCTTAGGTCTAAGTTAAGCCTTGACCACCAAGCGTGACTAAATATTCAGATGCACACTCACCACACGTAAAGGAATTTATCCACAATCTCAGGAGCACCATCCTTGAAAAGCTCCACAAGGATGGCACCTTTTGATGCGTTCAAAATCTGCACAAAAAATAGGAAAAAATAATCAGAAAAAGAATAGGATGATAATTCTCGCACCTTGCAGGAGGGACCGCATAAATTCAGCAATCTTGCGGAGTGGGAAATATCACTAAAAGAGAGATACACATGTTTCAAAACGCCACAATTCTCAATATCAAATCCTTAGAACCATTAACTACAGTGAAGTAGAGTAAAGCTCCACTCAGGAAAGGGGCCATGAACTACAGTTAACTACAGAGAACCATTAACTACAGTGAAGTAGAAACTGAGTTTCAGCGGCAAAGCCTGCGATGGAGTCTCGGCAGCGGGCTACAGTGGGATCCCGCGCGACGGGTATGAGAACGTGACCGCAACGTACAGCTATAGCCTTGGCGATCTAGCAGACGCCACAGTGGTGAATGCGGAGGCGCTGAGAGAGGGCCTGAGCGTGCTGAGCGTTGACATCTGTCGACACCTGAATTTCTCTCCACGTTTCAAATATCCGCATAATTTGCCCAAAAAAAATTATTTATAAAATAAGGATAAAAAGAAAAAATACATATTAAAAAAAATGAGATGAAATCGTGTGGACTGGCCACATAAGCATTCTTCATTGAGAAATGTTATCAAAAGGTCATTTGGAACATTAAAAAATCATTTTCCCATTTTGAGACACATGCCTCCATTTTTAATTCGAAAGCAATCATATATTGTAATCGCATGTTGTATTCTCCATAATTATATTCACGACCAAGATAAGATGGACAAGAACTTTGCCCTATATGGAGATCCTAAGCATCCATTTAGACCTACATAAGACGATGTTGTAAATGATACATCACATGATGAGGCGGCTAAGATAAACATGATCAGGAAAAATATTGCAAATATGATGGCAAGAGATCACAATATGCAAGAGATTCCATGACTTTTTATTTCCAACTTTGCGATATGTTTTTGTTTTTTGGTGAAAACTTTTGCAATGTGTTTGTAAATTATTATGAATACATTTCTATTAATAGTATTAAAGTCATCCAATTCTATCTCCATGAGCACAAATGCCATTGAATGTATCATAAATGTGAACAAACAAAAGAGAAGCAAATTGTAACTATTGTATAGTTGACACTTCAAGACCTACAAACCGCCGTCTGAAGCTTGCATCCTAGTCAAGAAATAAAAAAAGCAAAAGAGGAGAGGAAAAACACCTCCCTTCATCAAAATTAGCCACAACCTTATAAGATTATGTGAAACACGAAAATGAAATAGTTTGTAATTTGAAAGAAGCAAGGTAAAAAGTAACATCAAGATGGGATGCATCGACGACTCAAAATGCAAGAGACCGAGGTCTTTACTAAGTGTTTTAGGAGCATACTATAAACTAAATGCATAATGACAGAAAAGCCACGCCATGCATGCACCATTCCAATAGTTGGAAATTTCCAACCCCAACCTGACATCCATGTCAAGATTAGAAGACTAAAATCCCCAAGCCATACATGCACTAGAATTACAATTTTTTTTTTTAAAGAGTAAAAACTTAGTCCCAAGGAAATCACTACAAATTCAATATGCCTTGTGCTTTTTTCGCAATATTTGCTATACCAAACATTAAAATTCGCAAAAAGAAAATATATTAATCTAATAATATTTTGATCTTGTCAATTTCATGTAATATCCAATCTATTCCTTTTTTCTTATTTATTATTACTTTTTTTAAAAAATAAAGTTTGGAATAGAAATTGGGTACAGTTATCAAACATGTTTCTGTTCTTTTTCTGTTCCAAAAATAGAAATTTTGTGCAATTATCAAACATGTTCTTTTACTCAAAAATTGTTTCCTAGAACAGAAATAAAAAAGAACTATTTCTGGAAAAAAAATTATTCCTTAGTTAAGAAGCGTTGTCATGCGCAGCCTAAGGCCCTGTTTGTTTAAATCCGTTTATGTTCCCCAAAACACAAATTTTGTTCTTTTGTTCCCCGGAACAAAAAAAGAATAGAAACGCGTTTGTTTACACTTTTTGTTCCTATGAACAAAAAATCTATTTTTTTGTTCTCGGGAACAAATTTGGAACAGAAACAAGATGCAGAAAAAACTTGTTTCTCTTTACCAAAAAAAAAAAAAAAAAAAAACTTGTTTCTTATTCCTAGGAACAATTCCGAAAAACACATTTTTTTTTCTCTTTTTCCTTTGGCCGATCGCCGGCCTCAGCCATGGCCGACAACTGACCGTCGAGGGCTAGAAACCTCATCGGAGCGTCGCTGGCCCCCGGCGAGGCTCGGCCTCACCTTAGTTGGGCGAGCTCGAGCTCGCCCAGATCCGACGAGGCCGAGCTCACCCAACCATTGGCAAGGTTGAGCCTTGCCTAGCTATGGCGAGGCTTGGCCTCATTGGGGGCTAGTGAGCCTCGTCGTGGCTGGACAAGGTGGGCGACCGACCAAAATGAAGAAAAAAGAAAAAAGAAAAAAAAGAAAAAGGAAAAATGAAATAAAAATATTAAAAAATTAAAAGAAAAAAAAAAATTATATAAATTACCAAACGTGTTTATGTTCCTTTTCTATTCTAGGAAACAAAATTTTGTACGATTCTACAAATATGTTTTTCTATTAAAAAATTATTCCAAAGAATAGAAATAGAGTTTTCTGAAATAATTTTTGAACAGAAATTTTGCCAAACGTACTCTTACCAAAATTTTCAGCTTTTCAAACCCCCTCCCCCTCTTGTCCAAAAAAAAAAAAAAAAAAAAAAAAAAAAAAAAACCCCTCCCTCTATTGGTTCAGCCCAACTTTGATCTTTCGAACCCATCTCTTCATTTCTTTTTTCAGCCCACCCTTTGTTGCGGTCCCATCTATTTTGCTTCTTCTTTGAGCCCATCCGAATTAAAGGACTAAAAGCCCAGCCCACAAATTCCATGTTCAGTCCCTCATACACGCGCGCGGCCGAAAAAGATGAAGTGGGGCGTGCAGTGACGGTGCGAGGACGACCGAGAGAGAGAGATCCGTCAGTAATCCATGAGTGACGAGAGCGAAGCTTGAAGCTTCTAGACTCCGTGAGCTGGCAGGGGCTTAACGGAAAAGGTTCCCGAAACCCATCGCTGGAGATCGCCGTCGGTTTTCAAGGACTCCGGTCAAGGGTCATTTCGTGAGCCAGCCTTTGCTCGTTCGGAGGTCTTTCCGCAGCTGAGTAAAATGCCCAGCTTGTCGTGCTCCGCTCTTGCCCATCGAGGCCTCCACTCGCCTGACAAACCAGGTACGAAACACCCTCCCTGAACGCTCCCAGTTACGCCTATCTTCGGTCGAGAGATATACATTTGAGTCGTTTGATGTTTATGATGAAATCTGGATAAACCCAAGCAATTTCATGAATATTTGTAATGTTTTAGAAGTTAACGCATCATGTGTGGACCAAGGAGCTTTTTGGATTTGAACTTTAAACCCATAATCATCAACGCAAGCCCAATTCTCTTTATAAAAAGAGAACACCAATTTTAAGTCCAGTCATAATTTTGACCTGAATATTTTTATCTCAAAAATAATTAGCAACTTTCACTTGAATCTTAAATCCGGCTCCACATGAGAGGGAGAACCATCCCGCGCTCTATCGCTCACTCTCTCAAACATACTCTCCATCTGTCTTCCTAACTCGCGCTCTTGCACGTACTTGCGCTTGGTCTCCGAAATGGGCTCGAGGGTATCGACTGAGGACTAGATTTCGTCTTTGTTTTAGGAATCGATTTCTCTCACACCGTAGTTGTTGTCATCCTCTCTTCCTCCTTCGGGTTGGTGTACTTCTCCATCTCTCTCTGAGTGTGCTCTGTGGGCCGGAACTGGAGGGAGCTCGTCAAGCTTGATTTGTCTTGTAACGCTTATTAAGCTGACTGTGTATCGTAAGATGTTGTTTTGAATCACTCAAAATCTCTTCCAGAAAGGTCAGATGGAGCTACTGCGATCTGCCAGTTTTCTTTCACTTGTGACTATGCTCGTTAGAGAAAAGGGACTCTGTCTCTTCTTGCCATAATGAGGATCCTCGCGGATTGCATGGGTATACCGCATTAGCTTTTGGCAGGTTGAGCCGGAGGCTAATGGTACACACGCTTGGAGGAAAATTTTGAATCTTGAAGTATTATGAAGCCATTTATTTGTAGTTTCTCTTGCCATGCCTTTCAATTTCTGTACCTGCACTGTGCCCTCGAATTACATGAAGTTGCTGGTTTTGATATCTCCTTGCAGTGTCCAGTTTTTTTTGTTGTCTCTGTTTATAGGAGTTCGTTTAATTGCGTGAAGGGTCAAACAAGAGCAAATGAATGCAGAGCACTGAGTCGATTTACAAGCAACGATGGCAACGCTTCATGCAAGCATCAGCGGCAAGCAGCCCTCTACACCTCATGCTCCAAGGTATCCTGCAAGGAGGTTCTTCTGCTGTTTAACAGGGAGGGTAAGTAATTTATAACCTGTTTGATGCAGCCCTGCGTTTCAGAGGTAAAGCCACACTAGTTAGCTATCAACTTTAGCAATTTTGAACAATGTTGTGATTCTGAACCTGTTAAAAATCATTTATATTGTTTTCACAGGTTGACAGTTATGGGTCTTTTGAATGGATCGGTCCTGATCTGAGAAAGCAAGAGGAGAAGTGATTTGCCAATTGATGAATGATAATGAGACATTGAAGGGGAGGCTGCAAAATGAGGAGAATTAATCGGACAAGGGTTACAGAATAAAATTGCACGAATGCAAGCCAAGGAGAAGACGTGTTGGAGTTATACTTGTACTGTAAGAGCTTTTGATTATCTTAATGATGTGTAAGGTCGATAGGAGAGTGCGGCATCGCTTGCCGCAGATATTTTTTTTTTTTAAATTTATTTTTCCAACTGCTATTTCACTCGATCCGTATCAGGTAGCTACTGACGTACTGTAGAGTTGGTTTTGTGTAGAAAGTGGAAGATTGAATGTGCCTTTTCTTATACAATTCGTGCCTATCTGAATTGCTGTTTTTGTTCATGTCATCCAAATTACCGGATGGATCGGTTGCTGTCGTGCCCTGAAGTAGCTACTGATAATACTCGTCTCTCTGAGCAAAACAGGGTGAGACTGATCGATGAAATCCGGAAAACAGTCCATCCCCTTTTCTCCCGATTGAAAGATGGGATGACTTTTGCCGAATTTTCACAGGAAACTACGGAGCAATACTAATGTTTAATTTCAATGCGTGGTGTCGCTATCCAAACACAGTGAATAAACTGACATGCGTCCTCGATCATCGGTTGTTTCCCCAGTCCATCTGATGCAGCGAGTGAAATCAAAAAGTTTGCTGCTTCAACAAGATTACCATGGCGAGCTGTTATTGCAAACCGTGGCTGTATCGTGGGCATCCGAGTACGTTATCCAAACCATGTCGGTGAAGAGCCGGGTCTCTTGACGGTGATTTTGATCTCTTGCAAGAGCTTCCTAGCCTCATCTTCCAGTATCAGCGCTGGTGTCTATAAGGAGTATCCGATCTCGCATGGAGGGAAATATGAATAGCTTCAATGACTCAATAGGGTGCTCTTCTCGGCAATGTTTGCGTGAGATTTTATGAGAGCCGTTAGATGAAGCGTGATTTAATATTTAATGGAAATATGTAATTGGAGAGCTAAACACAAGTCTTGAAAGATTTAAACTCAAGACTTCTATTTTGATATCATGTAAAATTTTGCAAAATTACTTATAACTATCCTAAAAGTTTAAACTGTTAGATGAAAATATAATTTAATATTTAATTACTTAAACAGCTTGTATCTTGGATTTCCACAGTTTACATGATGTAAAAAAACAAAAAACAAAAAAACAAAAAAACAAATTGATCCCAGAATTTGAAACGTATGATAGAAGGACAAATATATAAGAGAAGATAAATAAAAAAAGAGAAAAGAAAATATTTTTGCTTCCAAGCCAAAATTTAGAAAATTATTCAAATTTTAAAATAAATAATGAAAAGAATGTTATGAATCTATGCACCATTATTTGCACGTCGTTAAAGTTTCATTTGCTTTGAATGAATAGAAGGTCAAAGTACGTGCATCGTAAGAGTTAATTGTCTATCTAGAAGTGTCATTCAAAATTTAGGATGTTTGGAGAAAGATGATACACCATGTACGCAATATGAGGATTTAACTTCTTAAATAAGCGATGCGTAGAACTATCATTCAGAACTTGAATTGAAAGAATAATTTAAGTAAATTGATGATGTTGCCTACAATCCCCAAAGATTAAAATATCGAAGCTAATGAAAATAGTAAAATAATTAGTCAATAAAAATTATTTTCATTATAGGCAAGAATTTATATCTAAATGTTTTTATAGACAATGAAAAAAAAAATTCCCTTATATTTTTGTAGGCAAAATAAGTGATCATTTTGGAAAATATTTTCCAAATCTTTTTTTTTTTTTGTAAAATAAACGGAGCCTAAGACAAGAGAATAATTAATATCTTCCTCTATCATCTCGAGCAAAGAGTGTGAAACAATTTCAAACATTTATTGAGAGATAAATAAGAACGCTATGTGTACAAAATTGGGAAAAAGTATCTTGAGACCTTTTACCTTGTTAGAAGCGTTTGTGATAATTAACTAGAGATTGATCAATCGATACAACAGAATGCATGGTAAATTTTTAGCGTCAATTTTCAATATGAATAAAGTATTTTAATATTTACTAAAGTGTAATACTTGGACTCAGTCAAAGGGTGAGAAGAAAAAAAGACGAAGAAGAAGGGAAAATGATGCACATAATTCTTGAACTTTAACCCAATACACACTCTCCTTTGTCGAAAACGAAAATATCGTAATATTACATATAGGTGCTTTTACCGTTCGTCATTGCATATGGGTTTAGGATCTAAAGGTCGACTGCCAAAGGAAAAGATCTCAAATTTCGTGCATAAGTCATAGGTTGACTATTTCAATCGGATGAGGAATGATATGCAAAAATGTTATCATGGATGAATGTTCTGCGAAAAGGTTCATGGATCTCCTCGGTGGTGAGAAGAAGGCTGTCTGCTGCTCGGTATGTTCTTTGAAATTATCTTCAAATCTAGTGATGAGTCAGGCCACTTGAAAGAGGCACCAACACAAATATATACCTGCAATGGCCAAGCCCGAGGGGAGCTCCGCTGCCTTTACTACAATGGGCCATTGAGGTTTTTATTTTTCTTTATAGACATTTGTTTGAGTCTTGGTAGGTGTTTGTCGTGACGAAAAGATGTATTACTCGCGGCCTGATCAGTTTCGTATTTTCCATTGTTAGGATGTACTTTTTCTATGAGATGAATATGCCTAAATCTGAGTCTTATGTTTTTTTTATTTCAACAATTGAAATTTGTTTGGTGTAATTTGATTTTATAATTAGATATATATTTATATAATACGGTCTTCTATATTTTGTTTTTGAACAGTTATCCCCACTTTCTCTCAAGAAAATATTTACTGATTTGCAAGTGCCACGTCAATAATTGGCATGGCTTGCATTTATTTACTGTTAGTAAATTACAAATTGACACCTGACATCAGAAAAATAAATTAAAAACCCCTAATCCACCAGGACTCTCTTCCTCCATCTGTAGCCACGAGCATAACCTCCGTCCCTCCTTCTGCCATCGCCACCGGCGGAGTCGGAGTTGCTGGCTCTGCATCAATCCAATTTGGCCATCTCCTCTGCCCTGTGCCTCAATTCCAAATCCAGCAGCGACGGACTAGATTTGGTTATGAGAGAAGTCATGGCTGAACCTGTTGGATTTTTGTGGAAACGTATGTGTGCAAGTATATATTTGTGAAATATGGGTGGATATAAATGGATTGCTACGAGAAGAAAATATGAGTAAAAACTTTTATTATGATAGTTGATATTACAAAGGAGAGAGCATTTCTAATTTTTCTCCCTCTTAGAACGAGCATCCACTACTCCTATTTATGAGCGTGAGTCACCACCTTAATCTACCAACTTTGAGTATAATAAAATAATATAAAATTTCAGCTTGCGTTCTTTAGCTTCTGCTCGTTGCAGCTCATTTCTATTAGTCAAAGTCCAAGTTGGACTTTGCTTTTCTTTTCTTCTTTCTTCCAAGCTTCTCGTTCCTTCTCCATTTTTCTATACCGTGCGGCTCCCACAGCTTTTCTTTTGCCTGAAGCAAATAGTTGCTGCCGACTTGTTCCTTCTTGATTAAGTATACTTAATTCTTAATCATGTGCAGTCTAGTGTGTTTTAGTGTGTTGGGAATAACGGATCTCTAAAAACCGGATTCGATACTAAATCGAACCCCTAAAATGAATACTAAGCGAAGCTCTAAAAACACGATCACCGATCCTAAAGACATCACTGGAATCGAGCGTCGCTTGTTAAATTACATGATTAAACACCAACGCTGAAGATCGAGGAAGAAATTCTGATCCGATGATGTCAATTTGCGACGGCGTCGCCTTTAGCGTTTTGTCTTTTTCTTTTGGAGGGAGAGAGGGAGAGAAAAACGTACACACGTTATAATGCCAAATGGTACGTTCTCTCTCTCTCTCCTCCCTTATATATGTCTTTCCAAAAAACAATTAATCGTGCCCCTTCATCCATGGGCCCTACTCTAGTGGGCCGGGCTTTTAGGCCCAACATGGGCGGACGGGCCTTAAGCCCATCATTAATAAAACCATCATAGTGCTTTCCAAAAATGGATCACATTTTAAGGATTGGAATCGTCGGCCATGACTCCAGATCTGAGTCTTGGCCGCGTGCCCGCTGCTCCTCGTCTCCAAATCTGCCATTCAGCTGCCGGGGGATGGAGAGGGTGGACGGGGGAGGTCGGTTGTCGATCACAGCCATGGCTCCAGATCTGGAGTCATGGCTGCAAGCCCACTACTCTGCATCTCCACTCTGCCACTGGGACAGTAGCTCGAATGGTCCTCTTCTTGATTCATAGGAGTCTCTGATACATTGTTAGTGTTTGTGAAAGCGCTGTTTGAATAGCCTCCAGGGCTGATCGTCGGAGCGCGACCCTTCATCAGCTTCTTATCCTTTTTGTACTTTATCCGACATACCACATAAGGCAGCATCTGTATATATATAACAATAGAGAAACAACCCATAACTAAAGAAGCATGTCCCAAATGTTATTTATAACCAATCGCATTGTGCAGATGAATGAAAACCAGAATGTTACCTCATTTTCAGCGTGATTGTTGCCCAAACACTTGGGATTTAGGTGATATTCGTGCTTCAACCAGTTGGTCCTTTTGCCTTTGGGTATGCGGCCTTCGTAGAACACTAGTGTCTTCCTGATTCCTATCTTTGCCCCAGTGTCCTCGCTCACGATGGTGGGCACCTCACCGGTCGGTTTCCAATAACCAGCTTTGGTTGTCCGGTTGGAGCGGTTGCTGTTCAAGTACTTGCGCTTCAAGTGACAAAAGAAAAACAGCTCCTTACCGCTGAACATGTGACCGAACAGGGAGGGCAATTGCCAAGGTTCGAATTCCAGTACATCAATCTCCGGTATCATGTCGTAGTGGCGTCCGTCGGGCTGTCCGAGAATCTTGGGCTTCAAGGAGTCCAACAGAAGCTCCTCATCAGTGGCCTGGAATCTGAATCCGGGCAGGAGTGACCTCGTTACTTCTGAGATTGTGTTCTGCATCTGGATAACCAAATTGTGCAAGCGTAGAGAGGAAGATCGAGACTAAAGGACTCAGATTTTCTGGGTGGATTCGAAGTGAGGCAGGATTAACTTTGGCCAAGGGTGTGGAATGTATAGTGTAGAATCGTGAGTTGACTCGTTGACTGACCTAGCCTGATTCTCACGTCTGCTTTGTCTTTGCGGTCTTCCCCTTCGTTCACAGGTGACGTGCCTCGATTGGTTGAGAACAGTAAAACCACACCAGTCAATCTTCCCTGGATCCCGTTCATTTTGTTTTGCGAAAAAATTGATTTTTATGACATTTTCTTAAAAATATCTCTTAAATCTTTATTAAATTAGCTGAATAAAAATTATTTTTATCGTTCACGAAAATAATTGGATATAAATTATTGTCGGTAATGAAAACATTTTGTATTGGCTCATTATTTCAATCAATATAAATGGTTATTTTTAGAAAAATATTTTCCAAATCATTTACTTTTCATGAAACAAACGGAACCTAAATGTTTCTTTATCATACATTTTATAGTTTTACTGCCCAACCCCATGCGTAATCAAGAACATTCCTATGAAATGCCAAAGTCTAATAATTCTCTCTATCTCGGCATGCATGAATCTTTTTCTCGACCCATAAATCAAAGGGACTAGGGAAATTTTACTGTGGGATTTTATGATTTGTAACAATAAAGATAACGGAAATCAGTAATTATAATCACAAAGTTAGTCAACTTTTCAGAGTGGGGATTGATCCAATCAGGACACCACCAATGAGAGGTATCCCAACACGCATGCATGAACATATGCTTGATTTAGGGTGTTTTTATTTCACGGAAAATTTCGTAAAATCAGAAAATTATTTTTCATGAAATTTATTTTCAAGAAAAGGGGTAGTTTTCATTTGTTCAGTACTTTAGAGAGTGAAATCCTTCTTGCTAGAAAGGGAAGTCGTTTTCTTCCAATCTAAACTTATTGTTTTTAGTACATGAAAAATGTTTTCTATATAAATCGATTAGTTTTTTGTGTGTGGGTTTGTGTTCCATCAAACAAGGAATTTCAGCCTATGGTCTGAGCTTCAGCAAAGAGTAGCTTTGTTATTTCATTGGTCCTATCGTGGGAAAGCAATGTTGCTAGGTCCTTTAGTGGAAAAACAAAGCTGCACAACTTTAATGATTGAGAATAGACCATCGGTGTCCTCATCGAACAAGTAGCTTCAAGAGGAGCGCCATGCGATGACACTTTCACTTACGTTTTGTTTCCTTAGTGGCTCCCTTTTGCTTACCTTTTGTTTATGAATTTCTAAAACATGTCATTTAAACGTATCGAAAAAAGTCGGGTAGAATGGAATTTTGTGCTTGAGCCACATTGTCATAGAGTTCCATGGCATCCCACTTTTTTCTACATTAACAAGAAGGGGAAAAAGAAAGCGCTTAATCATTTCATTTAATCTAATGTAATGTTTCTAGAACAATAAATTGACATAGATTTGCCTTACTTGTTAATTTGGATGTAATTTGATATATAAGCCAATAGATGTAAGCTCACCAATCGAGAATATTTTTTTCTCTCATTTATTGTTGAGGTATGATATTTTTATTGATTATTAAGTAAGAGTTATGAAATAGGAGAAAACTGTACAAAAAGTCCTAAACTTATTGTATGGCTGCCAATATAATCACAACAAGCTTTCTAATTTGACAAATTTAGTTTTGAATTTTTTGACGACTTTCTAATGTAACCCTTTAGCCAAATTTGATCAAAAAGAGCTGATTTGCTGGTTCAATCACTGCCGGCTATCATACTTGGCACATACGGTGATTGACATGGACAAACAATGTTGTTTTGCAATATTTTTTAATTTTATTAATTTTAACTTTTTTTTTCCTTTTCTTTTTTCTTATTTGCCTCTCCTCCCTTTGCCGATCATCAAAACGTTAGTGATGGTCGGCAAGGGCCAGCGTCGGCCATAGGCAAGGCTTGACTGTGACCAGTGAAGGTCACCGGCCCTCACTCGTTCGCGCATCAATAATTATTGGAGCACAATGGTTCATCTCGCCGGCCCTCACTTTGGTGGTGGGGATATCCTCAAATGTGCAATTTTTCTCGCGGGCACTCAAATCTTCACACATCAATAATATCTGGAGGACATGGTTCATACACGTGAAGAGAGTGCACAACTGCCGCGTTTGGAACCTAAATTTTGAATGGATAAGACAAACACGTTCATCACTCAAGCAACCCGTTTGGGTCGGACTCCTAATTTTTAATCACTCCAAGAATGTGGAGAAATTTAATGGCCTGAGAGTGATTCTCATCTGCTAATCTCAATCGATCGCCCAATTACACCATAACATAAAAATTTCTACAATTTCTCATACATAAAAGAGCCGATTAGCATGTTGGTTAGTTACATAAAAACCGCTTTCACAAGGTTACAATACTCATCATAAAAATTATAATCGTATAGACCCATACAATTCCTGTACAGTATGTATTTGCTTCTTATTCCTAAAGACTCATTATCCCATTGAAAAGAACGGAAAAGTTTCTTTTTTAACTTAAGTGGCATTTTGGATCTTATATTTCAGGACATCTCAAAAGGCACCCAACAGCTAACTCATTTGATCAAGGAAGCAATGGCCAGGAAATTATCAGCCATACGGCTAAGCTTATTATCCCGGCTGGCCATCGGGGAGCGCCTCCCGGAGAAGTCGTCCTCGCACGTCTCGTAGTCCGTCACCGCCGCGCTCAGCATGGTGTTTATGGTCCCTATGTCCCGGGTCAGGATCGCGTCCGTCGCGGCCTGGTAGTTGTCCAGCGCGTCGCTGTAGTTGTCATGGCAGTCCTTGAGGATCATCTAGGTCTTGGCGTCCACGCGCAATGTCTCGATGAGCCTGCCTAGCACCGTCATCGCGAGCTTGGTCTCCGCAGTTGCCGCCTTGATGGCCGCATGGAGCAGCACAATGGGCCCCTCCAGCAGCGCGCTCCCGACCACGAACGGGGTGAGGGTGGAGATGCAGAGGGCGGGGTAATCAGTCGTGTCGCACACCTTTTTTAGCACGAGGTTGGCCTCTCCGGGCGGTGGCGGTGTGGGGTAGGCGGCTCGCCTGGGGTCGCATCAACCTTAGGCAACGCCGTGAGTCGCACCGACCTCGGGGCGACGCCCTAGGTCACGCGACCCGTGCGACGCCACCTAAGGTCGCGCGGCCTCAGGCGGCGTTGCTTGGGTCGCTCAACCTCAAGTGTGACCCAAGGCATCGCCTGAGGTCTTCCCGACGGCCAAATCTGGCCGCTCGCGGCTGAAAGCTACCCACCGGCAGAGATTCGCGGTGGAGCAGCAAGTCAAGGAAGAATACGATGAATAGTGAGGAATGATTATCAATAAGGGCAATATTTGTGACATCCTGATTTTCAGTTTTAATCTCAATGGGATAAGTTGGGCCTTTCAACGTGACTATAGTGTTTTTCTCCGAGATGGCACTCATGAGATATTTGACTTATCTGGTGAATCCGTTAAGAGATTTTAAATGCAATAGACTTGAGAATTAGACTAGGAATCGACTGCTCGACCGTGCTAGTCTGCAAGGGTTATTACGGCACAATTAAAAATCGATTAGAGACCGGAGATAGGTCGATTCGACTGAAATGGTGATCAAAGTGTGGGTGATTCCACTGGTTGTAAAATTCTTGTCGATCGGCGCTAAACCCATTTTCTATCGATTTGGGTACCTTGTGTCCATATTTGAAACCTCGATATTTTCATGACCAAGTCGCGATGTGTCGAAGAGGTGCGTGTGGCTCTATAAAAATCAACCATGGGTCAATTGCACCAAAAATTCTTAAAAGTTACCCGATATGTAAGGTCACACTAAAATCGCGTTTGATTGAAAATAACCGCAAATTTGAACTCGATTTTAGAAATTGAAAGTCCTGTCATGTTATGAGTCATTCTAGGAATGTCGACTCACATTTCAAGGAATTTCCTGCGAGTCCGGGATTTTTACAGAAAATCATTGCGGATAATGCGGAAAATTAATGAAAATTCAGATTGGCAAATTTGAAGGGATGTTTGACATTTGGTGTGAGTGAATTGGTGAATGGAAGTTGTTTGGGCTTTTTCTGCATTAAAATTGGACCTCAACCTGATTTGTTTGTTCAGAAAATCGGATACCAAGAAAAAGGAAATGGAATGCGGATTTGAGTGAAATTTGGGGTTTAGGGAGATTGTCTTATTTTGGATTTTTTTTTTTTTTTTGTCAGTCCTACTCTATTCCTACTCCACACTCACTCTCAGACTTTTACCTTGCCTCTTGCAGGGCGTGGGAGTCGAAACCTACTCCTGAAACTTACGCGTCCCCACCCCATCCCCCCTAAGAAGGAATCCTCACATCCCTCTTTCATATTAAAAGGGTGGCCACTGTGACGAATCTCAATGGTTTTTTGGACTTTAATTATGCAAATTGAGGTTGAAATTGGCCTTGGATGACCAATTATTCTTGGGACGAAGTTGAGCAAAATTATAAATTTTGTTTTACTTTGTCCCCTCCCTTTTCTTTCTTTAATTTGCGCACACCCCCTGCCCGACCATCCCATGCACGTTGGTCTCCACTTTGCTTTGCTTTTATTGACTTTTAGTCAATGCATATCCGTCTCTCTCTCTCTAGCTTCCTCTGCCGCCGCCCTCTCCCTTTTTCTTCGCACTCTCTCTCTTGCCAAGCAAAATCGAACTTCTCTTTCTCCTTCTCTGGCATTTGACCGCCCATTCCCACACCCACCCCCCCCCCCAACCCGGGCATCTTCATTTCTTCCTTCGGTTCTTCACCGAAGCGGTTGCCACGTTGCTGCTCCCTCCAGCAAAACTCCGGTCAACATCTCCACCCATTGAAGCCCTTGTTTGACCGAGCATCTTCCTTCTTGCGCCACTTGCCGCCTCCAGCTGCCACGACCGAAGCTGCCTCTTGCAGCTACCGTCCCAGCTCGCGAGTCCCACCGAAGCCAGCCCACCTTCTCCACGTTTCCTTTCCTTCCTTCGTGTGTCCTCGTGCGGTCAACAATCTGAAGCCAACTTCCTTTTCTAGCAATTCTGTCCAGCCCAGCATCCCCTCGTGAAATCAGCCGCAAGAAGTCAAACCCCGGTGAATCTTCGTCCGTTTCTTCGCTGCTTCACACGCCTGCAGCAACGCACGAAGCTGCTGCTTCCTTTGCCAGCTCGTCAGCCCACGAGCCGCGCCAGCCCACGAAGCATTCTGCTCAGCCCAGCAGCAAAGCCCACGCAAGTTAGCCCAATTTCCTCAGCTTTGCTCGGCCCATCTTCAGCAATCAAAGCTCAGTCCAATCGAATTTTCACCAAGCAGCAGCCCAGCAAGTGTTGTTTTTCGTAGCTCAATCCAACGAAGCCCAATTGAAGTCCACGGATCCAGCAATTTCGACCCAAGTCTTCAGCCCAAATTCAGTTTTGGGTCAGGCCCATTTGAAGCCCAAGTTTCAGCCCATCTTGGGCCCACAAAGAAAGCCCAACCTAAAGTCAAGTCCAAGCCCGAAGTCAAGCCCAGCTTTTGCTGTGGGCTTGCAAGGCCTGTTGGGCCCGGCCCGAGATCCGCGATGCCGCCGAAAATTTGGATTTCAGCTGTCGTCACGTCGTCGTCACGGTGATCCGGCCTTCGCATTTAATCAAGTGAGTTTTACTCACTAATCCCTATTGAGTTTGCTAATGATGCTTATGGATTGATTATATTTAATTAAGTGCAATTAGGTTGTTAAATTAGTTTAGAACAATTAAATTAGTAACTTAATGATGCATGTTAGGTGGTTAGACCTAGTCATTAGTAAGTAGAGAGCTTCTAATATTTATTGAACGGGTCTCGGGATTTTTCCCGGTCCGTCTCCGCCTCCAATTAGGCATTACGGACTTAAATTGGATTTTTAGTATTTATTTATTTATTTTTCGAAATTATTTATTTATTTATTTATTTATTTTCTGGAAATTCAACTGAGATGGCCGATGACCGGAATTTCATGCTGATTGTCGTGGTGTGGTCCGTTTATTTAATTGAACTTCGATTTGTATGGAATTGATTAAATTGTGAATTTTTAGGATATATTCCTATTGAGTTGATTTTTGATTATTTGATTGAAAAATAATCGGGTATCGGTTGTTAGTATCGATAGTAGACCGGTGATTAAGTATGGCATCTAAAAAGGACACGTGGGCTCGGTGATCTAATGCATCACTTTGGCGAACTAGTGCCTTAGAGAATGCACGTGGGTCTAATGGTTGAGTATGGCATCGTGAAAAGGGCACGTGGGCTCGGTGACTTGATGCATCATTTTGGCGAACTAATGCCTTAGAGATTGCACATGGGCCCAATGTTTAAGTATGTCACATTGGCAAAAAAGTCGCCTTGAAAAATACACGTGGACTCAGAGACTCGGTATGTCATCCTAGAGAATGAACGTAACTCGGTGACTAGATGTTCCATCTTGGAAATTGTACTCGGGTTTGATGAGTAGGTACATTGTCTTAAGGAAGACACGTGAGCTTGGAGACTTGGTATGTCATCCTGGAGAATGCATGTGGGCACAACGACTATATATTCTATCGTGGGAAATGTATAGTATTGATTGATATGACCGGAAAATGATCCGATTGACATGTAATCGACTAGGTCGATTGATCGATAGTTCGATCTATGTTAAGTATGTGGGTGCCTATTGTGAATTGTACTAACTTGCAAGTGAGATCTGAGGCCAAGGTAAACTCTCTGACTTGTGTGTGCTTAGACAGCCCATAGTGTATTGGTTTACTAATCGGGTCTTAGGGGGTAGAACTTGCTGAGACGTTGTCTCATTGGTTATTGAATAACCATTTCAGGTCCCTGGATGCAGTAGACTTGGATTTTGAAGATCTCAAAAGTTCGATGCAGTCTATTGAAGACTCCAGTTGGAGTGCGGAGGATGTTGAAGAGGAGAACGGGGACCCGTAGTTTGTAGAACCCCAATCTTGCTTGTAGACCTTGTTTTTAAACTGGCTTAAGTTGAATTTGAATTAATAGTTCACCTTGTATATATATGTGCACTGGTTTGCAATGTATAAAAGAGTGAATGTTTTAAAGGTTTGAAATTTAGTCCTACTATTCTATCTCAATGTTTTATTGTCTGAGAATAACTTATATGCTTCCGCATGTGTATTAAAATGAATGGGTCGGAGATGCATCCTAGGACGTCGCTATTAATTGACCAAGGTAAGGGATGTGTGCGTGCCTGAGGATCAAGACATGACAATATTGGAAAGAAAAAATTCATTAAACCTAAGACTAGCATTCCAAATTCCAGCATTTGGCAAATAGAGACTCAAATGTGTGAACCAAACGCAAAATATTTTCCCCAATGTGCTAGGCTTATCAACTACTATTGGTGATGCATTTTTCAAATGTTCAGATATTCATTCAGTTGTTGTAGCATTGATGGAAAATATCCGATCCATGGAATTCCGGCATATAAGGCAGCTTGTTCATTTAGTTGTAGTCCCATTGATTAAATCTTTTTCAGTAGACTTGTGGGAAACCTAGCTGGAGACACTCCTCCAACCATTGTTCATCCACTCTCAACAAGCTCTTAGCAGCTCATGGTCTAGTCTGCTGCATGAAGGTAGAGCAAAGGTTCCGGATACTACTAGCACGGTTGCTAGTTTAGATTTGAAAGTTGAGGTTATGGAGGAGAAGTTACTTTGAGATTTAACTCGTGAAATATGTGCACTCCTCTCCGCGATAGCTTCCCCAGCATTAAATACAGGGCTTCCTTCACTAGAACAATCAAGGAATGCCAACCGCATTTGACACGTCTTCTCTACAGGAGTTGGACGTCTACTCACAAAGCTCTATGGTTAGGTATAAATGATGAGCAGTTTTTTGTTATTCCCTGTCCTTTGTGTGAATTGGTATATTCATATTTGATTCTTTTCACTCTTCTAATCCATTTACAGTTTCCTTATGAAGCACAAAGGTCTGGCTCTTCCTGTATTACAGATGTGTTTAGAAGTTTTCACATGGACAGATGGCGATGCGGTGACCAAATTTTCTTCTTTTTGTGCTACTGTGAAGTTTCTTCTTTTTGTGCTACTGTGATTCTTCTAGCTATATCAACCAATAATGTGGAACTTTGTCAATTTGTCGCTAAAGATCTTTTTTCAGCTGTAATTCATGGTTTGACTTTAGAATTTGATATGGTTGAGAATGTGGAAATTGGGGAGCAGAAACAGAGGGATGAAGCTTACAAAGCTTCCAAGAAGAAAACTGGAATCTATGATGACAAGTAAGCCAAATATTCTTATCCTTATTGGTGTATGCATACACTCAACTTATTATTAGCACTGTTATTTTTAGATTCAGTGATGACCCTGCATCGGAGAAGAAAATACTTCCACAATATGACGATCCGGCATAAGATGAGGTTAGGTTTTTTCCTCTTTTCTGATTACAAGTGTTATATCTAGCTATTGCGTTCCCACTTCTTTTGATGGTTTCAGGGGGTAACTCTTGACTCAAGTGGACGTTTGACCAATGAAGCTGAAAAGAAATTGGAAGAGGTAACTAGTTTTTCTGCATATTGTGGTTCAGCATTAGTTAGAATAGGAATGAGGTCTGCTTGGTCGTTCTAAAAAAGTTTCATGTACCTCATATACAGCTAAGAAGGAGGCTACAGGGTGTTTCTTCAAATAGTCATTATGAAGATCTCACCTCATTTGCCAAGACCTCGTCCGATTAATACACTCAAGAAGAATTGCATCGATTCAGAAAGCCCAAGAAAAAGAAATCCTTACGGAAGAAAGAGAAGTTGGACTTAGATGCCCTTGAAGTGGAAGCAGTTTCAGCAGGGTTGGGTGTTGGAGATCTTGGATCACGTAAGGATGGGAGGAGGCAGGCTCGTAGAGAGGAACAAGAGAAAATCGAGGCTGAGATGAGAAAGAATGCCTACTAATTGGCCTATGCTAAAGCAGAGGAGGCATCTAGGTTACTGCGGGCGGAGCAAACTCTTCCTGTTAAGACAGAGAATGACGAAAACATGGTCATTGCTGATGACGATGAAGATCTTTATAAATCTTTAGAGAGAGCTAGGAAATTGGCTCTAAAGAAGCAAGAAGAGGAGGGGGATTCTGGTCCTAAAGCAATAGCTCTTCGTGCAGTAGTATTCCCAAAGACACGCAATGCAGAAAATCAGAGTGTCGCGATTGGAGAATCACAGGAAAGGAGGGTTGTCATGACAGAACTAGAAGGTTTTGTTTCAGGCTTCGAGGTTTATGAAGGTATACATTCGATTAATTCTGTGTTGGCCTGGACAATTTGCAATCATATTTTCTTTCTAAACTGTGGAACCCTTATTTTCTTCTCCAGATTTTTCAGATTACTGCCTTTTGCTGATTTGGGTAGCATTGCTGCTTATTGGGTCAAAACTAGTTTAAGTTGGCTGTTTAGTTTAGAATCCTGGTATTGTCTGGATGGTCAATGAGCAACATGTCTTGTTCTTTCACTGTATGCATACTGAAAGATTGTTTGTAAGTGACTTATTTTCGAATTTGCCTTATGTGTATGTGCGAACAAGCAGTGCACTTGATGCGTCTCATTGAACAACATCCTGGACAACTTGCAAACAAGCGAACTTTTCGCATACAACTTGCAGTCTGTTGCTCATGCAGTCACAGTAGCTTGTTTATTAGGGATGCATTTTAACTTCCAAACTAAATTCCTAATCGCTGGTCGAGGGGGATTGCTGTCTTGAAGAGCGGTGGACTTATTCAACTTTTTTGGCCATATTGGAGTTGCTTAGTTTTAAAACCACAGTTAGTTTTCAGGATATATGCTGGCTAAGAATGCTGTTGGTTCTACTGAGAAGGGGAGAGGGACATGCATATTGGGCTTGCATTGCAATTTTGAGATTTCATTCATGTAATTGAAATTACTTCCTCTTCAAATCGGTGTTATATCCACCAATTGCTTGATATGGTCTTTGGTGTCTGAAAGAATATGTGATGTTATTTTCTTATCAAGTGAGTTACTGAAATTGTGCCATTACCCCCTCGTTCCAGTTTCTCGTAAGCCTGACACAGAAGATGTCTTCATGGATGAAGACGAAGCACCAGTAACATCTGATAATGAAGTAAAAGATGAGCCCGGAGGCTGGACAGAATTTAAAGAATTTGGTTATGATGAAGGTCCTGTTAATGAGGATGAGGAGGAAGTTGTTCCGGATGAGACAATTCATGAAGCTGCAGTGGGAAAGGGCTGTCGGGTGCCCTAAAGCTGCTCAAGGAACGGGGAACACTTAAAGAAACTGTTGAGTGGGGTGGTAGAAACATGGATAAGAAGAAAAGCAAGCTCGTAGGCATTGCAGATGATGGACAGAAAGAGATCCGCATTGAAAGGACAGATGAATTTGGCCGGATAGTAAGTTTTTAACAAAAACACAACCTGAATTACAGAGATAGAGAGAGACAAAAAAGAAGAAGTATCACTCTCAAACTAACACAGCACGAAAAACACGGAACTGCATAACTTTCGCCTTACTCCAGAAGCCACACTCACAATACTAAACACATTACAAGTAAAAACATACACGTACACACGAACTCTCACAAATTATGATCGACCATTGATGCACACTGTAGTAGAGAAGTCCTCACATATGCCAAGGGTCTAATCCGCAATTGAATATGGGATCGCTGGCTGGAGATAGTATACGATCAAAGTTATTGCTGTCATATAAGAAATCAGTGGACAACAATCCTTGCTGTGCTTCTGCCGGGAGCTGATTCCCATCCAGTTGTTGAATCGGAGGGAGTTGTTCCATGAACTCCGCCAGTGACTGCTGCATTTAAAACAATGCAGATCATATGAAACAACCCATCGTTGAGTACTCTGCATTTTTTGTTGCTTCCAAACCTAAATAAGCTCTGCAATATAGAATGGGTGTCTCTCACCTCGGGATGAGTAGCAGCAGCAGCTTCATTGTGCTGGTTGGCACCGAAGTTCAAGTTGTTCCCTTGTTGATTGACGGAAGTTGGAGTGTGACCCGTCATCGGCTTCTTGTTCTTCTTTATCCAACATACCACATAACGCAGCTCCTGTATATATATATATATCCCTAAAGACGTTAGCAACAGAGGAGCAACCCCTAACTAAAAAGGCATGTCTCAGATGTTATTTATAACCAATCGCGTTCTGCAACTGAATGAAAAGTGTTGACCTTATTTGCGTCATGATGACCGTCCAAAAGCTCGGGGTTTAGGTGAAATTCATGCATGACCCAACCAGTTCCTTTTCCCTGAGGCATGTGGCCTACGTGGAATACTAGTATCCTCTTTTCTCCTATCAGCTCACCATTGTCGTCCTTGATGGGGACTGCCCCTCCAGTCGGCTTCCAAAAGCCAGCTTTGGTTGTCCGGTCGTAGCGGTCGCTCCTCGGGTACTTGAGCTTCAGTTGACAGAAGAAAAAGACCTTCTCACTGTTGAACATGTGACTGAGCCCAGAGTGCAAGTCCCAAGGTTCGGATTCGAGCCCATCGACCACCGGGAGCATTTTGACGTAGTCGCTGTCGGGCAGCATGTTGACGACGTCTCTGTCGGGCAGCTGTGCGAGAATCATGGGCCTCAGGTAGTCCAGCAGAAGCTGCCTATCAGTGGGATCGAATGTGAATCCGGGAAAGAGAAGGTTGATTACTTCTGCAATTGTTTTCGCGGTCTGGATCACCATCTTGTGCGAGCAGAGAGGAAGATCGAGAGAGGACTCAGATCTTGTGAAAGGAGTGGAAGTAGAGCAAGACAGGAATCAGTTTATTTCTAAAGCGAATGAGGGCGGAGAGAGGTATTTAGAGTCGTCGACCGTCGTCTTCGTGCGCTGCTCTGATGATGTCTTTTGCAACTCCGCGTCCCGCAACCATACACGGCAGGTGACGTGCGTCCATCGGTTTGCCCGCACGGTCCCTTCCTTTTGGCGGAAAAAGAATTCGGATAATATTTTTCTTAAAAATATCACTTTTATCTAAACAGAAATTATTTTTATCATTCACAAAAATATTTTGACATAAACTGTTATTGTTAGTAATAAAAATATTTTTATATTGACTCATTATTTCAAGCGATACAAGTAATTCTTTTTTTAAAAAGAAATGTATTTCAAATCATTTTTTTTCAGAAAATAAATGGAGTCTAAATGTTTCTTTACCATACATTTTAGAATTTTACAGTTAGACTGCCTAACTAGAGCATTCGCCAAAGACGAACCACTCTCTCTCTCTCTCTCTCTCTCTCTCTCTCTCTCTCGGCAGTTTCAATTACGTTATTGCTTCCCCCATATCATTTTCCTCTCTCTTTCGCTTGCCTTTTAGAAACGAACCACTCTCTCTCTCTCTCTCTCTCGGCAGTTTCAAGTACGTTATTGCTTCCCCCATATCATTTTCCTCTCTCTTTCGCTTGCCTTTTGTTTATGAATTTCTAATACATATAATTTAATTGTGATGAAAAAAGTTGGGTGGAATGGAATTTTTGTGGTTGAGCCACACCGTCCTAAAGCCCCATGGCATCCCCCTTTTTCTACGTTAACTAGGAGGGGGGAAAAGAAAGCAGTTAATTGTGATGAAAAAAGTTGGGTGGAGGACGAATGTTTTCAATCTGATGTTGGGATAAGATTCCACTAGGTTTAGGATTAATCTCATAGTGTGTATTCCATATATACTTAGGCATAGATCTAGCTTCTTAGTTTGAATAACCCAAGAGATATGTTTAGTTTGAATAAATTCACTTAGACCTAATTCCATGGCTTAGGATTGTCACTTCAAAAAAAAAAAAAAAAAAGGTAGTAATTGGCTTAGTTTAATGATTGAGAATAGACCATCGGTGTCCTCATCGAACACGTGGCTTCAACAGGAGCGCCATGCGATGACACTTTCACTTACGTTTTGTCTCCTTAGTGACTCCCTTTTGCTTACCTTTTGTTAATGAATTTCTAAAACATGTCATTTAAACGTAATAAAAAAAAGTCGGGTAGAATGGAATTTTGTGCTTGAGCCACATCGTCAAAGAGTTTCACGGCATCCCACTTTTTTCTACATTAACAAGAAGTGGGAAAAGAAGGCACTTAATCATTTCATTTAATCTGATGTAATATTTCTAGAACAATAAATAAAAATTGATTTGCCTTACTTGTTAATTTAGATGTAATTCGATATATGTAAGCCAATAGATGTAATCTCACCAATCGAGAATATTTTTTTCTCTTATGTATTGTTGAGGTATGATGTTTTTATTGATTATTAAGTAAGAGTTATGAAAATGGAAAAAAACATTACAAATAGTCCTAAACTTATTATATGGCTGCAGTAGTTTGACAAATTTATTTTTAAATTTTTTGACGACTTTCTAATGTAACCCCTTTCACCAATTTTGATCAAAAAGAGCTTATTTGCCGGTTCAATCATTGCCTGCTATTGTACTTGGCATAGGCGGTGATTGATCGAGACAAACAATGTGGTTTTGTAATATTTTTTAATTTTATTAATTTTAATTGTTTTTTACCATTTTCTTTTTCTTATTTGTCTCTCTCCTCTGCCGATCATCAAGACATTGGATGATCACCGGGACGTCGACGATGGTCGGCAAGGACCAACATTGGCTATTGTCGAGGCTTGACCATGACTGGTTCATCTCACCGGCCCTCGCTTTGTGGCCAAGAATATCCTCAAATGCCCAATCTTTCTGGCCGGTCCTCGCAAGTTCACACATCAATAATTATTGGAGCACACAATTCATATTTGTGAAGAGAATGCAGAATTGTGGCGCTTTGAACCTAAATTTTGAACAAATAAGACTAACATGCTTGTCACTCGGGCAACCTGTTTGGGTTGGACTCCAAATCTTTAATCAATCTAAGAATGTGGAGAAAATTAATGGCCTGAGAGTGATTCCCATCTGCTAATCTCAATCAATCACCCAATTACACCATAACATAAAAACCCATTAGCTACAATTTCTCATACATAAAAGAGCCGATTAGCATGTTGGTTAGTTACATAAAAACCGATTAAAGCAAAATAGATCGATTAAATGTCATCATAAAAATTACATTCGTTTAGACCCATACAATTCCTGTATAGTATGTATTTGCTTCTTATTCCTAAAGACTCATTATCCTATTGAAAAGAATGGAAAAGTTTCTTTTTAACTTAAGTGGCATTTTGGATCTTATATTACAGGACATCTCAAAGGGCACCCAACGGCTAACTCATTTGATCAAGGAAGCAATGGCCAGGCAATTATCAGCCATACGGCTAAGCTTATTATCCCGGCTGGCCATCGGGGAGCGCCTCCCGGAGAACTCGTCCTCGCACGTCTCGTAGTCCGTCACCGCCGCGCTCAGCATGGTGTTTATGGTCCCTATGTCCCGGTTCGGGATCGCGTCCGTCGCGGCCTGGTAGTTGTCCAGCGCGTCGCTGTAGTTGTCATGGCAGTCCTTGAGGATCATCAAGGTCCTGGCGTCTGCACCCGATGTCTCGATGAGCCTGCCTAGCACCATCATCGCGAGCTTGGTCTCCGCGGTCGCCGCCTTGATGGCTGCATGGAGCAGCACAATGGGCCCCTCCAGCAGCGCGCTCCCGACCAGGAACGGATTGAGGGTGGAGATGCAGAGGGCGGGGTAATCAGTCGTGTCGCAAACCTTTTTTAGATCGAGGTTGGCCGCTCCGGCCTGTATTGGGCTGCCCCTGTGCGTGGTAGTGGCCTCTACATTGGTTGATGGAGGATCGGCATCCGTGGCCTGTGAGCTTTGTGAAGGAGCCGCCGCGGAGGGTGGAGGAGGAATCAATTCTGGTGAAGGAGATGATTTGTGGTGTAGGGGACGCATTAGAGTCCAGAGGAGAGTTGAGCGACGGAGATGGTCCGACCTGTGAGCTTTGTGGAGGAGCGGCCGTGGATGGTGGAGGAGGAATCGATTCCGGTGATGGAGATGGTTGGTGGTATGGGGAGGCACTGGATTTCAGAGGAGAGTCAGGCGACAGAGATGGTCCGACGGTAGTGGCGTCGCGAGAGACACAGATTGCCCCGGTGGGGTTGAGCAAAACGAAAGAGAAGGACATTGTGAGAAGGATTCTAATGTTCTTGTTTTCCATTGGTGGCCGCTTTAGTTTTGCGCCGGTCAATTGATTCGGAAGAAGAAGGGAAAAAAATGGAGCATAAGAGATTTTGCAGAGATTAGATTTCTATCTTGCTCCTCCTAAAGAAGTAGCTGAGCATGAATGCAGGACGAGGAGGAACATGTCGGTCTCAGGTTTTCTGAGATGTTTCAGCCTCGTTTCTCGGAGACTAACAATGGTGTTCATGATTCAGCTTGTATGCATTAGTCCCAGAATATACCTACTAAATTTAACCGAAGTACATGGGACGAAACTCACACCAAGATTGTCCATTTTAAGACCAATACAGGTCGGTTTTCCCTAGATCATATCTAGGCATAGCCAAACGGGCGGATCGGGCCACGAGTTTGACGGTAACTTGTTGCCCGAGCCAGCTTCTAGTCAATAAGTCAGACAAATTTTCAGTCTCACCCAAGCTAGCAAATTGCCGCGGAGTTCATGATCCAGTCTAATTCCATTGGCCAATATCTGGACACATGGCATCTTTCAACACCAAAAGCGAAGACTTCCGGCAAGCTACCTCGCCGGAACAGGTGCAAACATGATAAAGAGCATGGTGCCAGAATGGCAGTCACCTACTATCTCTAACAGCGAGTTAGTGCTTTGCAAAATCACCTATTCAAGTTCATTGATTATATGAATGGTTCGAGTCCTTTAAATTTTCATAAAGAGAAGAACTTGTGCAATTTTCCCTCCTCAAAGTTACTTCCTAAATCCATTTTGACATCCCTCTCATCAACATATATACATAGATTCACATAATTTAGAGCTGAGAAAGGCTTGAGGTACTCAGCCAAATCAAACCCCTGCTTGCAATTAGAAGAACTTAAAATAAGACGCAAAGCCATGAAGAGCAACTCCGAGATTATAACCAAGGGCTACACCTCTGCAAATTAGATGCCAGTATTAAACATCCAAAGTGTCCAAGATCAAATTTTTTTGGGTCCGACAAAGTTTTACTTCGCAGAAACTGAAGAATGACATGTACACGAACCATGAAATTCATACAACTTTGCCACAGCATCGAAACAGCATAACTTACATTCCATGGATTCCATCCTGTATATACTCAAGGACTAGGGACCCAACAAGCTAGAGAATGCAGGCGAATTTATTTCTTGATCAAACACTGGAAGAGCATGCCATCCATTTAGGTCTGTTCTGTGCCCTTCACGACAGTCACGGGGCAAGATCCATTGTTCACAACATAGTTGCTCACACTCCCCAGTATGGCCCTGCACCGGTACAAAAGAAAAACTGCATCAGTCTTTTCAGCAAAACATTCAAAGGGAGGAGGAGAAACATCTCAATTGCATAATCAACTCGAGGCCACTTATTCTAGAAGGGAAAATCAAACGCTACTTCTTCACCTCAAAATAATCCTCCTTACAGCCAAATTGAGAATAAATAGCACTTCTAGGGAAAATTTTCTCTTGTTCTACAAGAATGATGTTAGCTAGTAAATGTCACCTTTTGAATATGATAAAATTGTGTTAGCAAACAGACTAAGCTGGTAAATAATCATTAATGACACCTGCACTAGATTCCACGAGAAACACTAGCTTTTCCATTCCTTGCCTGCATCGTGCTTTGTCTTGTCAAGACATATAAGCAGAGTGGATCTTCACGATATCTTTATCAAGTTCAAGCCAATCAATTGAGCCATAAGCCAAAATTAACCATTTTTATCCTAGCACATATTGGTGCACATTGCCAATGCATATTCAACAGCACCAAGGGGTATCAGTTGGATGCAATCGAATTGTTACCTCTTCAGTTTGCCAAGGCCCCTGTTTCCAATGATGAGGCAGCTCAGAGGGAATTTGTCAATCGCTTCACAGATCTTCTCGCGAGCATCTCCCCAGTAAATCTTCATAACCACCACAACCTGCACAAACAGACATCTAATCAATTGTCACTTTTCTATAAGACAGATCTACAGCTTATGCAAAAATGCGAGGTCAGATTACAATTTCACATCCAGAATTTTACCTCCTTCTGCCTAGCGATAGTGCTGACAATGTCGATCGTCTCTGGGTCGACCTTCACCCCATATTTCTTCATGATAACGGGATCAGAGAACTCACTCAGAGGGATAAGAGCTGCCCAAGAAACAAAATGAGTGAACCCCGAACGACAGACACCCACACCCAGAGATCAATGAACTAGACTAATCCAAAAAGATGACAGATTCAAGAAACAGATCATATCTCAAGATAAAGACTCCTTTTTTAAGGGTCCATTCCAGGTTTATCTGAACTTATTTCCCAAGAAATCCAGATATCATAACCAAGAACCCATAAACAATTATCAATTCATTTGGGAAAGGAACTTCAGAACAAAAAACCACTAAAAATGAAAAACCCACGATGAAAAAAAAAAGCAAGAGTACATTTTTATATATGATCTCTATCAAATCTATCTTCTGTCTCACTTTCTTGAAAACCATCTCTTCCAGCCGAAGAAGAACAACAAGAAATTGCAAAAGCAGAACACATCACACGGATCAACATCATATCAACTGTGATAACCACACACAAACATAGAGAGAGAGAGAGAGAGAGAGAGAGAGAGAGAGAGAAGATTGTATTACGAGAGCCGGTGGCTTCCCAGAGCTGCATCTCGCCTTCCTCGTAGTTACCCTCGGGGCGGACGGTGATGAGGATAAGGTGGTCGCCGTTGCGGGCGACGTTGTCCACCGCCCACTTCAGCGCCTTGTGGCTGCACGGCGAGAAGTCCACCGCCACCCCGACTCTCCTGTCCCCTTCCATCTCTCTCTTCTCTCTCTCGATCGATCAAGCTCGACCACGCCTCACTTCCTAGAAATTCCTGCTTCTGGGTTTCCCGGGTTCGGCCAAGAAAGGCAGATCGAGAGGGAAAGCGAGAGGAACTGATCGATCAAGAACAGAGACCACCACCTCACGGAAGGTGCCTTTTCATGGGACGCACCGCGCCAAACGCGGCAACTGTGCTGGCCCCTTTGGACAGCGCGACGTGATGCGATCCTGCATCGACCGTTGCGTGGGGATCGTTCGGGGATCCGACGGTGGAGAGAGGAGGGCGTACGTGGTGCCGGAGATGTAGGGGATGATTTCCCTTGCGTGGGGACGGGGCTGAATAATTAGCATACGACACGACCGTGCAATGTGGTACGTGATTTCTGACCAAAAACAAATATATGTGGTACGTGATTCTTGTCGGAACGTGATCTGTCCTGCTTCGCTGCTGTGCTGCTTGGTCCGACCGCGTGTCGAGCGGGGCCCATGTGTGGGGCCCCCTCCCCCCACCACCACTTGGGCTAAAATTTTATTTTCCCTTTAGCTATTATGCCCCTCCACTAGTATAATAATTTTATTCCCTAGTCCTTTTCTAGAAGTTTTGATCTTTCTTCTGTTGAAAAATAGTCGTCGGCCAAAAAAAACAAAAAAAACAGAGGTTTCTGGGTAGGGCGAGATATTTTAAATAAAGACAATAATATAGATAGAAGAATAAAATAAATTGGACATCGAATTTACGTGGTTTTGTCGTAAGGACTTACATCCACATGGAGAGCAGCAACGAATTTCATTATAGATCAAGCGATACAAAGAGATTACACACTCGAGACACTCAAACACTCTCTCGATATTTCACAAGCCCTAATTACACCCAATAATGCACTTAGTGTTCAGCTTTGAAATTTCTTAGGAAATAATCTCTCAATCTCACGAAGGAATTACACGCAAATCTTATTACAAGATTTAATTGGCTTAAACACTAAATCTTCTTGGATGTAATTCACGACCAAGAACAACAAAGAAAATTCCTCCCAAGCACTCGACTACAAGACAGTGCTTCAAGACCAATTCTTCCAAATCCTATAGAGAGAGCAAGAGGAAAAAAGGAAAAAGAATATTCGACTACTGTTCTATGACAAATTAAAAATCTTCGATTCTAAAATGGGAATTCTTCCCTCGAGAGTAAAATATGTGGATTAATTGACTATCTTTTCTTCTTTTTTTTCCTGACAGCCTTAATTATGAAAAAAGATGTTGCAATTTTTCATTTTGACAGACATACTCCATAACTGTAATATCTCCAAAGTTGCAACAACTTATTGATTTTTAAGAAACTATCCCATTCCGCTTGAAGATAATGTAGTTTCAATTCATGTATTATTAAATGCACAAGTTATGACACTTTGCAACACGGTGTGGTTGCAATTTAGCTATATTAATACCAAGGCGGTCTAAACTTGACTGTACATGCTATTTATGAAACCCCTAAAGTCACTAATCATGCCTATGTATATTCCTATTGACCTTTCCCTGGAAACCAACAGCATAAGGCACATGCTCGTCATTAACTAGAACGGTTTCTAAATCAAAATGTGGGATATGCTTTCATTCCAGTGGTCACATGACAATTGCCATATACTTTCCTTCCTTTTTCTTTTTACCCCCTTTATTTAATCTACAAGGAGGTGACTGATATTTAGTAAATTATGATTGAGCCCAATGATGCGACGGCAGATATGAGATTCTTGATACAATCCAAGTCATACATCTTGTTCAATTCTAGATTTTCAATGGCCAAATTGACCCACCACCCCCACACCATCTTATCTACAAGTACAAATATATGGAGATCACATGAGACTCAATTGAATAAAAAGAAAGAATTAAAAGTTCTGAGCCAATGCCAGACGTAGGTGATTATTATATCAGTCTACTCGACGGTAGTTAAAGCAAAAGCCCTGACGTAGTGTCTATCATTATCATCGTAAAACTTCAAAATTTCAAATTTTAATTTTTTTTTCTTCTCAATGAGGAGGGAATAGGAAGTGATATTACGGAGTCTCCCATCCCAAACCGGATCTCCTATTTATTTCTTTCTCATGAGCCTTTTAAGGATTTGTTTATGTCCAACAGGAATAAATTGAATCAAAAGAAAGAACTAAAAGTTCTGGGCCCACGCTCTTATGTTGACTTTGACTGTGGCTGCTATCCCCATTGAATAATCCACTAAAAAAAATGCAAAAGCATTATCTAAAAGACAATTTCAAAGTGAACAGCCCCAATTTTCAATACATGATAAGACTAACAAGAATTGAACAACATTCAAGTCCATTGAAGGATGCCCAAAAGCCAATTTGTTAATTTTCAGCAGTAATGATTGCTTAGGTGGACGGCTAGGTTGGCCCAAGCTGATCATTAATATTTTTTACAAAAAAAAATAAAAATTGAAGTTGATCAGTGATTTGTGATAGTACGATTAAGCAATTTGGATCAGCCCACCATCTCCAATTTATCTATTTTTTATTCAATTTTAAGACTTTTTTAATTTTTTTTATCAACAAGGAAGTGAGTTTTAGTATTACAATTGTTCAATTCCAAATCAAAACCTAGAACTTATTCTATCAAAATAGGTTCCCAATTTTTTACAGCAACCATTTTTAGGGTAAACTTGAGAACTAGACCTAACTTTATGTAGCATAACTGCTATGTTAGGGAAAAAGAATTCATGTGAATAATCCATAGCACAATGATTGGAGGCATTGATCGATTTCCTAAATTTTCCATTCAAAATCCATCTTTGACATGTCTATCTTTTCTTATAAATAAAGTAAAAAAAAAAAAAAAGCTAAAAACCGATCAAAATCAGTTCTACCAAGGCTGGTTTCCCAATTCTTTTAAATTTGAAATCTACCCAGTCTCCATATGAACCGACCCAAACTTGGTTAGAAGGTTGGTCAGTTAAGCTATTTCGTTAAATATCTTGAAAATATAACAAGAAATGGAATATTTATTTTACATAAGTACAAAAAGGCCAAATTTGTTTTTGCAACTCCACTGTGCTTTTTTGGCCATTAGATGACATTAAGATGAGAGCATTCTTGAAAGCATGTAAATGAAACAAGGGCCTCTGCTTCTCTTTCAGCCAGAACGATTGCTTCAGTGGAAATTCCTGCAGTACAAGATGACAATGAACTCGCGATGCCGTTATTCACTGATTATATCAATCGATCGACTTTCTGATCATGAAATTGTCCAGACTGGGATGTGCAACATCCGCCCCGACACTTAACTTGTGCACGAAGCAACAGAAACTTGAAACCGTGTAAGAAGAGAGAGCTTAACATAATGTGACGATAAAGCAGACTCATTCGCCCCCATTGGGGTGCTAGTTATGGTGGAGGAAGAACGACAATGCAGAGAACAGCGTCCCGATGAATATCATGAATAGGACGATAATGGCCACGACGACGAGTGCGCTCGGCTTCCTTGCTAGCTGATCACTATGATCAATCTTCTGGTCGCACTTCAATGGACTACACTTTTTCCTCTTGATGTACTCGTTCATCTGTACGCGGAGCTCTTCGTAGTGGAAATCCTCTATTTCCGTATCCTTGCACAGATCTTCAAACAGTCTCCAAGCCCTTTTGTCACTGTCCGGGTAGTTTGATACCATACGCCGTTCGCAGAACAGCTTCTCGTCCTTCTCCGAGGGCATCAGGTCGTGAATGAGATGAGCATAAGAAGTCACGCACTGCGTGTCGATGCACCGACGTTGCTCGAGGGCGATTAGGTTCCTCAAAAGGGTCTCGGTGCTCTGATTGATTCTCATAGCCGGGACATGGAGGACGCCCTTGCTAAATTCAATGTCTAACATGCTTTTAGTTGCCGATCTTTTGAACTTGATTCCAGCAGCCTGAAGTTCGACCGCAGACTTATTCAGACCTTTTGGCGTTGGTGCATCTTTCTTTGTGTAATTCGCTGGTATCAACCAGTGGTGGATTAAGTCCAGCAAATGATGAGCTTCTTCGCTGAGCTTTTCTCGGAGATATTCCTGCTCTCCGGGGATCATGCTCTTGAAGAACCGAAAGGCAAGATCGATTAAAGAATGTGAGCACTGTTTCGGGATCGGCACGATCTGAAACAACCGCTGAAGAATGAACAGAGGAATCTGATTCTCCAGCAGCACCAGATCACACCTCAAGGCATAGAGTTTCCCCGGAGTACAAAATAGAGGATCATTCCTACGTCGGAGGGTCCTGCTCGAGAACTTGATTAAGAGTTCGATGATGAAACACCCGTCAATAAGCATCATTTCAACGAACTCGTCACTGGAGAGCCCAAAATCTTTTCATAGGACCGACGCGCTCGGTTCTCCAGCTCCTTGAGCGATTTCACACACTTGTCCAAGGTCAATCCTATGTCGGGGTTTCGGTTTAGAAGTGTAAATAAGTAGCGCAACTTGTGATTCTCCATATCCCCGAGAATCTGTTTTTCTCGGTGATAAGGTCCGATAGAGACAAATTCCGGGAAGTAGTGCCTCTCATTTCCCCAGCGCAGTTGCTCTGGCACACTGCAGATATTAACAAAGGAAGAAGCGTCTTCCATCCTTTTCTGAATGGTAGACACGAGTCCATCATCAGTGTGAGAAATTCCGAGCGAAACTTCGAGCGAAACATGGTCTCGGGCCGCTGACGGTGCCTGCATTTGATTAAGCTGTTTTGATCACCCGCTGGAGGAGCTGTTTCCACGCGGTTTTGATTTGAGCTTTCAGTTCTTCTCAGCAAGTGTTGTCTGAAGGACCCAATATATACATCTTGTCAGGATCTAACGAGGCATGTCAAATAAATTGATACATGCTACCATAAAGTGGGAGAAATGAAAGCAGCTGGTTGCACTCCATCTAAGTTAATGCGTCAGTTTAAGTACTTATGGAATAAGCAGAGGTATAAAATTTGATTATTTAGGTTAAGTACTCTGGATTATCGTATGCAGAAGAACCGGCTCGAATAGTTCCCTCAAATCATATTGATTATCAATACCACTGCATGATCCAAAAATCTACTGAAGCCCCAACTACAACGCATGATGCAGCAAAGTACCAAGATTACCACATTAGATTTACAGCAAAGACAAAAAAAGGGCATTTGCTATTGTGAAACAAATAGCAATAAAATCAATAAGACTAATTTCACAAGATGATGTCAAGTAGTTCATTAACGTCATGGATATCATAAAATGGCATGAGAGAGAGAGCAGAAAATGCTTCGCATGATGGAGCTTGAAACTAGAAACCAAACGCCTGACTGAAACTCAAAGCCATCATACAATTACATCAAATCAACTAAAGAAACAGTTGAAGCCGCTTTGCGGAAATAACCCACCAAACAACAGTCAGATCTGACCTGGTCAACACGTCATGTTATGCCCTGCATGAAATTCGAGGAGCTGCTGTCCCGAAATAGCTTCAGGATATAGAGGTAAAGTCGAGGAGATTAATATGCAAGATCAACGTGAAAAATGCTCAAAGATGGGTAGGAATCAAAGGTAACTTGAGTAGATTGATTTAGACAAACAAGAAGGAACATCTAATCCCTTCTGAAAAGTTTCTCAGATACAGCTAGAATGTGACTTTATTCAATTTAGAAGTATCCGATTACTTGAGGAGAACTAAGAACTAATGTGTTGATTTGTAAAGCAAAGAATGTGGAAATTGGAATGGCATCTCACTTGAGTATATGCAGTTATGAGAAATGAACAAATCCGGCGTAGCATGTCTCAAGGCTGCAATTGATACCAATACCGTACCGCAGCTTGCTGTGACTCAAAGCCAAGAATTGCCTCTTTTCAGTGAGTAGGATGGTTTATAGAGAAATAAGCTGGCGCGAATCGAACACGCTTTGCCCCTTCAAGTGATAAAACCAGCTTGCTATGTGGCACTGCTAGTTTTGCAACTAAAACCCATTCAAGAAACGGTTTTTTTTATTTATTTATTATTTTTATATGGCAAGATTATTATTAAACGTTAAAAATCTGATTATTCTCTTTGAAAAGAGTGTCATTTGCACCCATTGTACGTTGCATATTCAGTAGAATGCTACATCTGCTATTATTACCGTTGTTGACTCTGAAGGTTAAGCGAGTGCTCCTAGCTCTCACATAGAAAAGGCCCATAAGCATGGATTCAATGAAATTCCAATTATAGAAAATATACGTTCATCAGGGAAGAACCACCACCAAATCAGACGTTGAAACAGGTTTTGTTGTAGCATACACATCTCCATGACCCATTAACTAGAAAGCAGTTTGGAGCAAAGAACAGCTCGCATATGTAATTGGGCTGATCTTGGATGATGGACTCTCTAAGTGTTCGTATGATAAAATTTCTACTTTTTATTTCTCTATTTCTCCCGAAACGTTTGGGCAAATCCGTTTGGTAACGCAATTTAATTTTTTCTATTTCTAAAACAGATTTCTATTCTACAAATAGATTTGAAGAAGAAATTAAAAGTTAAAATCAATTTCTAGCCAAAAATCAATTTTTATTCTAGAAATTTTGTCATCCGCATCCTAAGTTGAACCAAAACTTATTAAGTAATAAGCAACTAAACTAATCCATGTTCTTGATAATTCTGAACCAAAGCCAAGTCTCTCCGCTTTCAAATTACTCCCTTCGCTCCATTTAGGAGCTTACAGACAAAAATAAAAAAAAAATAAAAAATTCCTCCTTAAAATCTAAAATTGCAAAGCAGGTTCCGATAGATATTTTCCACAGCAAGGAGGCAACATAAGAATTCCGTGGTTTCACAGTCATATCTAGAAAGAACTAAGAACTTAATAGAATATAGTGATGAAATTACAAGCAAAAAGATGCAGCAGCACATTGTTCGTGTAAAGCTGAACCTAACTCTGCATTCCTGCACCCTCCACAAATCAAAGCTCCATGTAATTTTTACTGAAAAGAGAAACCAATCCCTACCACAAATCGTCCCCACCCCGGAAAGGAACAAAAAGAAAAAAAGAAAAGCGCTACAAATCCAAAAGATCCCTGAAAACAACAAAGCAAGTAATACACCTGTCGTAGAAGATGAAACAACAGTCCTAAGGAATGTGGTCTGCCTCAGAAAACATGTATCCTGGTTAGCAAAATCTCAGAGAAGCACATGTTAAAAACACACGGCACCTGTTTGGCTAAAGCTTCATACTTCACGTTTGAGAATTACATCTTTTATCAGTACATTGGACTTGGGCCGATATCGTTCATCTGTATCCACCTCTTCAATTTCCTGGTAGAAAACAAACATGATGGGCCAATTGCACAGTTATTTCTCGAATTGGAATAAAAAACAAGTAACTCTTGAACAGAGATGTGAAATTACCTGTACCACATCTTGTCCCTTGATTACCCGCCCAAAGACAATAAGCTTGTCATGCAAATCTGGTATGGGAGCAGTTGTGATGAAAAGCTCAAATTTCTTGCTGTCTTGCTTACTCTTTGAAGTACCAAGCGTAAAAGCCTCATGCTTAGGACTGCACATCAAGAGAAAAAAATAAGTGATCATGTAAAATACAAAACAAACGTTAAATAAACCTTACAGTGATGGTTCACATCAAATCAAGATACCTTGTCACGAGCTTGCCCCGAAGCTTTCCTCGGGAAATCCAATCTTCTGCGGCCCCAAGTCCTTCAGAATCCCCTCCATGAATAAGATAATGTTTAATCACATGATGGAAAGGCATGCCTTTGAAGTGCCCTTTTTGACTGCAAAAATCCAAGCTCAGGCTGTTAGTGCGCATAATGTGAGTGTTCATTGAAAACATTGGCTAGACTCAAATAAATATTGCCTTTGTCATTCTCCTCAGGCAGTAATTCTAATAATTTGAAAGTGAACTACATTCACCAAAGGACTCAAAAGGAAGTTCCATCAAAGAATTATGTATTTAGCAATCAAACTGCACAAGAACCAAATTGTCATCCAATCACGGAGTGCAAAACCTATAGTAGAAGAACAGTATGCATGCAGCAGCAAAAGCATTTAGCCACTGCTACTATAACCACAGTTAGATGACTAATCTCACAGGAAACATTACTGATTGAATCGACATACATCACACTCTGAACAGACTCGAGGTAGGAGAAAATAGAGAGATATTCAAGCACATGAACTAAAAATCAATCAAGATTAAACAGCCATCAAATCAGCTGATGAGCATTAATGCACTCATGGGGCTCTTCATAAGTCCTAAGTTAAGCCTTGACCACCAAGCATGACTAAATATTGATATACACACTCACCACAAGTCAAGAAATTTATCCACAATCTCAGGGGCAACATCCTTGAAAAGCTCCACAAAGATAGCACCTTTTGATGTATTCAAAATCTGCACACAAAATAGGAAAATTTAATCAGAAAAAGAATAAGATAATAATTCTTGCATTTTGCAGGAGGGACCACATAAGTTCAGCAATCTTGCAGAGTCTGGAATATTGCTAAAGGAGAGATACAAATGCTTCAAAATGCCACTATTCTCAATATCAAATCCTTAGAACCATTAACTACAGTGAAGTAGAGTGACACTCCACTCAGGAAAGGGGCTGTAACTAATCTTCTCCCTTTACATTAGGACAGGTTGACATCATGTAGGGTATGTTGCAAACTAGACAAAACAAGACAGCCCATGCTCAGGGGAACACAGACAGGTTTGAGAAATCACTGCGCATGATACGTTGTTAAAGATCTCCACTTTATTAGCCCAATGAATATAACCTTAAAAAAGTATCTCGGACATTTAGGCAATCTAAGCATGAGATTCTGACAATGAATATAACACATTCAGGCTTGGGATGGATACGATTTTTTTTTTTTTTTTTTTTTTCGAGATCTGTTCATAATAAGGGTAGCTTATTGCATTGCTTGAACGACATATGATGCGCTTTCAATTATCAACAGACTTGACTAATAAACCTGTTTGCCTCCGCTCCATATTCCACAAATTACATATAATCAAAGAGTTCCTCATCATCTCATATAAAGCTATGTTTATCTTCAGCATTAACATAAAAAAAAGTTCAAGATTCATGGGTTTTGTACAGTTTACACTGTTAAATTAGCATACTTGTAGGGTAAGTTGTGTGTGATTTATTCCTGTGGAGTGGGGGTGGGGCTTCAACAAAAGCTCCACGCATGCCCTACCACGCATGGGACAGTGACTGAGCCAGCTTATTGAGGTGCAGGCAGGAATGGACACAGTGGTTCCCATCTCAACTCACTCCATAGAGAAGTCGTCCAGGTTGAGAAGCAGTAAGTCTCATCATGACAAGATGTATGAAGGTTATGTCATGTGATAATTCTTCCTCTCTATATGCCATAAGTCCTACGAGCATGTTCATGCAAAGAATTACAAAAAAAACTTACAGCGAAACCAGGAAGATCGTACTTCTTTGAATCTACATATGTGTCCTAAAATACAAAAACCATAATAAATCAAACACATTTCATGATATCAATATGAAAGCAGCAAACTGCGAAGATTCACTTCAAGATTGTTTCTTGTTAAATAGTTGAAAAGAGCTGATATTACCTCCAAATTTGGTAGGCCAGTCCCCATCCGTTCCACAGACCTGCAAAACAATCATCAGTTTGACCTCAGTAGCGGGCTATAAGTAACCTATAGACAATATCATTTTAAGAAACTGAACCATCAAAGGGGGTAAAAGGTGTAGAACCCTACCTTCTTGACCAGTGCCTATATGTTGCAAACAACGAAAAAACGACCAACCCAATGAATAAGCCATACAGAATCATCATAGGAACACTGACGCGAGAAGGGCCCTTCTTCTTTTTACTCTGAAGAAGTAGAGTTTGGGGTTTTATCCTCGCCATTTGATGCAAATTCCCACTGAACTCTTCACCCCAGCGCCAGTCAACAAACACTGCAAGACAACAAATTCTGCTAACTATATTGTAAAGAAACTAGCATAAACAAGTTCGCAACATAGGAACAGTCCACAAACAGTAGGAAAAGGTGCCAAATTCCACTCCATAGTTGCCCAGATTTCCACAAACTCTAGAACTAAATTTAGTAAGTTCAACATGAGAATTCGGAAAACACCTTCACTCGATATATGCCGCCCCAACCCAACACTTTACATCCACAGGGCTCGTGCAAAGGCAACGATAACGAATCCACATAACACGAGAGCATACGTCCTAACCATCCATACACGACTTGACAAACGGAATCCAAGATTTCGCGAAAACTTATAAACCCAGACGACACCAATTCTCCCGAAATTTGGTCACTTTCGATCGAGAAATCACTGAATCGAGAGAACAATAAGCAGTCCAACAAGGCTATGCGCGGTCCTAACCTCTCGGGACTCACCAACTCCAGATCCGAACCGACTAAAATCCGCGCTAACAAAACGGAAGCCGCCAACGAGCAGCACCGGGAGACGTCGATCCGCGACCCGGTCAACAACTAACGAACGAACCAGGCACGAAGCTCTCGCCCGAACCGAACCCTCGGCGCTTCGAATCGGATCGACCGACGACTTTCCCCACCTCAAACCGCGCCCAAAAAACAAGAAGAAGCCCGCGAGCAATCGGCTTCCACGCAATCGGGAGGCGACGCGGAATCGAGCAACGAGAAAGCGATCGCCGGAGGAAGGCGTACCTGAAGGCCGTCGGAGGAGCCGCCGCCGCCGCCGCCTCCACCGCCGCCGGTGCCGGTGGTTCGCCTTCGATTCAGGGAGGGGAGGGAGTCGGAGATGGGGTTGGTGAGAGAGCGAGCGGAGTGGTTTTCACGAAGAAGAAGAAGACGGCTCTGTTTCGCTCGCGGCTTCTTCCCATTTGCCGTTTTCAATTTTTTTTTGCCGACTTTTTATTTTGTTTTTTTGAAAATATATGGTGGACCACTGGACCCCGCTTGCAGATGCTTCGTCTCGCCGTCGCCGTCATCCGGCTGCGGAAACGGACCGGCGTGATGAATTTGATGTTTCTCCCAATTTTTCTTCTTATTCTTTCTTCTTTTCTTTTTGTGGCTGACGATACCGATCAATATATTTGAGTCCGGTTTTTTTGTGGGGTTAATACTTTAAAAATCTCAAATTAGTACACATGTAATAAATTTACTCAAATTAATTTTTTGACCATGAAACTCTAAACTAATATACATACGATAAATTTATTCAAATGATGGTCAAAAATTCCAAACTAGCAAATTTGTAACTAATTTACCAAAAACTAATTTATTCAACCGCTAAAAATCCTAAATTAGTACATTTATAACAAACATACAATTCATTAAATTGGATAAATACCATAAAAAAACCACAAAAATTGTATAATTATGATAAACATAAAGTAAAATTGCAAACCGGTACATTAGTTAATTATCACATATCATCCAACTTAGCAATTTGATAATAAAATGTAATGGAAACCAACATATGATTAATTTGTCAAATTTGTCAAAAAGTATACCGATTTTGGGTTTTGGGTAATCAAAAAAATTAGTTTAAAGTAAATTTATCACAAATATATCAATTTAGATTTTTCAATGTATTAACCTCTTTTTTTTTTGGAGAATTTCACGAAATTATTTTCAAATTTTGGATGTCATGCTTATTTGTCATCCAACTTTTTGATCATTACATATTAGTCCTCTAAGTTTTATTTCATTACGATTGTTGACCCTTCAACAACTTTTATATCAGCTTGAAGGGTGAACATATGCTTGGAATTTCTCACTTTTCCTAGATCGCACTAAGGCTGCATTTGTTAATTAGAAATGAGGAATTGGAACGGGACAAGACTTTTGTATATGTTCTTTATGATGTTTGGTAACCTAAAATGAGAAGAAATAGAAATAGGTACCAAGCATGGGAAAAAGGTTTATTCCTATGTTTCGTTAATGTAGAAAGAGGTGAGAGTGAATTAGAAGGAATGGGTATGACCCAAACAAGAAGCAAATTCCATAAATGGGGGAATATTTACGAAAAAAAAAGGACAACTAAAGGAAGAAATATGGCGTAAGAACATATCTCTCACCCCTTTTCCTTTTCTTTTTTTTTTTTTTTCCTTTCTTTGGCAATTTTAAAAATTAATTTCTATTATAAAAATTTAATAATGATTCAAATTTAAGGTAAAAAACCCCACATTATATTTCCAAGGTATCACCAAATATGGTAATTCACATTTTATATACCCATTGCCAATATTGAATATAAATTATCATTCCATTTGACTCATTTCAATCATTTCCTTGCGACTAAACTAAATGAGAAAGTGAACAACAAAACCACAAATAAATTATAAGAGACGAAATTAATAATAAGCTAACAAAAGGCTAAATTAAAACATAAAAAAAGACTAAATTTATAAAGAACAATCTGACTTTTTGGTTTTCTTTTTCCATTTCGAGAAAATTCATAATAAATGACAAAATCCTGAATAGTAAATGACAAATGATAACTTCATTTCCTACTTTTCAACTTTGTTTTTCAATGCACGAAACATTTGCGAACATGCATATCTTAGTTACCTTCTCATTATTATTGTTTTTTTCATTTCTGAAAATTCTTGGGCAATATAGTAGTTTTTTGAGGTTATTAGAAATTTTTATCACCATATATCATTTATTTATTTATTTTCATTGTAGTGCAAAAGATGAATTTCATTAAAGAATGAAAGCCACCCCATTTTGATTGACTCATTATTTTAAGTAATATAAACAATCATTTTTAAGAAAATATTTTTAAAATCATTCATTTTTCGCAAAACAAATTGAGCCAATATAAAAATAAAATTTTCCATTAACAGCATGACTGTCTCCCCTCCATGAATACTGATTTGACCAATCCTCACTGCCAGTGAATGAGATCAGACTTAAACACATTTAAACTAAAGAATGCAACTGTATTCCAAGAAAACTTGTGAAGTTCCTCTGACACCTATGCAATTTCACCCAAGTGTAACCAACAACAACTGTCTTGTCCCAGTTAGGAGGGTCGATGATATGAATGTCTCATTGTACCTGCAGTCTTTAGTAGCATTCAGATACTCCAAGCCCTTCTTGCTGTCTTCTACTTCATGCAGCATCTCAAATGCAGCGAAGTTTCCTCATTGCTTCCTCGAGAAATTTAAGGAGCAGAGCGGTTGCTTGTCATCCGGTGAAAGCTTATAGAGTCTCACATTGACTGCAGACTGTTTCTGCAATCTCAAAGGGGATTGCTCATCGGCGCGTTGGAAAGGATAGAAGCCCGACATTAGTTGTAGACTGTCTCCACAATCTTGAAATCTAAAGAATTTCCAGCACTGATGCAATATAAGCATCACAATGATCAATAGAGATCTTAAAACCATAGAAGACGATGGAAGTTTTTAGGCATTTAATCCCCAAAGGTAGAAAATGGTAACGACGATTGAGACAAAGAATTCAACATTACCTGAATCTCCAAGACCCGTCCTGTGTAATGTGTGAAGCAATGATATCTGAAATGAAGCCCATGTTATGAGGTGTTCAACTTCCACCCCAGCGCCTCTTGCGAGCTGGTCGCTCATGCTTCGTTTCAGTCACTTCCGGCATCAAATTAACTTGGTGATTGGTTTTCACCTCAACTTCCATTTTGTAAGTGAGGGGTTCCTTGAACCGCTCTTTTCTTCTTTCCATCTTTGCTATTGTCTCAACAATCCGTGTTTCATCAATTCCACCAATAGTCTTATCCACCTCGGGACATTTTTTAGGTCCTTGTTTTTTATTCTTCACGTTGCAGGTCACAGCTATGTCACCAGGAATATGATTCTTCTCCCAAGCAATATCAGTACTTGGCTCTTCCATCCCAATCTGGTCATCCTCAATTTCCAAATCTTCAATTTTTGCACTAACCGGCAATTTGTCAACCCATTTCTTACCAGCCTGATGACTCACAGAGTTTGGCAAGTCAGATTCAGCTGCCTCTCTCCTCCGTGATGTATTTCTGTACCTCAAAGTTGGATCCGTCCCAGCTACTCTGAGATCCATGATTTTGCTACTAACATGATGCCTTTGATTTCTCTGTGTGTTGTATCTTCTGGAGGACTGCATCCCATATTGCCATGAAGAAACACCAAATGTTAAAAAAATAAAAATAAATAAAAAATAAATAACCTCAGTAGAAATATCGAGCCATGTTAAAATAACAAGTGGATTATTCGAAAAAACAAAAACAAAAAAATTGAGTGTGGGACTCTTTCAAAAGCTTGCATCAAAATGATTCTGCACAAAGTACAGAATTAAATGATACAGCAGAATGGCTAGGCAAAAAAACTACCTACTTTTCAAAATTAATGACCAGTACACATCCACTCTTTGCAAGATAAAACTACAGGGATGCCAAAAATGTATAGTGGAATATCATTCCTAAACATCTTCCAAATATTGTCCTGAGGTAGATGCATACATTTGGTAACCTAAGAATATTGCAGGTCATGCATATGAAATAGAACCTGCTCATGTACATAGATAAACAGGAGTTCATCATACCTCAGCAAGTCCATGCATTCCAGAGAACCAATTTTGCTTCTATATTCGATTGGCTAAGCTATTTAACTAAACCAGAAACTTGATTGCAAATTCATCTGCAGCCTTGCAGACTTCAAGTAAATTACTACACGGCCCTTATTTCAAGATGCCGACAATCCAATCACCAACATTATTTTCTTCTTCCAGATTATTCATAAGCTGATACAGTTGTTTTGACTGAGGATATGTTAGTGGAATTTCCTTCAGGTCAATTAAGCACATGTACAAGAAAAATCTATTGGAATGAACCAAGGTGCTTAAGCACATAAGAATTCGAGAAGACAAAGAACTTCGTATACGTGGTATAAGAGGGAAAGCCAAAAGCTAAAATCTGAGACTAGTCAGCTCAACCAAGTTATGGTGTTTGATTCATATAACATACCGCTATTGAAGATGAAAAATTATCAATTATACTATCTAGTTGCATAGAAGAAAAGTCCACCAGATATGAGTGCCAGCAACAAATTAAACTGGAAGTCTTGTAGTGTAATTGCAGACAGGCCATTTAAGGAAGCATCTTGGATGATTCTCAAAGAGATTACGTTACATATAAGGATTCTTGCAGATCAGTCTACAGTCCTCACCCAAACATAATAGGAGTCATTACGCAACAACAGCAAAAGGCTACATCTGGTGGTTCAGATCTGTGATAGGATAGGACGTAGACTATCCCATTTTGTGTTTGGTGATGTGCTCTGAACCAGATAAAAAACCATATAAGTCCGAGTTTCACCTTTATTGTGAGTCTGTCCTTGGAGATGGGATTAGACTAGATAGGATTCTCCCATTGGAAAAATAAAAATGAAAATAAAAAGATAAAAAAAAAAATCCACTTAAAGAGACTTTGAGTGCCAGGGGGCAGAGAGGGAGAGGTACCACCACTACTGATGGTCAACATGATGGACATGTCCCCATCATTGTTCACAACATCGATGGCTCTCTCTCTCTCTCTCTCTCGGGCATGCTGGCAAGGTTGCCGCCCCTCAACTTTGACATCGATGCCCATGCATTCTATCACTGGCAATATTGTCAAAGATGACAGGCCCCAATTTTCTTACCATCAATAGAGGTCCAAATCATCCCACAGCCACCCAGTCGATTAGATGGGAGATACCTATATCCATTCTTACATCTTACCATCCACCATTCCAATCAAGGATGGGCTAAGGGAACTAGTTGAGCCCATCACACATACTATATTAAGTTTCTGACATTAAGAATAACCAAAGCACTATAAACTCACATATTGAGAAAATTAAACATGATAAAGCTGTTTTTTATGTTAACAACTGCCCTAAGGGAACTTGTCCATTGTATATATACATAAATATTAGACTGTGTAACATTCAGCACTGCAAGATACAAATACTGCAGTCATTGTGGACACCCAGCTAATCAAACATATGTTAGAAATTGCTTGTAGACTTCTATCTTTCCTATGAACAAGCCCACAAGCAGACACTTGTCTACACGAAAGACAATTCAACATTAAAAGTTTCCAGTACAGTAACAATACTCGCAGATTAATCGTTTGATGATAATGACTATACGAATTCATAAGACCAAGAATTGAAAATCTTCTCCAGTTCAACTATATCCTAGCAAATTACTGAAGTAAAAAGCCAATGCCTCTCATGCTGGCAATGAATAACAATAGTGAAAGGAGCTAGGAGCTAATTGAGGAACAAATGGAGTGAGCCACACTCATGACACAAGAATAATATTCCTTGTTAAGAGCAGGAAGAACAAACTGATCATAAAAGAAGAATGAATTATAAAAGGTGTTCCTGAAATCTGAAAGGAAAATTTTCCAGCCCTACTCTGTTACTCTAAGTGAGCTCATCCAGCTCATTTAGCAGGCTGGCATTTCCTATCAAACCATCCAAGGGGCAGGGTTCAAGTCCTGTTGTGTGTCTAGGGATGGGCAATAGGGTGGACAGGGTAAGGCAGTCTGCGTGGGGCAGCAGTGCCCCACCCCACTTTGGTTAAAATTCCAACATATATTTCTTCTGTAAATCTTCACAATTTATCCCTGTTTTGCCATTATTTTAAGCATCAAGTTAACAAAAACTATAAATTAACATAGCAATTTCAGATTTATCACAGCAACCCCTATATAAAAGAGAGAAAGATATGCCTGCACCAAAACTAAGAAAGATATGCCTGCACCAAAACTAAGTTTATAGGGAAACCCTGGAGCACCCTTGAAAAAAGGAATGAAGTGAGAAAGACAAGGACTGCACTCGAAAAGGCTTATCAAAATATAGAAAATTTCAAACCACGGATACACATAATAGGGAAGTGTTATAGAGAACTACAAAGCCACCTCAACCATTTTAAACAATTCAAGGATAATATGTGGGGCAATCAAAAGAGAGAAGCAAGAGGCATGCAGTGAAAATTCAAAACGAATGAGAAGCCCTTTTTTTTTTTAAGTTGAAACTGTATACAAGGATAACAATACATAATTCTAACCTCAGTTTCCCCAACTTTACCTTTCCTTCCCTGACAAACCAGTTAACTGGATTCCCAGAGATTGACATGGTCTCATCATGCTTAGTCTTATCGCTAACAGGAAATACTTCATTCAGAAAGAGAGCACTATTTTCTCTGCTTGACCTTCTGTACCAATTCCTCTCTTCTTTGATACTATTATCAACCATCCCACAATCTGCATCTTTATATTTAAGATTGACGCATCTATTTATCGATCTCCCACAAAATAATGACGCCTCTTCAGCATGTAATTGATCGTCTTGATGCTTCAGATGGAATTTATCATCATTCCTCCGAGGCAGTGATTTCTGGAATCCATATTTTCTTCTCCCCACACACGTATGATTTCCAGAAAAAGTAATACCATCATCAGCGCCATCAATCTTACTATAAACATGAGACCGACGACTTTCTCCTCCTTCATCAGACTGGGATTGCCTCCGGAACTTCCTGTACAGTCCAAATAATCTGGAGTGATTCAGTTCATCCCTTGGTGACATGGTATCATCCCATCTTCTTTTCTCAGATGCATGAGATTCTCCATACAGCTGGGAGGAGAGGCGCTCATGATCTCTGTATTCCTGGCATTCATCTTCCAATTCCATGAGCCAATCATTACCATATGGGGGATTGCCTCTATGTCCACCTCTTCTCTCAAAGTTCTTCAGTCCTCTCCAGTAAAGTAATTCTCTTCCACAGTTATTCTCCAAATAATCCCCTTCCCATTCCGTGGGAGAGAGAGAGGTTCTACGGTTTTCAAGCATGAACTCTTCCTTGTGCCTAGCAAGAAACCTACCATTATGATTGGTTCTCTTATTGCTCTGAAGATCTTCACTCTTCAGCCTTGATCGAGTGTCCTTTCCCTTAGCAGTGTCAGTGGAATACCTGGAAACTAATTGGCTCAACTCTTTATGTGAGTAAGAATTCCTCTCCTCCATGCATTTACATTTCACTTTATGGTTCCTATCCCTTTCAAGATCTTTACCATTTTTACTAAACCTGCCTCCAAAAAAGTTTTCCCCTTCACCTTGACTCCTTCTGAAATGTTGATCTAGTTCGTTTCCTGATGTGTGCTGACCTCTGCTCAACAACTTGTAAAAGTATGGATGGAATGGTCATCAAACCTTTCACTACCATACACCCTTTCTCCAGAATACGAAACATGTTCTTCATAAGAATGATCTATTGCACCCTGTCTCCTATTCCATCTGCTATGATCAACCACTAAGTCATCCCACTCATTGATGCCCCTAGAGTCAGACAAGTTGGATGCAACATCATCACTATCACTGAAAGCATCTGGTTCACCAACATTACCCACTCGAAAGTGAGTTCTGCATCTCGGATTATATGTACCATGGGTTGGCTTGGTTTTGACAGAAGCTTTGTCACAGGTACTTGAGTCGTGAAAGTCATTGCTTGAGCCAAAGGACAGGTTTCTATGATAAACATCATCTTTTTTTCCAAGATCAACAGAAACGCTATCTTCAGATGCTTCAGATTCACTTTCAAAGCATAGTGAAGACAAACTAAGCTGAATCCGGTCCCCTAGAGATGGTTCAGCCTGAATTATGCATGAATCTGCTATAAATGAGGTGCCACGGACCCCTTGAGTAGCTTTTTTCATTGTTTCTTCAGCTACAGCTTTTCCTTCTGCATCTTGGATATACGCCTTTTGACTGTCCCAGTCATCACCATCAGAGTTCTTCCTGTCTCCAGAAGTCGATCCATCAACGAGACTAGATGCATTTGTCAGCTCAAAGCACCTAGGGAGATCAAAGAGATTTTCCAGGGTTCCATAACTTGGACAATGTATAGATTAATGTAAAAATTACTGAATAGCTCAACTAATTGAAAAAATCTGAGGAAGCCAAACACTACCGTATGTTAGTACACATAAAAGCATAGACGCAATGACTTGATTTGTTAACGAGTGCTGATCCTCTTAATTTGTTAACAGGTGCTGATACAATATTAATATTCTTTTTTTTAACACTCAGAGAATGTGATAGACCATATTATGTTCCTTTCATCCACCAATGGAAGTAAGTTCCTAATTGCTCTACCCAGCTCTACATTTCTTATATGATTTGAAAGGGTCATATTCACTGACGGCTGTACAAAACAACACCCGGAGGTGTGTTCAATAATTTTTTGATCAGTGATACACTAGGCACAAAGGTCCAGAGTTATCAGTGAGATTAAGCTCACAGGCTTAGGGGATTCAAAAGCGTGTTCCATTATGCTCTCTAAAAACAGCTTCTCGAAAAGTCGGACATAGCTTCCCGTACCTTGTCCCTTTAACTGACTGTCTGAACCTTCTAGCATTTTCTTCCAGACAATCTACAGATAGGTCCTCATCCACAGTATGAGGCATCAATGCATCTTCATTGTCAGCTTTATGAGGCTGGAAAGTATTTCTGCTATCATCCACATGCAGTTTCCCACTATCCAATTCTCTGGAGAACGTATTGTGCCCATTTTTGTTTGACATAGAATAATCCTTGGGGGGATCCGGCAAAGCAACCTGCCCCAGCAATAAATTAATAAGGATTTGTCAAACTTGCCACCAAGACTAAATGAAACTCTAGACACACCTCTATTACTACATCAGCATCGTATGATCGCAGGCGCCTTAGAACCATAGATGGCTGTCGTTCACCAAGGCTTTCTGCAACCTCAATTGCTTTGCCTTTTTGCTGGAGAAATGCAGACATGACACGACATAGTCATTAACACTGAAACTCAGATGAAATCTAGTGGATGGTAATTAAATGGAGATCAAGTCAAATAAATTATACACACCATTGTCAACAGGCTTTGTCTATCAAGAGATACTGTAGTTGAGGGTGCATGTGTCCTTCCTGATCCAACTTGACCAGCTCCATCAGCCATACCTTCCTGAACTAACTCCTCCTGTTCATAAACCGCCATAACAATTGCTAAGAATATTTTCTTAAGGTTTAATTAAACTTTGTAGCCTTTTCATGTCTGTTCATTTTTCCCCCTGCTATTTCATTTTCGCAATTTACAACTTAAAATTGTCGAAATTATCACAATGCACCTCAAATAATACTGTAAGCCTTCTTACATAAAAAAACTGTAAAAAAAAAAAAAAACTTATTTAGAGGTCAAATGGTCCTTTTGGGAATTGCAGTCACTCTTAATTGATATTTGGTCTTTGCTATGATTTTAGCAATTTTCTTCGAATAAATGCAAGTGATTTTGGAAGGCTACAGAAGTAGCAAGTCAATGTGAGGATATATGAGGTCCTATAACAATTTTCGGTAATTTTGCTGTTGGTTTCATATAAAATTTGAAATGATTTTGTTAGATGTAACTTGGGGGGAATATGAAATAGTAGGGGCGATGAGGCAAACCATTTTTATACAGAATCTAGTCCTAACAGATTTGAATATTCCATCAGTGAGATTTGAAGGAAGGCATCACAGAGGCCAATCAGATTTAGTACCTGATTGAGGCTTGAAGACTTGTAAGTGGGGATCCTAGACAGCAAAGAGCTCTGCTGCCTTACTTGCTCCTGCAGTCAGTTTCAGTTTGATTACTCTATCTGAATTAATCATACTTAAAGAGAAGAGTAAAAAGTAATGCTTTAAGAAGGTCTGACATCAGCAGAATTGAATGAACCACAGGCCATAAAATTACCAGAGAGCTACAGTATTGTTTCCAGCTTTCCTCATCAAGACCGAAGTTGAAATAATCAGTTATATCCACTCCTGGATACCTCCATGGCTTCTCCTTGAGTGCATCGATATTTACATCAATTATGTTCCTGGAAATATGAAAGAAGCTGCATAATAGAAGCATACTTGACCATACTCTAGCTATTACTTTAATTCCTCATGTATAATCGTCAGGAAAGGAAATCAGACATATAGTACAAGCATCATTAGTTAAGATAATGCTCTTCTGCTGACTCCTCCAGGGACAAAACACATGCAGAATGAAGCCATCTAACAGAATACATCCACTTGTAATCAACATTGCCCAATCAAAACACATACAAGAGGGGAAAAAAGCACAGAGAATGGGACAAAACTGTAACACATCTACTGACCTATACCAGGGAAGAGAAAAACTACGTCCTTTTTGAGGTACTGCTAAATTAGATGGAGCACGAGCATGGACCCTGCCACTGACTTCCTTATGATCCTGGTCCTCATTTTTCTCGAAATCACCTCTTGCTGACGTGGATAATGCCATCATCCCCCCAGATTTGTTAGCTCTCCAATAGTTTGCACGTGCATATCCAGTCCTGTGAGATTCTCTAAACTGCAACACGGCAACCCAACAAGAGACTAGACTTTGTTGAACATGCTAGCCATAAAATTTACCAGATCAACAACTATTCTATCTTCGACCAAAAAAAGCAAAGGAACTATTCTACCAAAGGAATACTAAAGAAAACATTATAATTTATTCATCCAAGAGTTAAAGAATACATCATGAGCCCAAATAATAAAATTCATTTGTGCCAAAAGAGCAGAAGAAAAATTCATCTAACCCATGGTTGTTGAAAAAGAGCAGGGGCACAATAACAGAGATGTTCATTTGGAAGGCTAATATCAACGTGGCAGCAGTTGATTTTCTTGCATCAGCTAGGAACGTGATTACTACTACAAACAAGCAGATATTACTGGGATCTTGAACAGGTTATCGTGGATAGAGAAAAAACAAAATCGAAGAGAGAAAAAATGGAAGATGGCAAAAGATTCTGACTACTTCTCTCTTTCATCCTTTTGAATCCTAATCATGAATCTTCATGAATAAACTGCGAAATCCTAAACCACTGTGACTTTTTGTACTTTTATTTAGTAAAAAGCATCTTCGACTCCATTCACTGGACCAGTAAAAAGTGGAAAGCACCATCTACTATGATAGGTCCCGAAACAAGATTCACAAACTATTCATATCTCCATAGCTGAGGAACCGAACAAAAGTCAGTGAATTGAGGCAGAATTTACAGATACCACCCAAAAAACAAAAGCTACCACTTTATAGCCTACAAAATGCGCGAAAGACTACTTCAAGAATCATAACCAATGACAACCTTCAATTGCTTAAATCCAGTTCCTCTCTCACTGGGTGCACCGTCGCAATCCCGCCCTCCATTCATTAACTGATCACTCCGCCTTCCGTTCATCCCCACACCATTCTGGGCGGCGACACCATCGACATCGCCGTCGGCATCATCACCGAACCCGCCTCCGTCCCTCGTGCTCCGCATGCTCAAACCCGCGAGTGCCCGGCAATCCTCATCGTTCACAACTATGTTCAAATCTTCCTCGCTGTCGCTCCCGCCACCCTCCTCCTCCTCCTCGCGCCTGCCACCATCCTCTCTCAAATCACTCACCTCAAACCGTCTCACCTCGGGACCACTTTTTGGCTCCGACCCAGTACCTCCACCAGCATTTCCAGCTCCCCCACCATTTCCGCTCGGTTCCTCTCCGCCCACAGCCCGAACCCACGAATCGGAGCGGCCGAGCAGGCCGCCGGCGGGCTCGCTCGCTCCGAACTCAACGTCGTCGACGTACAGAGCTCCGAAGCCGTCGTCCGCCTCCTCCATCGCCGGTGTGGACGTCGGAGCAAGCGCGGCTACAGAGCACGAGCTGGCGCGCTGCGATCAATGCAAAGAACCAGCGATGGCAGCGAGAGCTCGAAGCATGGCGAACGTCAGAGCTCGTGAACAGCTAATGCTCTAAAACCCCCCCGTAAAAACGACGACGCAGGCCACCAGTCCTTAAACCCTATCTCGTACCATTTCCTGCATTGATTTTTTTTTTTTTAAAATTAGAGATAGTGTAGTTAATATTTTGGAAGGATCACATAAATAGTCCTCGAATGTTGACCAAATATACAATATGGTCCCAAAAATTTTTTATATATATTCAATTTAGTCCATACATAATATAAAAATATTTAATGTTATTCTTAAATTTGAATTAACAAAAATACGATATTTGATATTTTTATATAGTTTATGGACTAGAATGAATATTAAAAAAAAAATAAGAAGTCTCATTACACATTGAGATAAAGTTCATAATCAACATTAAACAAATTAAAAGTTCAGAGAACACATTAATATTTAATTAAAGTCCATGAATTATTTGTATAATTATTGCTTAATATTTAGATGAAAAAATCCATATACTAAATTGAAATGTCCACTTCAATCATTGATATTCTTAATATGTCATAAATTCATACTAAATATAATTTTTTTTAAATACTCTTAGTAGTTAAAAAAAAAAGAGGAAATACTCTTAATTGATTTACTGCTAAATCAATGATATTTCTCGGAGAATACGGAAGCGTCAATGAATGGAAGCTGAAGAGCATCCGCAAAGAGCAGGAGAAAAAAAAAGTGAGAAAAAACAGAAAGGAAAAAGGAAAAAAAAAATAAAGATTATTAAAATATTAGTAGAGAATGTTTACGATAGTATAGCTTTGTTATATAAGCTGATCGACATCCATATCAATAATATCTAGTTAAAGTTAGTTGGAGGGATTGAATTAGCTCTTGAATCTTCCGAAAATAAATTTTGAGTACGTTTGTCAAAAGTGAAATGGCTTGCTATGGTCAAGCAATAATAGTGTTGTCGACGGACAGCCACTTGTTCTAGTGGAGTATACCCTCGAAGCCATTCACAAGGGCGTTCCATGGCTCCATGTCGTCTTGGCCTTGTTGACATGAACTTGAGCCGTTTCAGCTTATTCTCCTTTTTATTGCAAGATTCACCTCTTAATTTTATCTCGAAATCGTCGGTATAAATTAAGATTTCAAGGAGAGTCAAACTTTAGACAAATCTTGCAAGCATTCTGTCAGGTTTGAAAGAACAAGGAAAGTTGGAACTTTCCATGCCTAGCCACATTGTTTAAGTACTTTTTCATTAAATTTTGTCTTGTCAGATTTCCAACAAGCCACACCGGCCAAAGAAAATAAACACATCGGATATCCATCTTTGTAATCTTGTGGCGGTACCGTCGTGGCTGAATTCAATCTAAATTACACATTGCTGTATATTCCAAAAATCTAAATAAGATTGCAAATTTTTATCAGAAGCAAATGAAACTCGAGGTGGGAAATCAAGCCCGAATTATCAATCAACATTCACATTTTTTTCCTCTTTTTTTTTTCCTAAGCCCTACTCAAAAGGATAAGCGAAACCTCACTTTTTTTTTTTTTTTTTTTTTCGGTCCTACTTTATTTATACTTTAACTCTCACTTTAAAACTTTAGCGCAACCTTCACTTGGAAAAGCTGTCCATTTTAAGGGTTCTTTTCTGTCTATGTTGCAGAAAGTAGACGTAGAAACAAGGGAGTTACTTCCCCAAGTGCAGCCGCAACTGGCCATCCTCCTTCATTTTTCATCAGTGGAGATGGCTTCTCATGGCAATGACTGGCAACGAATACATTCCATCGCGTAGCAGCGCTCTTCTAAAACGCCTGAATTGACGGAACTTTGAACTGACCTAGCTGACTGGTGGAAATGTGGCTTTCTGCACGATTCGTGCTCTTCTCCGCAGAGGCAATCCTGTTTCAGATGTCGAGCTTAATCAAGGGCATCTGGGCGTTTAATCATCTGTATGCTTTGGAGTAACGAGTGCCATAGGCATTGAGAAAATTTCCTTGAGTCTGATTTGGCAACGCTCCAGTCGATGTTCTTTAGAACATAAGAAAGATCTGAAGTTATCAATCAACATTCCTCCACTGTCCCTGCGACTGAGCATAATCAAACTGAACTTCATATGCATGATATAACAGCTGAAATCTGAGACTAGTCAGCTCAGCCAAGTAATGGATAGCTGCACCTCCCGCAGAAGAAACGAGCCGGTCCCAAGGGGACTGGCCACGTAAAGCCCCAAGCAAGAATCACAGATGAAGAGAAGCTGAGTGCTGTTGAATGCAATCCTTAATGGCCTCCGACAGATTAATTTCACTGTTGCATTCCCCGTCGCATTTATCCTGTCACAGAAAGTCTTGTTCCTAGATCATCTCGAAATGCACAGGAAAAATTACCTGATCATTCCCCTAGATCGGCACCATCAATGCGGTTTAAGCCCGAGCGCAAAATGTTTCTTCAATTCATAAAACATACGGCTAGTGAAGATAAAAATCTATCAATTATACTGTCTAGTGCATAGAAGAGAAGTCCAACAGATGGTGCAACTGCAGATGGGCCATCTTAGGTCCCATATAAGAATATGCAGATCAGTCTGCAATCCTCACCCAAACTTAGCAGGAGTCATTACGAAACGATGGCAAAAGACAACAGCCGGTGGTTGAGATTTGCAATAGGATAGGATGTAAATGATCCCGTTTCGTGTTTGGTGACGTGCTCTCAACCGGAGAAAAAACCGTGTAAGGACAGGTCTAAACCTTATTGCGAGTCTGGCATTGGAGATGGGATTAGACCACATAGGATTCCCCTCATTTGGAAAAATGAAAATTCCACCTGGAGATGGGATTAGACTACATGAATAATCTGAGAAATAATCCTACAGAAATGAGTTGAATGTTTCAAAAAATTAAAAGAATAGAGTTCATCTTCCACTAGGATTCACTAGCTGCGAAAACTCTGCATTTAGATTCAAATCATGGATCTCTCCGCTCACAGCGGTCTCTCCATCTGTGCCGGCCATGGATCTCTGCACGTCGTCCTCATGTTCCACTACGAACTTGGCCGAAGTGCTGTCGGGATTCTCCTGCAATTGCAGCGCCAGCTCGAGACTCCAGAGCACGTCCCCATGGATGGCCGATCAAGCCCATGGTCAGCCAAGCACTTCCCGGCCATCTCGGTGAACTTCTTGTAGCACTCCGGGGTGACCTGCCCCTTGATGCATGGGTCGATGATGTCGTCCAGGGTCCCCTTCCTTTGGCAGTGCCGAGCCCAGTCCGCGAGGCTGACCTGTTCTTTGGGCAAGCTCGGGTTGAGGGCGGGCCGGTCGCACAGGACCTCGAACAGGACTACCCCAAAGGAGTAGACGTCGGATTTCTCGGTAAGCTGCTGCCGCCTGAAGTACTCCGGGTCCAGGTACCCGAAGCTGCCCTTCACGACGGTGCTGACGTGCGTCTGGTTGATGTTCGGCCCGGTCTTGGACAGCCCGAAGTCGGAGACCTTCGCCACCCACCTGTCGTCGAGCAAGATGTTGGTCGTCTTCACGTCGCGGTGGATGATCGTGTACTGCGCCCCCGTGTGCAGGTAGTGCAGCCCGCGGGCTGCGCCGATGCAGATCTCCAGCCTCTGCTTCCACGACAACGGCGGCTTGTTGCCTTTGTATATGTGTTCCCTGAGCGTGCCATTGGCCATGTAATCGTATACCAGGATCATCTCGCCGTCTTCTTCGCAGAACCCGATCAGCGAGACCAGATGCTTGTGCCGCAGCTTCGAGAGCATCTCGATCTCGGTCTGGAACTCGTTAACTCCTTGCTCAGAAGAAGGGTTCGAACGCTTGATGGCGACCGCGGTCGACCCCCATCGATCATGCCCTTGTAGACCTTCCCGAACCCTCCCACTCCAATGACCTGCGACTCGTCGAAGTTTTTGGTAGCGTGCTTGATCTCAAACAGCGAAAAGTGTCGGCACAGGCCTGCCGCGAGCGACGAGAGGTGGGTACTGGCATTGCTCTTGCCGGAAATTGTCGATCTGCTGTGGGAACTTCCATGGAGCGGCAGCCATTTACCGACTCCAGGGGTCATTCCGTCGGCCTCGTTCCTCCAATACCACACGAAAAGGCATACCGAAACGACGATAGCGAATCCTAGAACCCCTCCGACGATCCCACCAATTACTTGGCCGGTGCTCGAAGGACCCGAAGGAGCGAATTTCTTGTCGGCCTCAGCCTCAGCCTGGAGAAGCATCTGCGATGGAACCGGGTTAGGACCAGCCAAATTCCCGTTGCTGTCATTCACCTTGAAGATCTCGAGTCCATTGAGGATCGCATCAAAGTACTCGGGATTCATCGAAACGCTCGGATGCAAAGCCACCCACAGCTGCTCATCGCTGGGGCCGTCGCTAACATAAGTGGCAAAATCTTTATAGACCGGCGCTCCCCCGGAACCAGACCATGCGATAACATCGGCCAACGCCTGCGCCGTCTGGTTGTTCACGAAGATATCGAACACGCGCTGGTTAACTTTATCGAGGAGGAAATCGCAGAAATGGAACCTGACGATATAGGTGAAATTCGCGTCGATCTGGAAAACCCAGGTGAGGTTGTAGTTCTTGTTAACCTTCGGATCCGGACCCATCGTCCTTGCCGTGCGGTACACATCGAGGGGCGCGACGTATTCTGGAACGTCGGGAGGATATCGAACTTTCACCTTCTTGTCGGCCTCAGAAGTGACCCCGGCCGCGGCGCCAAATAAGTAGGGGGTGTCGTCGTACCATGTCCTCGTGAGGCCGGAATCATTGGTCGCCGGAATGTATTGTCCGCCCACATTAAGCCTATACAATGTCTGCAAAGAAGATCCCTCGATGGAGACGGCCTGATCGCTGAACCCGACCATCGTTGCCGCCTTCTCAAATATGTCGGGCATCCGAATTATCTCGATTCCATTGATGAACGCATATGCCCCTCCATGTTCCACGGAAGGTGTGAAAGTGATGTTGAGGTCGCCGGATCCGACCGGAGCGAGCGAGAACTCTCGGATGATATACGCCTGCGTGAGTGCCTGTGCCGTGATGGAAGCGCTGAAATTGTTCAGGAGCGTGAACCCATTCACGCCGACAGCGAAGTAGGAGTCGGACGGATCGAGGTTGCTGTAAGAGGAAGGATAGAAATGGAGCCGGAGCCAAAGCCGAGCCCTCGGTGGGACCGAGAATCTGTAGGAGGCCGGGGCGGTGAAGACCCTGGCGAACATGTACGGGACGGGGGAAGGCAGGGAAGGGTCCTGGAACTCGGCCTCAGCGGGCACCGTATCGGTCACTGCCGGCGAGGCAAGGAACCTGGGATCCGGTGACCAGGCCCGGCCATCCGAGTCGGCGCCTCGTCTTGAGGCGCCGCATGCGATCATGTACGGCAGCTCGGAACGTCTTCCTAGGACGTGAACAAAGTTCAGGACGGCACAAATGCACACGAGATGGAGCAGAGACGAGAACGAAGTTTGCCTTCCATATCCGAGGAGACATTACCGACCGGAATCGGAGGGAATAGGCCAAAGAGAGGACGGAGGATGAAGAATGAAACCTGGGATTCCCCGAATGTTCTTTGTTTTTCTTTTTTCTTTTCTTTTCTTTTCTTCCTGAGGTGGTGGGGATTGTGGCGTTGAGAGGGGATAGAGATAAAAAAATAAAATAAAAATAATTAATTACGCATTGATTTTGTGTTAATCCCTCCTGAGCGTTTCTCCAGGGTTTCTTAATCCCTCGTGCATGTGCCACGTCACGCTTTGCATGATCGAGTCAGCAAGGATTAACTCGCTAATCACAAATTTTTAGGAGGATAGCAAAAGTATCATATCGCAGGCATCGATAGAATTCGTCAATGTTGCTATGTTCTTGGACGAATTCAGATTGGATATGCAGAATTCGCATGCTAAATTAGTCAGGGGACCCAGGCGCACTGCACCGACACTCGGCGACTGGACCAGGAACCTTGAGGGTCTAGACCCGACTGCCGCCCTGAAGCTTCGAGCTCGGGCAACCAAGCAAGATCCGAGTCTCTAGTGCTTTGGAGATAGCCAAGCTCGAGGACTCAAGGCCGGCCGAGGACCGGAAGATCCTCGCCGTCTGAACCAGAACCCAAGAACCCACCTCATATCGGCGATCCAGGTAGACGACCAATCCTGAGTCCCCATCCGATCATCAAAATTACCAAAAGGGTATTTATAAATAACGTTGAAAATGCACAGATCATTAAAAGTTGAACAGCTTAATCAGTTCCTGCTAGTAATTAGCGTATCTTAATCCACTTTCCAGTAGACAGATCGTTCGGTTCTTAGTAAGAGAAAACAGCCATAACACTACCAGGGCAAAAGACTGAAAGAAAAGCTCATATGCTAGAGCACCTGATGTGTTGCAGGACCGAGATGAGAGATCCTGGTGAGGTTATGGGTTCTAAATTACGGGTCAAATGACTAGTGCGTCTTCGATGCTTTCTGCCTCGCCAGGAAATAAGAATCGAAACTGGATGAGCAGTCAATTATAATCAAGAAAGTATCCAAAATGGACGAATTTCAGGGAAAAAATTCCATCCCAGGTCCTGAAAACATCTCATTTAGAGTAAACAAAAATTTCAAGGGGGTCCAGCAGCAAACAGAAGAAGAAAAAACAAGAACTTCTAACTATGGACTACAGAGACCGCATGTTTGCGCCTATATCCACGACACGCACATTTGTAAGCAAAAATCACCATCTGCATTCTTAATCAAAGAGACTGAAGCCCATATCCTGCAGCAAAAATGGCCGAGTTAGGTTAAATTGAATGGCGACCAAAAGACAAAGATCTTCGGCATGAAACAAGCTCAAGAAACCAGAGAGATGAGTAATAGTGCTTACGTCGTCAGACTCTTCCTTCTCCTCGACTTTCTCCTCCTTCTTTGCCTCAGCAGCTGGGGCAGCACCTCCGGCGGCAGCACCACCTCCTGGGGCTGCAGCGACGGCCACGGCACCACCTCCAGAGGGCACGGAGGCCAGCTTTTCCCTTCCAGCAGCAATCAGCTCAGTGATGTCCTTTCCCTTGACTTCGGACAAGAGCAACTCTATTCTATCGTCATCAGCCTCGGCTCCAACTGTAAAAAATCCACAATGCAATCCTTCAGCACAACGGCAAACTGTTGCTCCCCTAGAAAGGGCTATAAATCTGGGAAGATCTTAGTAACAACATTGTACACCAAAGACTACCACATCCCATAAAACTAAATTACAGTTTGAAATTTCTTCTTTGTTCCCTGTACGCCATAGTCTACTATCCCCACAGAACGATGACCAGCAGCAGAAGATTCTATCAGCAGGTCCAACATACACCGAGCAACATCGCAAAATCAAGCAATGGACATCTTTTGCCTACACATAATTACTGTAATCCACATCCGCCACGACGACTAAAACCATCCGAACGCGACAATCGGATACCGGAGATCTCATCATTGTGGCCTAAACTAACAAAATGATCATTTGGAGAATCTGAAAGAGCATCAAAAGCACACTACGACAGCAAATCCCAAATCCCCGGGTGCCAAAACCCTTCACCAGATACGCATCAAGTAATCCCAACCCTTCTCTTCACATGCAGAAAGATCCAAACTTGAACACACCCCGGCTAACTTCGTCCCTAAATTAATCGACCCATGAAAACTTAAAGACTGCTAAACCCTTGACCACATCTAGCGCCGTCGTCAAATGAGCGAAAACATCGAGATAGAGAGAGGGAGAGAGAGAGAGACCTGATCCTAGAATGTCCTTCAAGTCGTCGGCGGAGGGGCAGGTGTTGCCTCCCAAGACGGCCAGCAAGTACGCGGCGACAACCTTCATCTTCGCTCCGACAGAGCTTGAGGCGGACGCGAATGGAGATAGCGGAGGCACGCGTTTAGCTTCGGGAGCTTCTGGTTATGGCTGCCGAACAGGGAGGGAGCTCTGAAGTTTATATAGCTAGGGTTTCTGAGCCCTGGGGGAGGCTGATTCAATCCTGGCCGTTCATCGGGTCGAATGGAGTTCGTTGACATTCGGCTCCAGGCCGGGCGTATAGGACCTGATGGGCCCAGGCCCAGCAGGCATTCTACTTCAGGCCGGGCTTATATGGCCTGATGGGCCCAGGCCCAGGCCCAGCAGTTGTGACGGAAGAGAGCGGGGAGAGAATGTTAATGCAATTGCAAGTAGAAGTACACAGTTTCAAATTCCATACAAATTTCACGTAAAATTAAAAACCTGTTGATATAAGGTCTAACTAGAATCGTATTATTAATTAAACGATTGTAGTAAATTAACACATTTAATAGCCACAATTTGCTATTATACTAAACTAACCATAACTTATATTGAAATACATGAAAAATATAAAAAATTAATAAAGTAAAGGTCACAATCATAAGATACCGTAAGATTGTGCAAAGATATAAATCAAGAAAAATATAAAAACTTATTTTAATTTCTAAGTTATAGGTTGAGAACTTGAGACCAAGTCATGAAAACAAATTACCCAATTTTTAGAACCTAAGATCATAATTATGGATAGATTCTCATCAATTCATCTTCAAGTTCCAAGTTCTACCTTGAAATCATACTTACCCTTAATTGCATAAAGGTAAGTGGTTTAAGACTTTGTTCAAGTTCCATGCAAAAACAAAATCTACCCATGGATCAGATTCCCTAATTTTAAGAATTTCTATAATTTTTAGAATCTAAAACTTATCTTATCATAAGTTCTAAAGTTAGTTTCAAAATCTACCAAATGTCTTATGTACTTAATCGAATAGTTACAATGAATCATTACCAATTCACTGATCATGACTTTTTTACATACACAAAATTATGAAGATAAATTATGCTAACACAAAGACTGATAAAGAAACAAAAATCTGTTTGAGAATTTGGATTTATACATGTTAGAATAGATTTTTCAATTTTTAGAACCTAAAACTTATATTGCATATTCTAGAACTTGATCAGTTCGATCCGGTTCGCAGTGTTCGATTCTATCCTAAAATCATGCTCTAAGCGCAAACTCGTCAAGCCATTCCTCTCTCTGGGTTTGCCTCATGAACTCGACCGTGTACGCGCCCGCCGCCGGAGCACCGCCGGCTCGCCACCACCCCTCGTCCCTCTTCCCTCAAATCACGAGATGCAGGTCCATGGCCGACCTCAAGCAGGTGCACGCCCGCATGATCAAGACCGGCGAGGTCCAGGACCCGCTCGCCGCCGCCGAGATCCTCCGCTTCTGCGCGCTCTCCGGCCGCCGCGACCTCCGGTACGCGCGGGCGGTCTTCGACCGGATGCCCCGCCCCAACTGCTTCTCTTGGAACACCATCATCAGGGCTCTCGCCGAGAGTGACGGCGACGCTCTGCAGCAGCTGGAGGCTCTGGTCCTGTTCCGCGAGATGGTCCGGGACGGCGACGTGGAGCCCAACGGGTTCACGTTCCCGTCGGTGCTGAAGGCCTGCGCGAGGCTGGGGAGGGTGGAGGAAGGGAGGCAGGTGCACGGGATGGTTGCCAAGCGCGGTTTGGATGGGGACGAGTTCGTTCTTAGCAACCTCGTCAGAATGTACGTGCTCTGCGGTGCCGTGGACGATGCCTACGTTCTGTTTGATGAGAGAATTGTTCGGAGCGGTGGCGCGGGGAAGGAGACGAATCTCAGGAGGCAAGAGGGGGATGTGGTTTTGTGGAATGTGATGGTTGATGGGTACGTGAGAATGGGGGATTTGAAACCTGCTCGGGACCTGTTTGATAAAATGCCTCAGAGAAGTGTGGTGTCGTGGAACGTGATGATATCTGGGTATGCGCAACATGGGCTTTTTATGGAGGCCGTCGAGATGTTCCGCGAGATGCAGATGGGGGATGTTTGTGCGAATTATGTGACATGGGTTAGTGTTCTTCCGGCGATTTCGCGCTTGGGGGCACTGGAGCTGGGGAAATGGGTCCATTTATATGCAGAGAAGAAAGGGATTGAGATTGACGATGTTCTTGGTTCTGCTCTGCTTGATATGTATTCGAAGTGTGGGAGTATAGAGAAGGCACTTCAAGTTTTTGAGACGCTGCCAAAAGAGAGCCCGAAAACTTGGAATGCCATAATCGGCGGGCTTGCTATGCACGGTAGAGCAAAGGATGCTCTTGATTACTTTTCGAGAATGGAACAGTCCGGAGTAACACCGAGCGATGTCGCCTACATTGCTGTATTAACAGCTTGTAGCCACGCGGGTTTTGTAGAGGAGGGTAGATCATTCTTCAACCATATGACTAATGTAGTCGGATTGGAGCCTCGGGTTGAGCATTATGGTTGCATGGTCGATATGTTGGGCCGCGCCGGGCTATTGGATGAGGCCGAGGAGCTTCTACAGAACATGCTCATGGAACCAGATGATGTGATACTAAAGGCCCTGCTAGGTGCTTGTAAGATGCACGGGAACGTCAAGATGGGCGAACGAATAGCACAACGGCTGATGAAGTTGTCTCCTAACGACAGTGGATCTTACGTGGCTCTCTCCAACATGTTTGCTTCTCAAGGAAACTGGGAGGGGGTGTCTGACATTAGATTGAAGATGAAGGAGATGGACATTAGGAAGGACCCCGGTTGCAGCTGGATCGAGCTCGATGGAGGGATTCACGAATTCCTAGTGGAAGACGAGGCTCATCCAAGAGCCGAAGAGATCCACTCAATGTTGGAGGAAATCACTAGCAAGTTGAGATCATTAGGCTATAGCCCCGACACCACTCAGGTCTTGCTCAATTTCAACGAAGAACAAAAGGAGAGCACATTGCACTATCACAGCGAGAAGATCGCCATAGCTTTCGGGCTCATCAGCACCCGCCTGGGAACTCCAATCCGGATCGCCAAGAACCTAAGGATATGCGATGATTGCCATGCCGCCATGAAACTGATCTCGAGGGTCTACGAGCGCCCGATCACCGTGCGAGATAGGAAGCGGTTTCATCATTTTCAGGATGGTTTCTGCTCATGCGGGGACTTCTGGTGAAAGTGTTGAGAGATTGAAGCATAGCCATGGCCTTTCTCGACATAATTGCTGGTGCTCCGGATGATTGGACTGGACTTGTATTTGACCCAAATTGAAGCTGGAGAATATTGAGTTGGGCTTAGTTTCGTACGACCCAACATTGAAACTACAACAAAATATTGAAGTTGGAAGAGAGTCAAACAACAATTTGACATAAATTTATATCTAAATGTTTTTTTTTTTTTTTGTAAATAACAAAAGCATTTTGTGTAGGCTTATTTTGTAAGAGATACAAACAACAACCAATTTGAAAAATATGTAATGCCAAAACTATGGGTGAATAACAAACAACAAAATAAAAAATCAAATCAATTTAAGGATCTATTTGTTTAGCTAAAAAAGAATGATTTGGAAAATATTTTTTTCAAAAAATAATTGATTATATCTATAAAAAAAAAAAACAGTCAATGAAAATATTTTTAACTTCAACAAGTATTCATGCCTAAATAGTTTTATGGATAATAAAAATATTTTTCATGCATTCATTTTCATAGGTGATACAAATGATTTTTTTATTTAAATGTTCTCAAAATCATAGGTATTTCGCAAGATAAATGCATCCTAAATCTAATTAAATTGAACATTTTTATTTTTATAAGGGACCTCTTTGAATCCAAATGTCGCGGTCACAATTATTAAGGTTAGGAAACGAGAGTTCTTTTCGTGCCTTGGAATTTGCTGCGCTAAGTAGGTAATCAACATGTTTAATCTATGTGATGACATCATGCTGATGACCTGTGACGACGTGGGATCTAAATGTTGATTAATGCCCACAGTAATTTCCAATTGCATTAGAAGTAGTTAATCAATGTGACTTGTGGGGATCCAAAATTTGATTAATGTCCATAGTAATTTCCAATTGCATAACTTCAATCCTTTTTGGTGAAGTGAGTAATCAACACATTTAATTCATATGACAACATGTGACTCACATGATACAAATGTTATAATGCGTATAACTTCAATCCTTTATGTTGAAGTAACTAATCGGCACATTTAATATATATGATAACGTGTGACTCATGGGATACAAAGATTGATTAATGCGTGTAGTAATTTGCAATTGCATAACTCCAATCCTTTATGGTGAAGTAAGTAATCAACACATTTAATTCATATGACATGTGACTCATGTGATACAAATATTATAATGTCTATAGTAATTTCCAATTGCATAACTCCAATCCTTTATGTTGAAGTAAATAATCAGCACATTTAATTTATATGACAACATGGGAATACAAAGATTGATTAATGCGCGTAGTAATTTCCAATTGCATAACTCCAATCCTTTGTGGTGAAGTAAGTAATCAGCACATTTAATTTATATGACAACGTGTGACTCATGGAATACAAAGGTTGATTAATGCACAAAGTAATTTCCAATTGCATAACTCCAATCCTTTATGTTGAAGAAAGTAATCAGCACATTTAATTTATATGACAATGTGTGACTCGTGGGATACAAATGTTGATTAATGCGTGTAGTAATTTCCAATTGCATAACTCCAATCCTTTATGGTGAAGTAAGTAATCAACACATTTAATTCATATGACATGTGACTCATGTGATACAAATATTATAATGCGTATAATAATTTTCAATTGCATAACTCCAATCATTTATGTTGAAGTAAGTAATCAGCACATTTAATTTATATGACAACGTGGGAATACAAAGATTAATTAATGCGTGCAGTAATTTCCAATTGCATAACTCCAATCCTTTGGGGTGAAGTAAGTAATTAGCACATTTAATTTATATGACAACGTGTTACTCATGGAGTACAAAGGTTGATTAATGCGCGTGGTAATTTCCAATTGCATAACTCCAATCCTTTGGGGTGAAGTAAGTAATCAGCACATTTAATTTATATGACAACGTGTTACTCATGGACTCAATTGGTTGAAGAAAGTAATTAGCACATTTAATTTATATAACCTCGTGGGATACAAATGTTGATTAATGCCCATATTAATTTCCAATTGCATAACTCCAATCCTATGTGATGAAGTAAGCAATCAACACATTCAATTTACGTGACAACCTGTGACTCATGGGATATAAATATTTATTAATGCTCATAGCAATTTCCAATTGCATGACTCCAATAATGTGGTTGGAGTGTGACTTCACTCACTAATGTGGTTGGAGTGTGACTTCACTCACTAAATCACATCATTCAATATCGCTATAAACCTACAGTAACCCTCCATTCAATTCTCAAAAAAGATTCCTTAAACAAGCCCACGTGGCTAAAACATTTAAATCTTGTGTGGATGCCTCTAGGATGCATGATCTAACCCCACCTCGTACTATGATCCTCCACATTGAGACATAAAAGGGACATGTCCATCTAAATAAGATAACAAATCCATAATTAGAATTTGAAATTAGTCCCTTAGAGTTCCACAAGAAACTATCAATATTTTCATATTTTCTTAGAGCCATCTCGAAAGCATTAACTATAATATTTTCATGATTTTTTAGTGTATGCTGAATAAGAGATTGTTACATTTGGTTAGATTGTTTGTCAATTGACACTCATATAAATAACACATCAAATTTCTGATTAGAATTGGAAATAGTCCCTTGAAATTACAATTGTGATAAGCCCAGAGGAGCTAATTTGAAAATAACCCTTTTTCTTTGATTTTCTTAAGAACATCTTAAAAGCATGAATTAGAACATTGTTATGATTGCTTGGGGTGCACGCGGAGCAAGAGGTTGTTATGTCTATTTGATTTCCTTGTCCATTACGCATTCGAAAATCTCTATATTAAGGAAATAAAGAAAGAAAAAAAAAAAATCTCTTTTTGGAAAGTGATATAAAACTTTTTGTCAAATCAATAATGCAAAAGATAAATGGGGATGGGCAGGCCAAGAAAAAAGGTGAAAAAAAAGAGACCAATCGCCTCATCTCATCTCATCTCATTTCATCTCAAATAATTCCACTCTCTCTCTCTCTCTCTCTCTCTCTCTCTCTCTCTCTGCATTTGCCCCCAAGCCTGCCCAAGTTTAGTGCCAACTCTAACCGAGGTCCATCCATATGAGGTTCGCTCAGGCCAATCAACCAAGGATATAAGTTGAGCAGTCGATTGATAGGCCTAAGCGAAGCTTGTGGTTGATGACACCATCCTAAATCACTCTGGAGGTGGAGAGCTACTATTTTTCCTTATTTGATGGTAGCTAGCAGGAGTAGTGTTTGCTTTCATCATCTATAAGTCTCTTGATTCCCACCCAATCTTTTCTTCTTGGGTGAGTAGAAATACAGGATGTGACATTATGAGGTCTCTCACTTTAGAATAGACCTCTTGTCCCCTTGAACCTTTTAAGGACATGTTAAGGTGCACATTTCCTAGTCATTAGAAGAAGAAAAATGAGAGGATGTGGGATGCAAAGCTAAAGGTTCAACAACACAACATAGTTTGGAACATGAACATCATCATTATCTTTTGGATCTTCTCATGCAGATAAGGATCTGCCTCAATCATGCTTGGCTACCAGCTGCTGATTGTCCATGTGCACCACACCAAAAGAAGCAAATGCCACCCAACATCGGATTATGGCAAAATGGGCTCGGCCTAAAACATAAAAATTGTTCAATCAATCATAAATTTATTGTACATATATCAATTCGATTATTTTTTTTTTTTGAAAATCGTTGACGTGGTAGTGTATCATGTACGACTTTCGGTGATGATTCGACCATTATATTAGCAATTTTTTGCAAAAAATTCACCAGAATCATTAAAATTGGAATTTCACTCAAAGGTATAGGATTGAATTAACAAAATTGAAAAATTTATAATCAAATTGACATTCGTACGATAAAATTAAGACCCACATAAAGTATGACTTGTTCAAGCTGAACACAGAAAAGTAAAATCTTTTTTCTAATTCTATCCCCAAAGTTGGGTCTTGAACCATGATTTTCTGTAGCAACTGAGCTGAAAAATTCAGGAGGAAAATGGGAACAACCAAAGACATTTGAAGCTCAAATATGAGTCTTGCCATGTGGACTAAAGCTTAGCTCCCAAGCATCACATTCAAAAAGCTTGGGTAGTTCAGCTAGCCGCTATGGCAGTTCACTGTCCGATTCTTCCCAATCTATCCCATAATAAAATCCTCTCTCAATGCTAGTTGTTCTAGCCAACGAGGTTGTCGATCAGATGTCGACTGGAGGAAGCAAACCGTGCCCCTCATAATTATGTGACGGCGCGGCTTTTGGTGATGAGCGAAACACGAAATCTCCACGATAACGTGGGATCCAGATGGTGATTCTGAAGAGTTGGAGGCACTTATGACCTAGAGAATTGAAGGGAAACATAACTTCAATCCTTGGTGGTTGGAGCTGGAGCGTGACCCTGTGACCTCACTTCACTAGGTCACTCACTTACTCCATTGAATGTCACTACTGACGAATGGGCAGCCCTCCATTCAATTTGCCCAAAAAAGATTCCGCAACAAGCCCACGTGGCTGCGGCTTCAACTCTTCTATAAATGCCAAGAAGAGGCATGGCTTTTCAGCCCCACCTCGGACTCACAAATCTTCAATCTTGAGATATATAGGACAATGTACATAATGTCCAAATAAGACAAACTGACCCCTAATTAGGATTGAAAATTAGCCCCTCCCCCTCAAAGTAGATAGCCCAGAATCCACCCGAGAGAGTTGCTTCTTGAGCCATAATCTTTTTCTTTTTTTCTTTGGCATTTTATCGGTGCAGTCTCGAAGGGCATGTGAGCAAACATTACGCCTAGTCAGATCGCGTGCTGGTCGGACACTTGTTTACCACGCATTCGTTTGAGATTTTTCGCAAGACAAGAGTCAATGTGAGGGTCCACACGTCACGGGCTTTGTCTCAATGATATTAATAAAAAAAAAAAATAGAGAGGAAGGAACTCATTATTTGAAAGTTGATTTAAAGAGGGAAAATAACATAAACAGTCTTTGAATTTGGGCTTAATATGCAATGTAATCCCTAAACTTTCAATTCGTTTAATATAGTTTATGAACTTTGATCTAATATATGAACGTCATCCCTAAACTTTCAATTTATTAAATGTTGTCTATAAACTTTTGATATACAATCAAGTTAATTTATGAATGTTATGAAAATCTTCAATGCAATCCTTGAATCTGAATTAATGAAAATATAATATTTAACTAACTTGCACACATATCAAAATTTCATAAATTCCATTAAATAAATTAAAAATTTATAGATCACATTGTATAGTGAATCAAAATTCATGTAGTACTTGTGTCATCATCCTACTTCAAAAAAAAAAAAAACATTGACGTTGCCAAATTCAGGGTGGGAACAAATAAATGAGATGGGGTGGGGGAGGGAAAAGAAAAAAAAAAAAAAGAAAAAGAAAAAGGTACGTCCCAATTTTGCTCTCATACCTCATCTCATCTCATCTCATCTTAAATAATTCCTCTCTCTCTCTCTAGCTTCTCTCTCTTGCTTTGCACTTCGCCCACGTGGCCGCACGCGAGCTTCACTTCCAGCTCGGACAGGGCCGATAGCGAAGTCGCACGTGAACAAAAGCAACGCGACATTACCCGAAAAAGAAAGGAGAAAACTAATTAACAATAAATACAATCGGAAAATAAAAAAAAAAATAAAAATAAAAGAGAGAGAGAGAGAGAGAATCAAAAGCACAAGGCACGAACATCGCTCCATTCTCTCCTCCCCGCAGCAGCAGCAGCAGCAGCAGCAGCAAAACCGAGATTTTCCCGACTCCCACTTTCTCTCTCTAGAAGCTAGAGTGAGAAAGTAGAGAGAAGAAGAAGAAGAAGAAGCTGGAGAGGCCGCCGCGCCGCCCGCATAACCATTTCTGCCGCCGCGGAATGCGAGATTCTCCGGCGATTCCGCCCGCCGCACGCCGTCGCTTCAGTAGAGCGGGGAAGGAGGCGGCGGCGGCGGAGGAGGAGGAGGAGGAGGAGGAGTAGGATGGCGTCGACGAGCAAGGCCGCGAGTTCGCAGCCTCCGGCGGCGGGGGCCGGGGCGGGGGCGGGGGCGGGGCGCGCACCCGACGACGGACTCCGTGAGCAAGGCCATTGCGCAGTACACGCAGGACGCGCGCCTCCACGCGGTGTTCGAGCAGTCCGGCGAGTCCGGCCGGTCCTTCGACTACTCGCAGTCGGTCCGGACGACCACGCAGTCCGTCCCCGAGCAGCAGATCACCGCCTACCTGTCGAAGATCCAGCGGGGGGCCACATACAGCCCTTCGGCTGCATGATTGCCGCCGACGAGTCGACGTTCCGGATCCTCGCCTACAGCGAGAACGCGCGGGACATGCTGGGGCTCACCCCGCAGTCCGTGCCGAGCCTCGAGAAGCCCGAGGTGCTCGGGATTGGGACCGACGTCCGTACGCTCTTCACCCCCTCCAGCGGGGCCCTGCTCGAGAAGGCCTTCGGCGCGCGCGAGATTATGCTGCTGAATCCCCTCTGGATTCACTCCAAGAATTCCGGGAAGGCGTTCTACGCGATTCTGCACAGGATTGATGTGGGCATTGTGATCGATTTGGAGCCCACCAGGACAGAGGACCCTGCCCTGTCCATCGCTGGGGCCGTGCAGTCGCAGAAGTTGGCGGTGAGGGCGATTTCGCACCTGCAGTCGCTTCCGGGCGGGGATATTAAGCTGTTGTGCGACACCGTGGTCGAGAGCGTGAGGGAACTTACTGGGTATGATAGGGTTATGGTGTACAAGTTTCATGAAGATGAGCATGGGGAGGTTGTGGCTGAGAGCAAGAGGGCGGATTTGGAGCCATATATTGGCTTGCACTATCCTGCCACTGATATTCCACAGGCATCGAGGTTCTTGTTTAAGCAGAACCGAGTTAGGATGATTGCGGACTGCAATGCTATGCCGGTTCTTGTCGTACAGGACGACAGTCTGATGCAACCTCTGTGCTTGGTTGGGTCGACACTCCGTGCCCCTCATGGTTGTCATGCGCAGTACATGGCTAACATGGGCTCCATTGCATCGTTAGCTATGGCTGTCATTATAAATGGCAATGATGAAGAAGCCATTGGAGGTCGAAACTCGATGAGGCTATGGGGTCTGGTCGTTTGTCATCACACATCGGCCAGGTGCATCCCTTTTCCACTCCGATATGCCTGTGAGTTCTTGATGCAGGCCTTTGGACTTCAATTAAACATGGAATTGCAGTTGGCATCTCAATTGTCTGAAAAGCATGTTTTGAGGACCCAAACCTTGTTGTGTGACATGCTTCTTCGGGATTCCCCTGCTGGAATTGTCACTCAGAGCCCTAGTATCATGGACCTGGTGAAATGCGACGGTTCGGCACTCTTTTATCAAGGAAAGTACTACCCACTTGGTGTGACACCGACGGAAGCCCAGATAAAGGATATTGTGGAGTGGTTATTAGCATTTCATGGAGACTCAACTGGTTTGAGCACGGACAGTTTGGCTGATGCCGGATACCCTGGGGCAGCCTCACTTGGGGATGCGGTATGTGGGATGGCTGTTGCTTATATCACTAAGAGGGATTTTCTGTTCTGGTTTCGGTCCCATACAGCAAAGGAGATAAAATGGGGTGGTGCTAAACATCATCCCGAGGATAAAGATGATGGGCAGAGGATGCACCCACGTTCTTCTTTTAAGGCATTTTTGGAAGTGGTCAAGAGCCGGAGTTTGCCATGGGAGAATGCAGAGATGGACGCAATTCACTCTCTGCAGCTCATCTTGCGTGACTCGTTTAGAGATGCTGAGCCCAGTAACTCCAAGGCTGTTGTCAATGCTCCAGAAGTGGATCTTGAGTTGCAAGGCATGGATGAATTAAGCTCGGTTGCAAGGGAGATGGTTCGTTTGATAGAAACTGCAACTGCTCCTATATTTGCTGTGGATGTTGATGGCCGCATAAATGGGTGGAATGGAAAGATGGCAGAATTAACGGGGCTCTCGGTTGAAGAAGCGATGGGGAAGTCCTTGCTTCACGATCTTGTTTTTAAGGAATCAAAAGAGATTGTTGACAAACTTTTGCAACATGCCCTGCAAGGTAAGCCTTTTTACAATTTGATGCCAGTTGTAAAGTTCGTAGGAGATGTTCTGCATGACATGATAGAGCATCTAGGTGAAGTTCATTACTTGTTTGATAAAGGATGATAACTGTCCACCCACATAGTAGATACATCCCTTGAATGGGAAGACATTTTTCCTATATCTTGGTTAGGAGTTGACTGTGTCTTGACCTGGATTGAGCCTAGCTACTCCTGAAAATTTACCAGTGGTAGCTGATCCATATTTTTTTTACAAGCACCTAATGAGAGCTTCAATTTGAATCAAGACATCATGTCTTGCGCCACAACATACTTGACAATCACGTCAACTTGTTTGCTTCAAGCGTGTAGTGGAACTTACTCCTGGAATATCTTTTTGGCCATCGCTTACTCCTTGAAATTAGCAAGCGTGGTGTACATCTCGTCTTTATATTTTTTCATGCAATCTTCTCTTGAAACTATGTAGGGAATGTATAAAAATATCTCTAAAGTCTAAACCATCAAAATTTGCTAGAGACTTAAGCAAAAATCTCACTAGCAGTAACTTCTAGCCTATAGCATTTCAAACGGATTGCAATTCCCTAGATGCTGTCATCCTGATTGTTTACATATCACCTGGGGATGCTGTTGCCATAATTGATTGCGGTTCAAGATGAGTCAAACATTGCCTTATAAATGTGCAGATTCTTTTCATCACCAATTGCTACTTAATATCTCATTATATCGCTCGAATAAGTCATCTTGCATTCTTCGTCGTCATGAATAGCAAATAGTATACTGAAATCCCCCTAGATGATGCATGTTATTTTGTCACCGTACAGAATATGAGCATGAGGTCTTAGCATGATATTATAGAAAGGTGAAATTCACGTGGTTAGCAACAATTCCAATGCTTGTAATTCTTTTCATCACCAATTGCTACTTAATATCTCATATATTGCTTGAATAAGTCATCTTGCATTCGTCGTCGTCATGAATATCAAATAGTATACTGAAATCCCCCTAGATGATGCGTGTCATTTTGTCACCGTACAGAATATGAACATGAGGTCTTAGCATGATATTATAGAAAGGTGGAATTCACGTGGTTAGCAACAATTCCAATGCTTGTAATTTATGATTCTTCTTGACACAAGCACGACACTGCCTTAAGTATGCGTAGAACCCATTACTTTTCATCTCCAAGAGTAAGGGTATCACAGAATCTTGGCTCTAAAATCTTGTTACAACCGGGAACTGTGTGACTGCAACATTCCTATCAGCAACATGCTATTTAAGACTGTAGTTTGACCTGAAATAATATCTCATGTCATTCTTGGGATTCCAAAAATACTTTGGGGCCTCACCTACTAATCACCACAGAATATCGTTGGTGTATAGCCCCAATGACAACTGTTTGGTAGATTTCACTCACATCTCTATTTTTAAGTTAACTTTCACTGGCAAGAAAATGGGTAATTTTCTTGGGCCAATCATGCTGTAATGTCGAGTATTTCATCGAATTGTGGGGGCATTACTTGTGCAGGTGAAGAGGATAAAAATGTAGAGATAAAGTTGAAAACGTTCGGGGCGGAACACCACAAGAAGGCTATTTTTGTGGTGGTTAATGCTTGCTCTAGCAAGGATTATATGAACAACATAGTTGGAGTTTGCTTTGTTGGTCAAGATATTACTGGTCAGAAAATAGTAATGGACAAATTTATACACATCCAAGGTGATTACAAGGCTATCATTCATAGTCCCAATCCTTTGATCCCTCCAATATTTGCTTGCGATGATAATACTTGCTGCTCTGAATGGAACACTGCCGTGGAAAACCTTACTGGTTGGACACGTGGTGAGATTATGGGAAAGATGCTTGTTGGGGAGGTCTTTGGCAGTTGCTGTCGGCTCAAAGGTCCAGATGCATTGACAAAATTCATGATCGTTTTGCATAATGCAATTGGAGGTCAGGATGCAGACAAGTTTCCTTTCTCTTTCTTTGACCGACATGGTAAATATGTGCAAGCGCTCTTGACTGCTAATAAGAGGGTCAGCATGGATGGGAAGGTAATTGGAGCCTTCTGCTTTTTGCAAATTGCAAGTCCTGAGCTGCAACAAGCTCTGAAAGTTCAGAGGCAGCAGGACAAGAAATGTTTTTCAAGAATGAAAGAGTTGGCTTATATGTGTCAAGAAATAAGAAATCCTCTGAGTGGCATACGTTTTACTCACTCACTCTTGGAGGCCACAGGCTTGACTGAGGATCAAAAGCAGTTTCTGGAGACTAGTGCTGCTTGTGAGAAGCAGATGATGAGGATAATAAATGATGCTGATCTGCGAAGCATTGAAGATGGGTGAGTTTGTTTGACCATTTTGAATAAATCATTGAGGTTTTGGTCTTTCCTAGGAGAAGCTAATGCATGAAGATATTTACTTTGAATTACTCCTGCTTTTTGTCTGTGGACATATACCTTTTGTCTTATACTTGGAAGGTTTGGAATGTAAATTTTGTTATGAATGTTGTTTGAACAGGACCGGTTTTAGAATCTAAACTGGAAATGGTTGCTGAGTTTTTATAAAATACCACAGCTTTATTGATGGGATGAACTTTGGCCGTGTACTGTTATTCATCTGTGTAACTTTTTAAATAAAATGAAAAAAGTAATGTTTTTGAAAAATTTTGACTGCTTTCTTCTTCCTTTTTTGACCTAGCTCTAAGCTAAGCCTCATGCTACTGACTCAATGCGGCTCGCTTATTTAAGATGACCTATTCACTTAATTCCTAATTCCCATTATGACTTGGAGTACAAACCAAGTATGATGAATATTTACACTCCCTCTTATTGTTATTTAGTCAGTTTCATGTGTTGATAGATGTGTTTTAAAAATATTTTGGTCTCATTGGTTTGGCTGCTTTGAAGCATTCTGAACAAGTAGTCGTTTAACAGTCTTATCTTTTTTCATTGACATGAAGAAAATTAACTTTAGAGTAACATTGTTTGCTGCATCTGAACTGCTGCGGCAAAGGGAATCTTAGTTTCTTATCTATTGGCTTAGCACAATTCTGCTATTGGTGAAAACGTGGTCTAATCAATTATTTTCTTCTAATTAGTTCATTGGAGCTTGAGAAGGCTGAATTCTTTCTTGGAAGTGTTATGAATGCTGTGGTTAGCCAAGTAATGATATTGCTGAGAGAACGGGGTTTGCAATTGATTCGTGATATTCCAGATGAAATCAAAACTCTGGCTGTGTGTGGTGATCAGCTGAGAATTCAACAAGTATTGGCTGATTTCTTGTTAAATATGGTGAGACATGCTCCATCTCCTGAGGGTTGGGTGGAGATTCACGTGCATCCAAGTCTGAAGCAAACTGATGGAGGACTAACTCTTGTGCACAATGAATTTAGGTATTCTTTTTATAGGTTTCTATCTGTTTTGAGTATGTTCTGTGGATAATGCATTGTCTAATTCTGAGATGGTTTCCTGATACGGCTTTCTTTCCCAAATTCGTCTCTGTTAACTCTTCAGTGTTCTTGAGGGTTAATTAGCTCCAGGCTTAATGGTTATCAGATTTGATGCATGATTTAGATACTAGAATGATGGATTACTGTTATCATGGATTGTCAGTGTGGGATACTGACAATTTTTAAGGTTCTGTTTCTCTCAATCAATGTGTGTTTATCAAATGACTATCCAGTGTCTTTGGTGATCATCACCAGATGTGGAGATTGAAACTGTCTTGTTTTGAACAAATTTGTTTTGACCACTACGAGGTTGCTTGAGGCGATATGTGACCTTTCTGGTTTTGAAAAGTATTGTACTATGCTGTGTATTCTATTTTTTAGACTTCTACAAACTTCTATCGTACAGGGAGGCAAGCTGGGCAGTGAAGTCATGGGAAATAAATTGTAAATTTGTTTGTTTACTTGATAGATAAATAAATTTGCTGCTCATTTATCTTCTTTCACTCAGTTATATTGAATTATGGCATAGTCAGCATTAGGGGAAAAACATATTCTTTTAGATACATGCTCCGTTGGATAGCTTTATACTTATCTACACCGTATTCCTCGACAGACACCAGATATTAAAGAACTCTTGTCTATGTCCTGTCTTGGATGTAATCTGGGGAAATGATGGCCTATTTTGTTATAGGGGGACTAATAGAAGCTTCTCAATCTCTTCAAACCTTTCAGTGTAGTTGCCCTATAATGAAAGTGAATGCTGATTTTCTTAATAGTTTTCTCAATAGTGGTAATTATGTGAATCTTGCAACATCACCGTGCATGCCTCTTTGGCTGATTGAGAATGCACTGATCTGTCCCTATATTCGTATACCTCATGAGCAAATTAGCCTTGGTAAACAAATAGTTGCATATGTCTATTTAAAATTTAGCAGCATTCAACAGTGCATATGGAAAAAAGCTGTGTGGACTTCTTGTACCTTAACCTACTGATTGGATCTTGTGGCATATATGATGAATGTGAATCTAATTATATCATTTTGTTCCCTTTATGAAGGATTGTGTGTCCTGGTGAAGGTCTACCTCCTGAGCTGGTTCAAGACATGTTCCATAGCAGTCGTTGGATGACCGAGGAAGGTTTGGGGCTGAGCATGTGCAGAAAGATTTTGAGGCTTATGAGTGGTGAAGTGCAATATATTAGAGAGTCGGAAAGATGTTATTTCATCATAACACTTGAACTTCCCATGCCTCAGAGATCAAAGGATATTGACTAGCTTTCTGGACCTCAAAATCACATTTCAATTGCCTCTCAACTTCAACCAGTACCTCTTTGATGGACCGAACATGGAACTGAATTCTGCAAATGGGTAATCCATCGGTCAACTTCCATGACTGAATTTGGGAGATATCACTTCTTAAGGTCCCCAACTTTAATCTCAACTTCTCAAGAGTTGGAAGATGATCGTTTAGCCTGAGATGTAACCTCAGATCTCTTCAGACCTCCTACCCTAATGCAACAACTGTATGCTGCGCCTTTGAGACCAAGAATTGCTACCTGATTGCTATGTAATCAAGGCTGCCATTTGGAAAAGCTGTCTCCCACGTAGATTTGTGATTGAAGTGCGTCATATGGACAATTGAGTTGCAACGTGCTCCCACTGTAGGCACGTGTCGTAGATACATATTTTCTATACGGTGTTACAGAGTCAACAATGATTGTAACGGTATCTCCTTCTCAGGGTTACTCTCTAAGTTTTAGTACGTAATATACCATGTAATAAAGCCAACAGCCAGGCTTTTAGGAAAGAGGAGGTCTCGGGCGAGACAATCTGATCCACAGATGGTTCCTCTTTGCTTGGTGAGGAATTAATACGAAGGTCATGTCTGTGAAGTTAACTAATTGCCATCATGCTTCCTGCTTGAAATTTTTTGGGACTTTATCCATAAATGATGCATGTGAAAGGGCTTGCACAGGGTGATAAAATTCGTAACCCTTGACCCCCGAATTTGGAGTATCTACTTTCACGCGATTAATGGGGTGTGAAGTGGGTACTGACTCATCGTACCATTGCAGTGTCAGGCAGTCTAGATGTACTGGGTGGGCATCAGTACTTGCATGGGTAAAATAATCCAAAGCTTCGAAGGTGCAATGATTGTGGTTGGATTCGTTGGGATTGGCTGAACGTTTTCAAGGTGTGAATTTGGTCGGCTTCTTTCTCAGCTATGTTTTTGTTTGCATGAGGAAACGGTAAAAACCATTTCTTCTTTGCTTTCCAGTACCTTCTAGATTTTGATCCTGGAAGGTGTTGTGGACTTGTTCTCCAATTGGTGCCCCCCGCGGACCCGGTGGCTTGTTTATGAAGAGCTGGGTTGGAATTAATCGTTAATTTCGAACAAAACCCTGTCATCTTGAGTTTAAATTGCATCTAACAACTTGAATGTCTCTAATTACGGAAGTTACAATGAGGCCTTAACACGCGCATTCATGTATAAGGGGAAGCATCTCAATGGACACTGCATACTAGCTAATTTGCATTGCACGAGTAGTCGAGGAACAGGGGACATGACTGATAATATTCACTCGCCTCTGTAAATCTCCGCTTCTAAATATGCTCGACTCTGTCCTCCTTATGTTGTGACGGGGGTGAGTACGAGTAGCCCACGAAACGCAGGGACAGGGAGAGTCTCGGATGGCACCATTGTATCATCTCCTATATTTGCTCGTATGCCGTACTAAAAGTAGGACCAAGTATCCTCATCCTCAAACCCGTACGTTGTGCAGGTGGTGCTTTTTCTCCCTTTGTTAACAAAGATGTTGGAGTAATCTCTGCGGTCTATAATTGTCTGACAACACTGGAGGAGGCTTGGGTTGTGTTGCTGAAGGGAGGTGGTGTAGTTGTAGGTCTAGCATTTCATAAGGATGGTGGAGCAAAAGATCAAGTGGCGGAGCTGGAGGGGTATTTGATCAGGTTGTCGATCTAGAAGTTCGGAGTGGCTTTGGAGTGGGGTAGGAAACTGGTGGTGGGAGTGGGTGGATGAGGATTTGGTGGAGCTGGGGATGGCTGGGTGGGAGGAAAGTGTGGCGCGCCGTGAGGTGGAGGTGGTGAAGGTGGTGGTGCCGGAGGAGGCACGGATGCCTTTCCGACATGGAAAAAGTGATGGCGTAGGAGTTGGAGGCGGCACTGGTGGTCTCGGAAGTGGAAAAGGTGTTGGTGGAGCTGGCGGTGGCGAAGGTGGCGGTGGTAGTAGAGAAGGGGTTGGCAGTGGCTCCGGAACGCAAAGAAGGTGGTGTCGGATTTTTTTTGGAGGGATGAAAGGGTGGTTGAGTCGGAATTGAACCTGGAAAAGACAACGGTGCTGGAGTGGGATTTTTTTTGGGGTGGAAGCGATGCAGGTAGGAGTGTTGGCAGCGGCCTAGGAGGTGGCAAAGTGATGGAGAAGGCGATGGCGTTTGGGGAGTAGTCGGCGGCAGCAGTGCTAGTTCCGGTGGCGGCAAAGGAGGTGGCTGAGGTGGTGCTGGAGGAGGAGAATTCAGATGTGGCATTGGTGATGGGGAAGGTGGTGGACTTTGGTGGTGGTGGTGGTGGTCCAAGTTATCGCTTTGGAAGGATAGGTGGGGGACAGTTGGTGGCTGTTTTTTGTGGCAGAGGTGGTGATGTAAGTGGAGGCTATGGAGGTGGAGGAGGAGGAGGAGGAGGTGCCGGTGGCGATGCTAGCGGCGGTGGCACCTCAAAGGTGGATCTTAGCCATGAAGTCCAGCAACTTGAATTTTAGCTTCAATGAGAAGGCACTGACCTGATTGCTAATTCACATGTTTTGTAGCGACAAACCAATTCTTTACTTTGATTTTTAACCTTGTCGATAATGCATCTTTAGGGAAGCCAAATTCCGAAATTTTTTTTCCTTTCGCTCAATTATGTTAATCTCATTCATAGGAGTGAATTGGACACATGGGTGTTCAATTATTCTTCATCTGGTGTAGACTGATGAGCATAATTTACTCATTGCTCTATTTATACAGAGACTTCTACAATTGGATTTTATTATTTTTATTTTATTCAATAAACCCAATCCACATGATAAATAAAATAGAATTTCATATAAAATTCTATGTTTAAATGCACACAATTCCTCCTTCTTTGGTTTGCCATACACCCCCAATTTAAGGATAATTATAAATAAATGGTCTAACCCAAATTGACCTATTAATTTGTTTATGATCTATTTATTCGTAATAAAATTTTTCATACATATACCTAACTCAACTCATATTACTAAAATACTTTTATATTGAATCCAGTTTATAATAATTTGTTTCTTATTATTTTCTAAAAAGTTATGTTGCTAAAACACTTTCTCATCTAGTGAATAATTTTTCAATTTAAAAATATTTATTTATTTATTTTTATTTTTCTTTAGTTATTTTCCTATTTTGTCTTCTATGTGTACCGATCAACTTTTGGTGTAGATCTAGCGAGGACCGCGGATCCTTGGCTCAAAAAAAGAAAGGAAAAGAAAGAAAAAAGAAAAGAATAAAATTTATAAAAGTTACGCTGACATATCTCCATATATAATATGAAGTGACTTGAAAAAGTAAGAGGCCTCTTAAATGGGCTAAGCCTTAAATGGCTTGCAAATGAGTTCGTAATGAACCCATGCCTTGTGAAATTTTTATGATCCATTTAAATGTTTTTGGGTTATTACATGAGTTTTGGACTCATTTTGATAGGTCTAATTTTGGTACACTAAATTTGTAATGAAATATAAGTAATGCTGCGAATTATCATAGTTGGTATGCAAACGAGTGGTCATAAGCGCAAGCACTAAGATACTCAATACACATAGCCATCGGTATGCCCGTCGATTAAGACGTTCTATAATCTTGCGAGGAGAGAGGCCCCTAAGCAATTGTATGCCCCCTTAAGTTTGCTTGTATACATTCTTCTCCAATAAATAGTGATCAAAAACACTTGTTAAGTAACCACATATGGAAATATTGCAAATCTCGACACACTGACTGTCCTCATGAGATAACCATTTTTAGCTATGTGTCCGAGGGCGCTCGTCTACAAGACCCGGGCATGGAATAATGCACAGTGACAGTTCACATTTCTTGAAAAATTCAAGGTGGGGGAGAACAATATCAGCACGTACTGAATCGGCAGAGCAATCATTATGATGTAGTGATGGGCTAGCACGCACATGCGCGCAGTAACTCTTCCAACCAACCCATCCATCGATGGCCGATGAATCATGCATTACAGACGCAGTCAGATACATTCAATGTTGCTGCTCTAAGTCAAGCTTTTTAGCTGTTGGTCGAAGAACAGCAGCTCAGCTTTAACGGTGTGGCCGTCCTATTATTCTTCCTTTTGCCTTTTCTTTTCTTAGTTTCCGGTCAGGATTTACTACTTCAAGTACAAATGCATGAATGCAGCAATGGGCGTGACTTGCTATTTTTAAGCGACAGGCATTAACTTCCGAGATCGATTCGGCAAGTTGAATGGGAGTCAGGTCCCGTTGGCAGTTGAGCGAAGTAAACAGTGCACGGACTCCAACAGTTTTTTCTTCCTCATGTTCATTTACTAATGCTGACGCCGCGTCGTCCGAAAATACCTCGACCGGTCCCATCTCACGCCGGCCTCGGATCGAGTATGGTTTCTCAGCCATGCCCCAAGTGGTTAATAGAAAACTGTGCGCATTGGAACTCTAATGTGAGCTTTGTTTTCACGGGTTGGTGCTGATTCCGCAGTGACATTCAATGTTGACATAGTAGAGTACTCTAGATAGAATACAGATCACTCATCGTTCATCTGAATGCGAATCTTGACCTTTCATCCGTCCCATGTTAAATCAGTCTTGATTCTTTCACTGCATTACAAAACCTTTCTTTTCCTCAGGCTCTCTGGGTATACTTGTTCTTTGGACCCATTTTTACAGATACAGCAAGTTCTTAGCATTAGCAACTTGGCAAATCAAAGATTATTGTTGTTCTTGGTTGTTCTCATCTTCGGTTGTGAGGTGTCGGAACTGTGTCTAGGAGCAGCGACTGTTTCATCACTGAATTTATCGGCATTTTCATGAAGAAATGAACAACTTTTGATTCTTACACGGTGTTCAGCATTGAGTCATTCTGTCAAATTATTCCTTCACCAGAATCACATCCTTTTGGCCATTAATTGTTTGGTTTTGAATTTACTGAGATAAAGGGAAAGCATAGAAACTTACCAGTTCACATTGATAGAGCATATAAATTTTGTCATACTTTGCATTTCTACTTCCCTTTTTCACGATGAGAAGATTCTCGGCTAGACAGCCATTCATCGGGTTAACTTTTAGGACTTTGATTCTCTTGTTCCTGCTCCGAAGTTGCTTCGCCAAGAATGTTTCGGCAAATTTCGTTTTCGGAGATTCCTTGGTTGATGCTGGAAACAACAACTACATCTTTTCACTTTCAAAGGCCAACTACATCCCCAATGGGATCGACTTTGGCAGCCCGACGGGACGGTTCACAAACGGAAGAACAATCATTGACATCATAGGCAAGTTTTTGGATCTTGCCAAACGGTAGACACAAGGCTGGATTCTCCGACGATCGTATTCTGAACTGCTCATTGTTTTCCACTTGCAGGCGAAGCGTTGGGTTTCAAGGATTATACTCCTCCATACCTGGCTCCGACAACGGTTTGGCCCGTCATCTTGCAGGGGGTCAACTACGCTTCCGGTGCAGGCGGAATCCTTAACTACACTGGACATTTATTTGTGAGCATTGTTATCTTCTCGAATCATGATTGTAGTTATCAAATCCATGACACGATTATACATAATCTTCGTTCTGCAGTTGAGCAACTATACAACAAAAATGCGAACATCAATACTCAATTGATTAGTTAAAGTAACACTACTTTAACCGGATGACAGGGCGGTCGGATAAACTTGGATGCACAGTTAGATAATTTTGAGAATACGAGGCAAGACATAATCTCAGGCATCGGCATTTCTGCAGCCACGGAGCTGTTTGAGACAGCCCTCTTCTCGGTCACCATCGGATCAAATGATCTCATCAATAACTACTTGACGCCGGCGGTCTCCGTGGCTAAGCAGAAATTGATATCTCCAGAAGTTTTCGTAAACGCAATGATCTCCAGATATAGACAGCAACTTGTGGTAACTTTCGCGCATTCTTATTCCTGAAAGTTATATTCATAATAATCCTTTATAAAGATGGTTAATGTTATTTGCAGAGACTTTATGACCTGGGTGCAAGGAGAATCGTCGTAGCAAATGTAGGACCGATAGGTTGCATACCATTCGAAAGGGACACCAATGGAGCTACCACAGATTGTTGCATCGACTTCCCGAACCAGATGGCTCAGTTATTTAATACCCAATTGAGAAGCCTTGTTGTAGACCTTGGCTCAAGTCTGCAAGGATCAAAATTCGTCTATGCCGACGTGTATCGCATCGTACAAGACATTATTGACAATTACGTTTCACACGGTATAGTGCTACACTGCAATCTCTAGTTCTTCCTTTCATCTGTCTAAGATTCGCTAACTAACGATGATCGATTCTCAATTTCAACGGAAAACCTTTCTTGCAGGTTTTGAAAACCCAAATTCGTCATGCTGCTACGCTGCAGGTCGGTTTGGGGGTCTGATACCTTGCGGTCCGCCTTCTAGTGTTTGCCCGGACAGGTCGAAGTATGTCTTCTGGGATCCATACCATCCTTCGGATGCTACGAATGTCGTAATTGCGAAACGTCTTATTGATGGTGGAGTTCAAGATATCACGCCTATGAATATCCGGCAACTCGTCGAATCCTGATCAAAGAAGCAGCAGAAAGTGAGACATATATGCATGGATATAGCTAGTGATCGATTCGGATTTCGCCTAATTGGATTAGAGAAAGGGTATTACATAGAGGAAACAGTAAACCATCCACAGATATTGAACGCTATTCATTTGAAATATTATATGTAACTTGACACATGGGGAAAAAGATGTTTCTTGTCTCAGGCAAGGAAGCTCAAAACAGAGTGTTTCATCAGATTGTGCTCATTGCTCCATGGAAGCAAGAAATTGCAGTTGCAAGTGCCGATTTTGACTGATACTTGTTGATTAAGGCAATTCGTTGAGTTGAGATGTTTAAGAAGCCGAACTCGAGTAAACATTGAGAGCGGCCATGTACCTTTTGCACTCGAATATCACTGTCTGTAAGGATCTCTGGGAGTCCGGACTTATATGATTTGAACTGCCCTCCAGATGTTCTGGTCATCCCAACTGTGGCTTCGCTTTGTAACCCAAATTTTGAATGAACTTGAGACTGCGAATTCAAGCTAAAATGAGATGGCAAAGAGAATACTATTCCATGCTTCTAAAATTATGAAAAAGGAGGTGAATGTCAAATGAAGTTGGTAAAAGACTGGTAAATTACTTATAATAACTTATTATCAACTCACATATTAAATTACCAACTTTTGTTTGATAATTTATAACATATTGGCTTGCTTATCATGTTAAAGTTGTCCATTTTTATATTTAATGATCAATCTTAGTTTGAAAGAATTGCCAATTATAATCGGATTAAGTTATGGCCTAGTTTTAGGTTACCATTTGTTTAAGGGGAATTTTCTTTTTTCCTTCTCCTCCCCTTCCTCCAACCGATTGCCGACCTCGGCAACCAACTAGAGGCGATGACCGGCAAGATCAACTAGAAGCGACGGCCAGCAAGGGTCGAGCCTCGCCCATGGTCAACGAGGCTCGACCTTGAGGCTCGGGCGGCAAGGCTCGCCCTCGCCCATTTGGGGAGGTCGAGCCTCGCTGGCCATGGGTGAGGCTCAACCCTCATCACCCAACATGAGGTCGCCTCAAGGCCTGGGTGGAGGGTAGGTGAGGCTCGCTCTCACCAGATTTGGCTACGGTGAGCCTTGCCCACGATAGCACCGGTGGGCGAGCCTTGCCAGCCATGAGTGAGGTTTGACCCTCACCAAATTTGGCAAGGGCGAGCCTCACCGCCCAGCGCGAGGTCGCCTTTGTGGCCACTGGCAAGGTGGCCGGCAAGGTCGAGGTCGACCTCGCCAGCGGCCGTTGGCCCGGTCGACCTCTCCTTGCCGCCTCTAGTCTTTGCTTAAGCCAATTCTCGATGTTTGTTGGAGCCACTTCCGGTTTACCACCTAGCATTGAAGTAACTTACTAACTCCAGTAGAAATTTACCAACTTGAGTTACTTATCAATCTTTTTTTTCTGCTTACCAACTTTTATTCAAGGCACAAACCAAATTTATTTGGTTTAATTGATTATGATTTACGACCTATTGTTTTGCTGATGAATTTATTAACCAGCTCTATATTATCAACTCTTATTTGAGGTGTTTACTTTCATTTAGTTTAACCGTACATGAATTATAACTACAAAATCAAATTAGTAACTTATTTTCTGAATCCGATAACTTTCCTCATCATGTACATAATGATGTTTCGAATATAAAACAATTCCTCAACAAGCATGTTTCGTAAGTGCCTTAGAACACTCGTCAACAAAATACTTCGACCTCGAAGTTCCCATTTCTTGAAAAGTTCAAGTAGGGAAAAACGATGTCAGCATGAATTGGAGAGCAACCATTAAGATGTAGTGATGGGCTAGCACTTGCACGCAATAACTCTCCAAAACCAAACCCATCTAGAGATGGCCATTGAATCACGGATTACAAACGCAGCCAATACATTAAATGTTGCTGCTCAAATCAAGCTTTCACACGAACTCTCCAGCTATCTTATTCTTATTCTTCTGCTCCTTTTTTTTTCCTGTGTCTCCAGTCAGGATTTACTATTTTAAGTTCAATGACATAAATACACTTGCAGTCATGGGCGGGACTTACTATTTCGAGTGATCTGCGTCAACTTCCAAGATAGATGACAAGAGTTGGAGGGGAGTGAAGGTTCGTGTGGGGTCGAGTGTAAGTAAACAATTTCTCTTTTGATTTGTGAAGGAACCGGGTCGGCCGAAATTCCCGCAATGAGTCCCTTCTCAAGCCAGGTAATCGGTCGAGTATAGTTTCATTGATCCGTGACAATAAGGGCCTGTTTGTTTATTTTTGTTTCTGTTCTCCAGAACACAAATTTCTGTTCCTCGGAACATAAATTTCTATTATTTTGTTCCGATAAATAAAAAAAGAACAGAAACACGTTTGTTTATAATTTTGTTTCCGAGAACCAAAAATCTATTTTTTTTGTTCTTGGAAAAAAATTTAAAACAGAAATAAAAAACAAAAAAAACTTGTTTTCTATTCCCGAAAACACTTTTTGACGAAACAAAAGAACAAAAACACAAAACTTATTTATTTTTTTCTCCTTTTTCTTCTTCTTTTTTCTTTTTCTTTTTTCTTTGGCCGGTCGTTGGCCTTGGCCATGGTCGGCAACCGACCGTCAAGGGCCGGCGACCTCGCTGGAGCGTTGCCAACCCTTAGCGAGGCTCGGCCTCGTGCGGCCGCGGCGAGGCTTGACCTCCCTAGCCGGCGAGTGGCCGACCACGCGCCACCTGGGCAAGGCCGAGCCTTGTTGGAGCCTTGCCAGCTTTGTTGGGCCTTGCCTTGGCCTGGCGAGGCTCTAGTGAGCTCGTCGGACGTTGCCTAGCCGATTCACGACCATGGTGGTAGCTAGCGATCGGCCAAAGAGAAAATGAAAAAGAAAATTAAAAAATTAAAAGAAACGAAAAAATTATACAAGTTTACCAAATGTGTTTATGTTCTTTTTCTATTCTAGGAACAGAAAATTTGTATACTTATCAAACGTGTTCTTCTATTCAAAAATTATTCTCCGAAACAAAAATAATTTTTTCTATTTCTATTTCCTAAAATAATTTTTGAACATAAACATTTTTTTTTTGATGACTTAGGGAAACCCGTACAGCCGGCAACCGGCAAAAACCCTAGGGCCACATGAGGGAACCACCACCCCATGCAAGCATTTAAGGCACCAAGTGCCTTCGCTGGGTTTCGAACCCTCACCTTGAGGGCAATGATCAATGGAGCCTTATCCAGCGGAGCCATTGCAACGGGTGATTTTGAACAGAAACGTTACTAAACGCAATCTCAACAAATGTGTAGATGTGAAGCCCACTCTTGAGCGAGGAAGGTGGACACTTTTAGTATTGACGGTGGAATTCTTGGGCATACCCCAATGGTTATTAGAATATCGTGCATTGGAATTCTAATTCGAGTATTATGTTCGTGGGTTGGTTCTGATTTGATAGCCACATTCAATGCCGCTCACCCTTGACGCTAGGGGTGAGCATGGTCTGGGTTGGTTTGAGCCACCCTCTAATCCTATGACCCACTCGTACAGTGTCGGTCCTCAATTTTTAGGACCGAGAACTGACCCTATTGAGCCTAGGCCCAAGGACCGGACCGACCCAATGGGTTCGGTTCGGTTCTAGGGTCAACCTGAGACCGATCAATAAATTTTTTCGTCTTATTTTTTATACTCCCTAAAAAAGCAAACCTACAAATTCAAATTACACATCCATCGACAATGCGGCATTGTACAATTAAACTATAAATACCAATACATATTTAGCAAATTTAAGATGACACAATAATAGAAATTTCATACTTGCTAACTGCTCATCGAGATATGGGACAAAATGGAAAGTTCTTGTAATCATCTATCTTTAATATTTATAACGACGTATACAAAAATGTTTTCTTACTTTTGATCACGTAGAGTCCACTTAACCAAAAAATGAGCTTCACACCACTTGACTAGCAAATCACCGTGGTAACTGCAGTACTATTCTACTTTTCAAAAACTTTTACCATTTGACACAAATTGAAAAGCAAAGTGCAACTAAAATTCATCAGTAAAATACAATTAAACCATAAAAATTTCAAAATACTTAATATAAATCATGAATATATAACTTCACATCTTGTTAATTCATTTGAACTTCTAAACACCTGAAAAAAAAAAAAAACAAACGACACATAATTAATACTCAACAAAAGTTTTAAATTGAAATTATTATTAGTGCTATTGATAAAACATCTCAATATAATATAATATAACAGACATTTTACTTAGGTTTGAATATATGAAAGAATTATAAATAATATAATATAATATAATATACAAGGTTAGTCCAGGGTTGGATGACCCAAAACTCTTAAGACCGAGGATCAACCCGCACAGTGTTAGTCTTGGAATTTCAGGACCAAGGACCGACCCAGTTCCCTTGGGAATCGGACCAAGACCGGTAGGGTTGGGTCGGTCCAGGGTCGGTCCAGGATCGACCCTAGACCGCTACTCACCCCTACTTGACACAATAGGCTGAGAGCCCCAAAGCAAATGGCTTTTATTTAGTAGCGTAGCCTGCATTGGATACAGTATTAGATCACTCATCGTTCATCTATATGCTCACCATTGACCTTTCATTTGTCCCCTGCTAAGTCACGGTCTTGATTTGTTCACTGCAATTTTTACAGATATAGCAAGATTTTTAGAATTATTAACTTGTAAAATCAAAGATAGTAACTGTTCTTCTCCGCCTCCAATCCAGGTATTACGGTTGATCTTATGGTGAAGCATCGTGATTATTCCTACGCCGAATTCATCGGTATTTTCCTGACGAAATGAACTAAGGGTGTGTTTGTTTCACTATAAGTATTTCACCGGAAAGTGTTTTCCGGATTTTCAGCCGTTTGGTTCCCTAAAAAAGATTTGGTCAATGGAAATCACTTTCTAGTCAACACAAATATTATGTTTTATTTTAGGAAAACAAATTCCTGTCCCTCAAAAGGTGAAAACGCTTTCCCTTTTCATTTTTTCCCTCTGACCTTTAACTTTTCCTCTCCGTACGCCGCTCTCTCCCTTCACTTCTTTCACTCATCTTTCTTCTTCAACTCTTCTTCAACGACACTGATCTTCTTCGCCATTAAAGGTCCAGATCTTCTTCTTCATCACTGAAGGTTTGGCTCTTCTTCAACGACGCTCAACACGGTTCTAGGTTCTCTCTCCTCTCTGATTTGAGAATAATCTCAGAATTTTTTTTGATCAATGCTTTACATCGTTGAGTTGATGTTGAGTCTCTGCGTTTTAGTTGTTTGATTCACGTTTCCGTTCATCTTCTTTAAGCAATTGAAGTAAAACGCCCCTCAAAGCCTCTCTCTCAATCCTCTGCGTATTCTAGAAGCTTCTGCCCCGCTGATCGGCACCGGAATCTGCTGCTCACCTTGCCACATCCAATGCTCTTCGGATCGCGATGTTCTCTCGCGCTTGAGCTTCGAATCCGTGTGCTCCATCAATGGAATCAAGTTTATTGAACCAATAGATTCTTCAAACCATCGACAACTTGGAGCCTTGGAGCTTTCAGTTTTCATTGAGCGTGTAAGTTCAGTACACTCTTCCATTACACATGTGGAAGAGAAATCGAGAGCTTTGTTGTTGTTAGCATGAACATCGGTCACGCCTGAGATTATATTAGTAACTTTCAATTCAGTCTTGATGATCTCATATTGATTGGGCTGCGGTTCTCACTATCTTGTTGTTTTCTTGTGCCGTTTAATCGAATGCACGTAAAGTGTTTGGTGAAATGCCCAAATAGATTTATTCGGCTATGTTATTTGTAACCTCAATGGAGGAGCAAGCCATTCCCGTGAGAATGAGAATACTGCTTAATAGCAGTGTATTCATGGCTCAAAATCTGATTCCATTCTCCCAATCATTTTTTCTAAAATTTTTATGACAACATTACCAACATAAATCTATTTGACCTTTACTATGCACATTTGATGCAATGAACAAGACAGAGAGTAGCTCCCATTTCCCTGAGCAAATTATTGTTTTCAGACTTACAATCTTTCCTAGTTTACAGAGAATTTTCTCCGCCATAAAGTACGTGTTGTGGAAATAGAAGTAACATGGACTTTTGGTTTTCCCTGAGTGCAATTCTAGTGTGCATTGTGGCCTTACTCTGGAAATTCTATTATAGGAATCTGCCTGAAGGAGGGGTATTGGAAGTTTCAGACAGAGTCTATGGTAAGCTTTAACATATTCAATATCGGTATGCTTACAATAGCTTATGTTGTCAGATTCTAGGATTCTATGTATGCTGGTTTATTTTAGTGGATGGGTGCGATAGCAGCCTCTAGTCTTTTATCTAAGATTTTCCTCCTCTAAGAGAACCGTAGTACTTCAACGATATTGGAATTAGGGGAAAACCAGAGTGACAACTGGGAATGAACTAGGGATATAATATGTCAAAAGATCAGAGAAGCTTGTGTACTGTAGTTTTTGGTTTTGTTCTCCCATTTTTGTCACAAAACTGGACCCTAGGCTCATGAAACAGACTAAAACTTCTAGGACTGACAATTTTGTCACTTGGCAAAAGAAACATAAATCAACTATCTAGGAGTTGGGCTGTTGCATCTTGTCAACAACTCTGATCAAATAGTTTCTCAGCACAAGCATTAACTTCCATTAAAGCATGTAATCACATTTCATATCACTGCTCTTTGCGAGTTCATTTCTTTCCCCAGCTAAAAGGAAATACTTGTCCCAATCCACGTTTAAATGGCACCATTCACACGATCCTCAGCCCTGCTTTAACCTGGGAGCATTTCCATGTTCATGCAAACCAACTTCCAGCGACTGCATAAACTCAGTAGGTTTTGAAGGTGCACCAATATTTTATAGACCAAAAACGTTATGTTTGTTTATACTTTTGTTTCCGAGAACCAAAAATCTATTTTTTTGTTCCTGGGAAAAAAATTTAGAACAGAAATAAGAAACAAGAAAAAACAAAAAACTTATTTATTTTTTTCTCCTTTTTCTTCTTCTTTTTTCTTTTTCTTTTTCCTTTGCCTGGTCGTTGACCTTGGCCATGGCCAGCAATTGCCGTCGAGGGTCGGCGACCTCGTTGGAGCGTCACCGACCCCTAGCGAGGCTTGGCCTCGTGCGGCCATGGCGAGGCTTGGCTTCCCCCAGCTGGTGTGAGGCCGACCACGCGCCACCTGGGCAAGGCCGAGCCTTGCTAGAGCCTCCCCAGGCCAGGGCGAGGCTTGATGAGCTTGCCGGAGGCCAGCCTTGCCAAGGCGAGGCTCCAATGAGCTCGTCAGACGTCGCCCAGCCGGTTACCGACCACGGCGATAACTGGCGATCGGCCAAAGAGAAAAAAAAGGAAAAAAATATTAAAAATTAAAAAAAATAAAAAAATTATACAAGTTTATTAAATGTGTTTCTGTTCTTTTCTATTCCAAGAACAAAAAGTTTGTGTACTTATCAAACACGTTCTTTTATTTAAAAATTGTTCTCCGAAACAGAAATAGTTTTTTTTTTTTTCTATTTTCTAGAATAATTTTTAAACAAAAACGTTAGCGAATAGAATCTAAGCAAATGAGTGGATGTGAAGTCGACTCTGGAGCGAGGAAGGTGGACACTTTCAGTATTGACGGTGGAATTCTTGGGCATACCCCAGAGGTTATTAGAATATTGTGCAATGGAATTCTAATTCGAGTTCTAGGTTCGCGGATTGGTTCTGATTTGACAGCCACATTCAATACCGCCCACCCTTTGACGCAATAGGCTGAGAGCCCCAAAGCAAATGGCTTTTATTCAGTAGCGCAGCCTGCATTGGATACAGTATTAGATCACTCATCCTTCATCTATATGCTCACCATTGACCTTTCATTTGTCCCCTGTTGAGTCACGGTCTTGATTTGTTCGCTGCAATTTTTACAGATATAGCAAGATTTTTAGCATTATTAACTTGTAAAATCAAAGACTGTAACTGTTCTTCTCCGCCTCCAATCCGGGTATTGTGGTTGATCTTATGGTGAAGCATCATGATTATTCCTTCGCCGAATTCATCGGCATTTTCCTGACGAAATGAACTAAGTCTTTACTTCAAACACACTATACATCATTGAGTCATTCTGTCAAAATTCTTCCTTTACCAGAATCACATTCTTTTGCCATTTTCTGCGCCAAAATCATCGGTTTTGAATTCAGTGAGAGAAGAACAGAGAGCATAGACACTGGCCAGTTCCAGTTGATATAGCATACAGATTTTAGGATACTTTGAAACTCTACTTCCCCTTTTCACAATGAGTAGATTCTCTACTACACAGCCATTCATCGGGTTCCTGAAAGTCATTCGTTATAAATGTTTCATAAAAATGGCTGATGTTATTTGCAGAGACTTTATGATCTTGGGATGAGGAAAATTGGCATAGGGAATGTGGGGCTGACAGGTTGTGCACCATTTGAAAGGGACATCAATGGAGCTACCACATATAGTTGCATCAACTTATTCGATTATTTAATGCCCAATTGAGAAGCCTCGTTGCAGACCTCGGCTCTAGTTTGAAAGAATCGAAATTCATGTATGCCGACATGTATTGCATCAGGCAAGACATCATTGACAATTACATTTCGTACGGTACGGTGCCATATTGCAATCTCTAATTAGGCAAGACATCATTGATAATTACATTTCATACGGTACGGTGCCACATTGCAATCTCTAATACCTTCTTCCTTTTGTCTGCATAAGATAAACTAACGAAAGATGATCCATTCTCAATTGCAATCGCAAACCTTTCTCGTAGGTTTCAAAAATCCAAATTCGTCGTGCTACTACGGTACAAGTCGATTCCGGGGTCTGATTCCATGCGCTCTACCTTGTAGAGTTAATCTGGACAGGTGAATCCATGCCATCTTTCCAATGCTGCGAATGACGTGATCAAGAAGTGTCTTTCTGGATGGTGGAGTTCAAGATATTAGGTTGGTGAATATTCGACAACTCGTCAAACAAGTAGCACCAAGTAAGAGATATATGCATGGGTATTTGAGCTAGTGATTGATTCGGATTTCTGTATACAAAATGTTCAACTTTAGCAAGTTACCAATTGTTGTCAAAATAACCAGTTCTCATTTCAATTTACTAGCTTCATTTGATTTACTTGGTCACATTTTTAAAAGTATTTACCAACTAATTTTAGCAAATTATCGTCGTTTTTATTTATTTATCAAATTATCAACTTTCATAAGAAACGGCTAACATCATTTAGGGCACTTACCATCTGATCAACTACAAATTACCAACTTTACCTTTCAACTTCTTCCTTTTTTTTTTCTTTTTTCATATTGCACTATTAAATCTATTCGTCATTATTTAATTATTGCTAGGGATGGGCCTGGTCACCCGTCCCCCATCCGTCCGCGACGATGTAAACAAGCCAACCGCTATCGGTCCCCTCCCCGGCACGCACATCGACGCACGTTGATACAGCATGCAGGTTCTTTTGCCATTTTCTGCTCCAAAATCATCGGTTTTGAATTCAGTGAGAGAAGAACAGAGAGCATAGACACTGGCCAGTTCACGTTGATACAGCATGCAGATTTTAGGATACTTTGCAACTCTACTTCCCCTTTCCACAATGAGTAGATTCTCTTCTCCACAGCCATTCATCGGGTTCCTAAAGTCATTTGTTAAAAATGTTTCATAAAAATGGCTGATGTTACTTGCAGAGACTTTATGATCTCGGGGCGAGGAAAATTGGTGTAGGGAATGTGGGGCTGATAGGTTGCGTACCGTTTGAAAGGGACATCAATGGAGCTACCACATATAGTTGTATCGACTTATTCGGTTATTTAATACCCAATTGAGAAGCCTTGTTGCAGACCTCGGCTCTAGTTTGGAAGGATCGAAATTCATGTATGCCGACATGTATTGCATCAGGCAAGACATCATTGACAATTACATTTCATATGGTACGGTGCCACATTGCAATCTCTAATAACTTCTTCCTTTTGTTTGCATAAGATAAACTAACGAAAGATGATCCATTCTCAATTGCGATCGCAAACCTTCCTCGCAGGTTTCAAAAATCCAAATTCGTCGAGCTACTACGGTACAGGTCTATTCCGGGGTTTGATTCCATGCGCTTTGCCTTGTATAGTTAATTTGGACAGGTGAATCCATGCAATCTTTCCAATGCTGCGAGTGACGTGATCAAGAAGCGTCTTTCTGGATGGTGGAGTTCAAAATGTTACGCCGATGAATAATCGACAACTCGTCAAATCCTGATCAAATAAGTAGCACCAAGTAAGAGATATATGCATGGGTATTTTAGCTAGTGGCTGATTCGGATTTCTGTATACAAAATGTTCAACTTTAGCAAGTTACCATCTGTTGTCAAAATAACCAGTTCTCAGTTCAATACATTAAATGTTGCTCCAGTCAGGATTTACTATTTTAAGTTCAATGACAAAATGCAGTCATGGGCGGGACTTACTATTTCAAGTGATCTGCATCAACTTCCAAGATAGATTACAAGAGTTGGAGGGGAGTGAAGGCTCGTGGGGGGTCGAGTGTAAGTAAACAATTTCTCTTTTGATTTGTGAAGGAACCGGATCGGCCGAAACTCCCGCAATGAGTCCCTTCTCAAGCCAGGTAATCGGTCGAGTACAGTTTCATCAATCCATGACAATAAGGGCCTATTTGTTTATATTTGTTTCTGTTCTCCGGAACGTAAATTTCTGTTCTCCAGCGAGGCTCGGCCTCATGCGGCGACGGCGAGGCTTGGCTTCCCTAGCCGACGTGAGGCCGACCATGCATCGCCTGGGCGAGGCCGAGCCTCGCTAGAGCCTCGCCAGGCTAGGGCGAGGCCAGCCTTGTCGAGCCTCGCCTTGGCTTGGCGAGGCTCTAGTGAGCTCATCGGACGTCGCCTAACCGGTTACCGACCATCATGGTAGCTGGTGACCGGCCAAAGAGAAAAATAAAAAGAAAATTTAAAAAATTAAAAATTAAAAGAAACAAAAAATTATATAAGTTTACCAAATGTGTTTCTGTTCTTTTTCTATTCCAAGAATAGAAAGTTTGTGTACTTACCAAACGCGTTCTTTTGTTCAAAAATTGTTTTCCGAAACAGAAATAATTTTTTTTTTAATTTCTATTTCTTAGAATAATTTTTGAACAGAAATGTTTTTTTTTTTTTTGATGACTTAGGGAAACCCGTATAGCCGACAATCGGCGAGCAAACCTTGGGCCAACACAAGGGAACCACCACCCCATGCAAGTGTTTAAGGCACCAAGCGCTCCGCTGGGTTTCGAATCCTCATCTTGAGGGCAAGGATAAATGGAGCGTTATCCAGCGGAGCCACCGCAGCAGGTGGTTTTGAACAGAAACGTTAATAAACGCAATCTAAGCAAATGCATAGATGTGAAGCCGACTCTTGAGCGAGGAAGGTGAACACTTTCTGTATTGACGGTGGAATTATTGGGCATACCCCAGAAGTTATTAGAATATCGTACATTGGAATTCTAATTCGAGTTCTATGTTCGCGGGTTGGTTCTGATTTGACAGCCACATTCAATGCTGCCCACCCTTGACGCAATAGGATGAGAGCCCCAAAGCAAATGGCTTTTATTCAGTAGCTTAGCCTGCATTGGATACAGTATTAGATCACCCACCGTTCATCTATATGCTCACCATTGACCTTTCATTTGTCCCCTGTTAAGTCACGGTCTTGATTTGTTCACTGCAACTTTTACAGATATAGCAAGATTTTTAGCATTATTAACTTGTAAAATCAAGATTGTAACTGTTCTTCTCCTCCAATCCAGGTATTACGGTTGATCTTATGGTGAAGCATCGTGATTGCATCCAGCAGCAGTGATTATTCCATCGCCGAATTCATCAGCATTTTCCTGACAAAATGAACCGAGTCTTTACTTCAAACACAGTATACATCATCGAGACATTCTGTCAAAATTCTTCCTTTACCAGAATCACATTCTTTTGCCATTTTCTGCGCCAAAATCATCGGTTTTGAATTCAGTGAGAGAAGAACAAAGAGCATAGACACTGGCCAGTTCCAGCTGATGTAGCATACAGATTTTAGGATACTTTGCAACTCTACTTCCCTTTTCCACAATGAGTAGATTCTCTACGACACAGCCATTCATTGGGTTCCTGAAAGTCATTCGTTATAAATGTTTCGTAAAAGTGGCTGATATTATTCGCAGAGACTTTTTATGATCTTGGGGCGAGGAAAATTAACGTAAGGAATGTGGGGCTGATAGGTTGCGTACCATTTGAAAGGGACATTAATGGAGCTACCACGTATAGTTGCATCGACTTATTCAGTTATTTAATACCCAATTGAGTTTGTCATTACTCTATTTTACTTTTGAGGTTGACTCCAATAAACGGGACAGTTTAAGGACTTGTCTAGGTCCAAAAGTCATTCGTTATAAATGTTTCATAAAAGTGGCTGATGGACTTTTTATGATCTTGGGGCAAGGAAAATTGGCGTAGGGAATGTGGGGCTGATAGGTTACGCACCGTTTGAAAGGGACATCAATGGAGCTACCACATATAGTTGCATCGACTTATTCGGTTATTTAATACCCAATTGAGAAGCCTCGTTGCAGACTTCGGCTATAGTTTGAATCGATCGAAATTCATGTATGCCGACATGTATTGCATCAGGCAAGACATCATTGACAATTACATTTCATACGGTACGGTGCCACATTGCAATCTCTAACACCTTCTTCCTTTTATCAGGCCCTTATACCTTAGGAGAAACTAGCACATGACTCAAACGTCATGCCCCCCTACTTACAACGCTAACAACTGTGAGTTTTGAACTCTCGATATCGGTGATGAAGAAGAGACTCTCAACCAGCATAATTATCTACGGTTGGGTTTATTCGAAACATTTATCCGCATTGATTTTGATAATTCAGAATGTTCAACTTTAGCAAGTCACTAACTGTTGTCAAAGTAACCCATTCTCATTTCAATTTACTGACTTCATTTGATTTACTCGGTCATATTTTTAAAAGTATTTACCAACTAATTATAGCAAATTATCGCTTTTTTTTTAATCAAATTATCAACTTTCATAAGAAACGGCTAACATTATTTAGAGCACTTACCATCTGATCATCTCCAAGTTACCAACTTTACCTTTCAACTTTTTTTTTTTTTTTCCATATTGTACTATTAAATCTATTCGAGCTATTATTTAATTAATGATAGGGATGGGCCTGGTCACCCATCCCCCGGCACGCACATCGACGCACGGAATCGCATCGGCAAATCCATTCCCAACATAAAGAAACGCATTTCGTCGAACTCCTTCCGGCCGATGGCGGCGATGGCGGACCCCCAGCCCCTGATACTCGTCGAGCGCCGCCCGGACGGCGTCGCCTCCGTCACCATCAACCGCCCCAAGTCCCTGAACTCCCTCACCCGGCCGATGATGGTCGACCTCGCCGGGGCCTTCCGGAGCCTCGGCGCCGACGCGTCGGTGCGGGCCATCGTGCTGTCCGGGTCGGGCCGCGCGTTCTGCTCCGGCGTGGACCTCACGGCGGCGGAGGACGTGTTCAAGGGCGACGTGAAGGACGCGGAGTCGGACCCGGTGATCCAGATGGAGCGGTGCCCCAAGCCCATCATCGGCGCCATCGGCGGGTTCGCGGTGACGGCCGGGTTCGAGATCGCGCTCGCCTGCGACATCCTGGTGGCCGCGAAGGGTGCCAAGTTCATCGATACCCATGCCAGGTGAGCGATTCGTTTACTTTCTCCCTGTTTTGCTTCGGGCAATTGGCCATCGCTTTCGGGTTCACGCGAATTGATGTTGCCAACGTGCGTGTGTCCAAGTTCCTGCCGAATTTGTGTCTCGTAGAAGGAGGTTTTTCGTCAACTTGTCGGGCCGCGGCTATCTTACCTCGGCGTCTTGGTTTGATAGGATCAGTGATGATGTGCTGAGCTCGCTATGCTTGTTTTGTAAAATCATGGCGACATGCCAAAATTTGTCGCCAGTGGTTCGCAAAATTCGTTGCCAGAGCTTGGATGGGGTTTTCTATGGTTCCTCGAGAGACCAATTTCTCTTCGTAGCTTGTAGCATCGCATCGAAGATCAATTTATCATAATTGCTATGCAAAGTGTAGCTCTCCACAAATGGGTTGTTTGAGAATTAGACTAGATGAACTTGGGTATGACAAGCTACGATGAATAATTGGTTCTTCAAGGGACATAGGAGTGGTCCCAAGAGCTTCGACTTCTATTCTTGTGAAAGGAAATACTCTCCTGGTGTTTGGCTAGAGAGAAGACCACTCGGTGGTTTTCCCCATTACCGTGGCAGAGCACTCTTTTCGGTGTTTTGTTCTCGCTCCATTGCGGTGGCCTTGTTTCTGGGTAATTCACAGAAGCGGCTTCTTCATTGGTTGAAGTTGTTGAATGCATGTCGTTGCAGGTTCGGAATCTTTCCTTCGTGGGGTCTCTCTCAGAAGCTCGCGCGCATCATAGGACCCAATAAAGCTCGCGAAGTTTCTCTTACGGCCACACCTCTTACTGCTGAGCAGGCCGAGCAATTGGGCCTCGTAAATTATGTGGTTGAAGAAGGGCAGTTGCTGAAGAAGGCACAAGAAATTGCTGAGGCCATCATCAAGAACAACCATGACTTGGTTTTGAGGTACAAGTCGGTCATAAACGATGGCTTGAAGCTGGACCTAGGCCGTGCGCTTGCATTGGAGAAGGTAATTACATCTCTTACTCTTCAGCATCTTTGGATCCATCAATCGGGAAAAGTTATTTATTTTTTAACTCTATAACGCATCTTTTGTGCATATCAAGTCTGTTAAGAAAGAGCTGATCTTCGTCCTATTTGTCTGTGGAAAATACCAAAACTAGCTAATGAAACTAGAATTCTGAAAGAGGGGATATTTGAAGACCAAGTCAAGAGTAACAGTAAGTTCTCCACATAACCGGCTAATGTGAGCGGTGCCGTATCTCTTGTTACTGTCTTACACCTTCTTGAATTTCGTCTTCTACTCTTGGCCTCTTTGTTCGATTGTACCATGTTTCTGATGTGGGCACTATGGCACTTTAGAATTCTGTAAAGTTGGATCTTTCTGAAATTCTTCATACGGGCCTGGTCGAGATTAGACCTGCCAGTGCAGAATATAGATTCCGTGTTTCAAATGCGTTACGAAACAAAAGGAGCAAGAAGAAAGAGAGTCGCCGATGTCGGCGCCTGGTGACTAATTTCCCCGTGGCATTTTAGCTGTCCCTAGCAGTCAGTCCATTACCAACCAGTCTTTACTTGTCTCTCAACTCAACACTGTCGAACTGAGCACCCTTTTTACGCGTACTTCTCACCTTGAATATTCGTTGCGATGACATGTTTCCGTTTGCTTCACAGGAAAGGGCCCATGAATACTACAATGGAATGACCAAGGAGCAGTTCAAGAAGATGCAGGAATTCATAGCAGGACGGGGCTCAAAGAAACCTGCTGCCAGATTGTAGAGGAGGACAACAGAGCATGCATGTTTGTAACCTCTCGTTTCGGTTTGAACTTTGCAATAAAAGTAGCCATGAGATCTGTTTCGATCTCAAAGGCGGTCGGACGATTCGATGCTTTGTGTACTTCCATTCCCCCGCCGAAATGGTCGATGCATCGGTCCGTCCGGCGCTGTAGAGGGGAATGGGACCTAGCGCAGGTCGCCCCTCCCCATCCTTTATCACTGAATGAGCCGTCGATTGAGGTTGCATTTTGGTCGGACTCCGAATGACATTATCAATGCGGAGAGCCTTCCGTCGAAGGCGGGCTGGCCGGCCAGCCAGCCGAAGGAGCCGCCTCGAATAAGTTCTCTGCGCTTTGCTTCTCCTTTTCATATTGAACGAATTAATTATACTTGAAGATGGAAGAGCTTCTAGATGTGCCTAATCATGCTTAACATTTATAAGATTCGACATTTATTTAATCAATGAAACGACAGAAGTATGATCCACATTCCAGAATTTAATAATAGCGGTAGCCGATCGTGCTTGAATATTTAGTATGTCGAGTCGATACGAATCTGCAAATCATAGGAGGACAATGGGTCTTGCACGATGCGACATTGTACCCAACATTATTATGGTATTTTAATTCAATGGTAATTGAGTATAAAACGTCATAATATACTTAAGGATTAATATCATGGATAAATTAGTGGACCTATGATGAAAATATGAAAAATGATTGGATAACTGTTTTTAATATATCATAATAATAAGTTTTGAATAACAAAAAATCATATTATAAATAGTCATAATTTTTTGTAAGTCTCACCCTTTATAAGCTTCATCCCTTCAAAAATTTATAATTCTTAACAAATAATTATTGTCACAAAAGACTGTTATACTTCCTAAAATTATATTAGATTAATTTTTGAGTCATTGAAAACCCCAAATTAGTATTCTCATAATATATTAACCCATTGTCAACTTCCGTCAAATTTTATCATAAAATTATTGAGTGGCAATGAGTTAATTGAAATGGCAAATCATGTGTAAATCCTTATGGATATATTAATTAGGATTTCTAATAACTTGAAAATTAATTTAGAGTAAATTTATTACAAACATACTTATTTGAGATTTTTAAGAGTTTAGGAGTCTATCCCTAGACTTGAATATGTCCTTAAATTGCTTTGTCTGACCTCTAGGAGTCTAGGAGCCCACTCCTACCCAATAATTAAGGGGACTTGAATATGTCTTGAAACTGCTTTGTCTGAGCTCTAGGAGTCTAGGAATCTACTCCTACTCAATAATTAAGGGGGCTCACTTATGTCGGGAGGGTTCTTTCAACCGAATTGTTGGCCTAATATCCCTAGTCCAGAAGACATCGTGTTATATATATATATATATATGAGAGTGGCGGTATATATTTATACAAATCGCACGAAGCGTCGACGCACGCGCGCACGTACATCACCCCTCTTTCTCTCTCTACACGACCGAGGAGTAGAAGAGAGAGAAAGTCAGGTAGCGATGAGCTCTTCGTCTTCTCCTTCCCACCCGACGCGCCACCGCTAGAAACCTCCACAGAGCCCTGGAAAAACCCCCGATCTCCCCGGCGGCGACCCTCGACTCCGGCGACCTCGACACCTCCGGATCCGACGGCGGCGGCGGCGGCGGCGGCGGCTACTGCATTGGCGGCGACGAGCGATGTGGGATGCTCGAGGCCTTGATGAGCCTGCTCTCCTCGTGCTGGAACCCCTTCGGGACCAACAGTAATGCCGGCTCCGGCGGCGGCGGCGGCGGCGGCGGTTGGGGGAGGGAAGGGAAGGACGGGCTGCTCTGGTTCCGGGACCTGGGGAGGTGCGCGACGGGGGAGTTCTCCATGGCCGTCGTGCAGGCGAACCAGGTGCTGGAGGACCAGAGCCAGATCGAGTCCGGCCGGTTCGGGACGTTCGTCGGCGTCTACGACGGCCACGGTGGGCCCGAGGCCGCCCGGTACGTGTGCGATCATCTGTTCCGGCACTTCCAAGGTCCGTTTCTTGATGATAAACTTTCCCCGAGGTCGAACCCTTTGATTGATCGGAATGTTGTTGATGAATTGAGGATTTTTATGTGGTGGGTTTTCTCATTCGTTGGAAGTTTCGTGTCGAAGTTGTGCAGAGATTTCTGGGTTTGCTGAAATTTTTATTGGGTTCTGATCGTTCGGCTTATAGAGGTTGGCGCACATAGCCATTTTCGTTCTTGCCGACTAAGCATACCCTTTGTGAAGTACTGCATGCAGATTTTATTAATTTACTTATTTTAGCTTTGGCACATAATTATGTTCAATTTGTAATGAATCTTGGATTAGCAGACTCATTTCGAGTAGGCTGTAGCTGGGTCCAATTTGGTAAGAGAATTTGAGAGAGAACTTTGTTCAACTTCTGCTTTTGAACTTTCAGAAGCTTATATCAGGCACAGTTAAATGCATCCGGATCTGAATCATCTCTCCTGTGCGAGTGCGCATGTTCTTCATCTTATTAAACTTAGCTATGCCTGTAGGATGGGCCTAGTTGAAACTGGGATTGAGAGAAAGACCAGTGGATGTCATGGTTAATGGGGAGGCATCCATAGCTTTTTTTGCCGTATCTTGTCTTTTCCCTTGTTTTGTGTAATTGTGCTATTTAAGGAGGGGCCTTCTTATCTTGGCGCTCTTAGGCTTTGTGTTGATGCAGCATTATCAGCTGAAGCAGAGGGAGTTGTGACATGTGACACCATTCAAAGGGCATATCAAGAAACGGAGGAGGGATTTACAGCCCTTGTGTCAGAGTTATGGAGTACTCAGCCGAATATAGCTTCCTGTGGTTCCTGCTGTCTAGTTGGAGTGATACATCAGAGGACCCTCTTTGTAGCAAACCTTGGCGACTCTCGGGTAGTATTGGGCAAGAAGGTTGGCAATACAGATGGCATTGCTGCCATACAGCTATCAGCAGAGCATAATGCGAATATTGAGTCTGTCAGGCAGGAACTTAAAGAGCTACACCCAAATGACCCCCAAATTGTTGTTCTCAGACATGGAGTTTGGAGAGTGAAAGGCATAATTCAGGTATTTCTCTCTAGCTCAACAATTCATGTGATGCTGTTGGCTGATCGAAAATTTTCTCTTTGTTTTGCTTTAGCTTGTACCTAGATCCAATTTTCAAATTTTTAAACAATGTCTGGAGTTGATCTTCAGTTAATTATGGTATGAAGATCTGAATGTAAGCCTGATTGGGAAGATCTTCTAATTTTTATAAATGAATTATATCTTTTATGGAGAAAGAAACCACTCCATTCTGTCTCTTTCTCTTCTTAATTAAGCTTCCAAATGGAGGATCGTTTGGACAGATTTCCCATTAATTCCCTCAGTCTTTAAGTATCACAAGAGCATTGGGCTCTACCTTCTCGCAACATGTGAAGGAATCTTTTAAATGATGACTGCTGTAAATTTTGCTATTCTAAGTTTTTGGGTTCCGTGGTGGTTAGAGCATGAAACTTGTCGTTGTTGTCATCTTGTTGGTTTTTAACTTTTTATGTAGTGAAGAGTAGACGAGATTGCGTGCTTCTAATTATGGGTTGAAGATTTATTGTCTATTGGAAATTCTGGGACAAACTAGATACTCCTTTCCTCCCGACCAATGACAAACTAGATAACTTTTAATTCTGTTTAATCACACAATTCATACTTACCCCAAATCCACGATTAAAGTTGGTTTTGACATGTTTATGCGTAATGGTAAAAAATTACTATGATAAGTATGTTTGGAAGGGTATATGGATTTGTGTTGAGAATTGAAGTTGGTTCAGATTATTGAGTACTATTTATCAAATAGCTGACAAAAGGTAGTTATGTTAAGTGGTCTGTGGATGTTATAGCTTAAAAGAAGCAAGAGATGCTATTTAGTTTTTTATATGAAAAAATAATAGAGAAACTTGCTAGCTAGTCACATAGGGGAAACTTGATACCTTCTATGATGATAAGTGGAAATCTTGTGGAATCACAACCAACTGCTCCAAAAGTTTAAATTGTTAGATAAATGTTAGATTTAATATTTAAATATTCCCACAGTAAGTACATCTCAGCCATGGAGTTTATGTACAACTTGATATTGATGTCATTGGTTGCCTTTTGCTGTTGATGTCATCTTTTGATTCAAAAAAACCAATATGAGTCTCATCTGATTATGCACCTGAATGCACTTGATATTCCTACGATAAGTACATTTCAGCCATGGAGTTTATCTACAACTTGATATTGATTGCCTTTTGTCGTTGATGTCATCTTTTGAATAGAAAAAACTGGTATAAATCTGATCTGATTGTGCACCTAAATGCACAGATTTCTAGGTCCATTGGTGATGTGTACCTGAAGCATGCACGGTTCAACACAGAACCGCTTAATCCAAAATTCAGACTTCCTCAGCCTTTGAATATGCCTATTTTAACTGCTGATCCGGCAATTATCTCTCACCCTATTCATCCAAATGATTCTTTTCTTATTTTTGCATCTGATGGCCTATGGGAACATTTGACTAATGAGAAAGCAGTAGAGATTGTCAACAGCCATCCTCGGGCGGTAAGATTTTCTCTTTGCAGAACTTTCATGAACATTTTTCTTCCATGGAGACTTAACATTTGTTATGACAGTTTTCGCATGAGCATTGAGATTGCTTCTTCTTATTAGTTTGCATGAATTTTACATTACTAGGCATTCCGATGCAGTCCATCTTTATTTTACCTTAAAAGTGTTGGAAAATAAATTATCTCTGTTGGCACTCTGAACTGACTAATCTTCCTGAGTATTTATGGGCAAGTTTCTGTTTTTCTTTTATTCTTTTTCCTTTTTCCCCCCAGGGAAGTGCCAAAAGGCTGATTAAGGCTGCTCTCCAAGAGGCCGCAAGAAAGCGAGAAATGCGTTATTCAGATCTTCGCAAAATCGACAGGAAGGTTCGGCGGCATTTTCACGACGATATAACAGTCATTATTTTATTCTTGAACCATGATCTGATATCCAGAGGCTCTGTGCTAGATTCACCAATCTCTATTCGAAGTGCTTTACAACACTGATAATCAAAATGAATTAATGTTTCTTCTGATTTTGGCCAAATCCAAGGAAATTGCGTTTTTATCATTGTCTAGACATCTCATGATGCATGGCTGGGAGCGACATTTCAAACTGACATGCCGCTGGAGCACTATACTAAAAACACCGAAAGAGTGTATTCAGTTCTACGATTCTTGTAAGTAACAATTTTACCAGCTCCGAAACGATTATGAACTTAGTGTTCTTGTGATACCTTCAATTGAAATACATGGGAAAACCGAGTAAGATACCTTGCTGCATTCGCCATGAAGTTTGGGCAACTCAAGTCTGATATGAAAATGTTCTGAAGGTTCTCACTGCATGTAAGCTTCTTAAATTTGATATTGTTGATGATTTTATCCTACTTGGCCAAGTCGGGGTAGATTTCCTTCCCCTTCCTTTGGCTAATTTTCCAAACCTCGTGTCTACCTTTCTGATCCAAGATAAACGGTTGCATCGTGGGTTCAGAACCCAGATGGTACGATGAGCTTGGTGTCGAGGTTTTCTTGCTTGATTTGATTTGCTAGAAGTCCTCATGTCACACAGGACTAACAGGAAGAAATGCTGCGCTGATCCGGTGTGGTCATTTTCGGCACAGACACACTAATACAGTCCGGACACAACATCAAAGTGGAAATTTAACGAGAAGTTGGGACGTGGCATTTTTAGTATCCAACAATTGCTTAGGAGCCAGAAAATTGGTGTTGCAGACTACATTCACTCCCCTAACCATCTCATATGCTATGATTGAAAAGCATAATTATACTGTGAAATGACAAATCGATCATAGTATCCACATAACACGTTTGTTCTGCCAATATACTTTCTTTAAGTCAAAATTGATACTCTCCATCTTCATTTCTGAAACCGGCCTCAAGCACATTTCTGGTATAGAAGAAAAAATCGTTTCGATGTCATTTTTGATTACATTCCTTATGTGTGAAAGACCAAATCCATTTGATTCTGCTCTTATGATCTAGCCATCGCCATGTCTCCTTTTCTTGTTGTTAGAAGGCTTCTAAATGCCACAACCATCAAAGGTTTGGCCATTAAATATCAAATGACAAGGGACACCAGGAAATGCTCAGCAAAAGCCGCACCCCGGTATCATCTTTAATCCTGATTGTGTGTGTCTGTCTTCATTGAAGGCTCTAATGGCAGGTCCGTCTTTGTCCTCTGACCTGAAGGACAGTATTAAGAGACGATTCATGGATTAAATGGCAGGTCCAACTTTGAAAAATATAAGAGATGCGAAATGCTATATGCTCAGAGAAGTTTCAAAAGGAAAACAGCTCAACAGAACCATCGATGTTGAATACTCAAAAGAACATGTATCGCATGAACTTTTCAGGGAATTTGAGCAACTGGTATGCATAGAATTTATTATCACCACACCAATATTAGACATCATAACACCATTGGCAGGAAAACAAATCCCATCCACAACTTTGATTTCACATACATGAACCAATACGAAATTCTTTCTTTTGGACTCGAGATGATAAATTCACTACCATCATATATTGGCTCCAATCAGCACCATTTGTTTTCATTACACAGAAATTAATCAGCGAGATTTGCATATGACTTTAATATTTGAGTATAATGACGGTAAATAATATATTCTTAGATTACTGACCTGATTTCTTCCCCTTCTTTGAAGTGGATTTGGTATGTTTCAAGAAACCTTTGGGTGATTCGGTGAAAAGATAATCATATTTCTCTAAAATTCTCGTTTTCTCTTCAACTAGGCCTGAAACCTCGTATGCATCTGCCACCTTCTGAATTATTGACTTCTCTGGTGGCTTCCGATCAAAAGATTCAAGGCCTTTGAAAAGCTTCACATTTAACAAGGTAAAATGTATAAGGTTCAGGGAATTGTAGGAAAACAAAAAGAAAAGCCAGCTCCTAACAAGCTAGAGATGGAATAATTAATCATAATCATCTAAACATAATAAACAAAATAGATAGACAACGGGCAACTATTCAAAAATCACTGAATTTTTTAAATTTAAATATTCTTTAATAGTTGTTCCAAAAAGGAAATGACAGCTTGGTGTAGCAAAAGATGGTATTTGAGAGAGACGGAGGGGAGGATGCAATCCAAAAATCATTTCCATATGAACCTTCTTAATATGAGATTGAGTGGCAGAAACTCTCTTTTAAGTAGTTCACAGGAAACTTGATGTAAAATTTAATTTTTCCATGCTTATGCATAAAATTTCCTCTCAGAACTTCACTGAGGCTCATAGATTTGGCAGTTATCATTATCAGGATGTCACTGCAAACATCTCGTGAATTCAAGAATTTCTGAAAATCTTCTTGTCAAATACTACCATGGTCTTGTAAGTTAAAGTTTAGCTCGTCGGTCAGAGTTTCACGTCATAATGTCCTTTTACTCGAAGCATGTGAATTTTAAGTTCCACAGAATTCCTACCTTTATAAGATGCTCCAGCATATTGTTTCGATAGTAGATCGCTATCATGCTGGTGCATAGACTCCATGGTACAGAATGTAGATCACTACCGATTTTCTTCACCCAAAATCTGTGGGCTTCTTCTGCTCTATGGTCCATGTCTAGAGCCCGGATCAGCATTCCATATGTACCCATTGTGTTTCCCTGTCCTTTGCTCAGCATCCATTTAATTACCTAAAAGTGCAAGGCAAAACCAGGTCTAAAGTCAGACAGACCGACTGCTCATAGTGCACTACCTTTTGAGTGCGGTAATCAAAGAACAAAAATAGAAAAGAACTACAAAATCTCACACTTCTTCTGAAACAAAGATCAACAAGAAATTCATCCTACAAAATTTAACAATTTTAGCAGCTCACAGCAAATGTTTCTGAGGGAAATTCTACTGAGATTACCTGGACTATCCGATGCCACTGGTGTTGTTTCTCAAGAACAATCAATGCCCTCCTAATTGAAGCAAGCGGAAATTTTTGTTCCCATGCAACCCAGGCATCCAGAGCACCATAAACTGATTGTTTGCTGTCCTTCAGATCAAAGAGCTGTCGTTTTTAAGAAGTAAAGCAATGAGAAAACGCACAAATATATTACCTGAAGAAATGTCTGTAAAAATTCTTCAATAAAGTCAACAAGTGGAAGAAGATTAAGTTGCTACACAAAACCAAGAGTGCATTTGCAAACCGAAACCATTCCCAATGGCTTTGCATGTCAAAACTTATTTGGGGGTTCTGATTAGGCACGGTTGTTGATAAGATGAAGTCAAATGGATTTTAAATTATAGCAGGGCCTTCTGAGGGTGATTGACAAAGCTAGATACTACCAACGGAAGCTAGACTAAGTATATAACAAAGTATATTGAGGAAGAAGTTATGCAATAAAGAGCGACTAGTTGCAGCTCAGCATTTCAGCAGCCGGTCATAACATGAATGGAATGAGGATCTTGGAAGGAAGAATTAGGGAGAGTATATAGCATGATGATGCAGCAAACAAAATGAAACAATTTGCTAGTGAGATGATGATGGACCTATGTTTCAATAGTAAGAGTTTTAATAGATTAATAGTCTTATCAGTTGGCTTTGATCCAAGTCATTAAGAATTTAGTCAAGTTCCTTTTCTATTTAAACAGGACATTAGGTTTCTCATTTCTATTTGAAGTAGGATCTATGTTTTCTATATAAGTATCTGATTTCAAGTTGGAATACATTATAACAGAATTTTTAAATATGATATGATATTAATGATAAATTTTGACATTTTAGCAGTTGTTTGCTATGGAGTTGTGTGATGAAATTCATTCATTGAAATGATGCTTAAGAACCCTAGATTATGATGCTTAGGAGGTCTTGAGCACAGTGCCTAAATAAAGAACAGTAAATTCTTTTAAACATCACACATAAAGCTCATAAACACCACACCTTAAAGGATCATGCTTAAATATAAAACTGCATCACGATAGCAAAAAAAGCATAGGACTTATAATACTTCAATAAACGTGATGAATTAATAACGTTATTAAAAAGCCCTTCAAATCCTATTCCAAGTAGCAATAGGAACCTAGAACCCAATTCCATTATAAACAGAAACCCAAGAAATCTACTTGATACGACAACTCAAGCTAAAAGAAGAATTGTAAACCCATTAGGTCTCTTATTTGAGTTGTTGAAAATACAATGCCTATTTACAAGAAAACTTGATTCTAGTGCAGCTATTTCCACTGATGATGGCTCTCAGCTTGCTTGGTTATTTGTGCTGCATCATTTACCTAAATTGACAAAGTGACATGAGACATTCATCACATGATTTTCATGCCAATTTACCTTCAGTGAATGACAAGCTTTCACACAATTATACTAACTCACACTCCAAAATTTCCTGGAATATAATTAGATTCTACTTATCAGTCAACTTCCTGCTAATGTGATTTTCTATCCTAATATATGGCAAATTAGAGGAATAACTCTCATATTAACTTCATTTACAGAGCAGCGTTCTACGAAGTTTCATGTTCAAGAACTACTTCCATCCAGTAATACTTACTGTGCTAATTAGAAAATTGAACCTATCGTTTCTTGAAACATTTTCTCCGATCCTGGGCTTCTGTGATCTTTCTATTTCCTGCCCACCATGTAAGGCAGCATGAGCATCACCCTCTACCTGCAATACAATCACCAAGTTCAAGTCAAACAACCGCAACTACGAAAAAAGAAACTTAAGACAGATATGATTGCAATGAATTTTGAAGTTGGTTGAGGTGAAGGATAAACTGGAAGGCTAATCATCAGGGAACATCCTGCACATACAGGTCTGTCCATACACCAACAGTTCTAAAAATTTGCAATAGACCACTAAATCTGCATATGCCATGGGAACTTCAAAATGAATACTTTTCTGATGTGATTTGGGGATTGAAAGAAGACAGAAGAGTGTAGAAAGGTAAGTTGTACAATACAAGTTACACCCAATACATATGTCTTGATTATCAATATGACACTACCTAATATTACATGTCAGCCACCCACCAAAAAGAAAAAACCCTCTTGGTATGCCCCCCTCATGATGGAGGCTAGATACTTTCCATGCCCATCTTGCAAACAAGGGAATAAAAATGAATACACTCTTAGCCCAAGGTGAAAATATTTACCAGTCACTTTATGGACTTCACAAAAGATCTACAAATGAGCCTGTTGTCTAGTTTCACTTGAGAAATTCTTGTTAATTTCAATATATGTCCTGTTCTAACACACTGAACCAGACTGTGATCAATGCCAATAGCAGTCGCTTTTTCATCACAATAGAGTAAGATCAGTTGCTCAACTTTTAGTCCTACAACTTCAACTAATTTCTCAGGTAAAATAAGTCTGATAACATCTCCTGTCACAACTGTATACTCAGCATCTGCACTTGATCTAGAAGTTTACTTCATTAATAAACTAGGTTACCACCAATGCCAAATGTGAACCTTCTAACATCAGCAGACCTAGTGCATTCTGTGTCAACATATTCTTCTGTCTTCAATGACCATCGTAGGAGAGCAGCTTCTAAATGAAGCCTTCAAATATCTCAAACCACAAAAGAGAATTCCATATGAGTGAGCAAGGAAAGTTGACTGAAAAGGCCATCTATCTACCAAGGAGGTTGAGGAGATATACAGTTACAGCAGATGTTATTTTTAGATATTGAGAAGCACCACAGAGAAAAATTATGTCAAGGATTTTAGGATGAAAGGCGTACAAGTCAAATCAAGCAAGCCATGGAGCACATGTAATTGAACCATTACATTAAAAAGCACAAAGGGATTCCTAAGAAACTCTCTATAGCAATAGGCCTACATCAAACTTCACCTTTTCAATCCTATCATTTTCCCTTGTTAAATAAAAAGCTTACAAGGCACATTCAATTGCAGTACCTGCTGCATGTTTTCTACAGATGGTATAGTAAAGGTGCATCAACCTAAGAGTAAATGCAAAGAATATGAAAGAGTAAACTCAAAGAATGACTTAAAAAGGCACCTGCAAATCTAAGGTTAAAAGCATATATACTATCAATAATGGGGTTGAATACACAAGAAACAAAAGTTCCATCAAAAAAGATTAATCCCTAATTCCTTAAACAAGAATAACCCATTCTCCAAAAACATGTTATTATTACTGGACCTACAAGGATACATTGACAGGAGGGGACAACCTCAGGCCTCCCTTAAAAAGAAAGAGGGCAGAACTTGTGTTTTCTTATGTTTATCACTTATGCTACTTCATTTCCAAGAACAAGTTAACCTAAAAAAGTGGGCTGATTTTACCAATCAGAGCACACAAAAAATGATTTAGTAAGCACCTTTAATGATGACTCTTCTGCTCCACCAGTGCAATTTCCATATATATGAGACTGGACCATTGTAGTGTAACTGGAACCAAGTTTCTCGACACGAACCACTCCATATTGAGTTAAACGTCCAACCTGTGCAAAGCAACCGTATCAGCATATGTTATAGTCTCCAATGTATCATTAATCAGTTCAAAGACAAGTCCCCCTCATAAGCCAATTACAAAGAAAATTGCCATCAAATGCAACTTCTGGAAATTGACAATGATTCAAAGCATGTAACAACGGGGAAAAGTCCTCTACAAGTCATTGCAAAGTTTAGGACTCTATATTATGGGTTTCAAGGAACAGAGAACTCAACAGAACTACATCGGTATCATCAGGAAGGACAGTGGAGATGAAGACCACGGCAAGATTAACTAAGTTTTACTGGATCAATTATTAAAAACGTCAATGCCCAAATATAATTCAAGTCTCAATTACTTAGACAAGTGACACAAGGCCATCCGTGCAGAAGCAATTATGATATTGAGGGGAGAATGAAAAGAGAAGGGCTCACAAGGGAGGATATTGCCAATGATCTCCGCATCGGTGGGGGTCTCTTGCCTCAACCTCACAAATTCAGGGTATACTCCATCTCCAGGTCCTGTGGAAGAACAACTCCTGAGTCAAGTACAAAGGAGCACCGACAGTAACCACAGTGCAATCATCACAAAACACGCAAAAAGACTTCTCATCGTGTAACTCTACTAAGAGTCATCATGCCAAAAACAAACACACCTCAACAATGATGCCGGAGAGCCCCCCTACTAACGCTTGCATACTAACTGAACGGTGCTTGCATACTAAGCCCGGTTCACTTAATTGGTACAATGCGACGCGGCAAGCTTGTATTAAAACCCATTCGCAGTCTGCTGCGACTAGCATCACCTAACGTACCGATTTAGTAGACCCATCTTAGCAAACCTAGCATTACTCTATGGAACCATCCAAGATCATAACTTTGTCAGCAAAATCAGTCGAAACATCTAACTGCATTCCGGACGCTAAAATGGCCAAGGGCTGGCACGCCGTCACTCATTCTGCGCTACTGAACACCAACTAGGAATGGCCGCAGCACAGGGCCAATTCATCCCAAAAGGTTCATAGTCGCAGTTCAATTACATGGATAAGCAAAGCTTGAAAAAGGTGACTTATTCAGTTCGATTGGAGTTGAACGCGAAGTCGCTGTAGAGAGAGAGAGAGAGAGAGAGAGAGAGTGACGGACTCGAGGGCTCTGGCGGCGGCCGCGAGCGCTCAGCCGATGCTGCGGTGGCTGCGTACGGTGGAGCGCGGCCGCGGCGACTGTCGGCTGCTACGCGGCGCGACGTGCGGCTGCGGGTGCCACGGAGCCGCCGGTCTACGGCGGCGCCGATGGGGCTTCCGAGGCGGCGGTCGATGGTCGGTGGCGGAGGAGCGAAGGGCTTTGGCAGGAGCGTTTGGCGATTCCAATTTCACTCTATGCCTTCTGGGGGGAAATGTGGATATTGAGAAAATGGAGGGGTGGAAAATCGGAAATGTAAAGGGCGGTTAAATAAAATGCATGAAAATTTGAGGAATTCTAAATTTTTACAGTAGAGAAATTAAAAGATGCATTATCTGTGCAAAAAATAAATTACCAATTAGTTTTATCATGAAAAATTGACGAATGACGTACACAAAAATAATAATTATCAATAAGTAGCCATCTTTTTTTTATAAGAATGGCAACTTTTAAGATGAATTACGTTTTAACACAATTATATAGCAAAATTGAAAATGACATTGTTTAGGTATACATATATTTCATTATTTAATTTAACAACATGTGATGTTTTTCAGTGACACGACTTGATAGAGATGCTAAAACCAAACTATGATATGTATATATGAATTCTCAATCCTATTTGTTTATTATGGAGATTTGTATACATTATTTAGACCTTTTAACATATGATAAACCTAATATCATAATATTTTTTTTATAGATGGAGTAATTTGTATGAAATATACATATATATATATATATATATATATATATATATATATGTTTCTAATGTTTCTATATAATGTAATGTTTCCATAATCTTCTTCATCTTAGCAAGGATTTAGGTGATGCAATAAAACCATAGATGACTTTAGTCTATCGATTAGAATCCTCAAAATTAGGGGGCTGGAAATGAAAATACTCTAAAGATAATGAATAGACCATAATTGGATTTTGTGCGTATTTAAATCCTCGAAATTGTGGATCCGATGATATAAATCATAATGATGAATCATATTTCTTATCTTTTTCATGAAATTTTTAACTAATAGTTGAAATTATCCTTAAAAAATATAATAGTTGAGCTTAAAGAAATTATTATGGAATAGTTTTTACTATATTGTAAAAATAACAAAAAATCAAATAACAAATAATTATAAATTATTATGAGCCCCCACTCTTTTGAAAATTTGTACCTCACAATATGTTATTATTCCCACAGTAGTCCAAAGACAATTATGCTGGTAAAAACCTTCAACTCTAGATTTCTATCATAAGAGACTATGCTGGTGCAAAAGGTACAAGTGACTCATTCGCGAGCAATCAGGACCACCTGTTTCCCGACATTGCGGCCGAAAAACAGCCCGACCAGGGCTGCTGGACCGCTCTCAAGCCCTTCGACGGTGTCTTCAATGTATACTATCCTTCCCTCTTTAGTGGGAGGCAAAACCATCTCTAGGAACTTCGGGTAGAGATGATAATAATCAAGCGCATTGAAACCTTCCATCCGAACTCGCTTTGTGATGAGCTGCATCAGGTTGTGCACTCCTTCGGGCTGCTCAAGGTTGTACTGCGAGATCATTCCACATACCGCGATTCGACCATGAAGCTTCATGTTGAGTAGTGCTGCATCCAACGTCTTTCCCCCGACATTTTCGAAGTAGATGTCGATCCCCTCAGGGAAGTACCTGAAAGATTTCGAGATGGAAAACCGTCAGCTGGAGTCGGCTTTGTGCTCGTGTGCATACATGTAAGGTGGTTGATTCGCTCAATCGTCGTGTGTTCCGAACTAACCTTTTCAGTGCTGCATCCAGATTTGATTCTTCCTTGTAGTTGAAAGCTTCGTTGAATCCGAGCTTGTTCTTCAGCAAGTCGACCTATTTTGCAGAAATGAAAGAGGAAATGAAGAGATTAGTTAACAAAGGGAGTACTTCTGCATTTATTTTAGCGGATTGATGAGGATATACATCCGACATGGCGATCCTTGCAGATGCTAAATGTGATTGGAAAACCAAATTAGCGCCATGTCGGAGGGGGGATGTTCCCTGAACAACTGTCATTCGAGGAAATTCAATATGTCGCACAAATGTGAGAAGATTACCTTTTCTTTGCTACCAGCACTGCCAACGACATAGCAACCGAACAACTTCGCAAGCTGGCCAACAAGCTGACCAACCGCCCCTGATGCGGCCGATATAAAAACAGTTTCTCCTTTCTTAGGAGAGCATAACTCAATAAACCCGCCATAAGCAGTAAGGCCTGGCATGCCTGCAGAGTCCAGGTTTGTAGAAACTAGACTGAGTGCCAAAATTTTGCCAAAGCTAAAAAGCAGGAGCGCTACGGCTATGGCTAACTATCACGAGACAATATTACTTATCCAGAAGAGAAGCTATCAAGAAGTTCCTGAATTACACACTCGTTGCATAATTCAATCAACTAACAGTGCTGCAGAACTTGCGATAGAACTGTCGAAAGTGTACATCAACAGGAAGACTTAGAGCGAAAAATATAGTTCAATAACATTGAAAGAGCAGATACTTTAGACGATGGAAGTGTACCCAAAAGACCGGTGTAATAAGAGAGAGGAACGTCGGTGTGTTCGATCTTAAAGCAAGTCTCTAGTGCGGGAAGTAGACTGTACTCCTCCCATCCGGTGGGGCCCCAAACCAAATCGCCTTTCTTGAAATTCGGATGCCCAGATTCCAGGACTCTTGCCACTCCAAATCCAGTGATAGGCTGCACAGATATGTCGACATAAATTTCGAATCAATTCGTCAGAATCACAAGCACAATGCTTACAGAGGCGTGTTCAATGTTGTTTCGTTTCAATCAATTATGTACTTCTTTGTTATATGCACCCTGTGCAAGCTACTTTCATCAGTCATCATCCTAACACAGTGAATGGAAGCGATGAAAGCAAGCCGTGTTGGCTTGTTAAATGTGATTTCATTGGACCGCCCAAATGCAAAACGCGAAAGCTTCTCTACCTACGAGCATAAACTCGGTTCTTTCAATTCACCAAATCCTCCAACACATTTTTCGGGAACTATTGGGACAAATTTACAACAATGGGTATGCTTTCAAAGGCGCCTCGAATGGGGTCGTACCTCAGAGATTACAAGAACTCAACCCATAAACAAGAACAGGACATAAAGAAAGAAACGATCCTTTGATAGAATCACAGTTGTGACAGAAATGCAACGTATAACCAGTCCTGAAATACTATTTAGCCAGCCTGAGAATCAACAATCCAAGAACAGTAGCAAGCAAAAGCATGCAAAGTCAAATTCTCAGAAACCAATGTAAAACGACACAAATTTTCACAAGGAACAAAAGAAAAAAAGAAGAGTTTAGCCGGGCTCACCGAACCAGGTTGGAAGGAGGGGATATAGCTCTCAGCCGGGTCGGTGAGCTTCCGCATACGGCCCCTCATGTAAGGATCACAGGAGAGGTAGAGATTCTTCACCAGCACTCCCTTGGAGCCTTCGGCGACAGCACTCGTCAGTTCAATGGTCGACTCCCTCACCTCCATGTCTGACTCTTTGGGGAAGGCTCCCTTCGCAACAAAGTCCCTGAATATCACCTGCTTGTTCCTCATCCTTTCTTCTCTTTGCTTCTCTCACCTCTCGACGGAATGCGCGAAAGATCCAAGAAAGCTAAAAACTCAGGAGAGGTGCGGGGTTTTGGAGCGTCTCTATATGCAGAGATGGAGTGATGTTTCTCAGCTGTGATGGGGTGGAAATACCAAGACCTACTAGAACAGACAAGTCTCGCAACAAGAATCGCCCACGGCAATGATGCTAGGAAAACCAAGAACCTGACAAACTCACGCATCAAGCAAACAAACCAAGCAAGTGCAGCCACTCATGCATCAGATCAACACAGTAGAGCAGGCACTCATGCTCCGTTTGACCGTCTCAGCCTGCCAAGGAGCTTCAACAACCCCAGAAAAAGACGACGACAATGACGTCGGGTGTCCACTGTCAACCCGTGAACAGACAGCGTTCATACTGTCTGAACCACGTGCGCACGATAGCATCCACGCATTGCTCCATAAAGAAGACAACAAGATGGATTTTTTTATGGAGGTCGTTTTCCCGAATGGGGTTGCCATCTTGGGCAGATTCAACCCCCCAGCCTTTATCACTGTCGATCGACTTCATTGAGACGATCAAGTCCATTGCATGATGTCAATATCTTCCTCCACGTCACAGATTCAACCCCTAGTGTTTAACCCCCATTAAGTGATTTTCCGCCAACATCGTGAGATAGACTTAATTAGCTAGACAAAAAGAAAATTATGACTCAATTAGCACATTTAAAAGAATTATGATTAAATTTGCAAAAGTGCAATAAATCTATGACTTTTTAATAATTTTCTCGAATTCAATTTAGTATGTATACAATACTTTATGTAATGATTGTTCCATTTTGTCTCTCTTTCTCTAAACGCAGGCTAATTACTCCAAAAATTCAAGGTAGCCTAGCCTAGCACGAAACCACCTTATTTTATGCATGCATTAAACTTATTATGAGTGATGTTTTCTCCTTGAGCTATTGGGCCGGAACCAATTATTCTTCACGAGCGTGAATCTATAACCAAGAAAAGATGAACTTTTAAAAAGGAGATGATGGCAGCTGCATGAATATGTTACTTACGTGGACAAATTTTAATAATTTTTTGATATGTTTTTCAATTTTTTATTATCTTTTCTCTGTACCTTTCTTTTTTGTGTGTTTTTTTTTTTTTTAATTTTCTTTCTTTGTCGATTGCCCAGCCTTAGTGATGGCCGATGACCAGCCACAAGCTACAATTAACGAAGGTCGCCCTCATCAACCTCAAGCGAGGTCACCCTCACTAGGATCTAGCAAGGGGCAACCTTATGACTTCGAGCAAGGCTAGCCCTCACTGACCTTCGAGGAGAGTTGGTCTCAACATTTCTATTCAAATCAAAGAGACAAAAAGGCTCCGCATTTCTCCAAAAAGGCTCCATCTCAACCTTGATTCTTAGTTGAAGAAGTCTTAAAAGAAGTCTTCTTGCCTTGGACCTGACCTTGCTAAAGGCTAACGATGGTTGGCCTTGCTAGTTTCAGGTGGGGTACCAACCTAAAAAACTCTAAATTGGTACTACTGTAATAAATTTACCCAAAACTAATTATTTTATCACAAAAAACTCTAAATTGGTTCACTAATGATAAGTTTACCCTCGATTAATTTCTGTTAAATTTTACCATTAAATCACTGAGTTGGATGACACATAACAATTGACGAAGAACATGTCAATTTGAGGTTGTACTCTCCATTTGTCACAAGTGTACCAATTTGTGATTTTTCGCGGTATTAATTCAATTTAACGAAAATTAACATAAGGTAAAATTATCATAAATGTATTGGTTTAGATTTTTTTTTTTGTAGCAAGAGCATTGGTTTGAGGTAACTTTGTTACATATGTATGAGTTTGGATTTTTTTTCATGTATTAACCCAAAATAAAATACCAATTAATTTTATCATGAAAATTTGACAAATGGAGTACAAAAATAATAATTTTAAATAAGTAGTAATCTTTTTTACATGAATGACTACTTTTAACACGAATTAACACGTTTAAGTACAACTATATACCAAACTCGAAAATGACACCGATTTAATGTACATACATTTTAAAATGAAATATGTCAAAATATATGAACACTAAAATCAATGTATGATACGTAAACATGGAATAATATATATATATATATATATATATATATATATATATATATATTTCTTTTCTTTTCTTTTTCTTTTTACAGATGGAGTAATTTGTATGAAATAAATAAACAAATATGATGTAATGTTTCCAGTAATCTTCTTCATCTCAACAAGGATTTAGTCGATGCAATAAAACCAAAGATGACTCATCTATCGATTAGATTCCTCAAAAATAGGGGCAACAAATGAAAACACTCTTAATGATAATGAATAGACCATAATCAGATTTTGCATGTATATAAAAAAATGAAATTGCAAATCCAACTATATAAGTCAAAACGATGAATCGTATTTCTTATTTATTTACGAAATATAAGTTATTGAGCTTATTCTAAAAAATATTACAATTGAACTTAATAACTCACAGAGCTCTATCACAAGAGACTGCCAATGGAAAAGGAGAAGATCCTATCGGAAACACAAGCGAAAGAGACTATGCCAATGGAAAAGGTACAACAAGTGACTTATTTGTGAGAAACTAGGACCACCTGTTTCCCAACATTGCGACCGGAAAATAGCCCGACCAGGGCTGCTAGACCATTCTCGAGCCCTTTGAAGGTGTCTTCCACATATACTACCTTCCCTTTTTTATTTGAGGCAAAACCATATCCAAGAACTTCGAATAGAGATGTAATAATCAAGCACACTGAAACCTTCCATTTGAACCCACTTCATGCTTATTTGAATAAGGTTGGGCACGCCTTTGGGCTGCTCGAGGTTGTACCGTGAGATCATTCCACATACCATAATTCGACCATGAAGCTTCATATTGAGTAGCACTGCATCCAACGTCTTTCCCCCGACATTTTCAAAGTAGATGTCAATCCCCTCAGGGAAGTGAAAGAGTATAAATTTGAGTTTGATTGCACACAATTGTGTGGAAGATTTGTATTATATTTATAATATGTACATAAACGGGAAAAACACAATTAAAAAGATTTTACAAAGATAACAATCTATAGTATTAGTAATAGCAATTTACAGTATCAATATAGATTGTGAAAGATTTGCTCTATCAACGGGATTGACACAAATCGTGGAAGATCGACTTAATCAATGGAATTGGCACAAATTGTAGAAGATTGATGTATCATGGGAGATTTGCTTTATCACACCCCCTTAAGTGAAATGGTGGCGAGTCACTGTGATCTTGTCGCATAAAATAAGAAACCGAGAGATGGATGAGGCTTTGTCATGATATCAGCCGTTTGAACTTATGTAGGAAGGAAGCAAACTTCCAATTGCTTCTTTTTAATTAAATCACGAACAAAATGATAGTCAATTTCTATGTGCTTGGTTTGGGCATGAAAGATGAGATTGGCGGCCAAATAGATTGCCCCAACATTATCACAAAGAACAAGTGATGGCCGATTTAGAGTGTATTGAAGATCTTGAAGGAGTTGTGATAGCCATAATAATTCAGAGGCTACATTAGCCACCCCTTTGTATTCCGATTCGGTGTTGGATCTAGCAACGGTTGGTTGCTTTTTAGAACTCCAAGAAACCAAGTTGGGACCAAAATAAATGCAATAGCCATTAGTAGATTTTCAGTCATCAAGGTAGCTAGCTCAATTAGCATCTGTAAACACAGTGAAGGTCAATTGGTGAATAGGTCACAAGGTAATGCCATAATGAATAGTAGCCTTGAGATAGCGCAAAATCCGTTTGACGGCTGACCAATGATCTTCAGTTGGACAATGCATAAATTGGCACACTTTATCAATAGCAAAGGATAAATTTGGCCTAGTAAGAGTGAGGTATTGCAATGCCCTAACCGTACTTCGATAAGTGGAGACATCAATTAGTGATTCACCACTTTGTTTCAACAACTTAGAAGCCAAGGGAGCCATAAGTGATGAGCAAGGTTTTGAATTAGCCATGCCTATACGAGTTAGAAGAGTGGCGGCATACTTGGATTGAGTGAGGGACAGCCCAGTAGAGGATTTATGGGCTTCAATGCCAAAAGTATGATAAATTTCCCAAATCGGTGATTGCAAACTCAGTGCCAAGGTGAGTGATTAATTTGGTGATGGAGGAGGTAGAGCTCCAAGTAATAATAATATCATCCACATAGATGAGAAGAAGTAGAATGTGGTTAGAGCAATGCTATATGAATAATGAAGAATCAGCAGTGGAGGCCACAAACCCGATAGATAACAAATATGAACTTAGCCAAGAAAACCATGCTCTTGGGGCTTGTTTTAGACCATATAGAGCTTTCCAAAGACAACATACATGGCCAAGATAATGCGGATCAACAAATCCTTGGGGTTGCTTCATGTACACTTATTCTTTAATGGTGCCATGGAGAAAGGCATTCTTAATGTCCATTTGACGTAGAGACTAGTTATATGTGATAGCTAAGGAGAGAACAACTCAAATTGTTGTCGATTTGATAACCAAACTAAAAGTTTCATCATAGTCCAAATTAGCCTGTTGAATAAAGCCCTTCGTAACAAGTCGTGCCTTGTATCTATCAATGGAGCCATCAAACTTGGTTTTTAGGTAATAAATCCACTTGCAATTTACCACATTCATAGAAGGGTGATGAGGAACCAATTCCCAAGTTCCATTTTAAATGAGAGCATTAAATTCATTGGCCATAGCTTGTTGCCAGTTGGGGTCTTTGTTTGCAACGGAAAAACAAATGGGTTCACTTGGTGTCAAGCTTGACTGAAAACAAGAATAAAGTGGGTGCTTAATGGAAAGAAAAACATTTGGTTTATGAATATTATTTTTTAGACGAGTGATCATTGGATGGGTAGAAGTTGGCAATTGAGGTTGAGAAAATGGTAATGGTGGAGCTTCTGGAGAAAATGATCCAGAAGATTGTTGAATATGTGATGGGGAGTCATCCATGATAGTAGATGGACTTGATGGAGTTGATGTGGTGGTGGACACCCCCTGAAACTATGGGGGCTTAGTAGAGGAATAACCAATGCAAATAGGAGAACTAGGTGATGGTGATGATAATTGTTCGGATTGTGATTTAGCAAATGGGAAGAAGTTTTCTTGGAAAATCACATGGCTAGAGACATATATTTGGCCAGTGCTATGATGAAGACAACGATAGCCATGGTGATGAGGAGAATAGCCAATGAAGATACATTGCATTATTCTATTATCAAATTAATTGCGAGCATAAAGGCATAGCCAAGGGTAGCATGCACATCCAAAAACATGCAATTTAAATAATCGGGTTTCTATTCAAACTATTTTTCATAAGTAGACAATCCACTCAAGACCGTTGTAGGCATGCGGTTAATTAGAAAGACCGTGGTGAGGAAGGCATCATTCCAATATATACGAGGAACAAAAGCTTGGGTAAGCAATGTGAAGCCAGTTTCCACAATATGACGGTGTTTGCACTCAACCCGACCATTTTGTTCTCGCATGTGCGAACATGAAAGATGATGTAGGATGCCATGAAGATGGAGATAAGGATCAAATTTCTTATTCTCACCACCTCCATCAGTTTGAAGGGCCTTGATCTTACAATTGAAATATTTTTCCATTAAGGATTTAAATTGCACAAAAGTAGATAATGCATTAGATTTCATAGTAAGTGGGAAAAGCCATGTATATCCACTATAAGCATCGATAAAAATGATATGATAATGAAAACCATTAACTGAAGTAACGAAAGATGGTCTCCATTGATTAGAATAAAGCATCTCCAAAGAAGAATTACAAATAGTTGATGATCTAGTAAAGGGAAGATGACGCAACTTGCTTAAGTGACATGATTCACAAAAACTAGATGAGGAAGACGGAGATATCGGCAAGTCATGCTTTGAAATAACTGAAAAAAATAATGCAAGCAGTTGGATGACCCAAGCACTCATGCCAAATAGAAGTAAAAACTCGTTCACCAATGAAGCAGGATGGAGTGGTGATGATTTATTTGATTGTAGAGGGACCTTATTGGTGGTAAGTGCATTATTAAGATAATAAAGTCCATTCTTATGGTGGCCTTTGAGCAGGAGGTTCCTCGAGGATCAATCCTTAACACAACAGAAAGTAGGATGAAATTCAAATACCACATCATTGTCTTTGGTAAATTGAGAGATTGATAATAGATTCTTCTTGATAGAGGGAACATGATAAATATTTTGTAGTTTAAAAGAACTAGTAGGAGAATGTAAGATGGAAAAACCAATATATGATATTTGCAAACCTAACCCATTTGCAATACGGATTATTAAAAACGTCAATGCCCAAATATAATTCAAGTCTCAATTACTTAGACCTAGAGAAACATCAAGTGACACAAAGCCATCCATGCAGAAGCAATTAAGATATTGAGGGGAGAATGAAAAGAGAAGGGCTCACCGGGGAGGATATTGCCAATGATCTCCGCATCGGTGGGGGTCTCTTGCCTCATCCTCAAGAATTCAAGGGATACTCCATCTCCAGGTCCTGTGGAAGAACACCTCCTGAGTCAAGTACAAAGGAGCACCAACAGTAACCATGGTGCAATAATCACAAAACATGCAAAAATAATTCTCATTGTGTAACTCTCCTAAGAGTCATCATGCCAAAAACAAACACACCTCAACGACGACGATAGAGAGCCCCCATACTAACGCTTGCACACTAACTTAATGGTGCTTGCATACTAAGCCCAGTTCACTTAATTGGTACAATGTGACGCGCCAAGCTTGTATTAAAACCCATTCGTAGTCTACCGCGACTAACATCACTTAACGTACCGATTTAGTAGACCCATTTTAGCATACCTAGCATTGCTCTATGAAACCATCCAAGGTCATAAATTTGTTGGCAAAATTAGTCGAAACATCTAACTGCATTCCGGACGCTAAAATGGCCAAGGGCTGGCATGCCGCCACTCATTCTTTGCTACTGAACACCAACTAGGAATGGCCGCAACATAGGGCCAATTCATCCCAAAAGGTTCATAGTCGCAGTTCAATTACTTGGATAAGCAAAGCTTGAAAAGGGTGACAAATTCAATTCGATAGGAGTGGAACACGAAGTCACTGTAGAGAGAGAGAGAGAGAGAGAGAGAGAGAGAGAGAGAGAGAGAGTGTGTGTGTGTGTGTGTCACACCCGGATCCTCGGGCATGCACCCATCTCTCACCTTGGTCGATTTAATAGCGATGTCCTAGGATGCATTATTGACATTTTTTTAATTTAATATGCACGCGGAAGCATATAAACAATCCCAAATAATAAAACAATGGAATAAGAAAGTTGGATTTCAAATTTAAACTTTGAAATCAACCACGCTTATATACATTACCAATCATAGCGCAAATATATACTAGTCAAATGGTTAAGTCAAGTTTAAACCACAAGTTCATAAAATAGAGTCTGCAAAATGGAAACACTCCCATCAAAAGAGAATTGCCCTATGACTAACTAGTCCAATAGGATCGTCAATTATTTAGGCTTCCCCTTCTACACTTCTAGCCTCCAGTCCTTCACTAATGCCATCTAAGGACCTGAAAATGGTTATTCAATAACCAATAAGACAACGTCTCAATAAGTTCTACCTCTTAAAACCCGATTAGGAAATCAATACACTCTAGAGGCTGCGTAAGCACACGAGTCAGAGGGCTTACCTTGACCTCAGTTCCTTCCTGCAAGTCAGTTTAATTCATAATTACTAACAGGCATAACACCCAATCAAATCAGATCGAATCATTGATCAATCAACACAATCTATTACATGTCAACAAGACCACTCTCGAGTCATTTCAATCATTCAATCTCAATTCTTATTCACGGCTCAGCGAGCATAGCCTACCAAATTCTTGGCTATAAATCCCGGTCCCAAGACATGACCTATCTTTAAGGGGTAATCACGGCCCAATGGCAACTTTTATATATTTGGTGGTAATCACGGCCCCACCTGACAACTTTTCTAGGTTTAGTAGCATCACGGCCCCACTTGGCAATTTTAGATTTAGTGGCATCATGGCCCCACTCGGTAATTTTAGACTTAGTGGAATCATGGCTCCACTCGACAATTTTAAACTTAGTGGACTCACGACTCCACCTGGCAAATTTTCTAAGCTTGGTGGCATCACAGCCCCACTTGGCAAATTATCTAGACTTAGTGGCATCACGGCCCCACCTGACAAATTTAAATCTAACTCACAACCTCATGTGGTTATTTTCCCTTCAAATACCGACATTTTCCAATTTTGGGATAAATTCCTATAATCACCAATTTTACTCAAATTTCATAATCTAGTGCTTAATTAAATAAATAGAGAACACCAATACAATCAACACGAGATTCCAGGTCATTGACTATCCCAGCCAAATTTTCGGAAAATAAATAATTAAATAATTATGGAAAATAATAAATAATTGCAATAAATCCAACTTAGGCCCTTTATAGCCTAATTGGAAGCCGAGACAAGCTTAAAAAATTACCAAGACTTGTTCAATAAATATTATGATCTATTTCCTTGCTAACTACACTATCCATTTGGCTAACATGCATTAATAAGTTTCTAATTTAATTACTCTAATATATTATATCCACCTAATTGCACTTAATTAAATCTAATCAAACCCTAAACATCATTAACCAACTAATAAGGGATTAGTAAGAAAAACTTACTTGATTAAAAGTGGAGACCGGTTCACCGCGATAGGGGCTAAACTTGAGCTTGCGATGACACCCACGGGCTTGGACTGGGCCTAAAACTTGGCCCAATAAATCTAAACCTAAATTGAGATTTGTTACTAACTTGGACTGGGCTTGATCTGGGCTTGGGCCTGCTTCTTGGACCGACGGGCTGAATTGCTGGGCTTCAAAAAACAGGGCTGCTGCACTTGAAATTGAAGACAGGCTTGAAACTTGGGCTGAACAATTGCAAGCTGGGCCGAAATTGGGCTGACTTCACGGGCTGAAGAGCACACGGCTAGGCTCACTTGATGGGCTGAACAGCTCAAGCTGCTGGGCTAAATTTCATGGGCTTTTCTGGACTAAAGATGGGCTGAGCAATTAGTTGGCTTGGGCTGTCGTAGAAAAACGAGGCAGAGAGACGATCGTGGGCCTGCTGCTGTGGGCCAGAAGTGGACGAAGAGAGCTGCAGCGTGGCGTCACGGGCGTGGCAGAGTCGAAGCTGGAATTGCTTCGGTTGAGAGGAAACCGATGAAATTGGGGCAACTGGCGGACGGAAGTGAAGCCGTGGACGCGTCGATGGGATGATGGAGTCAAACAGCAGGGGTTTCCGTTGGGCTTGACTTGGTGGGAAGAGATGGGCCGACGCAAGCAGCTGAATTGGAGAATCGGTGGACTTGCTGGGTTGACTTTATGCGGCCAAGACGAAGACACGAAGGAAGGAACAGCAACGTCCGAGAGCTGGCTGGCGTCCACGCGGATGCTTGCTCGAGTCTTCGGTGTTGAGGAGTTTGACCGAGGGAGACAGAGATTGCTGGTGAAAGCGTGCTGCAGAGAAATCGGTGGGGTGTGGGCGGTAAAATGAGAGATGGCACGCGGCAGAAACTGAAGAAGAACAGGCTGGCAAATCTTGGAAGGAAAGAAAAGAGAGCAGCAAAAGGCTGAGCTTGGCGTGAGAGAGAGAGACAGAAACGGCGAAGTGGGGATGCAGCTAGCAAGCTTGCCAAAGAAACCGTAGGTGGGGAAAAATTCCACAAACCTTAGCCACCCCATTAATTACTTTGTCTCCTATTACTTTTCAACAAGAATATCCCATAAATTGTCCAAATTGAAGCCAAAATTCCAGTCCTCTTCCTAGGATCCAAATTTCACTCTCTTGGCCTTAATTTCGTCACAAATTCCCCAAATCGACATTAAAGTAATCTTCCGTAAAAATCTCAAACTTGATGAATTTCTCTGAAAGACAAGACGACTTCCTATAAATGAATCATCACATGTTCAAACATTCGATTTCCGAACCGAATTCAATTTTATGGTTAAAATCAACCGAACATGATTATAATATGATCCAACCAATTAGGTAGTTTTTAGGGATTTTACTATGGTTATATCCCTTAACTGCTTTACCCAATAGATTGATTAACTCGTGAGTGATTAGCTTAGAGAAAAAGGACCATAGGTGCGTCGACGAAATGCCATTTCATTTTATCGAGAGAGAGAGAGAGAGACAACGGACTTAGGGGCTAAGGTGGTGGCCACGAGCGCTCAACCGAAGCTGCGGTGGCTGGGGACGGTGGAGTGCGGCCGCAGAGACTTTGGTAGTCGTTGCTATGCGACGCGAAGTGCAGCTGTAGTCACCACGGAGCCACGAGTCTACAGCGGTGCCGATGGGGCTTCTGAGGTGGTGGTCGATGGTTGGTGGCGGAGGAACGAAGGACTTTGGCAGGAGCGTTTGGCGATTGCAATTTCACTCTATGCTTTATGGGGGAAATGTGGGTATTCAAAAAATGGAGGGGTGGAAAATCGGAAATATAAATGGCGGTTAAATAAAATGCATGAAAATTTGAGGAATTCTAAATTTTTACAGTAGAGAAATTAAAAGATGCATTATCTGTGCAAAAAATAAAATACCAGTTAATTTTATCATGAAAAATTGACGAATGACGTACACAAAAATAATAATTACAAATAAGTAGTCATCCCTTTTTATAAGAATGGCAACTTTTAAGAGAAATTAACATGTTTTAACACAATTATGTAGCAAAATTGAAAACAACACCAATTAGATGTAGATATATTTCATTATTTAATTTAACCAACATGTGATGTTTTTCAATGACACGACTTGATAGAGATACTAAAACCAAATTATGATATGTAAATATGAAGTCTCAATCCTATTTGTTTAATATGGAGATTTGTATACATTATTTGGACCTTTTTAACATACAATAAACCTAATATCATACTATATTTTTATAGATGGAGTAATTTGTATGAAATAAATAAATGTATAGATGTAATGTTTGTAGTATAACGTAATGTTTCCAGTAATCTTCTTCATCTTAACAGGGATTTAGTTGATGCAATAAAACCATAGATGACTTTAGTCTATCGATTAGAATCCTCTAAGTTAGGGGGCTGAAAATGAAAATACTCTAAAGATAATGAATAGACAATAATTGAATTTTGCGTGTATTTAAAAACTCCAAATCGTGGATCCAATGATATAAATCAAAATGATGAATCGTATTTCTTATTTTTTCATGAAATTTTTAACTAATAGTTGAAATTATCCTTAAAAAAATATAATAGTTGAGCTTAAAGAAATGATTATGGGACAGCTTTTACTATATTGTAAGAATAACAAAAAATTAAATAACAAGTAATTATAAATTATTATGAGGCCCCCACTCTTTGAGAATTTATACCTCACACTATGTTGTTACTCTCACAATAGTCCAAAGACAATTATGCTGATAAAAACCTTTAACTCCAGAGTTCTATCATAAGAGACTATGATGGTGGAAAAGATACAAGTGACTCATTCACGAGCAACTAGGACCACCTGTTTCCCAACATTGTGGCCCGAAAACAGCCCGACTAGGGCTGCTGGACCACTCTCGAGCCCTTCGACAGTGTCTTCAATATATACAATCCTTCCCTCTTTAGTGGGGGGCAAAACCATCTCTAGGAACTTCGGGTAGAGATGATAATAATCAAGCACATTGAAACCTTCCATTCGAACTCGCTTTGCGATGAGTTGCATCAGGTTGTGCACGCCTTCGGGCTGCTCAAGGTTGTACTGCGAGATCATTCCACAAACCGCAATTCGACCATGAAGCTTCATGTTGAGTAGCACCGCATCCAACGTCTTTCCCCCGACATTTTCGAAGTAGATGTCAATCCCCTCAGGGAAGTACCTGAAAGATTTCAAGATGGAAAATCGTCAGCTGGAGTCAGCTTCGCGCTCGTGCGCATACATGTAAGGTGGTTGATTCGCTCAATCGTCATTAGTTTGTTCCGAACTAACCTTTTCAGTGCTGCATCCAGATTTGATTCTTCCTTGTAGTTGAAAGCCTCGTCGAATCCGAGCTTGTTCTTCAGCAAGTCGACCTATTTTGCGGAAATGAGAGAGGAAATGAAGAGATTACTTAACAAAGGGAGTACTTCTGCATTTATTTTAGCAGATTGATGAGGATATACATCCGACACGGCGATCCTTGCAGATGCTAAATGTGATCGGAAAACCAAATTAGCGCCATGTCGGAGGGGGGATGTTCCCTAAACAACTATCATTCGAGGAAATTCAATATGTCGGACAAATGTGAGAAGATTACCTTTTCTTTGCTACCGGCACTGCCAACGACATAGCAACCGAACAACTTCGCAAGCTGGCCAACAAGCTGACCAACCGCCCCTGATGCGGCCGATATAAAAACAGTTTCTCCTTTCTTAGGAGAGCATAACTCAATAAACCCGCCATAAGCAGTCAGGCCTGGCATGCCTGCAGAGTTCAGGTTTGTAGAAACTAGACTGAGTGCCAAAATTTTGCCAAAGCTAAAAAGCAGGCGCGCTACAGCTATGGCTAACTATCACGAGACAACGTTACTTATCCAGAAGAGAAGCTATCAAGAAGTTCCTGAATTACACACTCGTTGCATAATTCAATCAACTAACAATGCTGCAGAACTTGCAATACAAATGTGGAAATTGTGCATCAACAGGAAGACTTGGAGCGAAAAATATAGTTCATTAACATTGAAGGAGCAGATACGTTAGATGATTGAAGAGTGTACCCAAAAGACCGGTGTAGTAAGAGAGAGGAACATCGGTGTGTTCGATCTTAAAGCAAGTCTCTGGCGAGGGAAGTAGACTGTACTCCTCCCATCCTGTGAGGCCCCAAACCAAATCGCCTTTCTTGAAATTCGGATGCCCAGATTCCAGGACTCTCGCCACTCCAAGTCCAGTAACAGGCTGCACAGATGTGTTGACACATGGTAATGCATTTGGCAAACACGAACTTCGTATCAATTCATCAGAATCACAAGCACAATGCTTACAGAGCCGTGTTCAATGTTGTTTCGTTTCAAACAATTATGTACTTCTTTATTCTATACCCTGTGCAAGCTACTTTCATCAGTCATCATCCTAACACAGTGAATGGAAGTGATGAAAGCAAGCCGTGTTGGCTTGTTAAATGTGATTTTATCGGACTGCCCAATTGTAAAACGTGAAAGCTTCTCTACCTACGAGCATAAACTCAGTTCTTTGAATTCACCAAATCCTCCAACACATTCAGGAACTATTGGGACACAATTAGAGCAATGGGTATGCTTTCAAAGACACCTTGAATCGGGTCGTACCTCAGAGATTACAAGAACTCAACCCATAAACAATAATAGGATATAAAGAAAGAAACAATCCTTTGATAGAATCACAGTTGTGACAGAAATGCAACGTATAACCAGTCCTGAAATACTATTTAGCCAGCCCGAGAATCGAAAATCCAAGAACAGTAGCAAGCAAAAGCATGCAGAGTCAAATTCTCAGAAACCAATGTAAAACGACACAAATTTTCACAAGGAACAAAAGAAAAAAAGAAGAGTTGAGCCGCGCTCACCGAACCAGGTTGGAAGGAGGGGATATAGCTCTCAGCCGGGTCGGTGAGCTTTCGCATACGGCCCCTCATGTAAGGATCACAGGAGAGGTAGAGATTCTTCACCAGCACTCCCTTGGAGCCTTCAGCGACAGCACTCGTCAGTTCAATGGTTGACTCCGTCACCTCCATGTCTGACTCTTTGGGGGAGGCTCCCTTCGCAAGAAAGTCCCTGAATATCACCTGCTTGTTCCTCATCCTTTCTTCTCTTTGCTTCTCTCTCCTCTCGACGGAAGGCGCGAAAGATCCAAGAAAGCTAAAAACTCAGGAGAGGTGCGGGGTTTTGGAGCGTCTCTATATGCAGAGATGGAGTGATGTTTCTCAGCTGTGATGGGGTGGAAATACCAAGACCCTATAGACCAGATATTGGCGATATTGGCGAGATTTGCTCTCCTATTCAAGGGAAGGATAGATTATGGGCAAATCTCTGTATTAATAGTTTTTCTATTTTTGAAATTTCTCTTTTTTGTTGCGGTGAACCTTGTGTACAAATTGCAGAAGAATGTTATGACAAAAATAAGAGAGTCGAGAGTTTTGTCCGAGGATGTAGGCACATTGCTGAACCTCGTAATCCTTATCCTTACTAAAATTCAACAACAGACAAGTCTCGCAACAAGAATCGGCACACGGCAATGATGCTACGTAAAGCAAGAACCTGACAAACTCACGCATCAAGCAAACAAACCAAGCAAGTGCAGCCACTCATGCATCAGATCAACACAGAAGAGCAGGCGCTCATGCTCGGTTTGACCGCCTCAGCCTGCCAAGAAACTTCAAAAACCCCAGAAAAAGACGACGACAATGACGTCGGGCGTCCACTGTCAACCCGCGAACAGATAGCGTTCATACTGTCCGAGCCACGTCTGCACGACAGCATCCACGCATTGCTCCATAAAGAAGACAACAAGATGGATTTTTTTTTATGAGGGTCGTTTTCCCGAATGGGGTTGCCATCTTGGACAGATTCAACTCTCCAGTCTTTATCACTGTTGATCGACTTTATTGAGACGATCAAGTCCATTGCATGATGTTAATATCTTCCTCCACAGATTCAACCCTCCAGTCTTTATCACTGTCGATCGACTTCATTGAGACGATCAAGTCCATTGCATGATGTTAATATCTTCCCTCCACGTCACATATTCAACCCCTAGTATTTAACCCCCAGTAAGTGATTTTCTGCCAACATTGTGAGATAGACTTAATTAGTAAGACGTGAAAATATTTATGACTCAATTAGCACAATTAAAAGAATTATGGTTGAATTTGCAAAAGTGCAATAAATCTATGACTTTTTCATAATTTTTTGAGTTCAATTTAGTATGTATACAATACTTTATGTAATGATTGTTCCATTTTGTCTCTCTTTCTCTAAACTCAGGTTAATTACTTGAAAAATTCAAGGTAGCCTAGCCTAGCACGAAACCACCTTATTTTATGCATGCACCAAACTTATTATGAATGATGTTTTCTCCTTGAGCTTGTGGGCCGGAACCAATTATTCTTCATGAGCGTGAATCTATAACCGAGAAAAGATGAACTTTTAAAAAGGAGATGATGGCAGCTGCATGAACATGTTACTTATGTGGACAAATTTTATTAATTTTTTTATATGTTTGTCAATTTTTTATTATCTTTTTTCTTTCTTTTTTCCTTTTTGTTTTTTTTTTTTTTTTTTTTTTTTAATTTTCTTTCTTTGCCAGTTGCCCAGCCTTGGTGATGGCCGGCAACCAGCCACAAGCTACAATTAGCGAAGGTTGCCCTCATCAACCTCAAGCAAGGTCATCCTCACTAGGATTTAGCAAGGGCCGACCTCATGACCTTGAGCAAGGCTAGCCCTTGCTGGCCTTCAAGGAGGGTCAATCTCAACCTTTCTATACAAATCAAAGAGACAAAAAGGCTCCGCATTTCTCCAAAAGCTCAATCTCAACCTTGATTCTTAGTGGAAGAAGTCTTAAAAGAAGTCTTCTCGCCTCAAACCCAACCTTGCTAAAGGCTAAAGATGGTTGGCCTTGCTAGTTTCAGGTGGGGTACCAACCTAAAAAACTCTAAATTGGTACTACTATAATAAATTTACCCAAAAACTAATTATTTTGTCACAAAAATCTCTAAATTGGTTTACCAATGATAAATTTACCCTTTATTAGTTTCCATTAAATTTTACCGTTAAATCGCTGAGTTGAATGACACATAACAATTAACGATGAGCATGTCAATTTGAGGTTTTACCCTCCATTTGTCACAAGTGTACCAATTTGTGATTTTTCGTAATATTAATTCAATTTAATGAAAACTAACATAAGGTAAAATTATCATAAATATACCGGTTTAGAGTTTTTTGTAGAAAGAGCATTGGTTTGAGGGAAATTTGCTACATATGTACGAGTTTGGATTTTTTCATGTATTAACCCAAAATAAAATACCAATTAATTTTATCATGAAAATTTGACGAGTGGATTACAAAAAATAACAATTTTAAATAAGTAGTAATCTTTTTTACACGAATGACTACTTTTAACACGAATTAACATGTTTAAGCACAACTATATACCAAACTCGAAAATGACACCAATTAAACATACATACATTTTAAAATGAAATATGTCAAAATATATGAACACTAAAATCAATGTATGATACATAAGCATGGAATAATATATGTGTGTGTGTGTGTGTGTGTGTGTGTGTGTGTGTGTGTGTGTGTGTGTGTGTGTGTGTGTGTGTTACATATGGAGCATATGGAGTAATTTGTATGAAATAAATAAACAAATATGATGTAATGTTTCTGGTAATCTTCTTCATCTCAACAAGGATTTAGTTGATGCAATAAAACCAAAGACGACTCATCTATCGATTATATTCCTCAAAAATAGGGGCCACAAATGAAAATACTCTTAACGATAATGAATAGGCCATAATCAGATTTTGCATGTATATAAAAAAATGAAATTGCATATCCAACTATATAAGTCAAAACGATGAAAAGTATTTCTTATTTATTTATGAAATATAAGTAATTGAACTTATTCTAAAAAATATTACAATTGAACTTAATAACTCACACAGCTCTATCACAAGAGATTGCTAATGGAAAAGGAGAAGATCCTATCGGAAACACAAGCGAAAGAGACTATGCCAATGGAAAAGGTACAACAAGTGACTTATTCACAAGAAACTAGGACCACCTGTTTCTAGACATTGTGATCGAAAAACAGCCCGACCAGGGCTGCTGGACTATTCTTGAGCCCTTCGAAGGTGTCTTCCACATATACTATCCTTCCCTCTTTTATCTAAGGCAAAATCATATCTAGGAACTTCAGATAGAGGTGATAATAATCAAGCACACTAAACTTCCATTCGAACCCGCTTCATGCTTATTTGAATAAGGTTGAGCATGCCTTTGGGCTACTCGAGGTTGTACTGTGAGATCATTTCACATACCACGATTTGACCATGAAGCTTCATATTGAGTAGCATTGCATCCAACGGCTTTCCCCTGACATTTTCTAAGTAGATGTCGATCCCCTCAGGGAAGTGAAAGAGTATAAATTTGAGTTTGATCACACACAATCGGTGTGGAGATTTGTATTATATTTGTAATATGTACATGAGTGGGAAAAACACAATTAAAAAGATTTTACAAAGATAACAATCTACAGTATTAGTGATAGCAATCTACAGTATTAGTATAGATTGTGAAAGATTTGCTCTATCGATGGAATTGCCACAAATTGTGGAAGATTGACTCAATCAATGGGATTGACACAGATTGTAGAAGATTGTTGTATCATGGGAGATTTGCTTTGTCACACCCCCTCAAGCGAAATGGTGGCGGAGTCACTGTGAGCTTGTTGTGTAAAATAAGAAACCGAGAGATGGATAGAGGCTTTGTCATGATATTAGCCGTTTGAACTTATGTAGGAATGAAGCGAACTTCCAATTGCTTCTTTTTAATTAAATCACGGATAAAATGATAGTCAATTTCTATGTGCTTGGTTCGGGCGTGAAAGATGGGATTGGCAACCAAATAGATTGCCCCTACATTATCACAAAGAACAAGTGGTGGCCGATGTAGAGTGTATTGAATATCTCGAAGGAGTTGTGATAGCCATAATAATTCAAAGGCTACGTTAGCCACCCCTTTGTATTTTGATTCAGTACTAGATCTAGCAACGATTGGTTGCTTTTTAGAACTCCAAGAAACCAAGTTGGGACCAAAATAAATGCAATAGCCATTAGTAGATTTTTAGTCATCAGGGCAGCTAGCCCAGTTAGCATTTGTAAACGCATTGAAGGTCAATTGGCGAATAGGTCACAAGGTAATGCCGTAATGAATAATAGCCTAGAGATAGTGCAAAATCCATTTGATGACTGACCAATGATCTTCAATTGGACAATGCAAAATTGGCACACTTTATTGATGGCAAAGGATAAATTTGGCCTAGTAAGAGTGAGGTATTATAGTGCCCTAACCGTACTTCGATAAGTGGAGACATCAGTTAGTGGTCACCACTTTGTTTCAACAACTCAGAAGCCGAGGGAGCCATAGGTGATGAGCAAGGTTTTGAATCAGCCATGCCTGTACAAGTTAGAAGAGTGGTGGCATACTTGGATTGAGTGAGGGACAACCCAGTAGAGGATTTATGGGCTTCAATGCCAAGAAAGTATGATAAATTTTCCAAATCGGTGATTGCAAACTCAGTGCCAAGGCAAGTGATTAATTCGGTGATGGAGGAGGTAGAGCTCCAAGTAATAATAATATCGTCCACATAGATGAGAAGAAGTAGAATGTGGTTAGAGCAATGCTATATGAATAATGAAGAATCAGTAGTGGAGACCACAAATCTGATAGATAACAAATATGAACTTAGCCAAGAAAACCATGCTCTTGGGGCTTGTTTTAGCCCATATAGAGCTTTCTGAAGATGACAAACATGGCTAGGATAATGCGGATCAACAAATCCTTAGGGTTGCTTCATGTGGTCTTCTTCTTTGATGGTGCTATGGAGAAAGGCATTCTTAATGTCCAATTAACGTAGAGACCGACTATATGTGATAGCTAAGGAGAGAACAACTTGAATTGTTGTTGGTTTGATAACCAAACTAAAAATTTCATCGTAGTCCAAGTCAGCCTGTTGAGTAAAGACCTTCGCAACAAGTCGTGCTTTGTATCTATCAATGGAGCCATTAGACTTGGTTGTTAGGTGATAAATCCACTTGCAATTGACCACATTCATAGAAGGGTGATGAGGAACCAATTCCCAAGTGCCATTTTGAATGAGAGCATTAAATTCACTAGCCATAGCTTGTTGCCAGTTGGGGTCTTTGTTTGCAATGGAAAAACAAGCGGGTTCACTTGGTGTCAAGCTTGAGTGAAAACAAGAATAAAGTGGGTGTTTAGTGGAAAGAAAAACCTTTGGCTTACGAATATTATTTTTTAGACGAGTGACCATTGGATGGGTAGAAGTTGGCAGTTGAGGTTGGGAAAGATTGTAACGGTGGAGCTTCTGGAGTAGAGGATCTAGAAGATTGCCGAATATGTGATGAGGAATCATCCGTGATAGTAGATGGACATGATGGAGTTGATGTGGTGGTGGACACCCCTTGAAACTGTGGGGGCTTAGTAGAGGAATAACCAATGCAAACAGGAGAACTAGGCGATGGTGATGATAATTGACCGGATTGTGATTTAGCAAATGGGAAGTTCTCTTGGAAAATCACATGGCTAGAGACATATATTCGGCCAGTGCTACAATGAAGGCAACGATAGCCATGGTGATGAGGAGAATAGCCAATGAAGACACATTGCATTGTTCTACCATCAAGTTTATTGCGAGTATAAGGGCACGGCCAAGGGTAGCATGCACATCCAAAAACATGCAATTGTAAATAATCGGGTTTCTAGCCAAACTATTTCTCATAAGTAGACAATCCACTCAAGACCATTGTAGGCATGCGGTTAATTAGAAAGACCGCGGTGAGGAAGGCATCATTCCAATATATACGAGGAATAGAAGCTCGGGTAAGCAATGTGATGCCAGTTTCCACAATATGACGCTGTTTACGCTCAACCCGACCATTTTGTTCTCGCGTGTGCGGGCATGAAAGATGATGTAGGATGCCATGAAGATGGAGATAAGGATCAAATTTCTTATACGCACCACCTCCATCAGTTTGAAGGACCTTGATCTTACAATTGAAATATTTTTCCACTCGGGATTTAAATTGCACAAAAGTAGACAGTGCATCAGATTTCACAATAAGTGGGAAAAGCCATGTATATCCACTACAAGCATCAATAAAAATGATATAATAACGAAAATCATTAACTGAAGTAACGAGAGATGGTCTCCATAGATCATAATAAAGTATCTCCAAAGGAGCATTACAAATAGTTGATGATCTAGTAAAGGGAAGACGAGGCAACTTTCCTAAGTGACATGATTCACAGAAACTAGATGAGGAAGACGAAGATATCGGCAAGTCATGCTTTGAAATAACTGAAAAAATAATGTGAGCAATTGGATGACCCAAGCACTCATGCCAAATAGAAGCGAAAACTCGTTCACCAATGAAGCATGATGGAGTGGTGGTGATTTATTTGACTGCAGAGGGACCTTATTGATAGTACGTGCATTATTAAGATAATAAAGTCCATTCTTATGCTGGCCTTTTTGAGTAGGAGGTTCCTCGAGGATCGATCATTAACACAGGATGAAATTCAAATACCACGTCATTGTCTTTGGTAAATTGAGAGACTGATAATAGATTCTTCTTGATAGAGAGAACATGATAAATATTTCGTAGTTTAAAAGAACTAGTAGGGAGAACGTAAGATGGAAGAACCGATATATGATATTTGCAAACCTAACCCATTTGCAGTACAAATTATTGAAAACGTCAATGCCCAAATATAATTCAAGTCTCAATTACTTAGGCCCAGAGAAACATCAAGTGACACAAAGCCATCCATGCATAAGCAATTAAGATATTGAGGGGATAATGAAAAGAGAAGGGCTCACCAGGGAGGATATTGCCAATGGTCTCCGCATCGGTGGGGGCTCTCTTGCCTCAACCTCACAAATTTAGGGGATACTCCCTCTCCAGGTCTTGTGGAAGAACACCTCCTAAGTCAAGTACAAAGGAGCACCGACAGTAACCACGATCCAATCATCACAAAACACGCAAAAAGAATTCTCATCGTGTAACTCTCCTAAGAGTCATCATGCCAAAAACAAACACACCTCAACAATGACGACAAAGAGCCCCCATACTAACGCTAGCATACTAAGCCTGGTTCACTTAGTTGGTACAATGTGATGCGCCAAGCTTGTATTAAAACCCATTCGCAGTGTGCCACGATTAGCATCACTTAACGTACTGATTTAGTAGACCTGTCTTAGCATACCTAGCATTGCTCTATGAAACCATCCAAGGTCATAACTTTGTCGGCAAAATCAATCGAAACATCTAACTGCATTCCAGACGCTAAAATGGCCAAGGGCTGGCACGCCGCCACTCATTCTGCGCTACTGAACACCAACTAGGAACAGCCGCAGCATAAGGCCAATTCATCCCAAAAGGTTCATAGTCGCAGTTCAATTACTTGGATAAGCAAAGCTTGAAAAAGGTGACAAATTCAGTTCGATAGGAGTTGAACGCGAAGTTGCTGTAGAGAGAGAGAGAGAGAGAGAGAGAGAGAGAGAGAGAGAGAGAGAGGACGACGGACTCGGGGGCTGTGGCGGCGGCCGTGAGTGCTCAGCCGATGCTGCGATGGCTGGGGACGGTGGAGTGCGGCCGCGGCGACTGCGGCGGTCGCTGCTACGCGGCGCGAAGTGTGGCTGCGGTTGCCACGGAGTCGCCGGTCTACGGTAGTGCCGATGGGGCTTCCAAGGTGGCGGTCGATGGTCGGTGGCGGAGGAACAAAGGGCTTTGGTAGGAGCGTTTGGCGATTCCGATTTCACTCTATGCTTTCGGGGGAAATGTGAATATTGAGAAAATGGAGGGGTGGAAAATCGGAAATATAAAGGCAGTTAAATAAAATGCATGAAAATTTGAGGAATTCTAAATTTTAACAGTAGAGAAATTAAAAGATGCATTATCTGTGCAAAAACTAAAATACCAATTATTTATCATGAAAAATTGACGAATGATGTACACAAAAATAATAATTACGAATAAGTAGCCATCCTTTTTTATGCGAACGGCAACTTTTAAGAGGAATTAACACGTTTTAACACAATTATGTAACAAAGTTGAAAACCACACTAGTTAGACTTACATATATTTTATTATTTAACCAACATGTGATGTTTTTCTGTGACACGATGTCACGCCCCGAACCCCGCGCGTGTGCGCATCCCTATCTGGTCAATAATAATTTGCGACTTCCCAAGACGAGTCGCCGACCCTTTCCATTTTATTGCACATGCGGAAGCGAAAAGAAATCCCCTGACAGTAATCATCTCGGGATAGAAAAGCAGAACAATAGATTCAAAACAAACATGCTTTTATATATACACTGAGTCATGAACACAGGTCTATGGCCAAAGACTACAAAAGACTAGCCTTCCAAAAAGAAGCGGTCCTAACTGACCTACGCTTCCGATCACCTCCTCTCAGCTCCAGGTCCTCCACTCGACGACCCTGAAAATGTTGTCCCACCACGGGGTGAGATAAAATCTCAGCGAGTCTAAGCTCTAAACCCCAATTAGGAGGGAAATATGCCCAGAAGCGTCCTAACCACGCAATCATACAATAAGCATAGAGGACTTACCTCGCCTCAGTTTCCTTCCCTGCACGTCAGTATAGTTCATATCGCAATGCATATAATCAATGCACATAACAACTGGAACACCTCATCAATTCAATTAATCATCGAGGTCCTGATTATAAGGCTAAACCGTTATGACACGTCCCATTCCATGTCACACAATTTTGGTCTCATAATCGGGTGCATCAAACTCAACAACCATGCGTTCCAATTGTTAATTACACCCCTCAAGGGTACGGCCAACTCTATTGGCGGTCTTACGTCATCTCACCTCCTTTGATTGCCAGAAGCGTCATCTCACCTCCTTTGAGGTTTCTCTTAACCAACACACGCTCAATCTCGTCTCTCAATTCCATTAAAGGGAAATGTGGATATTGAGAAAATGGAGGGGTGGAAAATCGGAAATGTAAAGGGCGGTTAAATAAAATGCATGACAACTTGAGGAATTCTAAATTTTTACGGTAGAGAAATTAAAAATCGCATAAAGATGGCAATAAATCTACGGCTAGATGATGCATTATCTGTGATTTCGTGGCTGGACTTCGGCGAGTTGTGGGGCTTCTTGATCAATTAAACTTCAATGGTTGACTTGAGGTATGAGCTACGGACGTGGGGTGATGGTGGAAGATGGGATGATGATGATGGTGGTGGAAAGACAAAAAATGGGCGAAGGGAGAGATCGTGGGGCTGTGGTCTTCGGTGGAGTAAAAAAAGAAACAGCCAAGGGAAAGAAAAATTACCAATTATTTTTATCATGAAAAATTGACGAATGACGTACACAAAAATAATAATTTTGAATAAGTGGAACTTTTAGTGCATCTTTTTTATCTCGATATTGTACATCTTGAATGGCAACTTTCGAAGATGAATTAGTGTCGATTTAACACAATTATATAGCAAAATCGAAAATGACACCGTTTAGGTATACATATATTTCATGTGATGTTTTTCAGTGACACGACTTGATAGAGATGCTAAAACCAAACTATGAGATGTATATATGAATTCTCAATCCTGTTTGTTTATTATGGAAATTTGTATACATTATTTAGACCTTTTTAACATATGATAACCCCAATATCATAATATCTTTTTAGAGATGGAGTAATTTGTATGAAATAAATAAATATATAAAACAAAATGTTTCTAGTACAACGTAATGTTTCCAGTAATCTTCTTCATCTTAGCAAGGATTTAGTTGATGCAATAAAACCATACGCGACTTTAGTCTATCGATTAGAATCCTCAGAGTTAGGGGGCTCGAATTGAAAATACTCTAAAGATAATGAGCTGACCATAATTGATTTTGATTTAAAACCTCAAAATCATGGATCCAATGATACAAATCAAAATGATGAATCATATTTCTTTTTTTTTTTTTCATGAAATTTTTAACTAATAGTTGAAATTATCCTTAAAAAATATAATAGTTGAGCTTAAAGAAATGATTATGGGATAATTTTTATTATACTGTAGAATCAAATAAGAATCAAATAACAAGTAATTGTAAATCATTGTGAGGCTCTACTCCTTCGAGAAATTGTACCTCACAACATGTTATTCTCAAGGTAATCCAAAGAAAATTGTGCTAGTAAAAACCTTGCGAAGTATAAAAAAAATGCCATAACTTCAAGACGGAGGACACTTAAGTGTCATAACTTTAAAATGGTACACTTGAGTGCTTTTAAAGTTAAATGGGACACTTAAGTGCCACTCGAAAAAAATCCGTCAAACGGCTAACGTGGCGACTTTCCGTGGCGGAAGTTTGGTCCAAAAAGGCGTCGTTTTGCACGCTGATGTGGCGGAGAAAATCTGCAAAACGACGCCGTTTCGTGTCACGTATAAATAATAATATAAAAATTAATTAAATTAGATTTAAAATTAATTTTATTGAAAATATTCAAAAAATTAAAAAATTTTAAAAATTTTAAAAATTAAAAAATTAAGAAAATTTTTAAAAATTTTAAAAATTTTAAAAAATTAAGAAAAATTTCAAAATTTCAAAATTTCAAAAATTTTAAAAAATTTTCAAAATTAAGAAAAATTTTCTTAATTTTTCTTAATTTTTTAAAATTTTTAAAAATTTTCTTAATTTTCTATTTTTTTGAATATTTTAAATAAAATTAATTTTAAATCTAATTTAATTAATTTTTATATTATTATTTACACAAAGACATGAAAACGGCGCGTCGCTTTTTGTATTTTCTTTTCGCTACGTCGAGTGCAAAACGACGTCGTTAACCAAATCTCGCCCGAAAATGGCCACGTCACCATTTGGTCGGATTTTCGCCGAGTGGACAAGTGTCCCATTTTACTCCGATATTGGCACTCAAGTGTATTTTTAAAGTTATGACACTTAAGTGTCCTCCGCGTGCCAAGTTATGGCGCTCCAGGTGTCCCAACCTCTAAAAACCTTCAACTCCAGAGTTCTATCATAAGAGATTATGCCAGTGGAAAAGGTACAACAAGTAACTCATTCGCGAGCAACCAGGACCACCTGTTTCCCGACATTGCGTCCGGAAAACAGCCCGACCAGGGCCGCTGGACCGTTCTCGAGCCCTTCAACGGTGTCTTCAACATATACAATTCTTCCCTCTTTGGTGGGAGGCAAAACCATCTCTAGGAACTTTAGATAGAGATGACAATAATCAAGCACATTGAAACCTTTCATTCGAACCCGCTTCGCAATGAGTTGCATCAGGTTGTGCACGCCTTCAGGCTGCTCGAGGTTGTACTGCGAGATCATTCAACATACCGCGATTCGACCATGAAGCTTCATGTTGAGTAGCACCGCATCCAATGTCTTCCCCCCGACATTTTCGAAGTAGATGTCAATCCCCTCAGGGAAGTACCTGAAAGATTTCGAGATGGAAAACCGTCAGCTGGAGTCGGCTTCGCGCTCGTGCGCATACACGTAAGGTGGTTGATTCGCTCAATCGTCATTAGTGTGTTCCGAACTAACCTTTTCAATGCTGCATCCAGATTTGATTCTTCCTTGTAGTTGAAAGCTTCGTCGAATCCAAGCTTGTTCTTCAGCAAGCCGACCTATTTTGTGGAAATGAAAGAGGAAATGAAGAGATTAGTTAACAGAGGGAGTACGTCCGCATTTATTTTAGCGGATTGATGAGGATATACACCCGACACGGCAATCCTTGCAGATGCTAAATGTAATCGGAAAACCGAATTAGCGCCATGTCGGAGGGGGGATGTTCCCTAAACAACTGTCATTTGAGGAAATTCGATATGTTGGACAAATGCAAGAAGATCACCTTTTCTTTGCTGCCGGCACTGCCAACAACATAGCAGCCGAACAACTTCGCAAACTGGCCAACAAGCTGACCAACTACCCCTGATGCGGCCGATATAAAAACAGTTTCTCCTTTCTTAGGAGAGCATAACTTGGTAAACCCAGCATAAGCAGTCCGGCCCGGCATGCCTGCAGGGTTCAGGTTTGTAGAAACTAGATTGAGTGTCAAAATTTTGCCAAAGCTGAAGAGCAGAAGCGGCTACGGCTAACTATCACGAGACAGCACTACTTATCCAGAAGAGAAGCTATCAAGAAGTTCCTGAATAACACACTCGTTGCATAATTCAATCAACTAACAGTTCTGCAGAACATGCCATAGAACTGTCGAAAGTGTGCATCAACAGGAAGACTTAGAGCAAAAATATAGTTCATTAACATTGAAAGAGCAGATATCGAAGAGTACCCAAAAGACCGGTGTAGTAAGAGAGGGGAACGTCGGTGTGTTCGATCTTAAAGCAAGTCTCTGGCGCGGGAAGTAGACTGCACTCCTCCCATCCAGTGAGGCCCCAAACCAAATCGCCTTTCTTGAAATTCGGATGCCCAGATTCCAGGACTCTCGCCACTCCAAGTCCAGTAACAGGCTGCACAGATGTGTTGACACATGGTAATGCATTTGGCGAACCTGAACTTCGTATCAATTCGTCAGAATCACAAGCACAATGCTTACAGAGCCGTGTTCAATGTTGTTTTGTTTCAAACAATTATGTACTTCTTTGTTCTATACCCTGTGCAAGCTACTTTCATCAGTCATCATCCTAACACAGTGAATGGAAGCGATGAAAGCAAGCCGTGTTGGTTTGTTAAATGTGATTTTATCGGACCACCCAATTGCTAACCCTCGCCAGAGGCCGCGAAGCCCTCGCCAACCCGTATCTGGGCGAGGCCAGCCTCGCCTTGGCCTTGCCGCGGGCGAAGGCGGCCTCGCCCGCCACCGCGAGGCCATGGCGACCATCGCCAGGGCAGGCGAGGGCTGCAACCCTCACCGCCGGCTGGCGAGGGCTTCGCGGCCCTTGCCTCCGCCTTGGCGATGGCCGCCATGGCCTCACCGGCGGCCCCGGGAGAGGCCGAACGAGGGCCGCGACCCTCGCCCGGTGGCCGACGAGCCTCACCGGAGGCTTGCCGGCCCCCGCCGGAAAAGAAAAGGAAAAGGAAAAAATTAATAAAAAATAATAAAAAAATCGAAAAATAAATAAAAAATCAGAAAAATTGCCACGTCGCGTCCGGTCACCGGCCAACGTCCACGTCAGCATCCGGTCACCGGCCGACATCCACGTCGGCGCCGGCCGGCCAAAATTGGCTGGATGGACTGAATTGGTACCAATATCAAAAGGTTTATGGTAAATTGGTCCATTGAAAAGTTTATGATCGAATTTGTGCCGTCAATAGGTTTATGACTTTTTTAGTACTTTTCCCCATTTGACGGGTCTACCTAACATCAATCCAGTCAAGTGGGTGGGCATAGTCTTAACTCTAATTGAATTATATAACCAAATGAATTAAAGAAAATATTTTTCATTATCTAATCAAAATGTTTAGCATAAACTGTTTTTAGTTATGTAGAGATATTTCAATTATTCGTTTCTCTAAGCATTAAAAATAACTAAAATTATTTTCACAAAAAAACTAAAATTAAAAACATGCTTATCGAATAATAATATGCGTTTATCATATTTACAATAAATTAGGTATTACACCATTGACTTCACTTGCCTAGTGATATAGATTAATATTCAACGTACTTGAGATCCAAGAGCTTTGGATAACACTTGCAGAAGTAGTGCATGTGCTAATTCTGACAAAATGGGTTCTGGATCTCTGGCAGCATGTAGGGCTATGGTTAAGTATTCACGGCTCAGGCTAAACATTTTGTAGCGGAAGTGAGACCTTTGTGATAATGCTCATAAAACATGGCTACTTCAACTATCAATCCTTTAACCAAAAATAAAAAATAAAAACCATCGATCCACTCTCTTTCATTCTACTAGAAAGGAAGATCACGTCGCGCTAAGTTACCTTTTTCTCTTTATCTTTTGTGTTGGGAAGGATTAACTTTGACAATTTATATCATGTGACAGTAATAACGTACTATCCCAAATGCATATATGATTCCGATGACGGCACGTGTGCATTTGTTCTAATAAACACTTGAACCTAACAACTCAATCAGTCAGTGACACCATGCTAGCAACACGTGAAATAATACGAGCTTTTTTATGTTTAAATGATGTTAGAATATCATACTAAAAACCTAAACCATTAGATAGAGGGAGACTACATCATAAGAGACACATTGTAACCATGTATTTAGCCTACTTAAGCGTTGCGAAATGACAATCATCCCTCTCCCTAACACGTGAGACACCCGGTCTGGTGGTGGTAGACTAAGGATATGTTTAGTAACCATTCTGTTTCTAAGAATAATTTTTACTCAAAATGGTTTTTCTTAATTTTGTTCTCAAAAACAATTTCTGAACATTTTAAAGCACTTGGTAAATTGCCCAAATTTTTTATTCCCAAAATATAAACGCATTTAAAAAAAAACCTTAAAATTTCTAATCAAAACCATTTTCTTCTAATATTTTAATAATTTTATTAAATTTTTCTCTTTTTTCTTTTATTTTTCCCTTTTCATCTTGTCCTTTCTCTAATTGTCAGCCATGGCCGGCGATCGGCCAAATGAGGGCCAATGAGCTCCCCAAAGCATCATCGACCCCTTAAGCCATGGCCATGTCCAAATCTGGCGAATCGAGCTCGCTCAGCCACCGACGAGGTTTGCCAAGCCACTACCAAGTTAGTGATGCCTAGCCAAGGTGAGGTCAACCTGGGAGTGGCCGGGCAAAGCTTGCCTCGCCACCAACAAGGCTTGGGCCAATGAGTCTCACCCAACCACAATGTCTCCGGGGGCTGGCAACACTCCGACGACCAACCAAAAGAAGAAGAAGAAGAAGAAAAAAAAAAGGAATCAGAAAAAAAGAGAAGAAAAGAAAAAAATTAGGCTTGATTATAGGAATTGTCATTGGGAACAAGAAGTAACTTTTTGGTATTTCTTGATTATGTTCCAAATTTATTTCCAAAAACAAAAAAAAAAATGAATTTTTTCTCCTAAGAACAAAAAATTTACTAAATAAATTTCTATTTTTTTTTTTTTTTGGGGGAAAATGAAAGAATAAAATCAATTATTCCTAGGAGTGTTACTAAACATGGCCTAAATATTTTTATAAGGCATATCATAATCGCGTATGTAAGTGATGCGAGATTGCACTTACCGAGAAAAAGACCCAAATCGGCGGTGCAATAGCCTCTATCAAACACTCGGTCGGTCGTTGAAAAAGGGCAGGTAAACGCGTCCTATTTGCGACTTAATTCATTATCCAAGTCAATAGGTGTCAATAAACAATCACGTAATTAAAAAATTAAACGGAGAGGAGATCGATCTCGACCTCGAACTCGAAGTTGGCCACTCGCTATCAAACGACGGTCGGTCCAAATTAAATTAGAATTAATTAAGGGGAAAAAGGGTATTTAAATTAAGGGCATGAACAAGCACGACTCTCAATCTTAGCTGTCCCTCCTTTTCATATGCCCTTTTGACCAGTAGAGATGCGTGTCTAAATCGAACTTAAGATTTGACTAACTTCAATTTAAGACCATTATTCTCAAGTCCATGCTATAGATGTGGACAATTATTTAAATAAAAATAATAATAAAATAATTCGGCCAACGAAAGTGAAGGGGACGTCCCACGTTCCTCGATCCGCCGTTGCCGTTACCAGTATAAATGCTATTATTTCCCCAGTGTAATTAAAAACACTAATTAAGAGATTCTTAAATGGTTCTTTCTGCTAAGAAAAATAGATTGGTCCTATTCGCTTTATGCAAGAAATGATCCGAAGCATTGAATGTGAGGGATCCTGAGTTGGAATCACACCATACTTGAAACAATGTTGGAGGAGGTTATATATCACCACTAACTCTATAGAGTAATTCGCATACCTCAAAGTGGTCTGAGAATTGTAATAGGAAAAAAATTACATGTGACGGATCTGAAAGCATTAAATGTGATGAAACCCTTATTGGAATTGCATCATACTTGAAGTGATGTTGAGGAGATTAAACTTGGAGGAGGCTATACCCCCTCAATTCTATAGGATGATTCGTGTTATTTCTGATAGATCTTATATTGAAATTGTATTAAGCTCGGAGTAAATATCGAGGAGGCTATATCCCCTAACTTTACCGGGGGATTCCAGTCACATCGAATGTGAGTCAATCGAGTCGGAAAATTCGAATGCCGTTCCCACAGGGGTAGAGGGAAAAAAATGGTTGCGTACAAAAGGAGCGGCTTTGATATGTCAAATGGCGTGCTTGACACAATAGAAAGATAGAGGGGGCCAGTTCAACATTCCCTGTATATACTGGACTTTCCTATCTTCTTCTTTTTTTTTTTTTAAGAAAAAGAATAAAGCCAAAAGAATAATAATAACGGAAAAAAAAAAAGGAAAAAGAAAAAGACAACCTAGAACCGGGGATTCGAAGTCAACGCTCCCTTCTCTCTCTCTCTGTTCATTGCACAGAACGCATAAACTGACCCGGAAAAAAAATCAAGAAAATCAAGAAAAGACAATCAAGAAAATCAAGAAAATCGGAGAGACCGGGGGAGTTGCCAAATCTCACTCGCTCCCACCGACCGGCCTCCCCTCCATATCATCACCCCCTGCGCAGGCATCGAATCTTCGCACAACGAACCCGCCGGAGAAGACGACGAAGCAGCGGCGGCTCTCCGGTGATGCGTTGACCGCCGATTGAAGGAGGACTTCGCATCGTCCGTCGAGATGCACGCCAGGAACCACTGGGGCGGGTCCTTCGAGATCAACGGCGGCGACTCCTCCGCCGCCGAGGACGACCAGCGGAGCCGGGAGTGGGACCGGGCGGCGCTGCAGCCGCACCACCACCACGAGCTCGACGAGACGCAGCAGAGCTGGCTCCTCGGCAACCACAACCAGCGTCCCCAGAAGAACAAGTACGTCGACCTGGGCTGCGTCGTCTGCAGCCGCAAAGCGCTCAAGTGGACCGGCTGGGCCTTCGTCGCCGCCTTCGTCCTCATCGCCCTCCCCATCATCATCGCCAAGACCGTGCCCCGGCACAAGCCCCGGCCACCCCCGCCCGACAACTACACCGTCGCCCTCCACAAGGCCCTCCTCTTCTTCAATGCCCAAAAGTGTATGTGTCCGTGTTTACTACGTTACAAGGGTTGGCCGATCGATAATGTCGCGAAGTGTTTTGAATTCCTTTCTTTCTTTTTTCCGGTGCAGCCGGGAGACTGCCGAAGAACAACCCCATCCCTTGGAGGGGCAACTCGGGGCTGCAGGACGGGAACGCCACGACCGACGTGAAGGGAGGGCTGGTCGGAGGGTACTACGACGCCGGCGACAACACCAAGTTCCATTTCCCGATGGCCTTCGCCATGTCGATGCTGAGCTGGAGCGTGATCGAGTACAGACACAAGTACGAGGCCGTCGGCGAGTACAACCACGCCCGCGACCTCATCAAGTGGGGCACCGACTACCTCCTCCTCACCTTCAACTCCTCCGCCACCAAGATCGACCAGATCCACTGTCAGGTAATGTCCGATATGTGCCGCCGGAAAAAAACTCCGATCGTCTTGTTCGCTCCTGCTGGTCTCTGATGCTCGAGATGATAGACGGCGCGGTCAGATGGTCTGATCTTGATTGGATTTGATTAGATTCACGGACCTTGGAGTGCTGCAATTCAGCTTTAGGAATGCTCATTCTTATGGAACTCCATTTGATGCTGTTTGTTCTTCTTCCAGGTGGGCGGATCTCAGATCGATTCGAAGACCCCGGACGACCACTACTGCTGGACTAGGCCGGAAGACATGGACTATCCGCGGCCGGTGCAGACCTGTAACACGGGGCCGGACCTCGCTGGGGAAATGGCCGCAGCCCTAGCCTCCGCCTCGATCGTGTTCCGGGACGACGCCGCCTACTCCCGGAAGCTGGTCAGGGCGCCGCAACAGTCTTCGCCTTCGCCCGGGACGGCGGGAGGCGCACTCCTTATTCCCGCGGCAAACCTTACATCGACCCCTACTACAACTCGACAGGCTACTTCGACGAGTACATGTGGGGCGCGGCGTGGCTGTACTACGCGACCGGGAACAAGTCCTACATCTCCCTGGCGACGAACCCGGGCATCCCCAAGAACTCGAGGGCGTTCTACATGGTCCCGGACCTGAGCGTGCTCAGCTGGGACAACAAGCTGCCGGCGGCGATGCTGCTGCTGACGCGGCTGCGCGTGTTCCTGAACCCGGGCTACCCGTACGAGGACATGCTGAGCATGTACCAGAACGTCACCGGCCTCACCATGTGCTCGTACCTTCACCAGTTCCATGTGTTCAACTGGACTAAAGGTAAGCGTGATTCGTTCGCTTCTGATCCGATCGGAGCGTCGACTTCTCCGACCGAGGGCCGAGTCCGATTTTAGTCGGCTCATCATCGCCTTTCGATTTGCAGGAGGAATGATACAGCTGAACCACGGGAATCCGCAGCCGCTGCAGTACATGGCCAACGCCGCGTTCCTGGCGTCCCTCTACGTCGACTACATGAACGCCACCGGCGTCCCGGGATGGAACTGCGGCCCGAACTTCATTACGACCGACACTCTCCGGAGTTTCGCCACCTCTCAGGTGACTGCTAATGCTTATCGAAATCGACTCCGAATCGAGTTCTGATCATACTTCTGATCACTGATGTGTTTGTTCTGGTCGGGGCAATTGAACTCAGATCGATTACATCCTAGGCAAGAACCCGATGAAGATGAGCTATGTGGTCGGGTTCGGCTCCAAGTACCCGAAGCACGTGCACCACCGCGGCGCGTCGATTCCGAACGACCACAAGAAGTATTCGTGCACCGGGGGGTGGAAGTGGCGCGACACCCGCAACAGCAACCCCAACACAATCAACGGGGCGATGGTCGCGGGGCCGGATCGGTTCGACAAGTTCAAGGACGTGCGCACGAACTACAACTACACCGAGCCCACCTTGGCCGGGAACGCGGGGCTCGTGGCAGCCCTCGTGTCGCTGACAGAGAGCGGCGGCCGTGCCATCGACAAGAACAGCATCTTCTCTGCCGTCCCACCACTCTACCCCGTCAGCCCCCCGCCGCCGCCGCCATGGAAGCCCTGAAGGCAGCGCCGTGGCGAGAACAACCTCTAATTGCTGGAGTGGATGTGTCCGATACAACTTGTCATAGCCCTTGTTTATACGTCGTGACATTTTAATATTTCAACGGGCGAAATCAGTGGAGCTTCGGGAGTTATATATGAAATATTTAATTCTTTTTCTTGCGAGTTCGATTGGGAAATATGACTTTCTCCACATGTTTGCTGATTTTCTTTTATAGAAAAAAGAAAAGATGAACTAATTAGTTCTTTTTTATATATACGAAATATTTAATTCAGAGACATATATGAGATATTTAATTCATTTTATGTGGTACGATTGACACTGACGTAAACATTTTTATATAAAATTGTTTATATTTTTTATTTTTCATTTTCTTCGCTTTTTTCGATTTTTGGAATTAGGGGCTAGCAAGGATTCAGTAGTCACATTGTTTTTTTTTTTAAAGAAAATCTTTTAACTTAATAAAAAGTTGCGATACTTCTATTTATTGACGGATTGAACATTTATTACAAAACATGAAAGGAGTACAGTATAAAATAAACGTTCATGAGTAATAGCAATATAATCCTAAATTGGTAATACCATCCAAAAGTTAAAAAAGATGAATAGAAAAGCCACCCATCATTTAGATCGGTAAGCTTATGTGAGAATCCATCCCATTCTCATAAGAGTATGAACTAAAATGTATCACGGCAAACATAGCCGAACTCGTCACGCGCATGCACGAATGAAGGTAGAGATTGGTGATTAATCAAGGCTTTCACAAGTATAAATGTGGAGATTTCACAAAGAAAAAGAGGAATTCATAAATAATCAAATACTCATGAGTTTATTTAAGAAATGTTATACAGGGCCCTGTACCTTAGGTACAGGACATAGGCTAGTATAACCTTAAACCTTGAAATCCACTCCACGCTATTGATTCCATAACTTCCACATATTTTATAATTTTTCCGGTACACTCCTAATTATAATATAAGTGTTGTGTCATGTCAGAGCATTAATACTCACGGAATTTAGCAACAGCCAATATTTTTCTCACGATTTGCATCAATTTTCCAGTAATAAAAGAAAAATACATTCCATCATCGTGCTCTCAAACGCGACATCGAATTTTTACGAAATGATCAAAATCAAAGTCGAAATTAACAAATTAGTAACACAAATTATTTTCTTAGGGAATTAAACTAAAAAAGAATAAATATAATGAAAATCTTAAAACCCATTACTAAAGTGCAATCAAATTTTAAAATTTTAAAAATAATAATCGCATCCTAAAATTTATCATAAAAGTACGATTAAATACTAAAAATTTCATACCACCGCCTTGATGGCCGCGATAATTTGGATTCTCTCTCCTTTATAAAAGAAAGGAGTTCGAATCCCCTCACGGTCGTTTGGGGTCTTAAGTGGGTCCTCCCGCTTACGTGTCCCTTCACGCCGGCTGCCGAATGTATAAGGTTCTTAGGTGACAAAAAAAAACTAAAAATTTCACAAAATTTAATTAAATATTAAAAATTATTATGAAAGTGTATAATCAAATCATAAAATTTTTATAAAACCTAATAAATGAAATGAATTGATTGGATGAATTTGATAATTTTTAAATTTAATTATATTTATTAAAAAATTTAGAATTTAATTAACTTTTATATAAGTTTTAGGATTTTCAATTCACATACCCCAGCTAAAAAAAAATATAAACAATTTATCATCTTATGTTATAGACTTAAAATTTACCTTTATGAAATGAGCCGAACGCAGATGATGTGCGCACTTGGAATCCTCGGATAACGAGATAACGGCCTCTCCCCTCACCGATCGGAATGGCGCCGATGGCCGCCGTCAGCAACGTCGCCAGGTGCGGCGGCCTCCTCCTCCTCTCCACCTGCCGCCGCCGCCAGCTTCGGCGGCCGCCGTTGGCCCTCCCCACGGCGGCGCCGGCGCCGGCGGCCGTCAAGGGCGGCGCGCTCTTCGCGTCGAGAGGCGGCGGGGGAGCCGCGCTGCGGTTCTGCCGGGCTTCTTCGAGCGCGAGCGCGAATGACGTGGAGGCCGCCGCCGCCGCCGCCGCGGGCTCCTCGGATCCGGCGGCGGCGGAGGCGAAGGGAGCGGAGCCGGAGCCGGAGCCGGAGCCGGAGTCGGAGGAGGAGAGGATGAGGAAGATAGGGGAGGCGGCGGGCGCGCTGGACATAAGGGTGGGGCAGGTGCTCAAGGCGTGGAGGCACGAGGAGGCCGACACGCTGTACGTGGAAGAGGTGGACGTCGGCGAGCCGGAACCGAGAATCATCTGCAGCGGGCTCGTCAAGTACGTCCCTCTCCAGGAGCTTCAGGTACTACGACTCTTCTTCGTCTCTGTGTATTGCGGCGGCCTGGCGCTGTTTTTGAAGGTTGAGGATGAAGTAGATGGTCCGCGCGTATGTTTTGTACTCTCGATTTCATTGGATTGCCTGGGAGGTTTCGGATGGTTGCTCGATCGATCTGTAGTGTGGAAGGCAAGAATGAACCTGGTCTGACATGACAGATGCACATTTCCTGGTCTTGGATTGATGGCTTCTCCTTTGTTGTGCTTGCGATTTCTTCACATTTAGTTCTGTCAATTCACCTGCTAACTGATGAGATTCAGTTTAGGTTAATTTTTTTTTTCAGTTTTTGGTGTTCTGGGCTTTTAATAGGTAGGAGTCATATGCTGCTCAGGCTTCAAAGTCGAAGAATTTATAGTTAGCAGCTTGAACAAGTTTTTGAAGAACAGAATGACCAATCTGTTTAGTTCATGTCTTAAAGTACATTCTGCTTCACCTTATTGAGAAGTCTGAAAAGCTAATTCAGTAAGTGTAATGTGTGAAGTACCGTGTGCAGCAATGAAACGAGCATGACTGCTCTGTTAGTTGGAGCTACTTTGATTATAAAGAGCTGCTTGGTGTGGTTATGAATGAGAGGCTTGGGAACATAACCTTAGAAAAGGAGTCTTAGCTATTTTTGCACTGATGCCTTAAAGAAGGAGTTGGCTGACTTCATTATATTGAAGAATCTCTGAAGGATGAAATTTAGGGCTCTTTAGTTGGAAGCTGGAGACAAAAGCAGTTCTTTCATAGGTTATTCACCTTTATAAGATCAAGTCATCTGAATAAATACAAGACTGGAAGTGGTGTTGCAATTTAAGAGAGTCCTGCAAAGTTAATTTACAACTTCCACTGGGGGTTACATCAAGAAATATAGATGAGGGCGGAGCTGTAGGTAAGTTGGGGGTTTGTCCCGTGACACCTTAAGATTAGAAGTGACAAATTAGACATCCTTCTGATGATGTGGATCTCTTATACACCGTTAGAAATTGCAATATAGATAACGGCTCAGTCAGATAGTGATCCTGTGTCATTATTTACGTATCTCGAGACTAATGGTGCCATTTTATTGAGTCAAAGTAATATAGTCTACGATCTTACTTAGCTTGTTCACTTATTACTTGCAAGTTTCTCATTCGTTTAATTTATCTTTATCCTGACCACTGTAGAGTCCTCTATCTCATGGAGGTCTTCTAGATGGAACTGTGGTCTTGCCATAGGAAATATGAAATGGCCAATTGTATTGCCTGGTCTGAGGAAGCTTTGAGTAGTTCTTCAGTTTAGTATCTGCAGTAAATGGCCTATCGTGGTGCCTTCTCCCTTTCTTAGGAATTCTATTGTTGATAATCTGACCAAGTAGGCTCTATGATTTTGAAGTGACTTTTCTTGAATAAAAACGTAATTTCAATCCCCACTTTTAATGAGCTTGTAGTCAGAAGTAGATCTCCTACTTTGAGGTTTAGCAGAACAGAATTGATCTCCTACAGGAAAGGAATTTCAGGATTTTTGAGCAACTGGTGTACACTTCCATTGTGATAGATATGAAACTAGAAACTTCATAACTAGTTTGATATTATTATGACCTTTCACAGTGAAATTAAGTTAACATGTCATATAAGGAAACCTCAGGGGGTTCCTCAAGTGGCAAACGTATTCCTCCTTCTCACTCAAAACTTGGTTTGCTTGCACATTCTCTTGGGGGCACCCAGGGGTAGAAACCTATGTGTCTCTGATAATCACCCGCTGAGTGTATGATGGAGGACTGTTGCATGCAATGGGTATTAGTTAGGTGCTCAAAGAGCCCCGGGCACCCATTGATATAAAAAGAAAATTAACAGCTGATATAACAACAGCCTTTATTTTATTTTTTATTTTTTTAAAATTCAAGCAAATAAAAGCAACGCATTACTTTCAAAGAAGGTAAAAAATTCGAGGACTGAAATTGTAGTGAACTAAAAGTGACTTCCCTCAATATTAATGAGTTATAGGTCCACTATCAACTGAACATAGCCCTAAAGGTTCTTTTCGTCAAATGGCAAGAAAGGTTGCTAGATTTAGAAAGTGCAGTTTGCCTTTTGTGCATAGAGCATGTCCAAACAGATCCAGTTTTTTGCACATGGCATTTCAGGTCCTCTTCTCTTCAACACTTTTAAGCATTAGACAGGTTTGATGCTCAATACCCTGCAAACCTAGAGTACAAAACATAGTTATCATTTTGGTGGTTTCAATTACTGACCAGATTTGGGACAATAAAACAGGCTATGACTTGGAATGCTATCATTTCTTTTATTCTTTGTCAGGATGAGTCATGTTAGTGATGTTTGTTTAAAATTTGCAGGGCAGAAATGTAGTTGTACTAGCAAATCTGAAGCCAAGGAATATGCGTGGAGTTAAATCAAACGGAATGCTTCTGGCTGCTTCTGATGCATCTCATGAAAATATTGAGCTTCTTTTGCCTCCTGATGGCTCGATCCCTGGTGAGAGAATATGGTTTGGCTCAGAAGAAGAGAAAGAAAATCAACCTCCTCCTGTGACACCTAATCAGGTACTTTTCTATTTACTATCTCTGGGAGTAATGCATGATGCATTACAATCATCAAGTAGTCTCTCTTTTTTGTTTCAACACTGTTATAATATAATTCTCTAGAAAGATATATCTTGTGATGCACTGGCTGTTGAATGTGTGGTCAATTGTTCCCCACAAAAGTTTCAGCCTCTGTGTGTGTCCGTCCACCTTTGACCATTGTCATGGTGATTACAGGCCAACTAAAAGAACTGGAATGAGCTTAGGATTGATGTATCACCAGAGCACTACTTTTTCTGGTCATGTTTGGTGTTGATTTAAGTACCATAAGCAATATTTAATTGAACGGCATTATTTTTTGTGCATAACAATTTGGTTCTTGAGATAGTTGATTCAGTTAAAGTGGTTTTCATCTTGATCAATCTGTAACATTGGCCCTTCAGGAATGGGATCTTTACTCTATAAAGCATATTCTCAAGCCTTTGCCCATTGCATGCTACCTATAACGTGTCCTGTGATTTCTTTCTCCCTTTTTGGAATATGAGTAAGTGGTCTTTACATAAACAGAAAACGAAGTCAGAGGACTAGCCCCACTACTAGCTCATTTGTTAGAACCCAAAAATAAAATATCAATGCCAAAGTTCCTGCAAGTACTGTTAGGGTGTCATAAATAAATTCTCATAGCAAAACTGGGAAGGGAAAGCATGTGATATAATTAACCTCAATATATTTGGGAATCTTGCCTTAGGACAGCTCAACTAAATTAAATCTCATTTTCAAACCCGCTGGAGTTGGTTGAGTGGGTTCTTTTAAATTCCTTTTGGACTTGGATGACTTTCCTTGGAGATTTTGATATATAGTTTTCTTGCCTGTTAACAAGTATTAAGTCATTAGCTGATTTTTATTACAGTTGTCTGCTGTCAAGACCTTTTCGTTTTTATCTTGTTTAATTGGTTATTCTTCCTTCTCTTGCCAAGTGCTTTAGTTGCTTTTGTTTGTAATGCTTCCAGAGCGTTCATTGATTATCTGCATATGACTTTGCTAGTATCTTCCCCTTTTTACATCAATATCAGGAATAAAATAGCTTGTCTTACGACATTCTTTTTTACCCCCTTGCATCAGTCAAAACCAATATTTTGTTACTTGCATACCAAGAGAGAGAGAGCAATTCCCATGTTTTTATCAATTAGAAAAGGCTACATTGAAGGTTTAGTAGGTTATGCCTTATTTTTATCATGTAATTGCACATTCTTGCCGTAAACATGTTAAACATAGCATCAGTTGATCTTGCCTTCATGTCCCAAAACATCCTATCCAGTAGTAATTACATTATCTAAAGTACTAGCAATCAGAGAAGCTTAAAAAGCTCAAAAAGCAAAAAGCTTTCAATTAGAAAAGGCTGCGTTGAAGATGTAGTAGGTTTTTCCCACTGCATGCTTCTTTTATCTGTGAAGTATGATATTTCTGCACTCACAACGACACAAATAATCCAAGGGTCACAGGCCTTTCAGCCTGTCAGAAGGGTAACAAGAAGTAAAAATATGTGTACTTGGTGGACTAAAGATTATAATGAGCGAGAAACAAAAAATATAATATATACATCTTGTCTTTTTCTTGATTGTTCTGCACAAAATTTTGCAGGTTCAAAAGAAAAAGATTTGGGAGTCAGTCCAGCCCCATCTTAAGACCGATGCTTCCTGTAATGCTGTGCTCGGAGATCGCTTCATGCGGACATCTCTAGGTGTGGTAGTATGCAAATCTCTAAAGAATGCCAATGTATCTTGATCGTGTGTGGCAATGTGCTTCTCATTCTTGTCCTGTTCTTTTGAATAATGGTCAGTAGCATCCTCTCAGCTTATATCATCACACTGTAAAGTGCTAGAGGGTTAGAGGTGATATTTTTCTTCAGTTCTTTCATGAACATATGTTACAGGCAGAGACCTGCCATTTTTCGATGAGAATGATTTTGAATGGAGATGCAATTATAATGCTGGCGACGATGAGGAAGCAAGATCCTTCGAGCAGTCAGATTTTGACTAATCAATTTTGGTTTAGAGGATAAGGCGCTTTTTGCGGCCTTCTCTTGTGCTGATATACGTCTGTACTGGCTTTTCAACGAATTTTTATAGTACAAAATTTCCTAAAGCTGCGAGGCAAGACCCTAACGTACCAGTGCTTCTGTGTTACGTCAGGAAACTGTTACCCAGGGGTCATAAGCAGCACTGTCATGTTACAAACCATCTTAACTTCTTTCACGCGATAAAACATCTTGCAATTTACAAAATTTACAAATTCGATGTTTGCCAGACTAGAACCACGTAAAATCCAAGGAAATGTCGCCGTATATCATTTCACGGCATATCATCATTATCATCATAAATACTCTGCATCGTTCATGCTGAGAATACTGATGGACTATGTCGACCTGAACTGCATGTAAGTATGAAAGGCTGAGAAAATTTATAAATCAATATTTCTAAGAATTGAAAGACAAAATCATCTGCTGGATTAACTAGATTACAACTTCGGGTAGTAAATTGCAATACCAGATCCCCAACAGGTTATTCCCACAACAATCACCTTGAGGAAAATTAAAATACAGGCATCTCCACTGCAACCCGGCAAGCAACACGCTTCATATATCTTCAACACAGCAAACAAATCACTCTTCATGTAATCGTTATCTACCAAGCTTACTAAGAAGTAACTGCTCTGTATCTGCAAAGATAAACACATTTGTTGTCATCACAAAAGTTCCAAAAGGGAGGGAGAGACAAAAAAACGAGAGAATGTACAGGCAGGTAAATGACGCGGTCTATATACAAAAGGCGTGTATGATGAGTGCGCGCAAACCTCTTGAAGCAATTTTTGGGTCGGGTCGCCTTCGGGGTACAGAGAAGCCCAACCCCTTGACCAGATTTCGAATGCCTCATCCTTCCAGACCAAAAAGCTGGCTGGATCAACCACTGTTGGTTGGATGATCTCCTTCGCTGGGAAGACTCCCCAAGTCACTGCATTCACATCAGAGTCCCCGACGTTGGATATCCATTTGTCACCTCCTTTATTAACAGCCATGTAGGTCAGGTTTGGGAATCCCTTGCATTTCTCCACAAGGATGTTTAATTTTTCTGGAGAGCAGAATAACTCCAGATAGGCCTTCTGGTACACATAACCCCCAGGCCCACCCCATCCTGAATTAAAATCGCACCAAAACATCAGTTGCGAGGCATTAGAATGGCAAGAGAAAGACACGAGAACATAGTGATCCGCATCCCTAGTGCATCTAGTTTTCTTTGGAAAATCATCTTCTTTTATCTGACCACAACAATTACAATTGACAGGAGCATTAAGCAAACCGAACTCAAGCAATGTGAAGTAGTCCTTGACTACTTCATAACAGATGCAGAAACAGCACAAAAATCTACGGAAAATCAAAACTTAAGTTTCTCTGTAACACTCCAAGGTTCAAGATGTTTTACGCTTCTTAAATGTGCTAAACAAAGAGAGCCAGTTCTCAAAAGCAAGAAAAACCAGGCATTTTTTTCACTAGATTTTTTTTTTTTTTTGGCACTATATGTCATGATCTTCAACCTCACTAAGTCCATGTCCTTAATAAGATCTACCGTGTCCTGGAAATTTCTCTAATATTTTTAGCTTGTCACTTACTAGCCCTTTCTTCCCCCTTTGCATGTAAGCCCTCTCACAGACCCAGATTCTACCAATGCATCTCAAATTCCTCAACTCGATATCTTCTCATTCAAGACAAATTTTACTCTGTGCCTCTTAGTATGTACCTCTGATGTGTCCTCATAATAAAATTACTTTAAAAGAACTGCATATTACCATCATCACCCAGCCTTTGTTGGCATAAAACTTCAATAAGTTTAAGACCATCCACCAACATACAACATATGCATTTTTTCTATATTCAATAACAAAGTCCTTAAACCAAATGCTGTATTCCTCTGTTTTTCTCTTAAACCATATGCTGTATTCCTCTGTTTTTCTACTCAAAATTTCCAGGACACTGAAGAAGCCCACTGTTGAGTACCTACCAGTACAAGATCCTAACCCTGCTTGCCTTTTCCAACAAATTCTATATCTCATATACTAGGCATAGTTACTACAAAAGTAATTGCTCATAATTTCAGATCGAACTTTGCAAATGCCCTAATAAGATAAAATATACCACAGAAGGACAACTCAACAAATAATGGCTTGAAGCACAATGATTGTCGAAGACAAACTCACAGCTTAATGCATATAACAGCTTTAAAACCAAACCAATTCAAAAAATTGCTGTACGCAACTAATCTGAATCTTTACAGCTCATAATCCATCATCTAGATAAGTAAAATCATGGTTTCTACCAGCTCAACTTATCTGGAAACAATGATAAACAGGGAACTCAAAGAAACACCATGGCATGTCTTCTTACCAACAGAAGGAGAATCAGATCTTTCCCCATTAACCGCTGGTTGGCTGTTAATTGTTAGGAAACCTTTCAAATTAATTTTTCCCAGTTGTTCATTGATGATTCTTGTCTCTGGCTGAAGGCCATCCAACTCGGACCAAGGACTACTTCTGAACTTCCCAAGGCAGAATTTCTTAAATTTCTGGTGCACAATAATACAAAATACACAAATTCAGACCCAATATGTTCTCATAATTCAGAAACAAAAAGGAACAACAAAAAATCAGCAACTTCACCTCAAACATCTTCGATACTATTCAAGGGAACAACCCATTCTTCATGAAGTTTCTTATCACGGGCACGTGGACGCATGAACTGGTACCCAGAAAGGACAATTTACAGAATGGTTAGTGCCACTTATAGATCATAGTGAGCGTAAGCCTTGCAAAACATCATAAACAAAATAACTGTACATATCTTTAAAGCAGAACAAACATTGTAAATAAAGGAAATCACAAGAAAGGGTGAGTAATCTCTATATTAGCAACTCCAAAAGAACTCAAAAACTGCAAAACTCCATTAAATTTACTGAAGATGCAGCAACATCACAAATATCACATTAAATGCTCATGTAGTGACAGAAAAGTATAACAAGAATTTTCTACTACTTCAACAATCATCAAAAATCAACCACATGCATAATTGATGGCACGCTATACCTGGTAGTCGGTCAGTGTCCCATACGCTGCACTCCGGGAATCGCCCCATCGTCCACGAGGGTATTGGTCCCACCCCATGGTCCTTGAAATATAACTCTTTGGACGATTTGCCCTGCCATAGTCCAATCATCCCATCATACAAATAATAATCCCTACTTTACATATAACTTAACAGTAAATTTCTCATCCATCTAATGTACCAGAATATGGGCCGAACATCTTCCTTAACACGGAAGACGTTTGTAGGACGTCTCCAAGGAAGAGACCTTGAAACTTTAGACTCCTCAATCAAGCCAAGATTCTGATGACATACTTAGTATACGTTAATAAAAGCCTGAAGAGATCAAAGCTACTCCAACAATGTAAATATTGTTAAAGGCTCAAGGATATTGGAACAACCATTAATATAGCCAATGCTGACTTCTCCATGTTGAGTGTGTAAAGATGTAGCGTCTTGATTCCATTAGCCAAAATTTTCTTGCACATTTCAGTTCCAAGGTGAATCCCGTAGTTTCTAACAGCTTCTTCATTGTCCTTGATTGGCTCCAGGGCAGCAGTTATTTCAGCTGGTATCTGCAACATACACCATTCAAACAGTTAATGATAATCGAACTGGAAAAATCAGCAAATACTTAATTCTGCATTGCATCAAGATTATCATCATCTTTTGATTTTATTCATCATTATTTCCTTTTAGCTAAGTTTGAGCCATGAGATGAGAGTTGCCTCTCTCCTTTTCATCCAATCCTAAAAAAAGAAATCCACACCACAATAGTATTACCAAGCATGATAAGGTTGCCTCTTTTCCTTGCATCTAAAAGATGGTCCAAACCATAATAATTTCATGAAATATGCTGCCACATTAATCTTCCATTTAATTAAGTGGCAGCCAATTTTGTCAAATTTAAAATTTCACGTTCTCATCTATACTTATCCTTACATCATTTTCCTGCCCCACAAAAAGACAAATATTACAAGAGAAGGATATGAGTCCGCATACTCAAGTATTTTCTCAGCCACTTTAGAAAACCCAATACAGAATTGGTCTTAAAAGTTCAATCTTGAATCAGGAGAGAAAAAGAAAAAAAATTGGTGAACAATTCTAGTTGCATACTAAATTAACTCAAGAAAAACTCATATTATTCGACTGAATAGGACATGGACAGGGAGAATGTGTCAAGAATCTATCCAAGTGAATTACTGTACTTCCCATACAGAACACCGGCTTTCCCCAAATCATATCAGCATCAGCAATATCCACAAACACCAGTAGAGCAAATGGAGCACATACAGAAGAAAGTCACACACCTTTGTTTTGCAGAAACCAGTCATGCGAATGAAACCCTTATAATTGTTTATTGGCATGATGCCAGGAACAATAGGACAATGGATTCCAACTTGGCGACAGTCATTCACGAACTTGAGGTAAATATCAGTGTCATAAAACAGTTGAGTAATGATGAGATCTGCTCCAGCATCCACCTACACAAAATCATCGGTGACATGAAGACATGCCCACAGAAGTCACAAACTCATACGACCACTAGATCAATCCAAATTGGCGCGATGCCACTGTACCTTACTCTTCAAATAGGCAAGCTCATTCTGGTAAGCCTGCAATGTAGCCAGGCCATCCTGTCCGATGACATCGGGATGGCCCTCTGATTCCACAAAATAGTACGACATTAGATCCTCACACCATGCTTACAAACCAATCAATAGCATAAGATTTTCATGAAACGTGTGAAGAGAGCAGAGCAAATTAAACAACCTGGATAGCCAGCAACAGTAATGCCAAAGTAATCGCCATATTTGGCTCTGATGTGTTTCACCTGCATTTTAATCATAACAAGTAAGCAGATCTGGAACGAAATGACGACGACAACACGACACGGGACGATCTAACATATTCAGAATCTAGATACCACATTGCCGAAACCAATCAAGCGCAAGTGCATCAATCACAAACTCCCGAATTGCACAAGAAAAAGAACGGAGGAACGAACCAAGTCGAGGGCGCAGGCGAACCCACCCTGGACCTGGACGAACTTGTCCTGGCCGTGCGGGGGTCGCCGCGGAGGGCGAGGACGTTCTGGATCCCGTTGGACTTGATGGTGGTGAGGGCGTGGTCGATCTTCTCGACGGGCATGTTGGTGCAGGTGAGGTGCATCATGGTCTCGACGCAGACCATGTTCTGCATCCGGTTCGCGATGTCGAGGGTCAGGTCGGCGGTGGAGCCTCCGGCGCCCCAGGTGATGTCGCAGAAGGTCGGGTTGTGGACCACCATCCGGTCCATCCGCTCGAACAGGTTGTCCACGCCGTCCTCCGTCTTGGGCGGGAAGAACTCGAACGAGAACACCACCTTCCCCTCGCCGCCGTTGCCGCCGCCGTTGCACACGCCGGCGGACTCTCTGATCTTCTCGATCACCTTCATTGCGCTTCTCCTTCTTCTGGGTCGTGCTCAAACGAGCGAGATCCGGTTGGTTCTTGGGGGTGAAGATAAAAACAGAGCACCGACAGGGCTGAGAGAGATATTCGGTGGGGTAATGTGACCAAGAGGCTGAGGTTCGCCCACTGCTCTGCCTAACGCATCAATGGCTGCGTGAGAGAGAGAGAAAGAGAGAGGACGAATGGAGATATGGGATTCAGTGTCTATATATACAAGGAAAGAGAGCAGGGGACTCCTAAAGGGGGAAAGAGTTGGTAAGAGGGCCCACATCAGCATTCACCCAAACCCAAGCACATCCATCACCCAACCACCACGCACCCTCCCCTCACTCACCACTCCTCAAAGCTTGACCTTTTTTACAGGCAACTCCCAACACCAAAGTTCCATTGCATGACAGTGGCTGGTCCATTCCCATCTCTAACTGGTGAAAAGACTGGATTTTTAATCTTTTTCCATTGCACCCACCAGAAGATTGACTTTTTTACCGACACCTCCTCAAAGCTCGACTCTTTTTACAGGTACCCCCAACACCAAGGTCCATTGCATTACAGTGGCAGGTTCATTCCCATCTCAAACTGGTGAAAAGATCGGATTTTTTTGTCTTTTTGCATTGCACCCAATAGAAGATTGGCTTTTTTACAGACACCTCCTCAAACCTGGACTCTTTTTCACAGGCAACTCCTACGCCAAGTTCCATTGTATTACAGTGGCTGCTTCATTTCCATCTCAAACTGGTGAAAAGATTGGAATTTCAATCTTTTTGAGATGCACCCAATAAAAGATTGGCCTTTTTACAGTCACTCCAACGCCAAGCTCCCATTACATTGCAGTGGCTGCTGGTTCATTCCCAGCTCAACTGGTAAAAGATTGGATTGTTATTCCTTTTTAGATGCACCCAATAGAAGATTCATTACACTCCTCAAAGCTTGACCTTTTTTTTCCAGCCACTCCAACACCAAGTTCCATTACATTACAGTGGCTGCTTCATTCCTATCTCAACTGGTGGAAAGATTGGATTTTTAATCCTTTTTAGATGCACCCAATAGAAGTTTCATTCCCATCTCAACTGGTGAAAGATTGGATTTTTAATCTTTTTGAGATGCACCTAATTGAAGATTCATTAAACTTTCAACAACCAAAAGCCAGACCAGAACACCCTTTTGAGATTTGGGTTCTAGGATGGTCCCACTTCTTGCCATGAGATTTCACAGCTTCCAATTTTCCATCTTTAGATAAGATCTGTAGACCTGAGATGGTCTCTGAGTATGTCACCAACCCAACTCTTATCCTTCCTTGCATCTCTACTTTTGTGTCTCACGGAGAAGACAATACTCCAAAAGCTAACTTAATTCTTAATCAAATTAAGATGGTCGTGGATGGACACATTGAAGCTCCTGTTCGGTCCAAGGACTAGACTACGCTAAACATACTCGGCCGAATCTCCATGCAAAAAGTTTCACTAATTACAGAATCTACAAATGCAACATTACGGGCTTTTTTACGAGCATTTTGACACCGACTAAGTATAACGCTCGCAAGAACGATCCTGAGGAAAAGCACAAACCCATTAATTTGCTAAAGTCAAGGTTAAGTTTAAGTCTAGATGCAGGGAGGACAAACATAGATAGCAAATCCACGGCTCCCTCCACCCACCACCAAAACCTTGGAATGAGAATGCTTGGATCGGGAGTTGTTGGAGAGGGCCCCACTACACCAACCCCCGGGTTTATTGCCGAATGATGTTTTCACTCCGCAAAAAAATATAATTATAACGAGAGAGAGAGAGAGAGAGAGAGAGAGAGAGAGTGGGATTCAACTAATAAGGGTTGAAGAAATCAAATTGCAACTGGTCAACAGTTCAATATGAGGCTTTGTGTCCAGTCATATTGGAAAACTTGTTGGATCTACAGACGTGGTGATTTTCGGAGTCATCAACAAAATCAGACACGACGTTCATGAAATTGAGTTTCAACAAAGACAATGCCATGCATTTGTACGTCATGTGTCCTAAATGGAACATGTTTGCCTATTTGAATTTGTTAGTCCTGTTAACTCATACCAACCACGAGTCTAGACCACAGCTTCCATTTTCCTTCTAACCATGGTCTTAAATGGAACATGTTTCCTATAATCTAGACCGTACTTATGAGAGAATTCTCAAGCAACTAATCATGCCTTATATGTTTCTATCAATCCATTTGATCAAATTTTAAGTTTATAAGCCTACTAATAAGATATAGGACGTACCTTTTTAGATCTTGACGTCAAATCTCCTGCCTGATTTTTCCTTAGTGCTTGGATCTCTTCTTCCATGGCTTTCTCCATTCCAGTCAAGTGAGGCTTCCTCGTATATAAATAGCTCAATCACTTTGAAATCTTCTGTCAACATCGCATTTGCATATTTGGGATTTAGTTTTCTTTGCCTTGTTGATTTCCTAAGTTCAGTTACCCACCCTTCGGGTTCATGTACCTAACTTGGTCGAAACTCTTCTATCATTCTTGAACATACATCAATTTGCAATGGCCTTTGATTTTACTGATGACTATGCTCCGACTTTCTCTTCCAGCTACAGGTTCATTTTCTTCGTCAATCTGGGGGTCCTTATCAAGCTCATCATTCTCTTCCATTCTTCAATTCTTTCATGAACCTCTTTTTGGATTTGTTTTGAATTTGATAGTTCATGGTCGCAACACTTCCACCCTTTCCTTTGATCATCGTATCCCACAAATGTGGAGAGAACTACCTTCTTATTGTACTTGCTATGTAGATGGCCTAGCATGGATGCATAGTATACACAACCAAATACTCTAAAATGACTTACCATGGACTTATGGATTCCTATAACATTCTCCTATGGTGACAAAAAGCCAAGCCGGCATAATCTTTTGACCAAGTGCGCTGCTAGCTTCATACATTCAGTCCAAAATTTTTGGAAACATTCTTTGCATGTAGCATGCTCCTGCATGACTCCACCAAATGCCGATTCTTTCTTTTGAAAACACTGATTTGTTGTTGCATATTCAAGCAAATGAATTGTCAACCATTGCAACTTGGCATGTCCATCCTCATGAAACAACGCTGCTAAGTACCTCCTTTAGGATCTTTGTGCTCTTGATGTGCTGTAACAACTCATTCAATAGTCACAACAAGAACATATAGTGCCTTACCTACTTTGATGTTCCTTTTTTTTTTTTCAACTTGGTGGTGTGGTGTTGCCACCGCCAACAATATACCACAAATCTTGACCCAACAAGTAAAACTGCACTCCAATTATTATTATTGGAGTTGTTAAGTTTCTCGATATTGCTATCAGTCACCTCACTTGGATATATCACAATGTCTAAGTGCACATGGGCAAAACTTCAATGCACTCCGGTCCCTGACACTTGCTCACGTACAATGATCCCTAACCACTGTCTTCGTGTACCACGCTCCTACTTACTAGGTTCATGTCCCCTGGCTGCCTTGCTCCAACACCAATTGTTGGATTATGAAAATGTAAATCTCTAATGTGTATGTGAGTGTGAGACAAGAATTTGGCAAGTGATCAAGTGAAGGAGCAATAGAGGCAATGAAGAGAAATCGTGTTAAATGGTGTAATTGTATTACAATAATGGAATTGTTGGTCTCAAGTGTACATCTCTAAGACTGAGCACTCTTGTTTATATGTAGGCTCTTACCACCAACATAGTACAGAAGGAGTGCTCTACGAGAGCTCAACATGGACTCTTCTACAATTACAAGCTTTGACCTCGAATGTTTTTCCAAACACACATCTCAACTGACACTGAACGACTTAAGACACCACAAGCATCAACTACCTCTTGTAGATATTTAGCCCAATATAAATTTAGAAATGAAGAGAGAGAGAAAATAAATTTATTTCAAAGTAAATCAATGATACAATGACCTGAATCGGAACGAGAACCTCTCCGGTCCCAGTTGCTCCTCTATCACCCCCATTTGAGAGGGCATTGGTCCGATGCCGTGGTCCTTGAAATGTTAGCCCTTTGGATGACTCGCCCTATTAGTGAGATGCTGATAATTTGCTGCATCGACGAAACGCCAATATACTGATGCTAAAACTTCTTTTCGGCCTCCGTAATATTTGAATTCGGGTGTTGATCTTCCTCAACAGGAAGGACTTTCGCAGGATGTCTCCGGGGAAGAGACCTTGAAACTTTGGCTTCTCCAATCAAGCCAAGATTCTGATTAAGATATGCGGTGCAAGTTAGGATAAAAGCCAGAACATACTGGACTGTCTGTCAAAATTTCTAAACAGTCAAAGGGTATTCGGAACAACCATTAGTACTGCCACAGCCGAGGCTTCCTTGTTGAAGGTATAAATGTGAAGAGTCTTGATTCCACTAGCCAAAATTTTCTTGCACATTTCTGTTCCAAGGTGAATTCCATAGTTCCTAACAGCTTCGTCATTATCCTTTATTGGTTCCAAAGCAGCGGAAACTTCAGCTGGTATCTGCAATAACAAAAGATTTAGTTATCACAAAACTAGCAGAATCAACATAATCAACTGATTCTACACCACATCGTGAACCCTCCTCTCAAACTTAGTAGTAGAGCGTCCTGTTTTTGTGCACCATATAGCTTGATTATCATCTTTAAATCACACTTGTCAACACTACTACTTTTCCTCAGCCTAAGCCAAAGAAAGAATCTGATTAAAGCATACTTATATGGGAAGAAGCTGCTAAGATGTCCCTATCCATGCAATGGAAACACTACAATTCCTACGCAGGATACAATTGCCTGAAACCTTGTAAAAACACGAGCAATATCTGAAAGTACGGGAAGAGGATATATATCATGATAACATAGAGAAGAAGGTGACTCTAACCTTTGTTCTGCATATACTAGTCATGCGCGCAAAGCCTTTATAGGTGGCGATCGGCATGATGCCAGGAACAATGGGACAAGTTATTCCGACTTGGCGACAGTCGTTCACAAACTTGAGGAAAATATCTGTGTCGAAAAACAGTTGAGTAATAATGAGGTCCGCTCCAGCATCCACCTACAAAAAGATTCAGGGGAGACATGAAAAAACCATAAGAACCAATTGGCACCGATTGGGACACACACAACAGCAATATTCACCGAAGAAACCGGACCTTTCGCTTCAAGTAGGCGAGCTCGTTCTTGTAATCCTCATCCGAGGCCACGCCATTGCTTCCTATGACATCAGGATGGCCCTCTGAACACATTAAACGACAGTGTATTATGATATAGTGGCCTCGACTAATGAAACAAAGGGAAATATGCTGGCTTTTAATGCAACAATTGAGAAAAGCAGATCAAAGAACCTGGGTAGCCAGCAACAGTAATGCCAAAGTAATCCCCATATTTGTCTCTGATGTGTTTCACCTGCAATTATAAAACCAGATCCAGGAAAAAAAAAAAAAGAAATTATAAAGACCGATACAGAGCCACATACAAAGCATGGTACGCAAAAGCATTAATTGTTACATGTGATTTGTTGGTTCTGCAGTTCAAAAACACGCGCCTCTTTCATCAGAAAAGACGGTTCATTTTTGCACAAAGATATTTTGGACCGAACTTCTGAATGATTAGGATATCTAACATTTTTCGAAAAGGGCAAAAAAGGATATCTAGCATATCTCTTTTCCTAGGTTTTAAATGCCTAGTGGGTGAATATTTAGGGCCGTACATGGGTAAATGAAGCTGTCAATCATTGAGATTTGAGGCAGAAATCACAACAAATCAAACTTTTGAGCACGTTCGGCAGGAAATGCTTCCTGCTATCGTTTTCGCAATGACAAGAGTCAAACGGGTTCGATAACCCCGAAGTCGACACGTGAAACATGCATTGTCGGCCCTTAGTTACCAAGTCAAGGCCGCTGCCGTAGCCGTCCGGGACCGGGACGAACTTGAGCTGGCCGGTCGGCGGGTCGCCGCGGAGCGCGAGCACGTTCCGGATGCCGTCGGACTTGATCCTGTCGAGCGCGCGGTCGATCCTCTGGACGGGCATGTTGGTGCAGGTGAGGTGCATCATGGTCTCCACGCCGACCGCGTTCTGCATCTTTCCCACCATGTCCAGGGTGAGGTCGTCGGTGGCCAAGCTGCCGGTCCGCCACGTGAGGTCGCAGAACGCCGGCCCGTGGACCACCAGGCGGCCTATGAGGTCCAGCAGGGCGTTGACGTCGGCCTTCTTCCTCGGCGTGAAGAACTCGAACGAGAACACGGGCTCCCCCTCGTCCCCGCGGCCGTCGAGAGCCTCTCTGATCTTCTCTATCGCCTTCATCTTGATGGACGTGAAGATATGAACAATGTGGTTTTCTCAGGGACGATCAAGCCCTACCGACGGCGGCGGAGAGAGAGAGAGATGGAGGAGACGAATGTGAAAGATGCAAGCAATGTCCACGGAATATATGCAAAGCTATTGTGCACTGTTTAATAATGCGCGCACATGGTGTGGAGTTCACGAATTAAGACAGCGTGGCCAGAACGTCAAGAAAAGAACTGTGAGGAATAAAGAAAAGGCACGCACTAGGAAGCAACTTGGTATTTAGCTATTTAAAGAACAAAATGATCTGGCTCCGGCCACCGTCGCTCGAGCCACGGCCCTCGCCTGGTGCCGGTAGTCAGATCTTGCGTGGCCGGCTACGCCGCCCGAGGACGAAGTTCAAAGAGAGAAACTGTATTGGCGTCCCGAAAAATGCTAAAGCTCGAGAGAATCTGGCGACGGGTGTTGGAACAAGAGCCTTTTTCAGAGGACTACGATTCAAGGAATGAACACCTCGGCGAGCAAATCGGAAGATCAACGTGCGCATTTATCATGCGCGAGGTACGACCGGACGATGGTCCCCACCAGCCGCAGGTCGCTAGCTGGAAAGTTGGTAATGAGTCATGACAAAGGGCACAAGATCTCCACGAATATCGTAACACCATGAGATCCACGGTTTCCCCCACGTTTGAGAAAGAATATGGTACATCTAAAACCACGCGAGCACGGCTCGCATCTATCGTTCGATCAAGTGGATCTCACCTCATCCAAAGGTGCATAGATGCGAGCTCACGCAGAACCGACGCGGTCATGATTGCGTCCCCCGATTCCGCCCGAGAATATTTGAAAATTCTTGTGGGGGTTGTTGGCAAGAGGGCGGCACACCAACCCACCTTCCCTTTGAGAGAGAGAGAGAGAGAGAGAGAGAGGGGGTGGGTGGAAGAAGAGGTGGTCAAACAAGTAACGAGGCTTCAGGTTCAACTGAGTTGAAAAGTTCAGCCTGTGCAGACGCAAAAAATTGCAGATGCATCACAGAAAGAAAAACGGCTTTCTAATCCAATTATTGTTATCTCTCACCTAATGTCACAGACCGGGGTGCTCCCCGGAACGTCAATCAAATGGGAGACCTAAAGTTTGCTGGAATCGAACTTTAAAAATGGTAACCAAAGTAATTTTAATTGTTACACAACTGGTACAACAACATTCTTGAGAGAGAGAGAGAGAGAGAGAGAATGAGATTTTCATCTCGGACGCATATGCATTGGGTGAGGTCGGCACAAGATTCTCATGCATCCTGCCAGAACTGCTTATGCACACTCTTTATTGCAGGTAGCATGGGGAGTTGGTTTTGAGCATCGTCGATCTCAAATACTCCACGACCTGAAATTCAGCTCAGAAAGGTTAGCCCATCAGCAGCAGCAAAGCGGACGCTGGAAGAACAGCATGCTCCAATCAGCAAGAGGCACATGCGGGAAGACAAGTTACTTTCTTTTGAAAACGTGCCACATAAGTATCACAAGGAAACACAAAAAACAAACGTAGAGCATTATTACTTGTACAATCAACCAATAATTCGAAAGAGGAGCATTGTAAGAGCAAAATAGAGGAACTTCCTGCTTAAATTTAAGCCAGATACAGTCACCGAGGAAGAATTTTGAGGCAAGTTCAACTACCACTTTAGATGGAAGAATAAATTGCTCTAGCCATGAAATAAAGGGTATATTATATGTCCAATATAGGACAGTTCATTAATAGTCCGGGAACCCTATTGACAAATAGTAATCTAGACGTGAAGATAGAAATTACAGATCCATGCGTCATGGATTCAAATGGAATGGAGGTGGTTTTGCTCCTTCTACCAAAGACAACAAATTCATTTCCAGCTTCTAATTTTGATCAAGAATATTAACTCCGTGGATCAATATTTGGCCCATTAATAACATACAAGTTCTAGTGCTTTTTTTGGGGATCACAGACCGTCTAACCACACCATTGTAGTGTTGACAATGCTACCATACAGTAGGGGGGTAGCAACAAGCCCAAGCAACATTCTATAATCAATTAAATGACATCTCACCAAGACATTCTGCATCCAAAAACTAGCATTGGCAGCAAAGCATAATCTCATCACAGATTACGAACCATTTTCAGACAAAAATCTGAGGAGCTAGATTATTTTCAGACAAAAATCTGAGGAGCTAGATTGTGTCCTTTAGGTTAAAATGCCAGAGGCTTCTTTATTTTGTCATCTCAAACACTTTTTTTGACTTCAGTGCCACAAAGATCTCTATCAACCATGGAGAATCTGCTTCCCATACATTGTCAGTTCCTTATTCTAGAGATTACTTAACATGGGAAGCATGCACTTGAAAAAATTAAGGCTAAAACATACCAATCACATGCCATAAAAAATTGTTTACTCAGAAATACAGATAGCATAACAGTAACAGGCTGAAGTAGAATGCTTACCGATACATATGGTTACAAAGTCACAAATTCCCAATCTTCTTTTGACATATCAAGAAATTCGACAGCACCATCTTCAAACATTATCTGCAGCAACCGAGTGGTTTCATATAAGGTCATGCAGTAGATTCCATTATATACTAAGACTTGATTATGCAGTAGATTTCATTATACTAAAAGGGACTTGATCTTACAGAATGTTTCCTGGAAAAGTTATCAAAGCGTCTGATAATCCCAAAAGTCCTGGAGATCAAATCAGACAAAATTTACATAAGGAAATACAGTAGAAAACAAATAAACGTGACCACACTGTCATATAATTCACTTTGAAAATTCACCATTTTGTCATTGCAGAAAAAGGAAAGAAAAAGAGAATAAATCAATGAAAAAAGAACGGTTCAAGGCAAACTGGATCAAGAAAGACTAACCAACCTCTCATTCATTGGACGAGTAATTCTGATGACTTCCCCCACGCAGTTGTGAGGAGATCGTTGACAGCGAATGTACCTTGAATTTCCTAATAGAAAAAAGATCAACTTGAGAAAATGGATGCTGGTGATTTAAAAGCTTTAGCAAAAATATATAGAGAAAAGTTTGCAAAACCTGCATGCAGACCTCCATTCTGGCAAACCTTCCAAAATCAATAACAAGAAGTCAGTCTGCTGTCTGATCTAGTGAAATAAATGTAATGTGCACACTATAATTAAAAAAAGAAGAAGATGAAAACAAGGATGCCAAAGCTATTTTATAGATAAAACAATGTCCATAGACAGGAACTAAAATAATGTGTAAAGTTCTACAAGAATAAATGTTCCTTTTCCTTGAACTTTGAACTCCCCACGTATGATTTCACAAAATCTCAACCTTAAGCCCTTGTAAAACCAGGAGAATGTGTAAAGTGCTACAGGAATTTATCACCAACAAGTGGCATGTACATACATCATTTCTGGATAAGACTCCCTCCAATTTGGGTGCAACCTGGCATGCCACTAACTTCAATGCTGCTTCTGAACACATCTTAGGCTTGCTAGGCTTGACACCAAGCTTTCTCCTACAACCTACAGCACCACAGTGACAATCTTGATCTGCACCAAACTGGACAAACCTGCTAGACATATTAGAATGCTACAAGAATCTAAGTAATTTAAGACCATTCTTACAAAATAGCACAGAAAAACAGGATGCTCCTGATATAACACCAAAGCATAGTGAAAGTCTTCATACTGATAATCATAGGTAAGATGCTCGCCCTTTTTGATGTCGCGAGTTGCAAAAATTCCAATTCTCGTTTCACCATCGATTATCCTGTAAAGAAAAAGTTTAACATGCTGTATTTTTCTATGAGCAAAGTGGAATACAAGCAAGGAAAAAGAATGAGTGGAGAACCATTTCTGCATCTCAGTATTGGGACAACAACTATGGTTGATATATCTCGACTTGTTTCCCTTGTATGTCGCGTCAATTACCATGTCTCGATTTATTTCGCACAGGTAGAAATTTGTTTCACCCCGATGTTTCATATTCCAAAGCCTTTCTTCACAAGTTTTGTCATCAATGACTGCATCAAAGAAGATCAACATGCTGCTTAATCTTTTAAGCAATTGGTTTATTTAAAGAGGTCAGTTCAAAAGGCATACCCAAGAAGACAATGTAAGTTGGTAAATAAACAGACAGTAACCAAAAGTTACTACACATCTGGAAGAGCTCCAGAGTTCTCAAAACGTTGCTTCTGAAGATAAAACATAAAAAACTTCCACAGCAGCTTTTACTCACAAAAGATATTGTACTTTAAATATAATTTTTCAAGTGAAAAAAATCAACATTCTTCTTATACTGATACTTCAGATTAACAATTAGTATCTATAGATTGCCCATTTTTACTTTTGTTTCCTCGAAACTCAAAAAGTTGGAATATCTAATAACATCATTTCTGTATTCTGGGAAGCAGGCAATTTTGGCACAATATAATTACCCAAAAAGAACAAAAGGTATGAATAGAGTCTTTAAAATTTTTACTTTCCAAAGAACATACAATCTTCAGCAGCAACTTCAAGGCCTTACCTTCTCCAACATATTCAATGACAAACTCCCCCTGCTTGATATCTTCATCTGCTACTATTCCAGAACCGCATTTTTCGGTCTACACCCATGGACAACTTAAATTTAGCATATCACATGGCTTATAATGAAAGCATTATAGATTCAGGTTAGAATATGAACACATGACCAAGCAGTTCCTGTAGGTTGACAGACATGAAAGAACAATGCCTACTTTAAGAAAAATTGACAAGTCTTGAGTATAGTAGAGCTGTTAAAACAACCAAGATGGAAACAATTAAAAAGAAAAACAGTTTTGCCGTCATGCAGAAGAGCAGATATAACAACAAATTGAATATCCAGCAGTAAAACAAGAAAATCGCCAGGCAGCAACAATTGTATTTATCACATTCCACATTAAGCAAACTCATAAATATACCTGTCTGCTGAGCTATGTTTAAATAAAATACACAATATAGTCCATGCCAAAACTCTTAATCCCAGACATGGGGCCCACTTTTATCCTCAGGCTATGCCAATACACTGCAAGAATTAGGTCGTGGAAAATAGCGGAGTTGACTATATCTGGTTGCCTTCTCAATGAGTTCAATAGACTAATAGCATTAGTAAATTTCCTGTTGGCAACTATAAGATCATCTTCCATGCTCTTATAATCACCTCGTATAAAAGGAATACCTGCACAAGTTTCATTTTCTTCATCGGCCGATTTTGAAAAGGTTTATTAATGCACGAGCTTCCACATTTGCATCCTGAGGAGCAGCTAGAGAGCAGCATCCTGTATATAGAAAGCATTCACCTTTAATTCATGAAATCACATTGGGTTAAAAATTTCTGGTTCGCAGATGATCATTAGCCATATACTGTCCAAAAACACTTATTGTTCTTAAAGGTAGCTGACTATAAATGGTTGATACACATAATTGTTAGCAAACAACCCATGTGAGGTCGGTTAAGGTCGTCATCCTTAGATATAGGATAGGAAGGAAATTGCACATCTTCATATTGAAGGGGGCATTACCGAAAATAGAAAAAGAGGCTCGATCTCAAGTCCAGGCACAACTTCGCCCAATTGTAAGAAACAATATTCTGCATGAGCATAACCAATTCAAAATCACAGATTCTCATCTAACTCTTGCAGTAAGCTAGAGGAAGAACTACTCAAGCCACAATTCTCTGCATTACTTTGAGTCATTACATGGCTATAGACACCGAATAACGTGCTAGATAGCCCAAAGATGAAACTTGTATTGACTAAAACTTGTATTGACTAGAGCATCATTTTTGTTGTCTGCCTAAGAGAACCATGAAACTGCAACACGTCATCGCCAGAAAATTAGTAGCTTGATAATTCAAACTTGACAGTCAGTTTAAGTATCAGTAGCTCATTAATTTGTCGACATGCACTGGCAACAAATAAAAATGAGACTTGAAAGACCATATTCTTACATGGATTTTACTAATTAGAAGCATCACAGCTAGAGTAAAGACTTTGACTGCACCCAAGTCAGAGAGAAGGATGAATTCTTACCCACAATGGCAATCTTTATTGCACACAACGGAAGAACCAGGAGATGGGCTGCAAGAGCAAAATATGCCATCATCATCAAGACGCCTCTTCATCCTCTTTGGTGAGATATATGTCTTCCGTTAGTCAAGTCAACAAAGCACAATGTCCAGGAGACTCCAAAGGAAAGTTCACACATATAATCCAGCATAATAAAGTCCATAGGGAGCAACTAAATATAATAATTAAGATGGAAAGGAGGGAAATTGAGGAAGTAATGAGTTGCGGCCATCAAATTTGGTAAACAAGGGGGAGGGAAGGAGGTGAATTGAATCACAACCAAGCAAACTAAAATGTTTTTCATATGATAGAATATAATTTGGGCAGGAAGTAGAGAAAAATTCCAAGATGACAAAAGAGAGCTATTTGCTGCTCCTATCCTCCCATGCAGCATGACTCCCAACAGACACCCAAAAAATCGAATTCCTTAATTAGTCTTAGTAAAGATGCAGTAGTCTTTTCTTTTAAAAACTAAAGTGACCCAGGAGGTGATAAAAACTAACATGAAACGTTTAAAAAAATGAACTCCAAAATTTAAACAACCTTTTTGTATGCTTCCTACAAGTAAGATGTGATGTTATAAGATTTAACTTTGAGTTAAACTATAGAATCATTTAATTCACCACAGGATCAGTAGTAAAAGAGCTTTGATTTGAGTGAAGTCAACAACAAAAGAGAAGACCATATCTGTCCTTCATCAGCTGTTAGACTCACCTGTTGTTCTGCTTATTGTGTAAAGAATCTAGTCTGCTATCAGAAACATCACAAACAGGTAGATAGCAGCCAATGTTGTGAGTCACTCTAATCTCACGTTGCTCGTTTTGAAAAAAATTGCTACCCACTTCATACCCCTTTGAATGCAATTTAATTACTCGAATTAATATCATCGACAGTACATAGCATCACTTAGACATGAAATGTGAAGGGAGAACATAGCAAGAACTGCATTTCACTAGTGGATACTGCGCCTTATAAAACTGTATGGTGCAGGCTTCTCCTTAGTGAACCATTCTGGAAGTTCAAAGTCCTTAGGAGTTCCCATCTGCTTCATCAACTTGCCAAACACTTGCCCGATCTGGCTACATTCTGAATTCTAATGCAAGAGAAAACAGTACTATCAAATACATTTCAATTGTAACATCACATCCAAGCTTAAAGAGAAATGGACCACAGACCAACAGACCTTCCTTTCATTTTGGGGAGAAAAACATCATCAAAAGATGGTATGTGGTCACTGTTCTTTTAATAGACATCGGGAAAAACAATTTCAAGCATCAAGATCTTAAAAGCGTGACATCCATTCAGGACAAAATAGATGTATCATCTTTTATAGAGGATATGCCCTGTCGAGGAATAATTATTCAATGCCATCACAAGGACATTGACAATAACCAATCCTTACACCGCTAAGTGCGGTCAGGTATGTAAAACCTCTTATGTGATTGCACTCCATTTCGTATCAAACCATCAATAAATTCCACATATTCAAAATCTCTCCTTCACAACATTGCAAAAAATTTATGCATGCCTAGAACCTAGATGTCCCGAAAAGGACGGGTACAAAAAATGCAAAAGCTTCTGAAAAACCTTCTTAGTGACGGGCATTGACTCAAATAGCCTCAGCACCAGACTTCCCAACGACAATACTCTGCACAAATAGGAGCAAAAGCAAATGCTAAGTCCGAAAGATACGTCACAAGGAAAGTTCGTGCAATGCAACGGCTCAGCGGAATACTTAAAAGATCGAAAATTGGAAAAGTCAAAGAATTCATACAATCATAAAGAACCCAAACGGCCAAACCAATCACCATTAAACATTCAAACTGCACAACAAAACAAACTGGAAAAAAAAAAAAAAAAAAAAAAGACCATGACATTCAAACGCCCAACAGGATCCCGGCCAAAAAGCCCTAAATGAGAACAATTCACATACATCCACAAGCAGAAGGCGAGAACAGAGACATCCCGGCGGATCTCAAGAACCGACGTTGACTTGCAAACAAGTAAGAAGAAACAACCAACCGAAGATGCAGCAACTTGAATTTACTCACCCGAATCCCCGGAGCCGTTCTCCGCGCTTCCGCCGGAGTGGACGACAAACCAACCCCGCAATTCACTGACAGCGGGCAACCCGATCGGAGACTAGAAGAAACGGGGGAAAGCAGAAGGGCGGGCGGACCGCGCCGCTGTCCGACCGGGGCCGCTCCCCGTCGGACGAGGAGCCTTCGCCGCCGTCAACCGTCACTTCGGGGGGCGCGCGCGGCGAAGAAAAGCCCTCGATTCCGCCGGTCCAAAACCGCCGCGAGGCTCAAAGGAGTCGAGCACGCCGGGAAACGGGGCGGACGGAGGCGGGACGCCGGCTCCGTCGTCCGGGGGGAGGCGGGGGCGGAGGCGGCGGTGGTGGCCGTAGCTCGGCGGCGGCGGAGGAGGTGGCGGAGCAGCGGCGGTTGGCGGCAGCGTCGTCGGTGGAGGGGGCGAGCGGGAAAGGAAGGGAGGAAGAAGAGGGGGATAAAAATCGAAAATTGTCCTGTCTCCCTTTTTTGTACTTTTTCAAATCTACCGCGTCGCTGAATTAACTTCTCACGCGCGCACCCCGCGCGTGCGAAAACTTGTTTAAGTAATACTGCCCAAAAAAAAAAGTAATGTCATAAATTACTGCCCAGAAAAAGAGTAAGATATTGGGATTTATTAGATAAGATAAAGAAATTCCTATATCTGCATAATTAATTATTCAAATTGGAAGTACCAAAAAGGGTTATCGCTTTCGATTTTCGTATTAAGCATTATCATATCCAACGCATGCGTAGTCGGGTCAAATCTCGTGCCCACCCGCGCAGTCGGACCGTATCATTCACGCGAATGTCAAGAACTAGAATGTAATTGCTGGAAAATATGGGTCAAATGTATATGTCTAGAAATAATAGGGTCTTTAATTTCTCGATCTTAGTAAGGTACGACATCGGTACTTGTGTAAAGGGAGACAAAAACGGTAGTCATGCTTAGAAAAAAGTGGGTGGTTACTTAATAAATTGGTATTATATAGTGCAAAGTCAAAAGCGACACAAATAATGCTTCTTATCTAATATGATTCAAATTGAAAATGTGAAAACAAGTCTCGCTTTTGATTTTGTATCGTGCATGATTGTATCTAACACGCATGCACTATCGTATCATGCATGTGCATGTCGACAATTAATATGTAACTATTAGAAATTAATAGAAATTAAAAGTTAAACATATATGTATAGAATAATAACATCTCTGATTTCTCAATATCAGCGATGTACAATATTAGTACTTGTGTAAAGCAAGACGAAAATGGTAGTCATGCTTAGAAAGAAAGCAGGTGGTTACTCAATAAGTTGGTATTATATAGTGCAAAGTTAAAAGTGACACAAATAACGCTTCTTGCTTGATATGATTCAAATCGAAAATGTGGAAATGAACCTCGCTTTCAATTTCGTATCATGTATGATTGTATCTAACACGCACACACAATCATATCGTGCATGCACACATCGAGAGCTAATATCTAACCATTAGAAATTAAAGGTTAAACATATATACATACATATATATATATATATATATATATATATATATATATATATATATATATATATATATATAGAATAATAGCATATTTAATTTTTTGATATCGGCGACGTACAATATCAATACTTGTGTAAAGCAAGATGAAAATGATAATCATGCTTAGAAAGAAAGCAACCGGTTACTCAATAAATTGCTATTCAATAGTAGAAAGTTAAAAGTAAGACAAATAATGCTTCTTGCTTAATATGATTCAAATTGAAAATCTGGAAGCAAGCCTCGCTTCCGATTTCATATCATGCATGATTGTATCTAACAAATTAGATTAAAAACTAAAAAGGAAAATCTAAATTCACAATCATACCATGCATGCGCGTGCCAAGAGTTTAAATGTAGTTGTTAGAAATTAAAGGTTAAATATATATGTATAGAATAATAGTGTCTTTAATTTCTCGAAAATAAAAAAATAATTTAAAATGACACATTAGCATTTTTAACGAAAAATCGGTAACTTGCTTAAAGACAAGTTTTAGGATTTGATTGAACTTTTTGTAAGTTTTATGGCGACTCAATTACACTTTCTTGACAAGACAAATAAGATATGATTCAAATCCAAAATATGGAAGCAAGCCTCGCTTCCGATTTCATATCATGCAAAATGGTAGTCTGTTTAGAAATTAAAGAAATATATATATATATATATATATATATATATATATATATATATATATATATAGCGGTCATGGTTACTCAATAAATTGATATTAAATAGTGAAAAGTTAAAGCTGAGAAAAATAATGCTTCTTGCTTAATAAGATTCAAATCGAAAATGTGGAAATGGTCTCACTTTCAATTTCATATCATGCATGATCTTATTTGATATGCGCGCACAATTGTGTCTTGCACACCCGTGTAGAGAGCTAATATGTAGCTGCTAAAAATTTTAGGTTAAGCACACGCACACATATACATATGTATATGATAATATTGTCTTTAATTTTTTAATATGGTTCAGATGTCCGGTACGATATCGGTACTTGTGCAAAGTGAGACAAAAATAATAGTTATGGCTAAAAAGAAAATGGATAAATACTAAATAAACTGACATTATATAGTGCAAAGATAAAAGTGAGATTGCGATAATTAATACTTCTTGGTTAATAAGATTCAAATCGAAAATGTGAAAATGGTCTCACTTTCAATTTTGTACCGCACACGATCGGATCTAACACTCACACAACCATGTTGTGCAAGCGCGTGTAGAGAGCTATTATGTAGCTACAAAAAAGTATAGGTCAAATATTTACATAAATAATAATATTGTCTTTTTTTATATGAAAAAAGGCTAAAGACAATTACAAAAACGTAACATCATGAATCTACCATTGCTTTCTTGTCACGTAATAAAACATAAAATAACACTGTACAGGATAATGAAAAGAAATTAGTATTCCAGCGCTTGTGGATTTCAAGATTAACAAGCCAATTAACACAGCAAATTCTTTCTTAAAAGTTATATTACACTTTAAACTCAGAGAGAGAGATTAACAATCTTATGATATTTTAAAGCAAAGTAGGGCCAACATTATTAATCTAAGCTCTAGACTAAGAAAATCCATGACAGTGCTAGAGTCAATCTTAATGATGATCCTATGAGTTCTAATCACAAAACCTAAAGTTCTGCTTTTGTCAATGAATTGTCTTTAGATGCTCCATCGATATTCATTTTTATCCATCCAGAAAGTGGAAGATCCCATCTGACCAAAATTGGAGAAGTGTGTGGTTCACTTAATATCAAGTTATTCATAGATGAAACTTTGATGGTTTCCTTTGTGTGTCATCAACTTATTTGTGTTGGATTTAAAGGGAAAACAAAATAATCCTAGAAAAGAAACTTCTTTCTCCGGTTCTAAAAAGCCACAGCCCTACTTTAATTTTTCGATATGGTTGAGGATGTCCAGTGTGATATTGGCATTTGTGCAAAGTGAGACAAAAATAGTAGTTATGCTTAGAAAGAATGCAGGTGGTTACTCAATAAATCAAAATTATACAAAGTTAAAAGTGAGAATATTAAAACTTCTTAGTTAATGCAATTCAAATTGAAAATGTGGAAATGACTCTCACTTTCGAGTTCATATTGTGCACAATTGTATCAAACATGTGCACACAAACTGTCACGCCCCGATCCTCGGGCACGCACACATCCTTCTTAGTTGGTCGATTTTATAATGCGATATCCCAGGACAATGTATCGCCGACCCTTTCATTTTTTATTAGCACATGCGGAAGCAGTTAAAATCCCCAAACAATAAAACGATGGGATAGAAAAACAGGGCCATATTTTTCATATTGAAATTTATAACCAAACTTTTATACAAACCACAAATCACTTCATAACTATTCACATCAAAAAGGAGATCTCAAAAGAAGACAGAAACTTAGACGAACTGGGCCGTACTCAAGACCCCTCTCAGGATTGTCTTCTTCTTCCAAAATCCTTCTCTTCAGATCTCACCTCCGAGTTCTACTTCTCAGATTCCTCCTCCTTAGCTCTTCAGGCGGGGTCCCCGAAATGGTTTTCCCCAACCGGGATGAGACTACGTCTCGCGAGTTCTACCCCACTAAGCCCGATTAGTAAACTACTATACTAAAGGCTGCCTAAACACGCATAGGCGCAGGACTTACCTTGGCCTCGATCCCACCTGCAAGTTAGTACAGTTCACAATAAACATCCATTCACTTCAAACAAATCGAACCGGTCGATTACATGTCATACGAATCAATCCCCACTGTGGGATATTTAAAAGCTAGGCCACGTGCATTCTCCAGGATGACCTTCCAAGTCTCCGAGTTCACGTGCCTCGAACCTTGGGCCCACGTGCATTCTCTCGGCGACCTTTTCGCCAAAGTGATGCATCAAGTCACCGAGCCCACGTGCCCTTTTAGATGCCCGGCCCACGTGCATTCTCTCGATGCATTTCACCAAAGCGATGCATCAATCGCCAAGCCCACGTGCCCTTTTAGATGCCCGGCCCACGTGCATTCTCTCGGTGCATTTCACCAAAGCGATGCATCAATTCGCCGAGCCCACGTGCCCTTTTAGATGCCCGGACCCACGTGTATTCTCTTAGGTGCATTTCACCAAAGCGATGCATCAATTCGCCGAGCCCACATGCCCTTTTAGATGCCATTTCCTCACACGAGCCACGCGTGCATTCTCCAGGAGTACATACCGAGTCTCCGAGCCACGTGCATTCTCTCAGCGACCTTTTCGCCAAGGTGACATATTCAACCACCGAACTCACGTGCATTCTCAAGGTGACATTCCAATTCACCGAGCCCACGTGTCCTCTTTCAAGAGATTACCAATCTACTTTCAATACCGACAACCAATGCCCAACAATTTCTCAATCAAATAATTAAATTAACTCAACAAAGCATTAAAATGCTGAATAACATACTTGGCCATTTACCAATCAACAATTCAATCACAATCAATTCCAATCAATTTAGGGTAAATCCCTAAAATATCATAATTTATTCAATTCCATACAACATAGAGCTCAAATAAATAAACGGACTGTGCCACGACGATCAGCACGAGATTTTCGGTCGTCGGCCATCGAAATCTTAATTTCCGAAAAATAAATAAATAATTAATTAATTTCGAAAATTAAATAATTAATATTAAAAATTCAATTTAGCTCAAATTAAAGCCCGATTAAATAAACGGACTTCGCCATGGTCATCAGCATAATTTTCCGGTTCCAGGCCATCACAGTTGAATTTTCAGAAAATAAATAATTATTTAATTTAATTCCGAAAATTAATATTTAAATACTAAAAATTCCACTTAGGCTCGAAAAGCCTAATTGGAGCCCACTAAGGGTCGGGAAAAATCCCAAGGCACTTCCAATAATTAGTAGACCACGTCTACTTGCTAATTGCGCAATCAATTTATTTAAATCGCATCACAATTGACTAATAATTGCTAATTTATTCTAATCTAACAACCTAAACATAATTAATTAAATCTAAACCAACCTTAAGCATAATTAGCCAACTAATCCTGAATTAGTGAAATTACTCACCAAATCGCGCGCAAATCGGATCAATCCGACGGCAGCGACGCAAGGAACGAAACTTCCCAAAGCACGGCTCGGGTTCGGGGCCGGGAAATGGCCCAAAAGTGGGCCCGAAGTTGCTGAAACCCACTTCGTGGGCTTGCTGGTTGGGGCCGATCGGGGCTACTCCGGCGGCTAGGGCGGCGAGGGGAAGCCGGCGGAGGGCGAGGGGGTCGCGGGGGAGGTCCGGCGGGGCTAGGCGGTGGCCGGAAGTGGCCGGAGATGGGCTGGTCGGTGCGGAACAGGGGCGAACAGCAGCTGGATCGCGCGGCCTGGGCGTGCGCGGACGGCGGGACGGCGGCGGGCGCACGGGAGCGAGCGGCGGTGTGGCGGTGCGGCGGCAGGACGAGCGGCGAGCGGTTCTCGGCGAGCTGCGATCTCCGAGCTCCTGGTTCGCACGCGAAGAAAAGAAGGAGAAGAAAAGAGCTGGTTCGATCGAGCGTGCGGAGGAAGAAGAAGAAAAAGAAAGAGAGAGAGAGAAAGAGAGAGAGAGAAGGATATGCATTGACCGGTCAAAGAAAGAGAGAGAGAGAATGGGCGGTGGGGAATCGTATGAGGGGGAGGGGAGAGGAGAGAGGAGAGAGAAAGAAAAGAGAGAAAAAGAAAGAAAAGAAAGAAAAGAAAAGAGAGGGGGAGAGAGAGGAAAAAAAAAGGAAAAAGAGAAAAAGGAAACACCTAATTTTTTCTCTTTTCCTTTTCCTTTTAAATTTCTTTTCGGACTTCAAATTTTTCTTTCGATAATTTCTTTTTTGAAATTTGGACTTTCGTCAATAAATTGACGAGCGATGAGACAGGATCCTAAAAATAAGAATTATGACGTGCTTAAAATTCGATTCCCGAAATCGAGTTTAATTTCGTGGTTAAAAATCGATCAGACGTGATTTTAGCTCAATCCAACCAATTAGGTAGCTTTTAGGGATTTTACGGTCGATACATCCCTTAACGGCTTCACCCAATAGGTTAGTTAACTCATGAGTGATCAGCTCGGAGAAAAAAGGCCATAAAGACGCCGACGAAATGCCCATTTCACTTTATCGAAACCGAATTTTTCGGGATGTCACACAAACATATTGTGTGTGCACGTGTAGAGAGCTAGCATTTAACTTCAAAAATTATAGGTTAAGCACATATATACATAATAATATTGTCTTAATTCTCAATATGGTTGAGGATGTCGGGTACTATATCGGTACTTGTGCAAAGTGAGACAAATATAGTAGTTATGCTTAGAAAGAAATGATTACTTAATAAATTGACATTATCAAAAAATACTTCTTACTTAATAAGATTCAAATTGAAAATGTGGAAATAGTCTCACTTTCAATTTCGTATTGTGCATGATTGTATCTAACACGAGCACACAATCATATCGTGTTCACACGTGTAGAGAGCCAGTATATAACTACTAAAAATTGTAAGGCAAACATATATATAAAGTATTTTATTTGATTTCTCAATATAGTTGAGGATGCCCAGTACGATATCTGTGCTTGTGCTAAGTGAGACAAAAATGGTAGTTATGCTTTGCAAGAAAGTGGATGGTTACTCAATAAATTGACGCAAACTTAAAAGTGAGACAATTATGATTTCTTGTTTGATATGATTAATTTCTTTTTTTTTTTTGGGCAGTTGGTAATGTTTTAATTTGAAAAGTCATGGGTAGTTTTCTATTTATGAAGGTTTTAGAGGCTTAGCCTTTGAAAGGTTTTTGACAAGAAAAATAAATTAAAGTGAAGAACAAAACGGAGTCAATTTTCTTTTAATGATTAGTAATTTATGCAATGGTGATGTCAAAAAGCCATAAATGAGATGAACCTCCCATTGGGCTTGAACGTGTATATAGATATAAATAGATAAAGGTAAAAAGTGAGATAAAATGGTGGTTATGCATGGAAATAAAATGTGTGGTTACTCAATAAATGGGTATTACATATTTGAATGGTATTTGTGAAAAATAAAAAGCGAGAAATAACAATTAACCTTCGCTATTTTTTTTTTTCAATATAGAGGAGAAAAATCATATTCAAGTTTTAAAAGAGAATTCTATTTCTAATATAAACATACTGCTTGAATAAGACAATATTTTTGAAGAACTGGGTTTAATTAGCTCCCATTGAAGAATTGGGTAGTTAAGATAATTATCCTCGATTAATTTTTAAATTAAAATTTGTATCATTGAATTTCAAAACTCAATTTTGCGTCCCCTATTCTCGAAATCATACTATATATTTCAGAAGACAAACACTTTCATCCCATTACAAAATAATCTTAATGCTAACAAAATATGAAAAAATGTTCTCATTTCCATCCCCGTAAATCCTTAGATTCTCAAAAATCACGCACACAAACGATGTTACATTAGGCGCAACTAAGCCTCGTGTCTTAGGCCCAAACCTCATGCTTACAAAAATAAGTTTTTTAAAATCCTTTTACTTATTAAATTTCGTATTTCACAGTGTACTTTTATGTCTTAACCATATATTTATCACCTTGTAATTGAGATAATCTCTACCATATAGTAAAGATATTTGAGGCGATTCGATCCCACGGAAAATAGCGACAATTAGTAAAAATGGGTCATGATATTGTGTACAATGCGTCATCTTCCTCTTGTTTCCCCCTTTCCCCTCAAGCGAACACATGAATATGGGTTTTGCCCAGGAGAGCGAAAGGAAAGTGAGAGCGGGGTCGAGGATAGATGGGTGATGAGAAAGCGGATGAGCGATTCGGAACCGATCATGATAACGACTCGTTCAATCAATTGTTTTTGACAAGGAAAATTTCTTGCGTCAACGCGATCATGCAATTATCAATGTGCAATGTGCGATGAAAGACACGACCGTGTGTAGCCGACCAACTTCAAAAATGGATCGATTGACTCGATGCTTACAAAGGCCTAACTGAGGTGGGTTTGTGCCTGGCGTGTCCCTATCCGCAGCAAGGCAGAAAGAGGGACTTCGTCGAAGTCTCGTCTCGTCTGATTTCTTCTCCATTTAGTAAATTTTAGCCAAGTTGGAAAAGCCACTTCGCAAGACTGATGTGACAAATGATGAAAGGGATGCTCAAAAATAGGTTAAATTGTGATACCCAAAAATGATTCATTGCTATATTTTTAAGGAAAACAAAATTTGTGCGACTCTTTATGTGTATTGCTAGGTTCAACGTTAGTGTGAAAATAATCTTATACCTTTAAAGTCAAACGAGTAAAATTCGTGTTTAAAATTGATTTTTTAATTAATTTTTTTCTTCACATATTAATTATCCAACGATAATCGTTATTGATTTATTTTGTCGTCTACGGTGGTTCTCATGAAAATCTAGGAATAGTTACGCACGTCACTGTACTGATTCTTACCCCTGAAGTTGCTACTGTCCCTATTTCGGTTCCCCCCCCCCCCCCCAGGGGCCCTCCGAAAGAAAAGACACTGGTTTGTTGACTTAAAGCCTGGCCACATTACGAAGGGAAGGCCTATCTTAGGAGATTTTTCCAGCTTTTTATAATTTTCATTTTATGACTTTTTCTCTGAAAGTTGAAAGTAAAAAAAAAATAATAATAATACTTTGGAATTTTGAAAAGTTACGGTAAACTTTTACATGATTTTGCATATCAATTTATAAATTTTTATAAGATTACATTGGTTTTGTTCTATATAAAAATCAAAGCATAAAAAGCCCGTAAATCATTTCGAGTGCTTTTTAACTTTTTACTTTTGGCTTTTCTCATATTTTATGGTGAAAGCACTTTCAATTTTTTTTTAAAGCAAAATACTTGATTACTCAAAAATAGTCTTATATTTTCTTTTGGTCGAAAAAATAGTCTTATATTGACATGTGTATATTTACACGTCATGTTTTGAAATTTCGGATGGTATTTTAAATTTTAACGGGAATTAAAAGATTGTTTTTGACTTTACGAAGTCCCGATAAACAATTGGTGAAAATCGTTCTAAATAGGCTAACTTCTACTTCTACTTGAATTTTATCCAAAGTTTCGAAATAAAAAAAATATTATTAAAGTATCAAAAAGTTATGAAAAATCTTAAAGATTTTCAGTGCAGACATTTCATACTTTTGAAAGATTTTATGTATTTTGGATGAAATTCAAATTGTCAGTCCATATAAATTTAACTCCGTGTTTAGGTGCGAAAAGTATGATGATAAATAAGCCAAGCAAGATGCGTGGAGAATTGATTACTTGATTTTATGCTAAGGGCATGCAACAATAGAGGTCAACACACCTAGGTCAACTAAATCTTTACTCAAAATATAATCCATGCATTCAATTATAATTCAACCCAATATTTTAGTTGCTTCATTTCTAGCAATTATATAATACGGAATTACAATTCATGATCACTTTCGCTCATTTTCGAATTTGAAAATCACATGACAAGTACATCATCATGAAAGTCTAGCAGTAGTGTGAACCGATCACAAATCCAACCAAATCCGTTCTCATATCGAGTCAAATTTTTAGAAATGAAAAAAAGAAAAAAAAATGCATAGATTTTCTCAAGAAAAACTTGACCCACCAAATAATTTCAGGCATATTTCTAGGGAAAGAGTTGGTATTTCGGTCTTTAAATTAAGTGCATTTTTCGACCCAACTTATGTGTGAATTCCAAAAGATAAATTCGCGTATGATATGATGGTCATGCTCAGTATATTGTCCACAATATTGCAAATATATCTCGAGTTTGGGCTTGTGAAGGAAACTAAATCCAAGAATATTTTCTCGTTTGCCCGTTTGGTTCGGCTTTCAGGAAATGCTTTTGGCTAAATTCAAATATCTTTGGGGTAAAGGGTTTTTGGGAATGCTTGAATGTTTGGCATATTATAATTTAAAGGATATTGAAAAGTGACTTCAATGTAGATACCGTTTAATAAACCCAACATTTGTAAATGGCTTTTATTATATTTTAAAAATATAAAAATAGAATTTGATGAAACTCCGTCGCCGATCAATGGTGAGCCAACCACCGGCGACCAGATTTGGCCGCCGCGAGGTCGGCCAAGGTTGCATGAACCAAGATCTCGCCATCGGCGAGGTTGCTTGAGGTCCCGTGACCTTAGGCGGCGCCACCTAAGCCTCGCTAACGGCTAGATCTGGGTCTGCGTGACCCAAGCGAGGCTGCTTGGGTCGCGTGACCTAGGTGCCGCCGCTTGAGGTCGCGCGACCAGGCTGGCATTGCTTGGGTTCCCTCGACCTCAAGCAACGTTGCTTGGGTTCCCTCAACCTCAAGCGGCGTCGCCTGGGTCATGCAAGCCTAGATCTGGTCATCGACAAGGCCCAAGTGGCAGTGCTTGAGGTCGCGCGACCACAGGCAGCCTGGCCAATGGCTAGATCTGGGTTCCCTAGACCTTGGGTAGCCTCGCCTGTGGTTAGATCTGGCCGTCGGTGGTTGGGGTATGGGGAAGATGAATGCTCGGTAAAAAAAGAAGAAGAAGAAGTCAACGAATGAACAATAGAAGTTGACTCGCATTTCCAAAATACTGACATTTGGCCAATGGACTTCCAAAAATGCTTGCCAAATGATTAATATTTTCCCCAAGGGGCTTTAGGGGCTCAAAGCCCCTTGGGAAAGCTGAACCAAACATGGCCTAAGTAGGTTTCCTAATTTGGTTAGTTGTCCTATTGTAATGACCAGTGTTATGTATATATGAGGGATGGAATTTTACGCGGTGGACACGTTGGAGCAAACAAGATAGTGTTGGGATTGTTTCTCTGGTGGTCAGATGTGTTGGGATTTTTTCTCTTGTGGTCAGATGCAATAATGGTATATATCTAAAGTTTGAGCTTGTGAAGGAAACTAAACCAAGCATATTTTCTTGTTTGAGTAGGTTTTTAAATGATTAGCTTTCCTAAGTGGATATATATAAGATGGTATTTTACGCGGTGGACACATTTGAGCGAACAAGAGAATGTTGGGATTTTTTCTTTGTGATCATACACAATAGTGGGAATATATCTCGAGTTTGAGTGCATGAAGGAAACTAAATCCAAGTATATTTCTTTATTTAAGTTGGTTTTCTAAGTTGACTAGCTTTCCTATGTATAAATATGAGATGGAACTCTACCCGGTGGACACATAGAGCAAACAAGAGATATATCTATGAAGTGGAATTTTACGCGGTGGACATTTAAGCAAACAGGAGAGTGCTGGAATTTTTCTCTGTGATCATCCCCAATAGTGCAAATATATTTCGAGTTTAGGAAACTAAATCCAGGTATATTTGCTTGTTTGGGTAGGTTATTAAAGTTGACTAGCTTTCCTATGTATATATACGGGATGGAATTATACTTGGTGGACGCATAGAACACAAAAGAGATTGTTAGGATTTTTCTTTCCATGATTTTCTGAATGAGTCCACAGTAAAAAGTTGTGTGATAACAACATTTGTGGGTTTTTTTTTTTGGGAGGTAGCTAGGGATGAGAAACACTTGTGTGATCGATCGATTGTGGACTCCATACTCTCCAGATTCATAGCGAGGACTCCATAGTCTCCAGATTCATAGCGAATTCTTTGGCGACTGGCAATCCCTGCGTAGTACCGACCTTCAGATTGAACCCCACTCCTGTCTTGATAGTTCCTCATTCATTTCTTCGGTAATTTCTTCTTCTTCCGTTAGACTTGAATTGTATTGAATTGTAGTCTCGCATGAAATGTCATTAGAAAGATGATAGAATCGTGCAAGATTAGGTCTAAAACACATAGGAACTTCCAAACTGGAGAAATCTTAAGAGGTCAAGCACCGACTGCAATCTTGTTAGACCAAGTCAATCACATGTTCCGATCCGAACTTGTCCGAGTACCAAGATTGATTTTGTCTTGTCAAACCAGACGAGAATATGTAGTTTCTACATGGTATTCTTTAAAGGGGTCTACGTCCTAACAAAACATTCAGAGGCATTTACCATTTCAATGATGCAATCCTACCTTCACCACTCGTGACCGTAGTCAAACGCTAGTTTATTGATCAATCTGAGAGCAACCATCCCGTTTTCTTAGTCCAGCGTATACTCTTTCAGCCTCCCATGCCACATCGTGTTTAGTCACATACATATACATATAGACACGCACATATCACATTCATATCAAATTTCTCAACAGAGAGAGAGAGAGGATGGCAGGAGGAGCGGAGGGACCGACGTTGGAGTTCACGCCGACGTGGGTGCTTGCCATTGTTTGCACCGTGATAGTCGTCATTTCTCTGGCTGTCGAGCGGTTTCTTCATTATGCCGGCAAGGTGCCTTTTCTTCTGGTTCTTTACCGCCGAATTGATATATTTGTGCATCGACTATGGCATGTCTGATAACTCCGCATGTCTCTACTGATGAGAATGTGTGACCTTCCTCTCTCTGATTTGGCAAATGCAGTATCTCAAGAAGAGGAACCAGAAACCGCTCTTTGACGCCTTACAGAAAATCAAAGAAGGTTGTCCTTAACCACACAGCAGATTTTGTTTCATTTACCATATGTTATGGTTCATTTTACGTGTCCTTATAAACGGAGAAATCATAATTATGTTTCTAAAGCTGTTGAATTTTATTTGCGGATGATCATTCACGGCAGAGCTAATGCTGTTGGGTTTCATATCGCTCCTGCTCACTGTGTTCCAAGAAAGAATAGGCAAGATTTGCATTTCGGAAGAGCTCGCGGATAAGTGGCTACCTTGCAAGAAGGAAGCTGCTGACAAGCACAGCGACACCACTGCTCATTTCCTGACTAATTTCTTCCCTCCTGGAGGACGCCGCCTTCTCGCCGAAGATTCAGCAGCTTCCTCTGACTACTGCATTGGCAAGGTAACTAAGCTTTCAATATCCCATATATTCATCTCTCTCTCCCTCTCTCTCCTTGTTGATATATCCCCAATTTAAACTTTTGGGTTGTACTTATAACAAGGTATCAAAGCCAGATTCTATCCCTTTCGCATGTGTTCGTTTGTTGCGTGCATTTTCCTTTGTCCTTTCATCATTGTGTTCTCTTTTATTTGGTTTTTCTTTGAGTTGAGAGAGAGAGAAGTTCTTTAATATAGGTTGATGGTATATGTACGCACCCCCTGCCTTGATTGGGCACGAAAAAGAGAGATTGCGGGCTTCATCATGAGCAAAGTGAGCTCCCACTTTTTGCAGATTTTCAACAGTTGTGGCGATTACTAGCTTTCAGAAGCTTACTAATCAAACCTTACTCATAAACTCTGTAAAAATTGGGGTTTTTAGAAACTTGCTAATCACTATTTTAAATGATAAGGTTGTGTTGTCTTTTGGGGTTTGTGTGGTTTTTCGGCTCCTTGGCCAAAATAAGCAGAGGAGAGGAGAATGAGCAGGAGAGAGGAGAATGAGCGGAGGAGAGACTGATAAACCCATTCCTAGCCTGAGATCATGAGAGAAAATGAGAGGGAGAGGGAGGGAGGTGGATTTATGGCCGCCTGAAATGCCATCGTGGCCAACAAAACGACCCTGCAGTATAAGCTGTATCATGTTTTCCAGGGGGCTTCCGCTCATTCTCCTCTCCCGCTCATTCTCCTCTGCTTATTTTGGCCGAGGAGTAGAAAAACCACACAAACCTCAAAAGACAACACAACCTCATCGTTTAAAACAGTGATCAGCAAGCTTCTAGAAACCCCCAATTTTTGCAGAGTTCATGAGTAAGGTTTGATTAGGAAGCTTTTAGAAACTAGTAAGGTTTGGACATCCTATCTACAATGGTTGTGTTTTCCTTTAAAAGTTCATAGACATGGTTTATACAGTGAACCATGACTTTGGCTTTTCAAGTATTCTCAGTTACTGTTTTCGTTTCATTTTAAGGCGAGGTTCATTTTTCTAGATTGCTTGGGTGTCTTTTTATTCCCCTTTCATATTGGCATTTTTTATAATGACCATTTCCGTTTATATATCCCTTTTCATTATTTTTGTCCAAGTCAAAGAGCTCATTCGACGTGAAAATTAGCTTGTGCCACTAAAAATTATACAGAAACAGCTGTTAGATGTTTTCTCGGTTCTGATGCTGTGACTCCATTCGAGTGAGATTTACATCTGTTTGGAAGGAGATAACAAAATGTACCTTGAGGCTTAAGCCATGGAGCAAAGTCAGAGATTGAGTGACGGAATAACGCAATAATTATTGTTTCAGGGGAAGGTGCCATTGTTGTCTCTCACAGCGCTTCATCATCTGCACATTTTCATCTTTGTGCTGGCCGTTGTGCATGTGGTTTTCTGCGCGTTAACGATCCTATGTGGAGGAGTACAGGTAACTTAAAGTCATGCCAGGAGACTTTCTGTGATCTGTCATTGTTGGTCTCTTATCTCTCAAATGTGTCTTCAATCATTTGTCTAAGTGCTTGATCTTATCTCCTGCGCTTTTAGTTACGCCTATGGAAGCGATGGGAGGATGCCATTCAGAAGGAGTTCGACCCCAAAGAGGGTAATGTCATTCAATTCAAAAGTGGAAAGTTTTGCTGTGGTATATTCTTCTGCACTATATTCCGAGTTTCTAGTCTCAAACACTTCAAAATTGATGCACAGCTTTGGGAACAAAGTTCACAAATGTTCAGAATCACACCTTCATCAGAGGACGTTTTCTTGGCATTGGCAAGAACTTATCTGTACTCAGCTGGGTGGTAAGTCTTGAAGGGCTCCTCTTCATCTGCCTTGTTCATGTAACTTACTTTTCACTAGAACTCTTGGCTAACAACTGGAGACATCCAGCATTGTGCATTGATATTTCGATGTGGCATTTGGCTGTCTTCTATTATGTCCAAGTTCATATTCAGGCAATTTTCATAGGCCTCGGCTCATTCTTGACCCATTTTCCTGTTCGTGCAGCATTCCTTTATGAAGCAGTTTTATGGTTCTGTGACCAGGTCAGATTATACCACGCTTCGTTTGGGTTTTATCATGGTATGATATTCCTCTAAACATAAATTTTTAGTCCATAAGCTCCTGTGATGACTATATATGATGAGGTGATCCTAGTAGAATTCAATACTGGCATTTATTATATTCATTTATATAGGCTCACTGTAGAGGCAATCCGAAATTCAATTTCCACAAGTACATGATACGCGCTCTGGAGGCTGATTTCAAGAAAGTTGTCGGAATAAGGTGAAAGGAAATTGCCTTTTGCTATTTACCTTTTACTTCAAGAAAGAATTTGGGCGTGCATTTTCGCCAAAAGAAAACTTTGTAAACGCTTTGGCTAGAAAATAAAAACAGGAGAATATTTTAGCTCGTTCTTCCTCAGGCTATTTACTAAATGATCGTCTCGTCACAGTTGGTATCTTTGGCTATTCGTTGTGGTCTTCTTGCTGCTCAATGTTGCCGGTAAGTTGTCTAAGCACTCTTAGTTAGAGCATATAGTTGAGCAGAAGCTGTACTAGTGACATTATTTCCAATTAATAAACTGTCTCGGAATAATTTGTGCAGGTTGGCACGCGTACTTCTGGATATCTTTCATCCCATTGACTGTAAGGAAACGGAAATCCCTAACTCATGCGCAGAAGGTTCTCTTATCTAAATGGCTTATTGCTTCTGTGCAGCTTTTGCTGGCGGTTGGAACCAAACTGGAGCATGTGATTACTCAGTTGGCCCAGGACGTTGCCCAGAGGCATATAGCGATTGCAGGGGACTTGGTCGTTCAGCCTTCCGATGACCATTTTTGGTTCCACCAGCCTCGGCTCGTCCTCGTCCTGATTCACATCATTCTGTTCCAAAACTCCTTTGAATTGGCTTTCTTGTTCTTCACATGGGTAAGGATAAGTGGGGCTAATTGTCAGTTAAAATTGGAAATTCCCAACGCACAAACAGGACTTCGACTGATGCTCTGCCGTTCTGCAGAGACAATATAATTTCAAGTCCTGCATAATGGGCGAGGTCCGTTTTATCATCCCGAGACTTGTCATTGGGTAAGGCTGAAACTAATCTCTTCGATCCATGCATCTTACAACGACTAGTCTTTGACTCCTGACAGCAAAAATTTGCTCATGTTCTGCAGAGTGTTTGTCCAGCTCCTTTGTAGTTACAGCACACTACCTCTATACGCAATTGTAACACAGGTTAGAGTTCCATCGAACGATTGTTATATCATTATACATGTGATTTTGGTAAACAATGAGAATGATGTGCTTTTCATCTGTTTGTGTTGCTGTAATTAAGATGGGGACTTCGTTCAAGAAGGCGATATTTGATGAACACATACAACAGGGGCTCGTTGGCTGGGCCCAGCAGGCGAAAAAGATCAATAATTTAAGAAAAACAGCCACTGATGGGTCTAGTGTTCGAACGGGTTCAAAACAGGGATCGGTTGGAGTTGAGCTGACCAAAAATGGCAGAGATCGTACTGCAATGGGAGATGTAGAAGCGCAGGAAATCGAGCAATCTCCATCTCCAACCTCCACAACCTCCTCTGAGACGCGGACACTGACGAGGACATAAATTAGTTCTTAATTAACATACCGTTCACAAATAATCGATTAAGAAGAGCAAGACTGTTCTGTACAGTACATTATCATCTGTATGAGTACAGTTATTCTTTTCCTGTGTCAATTCACCATCAGTCAACATAGTGAGATTCTATTGCCGGTCAACCACAAAACCTGAAACTTAAAAAATAACTGGATAAGAGACATCCGGCGGATGGGGTGATGAATAGGACGATCATCAGATTTCAATGACCCAAAAGCGAACCATAATGAAACCATCAGTTGCTGCACATTGGGAAAACAACCTGCCCATTACAAATTTGCAGTGTGAATATCTTACTAACTCATTATTTCAAGTAGAACACAACTGATATCATCCCCGAATGTCATCAGCAACTCCAGCGTGCTGTGGTAATCTGGATTTGAGAAGCACACCAGAATGACATTTGGAGGAATGTGCCAAAAAGATGCTCCCAGCATTGAAGATAAGTACTGCACACCGAATACGATCATGACTAACTTTCAAGGGATTGAACGATGAAATTCATTAGTAAACAGGAGTGTCACGCACCGGAACATTCCAAGGTGAAAAGAAACTTGGAAAAAGCTGAAGCCCTGGTCTGGTATTGCTAGCGGACACAGCATACAAGCGGAGTCATATCTTGTCGCAGAGAGATGTGCTAAGTGTTATGACAAAACTATCACCTCCCGGGGGGGGGTGTTGAATAGGTGATTGTGCGAAAATGAAGTAAGTTAACCCAAAATTTTAAAGAGACAACTTCTGATGAAGTGGTTAGATCTTACCGGTGTATAATTCTATTATAGAAAATTAAAAGTGTAAGGGATAAAGAATTGCACACTCAAGTTTATAGTGGTTTGGCTTTTGCAAGCCTACGTCCTATCTCCCGCGTTAGAGCCAATTGGTTGGAATCCACAACCGATCAGAGGTTACAAGATCCGAGTTCCGATACTCAAGCTCGTGTGTATAGCTTTCTCACACACTCTCAACCTCTAAAAGGTTATAAAATTTTGCTCACCTAATCAAATACAAAATGATCACAAACACCCTTTAGACTTTTAGAATTAAGAGCTCCAATACTCATAAAGAGAATTAATATCCTTCTGCTACGAGATCTTCTTTTATACCCCTCCTAATCCAAGTCGACCGTTGAACATGTCTTCAAGAGGATCATCCATCCAATCCACTCATCGGTCCTAGATTTGGTTGAGAAGAACTGGTGGCGTAAGGATCGAGGTTGAAGCATTTGCTACCCATACAGCAAGTTGGGTTTCCAAAAGTCAAGTGTCTATGTTTATAAAGAGTAGCTCGTCGTTGAAGATTGAGAAAATATTGGAATCGTGAGGATTTTTATGAAACCTTCCTTTTCAAGTTCTTCCAAACAAATGACAAGTTTTCCAATCAATTTAGCCATTGCATGAGAAATATATTCTTTCCTAGCCAGTTGATTGATTGTCCGAATAGGAAAGTATTATCATCGATTTTGATTATGATCATAATTATCAGAGTTTCTTTCCTGAAAAATACTTTATAATCAAATTTCAAAGTCGGTAAGTTTTGTCAATTATCAAAATCAATAAGGGAATGTTTTCACAACACTAAGTTACTTGGTATCAAGTAATATGTTCGGGACTGCTTGCTAGATCTTCAAATCCTGAAATTCACATTGACAACATCTAAATTTGTCTATGCAATATCCTGCCTCTCCTTTTGGAGCTCTCTATAGGTAATAAGTCATTTTCAATTGACTAATTATTTCTGGCGATATAAACAGTGATTTTAATGTTTTTCAAATTGTTCATTTTTCGTGAAACAAATAGAGCTTAAATTTTCTCCAATCTAGCAATACATGTTTTCGCCAAAGCCATTTCTTTCAATTGTTAGAGAGAGAAAAAGAAACAAAACACCCACTCGCGCTTCGAAACAATGAATTAATGCAAAAGGGAGTAGGGATGCCCCTGGACCACCCTAGGCCTCTAAATGAACCAAATTAAGAATCCGAAACCTACTGTTCAGCACATAAACATATCCGAATGAGCATATGAACATCGGATCCTCGGGACCACCTGCTTCAGGATGCCCTGAGAAAGCATCAGCTACTCCTCGATACACTGAACCAACCACGGTTTCGTCATCGATGGAGGTGAGTTGAGGAGTCCTTGGAGGTGAGCCAAGGAGTCCTCCAAGGAACTAAGGCCGTCGAAATTATTTTGAATGCTTCTGCTACGCAGATGCGATGTAGTATTGCCATTGTTGACACCTAAATTTTGGTGACCCGATGAAAATTAGGAATTAATTTTCAACCTCTAATAAAAAGAAAGGAATTAAATTGCGTAGCATATAGCTTTAGAAGCATTTTTTATTATTGAATTTGCATTGGACCGGTGACAGATGAGTTTGAATTGATGGTTCTAAGCTTTAATTTGATAAATTTGACTAAGTCCACAAAGAAAGCAAATTGACCCAAGCCCGTTATTCTCTGAAGATTGAAAATTAACTTAGGAGGAATGGAGATTTGATATTTTTGGAAAGGATTCGTAAAATTCTATATATATATATAAGCGATATATTTCAGAGTAGATTGGAAGGTTTCGGATGAAATATTGAAAAAATGAAAGAGAATATAGCACGTAGAGGCATATGTTTGGGGCAATATATCATCAATGTATGTCACGTCCCGAACCCTGAGCGCGTGTCCATCCCTATTTGGTCGATAATAATTTGCGACTTCTTAGGACGAGTCGCCAACCCTTTCCATTTTATTGCACATGTGGAAGAAAAAGAAATCCCCGACGTAATCATCTCGGGATAGAAAAGCAGGATACGAATTCACAAACAAACATGCTTTTATATTCACACTGAGTCATGTACAAAAGTTTATGGACAAAAGACTACAAAAGACTAGTCTTCCAAAAAGAAGTGGTCCTAACTGACCTACATTTCCAATCACCTCCTCTTAGCTCTAGGTCCTCCACTCGACGACCTTCAAAATGTTGTCCCACAACGGGGTGAGATATAATCTCAGCGAGTCTAAGCTCTAAACCCCAATTAGGAGGGAATATGCCCAGAAGTGTCCTAATCATGCAATCATACAATCACAGAGCCTTACCTTGGCCTCAAATCCATCCTGCAAATCAGTACAGTTTATAACTTAGACAATATGAAAGCATGAGCAACAACTAAGCTCAATCAACTGGAACGCTATATTGAAATTCTCAATAAGCACAGGAGTCCTGATTATAGGGCCAAATCGTTATGACACATCCCATACCGTGCTACACAATTTTGTCCCATAATCTAGCGCATTCAACTCAATTAAACATGCGTTCCTAGTTTTGATCTTGACATATAGTACGGCCTACTCTTTGTTCGGCGGTCTTCTGGCATTACTAGGCTTCGTCTCACCCCATTGAGCATGGCACGTCTCTTTCAGACGGCTTTATTGAAGGAGCATAGGGTCCAGAATCTATTGCGACCGGCTTCCCGTTGTCGAGGGAGTATCCCAAATAGGGATAACGTTCAGCTTAATAGCTCGGAACGATTTCTCTTAACCATCACACGATCATTCAAATATGGCCCAAGGCATCGTGCATTATGCTTAAATGCTTCAATTAAAATGGTAAGCCTGGCCTTTTTATTTGTATTAGAAATTCACATGAAATTACTTGTGTGTGGGTACACGGTCAACTTGACCCAAAAAAATTGATATTCTTCTTTTTTGAAATTCCACTATTTTTTTGACCAAAAAAAAAATCCCATAGTACTAAAAACTATTTTTTGGTGTTAAAACCCGACACCCGGGATTTTCTGAATAAATAACGGAAATTCACAATTTTTGGAATTAAATACAAAAAATCCAATCGGCACTCAATTTAAACCTAAACACCCCTTAAACACCCCTTGCAATCGCACGAAATTCCGGCCTAATTTTCGAAAAAAATAATTAATAATTAATTAATTCAAAAATTAATTAACTAATTCAATTTAATTTCTAAAAATACTAACCTAGGCCAAAATTATTAAATTAAATACCAATACGAACTCGGAAAATTCTCGAACCCTTCTAGATAAATAGTATAATTTATTTAGGCATTAGCTAAATCATGCTAACCACCTAACAAGCTCAATTAAATAATTACATTTCTAATTTAATCTAACTAACCATCTAATTCCTAATAAAATAAACCTAAACACCCCTTAAACGTCATTAGCCTACTAAACAGAGTTTAGAATATAAATTCACTGGTGTATCGCGAAAACCGGTTCACCGCGACAATGGCGCGATGGTGGCCGAAATCCAAATTTTCGGCGGCATCGGCAGATACTCAGATTGGGCCTAAAACGGGCACAACAAATCTCAGCCCAAATTAAGATTTGTTATTGAAACGGGCTGGGCTTGAAGCGGGCTGACCTCGCGGGCTTGGACTGCTGAAAGAGACAACTTGTTGGGCTTCAAAGTTGGACTGGACTGCTGATGGGCTGAACAAAATGGGCTTAAAGGAGCTGCTTCTTGGGCTGCAGCGTGGGCTCGAAATTGGACAAAGGTGGAGATGGGCTTCGGCTTCAAATGGCGTGGGTTTCTATTGCTCGCGTGGGCTGCTTGTTTCGGTGATGCTGGGCCCATGAGATGGGCTGCCGAATTGAGCTGAGGGAGAGAAGCAGCTTCGGGGATGTTTGCTGGCGTTGGATCGAATGGCAGCTTGCAGATGTCGAAGAAGCTGGCGTCAACGCGTGGCTTCGGTTCATGGGAAGCTACTCGCTCGTCGATGCTGGGCGAGAGAACTTCACGGTCAACCAAGAGGGGCTTCGGTGGGGGAGAGTTGACCAGCGTGGGGACGTGGACTGGCGATGCAGGCGTGAGGCTTCGGTGGATGATGGTAGCTGGGAGAAATGAAGATGGCAGGCGCGTGGACGTGTAGGCAAGAGGCAGCAGGTTCAGTCGCGAAATAGCAGCTAGATGAAGAAATAGTGGCTTTGGTGGACTTGGTTCGTGGATGAAAATACAGAGGAAGATGGGAATAGAAGCAAGTGACAGAGGCTGCTTCGGTCTTCGCTTGGGACGCCGCGGATGGAGGAAAAATAAAGAGCAGGCAGGATCGAATGAAGATGGCTGAAGAAATGAAGAGATAAGGCCAATTGGTCAAATGAATGATTAAAATGCCCCAATAGTCCAAGCTTCATCATCTCAATTAAATGTATGGTCCCCCTAATTCTTTCCACAATTTAAATCTCACAATAATATCCAAATTGAAGTCCAAAATTTCCACCCCATTCTTAAATTCGAATTTCACCAATTTAATTTCAATTTCTTTACTCAATTTCCCAAATTGAGGTCCGATTTCGATGTAGAAAAATCCTGAACAATTTTCTATGATTCCCCGACACTCAAAGGCTCGGCTTGGAAGTCCAAATTTCCATCGACTTAGCCCATCTGAATTTTCGCTAATTTTCTGCGACGTCCGAATCAATTTTCCGTAAAAATCCTGGAATCTCTGAAAAATCTTTGGAGGATGAGTTGACGTTTCTAAAATAGCTTGTGACACCGCAGAATTTTTAATTTCTGAAATCGGATTCAAATTCACGGTTAAATTCAATCCGGCGCACTTTTAGCGTGACCTAGTCTATTAGGTCACTTTTATGAATTTTTTTGTGTAATTGACCGTGATCGATTTATCTCTAGTCACATTGTACATCTCTAACACATTGACGACCCTCGATTGTCGTGAAAATCTCGAGATTTCAATTACAGGCACTGGGTACCAAAACGACAGAAATTCAATTTAGTGTCGATCGATGAGAATTTTGCAATCAGGTAGAATCACCAACATTTTAATCACATATCTCGGTTGAATCGGCTTATCTTTGATCTCTGATCGATCTCTGACGGTGCCGTAATGACTCTTGCATATCAACACGCTCGAGCAGTCGATTCCTAGTCGAATTCTCAAGTACAATTACATTTAGATTCATTAATTGCTTCCCCTGATAGTCCAGTTATCTCATGAGTGATCAGCTTAGAGAATAACACTATTGACGCGTCGACGAAATGCCCGATTTATTTAATTGAAAACGAATTCTGAAAATTCAGGATGTTACAATGTATGTGAGCATGAAAGAGTTGAAATATGCAATATGCGAATTTATTCTCTTTCCTTAAAGTGCCTAGCCCCTGCCTCGGCTATCCACATGATTTAATACATGGACACAAAAAGAGTGAGAAAAATTTTCTATTCTTCCTGCTGGTTCTGAGGACCGCCAAAAGGCATTTGAGCAGGAAACAAATATTTGCTGTGCTGGTCCTAGCTCAAAAGGGGCCTCAAGCTCTAAGCGTAAGTGCATTGATTCGTTCAAAAGGTGGAAATGCAAGGCATCAAGTCCTACTAGCAAGAAACTAAGAGTTAACCAACATAAGATAGAAAAACGTCATCGAGTGAAGAGAATTTCAAGGATGAAATGTTATAATTGTGATTATAAGGGTCACTATGCTCGTGACTGTCGTGAGTCAAAGAAGGTATACACCCCTTGTACTCTTAAGAACTTTGTTTATGTGTTAAGTTTTGTATTCTTAACTGAATCTAATCCTTTGTGGACTATAGATTCGGGAGCAACATATCATATAGCGAAGGATAGAAAATCCTTCGTGGAATTTCGACGAGTACCGATTGGAACCAAGTAGATCTATGTAGGAAATAACTTTAGAGTCGAAGTAAAAGGGATTGACACCTACCAATTGAACATGCGTGGTGTATTATATGCTCTAGAGATTCATCGAAATTTAGTATCTGTTTTAGTGTTGGTAAAGTTTGGTTTTAGTTTTAACTTCCATAATAATGGTGTAGATTTGTATTTGAATATAAACTATTATGGTTGTGGTTATTTTCTAGATGGTTTTGTTGTATTGAATGTTGACTGTGGTGATGTCAATATTTATTATTCCCCTTTAACATCTTTTAATTCATATGATAATGATGTGAATATGTGGCATGTTAGACTTGGTCATATTGACCAACAACATATGAATAGGCTAGCTAAAGAGGGCTTGTTGGGCAACATTGAAAAAGTCGATTTGCCCATATGTGAGCATTGCCTATAGGGAAAACAACAAGAAAACTATTTGGAAAATCTAAAAAAGTTGAATTTCTTTTGCATTTAATATATTCTGATATCTATGGTTCAATGAATGTGAAAGGAAGGCATGTGGCTATTTATTTTATCACATTTATAGATGATTATACTTGATTCAAACATGTCTATTTGATTTATCATAAATCTGAAGCATTAAGTTGTTTCAAAATGTTACGCCCCAACTCTTGAGCACGCACACATCCCTCTGTGGTCGATACAAATGCAACGTTCCTAGAACGCGTCGCCTATCCATTTCATTTTTAATGCACATATAGAAGCGAAACAATAACCCTCGACAACAAACATCATGGGTAGGAAAGCAAGGTAACATTTCTCAAAAGCACATTTTTATAAATAATTGGATTTAGGTACAAAAAGAGTCTAGGTAAAAGCTTACAAAAAGGTCAACTCTCAAAGAAGCTGTCCTACAACATGCTAGTAGGACACATACGCTGATCCTTCAGACTTCACCTCCACAGACTTTGGGCTTCGATCTTCCACGATCACCAATTAAGGACTTGAAAATGGTTATACAATAACCAGTGAGACAATGTTTTAACAAATCCACCCTTTAAACCCTTATTAGGAAGGAAATATGCCTCGCGGTGCTCTAGCCACACAACCACACAATGAAAATGGGGGACTTACCCCACCTCAGTTCTTTCCTGTATGTCAGCATAGTTCATATCCCAAATGCATATAATTAATTCACATAACAATTGAAACGTGTCATCAACTCAATCAATCGCAAGGGTCTTAATTATAAGACCAAACCGTTATGACACGTCCCACACCATGTCGCATAGTTTTGTCTCATAATCAGGCACATCAGCTTAATCAATCATGCGTTCTAATTGTTAAATTTGCCCTTTAAGAGTACCACCTACTCATAAGTTCGGTGTCTATTGGCATAGCCAAGCACCGTCTTGCTGTCATTGAGCACTTAATTTGCACAAATTAACAGCAAATTGCATTAACTGAACAAGCCATTGTAATTGGCACAAAATTTTGGTCACTGGCTATCCCGATATAATTTTCGAAAAATATTTAATAATTAAATAATTATCAATATTAATTAAATAATTCAATTTAAATGCCAAAATTGCTAACCTAGGTCGGAATTGCCTAATTAAATATCGAGATGGGCTCAAAAAATTCCAGAACCAATCTAGATTATTGATACAACTTATCTAGTCCCTAATTAATCTAATCTAATAACCTAACATGCAAAATTGGATAATTAAATCACTAATCTAATCTAACTAACCACATAAACCTTAATTAACTTAAACTAATTATCCCATAAACATAATTAACCTACTAAGTAAGATTTAGTGAGTTAACTCACTAAATTTGCGAGCTGGTGAGTTCACGGTGACAGTGGCGTGATGGTGAGCGATAAATTTCAAAACGACGACGCCAATGGGGCACAAATCGGGCCCAAAAGATGGCTCACAAGGCTCACGGTTGAGCTGAAATCGATCGAGCTTCGTGCAGGGATGGGATGATGGTGGCGCTTCTCGTGAACGGGGCACGGTCAACAAATGGAATCGGTTGAGAAATTTGACTCGTGGGGACGCGTGGGCATGGATGGTAGCTGCAGCAAAGAGAGAAATGGAGGGATGCTTCGGTGGGGGACGCTCGGCAGGCTTTGGCTTCACTGCTGGGGTCAACGAGGAGGCTTCTACTAGGGAGAAGTTGACCCGGTTTGTTGCAAGAGGGACATGAAGGAGGGGACAACGACTAGTGGAGGTTGCCTTGATGGAGGGAGCACGCGGTAGTGGAGGGGCAAACGACAGAGAGAGGGCGTGGGGGTTGAGTTTTGAAGAACAACAATGAAAGAAAAAAAAGACGGAAAGGAAATCGGGGCTTGGCGTGCGAAGGACAGAGAAAATGGTGGAGGTGTGCTTGAGAATCCAAGGGAGGAGAGAGAGACCGAGGGAGAAAGGGAAAAGGATAAGGGAGCAAGGGGGATGTCGGCTGAGAGGGGGAGGGAAAGAAAGTGACATGCGTGAGTGAGAGACATGAGAAAGAGAGAGACGAGCGAGTCGGTGTGGGGGGGAGGAAGAGAGAGAAGATGGTCAAACAATCTTTGACCATAAGAGAGTTTAATCATCCCTATCTTTAATTAACAATCTCAATTGGTCATCCAAGGCCAATTTCAACACCCACTTGCCCCAATTGAAGTCCAAGTGAAGACCAAAATATGATGGCCCCTCTAACATACGAATTTCATCCAATTTAACTTTCGTTTCTTCGTCAATTTCTCCGATTTGATGTCTAATTTTGCCGAGGAAGAAGCCCACACGATTTCTACAATTTTCTGTCACCAAATAGCTTAGCAAGGAGACCAAAAATCCTTTCAATTTGGCCCATCCAAATTTTCCATTTTTTTTCGAAACGTCCGAATTGATTTTCTGTAAAAATCTTGTAATCGTCGAAAATTCTTCGAAGGATGAGTAGATGTTTCTAAAATAAATCGTGACATGATAGAACTTTCAATTTTTGAAATTAGGTTCAAATTCACGGTTAATTTCGATTTGACGTGATTTTAGCATGACCTAACCTACCGGATGGCTTTCAGGAATTTTTAGTGTAATTAACTTGTGGTTGATTATTTTCGAACCACAATGTACATTTTTGATACATGAGCAACTCTCGGTTGTTGTGAAAATCTCAAGGTCTCAAATATAGACACAGGGCGCCAAAACAACAAAAAAATCTATGACATCCTGATTTTCGAGTATGATTTCGTTGAGATGATATGAGCTTTTCATCGACGTGCCTATAGCTTTTTTCTCTGAGTTGGCCACTCACGTGTTAACTAGTTTATTAGGTGAAGTTGTTAATAAATCTTAAAGCAACAAACTTGATAATTCGACCAAGAATCGATTGCTCGACTGTGTTAATCTGCAAGGGTTATTACATCACTGTCAAAATCGATCAAAGACCAAAGATAGATTGATTTGATAGACGTATGTGATTAGTGTGGTTTTCTGCTAAAAGGCTATCCCTGTGGGCTTGAACGAGGTGTTCACCCACTGTGGGGAGGTATACCTGCAGGAAATTGACTCTTCCTTCCTTAGTTTTAAGTCTAGGCCCATTCATGGCATCAGAGCCATGGTCTTGTTTGTAATATTATCTGTTCCATGCGCTTAGAAGGTGAATTCAATGCTGAGAAGATCTCTCCACATCATGTCTACAGAACCAGAAATTCTCGAAGCACCAATTTCTCTTGCTCCCTCTCCCTTATCCTCGACCCTTTCAGACTTTCGTGTTTCTAATGCTTCCAAGATAGACTATCTTTATGAAGTCTCCCTTAGTGATGAAAGCAAGATCTCTGAAACCCAACTCCCACTTATGAACCCTTATTCTGCTTTTGCTAAACCTAACTTATCATTTTTGCCCATCCGCTCTATCCGCCAACTCATCCGACAAACTCCGAAAGAAGTAAAAGAGTACAGTCTTCTAACTTGGATCAACATTCTATTCCTACTATTGAGAAGAAATATTTTGTTACTCTCCAGATCCCTTCAGAGTTTCCTAGACAATAGGCTCAATAAGGATATTCTTATGTCCATTATGGGGCTGTTCGTTTAGCTTTTACTTTTCATGGTCGTAAATGTTTGCTAATTGTGTCAATAATTGCGTTGTTGGATACCAGGTTCTTACAATACCAGCATGCTTGCATTGGTACTGTCCAAATTATTTTCAATGCTGGAACAGTCTTTGTGACATTGTATCCAAATTTTAACATCGCTCTTTCAAATCCCTAGCTACTCTTTTTCTTAAAGGTTTAAGTCCAGTTTACTGGAGCTCCTCAAACTGTTGACTCTGTTGCTGCAACATTACATTACCAAATGGTCTATTGCATGCAGAACCATGCTCTTGATCTAAATTTCAACAATGGTAACGAAGATGCTTTGTTCATCTCCATGCAGAATGAACAAGCGTCCTGCATCCATGTTCCTAGACAGATCTCAAAGGACACGTTAGCCAAGCTCCTCCCAGAGACTTGGATCACCAACTACGAGAAGCTGCACCAGACTAACAAGCATTTCCAGTCTTCGGACTCTGAGTTTGTCCAGAAAAAAGATGGAATTGTTTCCATCAAATTTAGCAAAAAAAAGGAAGAAAGTCCATTTATCTTCCAAACCCTTTTCATGATCGAACCATGTGTTCCTGAATCAATTTCTGAGCTAGATCCAAAAAAGCTTGTCCGACACTTCAATAGTGAGGGACATCTTGTCCATTACTATAAAGATCAATTTGGTCATTATTTTTGGGATCCTTTTTGCCAATGTTTTTATTGTACAAATTCCCCTGATGAGGTAGATCCTTTTGCAAAGCCTCCACCTCGACAGAAAAAGTCAAAGGATACCATGTACCAAAGGTACTTGAACGGAGACCCCTTCATTGATACTTTTGGTGAGTATGATAAATATTGGTTTATGGTTTCTTATGCACCACCTCCACCACCAGAATTCATTACTCCACCTTAAGCTTCACCAGATCCACCAAAATCATCCCCACCATCTCCTCCTTAGAAAAAACAAGTTCTCTCCCCATTTTATAAGCCAATTTAAAGTGGGCCAAGAAGCACTCCTACCCACTTGAAGCTCTAGCAGATACACCACCCACTTCTTCCATAACCATGTTCTATGAAACGGACTTTCCTCCTCTTGTCCAAGAAGTTTCAAACTCTTGTTTCCCACTCCAGAAGAATTCATTGATCCACAAGAAAGATATCGTCATACTCTTAAGATAACTACTCCCACTGATGTGGATGAACATGGAAAACAGAGAAAAACTCCTGTCGTTGAAGCAGTCCTAAATTGGCAATCGGAGATTCTTTTGGTACAAAACAATGCTTTTAAAGCAATTGATTCTAAGATTGGAAATGTGCAACAAGATCTTCGAAAGTATGATAAAACCACCAAGAAGATGCTTTCTGAATTCCAACAGAGACTTCATGCCTTAGAATCGGGACAACATCTAGGGTATCATCATCTTAAGAGCCTAAAGCCAGAGATAGAAAAGCTTAAAAGACAGATCCAACTCCTTGAAGAAGGAAGGTTTGATCATTTCAATCCATTTTCGACCACTGTAAGAACATGGTATTTGCCTCCACCACCTCAGACATCAATCTTTGCCACCATTATAGATGTCCCCTTTAGACAGAAGGAAACAAATGTAGCAAAAAACCACTATGCCCTTTAGTTCAGAGCCTAGAGATACTTAGAGATGCTCGGATGGAAATGTTTCTAACCTACCCGAGCTGCATTTCTCAGAGGATCCTACCAGGCTAGAGAAGAAGATGAGTTTAGAAAGCCATAGAGAGTTTTTCATAAAACACCACTTTACTTTAGAGGACTCTGCCAATACATTACACCCTCCTTGCCTTATATAGACAATAAGAGGTCACAAACATACAAGGACCAGGCTCATGGGTCCTGAAACAAAACAAGGGCATCGGAAACTTCCGGGAGAGAATTATTCGCACGCTATGAACAGTGATTGTGAACAGTACTTTCCCTAGCCTAGTGCTACAGTAAAAGTGAACAGTACTTGCTACAATGATTTTGTACGGACATTGGTTTTCTTCAGCGTTCTCGTCCATCACGAGTATTGTAGTCATAGTTGGAGTCATCTGAGCTGTGTACTGTTGCTAGGCAATGTTCATCGTACTTTTGTTCAAGTGCTTCAAGGTCTTTTGGTGAGAGAATCTGGTTCAATTGGTGTGATGTGGATGCGGAGGCTTCCTTATGTGCCCAGTGGGATGCTTTTTCTTGGGCCAAGTTTGTATTGTCATCTCCTGTAGTGTCGGCAAGAATGCTTGATTGGGGCCAATTGGATGGTTGTGCGTAGAATGATGTGTTCATGCTTTGGGATAAGGACAAAAGTCCTTGATCATAGGGGTCTTGGGAAAGATGACCTCCCCATTTAGCATAGGGGTCTTAAGAAGATTGGACAATGTCTTCTGAGTCTGTCATTTCATGCTCCTGGGATAATGTAGCTTGTTTGAATTCCTTGAGTGCTTCTTTGGCTTCTGATGCTAGGTCATAATGATCCCATACAGTGGGCATATTATAATTCCATGCATCTTCAGGAATAGTCTTGTTCTCCTAACACAAAATTTTTTGAAGTTCTCGGTATTGGTGTTCACAACATCCAACAGGTCCTGGATAAAATTTGTGAATCCGAGCATCTTTGTTGTCTAACTGAGGTTTATAGGATGTGGTTTCTACAATTTGTGGGGCACTGATAATGTTGCCATTATTTGTTAGAAAATACCATGGACGTTTGCAAAAAAGATGTTGTGGACTTCGGGGTTTGGTTGCATGGTTCTCAATTCTTTTTCTAAGAGATATTTCCAGTAAGTAGGAGGATAGAATCAATTAAGAAAGCTTAAGAGATTCTTGTCACTTTCGTTTTTGGTCTTTCCTCTGCTGAGTGAAAATATTCTGGCGAGATTGACAATGAATCTTCTGGTTGGGATTTCAATAACTATTAAGTATTTATTGGTTAAGTACCATAATAACCATATGAGTTGATCAGGGAAATCATCTTCCTTCCAGATTAGAGGGTGAATGAACGGATAATCTGCATTTAATCCAAAAGGATAAAGAATCGAACCTCCATTGAGTCTGAACAGTTTTGTGTGACATTGCCACATGAGTTGATCCAGATTTTCAGTGAGACTGTCATTTTGGATTTGTTCAATGATTTCCTGAGGATATTTCCAACTTGGCCAATCTTTGATCTTCTCAATTTTATACTTTTCACCATGCTGACGCATATGAAAAGCATGTCTCATGATGTACATGTTGATTTCGGCTAGTGCTTTGGGTCTTGACAAGAAATCAGCAAGTACATTCTTCTTCCTAGCAATATGTTTGGTTTCAAAGGAGTATTTTGAAAACCATTCAGCCTATCTAAGCAATTGAGAGTTTGGAATCTGCTTCTGTTTAAACTTAGTCATTTGAGGGAAAGATGCCACGTCTAACTCTACCAGGAAGTGATGGCCAATGAGATGGAATTTAAACTTTTTTATTCCATTTTTCATTGCCAGGATTTCTTTGAAAGTGGAATGATAATATATTTCAGCTTAAGAAAACTTTCCACTTTTATAAGCATAGAGGTGTCTCTTACCATCAATTTCTTCAAGCAGGATGGCTGCCTAGTATTCATTACTGGCGTCAGTTTAAAGGATTCTTTTTCCTATTGATGGTATTTGCAATGGTGGGAGATTCTGCATGATTTCCTTAAGCGTAGCTACTGCTTTAGTTTGGGATTTTCCCTAAGATGGGGAGTTCTTCTTCAGCATCGATTGCAAGGGAAATAGAAGTTTTGCAATGTTTGAGACAAAATTTTTGAAATAATTGATTATCCCAAGAAATTGCTGAATTTATTTTGTTGTGAAATTTTGTTCAGGAAACTTTAGCAGTTCCTGAGCAATATGCGGTCTTGGATAATATGTACCTTTATTGAGGTGCATGCCAAGAAATTTAATTTATGTCTGGGCAATACTCATCTTTCTTTGAGAAAGCATAATGCCACGCTTCTTTACTATTTCTATGAACTGTTCAAGACGTTGGCAATGTGACACATAGCCTTTTGGAAAAGGGATGGTGTCACTTTTAGGCCAAAAGGAAGAACTTTCCACTGGAAGTGCTGGTTTGAGATACAGAACCTTGTTTTGGGTCTGTATTCAAGATGAATGCCCAATTGCCAAAATCCAGCTTTGAGGTCGAATTTGGAGTAAATGTGGGCTTTGGAGAATCCAACAAAGAGGGAGTTTCTATATGGTAAAGGGAATTTATTATCTTGGAGAAAATTTTTTTAAGGGGTTGGTAATTGATTACCAATCTCATTTTCCCTATGTTCTGCTCAACACACTTATTGACATAGAAGGCTTCACAAGCCCACTGAGAATTGGAGATTTTAATAAGGCATTGTTGCAAAAGTTCTGAGCATTCCTTTTGAGCTAAACACAGGTGTTTTGGATTCATCTCCATGTGACTCGCCTTTATTAGATTGATATCCTCATTCTTTTTGAAAGGAAGGCGAACAAAAAACTACGAATTTTTCCATAAAGGATGAGAACATTTTTGAGCAAATTCAAAATGGGATTTCGAACAGGATTCCAACAATTTTTGCATGATTGGATCTAATAGACTCATTTAAATGGAGAAGAGCCTCTGGATATTATCGAATTCAGAGAATTGATCTTTATACTTAAGACATTTTCTAGGAATGATATGAAGCTGAGAAATCTGAGTCATGATGTCCAAACCAATGATTAAGTCTTTGTTAGGAAGACTGGATCCAAAGATTTTTGTGGTTATGGAACACTGGAGGAAGAACTGAACAGTTATGGGAGTAGTTCTTACATTTTTGGAAAAAGTATCTCCTGATGCATAATTGAAATATTGGACATGAGGAGTCCAATATTCTTCGGGGAGAACTTTTGTATCCAGAATGTCCAGTATCTATGAGAGCAATAATAGTGATTGGTTTGGCAAACTTTGAAGTGAGGATTCTTATAGAAAAATGAGGACAATGAATTTGGCTTGGAAATATGTTAGGACCTTGTTCTGGAGATGTGAGAGATATGTGAAAAATGTCCTTAGAATCTGAATCTGATTCAATTTCACTGGAAGTTTGGTAATAAGGGATGACACAAAGGGTTTGTTCAGTTGGTTTTTCATCAACAGAGAACAAGGATTCAATATCATCATTTTCAAGAGAAATACCATTCTCGTTCTCAATATGATGGATTAGAAGATTCTGATCTTTTCTGGCTTGAGGACAGTTTTTGGCAAAATGCCCTTTCTGATTGTAGGTGAAGCATCGATATGATTTCTTGTGGCCTGTGTGATCTTTCCTTTTCCATAGGTATTGCAATTTCTTCTTTCTTCTGAAGTTCTTGGGGCCATTTCTGGATTCCTTTATCCAAAACTTCTTAATATGCTTTTTCTTTCGTGAAGCTTTTCCATAAGTACCATCACAGTCTTGCTTGGAGCATTTGATCTTTAGTTTTTGGCGAGAGCAGGCCGTCTCAAGTTCTCTGTCATCTGTGATGTAGGTTCGAACCATTTGGTGTTTCAAGCACAATTCTTCAAGGCACAAATGGATCTCTTGTTGAATTTCTCCCAATGGAATATCCTGTATTCTTCTTTGCCTGCTGAGAAAGGCTCTCTCAATCATTTGGGATAATTCTTTAGGGATGGAAGTCAAGAAGACATGCTTCAGATTTGTATCGGCTCCTATACCATAAAAGAGTTTAAGCATTTCTCGATAATGCTTATTAAGGTATTTTTTTTTGGAGAGAGTAGCATTTTCTTTTGAAAAATTCTCTCCTTTTGAGTTCTTGGAGATCAGAAGGTTTTCTAACAAAGAAGTGATATAGAAGGGTGATGGCATGACTAAAGTCAGGTGAACACAAAAAATGAATTTGGTCTTGTTTTGACACAGATTTCTACCAAATTTTGAGGCTGCCTGTAAACCTTGTGACAAAATTGAAAAGAACATCATTCATATCATGGTTGGTAATAGCCTTAGTATTCAACAAAGTATGAAATTCTTCAAGTCTTTATGACCATTTGTGATAAGGAATATCATCAAGGGTGGAGAACTATTTTGGTGCTGTGGACACATTCTGTCCAAGATTGTTTGTTTGAACAAGTTTTGGTTTAGAAGGGTCTGATTCCATATCTTGGTTAGCCATGAATATTGGTGAAGTTACCGGTGCAATAGGAAAGGAATCAATGGTAAGGTCTGAAAAGGATGAAGAGGATGAAAGGGATACGGAGTTTGACTCGGTATTAGAAGTGTTTGTAATACTTGTTGTGTTGGGAGTAGAATCTGATCATTTGGAGTAGGAGGATCAGGTTGCTGGGTGATAGAATCAGACCGTCGCTCCTGGTTTCCCAAATCCTTTAAAAAGGTTTCTAATAGATTTAACAACAAAATTCTTTGAAGTTCTTAGTACTGGTGTTCACAACATCCAACAGGTCCACCTAATTGCAAAATTTCTATCAAACGATGCTAGACCGATTTTTCTGTCATTTTCGTACTCTGTGTTCATATTTGAAACTTCGAGATTTTCATGACAACCGAGAGTCGCCAATGTGTTGAAGATATATATTGTGGCTCGAAAATAATTGACTATAGGTCAATTACATTAAAAATTCCTAAAAGCTACCCAGTAGATTATGACGCGCTAAAATCATGTCAAATTGAAATTAATCGTGGAATTGAAAATTCTGTTGTGTCACGATTTATTTTAGGAACATTGACTCATCCTCCAAAGATTTTTCGATGATTTTGGGATTTTACGGGAAATCGTTTACGATTCGGAAAATAACGGAAATTTGGATAGGCCAAATCGGAGGGATTTTTGGCTTCCTTATTGAGTTATATAGTATTGATACCTAAATTTTGGCAACCTATTTAGTCATTTATCGCATTAAAAAATTATGGATTGATTTTAACCATTAAAAAAAAATTAATTGCATAGCATGTAATTTTAGGTACATTTATTCTTAATTTGCATTTATGGTGGGTTAGTGACAAATGGGTTCGAATTGATGGTTCAGAACTTTAATTTGATGAGTTGGGTTAAACCCACGAAGGGAGTAAATTGGCCTAAGTGCGTATCCTCAGCGAGATTTTACGAATTTATTTTTCTGAGATTTTAATTCCAAAACAAATATTGCGCTCGAAAAAGCAAATAGTGCGTTTGGAAAAGCAAATTACGTTTGGAAAAAAAATCTTTGTGTATATCGATTTGAAAAAATTAAAACCCTAATTCGTGACCTATAAATAAGATAAAACATGTAGGGTTTTAGGGGGGCACATAATAGAAAGACACAGCCATATTGAGGTTTTTTGTTTTATTTTTTATTTTTTATATCACGTCAAAGGGGGCTTTGATTTGGGTGGAGTTGAAAATGAATGAAGGAAAAATTCTTTTGGCTTTTTTTAAGGGGAAAGGGTCGGTGGAATTTCTAATGGGAGACATGTGTTGCAGAGAGGAGAGAATAGAAGAAAAAGAAGAAGAGAAAACAGAGAGTTGCTGTTCATCTTCCTTGCGGACTCCTTCCATCAGCTGCACGCCGTTCCGCCTGCGACCATTTGTTGCCAACCACATCGTTGCCTCTGCCAGCCTAGCGCTCGACGACGTCTCCACCTACTACCTTTGCCTCGTCGACATCTCTACTCACCCATCTTGCCGCGTCTCCTTGACCCATAGGAGCCCACATTGCGACCTGACACCCCTGCTTGTCGGATGCTGCCTCGCTGCTAGCCGCGATCTGCTCGATTTTTCTCTATGAATCCATCACTGCTCGCTGCTCCACTCGAGCTGTTTCCACCCCTCTAGATTCTGGACGTTGAGCCACCATACGACCATGTGATGCCCCACCTTCGCCGCTGATTCGGGCCTACCTGTTGCTATTCAGCCCCCAGCTGCAACATAGCCCCTACCGGATCGACGCCTGCACGCCGGTGCTCTATCCCTTCCACTGCCTCGCCCCACTAGACGTCGAGCCGACGCCCTTGCGCCCCCCCGTTCGCGTAGCCACCGTCGATTCGCCTCCGTCATTGCCCCTAGACGCGCTCGAGCTCCCTTTCGCCCCTCAGCAACCGCATCTTTGCAATCGGACACCATCCGTACAGCAGCTTGCTCCTGCCAATGTCCGACGCTAGTACCGAACAGAATGTCGGCCCACACCGTGCCGCATCGAGCTTCCCTGAGCGACGGCCTTGCAGCCCCCACGACGCTGGTCTCCCCTGTTATGCTGCTAGTCCACTCTTCACTGGACCTTGCTGGACCTTCGTACGACCGAGACCCGCCGCCCTTGGTGACCCGACCACAAGCCTTGCTTGAAAAGCAAAAAGGAATAAAAAAGAAAAAGAAAAATACATTAGGTAATTTTTTTATTGTTATTTCTTTTATAGTTTTGTTTTTTAGTAGAATTATTCATTAATATATGATTGAAATTCTGACATGAAATAGCCTATCAAATTAATGATTGACAGTTTGATTTTCGCACCTTTTGAAATCCGATTTGCAATTGCTTGGAAAATCACCAATTCGATCATCTCCCGCTCGAGATTCAATTTGCAATTTAGTTTAAAATTGGCCCACCCGATCTCATGCGCGAGATATAGTTCGCAAATTTATGGATATCAATTCTATCTTGTCTAATTTACCATCATGTTGGTTGAATCAATTTTATTTTTGTAAAAGGAAAAATAAAAAAAATATTTGAACTATGATTAGGTTTGTTTTGGAACATTTCTTGTTATCTTGCATATTTAGAATATGGATTCTATTTCGAATTTTTTAGAAATAAAAAATGCGTTCAGTTTTTTTTTTAATTTAAGTTGCATGTTTAATTATGTGGCAATTTTCATTTCAAATTTCATAAAGAAAAATAAAAAAAAATTAGAATTAGGGCATTTTTTGTACGTTATTGCATATTAGGATATATTGAATGCTTATTAAGAAAGTAAGAAATTATGCGCACGTCATTTAGAATTAGGTTTATAAAATGCATGTCATTTAGTGATTGTTGCTAGGTGCATTTAATTAGAAATTGCCCATAATTGAGATTAGGTCATTTTGGTTAATTTAGATCGCATATTTAATTATTGCATTTCTTTAAAAATTATTCATGTCATATAATTTAGGTTATGTTGCCATGTCATATCATTTCACATTAGATTAGAAGCATTGCATTGCATAAGTGAAAAAAAGAAGAAGAAATTTCGTGTTAATTAGAAATCATATCTATGACTATTGATGTAAATTCTGATCTAACAATGCAGATGCTTTTGTTGCTGTGAGGTAAGTCCCACATATTTTTATTTGCTTTCTTGGGTGTTAAATTTGTGGTTTGTGTACCCGTATGATCACTTTATATGTTAGAGAAATATATTTAAAATCAATTCATGCTGCCTGCCAAAAATCCTTTTTTTTTAAAAAAATAAAAGAGAAAGGTACCGAAATGGTATTAGAGAAATCTATCGTAATTAAGCCTCCGAACTCATAATCTTTGATTCGTAGGAGTAAAATAAATCTCTTGTTACTTTACTTGGGTTTCTAATCAACCCACTGAAAAATAGATTAGTGGCGACTATTGACTAAAAATCAATTACATGTTAAGAATTTGAATCTAAGTCGCGAATTGGTATGAGCTTGAGAGAGATTGAGCTAAGTTTAGGCTTAATAATCCATTAGCCAAACCTTAGGTGGTGCACCCAAAAATTTGGTCACAACAGCTTGGCAACTTTGCAGGTAAATCCGATGGGTCATGAGTATGAGACTTCATATGAGTCACCTCTAGTGCCTTATATCATTGCTTATTGTAGTCAAAGGCTAAACGTTACATAGCGACTTGAGTCGCATGGGAATTACCTCTAATGCCTTGTAATATTGTCATGTATAGTGAAGGACTAAGTACAACACGAGGATGAAACTTTGTATGAGTCACTTCTAGTGCTTTATACTATTGCCTAGTGCAATAAAGAACTAAGTACTATACGATAACAAGATTTCGTGTGAGTTACCTCTAGTGCCTTATATTATTACTTTTTGTAGTGAAGGGTTAAGTGCTACACGATGGCGATATTTCATGTAACTTAGCTCTAGTGCCTTATACTAATGTTATTTGTGGTCAAGGACTAAGTATCGCACGATAACAAGACTTCGTACAGGGTCACCTTTAGAGCCTTGAGTCTGATTTTGAGTTGGAATGTTGAGAGTAAATATCGGGTGTAGATGGAACCCCCGATATGATTTACCACGCTTGATTATGGGACGAAATTATGTGACACGGAATGAGACGATGGTGAGCCAAGAAATGTAATTGAGGCTCTAAATTGAAGATGAAACTTTTATGGTTGTTCCACAAAACGAAGATGAGCCAAGAAATGTAATTGATACTCTAAATTGTCATAGTAAGAAAAAATAGATGCAAGCAATGGAAGAGGAGCTGGAGTCAATGAAGTTAAATTATGTTTGGGAACTGGTTGATCTTCCAAAAGGACACAAAGCCATTGGGAACAAGTGGGTTCTCAAAATAAAGCGTAAAGCTGATGGCTCAATAGAAAGACATAAAGCTCGTCTTGTGGCGAAAATGGTATAATCAACAGGAATGAATTGATTATGAGAAAACATTTTCTCCTGTAGTGATATTTACCTCGATTCACATAATTCTGGCGATAGTAACTAGTATGGATCTTGAGTTACATCAAATGGATGTAAAGATTACTTTTCTCAATGGAGAATTAGAGGAAAAAATATATATGGAATAACCTGTTGGTTTTATTATGAAAGGCCAAAAACAAAAGGTATGTCAACTTTTGAGATTGATATATGGCCTTAAGCAATCATCACGACAATGCTATATACGTTTTCATAATATTATAATGGCATATGATTTTATAATGATTGATGATGATCATTGTGTATTTATCAAAACATTCAAAGATCATTTTGTGATCATATCATTATATGTTGATGATATACTGATTGCGGGAAGTAATATGGAGTGTGTTAATATTATCAAGAGTTGGTTATCTTCCAACTTTGAAATGAAAGACATGGGTGGGGCTGTATACATTCTTGGGCTTAAGATTTGAAGAGATCGTTCAAAAAGATCATTATCTCTTTAGTAAGAAACATACATAAATAAGGTTCTTGAATGATTTCGTATGCAAAATTATAAACCCATAGATATTCCTATTGCAAAAGGTGAAGGATTGAGACATAAAATGTATCCAAAGACTCCACAAGAGAAGGAACAAATTCAACATGGTCCTTATGCTAGTGTTGTTGGAAGCTTAATGTACGCTATAATGTGTACAAGACCTGACATATGTTTTGCAGTTGGAATATTAAGTAGATTACAATCCAATCCAGGTCAAATACATTTGAAAGCTGTTAAAAGAATATTGAGATATATGAAGGGAACTTCTGATTATATGCTGAGTTATCAAGGAAATGATCTGCGACTTGAAAGTTATTCAGATGCCGATTGGGGAGGAGATTTAGATGAAATGAAATTTACCTCTGGATTTGTTTTCTTAATGAAGAATGACGCCATATTTTGAAGTAGTAAGAAACAAACGTGTATAGCCTTGTTCACGATGGAAGCTGAGTTCGTGGCATAATCAACATCAGTACAAGAAGGTGTTTGGTTTAAGAGATTTTTGGATTATTTATGTGTTATTGAGAATATTGCAGATTCATTGTTAGTTAACTGTGATAACCAAGCAGCAATGGCGTACACTAAAGATCCAAAATATTTTGGCAAGACCAAACATATAGATACCAAGTATAATTTTGTTAAAGATATGTTATACGAAAAATGGGAACTTATGGTACATATTTACGCATAGAATGGTAGTAGATTCTATGACGAAAACAATACCTAGAGATGTGTTTTGTGACCATGTGAAATCTCTAGGACTGCGTAGAGGCTGATGTATTAAATATTGTAATTTCCTTAAAGTGTTCACATTTAATGAATTTATGTTTTCATTATCAATGCCTGTGAGTCTTTGTTTGATTTTTATGCATCTTAATACTTAGTGCATTATATAAAATTGAGAAAGTATGTTGGATAGATAAAAGATTAGCCCATTCACACCGGTAATCGCTTCTATTTACTATGTGATAAATAGATATAAGACGGTTTTTAAGCTTATTATTTATGTGATAATCGAAAACTCAAGCTTAAAATATATATGTCACATTAAATGGGTGTTAAGATGAGGACATAATATTTATTATGTCCGAAAGTAAAATAACCCACATATTTTACTTTATCTGTCTATGATGCCAGATGTAAGTTTTGATGAATTTCATGAAAGAATAGATACGTGAACTCAAGTTAGACATTGTGTATGTTTGAACTATCATATGTACGGTATTGAAGGTGTAGACATATGTTCCATGAGAAATGAGTTAATACTGTAATACGTATTTTATACTACGTATGCATGAGACGATCAATAAGAGTGGCAAAAGTTTTGATCTTAACTTTTATGCCGTGTGAGACTTTTGAAGAAAAGAGTTCCTCAATTAAGAGTCATCATGACTCTTACTTATTCTCAAGATTTCTATTTAGTGTTTGATATCTTAGAATGTTGCCAATGATTATGAATTGATTCGATCTAATGAGACATTTCTAAAAAAGTAAGTTGAATTGAAATTAAGAGTTTCAAGAAAAGAGGAAAATCAAATTTGGAGAATCACATTCTAGTTTTATATTCATTGGTCAATCAATTATGATTGTTTTTAGGATAATCATAAATGTAAATACAATATATCATTGTTAAAAAGAGATCAATAGAGAAATAAACGTAATTGATTGATCTAGGGTATTGCATACTAAATCTACTAAAAAATGTGATGCCAATTATGAGTTGCTATATATTCTTAATAGAAGTATGGCAACGATCTCTCATAAAATGCTAGTCGCACGGATTATTCACAAGCATGAATGTTATAAAGAGGTAAAGAGGATTCTGTTCAACCCATCATGTGCGAGTGGGAGATGATGGGTTCTTATGTTTTGATGGGCTTATTTAAGCCCATTCGCCCATGTTGGGCCAAAACCCGGCACATAAGTGAAGGGCCCATAGAAGAAGAGTGCAATTACTGTAAAAAAGAAAAAAAAAAGAAAAAAAAGAAAAAGAAGGGGATTCTTGAATAAGAGAGAAAATTTGAGCAGTTGCTACGTAATATGAAAATAAGAGAAAACATGTTCTCTTGGTTTTCTACGCTCTCTCAGTTTCTCCCCAAAAACAGTATGTTGGTTTTGAAGAACAGTATCAAAATTCATCATCAAACTACGTCAATGATGTTTAATCTATGAAAGACAAGGTATGTTCGACTTTGTAATATACCTTATGATCGGTATAACATGTTTTTTGGGCTTGTTTTTCGCAGTGTTTGATTGAATATCAGATCATTTTTAGGAATCTGTTTCCCAACACAGTGAAAAAGCTGCGAATGAAAAGTAGAAAAAAAGAGTTACCTCTGTGGGCATGGATCTGCTTGGCAAATTTGGGTTTCCATCTAAGCGACAAAAATTTTAAAAAAGAAAAAGGAAACTAGCTATAGTTAAATGGTTCCGGAAGATTTTTGCCAACATGTTTCCTTTTGATTAACCAATAGTAGCCGTGGTAGCTTTTTGACATGCACTTGAAAACTCGTACACTCACATTATAAATGATCCCAGATAAGAGTGATTCATTCAGAATCCATTCCTTGCACCAAGTATAGGCAACTTATCTTATATAGGATCTAACAAAATGTGAAAAGAAGAGATATTAAATTCTATTTCATTTATGCACAATTATTAAATATTCTCTAATCATCAGCATAACCAATAATGGTCAAATTGTCCTATGGATGAAGTTCAATAATCAGGAAAAAAGAAATCTTGGATAATTACTCTATCAGATTTGCACACATGATGGCCCCCATTAATAATTCTTTCCATGTGGGGAAGACTATTCATCAATCATGATCATAATGCACAACTTTTCGCAGCATGATTAGAGCATTAATGAATTGATTAGACTAGTTCACCTTTTTTGTTTTCTCGAATTCATGTGTACAGGATGCAAATCTCTTTCATCGTGGAAGCACATAACTTAGGGGTGAGCATCGGTCCAGGGTCAACCATGGACCGGCCCAACCCTGTCGGTCCTGGTCTGGTTCTTAGGGAGACTGGGTCAGTCATTGATCCTAGAATTCCTGGATCAGTATTGTGCGGGTCGGTCTTCGATCTTGAGAGTTCCGGGTCGGTCAAACCCAGACCAACTCTGACCATATATATCTAATATATTATTAAAAAATTTTATGTATAGAGAAAACCTTAAATTAAATAGCGTTAACAATATTAAATAACTCTTTAGTGAGGAGTTCAAGTAATTTTACATTATTCTTTAATAACTTTTATCGTGTCAATAGTCATAATTTACGAAGGAGAAAAATGTTTTTGTGAGAAGTCCTCGCGGCGTCCAAAAATGCATAAACAGCTCCTTATGGCATCATCCTCTAGTATTCGTTCTCTTTTATCTTATTTGTTCTCCTAGTCTTTAATTTGCTAAAATCGGAAGAAACAATTTCTTCGCTTGCCACTCGACACTTGCCTCACTCGCTTTGAGTCATTCATGCCGCTTGCCGCTTGCCGCTCGATACTTGTTTGGCTAGTTGCTTCCCACTCGACATTTGATGCTCATTCTGTTTGACGCTTATCATACTTGAGTCTCACCGCTTGCTTTTCTTAGTTGACCTTGCTCATTATCGAACCCATTGGATCGGTACGGTCCTTGGTTACCATTTCAAGGAGTACAAAAAATGAAATAAAAAATTATCGGTTGGTCTTGGGTTGACTTGGAAACCGGACCAAACTCATTGAGCCAGTCTAGTCCTCAATCGTTTTTTTAAGGAGTACAAAAAATTAAATAAAAAATAAACGATTGGTCTTGGGTTGACCTTGGAACCGAACAAAACCCCCGAACCCATTGGGTTGCTCTGGTCCTCCGTCCCAAGCTCAATAGGATCGGTCCTCGGTTCCAAAAATTGAGGACTAACACTGTGTGGGTTGGTTTTAAGGTTAGGGGGTGGACCGACCCAACTCGGATCATGCTCACTCCTAACATAACTTATAATGTAATTCACGTATGAATTTACTTTTTTCCTTTGGCGGGCCCAAAAACAATTCTCTTGTGCCTTTATTTATAGCTTGAGCATGAAAAGCATTGGACTCATTGCATGATCCACTATCATGAACAATAAAAGATGACTTTTGCTTTAATAATGCAGATTAAAGAAATTAAAAAGTGAAGACTTTTGCATTAGGAAAAGCAAGTTTTGCTTTCCCATTTATAGATTGAAAAGATGCCATAATCCATTTCATTCGTTGAGAAAAAAAATGTTGGATGTCGTAGTATGAATGCTTTTCCTATTCAAAAAGAGATTTTTGTCGTGGAAAATTTTTCTTAAAAAAAAAAAGAATATAAGAGTGGAGTCATCCAAAGTTAAAAAATGTTTAAATAAAAGCATGATGTAGCACGGTTATTTTCTCAAAAGAAAACTTAAAATGGATATAATCTCGGGCCTGAAATGACTAATTGAATCTCAAATAAAAGTACTAGCTGCTAAATCCTCACCAAGCGAAGCACATGCATTTCACATGCTTTTTACCAAGCCATCGTTGGGGCATTGGAGCTTTTTTTTTTTTTCCTGTTGCGACTTTCCTAGAGGTGAATCGTTAGGGAAAGTTAATGGATTATTAAGCTTACACTTAGTGTGACATCCTAAAAACTCAAGTTCTGATTTCAATCGGATAAGTCGGGGTTTTCATCAACGCGACTATAGTGCTTTTCTCTGAGATGGCCACTCATGAGATAACTAGCCTATTAGGTGAAGCCATTAAGGGATTTCAAACGCAATAGACTTGAGAATTCGACCAGAAATTGACTGCTTGACCGTGTTAGTCTGTAAGGATCATTACGGCATAGTTAAAAATTGATCAAAGATCAGAGATAGGTCGATTTGATTGAGATGTGTGGCTAAACGTGGGTGATTTCACTAATTTGCAAAATTCTCTTCGATCGGCACTAGACTGATTTTTCTATCATTTTGATGCCGTGTGTCCATATTTGAAACCTTGAGATTTTTTTGACAACCGAGAGTCGCCAATGTGTCGAAGAGGTACATGTGGCTCAAAGAAAATTGATTACAAGTCAATTGCACTAAAAATTCTTAAAAGCTACTCAGTACGTTAGGTCATACTAAAAGCGCATTTGATTGAAATCAACAGCGAAATTGAATTCGATTTCAGAAATTGAAAGTCCTGTCATGTCATGAGTCATTTTAGGAACGTCGACTCATCCTCCGAAGAATTTTCGGAGATTCCGAAATTTTTACAAAAAATCGTTTTGGATGTTGCAAAAAATCAGCAAAATTGGATATCAAATTGAAGAATTTGGGTGGAAATTGAAGCTTAAATTGAAGAATTCAGAACTAGGCTTGGGTAGCAATTTTTGGGCGGCAAATTTGGATAATTCATGGAAATTTCAAGCTATAAAAGTATTGAGAGACCAAGTGGATAATCTTGTGGATTTTTGTGAGCTAAGTCATGAAGAAATTGACATTTTATCTTGACTTTTGCCCCTTCTTCTTGAGCTTGCTGTGTACGCCTCAGCCCTCTCCATCTTCATGCATTCCATTTCCCCCAACCCTTCTTCGGTTCTGCCTTTTTTCTCTCTTTCATTGGCTTCTTTTGTTTCTTTCATTTTTCCTTCGATTTCCTCCTACCAGTCAATTGAAACCCTTCGCCCATGACCGTCTCTTCTTCAGCCTCTGCCGCTTGCCAGCACGCCTCATCACCACCAACTCTTGTTCCCTCCAATCAACTAACTTCAAGCTACTCCCAAGTGTTGACCGAAGCTTGCTGTTCCACCATCGATCCCATCTTCTCTCTCTCGGCTGTCACTTCATGCCACCTTCACGTGGCGTTGCTTACCGAGTCAACAACTCCAAAGAATTTCCCCATCTTTGACCCGCCAGCTGCCATCCCCTCGTGCAGCTCCATTCCACCGAAGGCTCACGCCACCACCACCGAAGCAGCTGCCAACCACACCAGCCTGCTTCCTCTTTCTCTGCTTCGTTTCTCTGCTGCCAGCATCGCCCGAAGCTGCTTCTCTCCCTCTTTGCTCAGGTCAATCCAACAAAGCCCACGATCGACCAACCGCAGCCCAACATCTTCGTCTTTTCCTTGCACGCCAGCAATCCATGTGAAGTTCAGCCCAACTTTGGCCCAAGAATTCAGCAATCAAAGCCCATGAATTTCAGTAATCCAGTCCACAATTGTTCTATGTAGTCCAGCCCAAGTTTCAAGCCCATATTCAATTGCATTTTAGCAGCTTAATCTTGGAGCCCAAGCTCGCAAGTTGAGCCCAAACCACAGCCCCAATCCCAGATCAAGCCAAGCCCAATTCAGCAACAAATCTCAGTTTTGGTTGAGATTTGTTGGGCCAATTTTAGGTTCGGTCCATGCCCCCGTTGGCACCGCCGCTTTGGGGTTTATCGGTTGCCGTCGCGTCCCTGTTGTTTTGATCCCAACGGATAGTTATTTAGGTGAGTTTAACTCACTAATCATCGCTTAATAGGTTAATGATGCTTATGGGTTGATTAGACGTAATTAGTGTGATTAGGTGGATAGATTAGATTAGAGTAATTAAATTAGAGATTTACCGATGCATGTTAGGGGATTAGTTATAGCAATTAGCAAGGAAATAGGTTCTATTATCCGTTTTGGCGTCCAATTAGGCATTATAGGCCTAAATTGGATTTATTTCATTTATTTAATAATTTTTGTAATTAATTAATTATTTTTTTGGAATTAGGTTGGGATAGCCAACAAACAAAATTTTATGTTGATTATTGTGGTACAGTTTGTTTATTTATCTGAGCGTTGATTTGTGCTGAATTAAATTAATGGTGATTTTAGGATTATTTTTCTAAATTAATTAATTTTGATAATTAATGGAAAAATAACCGGGCATCGGTTGATAGCGCAAAAAATATTTTGGTGGACTATAGAAAATGGTAGGATTTGTGGAAATGAAATTATAGTATATTGGCTAAGGCCGACTGTGTACCCACACACGGCTATTTTATCGAGAATGATAAAAATATTGAATGGATCATGATGGTATACTATATTGACTATGTCAATTTAGAGCAAAGTATACTAGTATACTATATTAACCTACGGGCGATATTTCAGCTTAGCATAGAGTGTTATATCTTATCGCAATGTTAGTATATTATAAGCCCACGAGCGATATGTTAGCTTAGTAGAGAGCAGTATACTGGTATACTATATCAGCCTACGGGTGATATGTCAACTTAGAGAGTATTATACCTTATCGCAACATTAATATACTATATCAAACCCACGGACGATATGTCAACTTAGCAGAGAGCATTATACTATTTATCAGCTTAGATTAAGCATTGCCGGTATACTATATTAGCCGATGGATGATATGACAGCCTTAGCAGAAAGCAGTATACTCGACCATCTTAGAAGTGAGCTATACTATCTATTTATCAGCTTAGTAGAGAGCAGTTCTGATATGAGCGGACTTAGTAGATAGTATGAGATGAGCCGATCAAGAAAGGGTCATGGTGATATGTAATTGACTAAATTGATTGATTAATAATTTGATATGATGTTATGAATTGATTGATTGATGTGATTTGAGGCATTTGTAAATGATACTAATTTGCATGATGGAATTGAGGCTAAGGTAAGTCCTCTAACCTGTGTTGTGCTTATGTAGCCCTTTAAGGCGTATTTGCTTCCTAATCGGATTCTAGGGGGTTGAACTTGCTAAGACATTGTCTCACTGGTTATTGTATGACCATTTTCAGGTCCTCAGATGGTATTGATGAAGGAACGGAAGCCCCGAAGTTTGAAATGGTGGATATACCAGAATCGGTGAACTGGTTTGACTAGTAGGTCATAGGACGGTTCCTTTTGGAATGAGTTGACCTTTTTGTAAATAGTCTGGTCTTGTAAATGAACTTGGTTGTTTATAAAATATTTGTTTTGGTCTGAAAAATTGGCCCTACTTTTCTATCACAATGTTTTATTGTCTGGGGATTATTTATATGCTTCCGCATGCGCATTAAAAATAATGAGTCAACGACGCGTTCTAGATGTTGTAGTTTAATCAACTAAGGAGGATGGGCACGTGCTCGGAGGATTCGGGGCATGACACTTAGCATGGACTTTCTCAAGAACATACCAATTGTAACTTTGGGTGGATTTAATTTAATCATCTAACCATGCAAATCAATTCAAGTTGGAGTTGTCACTAATCTATTATGGGTCAATTAGAAACTCAAGCAATTTGTAAACTAGATATATATGCATACGAGGGCTTGGTTACGTAGGGTAAGTATAACATCATTTCGGTACATTTTCTTTTTATTCAAAAATATTTTGCAAGCAATTTGAGTTAATTTTAAGCTTAACCACTAACATGTAAGAGATGACCATGTGGGCCTACAAACAAGAAATTAATACTCAATAATTTAAGCAATAATTAAATTACTCGTGGAGATGGAAAAACCTTGATGTGCTATGCAAAGCTTCCAATGAATGTTTTCCAAAATATTAATTGAAGACCAAGCAACCACTTGAATTTGATTTATGCATGACTTAGACATGATTTCTAGATATGATTAAGGATGCCAATTTACTCCTTTTGCATTTTTCCACATAGACATGATATCTAGATGTGATTGAGGGATGCCGATTTACTTTTTTTGCATTTTTCTTGTTTAACATGAACATAATTAAACCTAAATGCTGTGACTACGTGAATTCTAATTTAGCATGTATTGATGAACTAACATGAAATCCCGAATGACAAGTATGCTACATTGGAAAATCTGCACAAATTATCCGGAAAGACTTACATGGAATTTGGCATAGGGTTTTTTGATTTGATTAATAAGTTGAAAAATTTATGGTTGACTTGGCGTTTGTATGATAGGTTTAGAATTAATTTGGGAAGTTTTTCCCTTTTCTGTTGATGGCAATGTGACTTGCACAATGTACGACGTACAACAACCAAGAAAAACAATGCATGTATGGAGACTGGTCAAGATGTTCCGCTTGCAAATAATGGAGAAGACTTAACTTGCACGAATATAAATGAAACAAAAAGCATTACAATGACTAACTCAGTGGATACAAGCTGGCCTCCCTTTCTCTAAAGCCACTTTTCCCCGGTTGCTGTACATAAAATAAAATGTGTCGGAGAATACTTTTGCCATTAAAAAACAGATATTTTGATGTAGAATATGAGAGTGTGTGGTCACCAAGAGTCATTTCATGTTTGGAATGCAATGACGATATTCTTGCTTTTTATGTTCCACCAACTCCTACATAATTGAATTCTCAAATCATTCAATATGCTTAATTGGACAAAAACGTTATCTGATTTTATGCCAAGAAATTTTGTTTGAATAGGTGAATCAAGAAATTATTCACTTTTTTTATAATATCTATCTTTAAACTTCACTCTTTGGATGTGACCTAGGTGGTGTGCAACCCAAGTGACCGTTGCTTGCTTGCAGCCTTAGGCGGTCCTTGCTTGGGTCTGCAAGGATCACGTGACCGTGAGACCCAAGCAACAATCACCTGGGTCGTGCGCCACCTGGGTCACCCAAGGTCGTGCAACCTCCAGTAACCTTCGCTAGGGTTGCGCGACCCTCACCGTAGGTCCCCTACATCGGGCGACCTCGATCGATGACCATTGGAACTAGATTTAGCTCGCTAGTGGTTGTAACCCTTTGTCGGACTGACAAAGGGTGTAGTACTTTTTTAATAAAAAGAGAAATGAGAGACAAAATTGGAATTTTGAAGAATTGATAAGGGTAATTTTGGAAAAAAAAGAGTTTTAGTATTTGGTCAAATACTAAAAGCCCAATGCTAATTTCTACTAGCATTGAGCTTTCAACCTTTCTAATGCCGGCTTTTACTTGAAAGCTTCTTTAAAATTATTGTCAAACAGTTCAGCATTTTCCTAAGAGACTTTGAAAGATGAAAGTCCACGAAGAATATTGAACCAAATGCATCATAAGAAACTTTATTTTAGCTATGAGGATGATGACCTTTGGCTTCTGTTCTTGCGCTGCTTTCACTTTAGAAAGTCAAAAGGGATGAGCACCTAGTTGAGAGCAGCAGACGAAACTTCTTTCATTATTCCAAGTAAAGCATAGAAATGAAGAATTTCAAACTTACATTTTGCCTTTGGAAAGTAAATCTATACTCGTGAATTCGCATCATGTTGGACTTAGTGAGAAGATCATTCAAAACACGTGTTCCCCACGAAATCATCTTTTTGGTTGGAAAATATATCCCAAACAACTTTAATAATGTGATAGGACAACACATGATTCTCTTCTCATCAATAAGGTGAATAGTAAGTATTATTGACCATGGGGTCTATATTGTGTTCTTCCATCCATTCAAGTGCAAGTCAAGTCTCCTCCATTATTTAAGCTTGAATAATCTCAGCAAATAGATTGCTTTCTTTGTGTGGGAGTGTACGTTTTGTGGCTAAAGGTAGATTCCATTTCCATGGTGGAGATTTTTCATATCTACGATAACATTCTCGTTAATTCCTATTAATTGTAAAATGTAAGATTTTGTTAATTTGAAACAAAGTCGAAAAGTTCATAGTTATTTGTGTGGACACAAAAAAATGATCAACTTCTTATATTATCATCAATAAGTGACAAGTTCAGTCGATCTTGTCAATGAAGAAGGCCCCCTCAAATCTGAATGGATCCACCGTACCTTGGTCATTTGAACTGTCGTGCTGAACTGCACTCTATGCTTCTTGCCATGAAGGTGCTTTCTGAATCATCGTGGCAAGGCTGCAACCATCTTCAAGCAGGGGTGAGATATAATGCTGCAACCATTTGCTTATTTAGGAATTTGTCCATAAACGTAGTAAAGCCACATTCATGATATTTTGGGTACAACTCTTAACAATTGGTTACGGTGGAAACTTGGTTTCTCTAATTGGGTATTGTGATGACTCTAAAAAGGATGGCGTTAATCTATAAACTTATGTTTAACGGAAACCTACAACAACACTAACCAGGCACTTCATTGTATTCTTGTGTGTTTTAATTTCCTCCAAAATAATTTCACGAATATCTGTTTCTTTCTCGTGTATGATGCGAAGATATGTTGATCTATAACACAGGCCATGCCAAATGTCTTGACGTGGAGCAAGAGACTGTAAATTGCTACAGATGTAGCACAAAGTATATAAATGACATATCCATTATTACCACTTTTGCCTCTTCAGATTGGCATTATTAAAGAAGATTTTGGAAGAATTGCAGGTTTGGATTATCTGCATAACAGTTTATACTTCACTTCTCTAAGGACTTGACGGAATAAAGGTTATATATAACATTGATAAGGGGCTCAAGAACTCGAGGAGATTCCTTATCTATGACCTGGAAATTGCCTTCTCATCCGCGTTCTGATGTTTCTGTTGCAGGAATCAATCAGTTGGGCTGTACAAGAAAAGTGATATTTGTTGTTTTGGAATCGTCCTGTTACCTATTAAAATTTATTGTTAGGGAAAAAAATCCTATTTTCTAGATATGAAAAAAAAAAAGAATATTGGAAAACTCTCTTAGCATGAAAAGAAGGACAAAAGCCACTAAAAAACTCCAAACTATGCTAACCGCGATACATTTAAACTAAACTTTTTTTTTTGTGACACAAAAAAACCCAAACTTGTATCGGTGTGACATTTCATCAAAATTCCACCAATGAGGACTGTAAAAAATTTGCATATGGTGACACCAAAAAGCAAACATTGTTGAAGGAAAACAACATTACTTTGATTGAAAAATCATTTGATGGAATCTTGATGGAGGGTAAACGTTTTGGGTTCTTATATCACAAGAAAAAATTTAGGGTAAATGTGTCAAAGTAAGTATAGTTTTGGGTTTCGATATAAAAAAAAAAAAAAAGTTGAGAGTAAATATCTCACATGGAATATAATTTAAGATTTTTTGTGATTTTTTCTCCAAAAATAAGCGTGAAAAAATATGGACATTTGATTAGCAGCATGGTGGTAGAAGTCAATCCTTTCTCTAGTTGCCTTAAGATCAATCCTATTCCATTGTCGTACGTAAATCTATCATTTGGGGTCGGCATGAAACACGAACAATTTCAAAAGCAAATCATTATCACAAATGCACAAGTCGTTCATCTCATATTACGCTCCTACTTTCGTCTTATCACTATCCAAAGAACTTTATATCATATCCGTGGGACCTGGAATTTCTGCTCTTGGGCAGCTTTCACTTTAAAAAGTCGAAAGCGATAAAGCACCACCATGCTAAGAGCAACATATGAAACTTCTTTCATTATTCCAAAGAAAGCAGAGAAATTAAGAATTTCTAACTTCCATTTTGGCTCAGGAAAGTAAATCTATACTTCTGAATTCACATCATGCTGGATTTAGTGCGAAGATTATTAAAAACAAAGAATCCAATCATTATCACAGTAAAAAATTAAATTAATTCTGATTTACCCTGCTCTCGAGCTCCCACCCGAGATCATCTTGTTGGTTGAAAAATTTATGTCCGAACAACTTTAATAATATGATGGGACGAAGTAGGAATAAGGTGATTCATCATGGGGCCTGCGTTCCGTGTTCTTCCATCGATGCAAGTGCAAGTCAAGTCTCCTCCATTATTTAAGCTAAAAGGATCTTTGCAAATGGATTGCTTTCTTCCTGTGGGATCATATGTTTTGTCAGTAATTATAGATTCCATTTCCATGGCAGAGATTTTTCATATCTAAAATAACATTCTCATCCATTCTTGTTAATTGTCATGTGCCGGATTTTGTTAATTTGAAAACGTAAGTCTAGAAATTCATATTTCTTCGTGTTGACACAAATAATTGGCCAATTTATTTATTTATTTATTATTATCAATAAGCAGCAAGTTCACTCAACCTCATCAATGGAGGTTAGTATATACAGGGGCACCTCCTTTTGGTTGCACTTGAGAAGGACCCCACAAGTTTGAATGAATGTAATCTATTGTACCTTGGTCCTGTGAATTCTTGAGCTGAGCAGTAGTTTGTGCTGCTTGTCAAACATGCAGTGTTTGCAAAAGTCCATCTTCCAAATTTCAAGCCTATACAGAAGACCTGCTCACTCAAAATGTTCATACCTCTTTCAGACATGTGGATGATAACTTTCAAAGCCCTAGAATTTGAAATAAATCGACATCCTCGATAGACTAGTAATCTGAAAGCCAATCCCTGTATGATGTAATGTGATATGTGAATCAAGAATTCATGATCCACTCTTCTCTTGCATTATTTACCAGATTCAGCAGTATCACACACCTAGGCTTTTTCAAAATATCAACTTTTTCTTTTGCCTTCATAGTTTGAGGAAATTTATCATCTCCCTCCAATGCTAAATCCATACACTATGGCTCTAACATTACACACAACTTAATGCACCATAGATTAAAATCATTCTCGCCAGTAAATTTCTACAGCTCAAATTTAATAAAATCCATAATGATAATTGCATACAGATAAAATTTTCGTAGTAATTGATCGATAATAAACCTTACAATTAACGTGAAAGTGTGAACAAATGAACGATTCAAGCATGAAATAAATTGTAGAACTAAATTTTAACCACATTAGATCGAGATGGTTCCACAATAGAAGATTACAATCACTTGAAGGCTCAACTATCAAGTGTTTCCTGATCTTAGAAATCCAATTTACGAGGAACAATCACAAGCAAGGAGATTTATTTATTTATTTATTTATTACGTTCTCAACTTTTTTGAATGATGACTCTTAAAAACTTTCTAGGGTTGTCATAAGTTGTGGTTTATAAGGACTTCAAAATAGGGTTTAGAACATGTTTGGATTCGAGACTGCATTGTTGGGTTGGGTGTCTAGGCGGAATGCACTCGGACCACCGGACACTATGTTGGAAACTACATTTGAGCCTTTGAGATCAGCCGGTCTTAGCTGGCCACTCGACAATGGGCGGATTCCCGACTACTTAAGTAATGTTTGATAACATTTCTGTTCAAAAATTATTCCGAGGAACAATTTTTTCCTAGAAGAATGTGTTTTGTAACTGCACAAAATTTCTGTTTTTAAAATAGAAAAAGAACAGAAACATGTTTGGGTAAATTTGTGTAATCTTTTTTGTTTCTTTTAATTTTTTAAATATTTTTATTTTTTTTTTTTATTTTTTCCTTTTGGCCGCTTCCGGCCTCAGCCATGGCCGACGATCGGCCGATGAGGGCCGGCGGCCTCGCCCAGCCATGGCGAGGCTCGCCGGCCCCTAATGAGGCCGAGCTTGCCTAGCCACCGGTGAGGCTCGGCCTTGTCGGGCCATCGCTGAGTGACGCCGACCTAGCGGTGGCCCGACGAAGCCGAGCCTTGCCGGTGGCTAGGCGAGCTCGGCCTTGCCGGATCTAGGTGATCTCAGGGCTGGTGATGCTCTGGTGAGGTTACCGACCGGTCGCCGACATCACCAGCCATGGCCGAGGCCGACTACTGGCCAAAGAAAAAAAAAAGAGAAAAGAAAGAGAAGGAAAAAAATAGGAGAGTGAAAAATTGTTTCTTGGAAGTGTTATCAAGAACAAGAAACACGTTTTTATTGTTTCTTGTTTCTGTTCTAAATTTTTTTTTCGGAAATAAAAATAAAAATAAAAATAGATTTTTTGTTCCTAGAAAAAGAAAAGAAGCCAAACAAACACTTTTATGTTCTATTTTTGTTCTTTGGAACAAAAGAATAGAAATTGTGTTCCGAGGAATAAAAAAAGAACACAAACAAATAGGCCCTTATTTGCTAGGTGCCCACCTAGTGGTCGGACATGTCTGCACTAGGCAGCCTTCTTCTCGCATCCCCGATCATCCGTGTCCATCTTGAAGTTGCTCGGCAAACACTTTTGAGTGTCCCGAGAAACGTTGAACTCATGTCAATTTCAAATTAATCATAATTAATTTCGAGCCAAAACCAATGAATGCCATTTTCTCAAACTAATGTTTGAGTTCAATTTGAATGCATTATCTTGCTAGAGAAAGAAACGTGAAAACTAAACTTTGGGGACTTCAAACTGAGGGAAAGAGCTCTTGTTAAAAAGTAGTTTAAATTTTGTTGAGTTGACAAAATTTGTTCAAAAAGTCTTAAACTTATTACATTTTTGTCAATTCAGTTTTAAACATTTCTATCATGCCTATTAAGTCCTAAATTTCTCACATTCTACCAAATGATTTAATTTGGCCAATTTAATTGGAAAATTGCTAACGTGGACGCTAGTAGTCATGTAGGACGGTCGGCATTAATATAGACAATTTTGTATAAAAAATTAGTTATATTTTATTTCTCTTTTTTTTTCTTTTTCTATATTCCTTTTCCTTTTAGTTTTACCAAGTCCGATGAGGATGCTGGCTGATCCTCATCGGGATTGAAAGAGAAAAAAACACAATAAAAAATAAAAAAATTAGAAATTATAAAAATTGTCTAGTTTAGCACTAGTGTCATGTAAAACAGTTGGCATTCATTTTAGCGATTCCATTGATTGAATTGACCTAATTGGCAAAATGTGAAAATATTTAGAACTCAATTGATAATATGTAAAAATATTTATGACTCAATTAATAAAATTAAACGTTTAGGAAATAAAATGTGTGGTTACTCAATAAATGGGCATTACATATTTGTAGGGTATTTGTGAAAAATAAAAAGCGAGAAATAATTATTAACCTTTGTTATTTTTTTTTTCAATACAAAGGAGAAAAATCGTATTTGAGTTTTGAAAGAGAATTCTATTTCTAATATAAACATACTGCTTGAATACGACAATATATTTGAAGAACTGGGTTTAATTAGCCCCCATTGAAGAATTGGGTAGTTACAATAATTATCCTCAATTATTTTTTAATAAAAATTTTATCATTGAATTTCAAAACTCAATTTTACCCTATTCTCGAAATCATACTATATATTTCAGAGGACACACACTTTCATCCCATTACAAAACAATCTTAATGCTAACAAAATATGAAAAATTTTCTCATTTCCATCCCCTAAATCTTTAGATTCTCAAAAATGACGCACACAAAACGATGTTACATCAGGCGCAACTAAGCCGCGTGTCTTAGGCCCAAAACTCATGCTTACAAAAATAAGTTTTTTAAAATACTTTTACTTATTAAATTTCGTATTTCACGGTGTACTTTTATATCTTAAGTATATATTTACCACCTTATAATTGAGATAATCTCTACCATATAGTAAAGATATTTGAGGCATTCGATCCCACGGAAAATAGCGATAATTAGTAAGAATGGGTCATGATAATTGTGTACAATGTGTCATCTGCCTCTTGTTCCCCCCTTTCCCCTCAAGCGAACACATGAATATGGGTTTTGCCCAGGAGAGCGAAAGGAAAGTGAGAGCGGGGTTGAGGATAGATAGGTGATGAGAAAGCAGGATGAGTGATTCGGGAACCGATTATAATAACGACTGGTTCAATCAATTGTTTTCGACAAGGAAAATTTCTTGCGTCAACGAGATCATGCAATTATCAATGTGCAATGTGCGGTGCGATGAAAGACACGACCATGTGTAGCCGACCAACTTAAAAAATGGAAGGATCGATTGACTCGATGCTTACAATGGCCTAACTGAGGTGGGTTTTGCCTGGCGTGTCCCTATGCGCAGCGAGGCATAAAGAGGGACTTCCTCGAAATCTCGTATTGTCTGACTTCTTCTCCATTTAGTAAATTTAGCCAAGTTGGAAAAGCCACTTCGCAAGACTGATGCGACAATTGATGAAAGGGATGTTCAAAAATAGGTTAAATTGTGATACCCAAAAATGATTCATAGCTATATTTTTAAGGAAATCAAAACTTGTGCGACTCTTTATGTGTATTGCTAGGTTCAACATTAGTGTGAAAATAATCTTATACCTTTAAAAGTCAAACGAGTAAAATTCGCGTTTAAAATTGATTTTTTAATTATTATTTTTTCACATATTAATTATCCAACGATAATCGTTATTGATTTATTTTGTCGTCTACAGTGGTTCTCATGAAAATCTAGGAATAGTTACGCACGTCACTGTCCTGATTCTTACCCCTGAAGTTGCTACTGTCCCGACTCCCTAGTTCGGTTTTCCACCCCTCCGAAAGAAAAGACACTGGTTTGTTGACTTAAAGCCTGGACACGATACAAAAGGAAGGCCTATCTTTGGAGATTTTTCCAGCTTTTTATAATTTTCATTTTATGACTTTTTCTCTGAAAGTTGAAAGTAAAAAAAAAAAAAAAAGTACTTTGGAATTTTGAAAAGTTATGATAAACTTTTACATGATTTTTCATATCAATTTATAAAATTTTATAAGATTACATTGGTTTTGTTCTATATAGAAATCAAAGCATAAGTGCCACGTAAATTGTTTCGAGTGCTTTTTAACTTTTTACTTTTGGCTTTTCTCATATTTTATGGTGAAAGCACTTTCAATTTTTTTTTTTTCAAGTAAAATACTTGATGACTCAAAAATAGTCTTAATTGACATGTGTATATTTACACATCATGTTTTGAAATTTCGGATGGTATTTTAAATTTTGACGGGAATTAAAAGATTTTTTTTGAATTTACGAAGTCCAGATAAACAATCGGTGAAAATCGTTCTAAACAGGCTAACTTCTACTTCTACTTGAATTTTATCATAAAAAAATATTATTAAAGTATCAAAAAGTTATGAAAAATCTTAAAGATTCTCCGTGCTGACATTTCATTCTTTTGAAAGATTTTGTGTATTTTGGGTTCCATATAAATTTAACTCCGTGTTTAGGTGTGAAAATATTATGATAAATAAGCCAAGCAAGATGCGGGGAGATTTCATTGCTTGATTTTATGCTAAGGGCATGCAACAGTAGAGGTCAACACACCTAGGTCAACTAAATCTTTACTCAAAATATAATCCATGCATTCAATTATAATTCAACCCAATATTTTCTTTGCTTCATTTCTAGCAATTATCTAATACGGAATTACAATTCATGATCACTTTCGCTCATTTTCGAATTTGAAAATCACATGGCAAGTACATCATGAAAGTCTAGCAGCAGTGTGAACCGATCACAAATCCAACCAAATCTGTTCTCATATCGAGTCAAATTTTTAGGAATGAAAAAAAAAAAAGAAAAAAAAAATGCAGAGATTTTCTCAAGAAAAACGTGACCCACCAAATAATTTCAGGGATATTTTTAGGGAAAGAGTTTGTATTTCAGTCTTTAAAAATGCATTTTTCAACCCAACTTAAATGTAAATTCCAAAAGATAAATTCTCGTGTCTGTGATATGATGGTCATGCTCAGTATATTGTCCACAATATTGCAAATATATCTCGAGTTTGGACTTGTCAAGGAAACTAAATCCAAGTATATTTCCTCGTTTAAATAGGTTTCCTAATTTGGCTAGTTGTTCTATTGTAATGACCAGTGATATGTATATATAAGGGATGAAATTTTACGAGGTGGGTACGTTGGAGCAAACAAGATAGTGTTGTGATTTTTTCTCTGGTGATCAGATGCAATAATGGTATATATCTAAAGTTTGAGCTTGTGAAGGAAACTTAAACCAAGCGTATTTCCTTGTTTGAGTAGGTTTTTTAATGACTAGCTTTCCTAAGTGGATATATATAAGATGGTATTTTACGCGATGGACATGTTTGAACGAACAAGGAATGTTGGGACTTTTTCTTTGTGATCATACACAATAATGGGAATATATCTCAAGTTTGAGCATGTGAAGGAAACTAAATCCAAGTATATTTTCTTATTTAAGTTGGTTTTCTAAGTTGACTAGCTTTCCTATGTATAAATATGAGATGGAATTCTTTGCTCAAAAAAAAAAAAATATGAGATGGAATTCTACGCGGTGGACACATAGAGCAAACAAGAGATATATGTCTATGAGATGGAATTTTACGTGGTGGACATTTAAGCAAACAAGAGAGTGCTGGAATTTTTTCTCTGTGATCATCCCCAATAGTGCAAATATATCTCGAGTTTAGGAAACTAAATCCAAGTATATTTGCTTGTTTGAGTAGGTTATTAAACTTGACTAGCTTTCTTATGTATATATATGAGATGGAATTATAATTGGTGGACACATAGAACACACGAGATTGTTAGGATTTTTCTTTCTATGATTTTCTGAATGAGTCCACAGTAAAAAGTTGTGTGATAACAACACTTGTGGGTTTTTTTTTTTTTTTGGGGAGGTAGCTAGGGATGAGAAACACTTGTGTGATCAATCAATTGTGGACTCCATACCCTCCAGATTCATCGCAAATTTTTTGGCGACTGGCATTCCCTGCGTTGTATTGACCTTCAAATCGAACCACACTCTTGTCTTGATAGTTCCTCATTCATTTCTTTGGTAATTTCTTCTTCTTTCATTAGACTTGAATTGTAGTCTCACGTGGAATGTCATCAAAAAGATGGTAGAATCGTGCAAGATTAGGTCTAAAACACATGGGAACTTCCAATCTGGAGAAGTCTTAAGAGGTCAACACCGACTGCAATCTTGTTAGACCAAGTCAATCACACGTTCCGATCCGAACTTGTCCGAGTACCAAGATTGATTTTGTCTTGTCCAACCAAACAAGAGATTATGTGGTTTTTACATGGTTTTCTTTAAAGGGGTCTACGTCCTGTCGTGACCAAATTTTTGAATGTATCACTTAAAGTTTGGCTAATAGATTACTAAGCCTAAATTTAACTCAGGCTCTCCCAAGCCCATATTAATTTGCAACTTGGTTCAAATTTCTTAACATGTAAATAGATTTTATCTAGGAGTCGCCACTAATCAGTTTATGGTAGGTCGATTAGATACCTAAGTAAAATAATGGAATAATTACTTTACTCCTACGAACCAGAGACTTTGGATATGGGGATTTTGTTACACTAAACTTCTCTAATACCCTTTTAGTACATTTCTCTTTTATTTTGAAAAAAAAATAGTTTGCAAGTAGCTTGAATTGATTTTAATTTATCTCCCTAATATGTGAGGTAATAAGGTGGGTGCCCAAACCACCAATTTAATATCCAAGAATAGTAATGAATAAATTGCAGGACTTACCTCATAGCATCGAAAGCATCTGCAATATTAGATCAGAATTCACATCGACAATCATAAATATGATTTCTAATTAACACGCAATTTTTTTTTTCACTTATTTAATGGGAATCATGCTTTATGCAATGCATGCTACTAATCTAACATGAAATAATATGACATGGAATATGACCTAAACTATATGACATAAACTATATGACATAAATAAAATATTTTGTGTTTTCTTAATGAGCATACAACCTATCCTAGAGGATGAAATTAATTTATTCAAAGAATTTTTTTTTTGGTGTTTTCCATGGAATTTGAAATTAAAATTGCTAAAATATATATAAGAAAAATCTAACTAAAGTGAGATATTATTTATTTTAAGTTAGGAAAGAGACCAATCTGAATCCTATCTGAACCTAGAAGTTTATCTCGGCATGCAATTTTAGATAACATCTAAACATGCACTCTAATGTAATTAGAAAAGAATCTAACTAATCTATCATGCAATTCTATCTAGGAAATCAAATCAAATCTACATGACATGCACATGCAATCTCTTTTTTTATTTGTATTTTTGGATAAATAAAGCAATTAAAAGATAAGCATCAAATCATTCACGATCATAAAACATATTATCCACCGTTCGAATCTAGAAACGATATCTAATCAACTTGATTATTTCGCTAATAAAATCAATAAATTGATCTTGTGAATAATTATTCCATCTAAAGCTTTATAGATAGAATAAAAATTCATTTGTGTGCGATTGTAAGTTAAGATGGTGAGTCAGGAATTTCAACAATGCACAAGAAATATTTCAAATAAAGAAACGGAATTTTCAGAAATCAAAATAAATAAGATTTTCACCTAATTTGAATATCGGCTTCCGAATTCCGATCCTCAAATGGCTTCTCGCTACTCGTGACCCGATGTGGTGGTGCTTAGCGAGGCTCACGAGATGGTTACCCGCCAGGTGGCGGCTTCCAAATTCCGATCCTCAAACGGCTACTCCCGATGTCGTGGTGCTCAGCGAGGCTCACGAGATGGTTACCCCCCAAGGGCTTTGCGTGCAGCTCCTTGATGATTGCTCGATTCAACAATATGCGTGTAAACCTCGAGAAGCAATCTGCAAAACGATAACTTTTGTTGTCGTATCAGTAGCAAGGCTTATCCGAGAAACCAACAATTGGGAGATGCTCCAAATTTCTATAAAATAGGTGTGCGAAATCCTCCCTCCTTTCAATGTATGCGTCCTCCTTTACTCAAAGGACGTGTGCCCGTCTCTTGCGCAGATTTTAGTGACTCAGATGCTTGCTGAATGCCTCCATTGAAGACTTTGACCGAGCAACCCTCTTAGGATACTTCTATACATCAAAAGAAATAAGAAAGTGGCATCTTCTGCGTGTAATGGGTGATGAAACCATGCCAAAAAAATCTGCAGCAAAAATAAAGAATAGAACTTTGCAGGATCGGTCTCGATTGTATGGAACCAGACACGTTGCTGCAGCTTCATGCGGCCCAACCAAGGTTACTCGTCGTGGAAAACTGCTGGAAAGACTTGCAGAAGACACGCTGGGCAGAGATCTCGCTTGGAATTGTTGGGACTTAGAGCGTCGAAATAGGTTCCATGGTGGCTCGAACTCGTGATCTTCGCGATTGTCACAACCAAACGTGGGGCCACGTTGGCTTTAGCTTGGATTAGTGATCGAAGACGAGCTTCTGAGGACCTGCGAATCAAAACACAGCGATGCTTGGCTAGGTTTCTTGGTGCTGTTCGTGGGTCATGGTGCTGCAGGGGACAATTATTTGATTAGTCAAAGTCAGGTGCCCTGTGAATAAAAAAGACCAGCGGCAACAATGGTCCAGATTAGTCTACTAGTGCAATTGTTGAACCAAAGTGGAGGAACGCTGCTAACTCAAATCTGGCAAGTGTGGGACCTTTGCAGGTCACGTCAATAAGGCTGGTCGTGAATGGTGACGGCACGACTATGGTGACAGTGCCACGGGGGGTCTCGTAGAAAGCTTTCTTTTGGGAGAGCTCTCAAATGGTCTCATATGATCGTGACTATGGTGACAGTGCCACGGGGGGTCTCGTAGAAAGCTTACTTTGGAGCTCTCTCTCTCATATGATCGCGTCTCTCAATTGTGAAGCCCCACTCACGTTTTTCTCGTTTTTCTCTCAATGGCTGTATGTGTCAATGTCTGGCCCTAGAAACCCTACACGAGTAACATTTTTATAGGCCAAAGATTAGGGTTTTAATTTCATTTTCAAATCAACGTCCGCGAAGATCACTTTTTATTTTCCACACCTTTTCTAGATTTCCTTTGCAAAAATGAATATTCTTTATTGATTTTCTCAAAAATTGTAATAAGATTTTTTTTTTTAAAATACGGGCTTGGGCGCCAAATCGCTTCTTTTTTCGAAATTTTTAATCCACTCACAACTTAAAGCTCAGAATCACCAAATCAAACCCATCTGTCATCGATCCAATATAAATGCAAATTAAAAGAAATGCACATAAAACTATATGCTATGCAATTAATTAATTAACTAATATTTTTTTAGGGTTAAAATTAATCCCTAATTTTTTAATGTAATAAATGATTAAATGGATTGCCAAAATTTAGGTGTGAACACGTCCTAACAAAACATTCAGAGGCATTTACCATTTCAAGCATGCAATCCTACCTTCACCACTGGTGACCGTAGTCAAACGCTAGTTTATTGATCAATCTGGAGAGCAACCATCCTATTTTCTTAGTCCAGCGTATACTCTTTCAGCCTCCCACGCCACATCGTGCTTAGTCACATACATATACATATAGACACGCACATATCACATTCATATCAAATTTCTCAACACAGAGAGAGAGAGAGAGAGAGAGAGAGAGAGAGAGAGAGAGAGAGAGGATGGCAGGAGGAGCGAACGAACCGACGTTGGAGTTCACGCCAACGTGGGTGCTCGCCGTTGTTTGCACCGTGATAGTCGTCATTTCTCTGGCTGTTGAGCGGTTTCTCCATTATGCCGGCAAGGTGCCTTTCCTTCTCGTTCTTTTCCGCCAAATTGATATATTTGTGCATCGACTATGGCATGTCTGATAACTCCGCATGTCTCTACTGATGAGAATGTGTGACCTTCCTCTCTCTCTGATTTGGCAAATGCAGTATCTCAAGAAGAGGAACCAGAAACCGCTCTTTGACGCCTTACAGAAAATCAAAGAAGGTTATCCTTAAACACGCAGCAATTTTTGTTTCATTTACCATATGTTATGGTTCATTTCACGTGTCCTTATAAACTGAAAAATCATAATTATGTTTCTAAAGCTGTTGAATTTTATGTGCGGATGATCATTCATGGCAGAGCTAATGCTGTTGGGTTTCATATCGCTCATGCTCGCTGTGTTCCAAGACAGAATAGGCGAGATTTGCATTTCGGAAGAGCTCGCGGATACGTGGCTACCTTGCGAGAAGAATGCCACCGACAAGCACAGCAGCACCACTGCTCATTTCCTGACTAATTTCTTCCCTCCTGGAGGACGCCGCCTTCTCAACGGAGATTCAGCAGCTTCCTCTGACTACTGCAGTGACAAGGTAACTAAGCTTTCAATACCCCAAATATTTATCTCTCTCTCCCTCTCTCTCCTTGTTGAAATATCCCCAGTTTAGAATTTTGGTTTGTACTTATAACAAGCTATCAGAGCCAGATTCTATCCCTTCGAATGTGTTCCTTTGTCGTGTGCATTTTCCTTTGTCCTTTCATCATTTTGTTCTCTTTTATTTGTTTTTTCTTTGAGTTCAGAGAGAGAGATGGTTTTTAATATATGTTGATGGTGTATGTACGCACTCCCTGCCTTGATTGGGCACGAAAAAGAGAAAGTTGCGGGCTTCATCATGAGTAAAGTGAGCTCCCACTTTTTGCAAATTTTCAACAGTTGTGGCGATTACTAGTTTTCAGAAGCTTACTAATCAAACCTTACTCATAAACTCTGTAAAAATCAGGTGTTTAGAAGCTTGCCAATCACTATTTTAAATGACAAGGTTGTGTTGTCTTTTGGGGGTTTGTGTGGTTTTTTGACTCCTTGGCCAAAATAAGCAGAGGAGAGGAGAATGAGTGGAGAAGAGACTGATAAACCCATTCCTAGCCTGAGATCGTGAGAGAAAATGAGGGGGAGAGGGAGGAAGGTGGATTCATGGCTGCCTAAATGCCATTGTGGCCAACAAAACGACCCTGCAGTATAAGCTGTATCATGTTTTCTGGGGGGCCTCCGCTCATTCTCCTCCACTTATTTTGGCTGAGGAGTCGAAAAACCACACAAACCTCAAAAGACAACACAACCTCATCGTTTAAAACAGTGATCAGCAAGCTTCTAGAAACCCCGATTTTTGCAGGGTTCATGAGAAAGGTTTGATTAGTAAGCTTCTAGAAACTAGCAAGGTTTGGAGATCCCATCTACAATGGTTGTGTTTTCCTTTAAAAGTTCATAGACATGGCTTATACAGTGAGCCATGACTTCGGCTTTTCAAGTATTCTCAGTTACTGTTTTCGTTTCATTTTAAGGTGATGTTCATTTTTCTAGATTGCTTGGGTGTCTTTTTATTCCCCTTTCACTTTGGCATTTTTTATAATGAACATTTCCGTTTATATATCCCTTTTCATTATTTTTGTCCAAGTCAAAGAGCTCATTCGGCGTGAAAATTAGAAATTTATTGTGCCACTAAAAATTATACAGAAACAGCTGTTAGATGTTTTCTCGGTTCTGATGCTGTGACTCCTTACATCTGTTTGGAAGGAGATAACAAAATGTACCCTGAGGCTTCAGCCATGGGGCAAAGTCAGATCGAGTGACAGAATAACGCCGTGATTATTGTTTCAGGGGAAGGTGGGGAAGGTGCCGTTGTTGTCTCTCACGGCGCTTCATCATCTGCACATTTTCATCTTCGTGCTGGCCGCTGTGCACGTGGTTTTCTGCGCATTAACGATCCTATGCGGGGGAGCACAGGTAACTTAAAGTCATGCCAGGAGACTTTCTGTGATCTGTCATTGTTGGTCTCTTATCTCTCAAATGTGTCTTCAATCATTTGTCTAAGTGCTTGATCTCATCTCCTGCGCTTTTAGATACGCCTATGGAAGCGATGGGAGGATGCCATTCAGAAGGAGGAATTTGACCCCGAAGAGGGTAATGTCATTCAATTCAAAAGTGGAAAATTTTGCTGTGGTATATTCTTCTGCACTATATTCCGAGTTTCTAGTCTCAAACATTTCAAAATTGATGCACAGCTTTGCGAACAAAGTTCACAAATGTTCAGGATCACACCTTCATCAGAGGACGTTTTCTTGGCATTGGCAAGAACTTATCTATACTCAGCTGGGTGGTAAGTCTTGAAGGGCTCCTCTTCATCTGCCTTGTTAACGTAACTTACTTTTCACTAGAACTCTTGGCTAACAACTGGAGACATCCAGCATTGTGTATTGAAATTTCGATGTGGCATTTAGCTGTCTTCTATTATGTCCAAGTTCATATTCAGGCAATTTTCATGGGCCTCGGCTCATTGTTGACCCATTTTCCTGTTCGTGCAGCATTCCTTTATCAAGCAGTTTTATGGTTCTGTGACCAGGTCGGATTATACCACGCTTCGTCTCGGTTTTATCATGGTACGATATTCCTCCAAACATAAATTTTTAGTCCATAAGCTCCTGTGATGACTATATATGACGAGGTGATCCTAGTAGAATTTAATACTGGCATTTATTACATTAATTTATATAGGCTCACTGTAGAGGCAATCCGAAATTCAATTTCCACAAGTACATGATACGTGCTCTGGAGGCCGATTTCAAGAAAGTTGTTGGAATAAGGTAAAAGGAAATTGCTTTTTGCTATTTACCTTTAACTTCAAGAAAGAATTTGGGCGTGCACTTTTGCCAAAAGAAAACTTTGTAAACGTTTTGGCTAGAAAATAAAAACAGGAGAATATTTTAGCTCGTTCTTCCTGAGGGTATTTACTAAATGATCGTCTCCTCGTCGCAGTTGGTATCTTTGGCTATTCGTTGTGGTCTTCTTGCTGCTCAATGTTGCCGGTAAGTTGTTTAGTTAGAGCATATGGTTGAGCAGAAGCTGTACTAGTGACATTATTTCCAATTAATAGAATTGTCTTGGAATAATTTGTGCAGGTTGGCACGCGTACTTCTGGATATCTTTCATCCCGTTGACTGTAAGGAAACGGAAATCCCTAACTCTACGCAGAAGGTTCTCTTATTTAAATGGCTTATTGCTTCTGTGCAGCTTTTGCTGGCGGTCGGAACCAAACTGGAGCATGTGATAACTCGGTTGGCCCAGGACGTTGCCCAGAGGCATATAGCGATTGCAGGGAACTTAGTTGTTCAGCCTTCTGATGACCATTTCTGGTTCCACCGGCCTCGGCTCATTCTCATCCTGATTCACATCATTCTGTTCCAGAACTCCTTTGAACTGGCTTTCTTGCTCTTCGTATGGGTAAGGATAAGTGGGGCTTGTTGTCAGTTAAAATTGGAAATTCCCAACGCACAAACAGGATTTCGACTAATGCTCTGCCGTTCTGCAGATCCGATATAAATTAAATTCCTGCATGATGCGCGAGATCCATTTTATCATCCCAAGACTTGTCATTGGGTGAGGCTGGAACTAATCTCTTCGATCCATCCATCTTACAACAACTAGTCTTTGACTCCTGACAGCGAAATTTTGCTTATGTTCTGCAGAGTGTTTGTCCAGCTCCTTTGTAGTTACAGCACACTACCTCTATACGCAATTGTAACACAGGTTAGAGTTCTGTCATACGACTGTTACATCATTATACATGTGATTTTGGTAAACAATGAGACTGATGTGCTTGTCATTTGTTTGTGTTGCTGTAATTAAGATGGGGACTTCGTTCAAGAAGGCGATATTTGACGAACACATACAACAGGGGCTCGTTGGCTGGGCCCAGCAGGCGAAAAAGAATAATAATTTAAGAAAACCAGCCACTGATGGGTCTAGTGTTCAAACGGGTTCAAAACAGGGATTGGTTGGAGTTGAGCTGACCAAAACTGGCGGAGATCGTACTGCGACGGGAGATGTGGAAGCGCAGGAAATCAAGCAATCTCCATCTCCAGCCTCAACAACCTCCTCCAAGACGCAGACACTGGCGAAGACATGGAGTTAGTTCTTAATTAACATACCGTTCAGAAACAATCGATTAAGAAGAGCAAGACTGTTCTGTACAGTACATCATCATCTGTATGAGTACAGTTATGGTTTTCCTGTGTCAATTCCTCATCAGTCAGCATAGCGAGATTCTATTGCTGGTCGACCACAAAACCTGAAACTTAAAAAATAACTGGATAAGAGACATCCGGCGGATGGGGTGATGAATAGAACGATCATCAGATTTCAATGACCTAAAAGCGAACCATAATGAAACCATCAGTTGCTCACATTGGGAAAACAACCTGCCCATTACAAATTTGCAGTGTGAATATCTTACTAACTCATTATTTCGAGTAGAACACAACTGATATCATCCCCGAATGTCATCAGCAACTCGAGCGTGCTGTGGTAATCAGGATTTGAGAAGCACGCCAGAATGACATTTGGAGGAATGTGCCGAAAAGATGCTCCTGGCATTAAGTACTGCACACCGAATACGATCATGACTAACTTTCAAGGGATTGAACGATGAAATTCACTAGTAAACAGGAGTGTCACAAACCGGAACATTCCAAGGTGAAAAGAAACTTGGAAAAAGCTGAAGCCCTGGTCTGGTATTACTAGCGGACACAGCATACGAGCGTAGTCATATCTTGTCGCAGAGAGATGTGCTAAGTTGCTTGGTATCAGGTAATGTGTCCAGGACTGCTTGTTAGATCTTCAAATGCTGAAATTCACATTGACATCATCTAAATTTGTCTGTGCAATATCCTGCCTCTCCTTTTGGAGCTCTCTATAGGTAATAAGTCATTTTCAATTGACTAATTATTTCTGGCGATATAAACAGTCATTTTAATGTTTTCCAAATCGTTCATTTTCTGCGAAACAAATGGAGCTTGAATTTTCTCCAATCTAGCAATACATGTTTTCGCCAAAGCCATTTCTTTCAATTGTTAGAGAGAGAAAAAGAAACAAAACACCCACTCGCGCTTCAAAACGATGAATTAATGCAAAAGGGAGTAGGGACGCCCCTGGACCAACCTAGGCCTCTAAATGAACCAAATTAAGAATCCGAAATCTGCTGTTCAGCACATAAACATATCTGAATGAGCATATGAACACCGGATCCTTGGGACCGCCCACTTTGGGATGCCTTGAGAAAGCATCAGCTTCTCCTCGACACACTGAACCAACCACGGTTTCGTCATGGATGGAGGTGAGTTGAGGAGTCCTTGGAGGTGAGCCAAGGAGTCCTCCAAGAAACCAATGTCACGCCCCGATTCTCGAGCGCATGCCCATTTCTCTCTGGTCGATAAAAACTGTGCGACTTCCCAGGACGAGTCGCCGACCCTTTTATTTTATTGAACATGCGGAAGCAAATAACAAATCCCCTGACAGTAACTATCTCGGGATAGAAAAGCAGGACATCACATTCACAAACAAGCCACACTTTTATAAACATACTGAGTCTTCTACACAAGTCTATAACCAAAAGACTAGTTCTCAAAAAGAGGTTGTTCTATCCGACCTACTCTTCAGGTCACCTCAGCTCAGCTCCAGGTCCTCCCTCTAAGGTCCTGAAAATTTTAAGCCCACAACGGGGTGAGATATAAATCTCAACGAGTTCACGGTCTAAGCCATGATTAGGAGGGAAATACACCCATAAATGTCCTAACCACACAACCACTCAATTGGCACTGAGGACTTACCTCGCCTCAGTTTCCTTTCCTGCATGTTAGTATAGTTCATATTGCAATGCATATAATCAATGCACATAATAACTGGAACACCTCATCAATTCAATTAATCACCGGAGTCCTGATTATAAAGCCAAACCGTTATGACACGTCCCATTCCATGTCACACAATTTTGGTCTCATAATCGGGTGCATCAAACTCAATAATCATGCATTCCAATTATTAATTACACCCATCAAGGGTACGGCCAACTCTATTGGCGGTCTTCTGGCATTATCAGGCGTTGTCTCACCCCCTTTGAGCATGGCAACGTCTCTCAATTAGACGGCTTCCCCGAAGAGGCGTAGGTCCAAAATCTACTGCGACCCGAGTCTCAATGAATGGGTAACATCTGGCTTAACAGCCTAGGACGGTTTTCTCTTAACCAACACATGACCAATCAATCTCGGCCCAGGACACTGTGTATTGCACTCAAATGTCTCAATTAAAATAGTGAACCTGGCCTATTTTCTTCGTATTAGAAATACACGATAAAATAGTTGTGTGTGGGTACACCGTTAATTCACTCTAGAAAAATTGATATCCTCCAATGTAAAATCCCACTTGTTTATATAGTATATAAAACCATTTTTGGTGTTAAAACTCGACACCCGGGATTTTAATTTCACAAATTTTGGAATTAAATACTCAAAATTTCAATTAGCACTCAATTTGCATAAATTAACACTCAATTGCAGAAATTGAACACACCATTGCAATCAGCACAAAATTCCGGTTACCGGCTATCCCGGCCTAATTTCCGGGAGATAATTAATAATTAAATAAAATATTGAAAATTAAATAAATTACAAAATAAATAAATTTAAAGCATTTAATTGAATTAACCTAAATTAACTAAACTAAATAATCTAACTAACAATTAAATCTAACCATCCTATATAATTTAATCTAAGTACACTAACTAAATAAACTAACTAATTCCTAACTAATCCATCTAATTAAACTAAATAAACCAACTAACTACTAACTCTATACTTAATCTAATAAGCCATCCTAAACCTAATTAACATAACTAATCCACCAATTAGCTAACTAACACACCTCTAAGTGTCATTAGCCCACTAATAAAGGATTAGAATGCAACTCACTAGTTAAGCCCGAAAATCGGCTCACGGCGACGGCGGCATGACGGCGGCCGAGACTTGAACTCACGGTGAGGCCGGGGGAACGCTTGGACCAGCTGAAAACGGCCAACGAACTTGCTGTTCGGGCTGAGAAAACCGGCATAGAAGATGCTGGTTTCAATCTTGAGCTTCGAAGGCTGAAGCGGGCTTCGAGAGGGCTGGCTAAGCAAAGAAATCGCGACCAAAATAAGAAGCCGATGGTGGAGATGGACGGCTTGGACGCGTGCTGCTGCAGGGGGAGTCAACCGAACGGTGTTGTTGACTGAAAGTGCGCGAGCGTGAGTGGAGGGAAAGGATTTCGGTGGAGGGTGATGGAGAGATGAAAATGGGGGATGATGATGGGATGATGGGGATGATGGGGATGATGCTGCGACAAACTAAAGGAAATGATGGGAGACAAACGTAGGTTGTGGAGCAACCGGGGGGCAAGATGGAGCGGTGAGGCGGTGCTTCGGTAGAAGTGTGCTCAACAAGCTGGATGAAAGAGAGAGTCGATGGAGGCGCACGAAGGAGACCGAGGTAGCGGTCTTAGCGACATGGAGGGAGTGGCTCCGTGGAAAATGAAAGAGAAGCTGCGTCCGTGGAGAGCAAATGCTTGAGTTGGCTAAGGAGATTGGAACAAGGGAATTGGTCAAAGATAAATATCTAGGCATTAAAGCCTTGTCTCCCCTATTTCTTTCTAGCAAATATAATCCAAGAATTAACTAAATTGATGCCAAAAATCAGTCCTCAAACCATAGCTCCGAATTTCATTGATTTTAGAATTCAATTTCATCCTCAAATTCTCAATTTCGAAATCCAATTTCGTTGAAGAAAAATTCCACACATTTTCACAAATTCCCATCACCTAGTAGCTCTGCTTAGAAGTTGAAATTCCCTTCAAATGAGCCCGTCCGAATTTCCGTTCAATTTCCTAATCGATTTTCCGTAAAAATCTCGGAATCTTCGAAAAATTTCGGAAAGTGAGTTGACGTTCCTAAAATGAATCGTGACACGGTAGAACTTTCAATTTCTGAAATCGAGCTCAATTTCTCGGTTAATTTCAATTCGATGTGATTTTAGTGCGTCCCGATCTACTAGGTAGCTTTTAGGAATTTTTAATGCAATTGACTCATGGTCGATTATTTTCGAGCCACAATGTACATCTTCGACACATTTGCGACTCTTAATTGTCGTGAAAATCTCGATGTTTCAAATATGGACACAAGGTACAAAAATGATAGAAAAATCGGTCTAGTGCCGTTCGACAGAAATTTTGCAATTAGGTTGAATCACCCACGCACTAATCACATATCTCTATCGAATCGATCTATCTCCGGTCTCTGATCCATTTTGACGGTGCCGTAATGACCCTTGCAGATTAGCACGGTCGAGAAATCGATTCCTTGTCGAATTCTCATGTCTATTGTATTTAGATTCCTTAACGGCTTTACCTAATAGGTTAGTTAACTTGTGAGTGGCCAACTTAGAGAAAAATGCTATAGACACGTCAATGAAAAGCCCATTTCATCTCATCGAAATCAAACTCGAAAATCAGGATGTCACAACCAAGGCCGCCGAAATTATTTTGAATGCTTTTGCTGTGCAGATGCGATGTAGTATTGCCGTTGTTGACACCTAAATTTTGGCGACCTGATGAAAATTAGGGATTAATTTTTAACTAAAAAGAAAGGAATTAAATTGCATAGCATATAACTTTAGGAGCATTTTTTGTTATTGCATTTGCATTGGACCGGTGACGGATGAGTTTGAATTGATGGTTCTAAGCTTTAATTTGATAAATTTGACTAAGTCCACAAAGAAAGCAAATTGACCCAAGCCCGTTATTCTCTGAAGATCGAAAATTAACTTGGGAGGTATGGTGATTTGATATTTTTGGAAAGGATTTGTGAAATTCTATATATATATATATATATATATATATATATATATATATATATATATATATATATATTAAGCGATATATTTTAGAGTAGATTGGAAGGTTTCGAATGAAATATTGAAAAAATGAAAGAGAATATTGCATGTAGAGGTGTATATTTGGGGCAATATATCATCAATGTATGTGAGCATGAAAGAGTTGAAATATGCAATATGTGAATTTATTCTCTTTCCTTGAAGTGCGTAGTCCCTGCCTCGGCTATCCACACAATTTAATAGATGGACACAAAAAGAGAGAAAAATTTTCTATTCTTCTTGCTAGTTCTAAGGACCGCCTAAAGGCATTTGAGTAGAAAACAAATATTTGTTGTGCTGGTCCTAGCTCAAAAGGGGCTTTGAGCTTTAAGCACAAGCGCATTGATTCGTTCAAAAGGTGAAAATGCAAGGGATCAAGTCCTACTAGCAAGAAACTAAGAGTTAAATAACATAATATAGGAAAACGTCCTCGAGTGAAGAGAATTTCAAGAATGGAATGTTATAATTGTGACAAGAAGGGTCACTATGCTCATTACTGTCGTGAGCCAAAGAAAATACACATCCCTTGTACTCTTAAGAACTTTGCTTATGTGTCAAGTTTTGTATTCTTAATTGAATCTAATCCTTTGTGGACTATAGATTTGAAAGCAATAGACTATGTAGTGAAGGATAGAGAATCTTTTGTAGAATTTCGACAAGTACCGATTGGAACTAAGTAGATCTATGTAGGAAATAACTCCAGAGCCAAAGTAAAAAGGATTGACACTTGTCAATTGAACATGCATGGTGGACGCACTTTATTCCTACATGATGTATTATATGCTCCAAAGATTCATTGAAATTTAGTTTCTGTTTTAGTGTTGGTAAAGCTTGGTTTTACTTTGAACTTTCATAATAATTGTGTGGATTTGTATTTGAATACAAACTACTATAGTTGTGGTTATTTTCTAGATGGTTTTATTGTATTGAATGTTGACTGTGGTGATGTCAATGTTTTTTTTTGGTAAAGAATGTGGTGATGTCAATGTTTGTTATTCCATTTTCATATCTTTTAATTCATATGATAATGATGCGAATGTGTAACATGCTAGACTTTGTCATATTAGCCAACAATGTATGAATATGCTAGCTAAATAGGGCTTGCTGGGCAATATTGAAAAAGTCGATTTGCCCATATGTGAGCATTACCTAATAGGGAAAACAACAAGAAAACCATTTGGAAAAGGTAAAAGAACTGAATTTCTTTTGCATTTAATACATTCTGACATCTATGGTCTAATGAATGTAAAAGAAAGGCATGTGACTATTTATTTCATCATATTTATAGATGATTATACTTAATTCAGATATGTTTATTTGATTTCTCATAAATCTGAAGCATTGAGTTATTTCAAAATGTCAAGCCCTGACCCTCGAGCACGCACACATCCCTCTGTAGTCGATACAAATGCGACGTTCCTAGAACGTGTCACCGATCCATTTCATTTTGAATGCACATGCGGAAGCGAAACAATAACCCATGACAATAAATAGCATGGGATAGGAAAGCAGGGTAACATTTCTTAAAAGCACACTTTTATAAACAATCGGGTTTAGGTACAAAAAGAGTCTAGGTAAAAGCTTACAAAAAGGTCAACTCTCAAAGAAGCTGTCTTACAACATGCTAGTAGGACATATACGTTGATCCTTTAGACTTCACCTCCACAAACTCCGAGCTTCGGTCTTCCACGATCACCAACTAAGGACTTGAAAATAGTTATACAATAACCAGTGAGACAATGTCTTAGCAAGTTTACCCTCTAAACCCTTACTAGGAAGGAAATATGCCTCAGGGCGCCCTAGCCACACAACCACATAATGAGAATGGGGGACTTACCCCACCTCAGTTCCTTCCTACATGTCAGTAGAGTTCATATCCCAAATGCATATAATTAATGCACAAAACAATTGAAACGTCTCATCAACTCAATCAATCACAAGGGTCCCGATTATAAGACCAAACCGTTATGACACGTGCCATACCATGCCACACAGTTATGTCTCATAATCAGGCGCATCGGCTTAATCAATAATGCATTCCAATTGTTAAATTTGCCCCTTAAGAGTACCACATAATCATAAGTTTGGTGTCTACTAGCATAGCTGGGCATTGTCTCACTGACATTGAGCACGACGGCATTTATATCTTAATGGACGGCTTCCTCGAAGGAGCGTAGGTTGAGAATTTACTGCGACCTGAGTCCCAATGAATGGGTATCCCATATAGGGTAACGTCTGGCTTAAAAGCTCAAGATGGGTTCCTTTTAACCAACACACAAACAATCAATTTTGGCCTAGGACACCGTGTATTGCACTCAAATGTCTCTATTAAAATAGTGATCCTAGCCTATTTTCTTCATATTAAAACATCCGATGAAAATAGTCGTGTGTGAGTACACGGTCAGATCAAATCCGAAAAATTCATAACCTCCAATTTAAAATCCCATTGTTTTATATAGTATATAAAACCATTTTTTGGTGTTAAAATCTAACACCTGAGATTTTCTGAATAAATATTGAAATCCACAATTTTTGGAATAAATTACCCAAAAATCCAATTGGCATTTAATTTGCACAAATTAACATCAAATTACATAAACTGAACATGCCATTGCAATCAGTACAAAATTCCGGTCACTGACTATCCCGGTCTAATTTCCGAAAAATATTTAATAATTAAATAATTATCAAAATTAATTAAATAATTCAATTTAAATGCCAAAATTGCTAACCTAGGCCATAATTGCTTAATCAAATATCAAGACGAGCTCGGAAAATTCCAGAACCAATCTAGATAATTAACACAACATGTCTAGTCCATAATTAATCTAATCTAACAACCTAACATGCAAAATTGGATAATTAAATTACTAATCTAATCTAACTAACCACCTAAACCTTAATTAACTTAAACTAATTACCCCATAAGTATAATTAACCTACTAAGTAAGGTTTAATGAGTTAACTCCCTAGAGTTGCGAGTCGGTGAGTTCATGGTGAAGGTGATGCGACGGTGAATGATAAATTCAAAAACGGCGATGTGAATGGGGCACAGATCGAGCCTAAAAGATGGCTCGTAAGGCTCACAGTTGAGCTGAAATTGGCCGAGCTTCGTGCGGGGATGGGCTGACGGTGGTGCTTCTCGTGAACGGGGTAGCAGTCAACAAATGGAATCGACTGAGAAATTTGACTCATGGGGATGTGTGGGCGTGGACGGTAGTTGCAGCAGAGAGAGAAATGAAGGGATGCTTTGGTGGGGGACGCGTGGCAGCCTTCAGCTTCGCTGCTAGGGTCAACGAGGAGGCTTCTATTGGGGAGAAGTTGACCCGGTTTGCCGCAAGAGGGACACGAAGGAGGGGACAACGACTAGTAGAGGTTGCCTTGATGGAGGGAGTAGGAGGTAGTGGAGGGGCAGACGGCAAAGAGAGGGCGTGGGGCTGAGTTTCGAAGAACACCAATGAAAGAAAAAAAAAAAGACAGAAGGGAAATCGAGGCTTGGTGTGTGAAGGACAGAGAAAATGGTGGAGGCGTGCTTGAGAATCCAAGGGAGGAGAGAGAGACCGAGGGAGAAAGGGAAAAGGATAAGGGAGCAAGGGGGATGTTGGTTGAGAGGGGAAGGGAAAGAAAGCAACGTGTGTGAGTGAGAGACATGAGAAAGAGAGAGATGAACGAGTCCGGGGGAAGAGAGAGAAGATGATCAAACAATCTTTGACCGGAAGAGAGTTTAATCATCCCCATCTTTAATTAACAATCTCAATTGGTCATCCAAGGCCAATTTCAACACCCACTTGCCCCAATTGAAGTCCAAATGAAGACCAAAATATGATGGCTCCTCTAACATACAAATTTCATCCAATTTAATTTCCGTTTTTTCATCAATTTCTCCGATTTGATGTCTAGTTTTGCTGAGGAAGAAGCCCACACCTACAATTTCCTATAACCAAATAGCTCAGTAAAGAGGCCAAAAATGCCTTCAATTTGGCCGATCCAAATTTTCCGTTCTTTTTGAAACGTCCGAATCGATTTACGGTAAAAATCTCGAAATCGCCGAAAATTTTTCGAAGGATGAGTAGATGTTCCTAAAATAAATCATGACATGACAGAACTTTCAATTTTTTAAATTGGGTTTAAATTAGCGGTTAATTTCGATCTGACGTGATTTTAGCGTGACCTAATCTACTCGGTGGCTTTTAGGAACTTTTAGTGCAATTGACCTATGGTTGATTATTTTCGAACCACAATGTACATCTTTGACACATTGGCGACTTTAAATTGTCATGAAAATCTCAAAGGTCTTAAATACGGACACATGGTGCCAAAATGACAGAAAAATCTATGACATCTTGATTTTCAAGTCTGATTTCGATGAGATGATATGAGCTTTTCATCGACGTGCCTATAGCTTTTTTCTCTAAATTGGCTACTCACTAGTTAACTAGCTTATTAGGTAAAGTCGTTAAGGAATCTAACAACATGACTTGAGAATTCGACTAGGAATCGATTGCTCGACCGTGCTAATTTGTAAGGGTCATTACAGCACCGTCAAAATCGATCAGAGACTAGAGATAGGTCAATTTGATAGATGTATGTGATTAGTGCGTGGGTAATTCCACCTAATTGCAAAATTTCTATCTAACGATACTAGACCGATTTTTCTGTCATTTTCATACCCTGTGTTTGTATTTGAAACCTTAAGATTTTTACCACTACCGAGAGTTGCCAATGTGTCTAAGATATATATTGTGGCTCGAAAATAATCGACCATAGGTCAATTGCATTAAAAATTTCTAAAAGCTACCTGGTAGATTAGGACGTGCTAAAATCACGTCAAATTGAAATTAACCGCGAAATTAAACTCAATTTGAAAAATTGAAAGTTTTGCTGAGTCACGATTTATTTTAAGAACGTTGAATTATCCTCTCAAGATTTTTTGGCGATTTCGGAATTTCACGGAAAATCATTTTGGATGATTCGGAAAATAACGGAAATTCGAATAGGCCAAATTGGAGGGATTTTTGGCTTCCTTACCGAGTTATATAGTGTTGACACCTAAATTTTGGTGATCTATTTAGTCGTTTATCGCAATAAAAAATTAGGGATTGATTTTAACCCCTAAAAAAAATAATAATTGCATAGCATGTAGTTTTAGGCACATTTATTCTTAATTTGCATTTATGGTGGGTCGGTGACAAATGGGTTCGAATTGATGGTTCAAAACTTTAATTTGATGAGTTGGGCTGAGCCTATGAAGGGAGTAAATTGGCCCAAGAGCGTATTCTCGGGGAGATTTTACGGATTTATCTTTATAAGATTTCAATTCAAAAACAAATATTGCGTTTGGAAAAGCAAATATTACATTAGGAAAAGAAATCTTCGTGGATATCGATTTGAAAAAAATTAAAACCTTAATTTGTGACCTATAAATAAGTTAAAACGTGTAGGGTTTTAGGGGGTCCACACAATAGAAATACATAGCCATATTGAGGTTTATATATATATATCATGTCAAAGGGGGCTTCAATTTGGGTGGAGTTGAAAATGAAAGAAGGAAAAATTCTTTTGGCTTTTTTTGAGGGGAAGGGGTTGGCAAAATTTCTGCTGGGAGAGGACAGCAGCAGAAGGAAAATAGTAGAGTGAGCGAGATGTGTGCTGCAGAGAGAAGAGAGAAGAGAGAAGAGAAGAAAAATAAGAAGAGAAAACAGAGAGCTGCTGTTCATCTTCCTCGCGAATTCCTTTCGTCAGCCGCACGCCGTTCCGCCTGCGATTGCTTGCTACCATCCGCATTGCCGCCTCTGCCAGCCCAACACTCGACGATGTCTCCACCTGCTACCTTTGCCTCGGCCGACGTCTCTGCTTGCCCATCTCGCCGCGTCTCCGATTGACCCACAAGAGCCCGCATCGCAACCCGACTCCCCTGCTTGTCGGACGCCGCTTCGTTGCCAGCCATGATCTACTCGATTTTTCTGCGCGAATTTGTCACTGCTCGCTGCTCCCCTCGAGCTGTTTCCACCGCTCCAGATTCTAGACGTTGAGCCACCATACGACCGTCCGACGCCCCACCTTCGCCATTGATTCGGGCATGCCCGTTGCTGTTTAGCCTCCGGTCGCAACACAACCCCTACCGGATCGATGCCTCGCATGCTAGTGCTCGTCCCCGCCACCGGCTTGCCCCACCGAAGGTTGAGCCAACACCCCAGCGGTGCCGTTCGCGAAGCCATTGTTGATTCACCTCCGTCATTGCCCTTGCACACGCTCGAGCTCCCTTTCGCCCCTTAGCAACCGCATCTTTGCAACCTAACACCATGCACGCAACAACTCGGTCCCGCCGGTGCCCGACGCCGCATCCGAACGGAACGTCGGCCCACATCGTGCCACGCCGAGCTTCCCCGAGTGACGGCCTTGCAACCCCCGCGATGCTGGTCTCCCCTGTTACGCTGCTGGTCCACTCTTCATTGGACCTCGCTAGACCTTACCGGAGCTCCATACTACCGAGACTCGCCACCCTTGAGGACTCGACCACAAGCCTTGCTTGAAAGGAAAAAAGGAAAAAAAAAAACAAAAAGAAAAAATACATTAGGTAGTTTTCTTTATTGTTATTTCTTTTATAGTTTTGTTTTTTAGTAGAATTATTCATTAATATATGATTGAAATTCTAACATGAAATAGCCTATCAAATTAGGGATTGACAGTTTGATTTTCACTCCTGAAATCTGACTCGCAATCGCTTGGAAAATCGTCAATTCGATCTCTCACTCGAGATTTGATTCGCGATTTAGTTTAAAATTGGCCCATCCGATCTCATGCGCCAGATATGGTTCGCCAATATGAATATCAATCCTATCTTGTCTGATTTAACGTCGTGTTGGTTGAATCAATTTTATTTTTGTAAAGGAAAAATTTTAAAAAAAAAATATTTGAACTAGGATTAGGTTTGTTTTGGAATATTTCTTGTTATCTTGCATATTTAGAATATGGATTCTATTTCGAATTTTTTAAAAATAAAAAATGCATTCATTTAGGATGTTAGTTTTTTTTTTTAAAAAAATTAAGTTGCATGTTTAATTATGCGGCAATTTTAATTTCGAATTTCATAAAAGAAAAAAAATTAGAATTAGGGTATTCTTTGCACGTTATTGCATATTAGGATAGATTGCATGCTTATTAAGAAAATAAGAAATCATGCGCACGTAATATAGAATTAGGTTTATAAAATGCACGTTATTTAGTGATTGTTGCTAGGTGTGTTTAATTAGAAATTGCCCGTCATTAAGATCAGGTCATTTTGGTTAATTTAGATCGCACATTTAATTATTGCATTTCTTTAAAAATCATTCATGTCATATAATTTGGGTTATATTGCCATATCATATCATTTCACATTAGATTAGAAGCATTGCATTGCATATGTATTATAGTCTCATTAATTAAGTGAAAACGAAAAAAAAGAAATTTTGTGTTAATTAGAAATTATATCTATGATTGTTGATGTGAATTCTAATCTAATAACGTAGATGCTTTCGTTTCTATGAAGTAAGTCCTGCATATTTTTATTTGCTTTCTTAGGTATTAAATTGGTGGTTTGTGCACCCGCATGGTCACCTCACATGTTAGGGAAATAGATTCAAAATCAATTCAAGCTGCATGCCAAACATTTTTTTTTAAATAAAAGAGAAATGTATTGAAATGGCGTTAGACAAATCTAGCGTAATCAAGTCTCCGAATTCATAATCTCTGATTCGTAAGAGTAAGGTAAATCTCCCGTTATTTTATTTGGATTTCTAATCAACCCACTGAAAAATAAATTAGTGGCGACTCATGACTAAAAATCACTTGTATGTTAAGAATTTGAATCTAAGTCGCGAATTAGTATGGGTTTGGGAGAACTCGAGCTAAATTTAGGCTTAATAATCCATTAGCCAAACCTTATGTGATACATTCGAAAATTTGGTCGCGACAACTTGGCAACTCCGTAGGTAAAGGACTAAGTACTACACAAGTATGGGACTTCGTGTGAGTCACCTCTGGTGCCTTATACCATTGCTTATTGTAGTCAAGGGCTAAGTGTTACATGGTGACCTGAGTCGCATGGGAATTACCTGTAGTGCCTTGCAGTATTGTTATGCATAGTGAAGGGTTAAGTACAACACGGTGATGAAATTTTGTATGAGTTACCTCTAGTGCCTTATACTATTGTCTAATGCAATAAATGACTAAGTATTACACGATAGCAAGACTTCGTGTGAGTTACCTCTAGTGCCTTATATTATTGCTTTCTGTAGTGAATGGCTAAGTGCTACACGATGGCGAGACTTTATGTGAGTTACCTCTAGTGCCTTATACTAATGTTATTTATGGTCAAAGACTAAATACCTTATGATGACAAGACTTTGTGTAGGGTCACCTCTAGAGCCTTGAGTATGATTTTGAGTTGGAATGTTGAGAGTAAATATCGGGTGTAGATGGAACCCCTAATATGATTTACCGTGCTTGATTATGGGATGAAATTGTGTGACACGGAATTGGACGAGTCATAACAATTTGGCCTTATAATCGAGACTTTTGTGGATTGTTTGATTGAATGATGGATTAATGGTGTTGATTCAATTGATTGACTAAGATTGAATAAGATATTCCAAATGCTCGGGTGTTGTTACTGCACTTATGTGACATATAAATTGTGCTAATAAGCAGGAGGGAACTGAGGCGAGGTAAGTCTTCTGTGTGGTTAGGATGCTTCTAGGCATAGTACCCTCCTAATCGGGGTTTAGAGCGTGAACTCCCTGAGATTTACATCTCACATCATTGTGGGCTCAACTTTTTAGGTTCTTAGTGTGAAGAACCCAAAATTTGAGGCAAAAGGGTCGGAGCATGGGTGGCTCAAAAGTTCGTTTGGAAGATAGATCTCTTGTACTTAAATCTTAGAGTTGGCCTCTATTTGTAAACCAACTATGGTTTTAATAATGTGTTGATTTGAAATTTGTTGTCCTGCTTTTCTATCCCATGTACGTGTCTATTAGGGAATTAGTAATTTGCTTCCGCATGTGAAATAAAATGAAAGAATCGGCGACTTGTCATGGGAAGTCGCAAAATTTTTATTAACCATTGAGGGATGGGCATGCACTCGAGGATCGGGGCATGACAAAATTGATTTAGCGCCGATTGACAAGAATTTTGCAATCTGGTGGAATCACTCACACTCTAATCACCTATCTCAATCGAATCAACTTATCTTCAGTCTTTAATAGATTTTCGAGCCATAATGACTCTTGTAGATTAGCACGGTTGAGCAGTCGATTACTAATCGAATTTTTAAGTCTACCTCGTTAAAATCCCTTAATGGCTTCTCCAAATAGTCTAGTTATCTCATAAGTGATTAGCTCAGAGAATAACATTATAGGCGTGTCAATGAAAGGCCCGATTTATTCAATTGAAAACATAATTGAATTTTCAAGATGTCATACAAAAAGTTTATGAGCTTAATAAAAAATCAATTAGATAAGAAAATAAAAGAATTGAGATCCAATCAAGGTCGAGAATATTTGTTTGATAAGTTCAGAAATTTATGTGATGAAAAAAGAATAAAAAGACAATTGTCTATTCCCTGCACTCCTCAACAAAATGGTGTTGTGGAAAGAAGAAATAGAACCATACTGAAAATGATTAGGTCCATGATAGCGCATGCTAACTTACCTATCACTTTTTGGAGTGATTCTTTATTAATTGCTCTTTATATACTGAATTGTGTGCCTTCCAAATTAGTTACTTTCACTCTGAGTTATGGACATGTCAAAAACTAGACTTAAGTTTTCTTAAACCATGGGATTGTGCTACCTATACTCATGAGTCCTTTCACAAGTTTGGAGAATTGAGTCCTAGAGGTAAGAAGAGTATTTTCATAAGATACTCAGAGCACTCGAAAGGGTATGTGTTTGTAGGTGAGCAGGAAAGTGGGAGTATAACTGAATTCGAATCACGGAATGTCACATTCTTAGATAATGAATTTCCTAAGAAGGACGAAATAGGTAAGGATTACTTCCTATTTGAAACCTTGGATAAATATAATGAACTTAGTAGAATTCGTCCACGTGGGAGTAACATGAGAAGTGATGAATTTAATTCAACTCACTTTTAATTACAACCACATGATAAGAAGATATCGTCATTATCTAATCCAAGTGGGAACATAATGGGGAATGATGTGCAAAATATACAATCTCTCAAACGGCGAACAAGTTGCAAAAGTATTCCCTGTCGACGCTTTGACATTGAAGGGGAAACTTTTATGATTGCTCCATAAGATGAAAATGAGCTAAGAAATGTAATTGAGGCTCTAAATTGACCTAGTAAGAAAAAATGGATGCATGCAATGGAAGAGGAGATGGAGTCAATGAAGTCCAACCATGTTTAGGAATTAGCTGATATTCCAAATAACACAAAGCCATTGGGAACAAGTGGGTTCTTAAAATAAAACGTAAAACTGATGGCTCAATAGAAAGATATAAAGCTCGTCTTATGGCAAAGGGATATAATCAATATGAAGGAATTGATTATGAGGAAACATTTTCTCTTGTAATGATTTACCTCGATTCGCATTAGTAGCCAGTATGAATCTTCAGCTACATCAAATTGATGTAAAGATTATTTTTCTCAATAGAGAATTAAAGGAAGAAATATATATGGAACAACCTGTTGGTTTTATTATGAAAGGCTAAAAACAAAAGGTATGTTGACTTTTGAGATCAATATATGGCCTTAAGCAATCGTTAAGACAATGGTATATATGTTTTCATAATGTTGTAATGGCATCTGATTTTACAATGATTGATAAGGATCATTGTGTATATATCAAAATATCCAAAGATCATTTTGTGATCATATCACAATATGTTGATGATATATTAATTGCCGGAAGCAATATGAAGTTTGTTAATACTGTCAAGAGTTGGTTATCTTCCAACTTTAAGATGAAAAATATGGGTGAGGCTATATACATTCTTGGGTTTAAGATTTGAAGAGATCGTTCGAAGAGTTTATTATCTCTTTCGTAAGAAACATATATAAATAAAGTTCTTGAATGATTTCGTATGCAAAATTGTAAACCCATAGATACTCCTATTGCAAAAGGTGAAGGATTGAGCCATAGAATGTGTCCAAAGACTCCACAAGAGAAGGAACAAATGCAACATGTTCCTTATGCTAGTGTTGTTGGAAGCTTAATGTACATTATGATGTGTACAAGACCTGACATATGTTTTGCTGTTGGAATGGTGAGTAGATTACAATCCAATCCAGGTCAAGTACATTGGACGGTTGTTAAAAGAATATTGAGGTATATGAAGGGAACTGCTGATTATATGATGAGTTATCAATGAAATGATTTGCGACTTGAAAGCTATTTAGATGCTGATTGGGGAGGAGATTTAGATGAAAGGAAATCTACCTCTGGATTTTTACTGAATAATGACGCCATATCTTAGAGCATTAAGAAACAAATGTGTATAGTCTTGTCCACGATGGAAGTTGAGTTCATGGCATTATCAGCAACAATACAATAATATGTTTGGCTTAAGAGATTTTTAGATCATTTAGGTGTTATTGAGAATGGTGTAGATTTATTATTGGTTAACTGTGATAGCCAAACAGCAATGGTGTACACTAAAGATCCAATATATTTTAGTAAAACCAAACATATAGATACCAAGTATAATTTTGTCAAATATATGATTGCATGAAAATAGGTGAACTTATAGTACATATCTACGCATAGAATGGTAGCAGATCTTATGATGAAGCCAATACCTAGAGATGTGTTTTGTGGTCATGTGAAATCTCTAGAATTGCGTAGAGGCTAATGTACTGAATATTGTAATTTTCCTGAAGTGTTCACATTTAATGAATTTATGTTTTTATTATCAGTGCCTGTGAGTCTTTGTTTGATGTTTATACATCTTAATGCTTAATGCATTATATAAAATTGATAAAGTATGTCGGATAGATAAAAGATTAGACCACTCACATGGGTAATCGTTTTTATTTACTATGTGATAAATAAAGATGATACGGATTTTAAGCTTATTATCTAGGTGATAATCGTGAGCTCAAGCTTAAAATATATATGTCGTCTTAACTGAGTGTTAAGATGAGGGCATAATATTTATTATGTCCGAAAGTAAAATAACCAACATATTTTATTTTATCTGTCTATGATGCCATATGTGACTTCTGATGAATTCCGTGAAAAAGTAGATACATGAACTCAAGTTAGACATTGGGTATGTCTGAACTATCATCTGTGCGGTATTGAAGGTGTAGACATACGCTTCATGGAAAACGAGTTAATACCGTAATTCGTATTTCATACTACGTATGCATGGGACGACCAATAAGAGTGTCAAAAGTTTTTATCTCAACTTTTATACCGTGTAAGACTCTTGAGAAAAAGAGTTCCTCAATTAAGTGCCCTCATGACTCTTACTTATTTTCAAGATTTCTATTTAGTGTTTGCTATCTTAGAATGTTGCTAATGATCATGAATTGATTCGATCTAATGGGACATTTCTAGAAAAGCAAGTTGAATTGAAATTGAGAGTTTCAAGGAAAGAAGAAGATCGAATTTAGAGAATAACATTATAGTTTTGTATTCATTAGTCAACCAATTATGATTGTTTTTGAGATAATCATAATTGTGAATACAATATATATATATATATATATATATATATATTGATGTATATATCACTGTTAAAAAGAGATTAATAGAGAAATAAATATGATCGATCGATCTAGGATACTACATACTAAATCTACTAAAAAATGTGATGCCCATTATGAGCTGCTATATATTCCTAACAGATATATGGCAACGAGCTCTCAAAGTATGCTGGTCGCACGGATTATTTACCGGTATGAATGTTGCAAAGAGGTGAAGATGATTCTGTTGGGCCCACCATGTGCGAGTGGGAGATGATGGGTTTTTATGTTTTGATGGGCTTATTTAAGCTTGTCCACCCATGTTGGGCCAAAACTCTGCCTATAAGTGAAGGGCCCATAGAAGAAGAGTGCAGTTATTGTAGATAAAAGAAAAGAAAAAAAGGGATTTTTGAATAAAAGAGAAAATTTGAGCAGTCGCTACGTAATCTGAAAATAAGAGAAAACATGTTCTCTTGGTTTTCTATGCCCTCTCAGTTTCTCCCCAAAAATAGTACGTTACTTTTGAAGAACAGTATCTAAATTCCTCATCAAACTGCGTCAACATTGTTTAATCTGTGAAAGACAAAGTATGTTTGACTCTGTAATGTACCTTATGATCGGTATAACATGTTTTCTGGGCTTGTTTTCCACATTCATTTTTCGGTGTTCGATTGAATATCGGATTATTTTTGGGAATCTGTTTCTCAACACAGTGAAAAAGCCGCGAATGAGAAGTAGAAGAAAAAGTTACCTCTGGGCATGGATCTACTTGGCAAATTTGGGTTGCCATCCAAGCGACAAAAATTTTAAAAAAGAAAAAGGAAACTAGCTATAGTTAAATGGTTCTGGTAGCTTTTTGCCAACATGTTTCCTTTTGATTAACCAATAGTAGCCATGGTAACTTTTTGATATGCACTTGAAAACTCATATGCTCACATTATAAATGATCCTAAATTAGAGTGATTCATTCAGAATCCATTCCTTAGACCAAGCATAGGCAACTTATCTTATATAGGATCTAACAAAATGTGAAAAGAAGAGATATTAAATTCTATTTCATTTATGCACAATTATTAAATATTCCCTATTCATTAGCATAACCAATAATGGTCAAATTGTCCTATGGATGAAGTTCAACCATCAGGAAAAAAGAAATCTTGGATAATTATTCTATCAAATATGCACACACGATAACCCCCATTAATAATGTCTTTCCATGCGGGGAAGACTATTCATCAATCATGATCATGACGCATAACTTTTCATAGCATGATTAGAGCATTACGAATTGATTAGATTATTTTAAAGCGAAATCACCTTTTTTGTTTTCTTGAATTCATGTGCATGGGATGCAAATCTCTTTCATTGTGGAAGCACAGAACTTAGGGGTGAGCATCGGTCCAGGGTCAACCATGGACTAACCCTGGACTGGCCCAACCCTGTCGGTCCTGGTTTGGTTTCTAGGGAGACTAGGTCGGTCTTTGATCCTAGAATTCCTGGACCAACACTGTGTGGGTCGGTCTTCGATCCTGAGAGTTCCGGTTGGTCTAACCTGGACTAACCTTGATCATATATATCTAATATATTATTTATAATTTTTATATATAGAGAAAACCTTAAATTAAATAGCGTCAACAATATTAAATAGCTCTTTAGTGAGGAGTTCAAGTAATTTTACATTATTATTTAATAACTTAGATTTTTAATGTTTTTTATCGTGTCAATAGTCATAATTTACGAAGGAGAAAAATGTTTTTGTGAGGAGTCCTTACGGCGTCCAAAAAGACATAAGAAGCTCCTTATGGCATCCTCCTCTACTATTCATTTTCTTCTATCTTATTGGTCTTCCTAGTCTTCAATTTGCTAAAATCGAAAGAAACAACTTTTTCGCTTGCCACTCAACACTCGCCTCACTCACTTTGAGTCATTCGAGTCGCTTGTCGCTTGATACTCATTTGGCTTGTTGCTTCCCACTCAACATTCGATGCTTATTTTGTTCGACGCTCATTCTGCTTGACTCTCACTGCTTGCCTTTCTTAGTTGACCTCTCTCATCATCGAACCCATTGGGTCGGTACGGTTCTCAGTTACCCTTTCAAGGAGTACAAAAAATAAAATAAAAAATTATTAGTTGGCCCTGGGTTGATCTGGAAATTGGACCGAACTTATTGGATCAGTCCAGTTCTCGATCGCTTTTTTAGGGAGTACAAAATATAAAATAAAAAATTATCGATTGGTTCCGAGTTGACCCTAAAACTGGATCGAACCCATTGAGTCGGTTTAGTCCTCAATCCCAAGCTCAATAGCGTCGATCTTCGATCCCAAAAATTGAGGACCAACATTGTGCAGGTTGGTCCTATGGTTAGGAGGTGGACCGGCCCAATCCAGACCATGCTCACTCCTAATAGAACTTATAATATGATTCACATATGAATTATCTTTCTTCCTTTGGGGGGCCCAAAAACAATTCCCTTGTGCTTTTATTTATATCTTGAGCATGAAAAGCATTGGACTCATTGCAAGATCCACTATCATGAACAATAAAAGATGACTTTTGCTTCAATAATGCATATTAAAGAAATTAAAAAGTGAAGACTTTTGCATTAGGGAAAGCAAGTTTTGCTTTCTTATTTATAGATTGAAAAGATGCCAAAATCCATTTCATTCACTGAGAAAAAAAATGTTGGATGTCGTAGTATGAATGCTTTTCCTATTAAAAAAGAGATTTTTGTTGTGGAAAATTTTTCTTAAAAAAAAAAAAGAATACAAGAGTGGAGTCATCTAAAGTTAAAAAATGTTTAAATAAAAGCATGATGAAGCACGGTTATTTTCTCAAAAGAAAACTTAAAATGGATATAATCTCAGGCCTGAAATGACTAACTAAATCTCAAATAAAGGTACTAGTTGCTAAATCCTCACCAAGTGATGAGCACATGCATTTCGCATGCTTTTTACCAAGCCATCATCGGCGCATTGGAGCCTCTTTTTTTTTTTTTTCAGTCTTCTTTTTATTTTTTCCTGTTGCGGCTTTCCAAGAGGTGAATCGTTTGGGAAAGTTAATGTATTATTAAGCTTACACTTAGGGTGACATCCTAAAACCTCAAGTTCTGATTTCGATTGCATAAGTCAGGATTTTCATCGACGCGACTATAGTGCTTTTCTTTGAGATGGTCACTCACGAGAAAACTAACTTATCAGGTGAAGCCATTAAGGGATTTCGAATGCAATAGACTTGAGAATTTAACCATAAATCGACTGTTCAACCGTGCTAGTCTGCAAGGGTCATTATAGCATAGTTAAAATTAATCAAATCAGAGATAGGTCGGTTCGATTGAGATGTGTGGCTAAACGTGGGTGATTACACTAATTTGCAAAATTCTCGTTGATCGGTACTAGACTGATTTTTCTGTCATTTTGGTGCCCTAAGTCCATATTTGAAATCTTGAGATATTCATGACAATTGAGAACCGCCAATGTGTCAAAGAGGTATGTGTGGCTCGAAGAAAAATGACGACAGGTCAATTGCACGAAAAATTCCTAAAAGCTACTCGGTACGTTAGGTCATGCTAAAAGCGCGTTTGATTGAAATTAACCGCGAAATTGAATTTGATTTTAGAAATTGAAAGTCATGTCATGTCATGTCACGAGTCGTTTTAGGAACGTCGACTCATTCTCCGAAGAATTTTTGAAGATCCGAAATTTTTACGGAAAATTGTTTTGGATGTTGTAGAAAATCAGCGAAATTGGATATCAAATTAAAGAATTTGGGTGGAAATTGAAGCTTAAATTGAAGAATTGGAAACTAGGCTTGGGGCAGCAATTTTTGGCCATCAAATTTGGATAATTCACGAAAATTTCAAACTAGAAAGTATTGAGAGACCAAGTGGATAATCTTGTAGATTTTTATGGGCTAAGTCATGATGAAATTGATATTTTATCTTGACTTTTGCCCCTTCTTATTGAGCTTGCCGTGTATGCCTCAGCCCTCTCCATCTTCGTGCATTCCATTTCCCCCTACCCTTCTTCGGTTCTGCCTTTTTTCTCTCTTTCATCGGCTTCTTTTGTTTCTTTCATTTTTTCTTCGATTTCCTCCCGCCGGTCAATTGAAACCCTTCGCCCACGACCGTCTCTTCTTCAGCCTTTGCCACTTGCCAGCATGCCTCATCACCACAAACTCTTGTTCCCTCCAATCAACTAACTTCAAGCTTCTCCTAGGTGTTGGTCGAAGCTTGCTATTCCACCATCGATCCCATCTTCTCTCTCTCGGTTGCCACTTCATGCCACCTTCACGTGGCGTTGCTTATCGCGTCAACAACTCTAAGGAATTTCCCCATCTTTGACCTACTAGCTGCCATCCCCTCGAGCAGCTCCATTCCACCGAAGACTCATGCCACCACCATCGAAGCAGCTTCCAACCACAGCAGTCTGCTTCCTCTTTCTTTGCTTCGTTTCTCTGTCGCCAGCATTGCCCGAAGCTGCTTCTCTCCCTCTCCACTCAGTTCAATCCAACGAAGCCCACGTCGACCAACCGCAGCCCAACATCTTCGTCTTTTCCTCGCACCAGCAATCCACATGAAGTTCATCCCAACTTCAGCCCAAGAATTCAATAGTCCAAGCCCATGAATTTTGGCGATCCTATCCATAATTGTTCTATGCAGTCCAGCCCAAGTTTCAAGCCCATCTTCAATTGCATTTCAGCAGCCCAGTCTTGGAGCCCAAGCCCACGAAGCCGAGCCCAAACCGTAGCCCCAAGCCTAGATCAAGCCTAGCCCAATTCAGCAACAAATCTCAGCTTGGGTTGAGATTTGTTGGGCCAATTTCGGGCCCGGTCCATGCCCTCGTTGGCACCGCTGCTTTGGGGTTTATTGGCCGCCCTCGCGTTCCCGTCGTTTTGATCCGAACAGATCGTTAATCAAGTGAGTTTAACTCACTAATCCTTGCTTAGTAGATTAATGATGCTTATGGGTTGATTAGATGTAATTAAGTGTGACGAAGTGAATAGATTATATTAGAGTAATTAAATTAGAGATTTATCGATGCATTTTAGGGGATTACTTGTAGCAATTAGCAAGGAAAAAGGTTATTGTATTTATTGAACGAATCTTGAAATTTTTTTGGGTCTGTTTCAACGTCTAATTAGGCATCATGGGCCTAAATTGGATTTATTGCATTTATTTAATAATTTAATTAATTATTTATTTTTTGAAATTAGGCTGGGATAGCCAACGACCGAAATTTTATGCTGATTATTGTGGTGCAGTCTGTTTATTTATCCGAGTGTTAATTTGTACTGAATTGAATTAATGGTGATTCTAGGATTATTTTTCTAAATTAATTAAATTTGGTAATTAATGGAAAAATAACCGAGCGTCGGTTGATAGTGCCAAAAATATTTTGGTGGACTACAAAAAATAGTGAGATTTGTGGAAAGGAAATTATAGTATTTTGGCTAAGGCCGATCGTATACCCACACATGACTATTTTATCGAGAATGATAAAAATATTGAATAGATTGTGATGGTATACTATATCGGCCTACGGACGATATGTTAGCTTAGTAGAGAGCAGTATACCAATATACTATATTAGCCTATGGGCGATATGTCAGCTTAACAGAGAACAATGTATCTTATCGCAACATTAATATACTATATCAGCCCACGGGTGATATATCAGCTTAACAGAGAGCAGTATACTATTTATCAGCTTAGATTAAGAATCGTCAGTATACTATCTCAGTTGATGGGCGATATAGCAGCTTAGAAGAGAGCAGTATACCCGACTATCTCAGAAGCGAGCTATACTCTCTATTTATCAGCTTAATAGAGAGCAGTCTTGATATGAGCGGACTTAATATATAGTACGAGATAAGCCGACCAAGAAAGGGTTATGGTGACATGTAATCGACTAGATCGATTGATCAATGATTTAATCTGATGTATGAATTGATTGATTAATGTGATTTGAGGCATTTGTAAATGATACTAATTTGCAAGATGGAATTGAGGCCAAGGTAAGTCCTCTGACCCATGTTGTGCTTAGGCAGGCCTTAGGGCGTATTTGCTTCCTAATCGGGTCTTAGGAGGTTGAACTTGCTTAGACATTGTCTTACTAGTTATTGTCTAACCATTTTCAGATCCTTAGATGGTATTGATGAAGGAATGAAAGCCCTGGACTCTGAAAATGTGGATAGACCATAATCGGTGAACCGCTCTGACTAATAGGTCATAGGATGGCTCCTTTTGGAATGAGTCGACCTTTTTGTAAATAGTTTGGTCTTGTAAATGAACCTGGTTGTTTATAAAAGGTTTGCTTTGGTTTGAAAAATTGACCCTACTTTCCTATCTCATTGTTTTATTGTCTGGGGATCATTTATATGCTTCCGCATGCACATTAAAAAGAATGGGTCGGCAACGCATCTTGGGACGTCGTAGTTTAATCGACCAAAGAGGGATGGGCTTGTGTTCGGAGGATCAGGGGGTGACATTTCAGTGTAAGTGGTTTCAAAGCATGGTCATTAGTTGGAGTGATAAGGTGTGATAAATTTATGGGATAGTTAGTTAGAATGCCCTTAAATTCATGCTGGTACATGTCTATGATAGCTGATTGGTAGCTGAGAACTCCTAGTAAGAATGGCCTAAATTTATGGGATAGTTAGTAAGAATGTCTTTTAATTGGTAGTTGAGAACTCCCAGTAAGAGGGCAATAGCCTCTTTAACTCAGGGTAAAACGCCGACAAGGATCAGTGCCCAAGGTTGTTGTGGCAGAGCACTCGCTTAGGCCAGCACGAGTGTAAAAGTACCACCGTAGGTTGGTACTGAGAGTGTAGCAGCACCAAGCGATCCTAGGCTTAGCGAGATCATTCAGGTGCTAGTGTTCCTTGGAATTCGTTGAGCTAGCAAGCTTAGGATCAAGCTGTGGAGGTTGCCGCTGTCACTACCACCATCAGAGCAACAACTGTCATTGTTGCCACACCTGTTGAGGTCTAGTTTAGAGATGTGATTTGAGAGCAAGCCGTTGCATTTGAGTCGAGGTTTAGATTCAATAGAGATGGAAACTAGTTTGGAAAAAAGGCTATGACCGGAAAAATATAATCTATTCCGCCCATCAGGAAAGGCGGGATAGACAAGTTAGTATTGAATCAGAACATTGTGTATGAGAGACAACATGAATCAGCCTTGTGCCAATTTAGGACGAGTGGTTATTGTTAGTGCGACCAACAAGGTCACTTGGCAAGAGACTGTTCTAGAAGATCGATGGGACCACAACAGCAGTTGCTATCACCACTGATGAGATCACAAGTGCCATCGTCGTTGACGGGGTAGATCAGCAGGAGTGCGCCATAGAACACACCATAGGGTTTTCGGAATAGACTTTTAGTGCAATCAAGAGTGCATGTTGTCACTTGGCAGGAGATAGATGACTCACCAGATGTATGCCGAGTCAGTAGAAGGAAGAATGAGCCAACCCGGTGTCCCAGTGTGATTGGAGTGTACTATAGATGTGGTTAGCGTGGTCATTAGGTGAGGAACTGTCAGTGAAAGTCTAAGCGAGCATAGACACACTACTGCAGATAGGATGCCACTATGATGGCGAGAGAAAGAGACAGGAATAGAACTGACCTTGCACCAATCAGAGGAAGAATGTTCTCGGAGAGATTTTATCAGAGTAGCGTAGCAAAGCTTGGACTAAGTTTGTCAAATTTTAGTTTGTTGAAATAAAGTGGAAGAAAGGGGAACCTCTAGCTATAGTTGTACTCGACTAGTTGCTGAGATATAACTCTGACGTCATATATGAATAGAGTTGACTCAAGGAGCCTCTCGTAGTGGTGGATTATTGACGTGAAATAATCCAGTCTAATCCGTTAGCATGTGGAAGTGTTGAGTTTATTGGGAGTCGAGAAGGACCCTCAATTTCATTAATCTCATCGCTAGAAAGCAACCTATTTGTTGGACAGAAGCTGCCAAAGTTTTTTGGCGATTGTCATAGATAAGACAGATTGGAGAACTAAAGATGAAGGACATTTGAGTAGTCTAAGAACTTTTAGATGTTTTGTCACAAGGATTGTTCGGCCGTCGTCAGAGAAAGAGATGAGAAATTGTGATCGAGCTAGCACCCGAGACAGAGACACTCACTAAGGCTTCTTACCAGTTGTCATTGTCAAAGTGGAAAGAACTAATGGTGCAGATGTGAGAATTACTAGGTAAGGAATTTCTACATACCAGTGCAAAACCTTAGGAGGCACCAATCTTGTTTGCGAGAAAGAAAGATGGTTCGTTGTAATTATGCATCGACTATCGTCAACTCAATTAAGTGAAGATCAAGAGCAAGTGTTCATTGTTGAAGGGTGATGAGTTGTGTGACCGGTTAAAAAAAGTGTCGATACTTTCAAGGATCGACTTCACGACAGGGCATCGTCGGTTGAGGATTAGAAAGAAGGACATGTTGAATTCAGTGTTTAGTACTCGAGATGGTCTTTATGAGAGTATGTAATGCCATTAGGTCTGGTGAACGTTCCAACTACTGTCATGGATTTGACAAATCGAGTGTCCAAATAACATCTAGATCAGTTGTGATCGTGTCTTTCAAAAATATTCTGGTGTATTCGAGGAGTGCTAAGGAGCACGAGAGACATTTGAAAATGGTGAAGCAATCTCCATGGACCCAACCAAGATCAAAAAAATTATTAGTGGAACAAGACCGACAACAATATTAGAGATCAGAAGCCATGTGGATTGGATATATTTCTATAGAAGGTTCATAGAAGGATTTTCAACATCAGTGTTGTCGTTCACTCAACTCTTGAAGAAAGAAGAGAAGTTCGTGTGGACTAATAAATGCGAGTGTAATTTCCAAGAGCTTAATTAAAAGCTTAATACCACGCCTGTGCCAACCATTTCATCTGGTCCTAGAAGATACGAGATCTATAGTGATGTGTCGTTCAGATGATTGGGTTGCGTGCTGATGCATCATGGTATGATTGTTGCATACGTGTCTCGCTAGTTGAGACCTCCTTAATTGAATTACTTGACACATAATTTTCGCTTTGACAATTTAGAGACATCATTGGTATGAAGAAAAATTTCAGATCTTCATCAACTATTAAAGTCTGAAACATTTATTCTCTCAGAACAAATTGAATGTGAGATAGCGATGTGAATCAGAACTTCTGAAGGACTATGATTGTAATATTTGGTATCACCTTGGAAGAACGAAAGAAGTCACTGAGGAGTTGAGTCAAGAGTCTTCAATTGTGCATATGTTGGTTAAAGTATGGACCTTACTTGAGAAAGTTCAAGATTTGATTCTCAAATTTGAGGTAGACCACCTTTCGAATTTTATGGCCATCATAAGAATTGAACCGGATATTCAAGCTAAAATCAAACGCTTTAGTTGACAGACCAGGATGTCCAAAATATCCTACAAGAGGATACCGATAAGGGAGGGACTGACTTTCATATTTCTAAGGACGGCACGCTCAAGTTCCGAGAGTGATTAGGTGTACCTGACGGTGTAGCACTCAAGGAAGAAACCTTGTTAGGAATTCACTATAGTAGTGCAGTATTCGACTAGACAGTACAAGTAGGTCAGAATCGACGTCAACTCGTTTGATAGTCCGCTATAAAGATAGACATCGCCAAACAGGTTGCAGTGTCTGATGTGCTAATGAGTGGAAGTTCAGTAATACAAGTCGGGAGGACTTTTACAATCACTCGAGAATCCCGAGTGGGAATGGAAGTATATCCCGATGAACCCTGTGTTGAGCTTGTCAAGAAATCAGAGAAGTAATGATACCAACTGGGATAGCGGTCAACAGATGCATGAAGCCGTCTCACTTCAGTGCAATACAAAAAGATCTCGTTTGAATGGGTATACAGGAGTGTGTGTGTGTGTGTGTGTGTGTGTGTGTGTGTGTGTTAGATAGTTCATTTGCATGGAGTTTCAGGGTTGAATTATATGTTAGATCTAGGACCAAGGTTCCTAGTTGCAACGAAATAGTCAGGTGATTCCTCTTGAAACAGGACAGAGCGGAGTGTATAGAACTTCAGTTTGTTGAGATGATGTCAGAGAATGAAAAGTCACAGCTTAGAGTCAGTTCAGCAGTCAGTGATTATAGTTACTGTGATCGAAGACAGATTCAAGACCGCTAAGAGCATAAATGTTGCATCGTTGAGCACTAAAGACCCTTAGAGTTCCAAATTGGTGATTACATCCTTATGAAAATATCACCAATGAGGGATACCTTGCGCTTTAGCAAGGAGGGAAAACTAAAACCGAGGTATGTAGGTCCCTTTAAGATTCTGGAAAGAATTGGGATCCTAACATATTGTCTTGCATTGTTGCTGAGGTAGGCGTAAGTGCATGACGTCTCTCATGTGTTGAGGTTGATGATATATGAGCCTGACCCAACCCACATGCTAAATCTTGAAGAATTAGACGTGGACGACAGAGTGTCGTATATAGACAGCTTGATTCAGATTGTAGATCAGAAAGATCAGATTCAGTGTACCAAGATAGTCCTCTTAGTTAAAGTGGTTTGACAACACCGCGGGATTAAATAAGCAATCGGAGAAAGTGAGACTCGATGAAACGACAATACCCCCACCTTTTTGATTGAGGATTGGTAAAGATTTAAATTTCGATGGCGAAATGTTTATAAGAGGGGAAGAGTTGTAACATCTTGAAAACTCAGGTTTTGATTTCAATCGACGCGACTATAGTGTTTTTTTTTTTTTTAGATGGCCACTCACGAGATAACTAGCCTATCATGTGAAGCCATTAAGAAATTTCAAACACAATAGACTTGAAAATTTGACCAGAAATCGACTGCTTGACCGTGCTAGTCTGTAAGGATCATTACGGCATATTTAAAAATTGATCGAGAGATCAAAGATAGATCGGTTCGACGGGATGTGTGGCTAAACGTGGGTGATTCCACTAATTTGCAAAATTCTCGTTGATCGGTACTAGACTGATTTTTTTGTCATTTTGACGCCCTGTGTCCGTTTTTGAAACTTTGAGATTTTTATGATAACCGAGAGTCGCCAATGTGTCGAAGAGGTATATGTGGTTCGAAGAAAATCGATCACGGGTCAATTGCATTAAAAATTCTTAAAAGCTACCCGGCACGTTAAGTCATACTAAAAGCGTGTTTGATTGAAATTAACCTCGAAATTGAATTCGATTTCAGAAATTGAAAGTCCCGTCATGTCACGAGTCATTTTAGGAACGTCGACTCATCCTCCGAAGAATTTTCGGAGATTTTGAGATTTTTACAGAAAATTGTTTTTGACGTTGCGGAAAACGAAATTGGATATCAAATTGAAGAATTTGGGCGGAAATTGAAGCTTAAATTGAAGAATTCGGAACTAGGCTTGGGGCAGCAATTTTTGGGCATCAAATGTGGATAATTCATGGAAATTTCAAGCTAGAAAGTATTGAGAGACCAAGTGGATAATCTTGTAGACTTTTGTGGGTTAAGTGATAATGAAATTGATATTTTATCTTGACTTTTGTCCCTTCTTCTTGAGCTTGCCATGTATGCCTTAGCCCTTTCCATCTTCGTGCAATCCATTTTCCCTGACCCTTCTTCGGTTCTACCTTTTTTCTCTCTTTCATTAGCTTCTTTTGTTTCTTTCATTTTTCCTTCGATTTCCTTCTGCCAGTCAATTGAAACCCTTTGCTTACGACCGTCTCTTCTTCAGCCTCTGCTGCTTGCCAGCACGCCTCATCACCTCCAACTCTTGTTCCCTCCAGTCAACTAACTTCAAACTGCTCCTAGGTGTTGATTGAAGCTTGCTATTCCACCATCGATCCCATCTTCTCTCTCTCGATTGCCACTTCATGCCACCATCACGTGGCGTTGCTTACCAAGTCAACAACTCCAAAGAATTTCCCCATCTTTGACCAGCCAGCTGCCATCCCCTCGTGCAACTCCATTCCACCAAAGACTCAGGCCACCACCACCAAAGCAGCTGTTAATGACACCAGCATGCTTCCTCTTTCTCTTCCTTGTTTCTCTACTACCAGCATCGCTCGAAGCTGCTTCTCTCCCTCTCTGCTTAGTTCAATCCAGCAAAGCCCACGATCGACCAACCGCAGCCAGCATCTTCGTCTTTTCCTCATCAACGTGAAGTTCAATCCAACTTCAGACCAAGAATTCAATAGTCCAAGCCCATGAATTTCAGCAATCTAGTCCACAATTGTTCTCTGCAGTCCAACCCAAGTTTCAAGCCTATCTTCAATTGCATTTCAACAGCCCAGTCTTGGAGCCCAAGCCCACAAAGCCGAGCCCAAACCGCAGCCCCAAGCCCAGACAAACCCAGCCCAATTTAACAACAAATCTCAGTTTGGGTTGAGATTTGTTAGGCCAATTTCAGGCCTGGTTAATGCCCCTGTTGGCACTGCCACTTTGGGGTTTATCGGCCGCCATCGCGTGCCTGTCATTTTGATCCAAACGAATTGTTAATTAGATGAGTTTAACTCACTAATCCTCACTTAGTAGGTTAATGATGCTTAGGGATTGATTATATGTAATTAAGTGTGACTAGGTGGATAGATTATATTAGAGTAATTAAATTAGAGATTTATCGATGCATGTTTGGGGGTTAATTGTAGCAATTAGCAAGGAATAGGTTCTAGTATTTATTGAATAAACCTCGGGATCCATTTCGGCATCCAATTAGGCATTACGACGAGTGATATGATAGCTTAGCAGAGAGTAGTATACCCGATCGTCTCAGAAACAAGCTATATTATTTATTTATCAGCTTAGCAGAGAGCAGTCCTACTATGAATAGACTTAATAGATAGTATGAGATGAGCCAATCAAGAAAGAGTCATGGTGACATGTAATCGACTAGATCGATTGATCAATGATTTGATTTGATGTTATGAATTGATTGATTGATGTGATTTGAGACATCTATAAATGATACTAATTTACAGGATGGAGCTAAGGTCAAAGTAAGTCATCTGACCTGTGTTATGCTTAGTAAGTCATTTGACCTGTGTTGTGCTTAGGTAGCCCTTAAGGCGTATTTGCTTCTTAATCGGATCTTAGGGGGTTGAACTTACTGAGACATTATCTCACTGGTGCTATTGATGAGAGAACGGAAGCCCCGGAGTCTGAAAAGGTGGATAGACTAGAATTGGTGAATGGGTTTGACTAGTAGGTCATAGGACTCTTAAAAACGAGACATTATCTTGCGAGACATTTTTCTTTTATTTCCTTTTCTTGCTGCGACCATCGTCAACCGCCCGGAGCCACCGCCTACCGCTGTCGCCGCGCCGGTCACCGTCGCCCGGTTGCCGGTGGCTGGCTGTCGCCGCTGTTGTCTAGTCATCGGTCGCCACCGCCGCTGCCGTCGTCGCCCTCCGCCGCTTTCCCGCACGCCAGCTCTGCTGCTTGCATGACCACCGGTCACCGGTCGTCGACCCAGCGCCACCGGTTGTTGGTCGCCGATCGCCGGCCATCGCCGTCGCCACCGATCGCCAGCCACCGCCCACGCCGCCGTCGATCACCGGATCGCCGCCGCCGTCGATCACCGGTCGCCACGCCATCGCTTGTTGCCGCCCTCCGCCGTCGCCCGCCGCTAGTTGCCGCCACTACACGACCGCCGCCCACCGACCGTCACCACCGACCGCCACCGGAAGCCCACTAGCCGGCAGTCGTGCGGCGGCTGCCGGCGGTCGTGCAATGGTGGCAGCTGGTGGGCGTGGCAACGATCCGTCGAAGAATAAAAAATGAATAAATATAAAAAAGAAATTGTTGCGTTACCAAATGCATTTCTATTTTTTCCTATTCCAAGAGTAGAAATTTTGTGTCGTTACCAAACGGGTTTTTTTACTCAGAAATTGTTCCCTAGAGCAAAAATAGAAAAGAACTATTTCTAAAAAAAAAAACTTTTCACAGAACGAAGCGTTGTCATGCACAGCCTTATTTGCTACGTGCCCACCTAGTGGTCAGACATGTCTGTACTAGGCGGGCGTTCTTCTCGCATCCCCTGATCATCCGTGTCCATCTTGAAGTTGCTCGGCAAACACTTTTGAGTGTCTCGAGAAACGTTGACCTCATGTCAATTTCAAATTAATCATAATTAATTTCGAGCCAAAACCAACGAATGCCATTTTCTCAAACTAATGTTTGAGTTCAATTTGAATGCATTACCTTGCTAGAGAAAGAAACGTGAAAACTAAACTTTGGGGACTTCAGACCGAGAGAAAGAGCTCTTGTTAAAAAGTAGTTTAAATTTTGTTGAGCTGAGAAAATTTGTCTAAAAAGTCTTAAACCTATTACATTTTTGTCAATTCAGTCTTAAAATCTTTCTATCATGCCTATTAAGTCCTAAATTTCTCTTGTTCTACCAAATGATTTCATCTAGCCAATTTAATTGGAAAATTGCTAACGTGGATGCTAGTAGTCACGTAGGACAATCGGCATTAACGTAGACAAATTTGTATAAAAAATTAGTTATTTTTTATTTCTCTTCTTTTTTTCTTTTTTCTTTATTCCTTTTCCTTTTTGTTTTACCAAGTTTGGTGAGGATCACCGGCTGATCCTCATTGGGATTGAAAGAGAAAAAAGGACAATAAAAAATAAAAAATTTAGAAATTATAAAAATTGTCCAGTTTAACACTTGTGTCATGTAAGACAGTTGGCATTCATTTCAGCGATTTTTGACTAAAATTGACTGAATTGATCTAATTGGCAAAATGTGAAAATATTTAGAACTCAATTGATAAACTGTAAAAATATTTAGGACTCAATTAATAAAATTAAAAGTTTAGGAAATAAAATAAGTGGTTACTCAATAAATGGATATTACATATTTGTAGGGCATTTGTGAAAAATAAGAAGCGAGAAATAACTATTAACCTTCGTTATTTTTTTTTAATATAAAGGAGAAAAATCATATTTGAGTTTTAAAAGAGAATTCTATTTCTAATAAAAACATACTGCTTGAATACGACAATATTTTTGAAGAACTGGGTTTAATTAGCCCCCATTGAAGAATTGGGTAGTTACAATAATTATCCTCAATTATTTTTTAATAAAAATTTATATCATTGAATTTAAAAACTCAATTTTGCCCTATCTCGAAATCATACTATATATTTGAGAAGACACACACTTTCATCCCATTACAAAACAATCTTAGTGCTAACAAAATATGAAAAATGTTCTCATTTCCATCCCCGTAAGTCTTTAGATTTTCAAAAATGACGCACACAAAACGATGTTACATTAGGCGCAACTAAGCCTCGTGTCTTAGGCCCAAAATCCATGCTTACAAAAATAAGTTTTTAAAATCCTTTTACTTATTAAATTTCGTATTTGTCAGTGTACTTTTATGTCTTAACTACATATTTACCACCTTATAATTGAGATAATCTCTACCATTTAGTAAAGATATTCGAAGCGATTCGATCTCAAGGAAAAATAGTGACAATTAGTAAGAATGGGTCAGGATATTGTGTACAATGCGTCATCCTCCTCTTTTTTCCCCCTTCCCCCTTAAGTGAACACATGAATATGGGTTTTGCCCAGGAGAGCGAAAGGAAAGTGAGAGCGGGTCGAGGATAGATGGGTGATGAGAAAGTGGATGAGTGATTCGGGAACCAATCATGATAACGACCCGTTCAATCAGTTGTTTTCGACAAGGAAAATTTATTGCGTCAATGCGATCATGCAATTATCAATGTGAAATGTGCGATGGAAGACACGATCATGTGTGGCCGACCAACTTCGAAAATGAAAGGATCGATTGACTCGATGCTTACAAAGGCTTAACTGAGGTGGGTTTTGCCTGGCGTGTCCCTATCCGCAGCGAGGCATAAAGAGGGACTTAGTAAATTTAGCCAAGTTGGAAAAGCCACTTCGCAAGACTGATGCGACAAATGATGAAACGGATGTTCAAAAATAGGTTAAATTGTGATACCCAAAAATGATTCATTGCTATATTTTTAAGGAAAAAAAATTGTGCGACTCTTTATATGTATTGCTACGTTCAACGTTAGCGTGAAAATAATCTTATACTTTTAAAGTCAAACGAGTAAAATTCGTGTTTAAAATTGATTTTTTAATTAATTTTTTTTTCACATATTAATTATCCAACGATAATCGTTATTGATTTATTTTGTCGTCTACAGTGGTTCTCATGAAAATCTAGGATTAGCTACGCACGTCACTGTCCTGATTCTTACCCCTGAAGTTGCTACTGTCCCTAGTTCGGTTTCACACCCCCCCCCCTTGTTGACTTAAAACCTGGCCACGATACGAAGGGAAGGCCTATCTTTGGAGATTTTTCCAGCTTTTTATAATTTTCATTTTATGACTTTTTCTCTGAAAGTTGAAAGTAAAAAAAAAAAAATACTTTGGAATTTTGAAAAGTTATGATAAACTTTTACATGATTTTGCATATCAAGTTATAAAATTTTATAAGATTACATTGGTTTTGTTCTATATAAAAATCAAAGCATATTGTTTCGAGTGCTTTTTAACTTTTTACTTTTCGCTTTTCTCATATTTTATGGTGAAAGCACTTTAATTTTTTCTTTTAAAGTAATATACTCGATGAGTCTTATATTGACATGTGTATATTTACACATCATGTTTTGAAATTTCGGATGGTATTTTAAATTTTGACTGGAATTAAAAGATTGTTTTTGACTTTACGAAGTCCCGATAAACAATCGGTGAAAATCGTACTAAACAGGCTAACTTCTACATCTACTTGAATTTTATCCAAAATAAAAAATATATATTATTAAAGTATCAAAAATTTATGAAAAATCTTAAAGATTCTTAGTGCAGATATTTCATTCTTTTGAAAGATTTTATGTATTTTGGGTTCCATATGAATTTAACTCCGTGTTTAGGTGCGAAAAATATTATGATAAATAAGCCAAGCAAGATGCGTGGAGATTTCATTACTTGATTTTATGCTAAGGGCATGCAACAATAGAGGTCAACACACCTAGGTCAACTAAATCTTTACTCAAAATATAATCCATGCATTCAATTATAATTCAACCCAATATTTTAGTTGCTTCATTTCTAGCAATTATCTAATACGGAACTACAATTCATGATCACTTTCGCTCATTTTCGAATTTGAAAATCACATGACAAGTACATCATCATGAAAGTCTAGCAGCAGCGTGAACCGATCACAAATCCAACCAAATCCGTTCTCATATCGAGTCAAACTTTTAGAAATGAAAAAAAGGAAAAAAAAAAATGCAGAGATTTTCTCAAGAAAAACGTGACCCACCAATAATTTCAGGCATATTTTTAGGGAAAGAGTTGGTATTTTGGTCTTTAAAAAATGCATTTTTCAACCCAACTTATGTGTCAATTCCAAAAGATAAATTCTTGTGTCTGTGATATGATGGTCATGCTCAGTATATTGTCCACAATATTACAAATATATCTCGAGTTTGGACTTGTGAAGAAAACTAAATCCAAGTGTATTTCCTCGTTTAAGTAGGTTTCTTCATTTGGCTAGTTGTTCTATTGTAATGACCAGTGTTATATACATATAAGGGATGAAATTTTACACGGTGGACACGTTGGAGCAAACAAGATAGTGTTGGGGTTTTTTCTCTGGTGATCAGATGCAATAATGTTATATATCTAAAACAAGCATATTTCCTTGTTTGAGAAGGTTTTTTAATGACTAGCTTTCCTAAGTGCATATATATAAGATGGTATTTTACACGGTGGACACATTTGAGCGAACGAGAGAACGTTGGGACCTTTTTTTTTGTGATCATACACAATAGTGGGAATATATCTTGAGTTTGAGCATGTGAAGGAAACTAAATTCAAGTATATTTTCCTATTTAAGTTGGTTTTCTAAGTTCACTAGCTTTCCTATGTATAAATATGAGATGGAATTCTACGCGGTGGACACATAGAACAAACAAGAGATATATGTCTGAGATGGAATTTTACGCGGCAGACATGTAAGCAAACAAGAGAGTGCTGGAATTTTTTCTCTGTGATCATCCCCAATAGTGCAAATATATCTCGAGTTTAGGAAACTAAATCCAAGTATATTTGCTTGTTTGAGTAGGTTATTAAAGTTGACTAGCTTTCTTATGTATATAAACGATATGGAATTATAATTGGTGGACACATAGAACTCATGAGATCGTTAGGATTTTTCTTTCTATGATTTTCTGAATGAGTCCACAGTAAAAAGTTGTGTGATAACAACACTTGTGGGTTTTTTTTTTTTTTTGGGAGGTAGCTAGGGATGAGAAACGCTTGTGGGATCGATCAATTGTGGACTCCATACCCTCCAGATTCATCGCAAATTTTTTGGCGACTAGCATTCCCTGCATTGTATTGACCTTCAAATCGAACCACACTCTTGTCTTGATAGTTCCTCATTCATTTCTTTGGTAATTTCTTCTTCTTTCATTAGACTTGAATTGTAGTCTTGCATGGAATGTCATCAGAAAGATGGTAGAATTGTGCAAGATTAGGTCTAAAACACATGGGAACTTCCAAACTGGAGAAGTCTTAAGAGGTCAACACCGACTGCAATCTTGTTAGACCAAGTCAATCACACGCTCCGATCCGAACTTGTCCGAGTACCAAGATTGATTTTGTCTTGTCCAACCAAACAAGAGATTATGTGGTTTCTACATGGTTTTCTTTAAAGGGGTCTACGTCTTGTCGCGACCAAATTTTCGAATGTATCACTTAGAGTTTGCTAATGGATTATTAAGTCTAGATTTAGCTCGGGCTCTTCCAAGCCCATACCAACTCGCAACTTGGTTCAAATTTCTTAACATGCAAATAGATTTTATCTAGGAGTCGTCATTAATCAATTTATAGTAGGTCGATTAGACACCTAAGTAAAATAACGGGATAATTACTTTACTCCTACGAACTAGAGACTTTAAATATGGAGACTTGGTTACACTAGACTTCTCTAATGCCATTTCGGTACCTTTCTCTTTTATTTTGAAAAAAAATATTTTGCAGACAGCTTGAATTGATTTTAATTTACCTTCCTAACATGTGAGGTGATAAGACGGGTGTGCAAACCACCAATTTAACATCCAAGAATAGTGATGAATAAATTGCAGGACTTACCTCATAGTATCGAAAGTATTTGCAATATTAGATCAAAATTCACATCGACAATCATAGATATGATTTCTAATTAACACGCAATTTCTTTTTATTTTTTTTTTGTTTTCACTTATTTAATGAGAATTATGCTTTATGCAATGCATGCTACTAATCTATCATCAAATAATATGACATGACAATATGATCTAAACTATATGACATAAATAAAATATTTTGTGTTTTCTTAATGAGCATGCAACCTATCCTAGAGAATGAAATTAATTTATTCAAAGACAAATTTTTTTGGTGTTTTCCATGAAATTCGAAATTAAAATTGCTAAAATATATATAAAAAAATCTAACTAAAGTGAGATATTATCTATTTTAAGTTAGGAAAAAGACCAATCTGAATCCTATCTTAACCTAGAAATTTATCTCGACATGCAATCTAACTCAAAGATTTTATCTAACCTAGATAACATCTAAACATGCACTCTAATGTAATTAGAAAAGAATCTAACTAATCTATCATGCAATTCTATCTAGGAAATCAAATCAAATCTACATGATATGACATGCAAATGCAATCTTTTTTTTTATTTGTATTTTTGGATAAATAAAGCAATAAAAAGATAAGCATCAAATCATTCACGATCATCAAAAATATTATCCACTATTTGAATCTGGAAACGATATCTAATCAACTTAATTATTTCGCTAATAAAATCAATAAATTGATCTTAACCTTAAAGATTAAGATATCAATTTTACTCCGTGTGAATAATTATTCTATATAAAGCTTTATAGATAGAATAAAAATTCGTGTGCAGTTGCGAGTTAAGATGGTGCGTTGGGAATTTCAGCAATTCACGAGAAACATTTCAAATAAAGAAACGCAATTTTCAAAAATCAAAATAGATAAGATTTTCACCTAATTCGAATATCGGCTTCCGAATTTCGATCCTCAAATGGCTACTCGCGACCCGATGTGGTGGTGCTTAGCGAGGCTCACGAGATGGTTACCCGCCAGGGGGCTTTGCATGCAGCTCCTTGATGATTGATTCAACAATATGTGCGTAAACCTCGAGAAGCAATCTGCAAAACGATAACTTCTGTTGTCGTATCAGTAGCTAGGCTTATCCGAGAAACCAACAATTGGGAGATGCTCCAAATTTCTATAAAATAGGTGTGCGAAATCCTCCCTCCTTTCAATGTATGCGTCCTCCTTTACTCAAAGGACGTGTGCCCGTCTCTTGCGCAGATTTTAGTGACTCAGATGCTTGCTGAATGCCTCCATTGAAGACTTTGACCGAGCAACCCTCTTAGGCCACTTCTTTACATCAAAAGAAATGATAAAGTGGCATCTTCTGCGTGTAATGGGTGATGAAACCGTGCCAAAAAATCTGCAGCAAAAATAAAGAACATAACTTTGCAGGATCGGTCTCGATTGTATGGAACCAGACATGTTGCTGCGGCTTCATGCGGCCCAACCAAGGTTACTCGCCGTGGGAAACTCGCTGGAAAGACTTGCAGAAGACACGCTGGGCTGAGATCTCGCTTGGAATTGTTGGGACTTAGAGCGTCGAAATAGGTTTAGCGATGGCTCGAACTCGTGACCTTTGCGATTGTCACAACCAAACGTGGGGCCATGGAAGAATTTGGTTTGACCCGGGGTGCTTCTCGGCGAGACTCGCAGATCCACGTTGGCTTTAGCTTGGATTAGTGATCGAAGACAAGCTTCTGAGGACCTGCGAATCAAAACACAGCGATGCTTGGCTAGGTTTCTTGGTGCTGTTCGTGGGTCATGGTGCTGCAGGGGACAATTATTCGATTAGTCAAAGTCAGGTGCCCCGTGAAGAAAGAAGACCAGCGGCAACAATGGTCTAGATTAGTCTACTAGTGCGATTGTTGAACCAAAGTGGAGGAACGCTGCCAACTCAAATCGGCAAGTGTGGGACCTTTGCAGGTCCCGTCAATATGGCTGGTCCGAGCTATGCGATGAAAGGAACTGCAGCAAGCCATCCTTGCTGAACCGGACAGCAAAAAGAACGACGTCGTGAATGGTGACGGCACGACTCTGGTGACAGTGCCACGCGGGGCTCTCGTAGAAAGCTTACTTCAGAGCTCTCTCTCTCTCTCATATGATCGTGTCTCTCAATTGTGAAGCCCCACTGACGTTTTTCTCGTTTTCCTCTCAATGGCCGTATGTATCAATGTCTGGCCCCAGAAACGTAACATTTTTATAGGCCAAAGGTTAGGATTTTAATTTCCTTTTCAAATTAATATCTGCGAAGATCACTTTTTATTTTCCACACCTCTTCTAGATTTCCTTTGCAAAAATGAATATTCTTTATTGATTTTTTCAAAAATTGTAATAAATTTTTTTTTAAATACGGGCTTGGGCCAAATTGCTCTCTTCGTGGACTTAGTTTGACTTGTCAACTTAAAGCTTAGAATCACCAAATTAAACCCATCTATCACCGACCCAATGTAAATGCAAATTAAAATAAATTCACCTAAAACTATATGCTATGCAATTAATTAATTAACTAATATTTTTTTAGGGGTTAAAATTAATCCTTAATTTTTTTAATGTGATAAATGACTAAACGGGTTGCTAAAATTTAGGTGTGAACACGTCCTAACAAAACATTAAGAGGCATTTACCATTTCAAGCATGCAATCCTTCCTTCACCACTGGTGACCGTAGTCAAACGCTAGTTTATTGATCAATCTGAGAGCAACCATCCCATTTTCTTAGTCCAGCGTATACTCTTTCAGCCTCCCATGCCACATCGCGTTTAGTCTCATACACATACATATAGACACGCACATATCACATTCATATCAAATTTCTCAACAGATAGAGAGAGAGAGAGAGAGAGAGAGAGAGAGAGAGAGAGAGAGAGAGGATAGCAGGAGGAGCGAACGAACCGACGTTGGAGTTCACGCCAACGTGGGTGCTCGCCGTTGTTTGCACCGTGATAGTCGTCATTTCTCTGGCTGTCGAGCGGTTTCTTCATTATGCCGGCAAGGTGCCTTTTCTTCTGGTTCTTTACCGCCGAATTGATATATTTGTGCATCGACTATGGCATGTCTGATAACTCCGCATGTCTCTACTGATGAGAATGTGTGACCTTCCTCTCTCTCTGATTTGGCAAATGCAGTATCTCAAGAAGAGGAACCAGAAACCGCTCTTTGACGCCTTACAGAAAATCAAAGAAGGTTGTCCTTAACCACACAGCAGAGTTTGTTTCATTTACCATATGTTATGGTTCATTTCACGTGTCCTTATAAACGGAGAAATCATAATTATGTTTCTAAAGCTGTTGAATTTTATGTGCGGATGATCATTCATGGCAGAGCTAATGCTGTTGGGTTTCATATCGCTCCTGCTCGCTGTGTTCCAAGACAGAATAGGCGAGATTCGCATTTCGGAAGAGCTCGCGGATAAGTGGCTACCTTGCGAGAAGAATGCCAAAAATGCCACCGACAAGCGCAGCAGCACCACTGCTCATTTCCTGACTAATTTCTTCCCTCCTGGAGGACGCCGCCATCTCACCGAAGATTCAGCGGCTTCCACTGACTACGGCAGTGGCAAGGTAACTAAGCTTTCAATATCCCAAATATTCATCTCTCTCTCTCCCTCTCTCTCCTTGTTGAAATATCCCCAGTTTAGAATTTTGGTTTGTACTTATAACAAGGTATCAGAGCCAGATTCTATCCCTTCGAATGTGTTCCTTTGTCGTGTGCATTTTCCTTTGTCCTTGAAGGATTTTGATGAACAGAACAATGAATGGAAGCAAAGAAGGAAAGGTGATTCAGAGAGCAAAAAATCGTCTATCATTTAACTGAGTGCTCTGTTTCAATGAATAAGAAGGTACATCCTCTTGCCTTTCTCTTATCAGCTTTTATATCTGCTGAAGTGCTCTAAACTGAATGAAAACTAACTAGCTTAACAGTACTAACAAACTAACTGAATTAAAGAACAGAGTTTGACTTTACAAATTGAAAATTGAAAACCGATTTCTCAAAGGTAAATCAATTTCACGAATTCTGTAATCTCTGTTGTTAACTTCTCTGTTTTCATCAGCTTTCTTATTGCTGCTACTGAACTCACTTTCACCTTCTTCCTTTCCTCTGTTCTTGAAGTCTTCTTTCTTCTTTCCTCTGTTTCTATCAGCACCCATATCTTGTGTTATACTCTTAACATCCCCCCTCAAATTGGTAGGAGGTAGTATACCGATACCCAATTTGATCCGTAGAGTAGAATGTGTGAGTCGTGTTAAGGCTTTAGTGAAAATGTCAGCAAGTTGACATTTGCTCGGAACATATTGAACCCGAAGAGAACCGAAGAAACTTTCTCACGGACAAAGTGGAAGTCGACTTCAATATGTTTGGTGCGAGCATGGAGAATAGGATTTGCTGTGAGTGAGATAGCGATCGATTGTCACGAAGAGAAGAGTTGGAGAATGCAAAGGTTGGCCAATATCACGGAGAACAAAACTAATCCAAGTTAGATCAGCTGTAGCCGAGGCAAGTGCTCTATATTCGGCTTCGGTGGAGGAGCGAGAGACGTAGATTGTTTCTTAGCTGCCCATGAAATGAGATTTGATCCAAGAAAGGTACGGTAACCGGTTGTTGATCGTCTGGTCTCTACACAGCCCAGCCCGGGCCTCTGCATCGGAGAAGCCATATAAATGCATAGAGCTGTGGGAACGAATGAAGAGGCCAAGATGAATTGTGCCTTTAACATACCGAAGGACCCTTTTTAATCGATGAAGATCGCCTACGTAGGCTGTTGCATTTTCGGCATAATAGATTTGTGGCAAAAGCAAGATCGACGTGTTATAGTCAAATATTGTAATCCACCAACTAAACTTCGATATTCAACTGAATTGGAGAGAAGGGTGTGATCGTTTTGAGGATAACTGGTTGCGTGGACAAGGGAGTGGTGATTGGTTTACATCGACCATGTGTGCTCGTTTGAGTAGGTCAAGGGCATATTTAGTTTGACACAAAAACAGTTCTGTAGTGGTACGTTTTGCTTCAATTCCTAAGAAGTAGTGAAGATGGCCAAGATCTTTCATATGAAAGTGAAGACGAGAGACGAATCGATTATGTAGTAATGTGTCCGAGCTGCCATCAAGATAATGTCGTCCACATATAATAGCAGCAAGACTATCTCTTGGCCATTTTTCAATATAAAGAGATGGATCTATGGTACTACGAAAGAAACCAACTTCAAGGAGGAAGTTGCTGAACTTATCGAACCAGGCACGTGGTGCTTGGCGAAGCCCATAAAGGGACTTCTTAAGAAGACAGACATGCCGAGATTTGTGTGGATGAACAAAGCCGGAGGCTGCTGCATATAGACTGTTTCATTCAAGTTGCCATGAAGAAATGCATTTTTCACATCAAGTTGATGGATCTGCCAATTCGTACTATTGCAACCGAGAGCACAATGCGGATAGTGGCATGCTTGACAACAGGGCTAAATGTTTCTGTAAAATCCACTCCTTCTTCCCGATGAAAGCCCTTGGCTACTAACCGAGCCTTTAGACGATCAAGACGCGCCATCGGTGCAAGTTTTGTCTTGTATACCCACTTGCAGCCAATAACATTCATCGGCTAGTGCGAGGAACTAGTATCCAAGTCTGATTTTCATCTAATGCATCCATTTCATCTTTCATGGCTCTATACCAGCCTTGATCTGCTAGTGCAGATTTAAGTGAGCGTGGCTCGGGAGGCACTTGATATTCAGCTAAGCGGGCATATCGAGGATTGATCTTTACAATGCCAGATTTGGATCTAGTTTGCATAGGATGAGTAGATGATATGTGTGATGAGATAATTGGGGAAGAAGAAGTTCGAGCAACAAGTAGGATCACCTGGTGATTCGGTGGTGGAGATAGGAGCTCCCGATTCGCGAGTTAGTTCGAGACAAACGATCCAAAGAAGAGATTGAGGAGGATGCTGAATTTAAAGAATCGCAGATGCGTATGTTATGGGCAATGGAGATGAAGACAAGGCTGAATGTGATTCGAACTAGGAGAGTCCCGTAAGTGAGCTGCGGTGATGATGTTGTTGTTCTGTAAATGGTTTGTATGTTCGAGATAATGTGGATTGTTTGCCTTCTTCATTTGGAGAGGTGAAGAATTGAGCTTCCTTTGTCCACAGTTGATATAGTTTTGTATGATGAGGATAGTCTCGCTGTCGGTTTGAGTAAATGGAAAGAAACTTTCATCAAATACAACATGGCGACTAATGTATATATGACCGGTGGTGGGAATAAGACACCGATATCCCTTATGGCGATCACGTAACCTAAGAATACACAAGTAAGAGATCTTGGATCAAACTTGTTTTGTGCATAGGGTCGAGATATGGATAGCATGCACACCCAAAGATCCCGAGATGATCATAACTTGGTTGTTGCCGATATAGCATAGTGTAGGGCGACTTCATTTGTAACTTTGGAGTGGGAAGTAGATTAACCAAGTAGTTTGCTGTTATAAATGCATCAACCCAAAACTTTAAAGGAAGTCTTGCATGATAAAGCATAGCTAGACCAATCTCAATAATGTGTCGATGTTTTCTTTCGGATATGCCATTACGTTCGGTGTGTAAGGACGGACGACGACGTTGTTGAATTCCACAATTCTGTAGATGAGACTTGAATTTGTGGCTGATGAATTCTCCTCCACCATCACATTGGAAGACCTTGATTCTACAATCAAACTGATTTTCTACTAACTTCTGAAACATGAGAAAGACATTATAGAAATCTGACTTTAGTTTCAGCGGATAAAGCCAGCTAAATCGAGAGAAGTTGTCCACAAAAATCACATAATACTTGAAGTGCTGAAATGAATTAACTGGAGAAGGTCCCCAAATGTCACAATGAATCTGTTCTAAGGGTCTAGAGGCTACAGAGTCTGATAATGGGAAGGGTAAAGCAGTGCTCTTAGCTATTTTACAACTCCTGCATATAGACTGCTGCTTTGTATTGCAGTGAATTAACTGCTGATTCTTCATGTACTCCAAGACCTTCAAGTTCGTGTGGGCTAAACGTTGGTGCCACACATCTTCTCCAACTGTCCTGTGTTTTTGAGTAAAGAGGACTTCTGTAACACGAGGGTCTACTCGGTAGAGTCCATTAACTTTCCTTCCGAGCATCTTGATTCTGCTGGATGAGTGATCCTTTATATATACACCGATTTTGTCAAAGACAAACGAGCAAGGATAATCATCGTTAATTTTGAGACCGACAAAGATTTTTCTTAATTTCTGGAACAATTAACACATCATTCAAAGGTAAAGTATCCACCGTAGTAGGTAGTAAGGCATTACCAATATGAGTAACAGTAAGCATAAGCCATTACCAATCATAACAAGTATCATTACCAATGTGTTTAGAGGAATTGTGAAGAATACCAGCATTAGCGGTGATGTGAGCTGTTGCGCCGATTGTCTGGATACCATTCACGCCACCTGGTTCTTCAAGATGCATTGCTGCTAGTGCTGTTGGTATTTCCTCAGCTTGATAAGAGTTGTCGAATCTATACCAACGGTGAAGAGCATCATGTCCAGGACGTTTGCGATCGACACTCTAATCGAGTGTTTTCCGTCACTCTATTTTCCTGCAGATTTTTATGAAGGGTTAGATTTGATGAGTTAGAGGGATATGTCTTGATATCTGGATTTCTTTGTGTGGAACCAGCATACGGTCTAAAACCTTGACCCGAACCAATGCCGGGGATAGTGTTGAATTGCTTGAACTGTTGTTCCCCTTGATCATAACTTGGATTATTCTGTCTGTAGCTTATACTTCTACCGAATATCCATAGCTGCGATATCGATTATTAAATGGACGTCCTCTTCCATAACTCCCGCCTCCACGAATATATCCTCTTGGTCCTCCAAAACCGACATTTTGTGCTGGTTCTCTGTCAAAAATTTCTCTTTGTAGAAGCTCGGTTTTCCTTTGGCCATAATAGGCTAGATTAGGACTGAACCGATTTGACGAGTAGTTACGTAATCTTGCTTCAAATCTCTCCAAATGTGATATCACCTCATCATATTCAGGTTGTGGTTTTAAGCAATATATTGTGGTCTTAAAACTTTCATACTCGGACCCTAAACCTTCCAAAACTCCAAACAATTTTGTTATTTCATCAACGAGGTTTCCCTATGGCCTTGAGTTGATCACGAGATAGACTTGTATTCCCTAAGATATATAGCCAAAGCTCGATCACGTTTCGACATCCTTGCAACTTCCCTCTTAACTCAAATTCTCTGGCCACAGAGACTTTTGTGTGAATCGGTTAAGTAGTGTCTGCCAAACTTCAAACGCAGTATCTAAACCAATTATTAGGCTAAGTATGTTCTCCGAGACAGCACCACTAATCCATGACGACACAAGTTGATCTGTCTTAATCCAATCATTGTAATCGGGGTTTATAATTTCAGTACCCTGTTCTTCTCCTTCAATTTGCAATGATTTGGCAGGTGGTGGACTTTCTCCACTAACAAAACCGAACAGATCTTGACTTCTTAAAAACCTATGAAACGAGCTTGCCAAAGAAGAAAATTTTCTTCGGCTAATTTGATGGTAACAAAGTTTGAGATGTTAACGTGAATAGGGAATGGATACTTTTGCACCCTTGCTGCCATTTCACACTCAGATTCTTGAGGATTCTTTATTACTGAAACTAATCCCCTACTGATTTTGCAGAACAGAGAACAGAGTTGTGATTCTATTACCGATGATGATAAGAACTTGATTTAGAAGAAGAAACAACTCACTGTTCTTCTTTAGTATTGAAAACCGATTTCCAGATCCTCAAATGACGAGTACATACCACCATCAACACCAGAAGACAGCAATCGATGAAGCTTCAATCTGCTGTAGATTCATCATCTTTCCATTGAGAAGAAGGTGGATTCATACTCTCAGGAAGACTGCTCACCATCAACACCAGAAGACAGCAATCGACGAAGCTTCAATCTGCTGTAGATTCATCATCTTTTCATTGAGAAGAAGGTGGATTCATACTCTCAGGAAGACTGCTCTGATACCATGAAGGATTTTGATGAACAGAACAATGAATGGAAGCAAAGAAGGAAAGGTGATTCAGAGAGCAAAAAATCGTCTATCATTTAACTGAGTGCTCTGTTTCAATGAATAAGAAGGTACATCCTCTTGCCTTTCTCTTATCAGCTTTTATATCTGCTGAAGTGCTCTAAACTGAATGAAAACTAACTAGCTTAACAAGTACTAACAAACTAACTGAATTAAAGAACAGAGTTTGACTTTACAAATTGAAAATTGAAAACCGATTTCTCAAAGGTAAATCAATTTCACGAATTCTGTAATCTCTGTTGTTAACTTCTCTGTTTTCATCAGCTTTCTTATTGCTGCTACTGAACTCACTTTCACCTTCTTCCTTTCCTCTGTTCTTGAAGTCTTCTTTCTTCTTTCCTCTGTTTCTATCAGCACCCATATCTTGTGTTATACTCTTAACAGTCCTTTCATCATTTTGTTCTCTTTCATTTGGTTTTTCTTTGAGTTCAGAGAGAGAGAGATGGTTTTTAATATATGTTGATGGTTTATGTACGCACACCCTGCCTTGATTGGGCACGAAAAAGAGAGTTGCGGGCTTCATCATGAATAAAGTGAGCTCCCACTTTTTGCAGATTTTCAACAGTTGTGGCGATTACTAGTTTTCAGAAGCTTACTAATCAAACCTTACTCATAAACTCTGTAAAAATCGGGGTTTTTCGAAGCTTGCTAATCACTATTTTAAATGATGAGGTTGAGTTGTCTTTTGGGGTCTGTGTGGTTTTTTGACTCCTTGGCCAAAATAAGCGGAGGAGAGGAGAATGAACGGGAGAGAGGAGAATAAGCGGAGGAGACTGATAAACCCATTCCTAGCCTGAGATCGTGAGAGAAAATGAGAGGGAGAGGGAGGTGAGCAGAGAAAATCAGAGGGAGAGGGAGGGAGGTGGATTCATGGCCGCCTGAAACGCCACGGTGACCAACAAAACGACCCTGCGGTATAAGCTGTATAATGTTTTCTGGGGGGCCTCCGCTCATTCTCCTCTCCCGCTCATTCTCCTCCGCTTATTTTAGCCGAGGAGTCGAAAAACCACACAAAACCCAAAAAACAACACAACCTCATCGTTTAAAACAGTGATCAGCAAGCTTCTAGAAACCCCGATTTTTGCAGAGTTCATGAGTAAGGTTTGATTAGTAAGCTTCTAGAAACTAGTAAGGTTTGGACATCCCATCTACAATGGTTGTGTTTTCCTTGTTCATAGACATGGTTTATACAGTGAGCCATGACTTTGGCTTTTCAAGTATTCTCAGTTACTGTTTTCGTTTCTTTTTAAGGTGAGGTTCATTTTTCTAGATTGCTTGGGTGTCTTTTTATTCCCTTTTCATATTGGCATTTTTTATAATGAACATTTCCGTTTATATATCCCTTTCCATTATTTTTGTCCAAGTCAAAGAGCTCATTCGACGTGAAAATTAGAAATTTCTTGTACCACTAAAAATTATACAGAAACAGCTGTTAGATGTTTTCTCGGTTCTGATGCTGTGACTCCATTCGAGTGAGATTTACATCTGTTTGGAAGGAGATAAAAAAATGTACCTTGAGCCTTAAGCCGTGGAGCAAAGTCGATTTAGTGACGGAATAACGCCGTGATTATTGTTTCAGAAGGTGCCGTTGTTGTCTCGAACGGCGCTTCATCATCTGCACATTTTCACCTTCGTGCTGGCCGCTGTGCATGTGGTTTTCTGTGCGTTAACGATCCTATGCGGAGGAGCACAGGTAACTTAAAGTCATGCCAGGAGACTTTCTGTCATCTGTCATTGTTGGTCTTTTATCTCTCAAATGTGTCTTCAATCATTTGTCCAAGTGCTTGATCTCATCTCCTGCGCTTTTAGATACGCCGATGGAAGCGATGGGAGGATGCCATTCAGAAGGAGGAGTTTGATCCCGAAGAGGGTAATGTCATTCAATTCAAAAGTGGAAAATTTTGCTGTGGTATATTCTACTGCACTATATTCCGAGTTTCTAGTCTCAAAAATTTCAAAATTGATGCACAGCTTTGCCATCAAAGTTCACAAATGTTCAGGATCACACCTTCATCAGAGGACGTTTTCTTGGCATTGGCAAGAACTTATCTATTCTCAGCTGGGTGGTAAGTCTTGAAGGGCTCCTCTTCATCTGCCTTGTTCATGTAACTTACTCTTCACTAGAACTCTAGGCTAACAACTGGAGACGTCCAGCATTGTGTATTGAAATTTTGATGTGGCATTTGGCCGTCTTCTATTATGTCCTAGTTCATATTCAGGCAATTTTCATGGGCCTTGGCTCATTCTTGACCCATTTTCCTGTTGGCGCAGCATTCCTTTATCAAGCAGTTTTATGGTTCTGTGACCAGGTCGGATTATACCACGCTTCGTTTGGGTTTTATCATGGTATGATATTCCTCTAAACATAAATTTTTAGTCCATAAGCTCTTGTGATGACTCTATATGGTGGGGCGATCCTAGTGGAATTCAATACTGGGATTTATTAAATTCATCTATATAGGCTCATTGTAGAGGCAATCCGAAATTCAATTTCCACAAGTACATGATACGCGCTCTGGAGGCCGATTTCAAGAAAGTTTTTGGAATAAGGTAAAAGGAAATTGCTTTTAGCTATTTACCTTTTACTTCAAGAAAGAATTTGGGCATACATTTTTGTCAAGAGAAAACTTTGTAAACGTTTCGGCTAGAAAATAAAAACAGGAGACTATTTTAGCTCGTTCTTCCTCAGGCTATTTACAAAATGATAGTCTCCTCATCGCAGTTGGTACCTTTGGCTATTTGTTGTGGTCTTCTTGCTGCTCAATGTTGCCGGTAAGTTGTCTAAGCACTGTCTTAAAGCATATAGTTGAGCAGAAGCTGTACTAGTGACATTATTTCCAATTAATAAACTGTCTTGGAATAATTTGTGCAGGTTGGCACTCATACTTCTGGATATCTTTCATCCCGTTGACTGTAAGGAAACGGAAATCCCTAACTCATACGTAGAAGGTTCTCTTATTTAAATGGCTTATTGGTTCTGTGCAGCTTTTGCTGGCGGTCGGAACCAAACTGGAGCATGTGATAACTCGGTTGGCCCAGGACGTTGCCCAGAGGCATATAGCGATTGCAGGGGACTTAGTTGTTCAGCCTTCTGATGACCATTTCTGGTTCCACCGGCCTTGGCTCACTCTCGTCCTGATTCACATCATTCTGTTCCAAAACTCCTTTGAACTGGCTTTCTTGCTCTTCGTATGGGTAAGGATAAGTGGGGCTAATTGTCAGTTAAAATTGGAAATTCCCAACGCACAAACAGGACTTCGACTAATGCTCTGCCGTTCCGCAGATCCGATATAAATTAAATTCCTGCATGACGCGCGAGATCCATTTTATCATCCCAAGACTTGTCATTGGGTGAGGCTGGAACTAATCTCTTCGATCCATGCATCTTACAAAAACTAGTCTTTGACTCCTGACAGCAAAATTTTGCTTATGTACTGCAGAGTGTTTGTCCAGCTCCTTTGTAGTTACAGCACACTACCTCTATACGCAATTGTAACACAGGTTAGAGTTCCGTCATATGACTGTTACATCATTATACATGTGATTTTGGTAAACAATGAGACTGATGTGCTTGTCATTTGTTTGTGTTGCTGTAATTAAGATGGGGACTTCGTTCAAGAAGGGGATATTTGACGAACACATACAACAGGGGCTCGTTGGCTGGGCCCAGCAGGCGAAAAAGAACAATAATTTAAGAAAACGCGCCACTGATGGGTCTAGTGTTCAAACGGGTTCAAAACAGGGATTGGTTGGAGTTGAGCTGACCAAAAATGGCGGAGATCGTACTGCGACGGGAGGTGTGGAAGCGCAGGAAATCAAGCAATCTCCATCTCCAACCTCCACAACCTCCTCCGAGACGCAGACACTGGCGAAGACATGGAGTTAGTTCTTAATTAACACACCGTTCAGAAACAATCGATTAAGAAGAGCAAGACTATTCTGTACAGTACATCATATACTGTATGAGTACAGTTACTGCTTTTCCTGTGTCAATTCCTCATCAGTCAGCATAGCGAGATTTTATTGCCGGTAAAAAATAACTGGATAAGAGACATCCGGCGGATGGGGTGATGAATAGAACGATCATCAGATTTCAATGACCTAAAAGCGAACCATAATGAAACCATCAGTTGCTCACATTGGGAAAACAACCTGCCCATTACAAATTTGCAGTGTGAATATCTTACTAACTCATTATTTCAAGTAGAACACAACTGATATCATCCCCGAATGTCATCAGCAACCCGAGCGTGCTGTGGTAATCTGGATTTGAGAAGCACACCAGAATGACATTTGGAGGAATGTGCCGAAAAGATGCTCCTGGCATTAAGTACTGCACCCCGAATACGATCATGACTAACTTTCGAGGGATCGAACGATGAAATTCACTAGAAACAGGAGTGTCACAAACCGGAACATTCCAAGGTGAAAAGAAACTTGGAAAAAGCTGAAGCCCTGGTCTGGTTTTGCTAGAGGACACAGCATACAAGCGTAGTCATATCTTGTCGCAGAGAGATGTGCTAAGTTGCTTGGTATCAGGTAATATGTCCAGGACTGCTTGTTAGATCTTCAAATCCTGAAATTCACATTGACAACATCTAAATTTGTCTGTGCAATATCCTGCCTCTCCTTTTGGAACTCTCTATAGGTAATAAGTCATTTTCAATTGACTAATTATTTCTGGCGATATAAACAGTCATTTCAATGTTTTCCAAATTGTTCATTTTCCGTGAAACAAATGAAGCTTAAATTTTCTCCAATCTAGCAATACATGTTTTTGCCAAAGCCATTTCTTTCAATTGTTAGAGAGAGAAAAAGAAAAAAAGTACTTACTCACGCTTCGAAACAATGTATTAATGCAAAAGGGAGTAGGGACACCCCTGGACCACCCTAGGCCTCTAAATGAACCAAATTAAGAATCCGAAACCTGCTGTTCAGCACATAAACATATCAGAATGAGCATATGAACACCGGATCCACGGGACCACCCGCTTCCGGATGCCCTGAGAAAGCATCAGCTGCTCCTCGACACACCGAATCAACCCCAGTTTTGTCATGGATGGAGGTGAGTTGAGGAGTCCTTGGAGGTGAGCCAAGGAGTCCTCCAAGGAAACAAGGCCGCCGAAATTATTTTGAATGCAGATGCGATGCAGTATTGCCATTGTAGACACCTAAATTTTGGCGACCTGATTAAAAATTAGAGATTAATTTTAACCTCTAATAAAAAAATGGAATTAAATTGCGTAGCATATAACTTTATGAGCATTTTTTATCATTGCATTTGCATTGGACCGGTGACGAATGAGTTTGAATTGATGATTATTAGCTTTAATTTGATAAATTTGACTAAGTCCACAAATAAAGCAAATTGGCCCAAGCTCATTATTCTTTGAAGACCAAAAATTGACTTAGGAGGAATAATAATTTGATATTTTCGGAAAGGATTCATATTATTCTTTCAATATTCAATAAATCTTGTATTGAGTGATATATTTCAGAGTAGACTGGAAAGTTTTGAATGAAATATTGAAAAAATGAAAGAGAACATTACACGTAGAGGCATATATTTGGGGCCAAACCAATCACCATTAAACATTCAAACTGCACAACAAAACGAACTGAAAAAAAAAAAAAAAAAGAGACCATGACGTTCAAACGCTCCAACAGGATCCCGGCCAAAAAGCTCTAAAAGAGAACAATTCACATACATCCACAAGCAGAAGGCGAGAGCAGAGACATCCCGGCGGATCTCAAGAACCGACGTTGACTTCCAAACAAGTAAGAAGAAACAACCAAACGAAGATGCAGCAACTTGAATTTACTCACCCGAATCCCCGGAGCCGTTCTCCGCGCTTCCGCCGGAGTGGACGACAGACCAACCCCGCAATTCACTGACAGCGGGCAACCCGATCGGAGACCAGAAGAAACGGGGAAAACAGAAGGGCGGGCGGACCGCGCCGGTGTCCGACCGGGGCCGCTCCCCGACGGACGAGGAGCCTTCGCCGCCGTCAACGGACGGAGGCGGGACGCCGGCTCCGTCGTCGAGGGGGGGAGCGGAGGCGGAGACGGCGGTCGTGGCCGGAGCTCGGCGGCGGCGGAGATGGCGGAGCAGCGGCGGTTGGCGGCAGCGTCGTCGGTGGAGGGGGCGAGCGGGAAAGGAAGGGAGGAAGAAGAGGGGGGATAAAAATCGAAAATTGTCCTGTCTCCCTTTTTTGTACTTTTTCAAATCTACCGCGTTGCTGAATTGACTTCTCACGCGCGCACCCCGCGCGTGCGCAAACTTGTTTAAGTAATTTCATAAATTACTGCCCAAAAAAAGCGTAATATATTGGGATTTATTTAGATAAGATCAAGAACTTCCTATATGTGCATTTATTAATTATTCAAATTGGAAGTGCGAAAAAGGGGTATCGCTTTCGATTTTGTATTGCGCATGATTGAATCCAACACATGCATAGTTAGGTCAAAGCTAGTGCCTGCCTGCACAATTGAATCATATTGTGCACTCTCATGTCGAGAACTAATATGTAATTGCTAGAAAATATGGGTCAAATATATATGTCTAGAAAAATAGCGTTTTTAATTTCTTGATCTCAGTGAGGTATGACATCGGTACTTGTGTAAAGGGAGACAAAAATGGTAGTCATGCTTAGAATGAAAGTGGGTGGTTACTTAATAAATTGGTATTATATAGTGCAAAATTAAAAGCGACATAAATAATGCTTCTTATGTAACATGATTCAAATCGAAAATGTGGAAATGAGCCTTGCTTTTGATTTTGTATCGTGCACGATTGTATCTAACACGCACGCACTATTGTATCATGCATGCACATGTCGTCAACTAATACGTAACCTTTAGAAATTAAAGGTTAAACATATATGTATAGAAATAATAACATCTCTAGTTTCTCGATATCAGCGATGTACAATATCAGTATTTGTGTAAAGTGAGATGAAAATGGTAGTCATGCTTAGAAAGAAAGCAAGTGGTTACTCAATAAATTGGTATTATATAGTGCAAAGTCAAAAGCGACACAAATAATGCTTCTTGCTTGATATGATTCAAATCGAAAAATGTGGAAACGAGCCTCACTTTCAATTTCGTATCATGCACAATTGTATATAACACGAATGCACAATCGTAACATGCATGCACATGTTGAGAGCTAATATGTAGCTGTTAGAAATTAAAGGTTAAACATATATGTATAGAATAATAGCGTCTTTAATTTCTCAATATCGGCGACGTATAATATCGATACTTGTGTAAAGTGAGATGAAAATGGTAATCATGCTTAGAAAGAAAGTAGGTGGTTACTCAATAAATTGGTATTAAACAGTGGAAAGTTAAAAGTATGATAAATAATGCTTCTTGCTTAAATATGATTCAAAAAAAAAAAATGTGGAAATGAGCCTCGGTTTCGATTTCGTATCATGCAAGATCGTAACTAACACGTGCGCACAATTGTATAATGCATGCGCGTGTCGAGAGCTAATATATAGTTGTTAGAAATTAAAGTTAAATATATATGTATAGAACAATAGAGTCAGTAATTTCTCGATATCGGTGACGTACAAATGGTATTAAATAGCGAAAAATTAGAACTAAGACAAATAATACTTCTTGCTTAATATATTCAAATAAAAAATGTGGAAATGGTTTCACTTTCGATTTCATACCATGCATGATCTTATTTGGTATGCGCACAATTGTGTCTTGCACATGCGTGTAGATAGCTGGCGTGTAGCTGCTAAAATTTTTAGGTTAAACACGCACACATATACATATGTACATAATAATATTGTCTTTAATTTCTTAATATGGTTCAGATGTCCGGTACGACATCGGTGCTTGTGCAAATTGAGACAAAAATAATAGTTATGACTAGAAAGGAAATGGGTAAATTCTAAATAAATTGACATTATATAGTGTAAAGATAAAAGTGAGATTGCGATAATTAATACTTGTTGGTTAATATGATTCAAATCGAAAATGTGGAAATGATCTCACTTTCAATTTCGTACGGCACACGATCGTATCTAACACACACAACCATGTTGTGCAAGCGCGTGTAAAGAGCTATTATGTAGCTACAAAAAGTATTGGTTAAATATTTATATAAATAATAATATAGTCTTTTTTTGTATGAAAAAAGGCTAAAGACAAATACAAAAACTTAACATCATAAATCTACCATCCATTTCTTATCACGTAATAAAACATAAAGTAACTTTGTACGAGATAATGAAAAGAAATTAATATTCAAGCATTTGTGGATTTCAAGATTAACAAGCCAATTAACAAAGCAATTTCTTTATTAAAAGTTATATTACACTTCAAACTTAGAAAGAGAGAGAAATTAACAATCTTTTGATATCTTTAAGAAAAGTAGGGCCAACATTATTAATCTAAGCTCTGGACTAAGAAAATTCATGACGGTTCTAGAGTCAATCTTAATGATGATCCTATGAAATCCAATTTGTTTTGCAAAGTTGATTTCTAATCACAAAACCCAAAGTCCTGCTTTTGTCGATGAATTGTCTTTAGATGCTCCATCAATATTCATTTTAATCCACCCAAAAGGTGGAAGATCCCATCTAACCAAAATCGAAGAAGTGCATGGTTCACTTAATATCGAATTATTCATAGACGAAACTTTGATGGTTTCCTTTGGAGGTACAGACACCCGGAGTGCCAAAACTTGACATGGAGGGACACTTAAGTGTTAAAAGTTTGGAAAGTGATATTAAGTGCCAAAATTAAAGCAAAATGAATCACTTAAGTGCCACTCTGACCAAAATTTAACCAAAATGCTGACGTGACAATTTTCTAGTGAAGGAAGTGAAAAAAGATGCCATTTTGGTGCTACGTGATAAAAAAATTAATTAAAAAATTTAAAAATAATATAAATATTAAAAAACTAAAATTTAAAAGAAAAAGAAAAAAAAAGGGGGGGGGAGGTGGCTGAGGGCGAGGTTAAGCCCTCGCTCCGCGCATCTCCCCGCCGCCGGGAAGGGCCGACAACGGAGGGGGAGGGTCGGCTGGGGTCGTTGGGTCTTGGCCCTTGGCCCGGCCAAGCGAAAGCCGTCGACCCTCGTCGTATTTAGGTGAGGGCTCGCGGGCCCTCGCTGCCGATCGGTTGGGGTCACCGGCCCTTAGCCGGGGCCAGGTGACCTCGGCCGACTCTCCCCCTTCCGTTGTTACCCCTTTCGGCGACGGTGGGGAGGTGGCGGCGGCGAGGACTCAGCCCTCGGCCGCTTGTGCCCCCCCCCCTTTTTTAATTTTGTTTTTTAATAATTTTATTTATTTTTAATTGTTTTAAATAAATTTAATTTTAATTCTAATTTAATTAATTTTTATATTAACTTTTTTTCCACGTCGGCATTAAAATGACACTGTTTTTGTATTGTCTAGCCATGTCAGCGTGCAAAACGGCATTGTTTTGCACTTTCTTCGTCGAAAAATCGCTACGTTGGCATTTTGGCCAGAGTGGCACTTAAGTGATCCATTTTGCTCCAATTTTGGCACTTAAGTGTTATTTCCAAACTTTTAACACTTAAGTGTCTCTTCGTGCTAAGTTTTGGCACTTGGGATGTACTTTTGCCGTTTTCTTATATGTCATCAAATTGTTTGTAGATTTGAAGGGAAAACAAAATAATCCTACAAAAGAAACTTGTTTCTCCACTACTAAAAAAGCCACACCCCTGCTTTAATTTCCTAATATGGTTGAGGATGTCTAGTGTGATACCGGCATTTGTGCAAAGTGAGACAAAAATAGTAGCTATGCTTAGAAAGAAAGTAGGTGATTACACAATAAATCAACATTATATAGTATAAAGTTAAAAGTGAGAGAATTAATACTTCTTACTTAATGCGATTCAAATTGAAAATGTGCAAATGACCCTCACTTTCGATTTCGTATTGTGCACGATTGTATCAAACATGTGCACACAATCATATCGTGTATGCACGTGTAGAGAGCTAGTATTTAACTTCTAAAAATTATAGGTTAAGCACATATATACATAATAATATTGCCTTAATTTCTCAATATGGTTGAGGATGTCTAGTACTATGGGTGCGTTTGGTTCAGCATTTGGAAAGCTCATTAGGAAAATGCAAAGATTTTTTAGTAAGTTTTGCTTTGAAAAGCAACTTTGAGAGAAATGCTGTTTGATAGAAAACACATTTGCAAAGCCCATTTGCTGATTAATGTAAATATTAATTTTAATTTGTTTAAAATTAAAAAAAAATGTTTGCAAAATTTTTAATTTATATTTGAAAAAAATGTTAAAGATATTGTGTAGACAATTTTATTAAAATTAAAATTTCTTTTTTTAAAACATCAAATGGAAAAAAATTTACGTATTCTCTTTTTCAATTACAAAAAAAAAAAATACTTTTATTACAATAAAAACATGATAATATATGCTTTGAGGAAAGAAGCTCATTATCCTTAAAAATTATAAACATCTTCAATTATTTCCTAAATTCATGGCTATTTGATCACGTAAACGTGCCACATCATATGTTACATCATCATTTGAAGTATTACCTTCCTCATTTACATCATCAAAATCCGTTGTATATAAATTGCGATTTAAATCCACTCTAGCAAAATGTGCATCATTCACGGTATTTCTTCGTATATAATTGTGCAAAATCATCATTGCTATCACAATTTTTCACTTGTTTTGTATATTTATAACTTGGCATACTCTTTAGAATCTTTCACTTCTTCTTTAATATGCCAAAAGCTCGTTCAATTTCTGATTGTGGTGAGGAGTAAGCACAGTTGAACACTTCTTTATAACTCGTCGGTTGAGAACCTCGTCGAAACTCAGGTAAATGATATCTAACTTCTTTATATAGCCTTAAATAACCCGTGGGATTTGGATATCCAGCATCAACTAAATAATATTTACCTACATAAAAAAAGTTGTAAGTTTAATCAACATATAACACATACATAAATTAATGTGTAAAAACCATTAATTAATGAACTTTTCAGAGGATGAGAAAATTGTAAATCATGTCTTTTAATGGTTTTATAAAAGATACGAGTATCATGAATTGTTTCCTCCCAACTGATTCACACATAAGTAAATTTCATGTTAAAATTACACACGGTCATCACATTTTGTGTTGGTGTTCCTTTTCGACTAATAAAATGAAGCTGCTCACTTGTAAGTACCACCGCTAGAATATGAGTACCATCTATAGCTCCAATGTAATCCTAAAATAAGAACACAAATATTATTTAATTTATATTTAATTCATTTTTTCTATTGTATAATTGTAACTTACCTTAAAATGTGGAAAAAAATCTTGTATTATTCCTAACCTTTTTTGGAACTTCCTTAAATTGCTGATTGGATAGTTGTATCGAATCTGGTCCAATTTTACATATTTTATTCAAAACTAAGCTAAATAGCCTGCATATGCCTAGAGTGCTGAAAGCACTCTTGTGCTAACCTATTACCTATATTATGTCATAAAATGTGAAGAAACAATCCATGCATTTCTGCAACATCAATATTTCTAGATTGTTGAAAACCATATCGTGTCACTAAATCATTCATTAAATTCTTAAACACAGTTCTATCTATTTTAAATATTCGATAAAATCTTTCAAGATTAGCATCCATATCCGTCAACTCTCATAATCATGCATTTCTTGTATATGATGAGGTCATACACGGTATTTTTTTGACCATATGTTGTCTGATAAATATCGTAGGTATGTGCAGCTAGACAAAGTTGCCAATATTCTTCTTCCTCTTTTTTGTAGTTTTTCCTTTCAGGATAATCATCCATAACTGATAAAGTAACAAAATAGAATTAGAATAAGAGATATACCAAATTATTTAAATCATTCATCAACAAAAAAAATTTATCATATATATGTGTGTGTGTGTGTGTGTGTGTACATATGCAAATATGTATGTTTGCAAACTCTACTCAATAAAAAGAACACCAATTAGACGTCCATCCTTCTTTCATTAGCTCATTGTATCAGCAAATGAACTATAATTATTTTTTTCAACAACACAAGCCGTAGATCTTGATTCCAACAAATTCAATATGCAGACTCGACAAAAACACATCAGATTCAATCCAATTCCGTACAAGAGATTCTTGCCCCAATCCAGCAATATTCAAAATTGGATTTGTGCTGCAAGAACACATAGATCTAAACCAATGCAGAAATGTATTGAAGTGCATACCTCCTGGATTCATTCTTAATGAAAGACAAAAGAACTTAGGGAATGCCTATATAGCAAAAAACGATCAACGTAAATCCCATATTCAACAAGGAAATCGACGCAAGTGAATGTAAATTAGCTAATTTCATAATGGGAAGGTCTCGGTTATGGACACAAGAGGCGATTAAACATTGTAATGCAGCAAATTTCCTTCATTCAGCATCCCCAGTGCACGGGCATGAGTTCGTTTCCAACATTCAGAGCGATAGAGAGAGAAAGATAGTGGGGAAGATGGGGGCCAGTTCCAATGAGGTGGATCAAGCTTAATTCAAATCTTTATGGGTTTGACCGAATTGGGCTTACTCGGTTTTATTAGAATTTGATGGGCCTAGTGTGGGCTAGGCTGCTCTTGTGGACCTAATGGGTTGAGGCGAATTGGGCTAGGTGCTTAATGAGCTCTGCTAGTGGTCTGGGCTACTCTCATGGTTGGGTCGGGCTGGAGTGATGAGCTTTGATGGTCTTGGTGCTTCATCTTTTTATTCACTTAAAAAAAAAAAAAAATCTTTTTATCATAATTTATCACCATCATTGTTTTATTTTATTTTTACAAAAAAACGTATGTTTGACTTTTCAGCTATAATTTGGGTGTCAATGCTGCTAGAACGCAAATGGGCCTTTTCCCAAAATATTTCAAATAACCAAATGAGACGGTACTATTTTCACAAATCCAAATTCAATGAGAATGTCAAGTATCAAAATACAACAAACTTAGTCTCTCTTTTGTAAATTGAAAGTTATAGAAAATATACATAGATTTAGTCTCCCAGTAATGTGATAGACATAATTAATTAAAGTGAAGAGGCTATATGAAAATTATTAGTAAGATCCAGCATAGGATTTAGAGATTCTTAAAATGTGATTACCTTGATCTAATAAATTTAATTTATGCAATAATCACTCGTGCAGTTGTGGCTATATGTTAAGCGTACTTTTCATGTAGTTATACTAGTTTAACACTTGCGGGCTTGGGCCTAAAAGGATGTTAAATACCAAATTGCACTTGCATGATCATTTCACCGTCATCATCATCATTATTATTCTTACTCTCTTTCAGCATTTTGCTAGGCGAGAATTGAAGGAAACAACGATAGCCAAAACTTACAAATTGATTAATAAGCACCCTAAAGGTAATTCCTTCAAAAGACAAGTCGTGGTTGCGGTGTCACTTTTGAAAAAGAAAAGGAAAAAAAGAGACAATTATTGTCCTCTAGGACTTGTAGGGGACAGTGGACTTCAAACTTCATGTCTGAATAAAAGAACGGATAGACATGTAAGACATGAAAAGATAAGGAGGGTCCTAACCAATCCAACGTCTCATGTCCACGTGAAACGCATCACGTTTTAGTTGCAAATGGTTTGCGGCATTAATGTTACTTTAGGGAAAAAGCAAAAGGAGGAGACATTATTGTCCACTAAGGACATTTAGTGAACTGTGGAGCTTATTATAGATAAGTAAAAAAAATTAGGGGTGAGAACATGCAGATTAGCAACTAAAAACTATGCTTCCCTTAACAATTGACTCCATGCTTAAAAATAAAGAGGATAGATAAAAAGTAAAATTATATAATATCGAATATCGACATTTTCTTTATGTAACGAGCTTTATTGAGATGCAAATGAACCTTTCTCTAAATATTTTGAATAACCAAATGAGATGGTAGCATTTTTATTGACTCAAATTCGATGAAATTGACAAGTGTCAAAGGATTACAAAGTCAAAATTCTCTTCCATAAGATAAGGTACCATATTGAATGAACTCCTTGCGGATCTGCGAAGTGCATCATCTAAAAAAGTCTTGGTTTCGGTGAAATTGGAGAAATCTGTAGATTTAGTCTTTGGATAACGTGGTAGGTAGAACAAATTTATATTTCAATAAGATCCATGAGGATCTAGAAGTTCTCGAAATGTGATTACTTTGCTTTAGTAGTTTAATTTATGCAATGCTTACTCATGCAATTGTGCCCATGCCTCAAGGCTAAAAGGATGTAAAACACCAAATTGCACTTCTGTCGTTGTCGTCATCGTCGCCGTCATTCTTACTCTCTCTTTCAGCATTTTGCTGGGCAAGTATTGAAGGAAGCAGCAGCAATCAAGACTTAAAAGAACTCCTGGATCTTGATACATATGGTCACCTCAAGACCAAATCTCTTTCTGTTTTCTTCCAATGATAGTTATAAATAATTTAACTCAAGCCTTTGTGGATCTCACAAGTGACGTTACTTGAGTTGCCTCTCAGTTGGACCGTAAGTTAAGTCATGCAATGGACATGAAGAATAAATACATTGCGGCACATTGAGTCTTAGCAAGATTATTTTGGGTAGATCTATGATCCGGGAATGGACTAGACAGCCGATCCAAGAAAGTGGCGAATGATTGCCATGATGTGTAAGCTTGAAAAAGTGCGACTCTTAGTAGTTTGCGACATTTCAAATCTCACATAAAATAGAAAAGAACTGAAGATGTTAGTTGAAATCCACCCCCAAAAATACCACCTAAAATCTTTTCTAGGGAGCTTCACCCGCATTGAACGCTCCAAGTAATTTTATGTTTTCATTCATATTGAACAAATTTGTATTGCCTTGTAATATTTGATGAAGCATAATTATGATAAGAAAAGGGAGAATTACCAAAAAAATCCTAAACCTATTGCAATTGTGCCAATTTAGTCATAAACTTTTTTTTTTAGTTAATTTAGTCCTAAACCTTTTACAATTGTACTAGTTTAGTTTATCCGGCTAAAATTGGCTGGCTGGTGCTGATGTGGACACTGGTCGTTCGGCGAAAGCTGGCATGGCAATTTTTTTTTTTTTTTAATTTTTTTGAATTTTTAATTATTTTTTGAATTCTTGATTTTTTTTTTCAACTTCTCCTTCCTCTGGCCGGCTAGGTTGACCTTGCTGGCCAATGGTGAGGCCGGCCTCGCCCATGGATGGCGAGGTCGACCATCGCCTTGGCTAGGTGGGGCCGAGCCTTGCTAGCCATGGTGACGGTCGATCTCGCCAGTGTCGGCGAGCTCGGCCCTTGCCATGGCTAGGCGAGGCCGGCCTCGCTAGCTACTTTCGTGAGCACGACCAGCACCCTGTTCGTTGCCTCCATTGTCGGAGCTTGCCAAGGGCCTGAGGGTTTTTCGACGGGGGTTTTTCAGCTCGTTTTGCAGAGGGTGGATCGGAGAAGACGATGACCCAACTCGGCTTCGTAGCAACGAATGCGGAAGCCGGAGTTGTCGGAAACGTGGAGCGGAGGTGGGACCGTCGCCTTGGCCGGCGAGGTTGACCCTTGCCTTGGATCTGGCGAGGCTTGGCCTCGCCGGATCTAGTGGGGGCTCGCCAGTTTTGGTGGGGCCTTGCTTAGTGACGACGAGGCCGGCCTCACCATTGGCCGGCGAGGTTGGCCTCACTAGCCCTCACCTCTGGCCGGTCGGCGCCGGCCAGAGGAAGGAGAAGCTGAAAAAAAAAAAAAAAAGAATTAAAACATTCAAAATTTTTTTAAAAATTGAAAAAAATAAAAAAAGATTAAAAAAATTGCCATGTCTGCTTTCGCTGGATGACCGGTGTCCACGTCAGCGCCGACTGGCTAATTTTGGCTGGATGGACTAAACTGGCACAATTGTAAAAGGTTTAGAACTAAATTGGCTAAAAAAAGTTTATGACTAAATTGATACAATTGTAATAGGTTTAAGACTTTTTTAGTAATTCTCCCGATAAGAAAATCCTATAGCTCATGCTACTCTAGCACATCAGAAAGTTAATTCTAATCCCGATTGACCTACATGCCTCATAACCTTGAGATCATTGAGTAGTCCAATACCTATTCCATGCTAATGGTCTGAGCAAGGAATGATAGGAGATGGCATTTTAGTTAGAAATGCAAAATCATAGTCCCAAAGTTAAGAACAAAAAAAAAAAAAAACGTCATGTCAAAATAAAACAAAGTTAAGAACATGAAAAACGTCGCGCCGAAATGAAACTAGTATTTCTCAATTGCATCCTTTGGGCTCCTATAAAGTAGCTCGCGTCAATGTTTGCTAATGAGTAGCGAATGCCTCAACTTAGTTTGCAATTATCATATGTTCCACTTCCAGGGTAGGCTGTTTCTAGTGTGCTTTTTTTTTTTTTTTTTTTTTTTTTTTTTTTTATCGAAGTAGAGTGGGCACTTCAACCACAGTATGCAAATTTCATGCATATGTTTGTCAATTAGATCCAGAGATAATTAATCACGAGTTTTTGATAGCTGTGAAAATCTTCATAATATTTTTGTAATTCATTTGTGAGATTTATTTATTGTTTCACTAGAAATTGTATAGACTAAATACTGTGTAGGTTATGGATTGAGGGTTGCAAAAACTTGGGAGTGCTTTAGTGACTTGGGCATGGTTATAACATTTGTTGTATTACTTGACTAATAGTAGGCTGTTCTCCCCTTGGACTAGAGCATATCGACTAAGCCACATGTATTCGGCATCTGATTGACTTTTCTATTTTCTGGTTTATTGTTGCTATTCCTTCTTTCTTTTGCAACAAAACTCAAGATAAATGTAATGACATGTCTATTTTTAGTTTGACTTATATTTATTTTCTTGTATTGGCTTTTTTTTTTTTGTTGGTCCATCTAGTATTAACATATTTAAATATTTTGAATATTATGTTCTACAATAAGGGAACAAATTCTAAGAAATAAAATGTATGTGTTGAGGTGCAAATTTCAATTGATCTTGCGCAACCGTATGGCTCAATTTCTAGTTGTTTTGAAACCGAGGGCAATTATTAGGTCCATATATATATATGTTCATTTTACTTAATTATGTAATATCCATTTGAAAAAAAAGGTAATCCTACATGTTTTGGGAAAAATTAGTACAATAAAACGTTAATAATTGTTTTGATTGATTTGTAAGCACTCTAAAGGTAATTCCTTTAAAAGGCAGTCATAATTGTTTTGATTGAAAAAAATCGTGGTATTCCCCAACTATTTTGTGCCTTATGTACTCCTACAATGCCGAATTAGTAATAAAATATCATTAATTTTGAAAAAAAAAGAAGGAGAAAGTATAGTGGTGTCACTTTTCGAAAAATCAAAAGGAAAATGAGATATCATTGTAATTGAGGGTGGATCTTATTTCGGAGACTTTTGCTGCTCCTTGTCCGAATAAAACAAAGGACGGACATCCATTATTGATAGTGGTGTCACTTTTGGAAAAAGCAAAAGGAAAAGGAGGCATCAGAGGCTTCGTTGTCATTTAAGAGACTTTTGCCACTTCTTGTCCGTCCGACAAAAGCAAAGGATGGATGTGCAAGTTGTGAAAAGACCAAGATCGTCCTAATGTGAAACACATCACGTTTCTCATGCAAATGACTCGCGATAATAATGTTACTTTGGAAGAAAAAGCAAAAGAAGCAGTAGACATTATTGTCCTTGTAGTGAACTGCGGACATTTAAAACAAATAATTGATATATGGGATGCGTAAAGACCACTATTCTTACGCGACAAATTGCCAAGAAAGTCAACTGCATTGACTTAGCATTTACTTGAAACTTTATAGGCGAGTCTGAGAAGATTCTCAAAATCAATTTTAGACTGCAAAATTCAGATCAAAACATTGCGGGTTTCATTCTAATTCTTCTTCTATATTTGGGTTGGTTAGTGTTATTTTGATTTCAAATCCGAATTCCAACCAACTCGATCAAGAGTTTCTTGCTTTATCTAATTATTCTTTTCTTTTTTCAAGTTTTAACTCAGTGAAGTATAAAATACCAATATTTTCTTGGAAATTCTCTCTCTCAGGTGAGTCTCTAAATCCTTGGTATCCAATTATAATTCAATGGAAAATTGGGTCGCCATCGCACTGTTGGCAAGTTTTTGTCACCACTTATTGAAAACCGTAGGGGTAAGTATACCATTAGTGCCAAAATTTGTGTATGGTGCTCACTTTAATGCTAAAAGTTTATTTTGGATCACTTAAGTGCCAAATTGGAGGAAAAACGATCACTTTGGTGTCATCGGTGAGAGATTCCAGCCAAAATAATTACGTGACTTTTATATTTAAAAAAAAAATCGACGTGGCAAAAACTGAAGAAGATTATTCATGTGGAATGGCATAAAACGATGCTGTTTTCCTTTCTTCGTAAGAAATGACGTCGTTTTATGCCATTCCACATGGACTCACATACAAAACGACGCCGCATTGCTCTATGGCCAAAATTGCATCGCTGAAGAGGGAGTAAATTAGGGTTTGTACCATATGAACTACGATTCTCACTCAAGGTCGGCCGTACCTTGCTCAGCCACTATCGTTTGCTCGCTTGTTGTCGCTCACCCGCCGTTGCTCAGCCACTTCCATAGTTGTGCCGTCGTTTAGGGTTGTTCGCTGGCCGTGTCCCCAACTGTCACTCAACTCAGGTTTGTCATGTTCTTTATATGGGTCAATTTAGTGAAAAATTTAGGATTCGGATGGGCAAGTTAGGATGCGGAGGGCAAATTGAAGGGTTGGCTCAGGGGGAAAGTGGTGGGGATCTCACTTTTATGGGGACTGAATAGAAAAATTTAGGGTTTCGTCATTCTCTTTCTTTTATGGGGACCGAATAGAAAAATAGGGCGTAGAGGGGAAAATGGGGGCTCGACTCGAAGGGAAACAATGGTTGGACCTTACTTTGTTTAATTAGTTGGACTGCTTCTGTGGGGGACCGAATATGATTGAATTGAAAAATGTGCAATGGGGACCTCACTTTGTTTATTCAATTCGGCTTCCGTTGTTTCTATAAAGGGACCGAATTGAATAAATTGGTCGCATTTGTTTCTTTCAACAAAACGACAATAACTTGCATGTGAAGTTGCTAATTCTGTCATGTGGTCCTAAAAACTAACGATTTTTTTTTTCCTTAGGTGCAACATTGACATGGACAAGAATAAGGTATGTGTCATTGTTTGCTACAGTGGAGAGTTTGTTATTGGCTCCGAGAACTGGGAATATATTGATGGAAATGAATGTACTATTTATGTCAATGTTCGGAAGCTATCATATATTGATTTTGTGAGGGATTTTGTGTATTTTTAATGATGCAAAGTGCAAAAACTACATTATTGTGTTCCTGGAAGGAATTGAAGGATGGCTTGAGATTTTTTAATGACGATAATGGTATTAAGGATATCATTTACTATTATCTTCATGGCGATGAAGCTAGGATATATGTTGAATATTATAGTGATGATGAGGACGGTGAGGATGAGGATGAAAATGGGGATGAGCAAACTACCACCGAGGGAGAAGTGAGGGATTCTACTCAAGTGAGTAATCAGGTCAGGGATGAGGTTAAGTTAGATGAAAGGCAAAATGAGAGGGAGAGAAGTCATATTGATAAAGATGAACAAACATGGAGATGTCCTAAAATCATGGGTTAAGATGTGGGCGATGAAGACTTCATCGGATTAGAATAGGAAGTTACTTTATTCAGTGAATCAGAAGATGAATATTTGGTTTCAGTAAGTTTCCCAAGTGACAAAGATAATGATGAATTCGCACAGTTAAGGAAAAAGTAAATGAAATTTCTTAGAAAAAAATTTGCAACTTTAGGAAAGAGGCTTGATCTAGTAAATAGGGATGAAACTTTAGCTAAAGATAATAGAAGTGAAAATGAAGAAAGTTGCGGCGATGATATTGCCGATTCAAAGAATGACAATGATAATGAAGAACTTGCTCATGGAAGAAAAAGTAAGTACCCTTGTTATGATCTAATTGTTAATAAGCTTGTTTTGTCCGTGGGCATGAGATTTGACGATGCCAAATAGTTAAATGAAGCTGTTGTGAAGAACTCCATTACTAAACAAAGGAGCGTTGAATTTTATAGGATTACATTTGTGACATCCTGATTTTTGAGTTCTATTTTCGATTGAATAAGTTGGGCTTTTCATCGATGTGTCGATAGTTCTATTTTCTGAGTTGATCACTTATAAAATAACTAGTCTATCTGGTGAAGCCGTTAAGGAATTTTTACGCAATAGACTTGAAAATTCGACCAAAAATCGATTGCTCGACCGTGTTTATCTGCAAGGGTCAATACGGCACTATCAAAATTGATCAAAAATCGGAGATAGATCGGGTTGACTGAGATATTTGATTAGAGTATGGGTGATTCCACCTAATTGCAAAATTCTCGTTGAATGGCACTAGACCAATTTTTCTATCATTTTTGTACCGTGTGTCCACATTTGAAATCTTGAGATTTTTACGACAACCAAGCGTCGCTAATGAGTCGAAGATGCACAATGTGGCTAAAAAATAATCGATCACAAGTCAATTGCACAAAAAATTCCTAAAAGTTACCTAGTAAGTTAGGTCACGCTAAAATTGCGCTTGGTTGAAATTAACCGCAAATTTAAACTCGATTTTAGAAATTGAAAGTTTGTCATTTCACGATTCATTTTAGAAACATCGACTCATCCTCCGAAGATTTTTTTGCAAACCCGATATTTCGACGAAATTTCAAAGTGGGGCCGTTTTGGATCGAGAAAATTGGAGGGCCATTTTTTAGTGCACCGTTGGCCTTCAAGTTGATTCAATTGACAAGGAAAAATCATGAGATGAGTGATGTCATCTTGGTTGAATTTATGGGGGTCAAATTGAGCTCAAATGGAGAAGGATTGAAGTGAAATTGGGAAGGAAATTGAATGAAATGGGATGGCAAGTGTCCCAAAATTCGTTGGCCTTGTGGGAAGCAACATTTGGACCATTGCACCACCGGCCGCGGTGGCTCCACCGGATTTGATCCTGAATGAAGAGGTGAAGGGTTCAAAACCCGGGGAGACGCTAGGTGTATTAAGTGTGACTCGGGGGTGATGGGTCCTCCTGCTTAAGTGTCACTTGGATGACAAGCCATAACCAAAAAAAAAAAAAAAAAAAAAAAAAAAACATTTGGACCATTGGTTGTTTGGGAAGCCAAGGTGCTGCGAATTGGCTAAGGATGACAGCCATGCATGGTGGGGCATAGAACTCAAGTGCTTTGGATATTTTGTGGCCCCTCCTCATCTTCAGTAGCCTCCTTCTTCCTCATTGCTCCTCTTTTATCCATTGCTAAAGTTTTTTGGGAGCTCAAAGAACCAAAGAAACCAGCCCCCACATCTCTCTCTCTTCCCTCTTCAGCCCTAAGCAAATTCATAGCATTTTCTCCCATGTTTTTCTTCTCTGCCTATTTCTACTCTAGCTGACTTTTCTCTAAAAACTTGAGTTGTTCATTGCCTTCCCATGAGAATCAGCCTTTGTGCCACCCACCATCGCGCTTAGAAGGTTGAAACTATTCAAGAGGACTTGGCCGCTCGCCAAACAAAGCCGTTGACCGACCCGTATGCTAGCTGAAAGAAACCAGTCGCCGATCCATCAGTTTGTTTGGCAACTTGCACTACTTTGTCTGTTTCTCCCGTTTTAGCCATTTTTCTTCCATTTCAACCCTAACTCCGCTCATGCCAACCACTAGCAGGTCCCTCTCGACCCCTAGGTGCTGCCGGTTGCCGACCAACCCCTCTTTAGAGCTTTGGCCAAGCCATTCAACCTTTCTCCTCCTTTGGCTGTTTGATTTCCGGAGTTGCTTGTGGGAAGTAGAGCTTGTGGCTACTATTCTAGCCCCGGGACCGCCTTAGATCATCGTGGTTGAGATTCTCGAGCGTAGCCTCTGTCATTGCCATTGTCGTGTCTCCGGCCCGTTTAATGGGTGAGTTTAGCTCTTAATCCTTTGATTAGTGCCTAAACTTGCTTAGGAGGTTAATTTATGCTTAATGGTTGTTTAGATTAGCTTAATAATGAATTAGTGATAATCTAAAATGGTTATATTAGACTTATAATGGATTAGTGTTAATCTAATTAGTGAGATTAGCATCGTTGAAGTCGAATTAGTCCAATTTAGTGGACTTACGGTTGACCCTCACCATTTGCCATTTTAGTAGATCAAAATGAGTTGTGAATTTGAGGTCAATTCTTTCTAGAGAAATGTTTTAGACATTTTCAGCTATAACATATATTTTACCCACAATTTTTAGACATTTCAAAGTAAGATATTTCAGCTCTGTCATTTGCAAACAGAATCTCGGATTGTGTTGGAATTTGTGACCTTTTGGGATTCTATAGGTTTTTATCAACTCTTAAAGTTCGAATTTCAAATTGGTTTCTTCACAAAATTTATTTGTCACATCTTTTAGTTTAATATAGTCAAATTTCAGATCAAATAGACAAGTTTTGGACCTCGAATCAAACTGATTTCGGAAAGTAGACTTTTTGGAAATGGACACAGTTTCTGTGCTTAATCTAGAAGGATCTAGATTTAGGTGTCTTCATGAAAGATGTTCGTTTATGTGTCCTTTACAACATATTCAAATTTGAGAATTTTCTGAAAGTGATCTAATTCATGTGTGTTGATTTTATTAAATGAATTGGATGTGTTATTGCATAAACATCCGCATGAAATATATGTTTTCCATAAGGAGGGGAAAAGGGTTGTCCGAGGGACATGGAAGATGAACCGCTTTTATGAAAATGTGAGTTATGTTGAGAAAATCGATTGGTTGTGAGCTGGTAAATAACTAAGTGCTACACGAGAATGAAACCTCGTGTGAGCCACCTCTAGTATCTTGTACCGTTGCTTATTATAGTTAAGGTTTGAGTGCTACATGGTGACTTGAGTCACATGGAAGCTATCTCTAGAAGCTTTGCAGCATTGTCATTCATAGTAAATGAGCAAAGTGCTACATGATAGCGATATTTCGTATGAGTTACATTTAGAACTATGTATTAGTGCTTTTTATAGTCAAGAATTAAGTGTGACACGATAGTGTGAATTCATGGGAGCCACCTCTAGTACCTTGTACTATTGCTTAATATAGTCAAGAACTAAGTGCTACACGATAGTGTGAACTTGTGGGAGCCACCTCTAGTACCTCGAATTATGACTAATTAAGGTCAGGGACTAAGTGCCACACAATATTGGAACTTCGTGAGGAGAAGGCACCTCTAGAACCTTGAGCCTGGTATGGAGTATTGAGCGAGATAGTTTTTTTTTTTTTTTTTTTGGTAAAAAGTATTGAGTGAGATAGTTGCGCCTTATTATGGGGTAAAATTGTGTGGCGCGGTATGAGACATATCATAACGATTTTACCTTATAATCGGGATGCGTGGGATAGATTAATGCGTGATAGGTGGCGCACTAAAGTGCAAGAACACATGAGAATCATAGCATCATTGGTTCCGGTCATGCATGAGTTGATCACCTTGTTTATGGCACGAATGCATGAATCAATAACGTGCAGGGAGTGGCAATGGCCAGGTGAGATCGCTTATGACGCGACTTGTATGTGATTGATGAACTGCATCATCTAATGTCCTTGTGCATTGCATGTATTGTGCTGAGTTATAACGTGTAGGGTATGGCATATTAGGTAAGGTTGCATGTGAATCGACTATTAAGTGTTGGTTGTTGATATTTGGTTTGTTTGTGGGGTGTTTCTGAAGAGATACCCTAAGTTGAGTTGGTGTTCTAATCGGGGCTTAAGGGAGGACTTGCTGAGATTTATATCTCATTGGTTATTATATAATCATTTTCAGGTCCCTAGTGTGAAGAACCCGGAGTTTGAAGCAAAATGGTCAGGAGCATAGGTGACTTAGTAGTTCTTTTTAAGATAAAAACTTTTTGTATAAGCTTTAGATGTTTATGAAAGTGTATTTTTGATTTGAAACTGGTTGTCCTACTTTTTTATCCCTTGTATGTTGTTGTTAGGGGATTAGTTAATTCAATTTCGCATGTGCAATAAAATGAAAAGGTTCGGCGACGAGTCCTGGGAACATCGCAAAATTTTATCAACCACCGAGGGATGTGGGCACGTTCCGAGGGATGTGGGCACATTCGAGGTTAGGGGTGTGACAACATTGATTTTGTTCTATATAAAAATCAAAGCTTAAGTGCCACGTAAATTGTTTTGAGTGCTTTTTAATTTTTTACTTTTGGCTTTTCTCATATTTTATGGTGAAAGCACTTTCAGTTTTTTTTTTTAAAGTAAAATACTTGATGACTCAAAAATAGTCTTATATTGACATGTGTATATTTACACATCATGTTTTGAAATTTTGGATGGTATTTTAAATTTTGACGGGAATTAAAAGATTGTTTTTGACTTTACGAATTCCCGATAAACAATCGGTGAAAACCGTTCTAAAGAGGCTAACTTCTACTTCTACTTGAATTTTATCCAAAGTTTCGAAATAAAAAAATATTATTAAAGTATCAAAAATTCATGAACAATCTTAAAGATTTTTGGTGCAGACATTTCATTCTTTTAAAAGATTTTATGTATTTTGGGTGAAATTCAAATTGTCATTCCACATAAATTTAACTCCGTGTTTAAGTGCGAAAAATATGATGATAAATAAGCCAAGCAAGATGCGTGGAGATTTGATTACTTGATTTTATGCTAAGGGCATGCAACAATAGAGGTCAACACACCTAGGTCAACTAAATCTTTACTCAAAATATAATCCATGCATTAAATTATAATTCAACCCAATATTTTAGTTGCTTCATTTCTAGCAATTATCTAATGGGGAATTACAATTCATGATCACTTTCGCTCATTTTCGAATTTGAAAATCACATGACAAGTACATCATCATGAAAGTCTAGCAGCAGTGTGAACCGATCACAAATCCAACCAAATCCGTTCTCATATCGAGTCAAATTTTTAGAAATGAAAAACAGAAAACAAAATGCAGAGATTTTCTCAAGAAAAACGTGAACCACCAAATAATTTCAGGCATATTTTTAGGGAAAGAGTTGGTATTTTGGTCTTTAGAAAAATGCATTTTTGGACCCAACTTATGTGTGAATTCCAAAAGATAAATCTCGTGTGATATTGTCGTCATGCTTAGTATATTGTCCACAATATTGCAAATATATCTTGAGTTTGGGCTTGTGAAGGAAACTAAATCCAAGTATATTTCCTCATTTAAGTAAGTTTTCTAATTTGGCTAGTTGTCCTATTGTAATGACCTGTGCTATGTATATAAGGGATTAAATTGTACACGGTGGACACGTTGGAGCAAACAAGATAGTGTTGGGATTTTTTCTCTGGTGATCAAATGCAATAATGGTATATATCTAAAGTTTGAGTTTGTGAAGGAAACTAAACCAAGCATATTTCCTTGTTTGAGTAGGTTTTTTAATGACTAGCTTTCCTAAGTGGATACATATATATATATATATATATATATATATATATATGTGTGTGTGTGTATGTGTGTGTGTGTGTGTGTGTGTGTATGTATGTATGTATGTATGTATGTATGTATGAAAGATGGTATTTTACGCGGTGGACACATTTGAGCAAACAAGAGAATGTTGGGACTTTTTCTTTGTGATCATACACTGGAATATATCTCGAGTTTGAGCATGTGAAGGAAACTAAATCCAAGTATATTTCCTTATTTAAGTTGGTTTTCTAAGTTGACTAGCTTTCCTATGTATAAATATGAGATGGAATTCATGTATGTATGTATGTATGTATGTAAGTATGTATAAAAGATGGTATTTTACGAAGTGGATACATTTGAGTGAACAAGAGAATGTTGGGACTTTTTCTTTGTGATCATACACTGGAATATATCTCGAGTTTGAGCGTGTGAAGGAAACTAAATCCAAGTATATTTCCTTATTTAAGTTGGTTTTCTAAGTTGAGTAGCTTTCCTATGTATAAATATGAGATGGAATTCTAGGCGGTGGACACAGAGCAAACGAGAGATACATATTATGAGATGGAATTTTACGCGGTGGACATTTAAGCAAACAAGAGAGTGCTGGAATTTTTTCTCTGTGATCATTACCAATAGTGCGAATATATCTCGAGTTTGGGAACACTTGTGGGTTTTTTTTTTTTTTTTTTTTTTTTTGGGAGGTAGCTAGGGATGAGAAACACTTGTGTGATCGATCAACTGTGGACTCCATACCCTCCAGATTCATAGCAAATTTTTTGGCGACAGGCATTCCCTGCGTAGTATTGACCTTCAGATCGAACCCCACTCCTGTCTTGATAGTTCCTCATTCATTTCTTTGGTAATTTCTTCTTCTTCCGTTAGACTTGAATTGTAGTCTCGCGTGGAATGTCATTAGAAAATGATAGAGTCGAGCAAGATTACGTCTAAAACACATAGGAACTTCCAAACTGGAGAAATCTTAAGAGGTCAACACCGACTGCAATCTTGTTAGACCAAGTCAATCACACGTTCCGATCCGAACTTGTCCGAGTACCAAGATTGATTTTGTCTTGTCCAACCAGACAAGAGAATATGTAGTTTCTACATGGTTTTCTTTAAAGGGGTCTACGTCCTAGCAAAACATTCAGAGACATTTACCATTTCAAGCATGCAATCCTACCTTACACCACTGGTGACCGTAGTCAAACGGTAGTTTATTGATCAATCTGAGAGCAACCATCCCATTTTCTTAGTCCAGCGTATACTCTTTCAGCCTCCCATGCCACATCGTGTTTAGTCACATACATATACATATAGACACGCACATGTCACATTCATATCAAATTTCTCAACAAAGAGAGAGAATGAGAGAGAGAGGATGGCAGGAGGAGCGGAGGGACCGACGTTGGAGTTCACGCCGACATGGGTGCTCGCCGTTGTTTGCACCGTGATAGTCGTTATTTCTCTGGCTGTCGAGCGGTTTCTTCATTATGCCGGCAAGGTGCCTTTTCTTCTCGTTCTTTTCCGCCGAATTGATATATTTGTGCATCGATTATGGCATGTCTGATAACGCCGCACGTCTCTATTGATGAGAATATGTGACCTTCCTCTCTCTCTGATTTGGCAAATGCAGTATCTCAAGAAGAGGAACCAGAAACCGCTCTTTGACGCCTTACAGAAAATCAAAGAAGGTTGTCCTTAACCACACAGCAGATTTTGTTTCATTTACCATATGTTATGGTTCATTTCAAGTGTCCTTATAAACGGAGAAATCATAATTATGTTTTTAAAGCTGTTGAATTTTATGTGCGGATGATCATTCATGGCAGAGCTAATGCTGTTGGGTTTCATATCGCTCCTGCTCGCTGTGTTCCAAGAAAGAATAGACAATATTTGCATTTCGGAAGAGCTCGCGGATAAGTGGCTACCTTGCAAGGAGAGAGCCGCCGACAAGCACAGCAGCACCACCGCTCATTTCCTGACTAATTTCTTCCCTCCTGGAGGACGCCGCCTTCTCACCGAAGATTCAGCAGCTTCCTCTGACTACTGCAGTGGCAAGGTAACTAAGCTTTTAATATCCCAAATATGCATCTCTCTCTCTCCCTCTCTCTCCTTGTTGAAATATCCCCACTTTAGACTTTTGGGTTGTACTTATAACAAGGTATCGGAGCCAGATTCTATGCCTTTCGCATGTGTTCCTTTGTCGTGTGCATTTTCCTTTGTCCTTTCATCATTTTGTTCTCTTTCAATTGGTTTTTCTTTGAGTTCAGAGAGAGAGAGAGATGGTTTTTAATATATGTTGATGGTGTATGTACGCACCACCTGCCTTGATTGGGCACGAAAAAGAGAAAGTTGCGGGCTTCACCATGAGTAAAGTGAGCTCCCACTTTTTGCAGATTTTCAACAGTTGTGGCGATTACTAGTTTTCAGAAGCTTACTAATCAAACCTTACTCATAAACTCCGTAAAAATCGGGGTTTTTAGAAGCTTGCCAATCACTATTTTAAATGATGAGGTTGTGTTGTCTTTTGGGGGTTTGTGTGGTTTTTTGACTCCTTGGCCAAAATAAGCAGAGGAGAGGAGAATGAGTGGGAGAGAGGAGAATGAGTGGAGGAGACACTGATAAACCCATTCCTAGCCTGAGATCGTGAGAGAAAATGAGAAGGAGAGGGAGGAAGGTGGATTCATGGCTGCCTGAAATGCCATTGTGGCCTACAAAACGACCCTGCGGTATAAGCTGTATCATGTTTTCTCGGGGGCCTCTGCTCATTCTCCTCCGCTTATTTTGGCCGAGGAGTTGAAAAACCACACAAACCTCAAAAGACAACACAACCTCATCGTTTAAAACAGTGATCAGCAAGCTTCTAGAAACCCCGATTTTTGCAGTGTTCATGAGAAAGGTTTGATTAGTAAGCTTCTAGAAACTAGCAAGGTTTGGAGATCCCATCTACAATGGTTGTGTTTTCCTTTAAAAGTTCATAGACATGGCTTATACAGTGAGCCATGACTTTGGCTTTTCGAGTATTCTCAGTTACTGTTTTCGTTTCATTTTAAGGTGAGGTTCATTTTTCTAGATTGCTTGGGTGTCTTTTTATTCCGCTTTCACTTTGGCATTTTTTATAACGAACATTTCCGTTTATATATCCATTTTCATTATTTTTGTCCAAGTCAAAGAGCTCATTCGACGTGAAAATTAGAAATTCCTTGTGCCACTAAAAATTATACAGAAACAGCTGTTAGATGTTTTCCCGGTTCTGATGCCGTGACTCCATTCGAGTGAGATTTACATCTGTTTGGAAGGAGATAACAAAATGTACCTTGAGGCTTCAGCCATGGGGTAAAGTCAGATTGAGTGACGGAATAACGCCACGATTATTGTTTCAGGGGAAGGTGCCGTTGTTGTCTCTCATGGCGCTTCATCATCTGCACATTTTCATCTTCGTGCTGGCCGTTGTGCACGTGGTTTTCTGTGCATTAACGATCCTATGCGGGGGAGCACAGGTAACTTAAAGTCATGCCAGGAGACTTTCTGTGATCTGTCATTGTTGGTCTCTTATCTCTCAAATGTGTCTTCAATCATTTGTCTAAGTGCTTGATCTCATCTCCTGCTTTTTTAGATACGCCTATGGAAGCGATGGGAGGATGCCATTCAGAAGGAGGAGTTTGACCCTGAAAAGGGTAATGTCATTCAATTCAAAAGTGGAAAATTTTGCTGTGGTATATTCTTCTGCACTATACTCCGAGTTTCTAGTCTCAAACATTTCAAAATTGATGTACAGCTTTGCAAACAAAGTTCACAAATGTTCAGGATCACACCTTCATCAGAGGACGTTTTCTTGGCATTGGCAAAAACTTATCTATACTCAGCTGGGTGGTAAGTCTTGAAGGGCTCCTCTTCATCTGCCTTGTTCATGTAACTTACTTATCACTAGAACTCTTGGCTAACAACTGGAGACATCCAGCATTGTGTATTGAAATTTCGATGTGGCATTTGGCTGTCTTCTATTATGTCCAAGTTCATATTCAGGCAATTTTCATGGGCCTCGGCTCATTCTTGACCCATTTTCCTGTTCGTGCAGCAATCCTTTATCAAGCAGTTTTATGGTTCTGTGACCAGGTCGGATTATACCACGCTTCGTTTGGGTTTTATCATGGTACGATATTCCTCTAAACATAAATTTTTAGTCCATAAGCTCCTGTGATGACTATATATGACACGAGGTGATCCTAGTAGAATTTAATACTGGCATTTATTACATTCATTTATATAGGCTCACTGTAGAGGCAATCCGAAATTCAATTTCCACAAGTACATGATACGCGCTCTGGAGGCCGATTTCAAGAAAGTTGTCGGAATAAGGTAAAAGGAAATTGCTTTTTGCTATTTACCTTTCACTTCAAGAAAGAATTTGGGCGTGCATTTTTGCCAAAAGAAAACTTTGTACACGTTTTGGCTAGAAAATAAAAACAGGAGAATATTTTAGCTCGTTCTTCCTCAGGGTATTTACTAAATGATCATCTCCTTGTCGCAGTTGGTATCTTTGGCTATTCGTTGTGGTCTTCTTGCTGCTCAATGTTGCTGGTAAGATGTTTAGTTAGAGCATATAGTTGAGCAGAAGCTGTACTAGTGACATTATTTCCAATTAATAGAACTGTCTTGGAATAATTTGTGCAGGTTGGCACGCGTACTTCTGGATATCTTTCATCCCGTTGACTGTAAGGAAACGGAAATCCCTAACTCATACGCAGAAGGTTCTCTTATTTAAATGGCTTATTGCTTCTGTGCAGCTTTTGCTGGCGGTCGGAACCAAACTGGAGCATGTGATAACTAGGTTGGCCCAGGACGTTGCCCAGAGGCATATAGCGATTGCAGGGGACTTAGTTGTTCAGCCTTCTGATGACCATTTCTGGTTCCACCGGCCTCGGCTCATTCTCGTCCTGATTCACATCATTTTGTTCCAAAACTCCTTTGAACTGGCTTTCTTGCTCTTCATATTGGTAAGGATAAGTGGGGCTATTTGTCAGTTAAAATTGGAAATTCCCAACGCACAAACAGGACTTTGACTAATGCTCTGCCATTCCGCAGATCCGATATAAATTCAAGTACTGCATAATGGGCGAGGTCCATTTTATCATCCCAAGACTTGTCATTGGGTGAGGCTGGAACTAATCTCTTCGATCCATGCATCTTACAACAACTAGTCTTTGACTCCTGACAGCAAAATTTTGCTTATGTTCTGCAGAGTGTTTGTCCAGCTCCTCTGTAGTTACAGCACACTGCCTCTATACGCAATTGTAACACAGGTTAGAGTTCTGTAATACGACTGTTACATCATTATACATGTGATTTTGTTAAACAATGAGACTGATGTGCTTGTCATTTGTTTGTGTTGCTGTAATTAAGATGGGGACTTCGTTCAAGAAGGCGATATTTGATGAACACATACAACAGGGGCTCGTTGGTTGGGCCCGGCAAGCGAAAAAGAACAATAATTTAAGAAAAACAGCCATTGATGGGTCTAGTGTTCAAACGGGTTCAAAACAGGGATTGGTTGGAGTTGAGCTGACCAAAAATGGCGGAGATCGTATTGCGACGGGAGATGTGGAAGCGTAGGAAATCAAGCAATCTCCATCTCCAACCTCCACAACCTCCTATGAGACGAAGACATGGAGTTAGTTCTTAATTAACATAACGTTCAGAAACAGTCGATTAAGAAGAGCAAGACTGTTCTGAACAGTACATCATCATCTGTATGAGTACAGTTATGCTTTTCTTGGAGATGCGGACCCTGGAGCGCCATAACTTGGCAGAAATGGACACTTAAAAGTGCCAAAATCGAGTAAAAAATCGGAGTAAAATTGATCACTTGAGACCAATCTAGCTAAAATCCGGCCAAATTGCATACGTGGCATTTTTCCGGCGAAGCGAGTGCAAAATGACATTGTTTTGCACGCCGACATGGCCAAATAATGTAAAAACGATGTTGTTTTGGGCTGATGTGGTAAAAAATAATATAAAAATTAATTAATTTCAATTTAAATTTAGTTAAAATATTTAAAAATAATAATTTTAAATTAAAAAAAATGTGGGGAGGCATCTAAGGGCTTAGCCCTCAGCCACTGCTGTCGCCTCCTCACCGTCGCCGGGAAGGGCCGACGACAGAGGGGGAGGGTTGGCTGGGGTCATCGGGTCTTGGCTAGGGGCTGGCGACCCCGGCCGACTGGCGGCGAGGGCTCGCGAGCCCTCACCCTAGATCGAGGCAAGGGTTGCAGCTTTCGCCCAGATCTGGCGAGGATCGGTGGCCCTCGCCCGGCCGAGCCAAGGGCCATCGCTCGCTAAGGTGACCCCCGGTGGGCGGTGGCCCTTGGCTCGGCCGAGCGAGGGTCGTGACCTTCACCCAGATCCACCAAGAGGGGGGAGGAGGATGAGAAGGGGAAGTAGTCGGTGGTTGAGGAGGAGGAAGAAAAAAAGGGGGTGGGGAAGGAGGAGGAGGGAGGCGGTCGACGACGAGGGGTTGGGGCCGCCGAGCCCTAATCGAGGGTCGGCGGCCCCGGCCGATCGGCAGCGAGGGCCTGCGTGCCCTTGCCCCACGCAGCCCTCGTTGCCGGCCCTCGGTCGGGCTCGGCGATCTCGGCCAACCCTCCCCACCTTCCGACGATGATGGGAAGGCGGCGGCAACGAGGGCTCAGCCTCAACCATCGGCTGCCTTCCTCCTCCGTCGTTTCCCTTCTTTAGAAAAATAAAAATAAAAATAAATTATATTTTTATTTTCTTTTAAATTTAATTTTATTAATTTTTTCTATTATATTAAATTCAAATTATGCCAAAACAACGTTGTTTTGGCCGATTTAAGGGTTCTATTTTGGCCAACACCCGAAACGACGTCGTTTGGGGTGAATTAGAGCTAACTCAGCTCTCTGGTGAGCCACCTCGGCGAGAAATATTAATATTTAAATGCCACATATGATTTTCGGCTGGTTTCGTCGAAAGTAGCAGTCAGGTGTCCCACTTTTCTTCAAATGTGGCACTTAAGTATACCTTTCGTAAGTTATGGCACTTAAGTGTCCATTTGTGTCAAGTTATGACACCTGTAGTGTTCTTTTCCTGCTTTTCCTGCTTTTCCTACATCAATTCCTCATTAGTCAGCATGGCGAGATTCTATTGTTGGTCGACCACAAAACTTAAAACTTAAAAAATAACTGGATAAGAGACATCCGGCGGATGGGGTGATGAATAGAACGATCATCAGATTTCAATGACCTAAAAGCGAACCATTATGAAACCATCAGTTGCTCACATTGGGAAAACAACCTGCCCATTACAAATTTGCAGTGTGAATATCTTGCTAACTCATTATTTCAAGTAGAACACAATTGATATCATCCTCGAATGTCATCGGCAACTCGAGCGTGCTGTGGTAATCTGGATTTGAGAAGCACACCAAAATGACATTTGGAGGAATGTGCCGAAAAGATGCTCCTGGCATTAAGTACTGCACACCGAATAGGATCATGACTAACTTTCAAGGGATTGAACAATGAAATTCACTAGTAAACAGGAGTGTCACAAACCGGAATATTCCAAAGAGAAAAGAAACTTGGAAAAAGCTGAAGCCCTGGTCTGGTATTGCTAGCGGACACAGCATACAAGCGTAGTCATATCTTGTCGCAGAGAGATGTGCTAAGTTGCTTGGTATTAGGTAATATGTCCAAGACTGCTCGTTAGATCTTCAAATCCTGAAATTCACATTGACAACATCTAAATTTGTCTGTGCAATATCCCACCTCTCCTTTTAGAGCTCTCTATAGGTAATAAGTGTTGAGAAGCAAATGGATGTAGAAGTAAAATAATTATTATTCTTATTAAACAATATTACAAACTCTCTATACCATCATACTCTCACAACTACTCATTGTACTTGCTCACCCACTCACTTCACAAACCACACACAAACACAACTCTGCACACACCCACTCACTTCCTGTCGTCCTACACTTACACTTCACAAGACCCCTACACACACCCACACACCTCACGTGTCACGCCTCAAACCTCGAGTGAATGCACAACCCTCGGTTGTTAATAAAATTTCGCGATGTTCCCAGAACTCGTCCCCAACCCTTTTTTATTTGATTGCACATGTGGAAGCGAATTAACTAATCCCTTAACAACGACATACATGGGATAGAAAAACAGGACAACCAATTTTAAATCAATACACTTTTATAAACACTTCAAGCTCATACAGAAGGTTTATGTCATAAAGAACTACTGAGCTACTTATGCTCTTGACCCTTCCACTTCAAGCTTCTGGCTCTTCACACTAAGGACCTAAAATGGTTATTCAATAACCAGTGAGATATAAATCTCAGCGAGTTCCACCCTAAGCCCTGGTTAGTACACCAACTCAACTCAGGGTATCTATCCAGAACTACCCCATCACAAGCAAAAACCAATAGTTGATTCGCATACAACCTTACTTGGTATGCCATACCCTGCACGTTATAATTCAACACGATACACGCAATTCACATGGCCATTAGATGATATACTTCATAATCACATACGAGTCACATCACAAGCAATCTCATCTAGCCATTGCCACACTCTGCATATTATCAATTCATGTGTGTGTGCCATAAACGATGTGATTCACTCACGCATATAATTAATGCTTATAACAATTTCACATATCAATGCATCAATTCAGATCGAGCTACATGTCATCACGACCATCTCTTAGTCATCTCATTTACTCAATCCCAACGCTGAATTATGGCTCAGCGCACAAGACCTACTAAATCTTTGGCGGTAATGCTAAATTGCGGCTCAGCGGACATAGCCTACTAAATCTTTGGCGATAATGCTGAATTACGGCTCAGTGGGCACGACCAATTCCAAATTCGGTGGTAATACTAAATTATGGCTCAATGGGCACAACCTAAATTATGTGGTAATGCTAAATTACGGCTCAGCAGCACAACCTAAATAATGTGGTAATGCTGAATTACAACTTAGCGGCACAATCGATTCCAAGCTCGGAGGTCATGCTGAATTACGGCTCAGCTGCACAACCGATTACCAATTCAGTGGTTATCTTGATCTAATCGACAACAACATACTCAACAACTCTCAAATGCCCCACAATCACTACTCACACTCAAATTGCACAATCTGGTATTCAATTCATGCGGATGCCCATGCATTTACACTTCCATTTACTTCATAAAATCAACACACATGAATTTTAGACATTTTTTGCATTCTAGATGAACAGTGCACGTGAACAATACTCGTGAACAGTACTCGGTGAAACGGTGCTCGTGAACAGTAAATTTGTGAATAGTATCGCGTGAATAGTAAATGTGCAAAATTCAATAAACAATAAATTATATTCGGAAATCATTAAAACAATGAAATTAAGGAAACTAATCAATTAAGATAAACATATTTAATTAACCACATAAGCACAATTAAGCAAATAAATCAAGATTAAGCTAAACTAATATAATCCATCCATCTAACCACCTATCTTATGGCTAATACAACTTAATTAAATCTTATAAACTATAATTTTTAATTAAACCAACCCTAAGCAAGTTTAGGCACTAATCGAAGGATTAGGAGCTAAACTCATATGTTAAGTGGGCTGGAGACACTGACACGGCGGCAACGACGGAGGCAATGCTCCGGGACCTCTACCACAACAATTCAAGGCGGTCCCAAGCTCAACACAACAACCACGGCTCAGACTCCCCTTTAAAAACATTGAAAAACAACCCAACCGAGGAGAAAACAAGTTGAACGGCTTGGCCAGAGCTCCGGCGAGGAGGGTGGCTGACAACCGGTGACACCCAGGGGTTTTGGGAGTCTTGTTGGAGGTTGGGATGAGCAAAGGAACTGCTGGAATGGAAGAAAACGAGTTGCAAAGTCGAAACAGGCGAAGCAGGGCGGAACTAGGTGGTCTGACGACCGGTGTCTTTGCGCTGCCGTATGGGATGGCCGAAGCATCATTTTGGGAGCGACGGGGCTCGTTAGAACGATTTGGATGTCTTCTTCGCGATGGTGGGTGGAGCATAAGTTAATTCATCAGCGAAGAAAACTTTTAACTTGGATCTTTGACAAAAGGTTAGCTGGAGCAGAACTGTTCTAGGTGATCGGACTGCCGTTGGCTTCTGGCCGGCCGGCGGGTCAAACAGTGGCTCAAATCGGTGAACGGCTGGGTCCAAAAGGATGATCTAGATCTTCTAAAGACAACGGTGGGTGGCACGGAGGTTGACTCGTCCGGGAAGCCAACAATTAACTCGGATCTTCACAAGGAGGTTTGCTGGAACAAAAACTGGAAGAAAGGGAGAACGAAGGAGAGAGAGCCGAATGAGGGGAGAGAGAGAGTGATGTGAGGGCTTTCAAGGCCTCATCAAAGCCATTGAAGCTTGCTTCAAGTCCCCATGCATGACATCACATTCTCTCTCTTCCTTTGCTCTCATCCACTAGCTTATAGGGGCAATTTGGTCATTTCACCTTGCACAAATTGCAAATTTGACCTTGTGCTAAAATTGGTGGATTGGCCTAAGGATTGGGCTTGGCTATGAATAGGAATGGACTTGGGAATTGGTTAGGCTTGAAATTGATAAGAATTGGCCCTTGGGCTTAGAAGATAAATAGTGGATTTGGGCCCAATGGGCTCATTTGCTTGCTTTAGGCCCACTATGGTGGCTGTCCCACCTTGGGCATAAGGCCCACGTTGACTTGGCAAGGCCCACGTCCTCATGGGCTCGCTTCCTCGGTTCGAAAATCCCTTTTTCAGTTGCTTGGCTTATCTAGCGCTGTCAACTGTCGAAGTAACTTCATCCAAAGTTTGTCCCGGACATTCCCGTTAATTGGAAGCCCAATCGTTAGTTCTCATGCCATGTCAATTTCGTCTAATGCCATTTTGGGTATAACTCAGACTGACAAGTGGCCTCAAGGATTCCCGCATAATCGACTCATGTCAATCACGTTCAAGACATCTTGACGCATCGATGTCCTTGACTACATGAAATTATAGATGATAGATTATTATTTCAAAGTACACGATTATTGAGGATTGACATAGGTTCGTTTGTGGATTCGATAATAGTAAACGGAATCACCCCGTCGTTCCATTATATTCTGTCCGCGAATCAACTTTTAGTCGTCCTTAGAATCGGCCTGCCTATCTACAGGATCGTCCTACGTAAGTCTCATGGTCAAGTCGTTTTCCCACGTCGAGTCCTTTAGTTGTACGAGTTCTGTCCTCATTAGCTTTTCCCTCAACGTCAGTATCTCAAGAGTGATCAATTCTGAGTGAGATCAACCAACAATGCATTGACGAAATTCACATTCATTCATCCTTTAGAGGGCTCGAATTTCTGAATGTCACATCACGTACACACCCCCACACACTTTACGTACACACTCCACTCACACACTGACACAAGACTCACTTCCCCCTATTTATAGGCTGCAAAGGTGGTGGAGCCATTAAACAATTATGTGATCGAGAAAAGTTTGGATAGAGAGAGAGAAGTTTGGAGGAGTATAAAGAGAGAGATATTTGGAGACATCCAGAGAGAGAGAGAGAGAGAGAGAGAGAGAGAGAGAGAGAGAGAGAGAGAGAGAGAGAGAGAGAGAGAGAGAGAGAGAGAGAGAGAGAGAGTTGGTGCTTTTTTTGACACTCCCCCCTCACCAACTACTCCCTCTTAGTCTGGACATTGTGATCATACCGAGTTGCCTTCGAAACTCTTCGAATTTTACAACTCCAAGACCTTTGGTGAAGATGTCTACAACTTGATCATTTGTTTTGGCATACTCCATCTTTATTTCTCCTTGTAATACTTTTTCCCGCAGGAAATGATAGTGCACTTCTACATGCTTGGTCCTCGCATGGAAAACTGGATTCTCCGCTAAGCTTATGGCTTACATATTATTACAATATATCCGTGTAGATTGATTTATTGGTTGATGAAGATCATCCATTAGCTGTACCAGCCATGTACTCTCTTGTGTCGCCATTGCTGCTGCTTTATACTCAGCTTCTGTCGTAGATAGTGACACAGTTGCCTGTCTTTTGCTACACCATGACACTACTGCTGATCCGAGGCTAAACATATATCCAATAGTTGATTGTTGCGTGTCACTATTTCCAGCAAAGTCAGCATTGCAATGGCTTACAACTTCACATGATGCTTCTTGTTTATACATAAGTCCAAAATCAAATGTACCATTTACATACCTTAGTATGCGCCTGATTGCATCTAAGTGGGTCTTTCGCGGCTTCTCCATGAATCGGCTTGCTACTCCCACTACAAAGGCAATATCAGGCTGTGTTATGGTTAGGTAAATGAGGCTATACCTACCAATTGCTTGTACATAGTTGAGTCTTCCAATTCTTGTCCTTCAATTGCACATAGCTTTACATTTCCATCAATTGGAGTAGATATAGGTTTGCAATCAAGCCTCCCGAACTTGTCTAGGAGGTCTCGTGCATACTTCTGCTGACATAGGAATAATCCTTCATTGGTCTTCTTAATCTTGAGTCCCAGGAAATGTTTTAATTCTCCAAGCTCTTTCATTTGAAACTGTACTGAGAGGTTGGTTCTGATTTGGCATATCTCCTCTTCATTATCTCCAGTGACGATTAGATCATCCACATAGATTAGTACTATTGCAAGCTTTCCATCTTCTGCTTTCACAAACAAGCTTGAGTCTGCTAGGGTACAAAGTAACCACTTTGTACCAAAAATTCAGCAATCTTCCCGTACCATGCTCTCGGGGCTTGTTTTAAGTCATAGAGGGATTTCTTTCACTTACAAACATAATCTGGATGAATCCTACTTTTGAAACCATCTGGTTGCTCCATGTATATATCTCGATCTAGTTTTCCATGTAAGAAGGCATTCTTCACATCCATTTGCCAAAATTTCCATGCTGCAAGTGCTAGTAAGACTCGAACTGTAGTGATCTTTGCTACTGGACTAAAGGTCTCATCATAATCTAGGCCATACTTTTGAGAGAATTCTCGAGCAACTAGTTGTGCCTTATATCTTTCTATCGACCCATCTGGTCGAGTTTTAATTTTATAAACCCATTTGCAAGATATAGGATGCACCTCTTTAGGTCTCGGCACTAAATCCCATGTTTCGTTCTTTCTTAGTGCTTGTATCTCTTCCTCCATAGGTTTCCTCCATTCCACGCCTTGCGAGGCTTCCTCATATGTGGATGGCTCAACTACTCCGACATCTTTGGTCAGCGCCGCATTTGCATATTTGGGATTTGGTCTTCTTTGTCTTGTTGATCTCTTAACTTGAGGATCCCGTTCTTCAAGTTCTTCCATCTGACTTGGTTAAAGCTCTTCTGTAGTTCTCAAATGTACACTAGTTCGCCATGGGCTCTTTGATTTTTTTGGTGATTGTGCTTTGACTTCTTTTCTTCTAATTACATTATCATTTCCTTCTTCAATTGGCTGGCCCTTATCAATCTCATCATTTTCTTCCATTCCTTCACGAATCTCTTCTTCAACTTGTTTGAATTAGGTTGTGATGTCCACCAAGATGATAGTTCGTCGAACACCATATTTCTGGAAGTGTAACACCTCCCTGTTGTAGGGTCACAACACTTCCATCATTTTCTTTGGTCATCGTAGCCCACGAATATGCAGCGAACTACCTTTTTATCGAACTTATTGCGAAGATGGTCTAGCACGAATGCATAACATACACCCAAATATTCTAAAGCAAATTACCGTGGGCTTGCGATTCCACAACTTCTCATAAGGTGACATAAAGCCAAGCCTTGCTTGAGGTAGTCTATTGATCACGTGCGCTGCTGTCTTCATACACTCAGCCCAAAACTTGGGTGGAATGTTCTTCGCATGCAACATACTCCTGCATGTCTCCACCAAATGCAATTCTTTCTTTCGGCAACTCCATTTTGTTGAGGCATATTTGGGCAGGTAAATTGTCAACGTATCTTCCATTCTTGAAGAAATTTTGTAAAGTCATCTGACTTATATTCTCTCCCATTATCTGTGTGAAGGCATAGTATTTTCTTGCCTACTTCATATTCTACTATTGCTTTAAACTCCTTAAATTTGCTTAATGCCTCAGATTTTTCTTTCATGAAGTTGACCCGGATGTAACTGGAGAAATCATCGATGAATGTTATCATGTACTTTGATCCTCTGATCAACGGTTGCTTCACTGGTCCAAATACATCTAAGTGGATAAGATCTAGAGGCATCTTAACTTTGAATGCAGACTCCTCATATGGAAGCTGATGTGCCTTCCCATACTGGTATCCGACGTAGATGACATCTTCTTGGACTTCCATGTGGGGGAGACCTTTTAGCATACCTTTCTTCATCATCACCTTTAATTTATGGTAGCTCACGTGCCCAAGTCGTGCATGCCACAAATTGGGCTTTTCACTCCTTCGAGTTTTGTCCACATATGCCGTCTAAGCTGACATCACGTAGACAAACTCTAATCAACGCCCCTCCATGATTGGTGTACCAGTAGGTTTCAAGTTGCGGTACACCCTAACGTCTTTAGGACTGAACACAACATAATTGCCTGAGTCTGTAAGTTGTGCCGCAGACAATAGATTCTTCTTCATTCCTGGCACATGGTACACATTTTTCAGTTCAACTTGATGCGAATTGAATCGGGGTGTTATCATCATTTGGCCGACATGGGTAATCGGCAACCTTAAGTTGTCTGTGGTGACAACTACTCGTCCTCCTTTGTACTCGAACATATTTGATAGCTTGCCTTGATCTTCAGTCATGTGATTTGAGCACCCCGAGTCAACTATCCAATCTTTATCATAATCAATCAATTTATCACTTACTGTGATGAGGGCCATCGCATCTTCTAACTCTATGATGGAGGAGCTTGCAAGCTCTTCTTGTTCCTCCACTGCAAAGGATGCTTGGAAATCCCACTCTTCTTCGCTATCATTTTCCTTAGATGCCACAACATTTCCTTCAACTCTTTTTAATCGGTAGTCCCTGGCAAAGTGACCTACTTTGCCACACGTGTAACACTGTCCATTACGCCTTCTATTCTTCATTTCTTCATTGTCGTCCTTATTACAGTTTTGACGAGCTCCCCCTGGCCAAGGTCCAATTCCTTCTATTCACTTTTGTCATTCTCCATGACTTTTCCATCGTTTGCCATCTCTTGCACTTGCTCTATTTCTATTATGGCCCTTGAACCTTCTTTTGTTACTGAAGAGAGCACTTTCATCCTCCTTAATTGTGACCTTAGAAATTTGTTTATCTAAGGCTTCTTAGTTCGCCAATATATTCTCCAACTCTATTAGAGTTGGCTCATTTGCCCATCCACGGGTGGCCATAACAATACCATTATATTTTGGACCCGTGAATTATTATTCTTCTCATTCTTGTCTCAAAGATGGCATTCTCAGGATCTAATTTTGAAATTTCTTCGCAAATAGATTTAACTTTATAAAAGTATTGACTCACCGTCATACTTTGTTACGAGATTGAGAGGAGCTCGTTCTCCAGGCATGTAACTTGGCATCGTTTGTCCTCACAAACAACGTCGCCAAGTTATCCCAAGCCTCCTTTGGGGTTGTCGCGCTCTTTATGTGTTGCAATAATTCATCTTCAATAGTTACGATAAGAATGTAAAGCGCCTTGCCTGATTTTATATTCCATTTTCTTAATTCGCTCTCATTCGTGGGTGGGGTGGTGTTGCTCCCGCTAACAATATCCCACAAATCTTGACCTAGCAAGTAATATTGTATGTTGGCACTCCAATTATTATAATTTGAGTTGTTGAGCTTCTCGATGCCACTTACCGAACTCTAGAAATCCGCCATCGTGACTTGAGTATAATGCCCCGCACTATACCAAGTAAGCCTAGCCCCAGACCAACTGACTTCACAATCCCAGATTGTGCATTGACAGAACTCCGATGTACTCCGCTCCTTGGCTCGACGAACCTGATCGCCTATTCACTTACAATGGTCCTCGACCATTGTCTTTGCACGGCCTCCGACAATCTGCTGGTACAATCTGCTCTAATACCAGTTGTTGAGAAGCAAATGTATGTAGAAGTAAAATAATTTTTATTCTTATTAAACAACATTACAAACTCTATACCATCACACTCTCACAACTACTCATTGTACTTGCTCACCCACTCACTTCACAAACCACACACGAATACAACTCTGCACACACCCACTCACTTCCTGTCACCCTACACTTACACTTCACAAGACCCCTACACACACCCACACACCTCATGTACACCCCCCACACACTTTACGTACACACTCCACACACACTCACACAAGACTCACTTCCCCCTATTTATAGGCTGCAAAGTCGGTTGAGTCATTAAACAATTATGTGATCGAGAAAAGTCTGGATAGAGAGAGAAGTCTAGAGGAGTATAGAGAGAGATATCTGGAGAAATCTAGAGAGAGAGAGAGAGAGAAAGAGTCGGTGCTTTTTCTGACAATAAGTCATTTTCAATTGACCAATTACTTTTGGTGATAGAAAGAGTCATTTTAATGTTTTCCAAATCGTTTGTTTTCCGTGAAACAAATGGAGCTTAAATTTTTCTCCAATCTAGCAATACATGCTTTCGCCAAAGCCATTTCTTTCAATTGTTAGAGAGAGAAAAAGAAAAGAAAAGAAAAGAAAAGAAAAAAACACGCACTCACGCTTCGAAACGATGTATTAATGCAAAAGGGAGTAGGGACGCCCCCGGAGCACCCTAGGCCTCTAAATGAACAAAATTAAGAATCTGAAACCTGCTGTTCAGCACATAAACATATCCGAATGAGCATATAAACACCGGATTTTCGAGACCACCCACTTCAGGATGCATTGAGAAAGCATCAGCTGCTCCTCGACACACCGAACCAACCATGGTTTCATCATGGATGGATGTGAGCCAAGGAGTCCTTCAAGGAACCAAGGCCGCCGAAATTATTTCGAATGCTTATGCTGCGTAGATGCAATGCAATATTGCCGTTGTTGACATCTAAATTTTGACAACCCGATAATCCGTTTACTGCATAGAAAATTAGGAATTAATTTTTAACCTCTAAACAAAAAAAATGGAATTAAATGGCATAGCATATAGTTTTAGAAGCATTTTTTATAATTGCACTTGCATTGGACCGGTGACGGATGAGTTTGAATTGATTGTTTTGAGCTTTAATTTGATGAATTGGATTAAGCCCATAGAGAGAGTAAATTGGCCCAAGCCGGTTATTCTCTAAAGACCGAAAATTGGCTTAGGAGGAATGGCGATTTGAAATTTTCGGAAATGATTGTATTATTCTTCCAATATTCAATAAACCTTTTATATATACATGTAATATATACATTGAATGATATATTTCACAATAAATTGAAAGGTTTCTGATGAAATATTGAAAAAAATGAAAGAGAATGATGCACGTAGAGGCGTATTTTTGGGGTAATATATCATCAATGTACGTGAGCATGAAAGAGTTGATATATGCAATATGCGAATTTATTCTCTTTCCTTGAAGAGCTTAGCCCCTTTCTCGGCCATATAAGGAGGCCACACGATTTAATACACGGCCAGAAAAAAAGAGAGAAAAATTTTCTGTTCTTCCTGCAGGTTCTGAAGGTACAAGGAGAAAACTCGTTCACCACATTGGAGACTACGCCAAAAAGGGACTCATACGCTGCCAGAGAAGAATCCACACTTTGAAGATGATCACGTCCCCACTTGGTTCCCTATGACGATTCCATCTGCTCATCTCCCTAGACTTCATCTTATCGAGAACACACCACGTTGATCTCGACATCTTTACCGAGGTGACTTGCAGGAATCTCGAGTTGCGTCCCCAGCTTAGCAGCTTCATCGCGCAAAGCTAGCGCTCAACTGCGCATCGACTGGTCCTTCGCCGTGTTCAAACAGGTCCTCAGATTCCTTTGCAAACTCCAGTCTTTTTCCAATTCAATTTGCAGCATCCCGTAAGTTCTAGCGATCGTGCTATCCACGCTGCTCCCTTGTGACGACCACGACTGCAATATGTATTGTCTGTGAGCTGAGCCCATCGTTGCTCCGCCTGTGACCCGCAACCATGCTAGCTGCTTGCTGCCGTCTGAGCCACCTGTGGAGTTTGACGATGAGCTGCTGTCCAAACCACCGTTGGCCACCTGCGTCGTCAATCACCGCTTGCAAGCCGACCATTGACAAATTCGAATTTGGAAGCATGTCCACAAATTAGGTAAAACTCTCATCCAAATTCGATTTAAATATCATATTGCATGGATTGATGAGATTAATATCATTTTGAGTGTTAGTATCTTATCTATTAAGATGTCTTTTCTAATTCGCAACCGTATATAAACTTTGATTTTATTTATAAGGCTTTAAATGGAATCATTGATTATGCGGGAATCTATAAAATTGATATTTTGATTTTTAAGGTTTGAGATCAATTTATTGACTTTATTTGTGAAATTTTAAGTCGATTAGTTATTGTTTCCATATTTGAATCGATCCGATGCGCATATCATGTAGGTTAGAATTGATTTCTAAGTTAAGAGGGATTTAGGTTAGTCTATTTTCTAATTTAGAACAGATTATATATCACTTTAGGTAGATTTTTATTATTAGCAATTTTTAATTACGAATTTCAATAAAAAAATACAAAAATATCATGTCTATGTCACATAGAATTAGGTTCACAAAATGCATGTAATTTAGTGATTATTGCTAGGTCCATTTAAGTAAAAATTGTCCTTCATTAGAATTAGGTCATTTGGCTAAAATACATTGTACGTAGATTGGATTTCATTAAATAAGGTAAACTCCTAAAAAAGTAATTGTTTGTTAATTATAAATTATATCTAGATCCGTTGATGTGAATCCTGAGTTAACATTGTAAGTGCTTTCATTACTAAGGTAAATCTCATAGTTGTTTTTTTCTTTTGGTGAAATTAAGAAATATATTGAGCTTTAAACCAGCCTGTACAACATGATCATGACACCAAAAACTTACACTCAAAGTGCCAAGACATTATGAGTGGAAGGGTGCTGAGATGTAAAAGAGAAGCCAACAAAGAGGCAGACTAGCCAAACGGTAATGCACAATCTCATAGTTTATTTATTGCTTTCTTAGGTGTTAAATTGGTGATTTGTGCATTTGCATGATCACCTCACATGTTTATGTTAGGAAAGTAAATTAAAATCAATTCAAGCTATTCGCAAAACTTTTTTTTTGAAATAAAAGAGAGAATGTGTGACATCTCAAAATTTGACCCCGTTTCAAATATATGAAATGGTTGTTTCGTTGATGTGCTTATGGTTAATTTACTCAGAACTGATCACAATTAACCAATCTATTAGGTGAGGCCGTTAAGGGATATAAACGTGGTAAACTAGAGAATTCGATTGGAAATCGACCACTCGACCATAATAATCGGCAAGGGTCAATATGAGACCATTATAATTGAATTGCGATAAGATATAAGTCGATTCTATGGAATTGCGTAGTCGAATTGTGGGTGGTTCCGCACTATTGCGATATTCGCATCAAACGGCTATAATATGATTTTCTATCGATATTATACTTGGGACACTAATTGACACTTTGTGATTTTATGACAACCGAGAGTCGTCTACGAATGTAGATAAAAAATTATTGACCACGGGTCGAACACGCTAAAATCCCTAAAAGCTACTCAATAGGTTAGGTCGTACTAAAATCACGTTCGGTCAATTTTAACCACGAAATTGAATTCGGTTTCGAGAATCGAACGTTTGAGGGTGTCACAATTAATTTATAGGACGTCGTCTCATCTTTCGGCAAATTTTTGTCGAGTCCAGAATTTTTTGGAAAAATCAAGTTCAGACAAAAAGAAAAGAATAAGAGAAATTCGGATGGCTGAAGAAGGGCATATTTTTCTACCCAAAATGGTTTAATTTGTGAGAAATGAAGGCTAATTTGTGATTGGAGGAGCACTTGACTTTGGGGCTCAAGACTTTGGTGACATTGTGATGACGAGGGAGATATTTAGCTAGGCATTTGATTGGTTAATGCATTGACTCCATGGTTTTCCCTCTCTCTCTCCCATCTCTTTCCTCCCGTTCAGCCCCCATCACCTGCAGAACAGCCCCCATTTCCCTCAGCTTCTCCCTCACGTCTCCTTCTCTTTCACCTCAACTCACGCCGGCAGCCTCATCCCTTTTCCCCTTCACGTTTTCTCCATTTCCCCTCCATTTTTCTTGCTGCCGCTGCCCCATCTTCCATCCCCATAGCCGCACAACACCACCCCCACCACTTCACGCTCAACTCACCTTCACCGCCAACAACACTCCAGCACCACACGTCCCACCGCTTGCAAGCAGCCACCACCCCCACGTCTGCTTCTTCTCACGCCCAGCTCACTCGTCCATCACTCACCAGCCGCTCGTCCAGCACCTGCCACCGAACAGCCTCCACGCCCATCCAGCAACCACCACCTCAGCCCAAGCCAAGCTGATACTAGCCTTCCACAGAACTGAACAGCCCTTGGCCAAGGCTTGTAGGGCCGTTTCCTTCGCTGTTGAACCTCTCTGTTGGAGACACGGTAGTCTCGGGTTCTCACCACCGTCACATTGTTGTCGCCATGAGCTCGCCACCATTTGAATCCAGTGAGTTAACTCCCTAATCATTGTTTAGGTTTTTAATTGTACTTATGGGGTTAGATTAATGTTAATTAGCTTGGTTAGATTAGTGTTAAGATGTATTAGCTTAATTAATCGCAGTTTACTAGACACTTGCCGTTTGTTATTTACGTGGGTCAAAATGTGCTACGATTTTGAGGTTACTTCATTCTTGAAAAGTTTTCTAAACATTTTTATTTATGACATAAATTTTACTCAAGATTTTATGGATTTAAAAGAATAAGCTCTCAACTTCGTTACAAGCAAAACAGAATCTGAGTTTATGCTGGAGCCAGTGACCTTTTGGTGTTTAAGGGATTTTTATCAACTCTTAGGGTTCAATTTTCAGAAGAGTTTCTTCACAAAAGTTTTTCATCACATCTTTTAGTTTAACATAGTTAAATTTCAGATCAAATGGATGAGTTTTGGACTTCAAACCAAGATGGTTTTGGAAAATGTAATTTCTGGACATGGACACAGTTTTGATAACGATTTGGGTGATTTACTGCTCTCATTTTAGGAAGATCTGTGTCAAGGTGTCCCATAAAAAGTGTTCGTTTAAGTATCCTTTATAACATATTCAAATTTGAGAGTTTTCTGAACTCGTTTGGTTTTGTTTCTGGAATTAATCTTGGAGACGCACGGGTTGACCCGGTTTCTGTCAATTAGGGCCGGTTATGGTTTTGTAGTTGTTCTTGGTGTTTTGCTTGCTAGAGAATGTATATTTTGTGAAGTGATTTACTTTTGGCATGCTTAGAACTTATGCGTGATGTGATGAGGTTGATTGCTCTATGTTGGTTCTGATTTGTAGGTCAAAAGATGACCTTATAAACTTTTAAATAGAAAAACAATGAGGTGTCGGGTTTGGACATCAAAACTTATTTGCTCAATAAAACAATGAGAATCTAAACTAGGTGCCTACAAAGTTTAACAGATTAATTTAGAGTACGTGAGCACCTACAGATTTATTTCTAAAAGTTTTAAACAAAAAAAAAGGGTTACTAAAGATTGTTTTCAGAAGGGATGGTTGTGCAAGAAAATGGAAAAACAAATGAGGTGTCGGGTTGGACACGAGGTTTTATGTGCTCAATAGATCTGTGAGGTTTCAAATTAGATGCATGCAAAGTTTGGTAGATTGATTTCAAATACGTGACCCCGTATGAATTTATTTCTGAAAGCTTTAAAGAAAAAAAAAGAGTTGCCAAGTTGATTTTTTGAAAAAAGGATTTTGGTGTTCCTGGCTATATGATGGCATTATGTGTGGTTTTAATGGCTTGTATGTGTGTTGTTGTGCAATTGATTCATGGATGGTAGTTGCTGATTATTACTACAAAACTTGGTTTTATGGGCTTTTAGATGGAAAAATGTCAGGTGTCGGGTTTTGACGCCAATCTTTATATATTATATAAAACCGTGAAATTTTAAACTAGGAGTGTACCAAGTTTTACAATACTCTTTCGAATACGTGACCACGCACTATTATTTTACCAGGATTTGTAATAGGAAGAAAAATTGCCCAAGTTTATTATTTGAAAACAAGGAATTTGAACGCAAAGTATGGTCTTCTTGGCTAAGTATGTGCTCGTGTGGTCACTAAGTGAACCTGTCCCGATGCGTATGATTATGCAAGATGGTGCTCCTGTGTGGAATGCCGTCTAGGTGGAGGATGTTAGATGTTGCCACTCGTGGATGAATTTCGGAACGAAGCTCGTGTGTGGAATGCCATCTAGGCAGGGGTTCTAGATGATGTTGTGCCCGACGAGGCGGGATGATGCCCGGTTACATCGGATGACCGCCGACTTTTGAGTTGGCTGCGGTTGTTGGGTCATAATAACTAGAACACGCCTCAATGGTTGTGAAAGTTGCACTTGATTATCGGGCAAAATTGTGTGGCATGGTATGGGACGTGTCATAACGGTTTTACTTTATAGTCGGAACCCACGTGGATGTTTGAAAAGTGAGAATATGTGTTCTGGTTATTAATTATGCTTGTTGTATCTATAAATGCATATGTGATGTACTAATGTGCAGGGATGAGTAGAAGCGAGGTGAGTTCTGTGTGGTGCATGTTTAGGACCGCCTTCAAGGTGAATTTGTATCATAATCGGGGTTTAGGATTTTGACTCGCTAAGATTTTTTCTCACCTCGTTGTGGTTAACGTTTTTCAAGGCCGTAGCATGGAGATCTGTTGAGTGCGGATGTGGTGGGCGTGAGATGCGACACCTTTCGGCTGGTCCTGCCATTAGTGAAGTTAGGTTGACCTTAATCCCTAAGGATTGTTGAGAGGGCCATAGGAGGTGGCTGTAGAAAGGCTTGTGAGTATTGGACTTCCTAGGGTTAACAATTGATAAATGAATAAGTTGTTTTCAGCAATTTTGTTGTGTTGTACTATCCCTATGTTTGTTTATTGGCTGGGTGTTGTATCTAATTCACTTCCACATGTGCTTAATCAAAAGAAAAAAAAAGAATGGGTCAACAATGCGTCCTAAGACGTTGCATTTTTAATCGACCGCTAAGGGATGTGCGCATACCTGGGGTTCGGGGCATGACAGAAGGCACCAAAAGGTTGTTAGAGAAATCCAACGTAATTAAGTCCTTGAACTCACAATCTAATAAATCTCCCATTACTTTACTTGGATTTCTAATTGACCCATTAAAAAATATATTAGTGACGACTTCTAATTGAAAATTATTTATATGTTCAAAAAATTGAACCCCAAGTTGCGAATTGGTATGGTTTTGAAAGAGTCCGAACTAAATTTAGATTTAGTAATCTATTAGTCAAATCTTAGGCAAGGCACTCGAGGTTAGATTGTGACAATTGTCCAATGACTATAACATGCCATTATTTTCTAATACGGAATTAGATAACACAAATGACAATATTAATGGCTTTGAGAAACATCCTAAATTATAGTCTTTAGAGCCGGTTCACTTATTAACACAATTCAAACATACAAGGCTCTACTACCACAAAAGCACAACATCACGCTCTAGATTATCATTAATAATGACGTAAAATGAACTAACTCGTGACCCAAGCAAGATTCCTATATTCACACAAACGAATAACATGAAAAATTGAAACGAGCAAACGAGGATGCCATACTAGGATTGCGATTCCTAAAATATCTTTAGAAATGGTAGGTTATAAGTAAAACATTACAGAAAGAAAAAAGAAAGCGATTGCGATTTCTTAAAATATGAGACTTTCTTTACTTTGTACAATAGTATAGATAAATTAATATCATTTCTTTTATGCATATCATAGATTAATCCTTCAAAAGATTGGCAACCCTTTGTTTTTTGTTTTTTTCACTCCTGAGTCACACTTAATACACCTAGCGCCTCTCCTGGATTTTGAACCCTTCACCTCTTCGTTGAGGATCAATAGAGCCTTATCTAGTGGAGCCACCGCGGCCAGTGGTGGCAACCCTTTGTTGTCCTCCATTTTCTTGACAAAAAGAAAAAGGTTAACACACCTAGGTCAACTCAATCTTCACTCAAAATATAATCCATGCATTCAATTATAAGTCAACCGAACAATTTAGTTGCTCCATCTCTAGTAATTACCTAATACGAAATTACATTTCACGATCACTTTCGCTCATTTTCGAATTTGAAAATCACATGACAAGTACATCATCGTGAAAGTCTAGCAGCAGTGTGAACGCATCACAAGTCCAACCAAGCCCTTTCAAATAACCAGTCAAATTACCAAGCAAAAAATAGAAAAAATTGCAGAGGTGTTCTCAAGAAAAATGTGACCCACCAAAATTTCAGGCATATTTTTCGGGGAAAGACTTGGTATTTCACCCAACTTATGTGTGAACTCCTAAAGAAAACAGCAGTACTATCTTTGTCTGAAATAAACAAATCCTTCATTACGTTGACCCCATCTTTTAGCTCCATTACATATTGCCCAAACTTAATCCCACTTAATTAAACCATCACAAAGTAAGAAATATCATAATAATGGACACACAATTGGGGCCCACAAAAAAAGAAGAAGATAAATTCTCGCGCCGGCCATAGATGGCCATAATCATTAGATCATCTATATTGTGAGAAAATATCTTGAGTTTGAGTCTATGAAGAAAAATTGAGAAGAGTATATCTTATAATTGATCAGGTTTTCTTAACTGACTACCTTTCAAGAGAGTTTAATTTATTTATTATTTTTTTTTCGTGAATATTCTGAATGAGTTCATTGGAGCGATGACAAATGCTTGAGCCCAGATTTACAATGAATTTCTTGGTGGTCAGCTCTGCTCATGGAGTGTGTCTTTATAGTTTCTTGTTGATTTTTTTGGTAATTTCTTTTTCTCGCTGTAGACTTAAATTGCAAGATCCGTTAACTTCCATTTTATTTTCACAAACACATAATTCGAGTTCATTTAACATTTTTTTTTCCGAGCACAATTCACGTCCCTATTTTCTTCATTTCTAATCACCACACAAGTCAAATGAATTAGGCTTATCTGAAAGGGGGACGTAAGTGAGTTCCCAAATCTATCCATGGACGAATCCAAGGTCCCTCGTGTGGAAATGTCATCAGAAAGACATTTGAATCGTGCGCGGATTGGCGCATAGAAACTTCCAAACTGGAGAAGGCCTAAGAGGGTGACTTAGTCATTCCCCGTAGAAAGTTATGGTGGACACCCACCGCTATCTTTTTAGACCCAGTTAATCACATGTTCCGATACGAAGTCCGAGTACCAAGATTGATTTTGTCTTGTAATATCTTCCAACCAGACGAGAGTATAGTCATACAAGAGTATAGAGTCTGTATGGTTTTCATTTTCTTTAAAGGGTCTACTCCTAACAAACATTCAGAAAGATTTACCATTTCAAGCATGCATGCTACCTTCACCGCTTGTGAACTTAGTCAAACGCTAGTTTATCCATGCTTGCTACCTTCACCGCTTGTGAACTTAGTCAAACGCTAGTTTATCCATGCATGCTACCTTCACCGCTTGTGAACTTAGTCGAACGCTAGTTTATCGATCAATCCGAGAGGAACCTTCCCATTTGCTTAGTCAAACGTATACTCTTTCAGCCTCCCATGTCTTATCGTGTGTGTGTATATATACATCGCATTCATATCGACTTTCTCGAGAGAGAGAGAGAGAGAGAGAGAGAGAGAGAGAGGATGGCAGAAGGAGCTGAAGGAGCGACTTTGGAGTTCACGCCGACGTGGGTGGTCGCCTGTGTTTGCACCGTGATCGTCGTCATTTCTCTGGCTGTCGAGCGGTTTCTCCATTATGCCGGCAAGGTGCCCCTTCTCTCCTTCTTTTTTGCCGAATCGATACATTTGTGCATCAACTGTGGCATGCTTAATATGATAACTTGGCTCGTCTCTCCTCGGATTCCTTTCGTGACCCATCAAAATGTGTGACCTTCCTCTTTTGGTTTGGCAAATGGCAGTATCTCAAGAAGAGGAACCAGAAACCGCTTTTCGATGCCTTACAGAAAATCAAAGAAGGTTATCCTTGACTACACAACAATTTCTGTTTGATTTCCTATCTATTATGGTCCATTTCATGTGTCGTTATGTACTAGACATCGCAATTTCATGTGTTCATTTCTAAAAGTCTGAAGTGTGCACGATCATTCATGGCAGAGCTGATGCTGTTGGGTTTCATATCGCTGCTGCTCACCGTGTTCCAAGTTAGAATAAGCAAGATATGCATTTCGGAAGAGCTTGCCAACAAGTGGCTCCCTTGCAAGAAGGAAGCCTCTGCTGCCGCCGGCAGCACCACCGCTCACTTCCTGACCAATTTCTTCCCTCCTGGAGGACGCCGCCTTCTTGCTGAAGCTTCGGCCGCTTCCGGTGACTACTGCAGTAGCAAGGTAGCTTAGCTTTCTATATCAAAAAGCTTCATCTCTCTCTCTCTCGCCCTAGCTACATGCATGTCCTAGTTCCTTTGTTGAGTGCATTTCCCTTGTTCTTTCTTTATTTTGTTTTCTTTTACTAGGTTCATTGAATTGAGAGAGAGAGAGAGAGAGAGAGAGAGAATGTTTTTTTATTAAATATTGATGTGTATATACGCACGACTTGCCTTGATCCGGCACGACAGAAGAAAGTTGCCTGCTCCATCATGAGTAAAGTGAGCATATGCTGAACACGTCTTGTAGATTTTTCCGAACACGTCTTGTAGATTTTTCCGAAGGCTATGTAATCTTTCATTTTGGAGATCCGATCTATAATTGTTGAGACATGGCTAATGCAGTGAGCCATGAATTGGCTTTTCAAGTATTCAAATCCCGTTTTCGTTTCATTTCTTGGTCAAGGTTCCATTTTCAAGATTGCGTGAGTGGTTTCGTATTCCCTTTTCATATTGGCATTGCTTATATATATGCTTTTTCATTATCTTTCTCCAAGTCAACTATTGAGTAATCAGCGCCACGTGGAAGTTTAAAATTTCTCACGCACAAAATATTACCCAGAAGCAGCTGTAAGATGTTTTCTCAATGCTTAACGATCCTTCCTGTCCAGAAAAAGTTATTAGATACCTCGAAATGCATATTTTGTCGTTCTCACAAGTGATGCTGCGGATCCATTCCTGTGAGAGAACCGTTTGGTAGGAGATAACATAATGTAGCTTGAGGCCTTAGCCATGGAGCAAAGTTGAAGATTGTGCGGCAGAATAACGCGGTTATTATTGTTCTCAGGGGAAGGTGCCGTTGTTGTCTCTCACGGCGCTTCATCATCTGCACATTTTCATCTTCGTGCTGGCCGTTGTGCATGTGGTTTTCTGCGCTCTAACGATCTTATGTGGAGGGGCACAGGTAACTTTATGTCATGCCAGGAGACTTTTTGTGATCTGTCATTTTTGGTCTCCTGTCTCTCAAATGTGTCATTAATCAGTTGTCTAAGTGCTTGATCTAGTCTCATGCGCTTTTAGATACGCCAATGGAAGCGGTGGGAGGATGCCATTCAGAAGGAGGAGTACGACCCTGAAGAGGGTAATGTCGTTCAATTCAAAAGTGGAAAATTTTGCTGTGGCATACTCTTCTGCACTATCATTCTGAGTTTCTAGTCTCAAACATTTAAAAATTGATGCACAGCTTTGCGAACGAAATTCACACATGTTCAGGATCACACCTTCATCAAAGGACGTTTTCTCGGCATTGGCAAGAACTTATCTGTACTCAGCTGGGTGGTAAGTCTTGAAGAGCTCCTCTTCAGTTGCCTAGTTCATGTAACTTAATCTTCACTAAAACTCTAAGCTAATATCTGGAGACATCCAATATTGCAAATTGAACTTTCAATATGGCATTTAGCTATGTCCAGGCTCATATTCAGGCAATTTTCGTAGGCCTCGGTTCATCCCTGAACCATTTTCCTGTTGGTGCAGCATTCGTTTTTCAAGCAGTTCTATGGTTCTGTGACCAAGTCGGATTATATAACGCTTCGTTTGGGTTTCATCATGGTACGATATTCCTCTAAACATAAACTTTTAGTCCATATGCTCCTGTGATGCCTACATATGGCGAGGTGATCCTAGTAAAATCCAATACTGACATTTGTTACATTCATCTCTTTAGGCTCACTGTAGAGGCAATCCGAAATTCAATTTCCACAAGTACATGATACGTGCTCTGGAGGCTGATTTCAAGAAAGTTGTCGGTATAAGGTAAAAAGGGACTTGCTTTTAGCTATATACCTTTCACTTCATGAATAAACTTGTGCGTTTATTTTTGCCAAGAGAAAACTTGGTACACATTTGGGCCAGAAAATAGAACATAGGAAGTTTTTAGCTCGTTCTTCTTCAGGCTATCTACTAAATGATCGTCTCATTGTCACAGTTGGTACCTTTGGTTATTTGTCGTGGTCTTCTTGCTGCTCAATGTTGCTGGTAAGTTGTCTAAGCACTGTCTGTCTTAGTTAGAACGTATGGTTGTGCAGAAGCTGTACTAGAGACATTATTTGCAAGTGATGAACAGTCTCGGAATAATTTGTGCAGGTTGGCACGCGTACTTCTGGATATCTTTCATCCCGTTGATTGTAAGTAAATGGAAATCCCAAGGCAACATGTAGAGGGTTCTCTTATCTAAATGGCTTATCGCTTCTGTGCAGCTTTTGCTGGCGGTTGGAACCAAACTGGAGCATGTGATTACTCAGTTGGCGCAGGAGGTTGCCCAGAGGCATGTAGCAATTGCAGGGGACTTGGTCGTTCAGCCATCCGATGACCATTTCTGGTTCCACCGGCCTCGGCTCGTCCTCGTCCTGATTCACATCATTCAGTTCCAAAACTCCTTTGAACTGGCTTTCTTCTTCTTCATATGGGTAAGGACAAGCGGGTCTAATTGTCAGTTAAAATTGATAATTCCGGAAAACAGGACTAATGCTCTGCTGTTCTGCAGATCCAATATAATTTCAGCTCCTGCATAATGGGTGAGGTCGGTTATATCATTCCAAGACTTATCATTGGGTGAGGCCTACACTAATCTCTTCAATCCATGCTTTGTACAAAGACTAATCATCGACTTCTGACATCAAAATTTTGCTCATGTTCTGCAGAGTGTTTGTCCAGTTCCTTTGTAGTTACAGCACACTACCTCTATACGCAATTGTAACACAGGTTTGAGTCGCATCATACGACTGTTACATTATTATACATTTGATTTGGGTAAACAATGAGACTGATGTGTTTTTAATTTGTTTGTGTTGATGTTTAAGATGGGGACTTCATTCAAGAAGGCGATATTTGACGAACACATACACCAGGGGCTCGTCGGCTGGGCCCAGCATGCAAAAAAGAACAAGAATTTAAGAAAAACAGCCACCGATGGGTCTAGTACTCAAACGGGTTCGAAAGAGGGATCAGTGGGAGTTGAGCTGACAGAAAATGGCGGAAACGGTACTGAGATGGGGGATGCGGAAGCGCAAGAAATCAAGCAATCTCCACCTCCAATGTCCCCAATCTCCGACACGCAGAGACTGATGAAGCCGTGAAGTCAGTTCTTTTATACTTGACATTTACAAACAATCAATTAAGAAGAGCAAGACCGTAACGTACAATAATTCATCATCCGTATGAGTATAGATTTTCTTTTTCTGTGTCAAATCATCATCAGTCAACATAGCAAGATTCGATTGCCAGTCGACCACAGAACCCAAATCTTTGAAAATAATTGGATAGACACATCCTGTGGATGAGGTGATGAATAGAACAACCATCAGAATTCAATGACCCAAATGCAAGCGAACCATAAATGTCTCAATTAATGAAACCATCGGTTGCTGTACTTGGCAGAACAACCTAACCATCACAAATTTGCAATGTGAATATTTACTAGCCCGGATGTCATCAGTAACTCCACCAAGCTGAGGTAACCTGGAGAAGCACACAAGGATGACGTTTGAGGAGGAATGTGCCGAAAGGATGCCCTCAGCATCAAGAGATAAGTGTTGCACCGCCGAATTCGATCACAAACAAGACCGACTTTCAACGTCTTCCTGTGAATTGTGTGATGTATCGTTTGGTGTGATTTAATTCTAAACCGTTCTCGCCCTTTGTCTGGACGATGAAATTCGCTGGTAAACAGGAGTGTCCCAACCGGGTACATTCCAAGAGGAAACAAAACATAGAAAAAGCTGAAGCACTTGTCCAATATTGCAAGTGAACACATTACGTCATTGGCTGGGTCCACCTTCGTCGAGAACCATCTCCAAATTCTCCAGTTGCGGTTAAGGTTTTCTTGCTCCAAACTTGTTTGTCTACCTATGTGGTGAGAAGAAGATGATTGTAATGTTGATGTTGAGACTCTAGTGTGTGACTAGAGAAGAATACTTTGTGTATCCTGCTATTCTTGGTGATTAGTGGATGTTTTTGGGCGGTCCGTGGTTTTTCCCGCATCGGGTTTTCCACGTTAAATCCTTGGTGTCGTTATTTGCTTTGTCTACTTATTATTTCAGCGTTATATTTGCATTTTGTGAGGCTGTACATTGCTGGTTGTTGCTGGGGGTTAAGAAATTTTTAGTTGATTTTGCTTCGGGGGAGAAATTGATCCTGGATTGCATTTGGAAGTGGTGAATTGTTGTACCCGAGTTCTCCCCAACAAGTGGTATCAGAGCCAGGTTGAATTTTAGTGTTAAATGGAAGAAACCAGAGCACCATGTTTAAGTTAAATGCCTAGAATTAATCTATTTGGAAGCCTCAGATGGAAGATGTGTTATATTGCAAAGACTTATTTGATCCTATTGAGGGTGATGAAGCCAAAGGAGATAAGGAAGATAAAGAATGGCAGATAATGAATCGGAAAACGGTTGAGTTTATCCGACAATGGATTGATAATAGTGTGTTTCATCATGTTGCTCAAGAAACGAGGGCAGACACTTTGTGGAAGAAATTACAAGATCTTTATGAGAGAAAAACTCCACAAAATAAAGCTCTTCTAGTTAAGCGACTTGTGAATTTGAGATACAAGGAGGGGAGTAACATGGTGGAACACTTGAGTGAATTTCAAGATGTTGTAAATCAATTGACAAATCTTGAGATTGATCTTGGTGATGAATTGCAGTCATTGCTTATTACTTGGTACTCTTCCTGATAGTTGGGACTCCTTGGTTGTGGCATTAAATAACTCGACTCCTTTTGGTGTGCTTTCTATGAGTATGGTTAAAGAAAGCTTGTTCAATGAAGAAACAAGAAGAAAAGGCTTAAATTATGCTTCTACATCGGATGTTCTTGTTATAGAAAACAGGGGGAGAAGTCAATCAAGAAGGTTTCAAAGAAATGATACCCGAGGCAAGTCAAGAGGAAGGTCGAAATCAAGACCGAGGAGGAGTGTCAAGTGTTATAATTGCGGCAAAATGGGACATTATGCAAAAGAGTGTTGGTCGCCAAAGAGAGATAGATTCCATGATAGAAATGGAGATCAAAAGAAAGAAGAGAAACAAGCTACAACGCGGTTGCATCCGATGGCGATATTGTGTTTGTATGTGATGACGGATATGTGAATTTTACATACCAAGACTCTATGTGGGTTGTTGATTCTGCGGCTTCTTTTCATGTCACCTCACGGCGTGATTATTTTGCTTCTTATCGCAGCGGCAACTATGGTTGCATAAGGATGGGAAATAGTGATGTTTCCAAGGTTATTGGCATGGGAGATGTTTATTTGGAAACGCGTCGGATGTAATTTGGTTTTGAAAAATGTGAGACATGTTCCGGATATTCGACTTCACTTGATCTCTACGGGTGCCTTGGATGATGATGGTTATTGTAATTCATTCTTTGATGGCAAATAGAAGTTGACTAGAGGTTCCATGGTAGTGGCAAAGGGTAAGAAGACAGGCTCTCTCTACACCATACAAGCTGACTTGATTAAAGAAGAGATAAATGCAGTGGAGGATTCCTTGGTTGATTTATGGCATATGAGGTTGAGTCATCTTAGCAAGAAAGGACTTGAAACTCTTGCTAGAAATAACATTTTACCTTTGAAGGAGAAAAATCTAAAGGAATGCACTCATTGTCTGACTGGTAAGCAACATAGATTCTCATTTCGTAGTTCCTCTCAACACAGGAAATCAGATGTACTTGATTTAGTTCACACTGATGTTTGTTGCATGGATGCTAGAACTCTTGGAGGTGCATTATACTTTGTGACATTTATTGATGACTGTTCTAGAAAAGTGTGGGCTATTGCTTTGAAATCTAAAGATCAGGTACTTGCGGCTTTCAAGCAATTTCATGTCAATGTGGAAAGAGAAACCGGGAAGAAGTTGAAATGTATTCGGGCTGACAACGGTGGTGAATATAGAGGCCAATTTGAACACTATCGCAGAGATTATGGTATCAAGCTTGAGAAAACTGTTCTAAAAACACCACAGCATAATGGAGTGGCAGAGAGAATGAATCGGACAATTAATGATCGGATTCGGTGTATGCTTTGTCATGCGAAGTTGCCTAAGTCATTTTGGGGTGAAGCGATGAGAACAGCAGTAGACTTGATAAATCTATCTCCATCGATTCCTCTTAAGGGAGATGTTCCGCAAAGAGTTTGGAGTGGCAAAGATGTTTCCTACAGCCATCTAAAAGTGTTCGGTTGTCGAGCATTTGTGCATGTTCCAAGAGATGAAAGATCCAAGCTTGATGACATGTCTAAATAGTGTATCTTCTTAGGTTATGGACATGAAGAGTTTGGCTACAGGTTATGGAATAAGTGGGTGTATAAGTTGAAGACACACCCCAAAACCATCAAGTAAGGCAAGGAGCACCTTGTATGTAGATTGAGGAAAAGCTTATATGGTCTCAAGCAAGCGCCTAGGCAATGGTATATGAAGTTTGAGTCATTTATGGAAGAACAAGGATACGGTAAGACAAACTCCGATTCTTGTGTCTTTATGAAAAGATTCTCAAATAATGATTTTCTTATTCTCCTACTTTATATGGATGATATGTTGATTATTGGGCATGATGCCAAGAAAATCAAGAGCTTGAAAAATGAGTTGAGTAAAGCTTTTGCAATGAAAAACCTAGGCCCGGCTAAGCAAATCTTAGGCATGAGAATTACTCGTGATAGGAAGAATAAGAAACTGTGGTTATCTCAAGAGAAGTATATTGAGAAGGTGCTTGAAAGATTCAACATGAGCACATGTAAACCGGTGAGTACTCCACTTGCAGGCCATTTTAAGTTGAGTAGTAATAAATGTCCTTCAAGTGAGAAAGAGAAGGTTGAGATGATGAAAATTCCTTATGCATCGGCCGTGGGTAGTTTGATGTATGCCATGGTTTGTACAAGACCGGATATTGCTCATGCAGTTGGTGTTGTGAGTAGATTTCTTTCTAATCCAGGTAAGGAGCATTAGACCGCTGTTAAATGGATTTTGAGATATCTTAGAGGCATTTCTACACTTTGCTTGTGCTATGGAAATGTAAAGCCTGAGTTGAGTGGCTTCTCGGATGCGGACTATGCCGGTGATGTTGATTCCCGAAAATCCACATCGGGTAAGGGATGATACAGTTGATGGTTTTGTTCATCGAGAACCGTCTCCAAATTCTCCAGTTGTGGTTAAGGTTTTCTTTTTATTTGTCTACCTATGTGGTGAAAGAAGATGATTGTAATGTTGATGTTGAGACTCTAGTGTGTGACTACCAAAATGGATGTTTTTGGACACCTTCCAAAATCCTTGTCGTTATTTGCTTTGTCTACTTATTATTTCGCTTATATTTGCATTTTGTGAGGCTGTACATCATCAGAAATTGATCCTGGATTGCATGGCTGAAGATTTTGAAAAAAAACTACCAAAATTCACCTTCCAAAAGTTGGAAGTAATGAGGTGAATAACCATAGCTCAATGAATAATACATCTCTTCTAAGTGAATCGAAAACTCACTATACACTTTACAAAACACAATATTACCATTCATCAATCCCAAAGCTAGAGTACCATATGCATAAAATATCAAAAGTAGATAATATCTTTCGAACAAGCGTTTTTATATATAAGATCAATAACAATATTAATTCACAATAACAAATTAACTATCATTGGTCTATTCTATTAATTAATCTCATTTAACCATACATTATTAGTCCATTCTATCGACTAATTTCAAATCACATGTAAATGGTCTACTCAATTAACCAAATGTAAATCATATGTCAGTGGTTCACTTCATTTATCAAACTTGTGCTCAAATATCCAACAACGATCATGCATAACGCCTTATGACAAGGCAACCCCCTTGGCCAAGTCTTTAGTCGTAATGCTGATGGCTCGACCAACAAGGATATCTTAACTTGAATGAGCGCATACCCACAGACTCTCAATAGGGTTCGTAGCGATATTGACCATCCGACTATTATCCTCTAATACAAAAAATCCAATTTAAAAACTATCTCATTGTCACACCTCGACTCGCTTTAAGCGTGGCAACCCTTGCTTCCATTATGACATCTTGAATTTTCGACCCTATTTCGATAAAATGAAATGGGCTTTTCACTGAAGTGTCTATGGTCATTTTTCTCTAAGCTGACCACTCACGAGTTAACTAACTTATTAGATAAAGCCGTTAAGAGATATAACCACAGTAAAATCCCTAAAAGCTACCCGGTAGGTTGGATTGGACTAAAATTACGTCCGGTCGATTTTAACCACGAAATTGAATTCGGTTTTGGGAATCAAATTTTCAAGTGTGTCATGATTTATTTTTTGGACATCGTCTCATCTTTCAGGGAAATTCCGTCGAGTCCGAGATTTTGCGGAAAAATCGATTTCGGACAATTCGGAAAAATAAGTGAAATTCGGATGGGAGAAGTGATGGCCTATTTTGCTGTCCAAAATTTGTTAATTGTGGGAAATTATATTCAAGAATGTAATTGGGAGACCAAAGGGATAAAGCTTGAAGATTTTGGGGCAAAGTAGAGATTGTATTCCTATGTGTACACATACAATTGCGTGTGAATGGTTATGTCCATTGAGCATAGTATCCAGTAATTTAATGAAAGGACTTCAAATATTAAGAGTAGATAGTAGCTCAACATCATCAAATAAAGGCATTTCCAACAGGCTACTTATTTGCAAAAAACCATGACCACCTCTTTCTCGAGATTGCAACTGGAAAACGGCTCTAACCAGAGCTCCGCGATTGTTCGAGCCCTTGGGTGATGTCTTCTACATAATTAATCCTTCACTCTTTGATTTAATGCGAAAACCTTCACCAGGAACTTGGGATAGAGATGATAGTAGTCAACCATGTCGAAAACCTTCCATACGAACTTGCTTCAGTATAACAAGGATCGAGTCATGTACACCTTTGGATGGCTCAAGATTAGGGAAAAGTGTCAAAAAAAGTCATAAATCTTTTGCATTTGTGCCAATTTAGTCATAAACCTTTTATTGGTGATAATTTGTTCTAAATATTTTCACTTTGTGCTAATTTAGTCCTAAACATTTTTTTTAACCAATTCAGTCATTTCCGATTAATTTTAGTTGGATTTTGCTGACTTGATGTTGGTCAGTTAATGTGGCACGATCGGCACTGATGTGGATAATTTTTAATAATATTTTAAAATTTTAGAATTTTAGAATTTTAATTTAATTTATTTTTTCCTTTTCCTTTTTATTTTCTTTTTTCCTTTCTCCTCCCCCTTCTTCCAGTCGGTTGTCGAACCTCCATGACCGGCCAAAGGTGATGCCAGCAAGGTCAATGACTTGTTTGATCAGCTGCAAAGAGTTTTGGTATTTTTCGAGATCGACCTAAGGATAGGTTATCAATGGGATTTAAGAATGAGGATATTCAGAAGATGTTATTTTGTACACGTTATGGTCACTACGAGTTCATCGTAACGCCGTTTGGATTAACCAATGCCCTAGCTACTTTCATGGATTTGATGAAATGAGTGATCATATTCATCTATGATATTTTGGTATATTTGAAGAATGCAGAGGAGTATGAACAGCACTTGAGGACAGTACTTTAGACCCTGCGAGAACAAGAGCTATACATCAAGTTTAGTAAGTGCGAGTTTTGGCTGACTCGTGTAGCCTTCCTAGGTCACATGATTTTAGGTTAAAGGACTTCCGTAGACCCGACTAAAATTGAAGTTGTTATGAACTAGTCAAGACCAAAGATAGTGACTGAGGTTTGAAATTTTTTGGGATTAGCTAATTATTATAAGCAATTTGTGGAAAGATTCTATGCAATAGCCAAGTCTTTGACGCAATTTCTAAAGAAGGATGAAAGGTTTGAATGGACGGATAAGTGAGAGCATAGTTTCCAAGAGATTAAGCATAAGCCAACTACCACATCCTTATTGGCAATTCCATTTGGTAATGGAGGATATGAGATTTACAGCGATGCATCATATAAAGGATTGGGTTGCGTCTTGATGTAACATGGGAGAGTAGTGGTGTGCACATCCCATCAGCTGAGGCCTCATGAGTTGAACTATCCGATGTATGACTTGAAACTAGCAACAATTATCTTTGCCCTGAAGATTTAAAGACATTATTTGTGCAGAGAAAGGTTTTAGATTTTTATGGACCGTCAAAGTCTCAAATATTTGTTCTTTTAGAAAGAGTTGAACATGAGGCAGCGTCATCGCAAGGAACTTCTAAAGGATTATGATTGCGATATCTTGTATCATCATGGGAAAGCCAATGGGGTCGTGGATGTGTTGAGTCGAAAGATGTTGATCGTGCAAATGATGGTTCAAGATTGGATTCTACTCAAAGGAATTCGAAATTCGAATTTCAAATTTGAGGTAAACTACCTTTTAGGTCTCAAGGCTACCCTCAGAATTAAACCAGAAGTGTAGTCGAAGATTAAGAAGTTGTAGTTGATAGACCCTAAAATCCAGAAAGTTATGGAAGAGGATGCAGAAAAGAAGAAAGCTGATTTCCAATTCATTGAGGATGGAATATTGAAGTTTCGAGGACAATTGCATACCCAACGATGTTGCCAAGTGTCTGATGTGCCAACAAGTGAAGGCACAACATTGCAAGCCTAGTGGACTTTTGCAACCTCTTGACATTTCCGAGTGAAAATGGGAACATATTACAATGGATTTCGTGATGGAATTGCCAAGGAGTCGGTGAGGTAACGATTCCATCTAATCATGGTTGATAGGTTAACGAAGTCTACGCACTTCATCATTGTATGAAAAGACTTTGCATTGGATAGATATGCTGAATTGTACGTGCGATAGATACCTCGTATTCATGGAGTGTCGGCGATGATCACGTCAAATCAAGACTCAAAGTTTATGGTAGCCTTTTTGAAAATTTTACAAATTGCTTTGTGAACAAAGCTACAGTACAACACGGCCTATCATTTGCAGATAAATGACTAGTCTAAAAGGACTATGCAAATGCTCAAGGATATGCTGCAAGCTTACATGTTGGATTTCAAGGGAAGCTAGGAGGAGTAGCTTTATTTGGTTAAGTTTGCCTCCACAACAACAACTACTAGCAAACCATCAAAATGGTGCCATTTGAAGTGTTATCTAGCAGGACTTGTAAAACTCCTATATGTTGGGATGAAATTGGTGATCGCAAGATTACAGACCCTAAATTGGTTCAACAGTCAGTGGATGATAATAATGAATTTGTGGGGATAAAAACAATAGAAGCGTCTTATAGAAAAAGCATTGCATTCTGCTTTTGTTATTTATTTATTTTATTTCTCCCCTCTCATTATTTGTTTATGCTAGTAATGTTTTGCTGACGCCCATCTGACCGTTGAACACGATGCAAACATTACATCATTCAATGAATTTAAGAATAAAATAACGTAATTAAATTGGACCCAATGTGCGACAGAAGAGATTTATATCGATCAAATTTGAGAGGAAGCCTGGGACGAAAGAATTATTACCAAAATGTCGTATTACACCAAATTAATCACATAAAACATGGAGAAAAGTTGTATGATGCGTATTGACTTTTACCATAAAACAACGGTTTCCATACTCCTTTCCACCATGTATCAGGAACAATTAAGGTAATCGCCGAGCGGTCTAAGTGTTAAAATCTGTCTTTTCGATCAAGTTTAGCTTGAATATGACGTGGCATCAATTATGCAGTAAAAGGTCCTTTGATCGTAGTAATCTTGATGCCCACACTCGCCACTCATGACTCACCATTCATGAATCGACCGTTATCCGGTAAACGATGACGGAGCAATTTATCCGCATTCATGGACATCATTTGAATCTAGAGTTTTGTACCATATTAAAATACTACTAAATACATCACAATGCTATTCTCTTAACTTTGCCTCCTGTTTCAATACCCTTTTGGCAATGTTCATAGTCAACTCCCTTCTCTTTGGATAATTGCAGCTAAACATCGATAACTGTTTCCACCATTCTATTCTATCCCACTGAAATTCATTGGACAGTTGGATTAACAATAAAAATTTGACTAATTGACATGGACCAACTGTCTTTTTGTTTCCCCTTAACATTGACCTATAAAGTTGGCAATCCATACAAATATTCCCCAACTAACGTTATTTGAAGCTGAAGTCTTTTTTTTTTTTTTCCATTTTTGTTTATTGGTCACAATCTAATTACTTTTAATTATTACATGAAACCCTTCACCTCATATTGATAAACTACGAATTCATCAATGCCCCGCCAATCATCATTTAATACATATGAGCAAAGAGTTCGAATGAGTGACCTAAGCGTGAAATTGACATAGTCAAACATTTTTTTTCTAAAGAAAATAAAAAATAAGATAACTTTTAAATGATGAACATACCTGGTTGAGGGTTCAATTATAACTTGTATGTCTTCAGTCTTTCCATCCGGGTCTTTTTGTAATCCTCTGTTTAGGTGATAGGACGAAAAACATGGAGGCAATAAAAATTGTAAGCAGTGTCTTAAGTCTTTCCAGCCGGGTCTTTTTTTGATCCTCTGTTTAGGTGATAGGACGAAAAACATGGAGGCAATAAAAATTGTAAGCAGTGTCTTAAGTCTTTCCAGCCGGGTCTTTTTTTAATCCTCTGTTTAGGTGATAGGACGAAAAAACATGGAGGCAATAAAAATTGTAAGCAGCGTCTTAAGTCTTTCCAGCCGGGTCTTTTTTTTAATCCTCTGTTTAGGTGACAGCACGAAAAACATGGAGGCAATAAAAATTGTAAGCAATGCAGGGAAAACAAGAAAAGATAATTGTTTTTTTTTTTTTTTTTTCTGATGACCCAGGAACTGCCGTCGACCGGTAACCTAGATGTAAACCCAGGGCGGACTTAGCCACCATCACAGACCCAGCCGTGTTTAAGTCGCGTGAACGCGATGCCTCTGGGATTCGAACTCCTCCCCTTTGTGAGGGGGAGAGGGCCCAAAGCTAGCTGCGCCACCGTGAGCGGTGGTAAAAAGATAATTGTTAATCCTCGTAGCAGGCTAATTTTTTTTTTTTTTAGTTATAAAAAAAGGTTATAAGCACAAGAATCCTGAAAAGATTATGGTAAATTGTTAGCTAAAAAAATCACCATAAACCTCGTAACTAAATAGCACTAACACACGACACGACATGACACGCCGACACGTCATTTTTCAAAAATAAAGAATTTCGACACGTTAGGACACCTTATATATTAAATAAATATTTTTTTTTTTATTAATTTGATTCAAATTCATAAATAAATAATAAAAAAGCTAAATTTAACAAAAATATTGATGAAACTAATAACTAATAAGAGATTAGAAAAGACTTATTTAAATAAATTTATGATCTTTTACAATGACCAAAATTTATTATATTTTAAATTTCAATGCTTTTATTTTTTAAAATCACCTTTTAGTCTTATTCATTTATTTTTTTGACCAACCCTCCACCCCCCCTCATTTATTGATGAAAGTAATAACAAATAAGAGATTAGAAAAGACTTATTTAAATAAATTTATGACATTTTACAATGACCAAAATTTATTATTCTTTCACATTCAATGTTTTTATTTTTTAAAATCACTTTTTAGTCTTATTTATTTATTTATTTATTTTTACCAACCCCCCACCCTCCCCCTCATTTATTTATTTTTTGACCAACCCCCACCATCCCCCAAAAAAAAAAATCATTTCAATGCTTTTATTTTCTGACGCAAAAATGTTCCCCCATTTATTTCGCTCCCTCCGTGCCGCCTTCCTCTCCCTCGTGTCAGTTCATTCCACAGTCCTCCACCACCCCCCCCTCTCTTCCCCTTACGCCAAGTCCCATCAAAATCCCCACTTTTAATTTCTTTTTACTACTCTTCTTTCTTGCTAAAACCCTAAACTAAAAGTGCAGCAAACTTAAACCCTGATTGGTTCTCAGTATGGGAAAATGCCTTTAAAAAAATGCAAATATCTTTGAATTAAGAGAGTTTTTCAAAATGTAACTAGCGTTTGTTAATTATAATTTTAAAGTGTATTGCGAAACAATTTTGGCTAAATGCCATTTGGTAAAAATTACATTTGTAAATGATTTTTACTATTTTTTTTAAATTGTAATTTGTTTTTTTGAAGTCTAGTGTTGACTAGCTAGATTTGGCTACCGGACCACTAGATGGCCTCGCTTGAGGTTGCGCAACCCTAGGAGACGGTCGCTTGGGGTTGCCTGAGGTCGTGCGACCTCAGGCGATTGCCTGGGTTGTGTGATTCAGGCCATCAGTTGCTTGGGTCGCGCAACCCAAGTGTCGCCTGAGGTCGGGCGACCCTTAGGTGGCGGTCGATAGTGCGCATGATCCCTTGATCAGCGGTCATCGACCTCCAATCGACTTTCCCTATGGCGGTCTTTGGAGAAGATGAACAGTAACTGATGCCAATATTTGCATTTTGAAAATGTAACTTCCCAAAATATCTCGAGACCTACTCTAGATTAAAGGCCCTTAAAGCCCTTTGAAGATGTAATTGTATTTTCCCAAAGTTCAACAAAAACATGAACCAAACGTGCTTGCATTTGGCCAAGGGACTTTAAAGTCCCAAAGCCCATCGCAAATACTAAACCAAACGAGGCCTTAAAAACCCTAGTAGCTAGTGACTCCTCCTCCCACGACCTCTATCCTCGATCTTTGCTCTCTCTTAGTCGCTTGCTCACAATTGCTCACCTCTGGTCCTCTCTCCTTTGCAGCTGCATCCATAGCCTTGCCTCCTGCCCTCCATGGCGACATTGTAGTCACAACCCTTTGAGTCACCTCGATTTCTATTCTTCTTCTAGCCCTCCCTTCCAGTAGTAACCCCGCCATCACTCATGACCTCACCTCCGCTCCCTCACCCTCACCTCCACTCCATCGCCTTCTTCAATGACCTTTGCACTTGCAAACTTGCCTTGAAAACCCATGCCTATCGCAATTCCAAACACGTGTATCGGGAAGAGTTGACCACGTGTCGGAAAATCCGAAACGTGTTGACCGTGTGTGGAAACTTGTCCAGGCGTGTCGGAGCGTGTCAGACACATGTCGGGATGTCCAACACAATGCAGAAGCTCCTAGAATGTGTCCGTGCTTCATAGGCTAGGAATCCTGGAATAGTGAGCCAATGAAAATAGATAACACGCAAGTTGGCACAATTACTTAGGAAATCTTAAAGAAATCCTGTTTGCCATAGCAAAAGGCAGGATAATATGAAATTAAACACTTCAAAATTAGAAAACCACCCGAATCATGTCAAAAAGATGGATTTTGAGGCCAAAAACGACCTCAAATGTATGTCTTGATTTGGCTGAAACATTGCATTCTGAGCCAAACATTTCCATTTGGTATTGCATTCCCCATGACTCTATCTAGATCGAACATTACAACTCAGCTCATCGAAATATTGTCGAATTGATTTTTCAATTCGAGCCCAGCTTTTGGACTGCGTTCCATAAAGTCTTCAACAGTTACATCAGTGTCAAATAGGAACAAGAACTCCAAATTACACCTAGAATACCAAAATCAGATGATCGCAACCATGGAGGAACAAGAACAAGACTGCATAGATTACTACGAATGCGAGCTCAAATTGCAAATTCTCGTGTCAGAGGCCTAGATTAAATCAATTTTGCACGAGCTGCCTCGTCTCCGTCCCAGTAAAGTATGCATTACAAAATTTCCCCCTTTTTAGTGATCAACCGGAGTCAACGGGAGGAGGTGTCATTTGGGGCATCGGAAGATCGATTTTCAAGTTCTTTATTGCCATGTTCTCGTCCGCTGGTATTCTATTTAACAAATGAGAGGAGCACATGCGTACACATTTACACGTCAATGTCATCCTATATATGGTTGTGTGAGGACAGGAAGGCGGGCACATCAAAAACGCGGAGAGAGAGAGAGAGAGAGAGAGAGAGAGAGAGAGAGAGAGAGAATGGCGTATAGCGGAGTAGAGGCGAATTCGCTGGAGTTCACGCCGTCGTGGGTGGTGGCTCTAGTTTGCTTCAGTATAGTCCTGATTTCTCTTGCTGTCGATAAATTCCTAAAGTGTGTTGGCCAGGTGACCGTCTTTTTTCGCTCGTGTCACCTTCTTGAAGACTAAGCTTTAATACTCCTCTTGATATCAAAGAATGCTTGCGTAAATTAACTTTGAGTTTACCGTCGAATTGATGCAGCTTTTAAACAAGTCCGAATGGAAGACGCTTGTCGGTGCCTTTCAAAAGATCAAAGAAGGTGAAGGATCTATTTTTGTCCCCTTCCTTTGACAACGCCGAATTCTTACGGATGTGCATATGAATTTGACATTAACGTTGTTGGTGGGGGCACAGAGTTGATGCTGCTGGGGTTCATATCGCTGCTCCTGGCGGTGTTCCAAACTAGAATAGAGAAGATTTGCATACCGGAGAGGCTTGCCAACGGGTGGCTTCCTTGCAAGAAGCACGACTCTTCTTCCACCACAGCCCTTTTCACTAATTTCTTTCGGTCCAGTGAAATGCGAGGACGCCACCTCCTCGCCGAGACTTCTCCTTCAACTGATTTCTGCGCTGAAAAGGTGATTTTATGGTCCCGCCCCGCCCCCTTGAAGCTCTTTCTTCATTAACGCTCTTTTTTGTGTATTGTTCTTCCCCTGACGATGGAGATGATATTTAGTAATGCTGGAGATATAAATGCCAGTTTACTGATCTGTTTATGAATAGGGTATTGCACTGTAAATTGAACATACTAAATAATCGGATCATGTATTTCAAGCATCCATCAATAGTCCGACATATCTTTAAATAAATCGACATAATCAAGTCTCTGCACATCTCCAGGCTTATGAGAGACTGTTCCAAAGATTATACAAGAAACAGATATAATATATATCTTATGATGGATATTTCTGGTGCAACTTCTACTTTTCCAGGGGAAGGTGCCATTGCTGACGGCTGAAGCTCTCCATCACCTGGACATCTTCATATTTGTGCTAGGTACCTTCCACGTGATTCTATGTGTGACCAAGATAGTTCTTGGATACGAAAAGGTATGGCTTGCATACTACATTCTAAATCTCTACTTATGTTTATTGGACTAATTCCGTGATGCTCGCCTTCCACGTTGCTGTGTTCATTAGATACATCAATGGAACAAATTGGCCAATCGTGATGGCTATCACAAACTGCAACAACGTAAGTGAAGAGCCTCACACTAAACTTATTTACTTCGTGAATTTCTGGTATGAAGCGTCTGCGTTTCTTGCGAATCTGATTGAAGTGGTCATATCTATATCGTTTGGAGCTGCAGAATTACTAAAGAAGCAGAAAGACCGAGGTTGTCTCGCTAACCTAGGAAAAAAATCGAAAGGGCTTGGCTGGATGGTAATAGTCCCTACGAGTCTCTTGATAAATAATGCGACAATACTCTTCATTGAAGAAGTTCATGTCGAGCTATAGATTTCTCTTTATACATTTTGGTATGTTGCAGTGTTCGTTTTTCAAGCAGTTTTATCCTTCTGTGACCAAGTTCGAGTATCTCGCGCTTCGTTTGAATTTCATGGTATGCCATTCTTCTGCAAACTTTAACTCGTCTCATGCCCTATTTCTACCTTACGCAAAACTTACGTCTTCTCTACAGGCATGCGATGTCGATAAGACGAGGGAAGATTCTCAGTCTTCTCCACAGGCATGCGATTTGCATCGGCCGAAAGAAGAATTTCAGAACTACATAATCGATGTCGTGAGAAAGGATTTTGAGAAAATTGTTGGAATCAGGTAATTACTGATTAGTTCCCCTCTCTAGCTATCTAAGCGTTCTTTTGATTTTGGAAAATATAACTCGACGAGCAAATAATGGAATAGAAAATGATGGAAAAGGAGAAAGGACGTATCTTACTATGTTGACAAGAAGAAATCTATTTCATTGGACACTCTTGCTATTCTCTTTCTAATCTGGTCCCGAAAAACGGATTTTTTCTTCGTGTCCATGGATTTATGAAAGAGTTGATAAGTGTAAAAAATCTTTTGGTTAAAAAGAAATACTATTTCCTAATTTTGGGTAACTTGTTGGTAATTCACTGATACTTTTATAAAATTATTAACTCATTTTTTATAGTTTTTAATTTGCAAATTAAATTTACCAACTTTTTATGAATTTATTAATACTTTTTGGTAACTTACCAATTGTTTTTTGATTAAATTATCAACTAGTTTCAAGTTACTTACCAATTGTTTTTTGATTTATAAATCTTTTTACCGACCTTTTTCGTCTTTCTTACAAACTTCTTGAATTATCAGCTCTAATATGAATTTACCAATTTTATTTATTTATTTATGTGACTTACCAACTTTTCTTCATTAGTCTAGCAACTATTTTTGATTTACCATCTCTCATTTGAGTTGCTTACAATCTTGCAATTATTTATTTTCTTAAATTTAGCAACTTCTCTATTGAGTTGCTAACTGTTATTAGCCTTAGTTAAAACCCAGTTAAATTTACCAACTATTGAAATGCAAATCTTAATTGTACTGATTACCAACTTTTAATTTTCTTGCTTACCGATTCGTTAAATTTACTATTATTTTCAGAAATTACCAACCTTAATTAGAGTAATTACCAAACTATGGTTTTGTCAACTCTTGCTTGGATTAGTTACCGATGTTTATTTAGTTTTAATCAAACAACTAACTTCTTTCATCTCCAACCAAACAAAAAATTTTCTAGGGTGTACCAACTTTTTTTTATTTGTTAAGTCCAACTACTATGTGACATTACCAACTTTTCTAAGATTAAGTCCCAAATAATTTTGGGTTACCGACTCCATTTAAGTTTTTTACCAACGTTTTTTGTTTTTGTTATTAAGTTATCAGCTTTTTTATTGAGTTGTTACATTTATTGGCCTTGCTTATTTTAAAATTTACCAAATCCTTTTAGAAACTACCAACCTTAATCAAAGTGACTAACAACTTTTCTCTGATTAAGTTATTATTTAATTTTTCAATACCAATTTTATTTCAGGATAGTTTATTCTTTTTTTAATTACCAACTTTTATTTACTTTTCTTATTAACGTCTTAGATTTACCATCTATTATAACAAACAATGAACTATTTTAGTGTGATTATCAACTATTCTGAGTTGACAATTAATTTTGGTTTATCAACTCTTATTTGAGTTACCTACCAACATGCGATTTTTTTTTTCTTGATCAAAAGAAATTTGTTTTTTTTTTTTCCAAATTTTACAAACTTTACCATTGAGTTATCAATTTCAGTTATACTGCTTAACAACATTTTTTTTTTTTTTATAAATGTAATGACTAGGTTAGCTGTTAGTCTTACGTTACCAAATTTTTTTTTTCAACTTATTAAATTCTCTTATTTATGAAAAAGAAAAATATTTTATCTTTGAACAACTTTACCTTTCTTAAAAATGCCTATAAATTCAACTATTATATGAAATTATCAACATTTCATTTGAGTTATTTATCAATTCTTTTCCCCAGTTAAATAACCCAATTGAAAAGTTAGTAAATTAAAAAGAACCAAATAAATATTAAAAACTTACTCAAATTCTTGGGAACCCCAACAAGTTGAAAACCTAAATTGAGAAAATTAGTGAACACTAAAAGTTAAGTCAGTAAATATATTTAAGAATTGATAAGTTGAAGTTGTAGTTAAGAAAGGTAAATAAAAAGTTGATGGTAAAATATTAAAAATATTGGTAATCAAAAGAAAAATAGACTTGGCAAGTAACTTATTGAGAGTTGGCAAGCCAATACTATGTGTTAATTAATTTAGATAAATAATTTCTTAATTAGAAAAAACTTTAATGCTAAAAATTTATTTTTTTGGATTACTTAAGTGTCACTTAAAAAAAAGTGGGTGAGTTACATAAATTTACATCGGTAATTTCTAGCAAAAGTTAATAAATATATGGGTTGCAAACCAACGCAACAGTGGATGACTCAATAGAAAAGCTAGTAAATGAAAAATTAATTAAATCTGTGCGTGTAATTCACTTTAATTTGGGGTGGTGATTTCATATGAGAGTTAGTATATTTGAAATATCCATAAGATATACTGATAAAAGTAGGTAAATTAGTACAAGGATTGGTAAATTCTAAACTATAAGAAATGTTGGTAAATTACTAGCAAGTTACCTAAAACAACAGTCAGCGGTCATTTTTTTTTTTTTTTTTTTTTATCAATAGTTTATGGACAATGGGGAATAAAAAAAAACACCGGTATCTTTGGCACGGAACAATAGAAATCTGCTATTTTAGTTTGCTTGCCCTTTGGAACGCGGTGGAAAAAATTGTCACTTCTAATCTCCAACCTCTTCCGTAATTAAGCACCAATTGTTCAATCAAAGAGAGTGAAAATAATTAAAGCAGTAGTAAACAGAAAGTGCATATGGCTTATGCTGAGCTCTTGGCTTGTTGGTTTCTGTTTTTGGTCATTGTAGTTGATACTTGTGGATATTCGCAGTGATCTTTTTGCTGGTGAATGTGGCCGGTGAGTGACTCAGACACATGTTACGCAGCATTATATTGTTGATGATATAATATTCACTTATCGAATCACGCTGAAATTGATATTTTCTGGTCCATGAAACGATATTCCCTTACTATCATGTAGCGCATAGAACCCGGCGAACTTGTTAGCATGAGGACAAACTGCCAATCGATTGACCAGAGAGATTGCATATGAAATTTAATGGTCCGGTAACAAATGAAATTGATTAGACACTACAACCATCTCTAAATAAAAAGTGACATCTGAAAATTATTCATCATAGGAAGGATGATGAAGTCAACACATTTTGTTCCAAATGTCTATTAACCAAAGATTTCCCAGTGGCAGATCTTGGGGAGCAAAAATTCCTTCATGAAGCTCTCATTTCATATTTCCATTTATGTCTTGACAAGTTTTTTTTATACTTTTGCAGGATGGCATGCGTACTTTTGGATATCTTTCATTCCGTTGACTGTAAGTAGTGATAAATTACGGGTGATTATGTTTGTTGGCCCGTGAAGATATGGCAATTTGCTCATCCTAGAATTCATTCCAAAGACTGAGGGGTTGTTTGGCAACTTGCCAAACAATGTTTGTTTTTTTTCTTTTGCTCCCGAAAGTAGATTTGGAACAGAAATGCGTTTAGTAAAATTTTTGTTCTCGAGAACAAATTTATATTTTTTGTCCCTGGAAGTAGATTTGGAAAAAAATCGAGAAGTAGAAAAAAATTGATTCTTTATTGCTCGGAACAATTTTAGAATCAAACCAACCTATTTTTTTTCCTCTAATTTCTTCTTGTTCTTCTTCCCTCTCTCTTGTTCTTCAAGTGCTGCTATCGCCCCTTGCTATCTGCTGTCGGTTACTAGCGAGCTTGTCGGGCCAAGGTGAGGTCTGGTGAGGCTCGGGGAACTCGCCTAGCCACCAGCGAGCCTCGCCTCGCCTAGCCGGGCAAGGCTCGACCTCGACTAGATTTGGCGGGGCCGAGCTTGCCTAGGCATTGGCGGGGCTTGACCTCGCCAAATTTGGGCGAGGCCACTTGCCTAGTCAAGGCTCGACCGAGCCTCGCCCAGCTGCCGGGAAGGCTTGGCCGACAAGGCACGGCCTCATTGAGGGTCATCAACGGTCCATTGAGGTGGCTGGCTCTCGTTTGACCGGTCGCCGGTCATCCCAAGGCCGGCAACCGGCCACCTTGAAGAAGAAGAAGAAGAAGAAGAAGAAGAAGAAGAAGAAGAAGAAGAAGGGGAGAAAGAAAGGAAAAAACAGAAAAGAAGAAAATAGAAATAAAAAATAATTTAAAAATAATAAAAAAATGATTTGAAGTAGAAATTGAAATTTTGCTATATATAGAATACATATTTAATTTTGTATTTAATTTATTATTTAGTATTTATATTTATAGTTTATACTATAGTTTATTATTTACTATTTAATAAAAAATTGATTAGTTAATATTTTTATTACTTAGTATAACTATAATTAATCAATAGAATTTCTATGATTTGATAGAATTTTAGAATGGAAGAGAATTCTAAATTTGAATTCTTTTGAAATCGAAAATATAATAAAATATAATATGATTTCTTCACTCATAAGAAGACAATTATATTGGTGAGTGGTCAATGAGAATTCAATATCAAATTTACACTCATATAAAAAAATAATTGAAAAATAATTGGAATATAATTATGTAATTACCAAATGCATTTATGTTCTTTTTCTATTCTAGAATCAGAAATTTTGTGTAATGTTCAAACACGTTCTTTCTAGAAATTGTTCTAGAAAACAAAATAAAAAAGAATAATTTATAATAAGAAATTGTTCTTGAGAATAGAATGGTTAGCAAACGCGTCCTGAGTGTCCCTAGAAACATTTCAATCTAAATAACAAGATGTGTCATACTGTAAATTTCCAAAAAGATATGTTTATTTCTCTAATGAAAATAAAAAGACTCCACATCTAACTAGGTTTCTCGCTTCTGTGCAGCTTTTGCTCATTGCCGGCACCATACTGGAGCACATGATAACACGACTTGCAGAAAAGGTCGCCAAAAAGTTGGTTTTAGAAGAAGACGCCGTTCTTGTTGGTTTTAGAAAAAAGCGCCGAAAACAGAAAAGGAGTTGGCTGTCAAATTTGCAAGTCATTATTTCTGGTTCCGTTGGTATCACTTCGTCCTCCTTTTGATTCACATCGTGTTATTTCAGAACTCCCTAGAGCTTATATTCTTCTTTTTTGTATTGGTAAGCATTAATATGCCTCAGCTTATCATCATTGGTTTAAGCAAAGTTTCTGGCCATACTGGGGCAATTCCAATTATATAATGCTGGAATCGTATCTCTATGCAGTTCCAATATGATTTTCACTCCTGCATCATGGGGAAGGCTGGTTTTGCTATCTCAAGAATAGTAATCGGGTAAGGCTACTGATTGCTCATATCCTTATCCTTCGATTGTCCCTGTGTGCCATATTAGATCGATTATACGAATGCCTATGTCAATCAAATTGACTTTCTTGGCATGTTTTGCACAGAGCCTTTGTCCAGTTCATGTGCATCTACCGAACGCTACCGCTATATGCAATTATGAAATCGCAGGTACGACAAACCTACGACATGCTCATGAGTTGTGATGAGCCAGAGTTTAATTTGTATACTAATGATTGGACTCGATATGCAGATTCTTTTTTTGTTCAGTGTCGAGATAAAACTAAGAATCGTCCGGTGACCCTGATTTGGAAGTTTGGAACTGTTATGAGGGATGGAAATCAAAGAGGCTGGCCACAAATAAATTCGCTGAAAATTGTTCCAGACATAGGTCTGCAGGAACAACCGAGCAGATGAAAGGCGGTGAAGTGGAATTAGAGACCATAGCAGACATCGAAGCGCCAGAAATCCGAGAATGTACATCAGACACAAAAAACAATTGAGAGACATGTTTCCGTTTATTTTTTTCGTTGGCATTACGCTATATGTACACATGACGAGAGCAAGTCTCTTCGGACAATCATCCTTTTTTCTCTCAATTGATACTGCTTAACTATTTTGGTCATCATCTTTGAGGCTACTCTGATTTGGACGATTTGATTGATGACAGTGGAAGTAAAAATGTGATTTTTCACTAAAAAATTGGATTTAAACAGAAAAAAAAAACAATTATGTTAATTTAACAACAATAGTCAATTTTTTTTTTTTGTCCCACTCCTCTTTCTATGTACAAATGTGTGCAGTGCTCACAGGGATCAAATCCTAAACCTAGTATTCTCTGGCCCCACCCTTGCAATCCGTTTACCAGCAGAGCCGCATGCCTATTGGCCAGTAGCCAATTTGCATGCCTTGGGTTGCTGGAGGATCAACCACAACATGTATAGTTTTGCTAGAGATCAAAGTGTTTCCTTTCATTATGATACTACGGTTTCGCTTATCTATTTATGTACACCATATCAACTATTTTCCCATTGATATACATTTGATGCATACGCATAGACATGGCAATCATAAAAGCTTTTATAAAAATCGAACTTCAAAATACAAGCAAAACTACCAAAGATAAGATATACACAGAATAATACATAGTTGCATATATTCAAGTATCCAATAGTAAAACTTTGTCAAAAGAGTACAAATAAAAGTTGTTAAGCCCCTAAATTCTGGTTATCATAATTTAATTATTTACCATGTGAGAAAAGTAGAAGTCGACCTTGACCTCTAAACAAAAATATCATGAAAATGCCTCGCATTTTCATTTAATAATTATAGGTCCACATAAATTGCATTTAAGTCATTCCAGTCATATATTGCCTTGGATTTATCCTTGAGTGCTGCATGGGTTTAAAAAGGGAAGCCCCAAACTTAGTTGATTTTCCAGGACTTAGCCCACATGAAGTAGAAATTCGGTCAAGGTCATGATCCCGATAGCGGCCGAAAATCTCCATGTGTTATGGGTGCTTCAAACTGGGAAGTTTATCCTTTGGTCAATTTGGGAAAGTAATAAGGTTATATATCATAAAAATTTCGGTCACATGTGAATAGAAGAGAGCGATATCTTAATTTCCTAGCATGGATGGATTAATATCTTCTTGTGATCTAAATTACGAAAGTATGATTCCGAGAAAGTCTCGGTCTCATGCTTATATTAGCGCTCTTTCTCCCAAATGACAAGACATAGCACATGTGATATCATTTCGCTAGAAAGTGTCCCAATTGACAAAATATGTTTTACCAATATTGGATCTCAATTTCACTAAAAAGAGATGGGTTTTGCGGTGATTTTAAATAGGAGTCTCAATCATTCTTATTAACACTGTAAAGTTACCACCTATTAGGAAATCACCAACCCTTTTTGTGTTATGACAATTTTCTCCGTTAAGTTGACAATTGATTTTGGTTTAATAACAATAGGTTTATTGTTATCTCTTTTAAAATTTTGCAAACTTTATTATTGAGATGTCACTTTTAGCTCGCTTACTCACCCTTTTTTAGGATTAAGTTGCTAAATAGTCTTGCGTTACCAATTCTTAGTTGGGTTTTTGTTTTTTGGTTTGTAACTCTTATTTGAGTTAGTTACCAACATTTAACTTTTTTTTTCCAACTATTTTCTTAGTTTTCACAAAAAAAAATTATATTTGTCTTTTACCACCTTTTGTATATTTTTCTTAGCAATGCATTAAAATCAACATCCTTTAATTTGAGAGGAAAATCGTTAAATTAGTCTTAAACCCTACTACACTACTATTAATCTAATCATGAATTTCTACACAAGATTCCAATATAGCCGTTCCGGTCAATTTTTTCTAAAGGTCACTGATGTTGTGTCATGTAGAACGATTAGTGATGACGGGACTACCACATTAGCAATTTCTAGGAAAAAATTACTTGAAATACTACATTGGAGTTTTGCATAATAATTTAAGAATCTATTGGCAAATTGAATAGTTTAGACTAAATTTGCATTCATACATTTGATTAATTTTTTCTAGTGATTTGAAAAAAAAATTCCTGGTCAAATAAATCAATGGAAAAATTGGTAAATTAGAAAGAACCAAAAAAAAAAAAAATGGAAACTGAACTAAATCTGTGGTAACCCAAAACTTATTGATAGCTTAATTTGAGAAAATTGGTAAATCACTTAAAATTAGATTAGTAATATCATATAAGAGTTATTAAAATTTAAGGTGCAATTAAGAAAGGTAAACAAAAGTCAGTAAGCGATAAGAAAAGTGGGTAAAAGAAGAAAACTTGGTACTACAAAAAAATAAATTTGATAAATAATTCAATTTAGAGCTGTTATCTAAATCAAGTTGGTAACTTAATCACAGAAAACTTAATAAGTCCTCTAAATGATGTTGGTTATATCTAAAAATAGTCAGTAAATTTAAGGTGCGGTGAACAATTGCAAATAAGAGTTTGTAAACGACAAGAAAGTTGGCAAAGCAAAGAAAAAAACAAATTACTGTCAACAAGTAACTCAATGAGACTTGATTACTGCATCCTATATGGTAATTTTGGAGAAAAGTTGGTGAGAGTTCGTAAATGTACGGGGTTAAAAACAAACGCAAATAAGGCTTGTTGACCCTATAAAAAAGTTGGTAAATTAAAATAAAAAAATAAAAATTTAAACGACGGGGTTGGTACGGTAAATGAAGTTTATAACCAAAAAATAGTTAATAATTTAATTTTAAAAAAATTGGTGAATAACTTCAGTTTATGTTGGTAATTTCAACTATGCAAATAGACATAGGTAAGTCGATTTAAAGATTGTAATGTGCAAACTATAAAAATGTTGATAATTTTGTTAACCTGGAAAATAAAGTCACAAGTTACTCGATACTAGAAAAAGTCCATATTATGGCCAGAACAATAAAAGTGGGCGACTTAAGCGCATATTACGGAGCATTTTAGTAAAAGTCATTATGTTTACAACTAATAGTGCTGAGATTCTGTCTTCTGGTCCATTTTCAGTCTCGATCACGCAATCCTTGCGGCAAACCAGGGCGTACTAGAAGGCGGACCAGGGCACGTCTCAATCACGACGGACCAAGCTGCGTCTCGGTCGCAAACCAGCTCCCGTTTAGCCATCGCTCAGTACTGTGATAGCCGTCATTTGAAGGGAGTTTTCGATCTTCTCGTGCGAAAACTCATCAACAAGAAATAGTGTTCGATCTCCATAAGATGGAAGGACACGAATGACGCTTTGAACCAATAATTTCGAGGACTGAAACGATATTTTACCTAGCACAAGCAATTAGTTTGATGATAAAAGTTGGAAAGCCGGTTGCTGCTCTAGAGTGGTTGCTAAAGAATTCCGAATCCTCCTCGAATCGGATGCACCAATCCTTTTTTCCTCTCAATGTCTTTATTCCCCTTTGGCTTTTCTATCTTCTGGCTCGCATATACTGCTCAGTGTGCCCAGAATTCTCTCGTAGTTTGCTCAGGAATCCTGTGTGAGAGGTTGATGTCTGTGCCATGAGTTATCTGCTATGCATGTGCGTGTACTCTGCCTCCGGAGCTCGTCCTCACTGTTTTTGCTCTTTTATTTTCGGTAGCTTCCTGTGACCGAGGATATCTCTCTCCCCTTGGCCGATTGTCATCTCTCCTTTGTATCTCCAAACTGCACCGCTTTCTTCTCTTTCTCTCTATCTCTGCCTCTTTCTACACCAAGGCTCTACTTGCCTCCTCTGTTCAGCGTCCATGCCCTGCTATCTCTTTGCTTCTCTCAACCTTCTGCTCTTTCTCTGTTTTTTTTTTTTTTTTTTTTCTATTGGCTTATCCTCACCTGTACAAATACCGAATACTCTTCGTTTTTCCCTGTTATTGCCAGCACCGACAGAACGTTCCCCTTTGTTATTATCTCCCTCAGTTTTTCTTTCACGATTGTCTTGCTGAAAGTGGCCTAAACTAGGGCCATTTCGATCAACGGGGAGGGAATGGTAAGGATGAATTCTGAGAGATGGACAAGGAGGTCAGGCTTGTGGGATCGACCTAAAGTGACCGAATGGGCTTAGGCTTCGCCCGGATGTTAGGGCCTTATCCAAAACCTTCATAAAAAAACTCTTGTTAAAATTCATGAAAAGCTCCGGGTCAGGTCACCTAATAGGCCTGTTCACAAGATATTCGCGATCTCGCCATAAGTCCATGTTCGATACGGAGATGCCATTCTAGAAAAATGTGCCTAATCTCTAAATGCCGAAAATGCAATAAAGAATGCGAATGCAAGATTATGCAATGGCGATATTTTTTTTAGGGTCAAATTAGATCGTATCGACAAATTCAATTCCCAATTTTCTTATGAAATGCATGAATAGTTTACTAAAAAAAAATTTAGCTGCTAACATACAATATAACACATCAACATGATGAAAATTTTTTGGATGATTTGGGTGTTTATGAGCCCATTGCATTTGTTGATGAGTTATTTGGACCCCAAATGAGGCTCACGTGATTCAATGTCTAAGATTGACTAGGCTCATGTGCATATATTAAAATAGATAATTTGATGTAATACAAACAACTTCAAATATGGAGATGTGGAGATGCAAAGAGCGAAGACAATCATAATGTTGTGCATGACTCGAAGGAGTTATGTTAGGAAAGCATTGAGGCACTTAACATGCAATTGAGACCCTACTTGTTGCATTACATAAATTATCTACATTGTCACTATGTACTTAGATGGAGGTGGAGCATTGTACTATGCTTCAAATGCTAGTATTATTGGTTGTCTTAGTTTTATTATGGATAATACTAAGCTTGATCTATCACGTGTAGTCAGGAGAAAAAATACGATTAATTTAGGTATACATCATGATGCTGTTAAGTGCATCTTCTTAGTTTTGTTGGAGAAGACAGACGTTGGGGTATGTTTCAGAGAATGCAATTCAGAATAACTGGGTTTGCTTACCTGAATTGCGTATGGATTGAAAAATGGTCGATTTCTAAGTAATTATGCCTTTGTTTATTGGAAGATTTCATTAAGAGATACAACAATTTCGCCCATGATTAAGGCAAAAAATACGCTGACAATGAAAGGAGCTGAAGAGGCGATATGGTCTAATGATTTGGTCGATGATGTTGGCATGGGACATCAGGTTGTGTGGTGTTTTGTGGAAGTTGAAGATATCATTATAGAATTGAGCACATTGGGGATCGACATTGCTGCGTAAAAAATAACATGTCAAGAGAAGTTGTGACTGTGAAGAAGCTTTTGCCAAGGTGAATCGGACATGTGGACCGAGTTATTCCTCTAAACAAGTATGAGTTCAGATTGAACTTGATAGACATCTATGATAGTTGAGTGCCTATTGGGTTGGTGGGAGAGTCACCTTGAATGATGAGCACTATGACATGGCTACAAAGTTGAACTAAGCAAAGAATTATTCAATAATGTCTCGAATTTGAGCTTGTATAAATTTCAGTAGCGAAGGTCGTATTCTATATGACTAGGATCTCATCTCTAAGCAAATTTAGTGGAGCCCCAACTTTTGGTGATGGCTGATCTTGGATTAAAGACATAAAAAAAAAAAAAAAGGAAGAAAGTAAGGTTTCACAGTTTGAGTTGGCAAGTTACATAAGAATATACAAATTTTCACAATAGAGAAAACCGGAGGAGTGTTAGAGTTTTCTCCTTGAGTATTATGAGTTAGAGCTTATGAGATAAAATTGTGTGTTTTGCTTAGAATCGTGAAACACTTGAGCGACTTAACAATTATAAATTATGTGTTCTCTAGATTCATAGCGGGTTCTTTGGCGCCCAGCTATTCTAGTGGAGTTGGTTTTGACATTTGGACTAAAACATGTGAGTCCCTGATTTAAAAAAAAAAAAAAAAAATTGTTTGTCGTTGATTTTCTGATATTTTATACCTTTTGCATTAGACAGCAGCGACGCTAGGCATGACGGATGCACGCGGCTTGGTGATGGTGGTTTGCATATGATCATCATGACTCGCGCTATGAAGAAAGAAGACGCAGAAGAACGAAGGGAGAAGGGAAAAAAATGAAGAAGAAAATAAGAAGGAAGATTCGTGGGGTGAAGAAGGAAGTGACGTGGAGAGAGGGAGAGAGTTGGATTTGTACGTGGATGGAATGTGTACCCAACAATCCCGTGGAGAGGGGGGGAAGAAATGTGGATGTAACAGGTCAAAGAAAGATCATATGTGAATTGAGATCTTTTGAGTTTTCTCCATTAGAGTCTTCAGTTCCCAATAATGGAACTTCATCTCCCACCTCCCTTAATTTCTTGCCTTCCGCACCTTTGTTGCGTTGACTGACTTGGTCATTTGTAGTCATTTCTATATAGGACAAGGCGACTCCCAAGTCTCCAATCAAAAAGGGACCATCATATCTTTATTTTCTGAAAATCTTTTTATATTGTGCATCCTCCACACATACTCAGCAATTCTTTACCAGTTTCTCTATGCCAAGGACAAAAAAAAGACCTGATCAATGCTCTCAGCTCCATGAATACGCATCCAATTGTTGCCACTTATTCTTGTTCTATTGGAAGCGATAACTAGCAATGCCATGCTGAGTAATCGGCATGTTTAGATTAAAAAAAAAAAAAATCGGCATGCATCGCTTCATCCTAGGGACATTCTCTCTTTTTTTCCCATTAAGTTTTGGCTTTTTTGTTTCTTTTTAAGTTTTGGTTTTTTTTTTATGTGACACCCAGGTGTCCTCGAAATGTAAAAAGAAATACCTCGCCAATATTTTTTCTGCCACCCAAATTTGATGGAGCTAACATAAGTCGTCAATCACACTAATTTGAAATTTTTTAGAATTTAATTGTGATTTTTGTAAATTTTAGATCTTAATTGTACTTTAAGCAAATCGAGAACACCCACTAATCATTCTTTTGTCAGGAACAAGGCCATTTCTCATGTTTATTCGTAAATGAAAATTGGAGGATCGACAGAATAGAAGATAAACAAAACATTCCCATCACATAGCAACGATGAGACTTTACTCTGTATACGATATTGACCGCATGTTACCTAGGGAAAGAAGAGAACTCAATTTCTCTAATGAGAATTTCCTCGAAACGGGAAATGCATGTGTCATACAAGGAACAAATATCCATCTTCTCTAGCTGTGACGTTGCTGGGGCTTTTTGAAAAAAAAAATTGCATACTTCATAAATAAAATTTCTAGTACTCTAAATTCAGCCGTCTATTTTGATTTTTATGTGTATTTCAATATTCGGCATACATTTATGATTATAATTAGATTTATATTTGCTTCCAAAGCAAGCATCCTCCTTTCACCTTTCTAAATTGTATGTTATAAATTATGGACATCACTGGCACATGAGTGATATCTATATTTGAAACCCACCAATTAGAAAGATAGTGAGAGGAAAACATGGCCCTTGTAATTACTCTTAAAATACCAAAAACTTACTTAATTGCAAGATCAAATCGAACAAAAAAAGATAATATATAATCTGCAGGCCATATGGATGAAGACCAGGATATGGACCTCATAATGAAATTCACATAATTAACAGTTGATATGCTATTAATTCACTTGCCGTATCGTGCAAGCAATTATTTCTCCCTTGCATGACAACGAAAGCTCCACTTTCTTCACTTTGAATGGCTCTTGTCATTGCTTGACTTGGGCTTCTCAAAGGACGACTCCTACACGGATACTTCATCTTCACTAGAAACCGCAGAGAGGTTTCCTTCCTAACTATACACAAGTTGCTTTTCTTGACTTGACTTTGTGTTACTGCTTGACCTGGACAATACATTGAGAGATGACCCCCAACTGATCTATTCTATAATAGAAACCGCAGAGATGTTTCCTTCCTAACTAATGCGTGGTCCTCCACGCAAGTTGCTTTTCTTGACTTGACTGTCAGTTACTAGTTGACTTGGACATTATTGACAGATGACCCCCAACCGATCTATTCTATTATATGAACCATTCCTTTATTGAGCCTCCACCACGATAACCAAGCTAAAACTTCCATTCCTGCGTTAAACAGTGGAGATATGAGTAATTCTCTCGGCTCCGTATTGATGTACCATGTATTTATGCTCATATTGCATGTTTTACTTCTAGGGACGAGTTGCGGTGCGAAGAAGAATCAGTTGTGTGCTGCTTCATCTTGTGGCGAGGTTCGTAACATAAGCTATCCATTTCGTTTAAAAGGCGATCCGAAAGGTTGTGGCGCCTCTAAGTATGAGCTAGTTTGTGAAAATAATCGCACTGTTCTATATTTGTATGCTGGCCGATATTATGTGAAGTCAATCTCTTACGATTATTATGACAAAGATTCCTTCTTCGGTGACATCACAGTAGTTGATGATGGATTGCAAAAGGGTAATTGCTCATCCTTTCCTCATTACTCATTGATGCCCTCCAACTTCAGTGTTTATGATGGATATCGTATACAGTATATATATGATACATATGATTCTGTATTTGACCCCGGTAATAGCCTTTTTGAAGTGCCCACAATCTGTTAATTCTACTTCGTATGTCGAGACGAAACCATGCATCGAGGGATCATATTCTGCCGACACGTCTCCTAAAATTTCCCAAATGAAGGGGTACTCATATGCTGTAAAACTACCTCATGTAACGGACATCAAGGACTCTTGCACCATAACCATGACGGCATTAGCATCAAGTGATACCTGGGGGAGGGAAGGGGATGGGTATAATCGTGTGAGCTCACCATACAAGGACCTCCACAACATGATGGCCCAAGGATTCAATCTATACTTTTATCCAGAACATACGTTAGGAAGAATATATCTATTTTGCTTCCTAGGTTTGAGATACCGAAGAATCGGACGGGAGTGGTGCAGTCCCTATTACGATACCTCCCGTAAGCTGACTTTCCCTGAAGCTTTCCTTTCTTTCTTCTTCATCATCCTCACTACTAAGGGATGTTGTCAAAATTTACTGACAAATGTGACATGTTTCAATTGGATTTTGTATTTCGTGAATAGAACAATTGCCACGTCACTTAAGTAAAGTGGTGAAATTTTTTAGTAGATTGTTGTGTATTGCTCCTTTTTATTTTACAACCATAAAGCTTTTCTGGACTCTATTCCATTACATTTGTTTGGGGGAAAATGTCTGATTTGATAGTAACTCGTATCCCTTGCCCGGCGGTTACTATTGCGTGGATGAATTAGTTGCCCACATATTGGGTGATGTTTGTAAATTGGTACTGCGCGTGAGTTATGCATTCATGAATAATGTGATACATCTAGGGTTCCATGAGTGAATAAAACAAAGTTGACACGGAGTGCTATCTACTAAAGTGAAACTTATTCACCCTTCCTCAACTCTAGAATTCTTCACTTGCAACTTTAAATGAATAAAAGTCGTTGTATGAATTTATCTTTGACTTGGATATTGCTTAAGGTGAATTATTATTGTGGGAAAAATACCAAGAAAGCCCTAAGCCTATTGCATTTATACTTATTCATTTTTAAATCATTAAATTAGACAAATTGAGCTCTAAATTTTTTTCACAATTTGTCAATTGAGTTTATCCGACCAGTTTATGCTGGAAATTGTTGACGTGGACGTCGGCTATCTTACATAACATTGCTGGCATTGCTGTGAATTCTTTTTATAATTTTTCTATTTTTTTGAATTTTTCCTTTCTTTTTCTTTCTTTCTTTTTCCACAAGCCATGGAAGAAAAAGAAAGAAAGAAATTCAAAAAAATTCAAAAAAATTATTAAAAATGTCAACGTTATACCAATCATGTCATGTAGGATGGTCGACTTCCATGTTAAAAATTTTCAACCTAAATTTACCTAATGGACTCAATTGATGAAAGTTGAAAATGTTTAGGATTAAATCGGTCCAATTAAAGATTTAAGATTGAATATGTATCAATGCAATAGGTTTATGACTTTTTTGGTACTTTTCCCTTGTTACTAGTAATGATAGATTTACTTCTTCATTGATTGTTGTTAATACTAATTAATCATTACCAGTAATCTCAAACGAATTCTCTTGCTTTTTACAGGCAATTCTACATGGGGTATCATAGTTGATGTTGCGTTTAATGCAGCTTCAAATTTCGCCTTTGTCTTGGGTATGACTAATCCTTTTCTCCTCCCACTTATGAAGATATCAAGCAGCAAAAAAGTGTATGTGTTACAGTTTTATTACACTACGGTAATAAATGGCCAAATTTTTGTGCAGGCCACTTCTTGGCATCAAAATTCATATTTGGAGCTCCATGTGTGTTGATACTTCTAATCTATAGGTGGATGAGAAGGCATCAAGCGATCGACCCAAACATCGAAGAATTCTTACGAGCTAACAACAATTTTTTGCCCATAAGGTATTCTTACTCAGATATTAAGAAGATCACAAAAAATTTCAAACACAAGCTAGGTGAAGGGGGATATGGTTCCGTGTATAGAGGAATACTTAGAAGTGGCAATGAAGTTGCGATTAAGATTTTGAACAAATCAAAATCTGACGGCCAAGATTTTATGAGTGAAGTGGCCACAATTGGAAGGATTCACCACATTAATGTGGTGCAACTTGTTGGTTTTTGTTTCGATTACTCCAAACAAGCTCTTGTCTATGATTTAATGCCGAATGGATCTTTGGATAAACACATTTCCTATAAGGATGGTGATAATTCTCTTGATTATAAGAAAATGTATGAGATCTCTCTTGGCATAGCTAGAGGAATAGAGTATCTTCATCGAGGATGTGACATGCAAATTTTACACTTTGACATCAAGCCTCACAACATTCTTTTAGACCGAAGTTTCACTCCGAAAGTTTCTGACTTTGGACTTGCAAGACTTTATCCCACCGATCATAGTATAGTATCATTGACTACAGCAAGAGGAACCTTGGGGTATATGGCACCCGAGCTATTCTATAAGGATATTGGTGGCATTTCTTATAAAGCTGATGTTTATAGTTTTGGGATGATGTTGATGGAAATGGCTGGTAGAAGGAGAAACCTAAATGCACATGCAGAACATTCAAGTCAAGTTTACTTCCCTTTGTGGGTTTATGATCAACTTGACAAAGAAAATGAGGTTGGAACGGTAGGTGTCCTGGAAGAGGAAAGAGAAACAACAAGGAAGATGATAGTCGTTGCTCTATGGTGTATACAACTAAGCCCTAACAATAGGCCATCGATGAAGAGAGTCCTAGATATGCTTGAAGGAGATATGGACAAATTACAATTGCCTCCAAAACCGCTTTTGTATCCAATGGAGACACCAATTGATGATGTTGATGATGACATAGAACTTGAAACAATCTCATCTTCGTCAAGTACTCCAATAATTTCTAACAACTACCAGTTTCAGCATCACAATGAGTTTATAAAGTCAGGTATTGTTTGATTGTTCCCCTCTTGCAAAAACTAGATGCAAGATAAAAATAGTACTGTTAACATTTATCACAATTCATTATGTAATTTATGAAGTTGTTACATGATTTTTATATAGTACTAGTATTTTCTAGTAGACTCCCCATGGCCATATTTTGAATGACATTAAAGTGTCGTATGGCATTGATTCTATTTTCGTTTAATGTGAATCTTCCTCGTATAACATAGTACGTTTTTCTTCGCGTCTCCTTCCCACCCAAACCTCTCAACCCGACCCTTGGATCCCCGCCTGATCACCCACCTCGCCAACAGCCACCTCCTCAAGCAATCTACAACTTCGAACATGTCTTAGAGGAAAAACATGATAGGCCTACTATTTTTCCTTTACGATGAATGGAATGAGCAATTTGTGTGATCAGAAGTGGAGGATGTTGAGTAAGACAATTTAAATTTTTAGGGGTTGACTAAGATAATCATGAGATTATAGGGGCCTAAGTGGAATGATCCCAGTAGTGTTGATCAGGATAGGTGATTTATTTAAATACGGCGACAGTTTAACAATTAGCAAAGGTAGGTATTACACGACCACAACGCAATATTGGTATATTGAGTTGTCAAGATGGTTATCCATGGAGAAAAATGATAAGTAAAAAGGGACAAGGTTAGACGAGACTTTTGAATAGTTGATGTACAAGATGAATAACATGTGAAAAAAAAAATGAACTTGTATCGAACAAGATATTACGAACAAAGAGAAATGCCAAATTTTGGATTGCGACTAGTTTTGGTGATGATGACATGTTTGACCTTCATACCAGCTTTGCCGGACATCTCGATGCAGGGAAGGGATGGGTTAAAAAAAAAATCATTATTTAAACTTTATGAACAAAATGTTAGTATCATCAATATTAATATCTTTTTCCTTTTCGTTTTTACAATTTAACGAAGAGATGCTTATGAAATATTGGACTTGAAATAAAATAGAACATTAGATGCCATCACTCAAAAGGACTTTTATTCAATTTGGGGTATAATTACCATAATACGTCAAATCTAGAAACAGCATAGAAGTTTCTTTCCCAATTAATGTGAAAGCAATCCATAAGCTAATCTGCCATCACGTTATGTTAGCTTGACTGCAAGTACAACAATTTCTACATAATTCCCTCTAATATAATAAAACTTTCGTCGGCCACATATACTACTTTTTTTCGCTTGCAACAAATCTGTCTTACATCTATATGTTGATTAATATTATGTGAAATCGATTTCTTATGATCTCTTATTAAACAAACTCCTACAAAGATGGTTAAATGGCAGCTGATGATGAGCCGCATGTCACATATGAAGAAGAAGAGCGACTCTTTCCTTGATCACTATGTTTTAATTAATTGCGGGTTTAATTAAAATTAAGCATGTAATGTCACGCACGTCGCATTTTGCACAGGTGGAACTTGGATCGGATAAAGACAAGATACCTAAGTATGCGGTGTTGACTGAGCAAAGAACTAACAAGGGATTGACTGAGACAACCATGAAATTATAGAAGGCAAGTTGGAATTAGCCACCAAAAGTAGAGATCATCATGATAAGGGATTTGAATGAGGAATAAAGGTTACCATTACTAACACTGTATTTTTTATGACTAGTTTACAATAATTGTTTATTAAATTATTAAGATGCTTGTTGATAGAGGAAAATGATGAGTAAATAACAAGGTTAGACATGATCAATACCGAATAGTTTAATTTTTGAACTCTGAAAACAAGCAAGATACTAGAATTAAGTTTTTAAATGAATGTAGGTTTAACTGAATGTATTAATAGATTTAGACTTGGCTACCTCTTGACAATCTTCCTATGAAGATATTTGGCTTTTGTTGTACACTCCCTCCACTCATAAACCTGTCTTTCTTCCTTTTGCACAATTGAATTGTTTAGTCCTTTCTTACTATGTTTGGTGTTTGGAGAACGTATTCCCTGGGTTCACTCTATGAAAATTCTAACAATCCAATAAATCACGTTTTAACGAAATCACTATCTTGCTTTCTTTACGAGTTTCTACAGGATGGGAAACATGCGAAAAAACAGACAATTGAGATTGTCGGCCGTTTTCACTGAACTTCAATTTTATTCACTTGACGCTATGATGTTCATATCACTTTCGATTAATCACTTTAATCGTAATCTAGCCAATTTCCTAATGTCATACCAAGTTAAGATTGCACTTGGTTGAATTCAATTTGAAGGACATTTATATGCTACTTGCTAGTAAGTCAAAGTGCAATATACTCTGAAATGGATAGCAGATTATATGCAGTTCTTCATTGCAATTACAGTCATGTCTAACATCGGATTGAATGGATAGCAAATGATATGCAGTACTTTTTATTGCAATACGAGCGACACAAACAGATGTTTCATATATGCTAATCTATTTGGAATACTCTAAGCTCCATGCGTGTTCATAATCTTAATCTATAAATGCATGAAAAGACACCTAGCAATGGACGGCAACATCATAGAATTTCTATAAGCTTATAACAACCTTTTGCCTATAACATACTCTTACTCAGATATTCTAATAATAATAAAAAATTTCAAGCACAAGTTAGGTGAAGAATAAATGATTCTGTATATAGAAAAATACTTAGAAGTGGCAATGAAGTTGTTACTACAACTTTGAATAAATCAAAATCTATCAGCCAAGATTTCATGAGTGAAGTCACGAGGAAGGATCCAGAAGTTCATGTGGTGCATCTTGTTGATTTTTGCTTCCTTCCTAATCAATGTGAAAGCTATCCATAAATTAATTCACTACCGTGTTATGTGAGCTTGGTTGCGTGTACAATGATCTCCGCGTAATTTCCACTGATGGAACCTATGATTGGTCCCTACAAGTTACTTTTCTTGACTTGACTTTGTCTTGTTGATTTGGAAATTTCAATGACAGATGACCCACAACTGATCTTTTGATCATATACAGTCCGTCAGAGGGGAGCCTTCACCACAATTACCAAAGCTAAAACCTCCATTCTTGCATCGAGCAGTGGAGAAATGATTAATTCTCTTGGCTCCATATATTTGTATCATGTGTTTCTGTTCATCTTGCACGTTCTACTATTAGGGACAAGTTGTGGTACGAAGAAGAATTACTTATGTGCCACTTCCTCTTATGATGAGATTTGTAATATAAGTTATCATTCTTGGTTGAAAGGTGATCTCAAAACTGTGGCCATTCTAAATATGAGCTCACTTGTGAAAATAACTGCACCGTTTTCTATGTACATGCCGGTAGATATTATGTGAAGTCAATCTATTACAATTTTTATGGCGACAAAGTTAGCTTTAGAGGTGACATAACAATAGTTGATGATGGTCTGCAAGAGGGTAATTGCCCATCCCTCCCCCGTTACTTATTGGCAGACTTCAACTAAAGTGAAATTAGTCCCTACTTTCTTTCTTTCGGAGACTCAGTGGTCTTCATGAAGTGCTCATAGCATGTTGTTTCTACTTCGTATGTTGATACCAAACCGTGCATTGAGGGAGCAAATTCTGCCTGCAAGCCTCCAAATTTTTCCCAAACGACAGAGTACTCATACTACTGTACTGAATTAGTACGTCCATGATGGGGTGCGATGAGAACGCATCATTTCACCTTGATACGCTACGATGGAAAAATACCATTTGAAGAGGTGTGATGGGGTCATATAAAAGACTCCAGAAGTTGGCAGAACGTATGCTCAGAATTCTCTCCTTGTCTTGTCCCCTTTCCATCAAAAGAAAAGGAAGCATTACACTTCTCCTTTACAAGAACAATCGATATTTACGCTATGGAAATTGGGTGCTTTTCTCGTGATTGCATTCAGACCAACGTGAGATAATTTTATTCGTGATTCATCCGCAATTCAACGTCCGTTCCGGGGTTAATTGTTGTTTGCGCATTGGATAAGAGGTAACTTGTCTTCCGCCTACTTGAATTCCAACATTGGTATCAGAGCCCGATTATGATTTCTACCTTGTTTTTTATTGAATTTTCTTGTTTACCATTTGATATCGAGATCAAGACTATGAAATCTACACTGTTTGGATATCTATTGGTCGAAATTGCTATCTGAATCGTCGAAAACAAACCGAAGCAAAGAACAGGTTCAAGGTCGCGTATACCCGTACGTTTTTGGCTAATTTTCGAAATATTTTTTCGGCCAAAATCAATTTTTAAATATTTAGGGTGAAAGTACTCGTCAAAACAAGTCCAACAGTGGGTCGAGTGCCGCTGGATGAGGCCGGACATGCCCACACATGCACAAAGCATTGGGAAAGCTAGTGCGTCGGCGTCACGCACGCGTCGGCAAACCGACGCGTGCTGACAACGATCGGTAACCGCCGGATGACATCATCGATCACATCACTGCTGGCGGCGGTTGACCGGCCGGTGACCCGACCGGAGACCTAACCCGACCCGAGGCCCAACCTGTTTTCAGTCTCGATCACACAATCCTAGCGGCAAACCAGGGCGTACTAGGAGGCAGACCAGGGCACGTCTCACTCACGGACCAAGCCCTGTTTAGTGGTCGCTCAGTATTGTAATAGCCGTCATTTGAAGGAAGTTTTCGATCTCCTCGTGCGAAAACTCATCAACAAGAGATAGTGTTTGATCTACATAAGATGGAAGGACGAGTGACGCTTTGAAAGAATGATTTGAAGGAACGAACCGATATTTTACCTAGCACAAGCAATTAGCTCGAAGATAAAATCTGGAAAGCCGGTTGCTGCTCTAGAGTGGTTGCTAAAAAATTCCAAATCCTCCTCGAATCGAATGCACCAATCCCTTTTTCCTCTCAAACTCTCAATTCCCCTTCGGCTTTTCTATCTTCTGGCTCGCATGTACGGCCCAGTTCTCTCGTAGTTTGCTCAAGAATTCGGAGAGGTTGCTGTCTGTGCCATGAGGTCTCTGCTATGCGTGTGCGCGTGCTCTGCCCCCGGAGCTCGTCCTCTCTGCTTTTGCTCTTATATTTTCGGTAGCCTCCTGTGACCGAGGATATCTCATTCCCCTTGGCCGATTGTCATCTCTCCCTTTGTATCTCCGAACTGCACCGCTTTCTTCTCTCTCTATCTCTGCCTCTTTCTGCATCAAGGCTCTACCTCTCTCCTCTGTTCAGCGCCTATGCCCTGCTATCTCTTTGCTTCTCTCAACCTTCTGCTCTTTCTCTGTTTTCTTTTTCTTCTAAAATACCCTTCGGCTTTCTCTGTTCTTGCCAGCGCCGACTGAACGTTCCCCCTCTCTGTTATTATCTCCCTCAGTTTTTCTTTCACGATTGTATTGCAGGAAGTGGCCTTAACCGGGGCCATTTCGATCAACAAGGAGGGAATGGTAAGGATGAATTCGGAGAGACGGAGAAGGAGGTCGGGCTTGTGGGATCGACCTAAAGTGACCGAATGGGCTTAGGCTTCGCCCGGATGTTAGGCCATTATCCAAAACCTTCATAAAAACTCTTGTTTAAATTCATTAAAAACTCCAGGTCAGGTCACGTAATAGAAAGATGTGCCTAATGTCTAAATGCCCAAAATGCTATAAAGAATGTGAATGCAAGATTATGCCATGTATATATATATATAGGGTCAAATTATATCATATCCACAAATTCAATTCCCAATTTTCTTACGAAATGCAATAATAGTTTACTAGCAAAAATTTAGCTGTCAACACACAATATAGCACATTAACATGATGAAAAGTTTTTGGATGATTTGGGTGTTTATGAGCCTATGGATTCAAATGTCGCCCACGTGATTCTACGGCTGAGATTGACTAGGTTCATGTGCACTCAATTTATACAAGTATCGCTCCAACGTGACTTACAAATTGTAGCAAAAATTGAAAGAAGAAAAAAGCAACTCATGAGTCATGTGCAAGTTAAAGAACATTTCATGGGGTCTTTGTCAGAAGACAACATAAAAGAGGAACATTATCTACTGTCCAACTTTAAAAAAAAAAAAATGGATGAATATGAAAATCACTCCTTCTCTTTTACCCATTCACCAATTATACAAATCTACATTAGAATATACTAAACACCTAGTTAAGTAAACCTTTGAAGGCCACTTTGTACTTTCATGTCAATTTTCCTTGCGTTCCTGAAATAACGAAAATCCAAGCTCAAATCCTAAATACTCACCCATCCAAAATATTCAGACCTAAACCCCAAACCACCCAAATCCTATTGAGTGTGCAAGGAGGGACAATTTAGTCTTTCCAATGTAGCATTTTGCTTAAAGGCATGAGAATGTTGTCTGCCTAAATAGAGATAGTAAGTAGTCATTAGATAAATAGTAAAATATATTTTTGGTTTTTTGCCCAGTGCTGACACCTAAATTTTATCATTTTATTTATGACTTAATCGCATACAAAATTAGGAATTAGTTGCTAAAAAAAGAAGTAAAGAGTAAAGTAAATAATTTTCATTAAAATACATCGTGTATGTTTTCATTAAAATCCATGACGCGTAGACATTAGGAGCATTTACATAACTACCACTAATTATTAAATCTAAAATTTTAAAAAATATTTTTTTTAAATCGAAAATTATATTTAAGAGAGAGAGAGAGAGAGAGAGAGAGAGAGAGAGAGAGAGAGGACCGGGCTAGGCCCGGTCCTTTTCTGCTCTCCTCTCCTCTGGATTTTTTTTCAGCTGGGCCCAAGCCCAGCCTCATTTTTCTCCCCAAGCCCGGCCCCTCTCTCTTTCTTCTCTTCCTCAGGCCCTCATGCCGGTCTTGCATTGGCAGAAAAGAAACGTATGCTCCATTAGCGACGATTCTGGCTGCTCTTCGTTACTACACAAGTGACGTTGCTGCTCTTCGTTGCTGGTCGTTTCCTGAATTGCTCGTCGTTGCCGGAGGCCAGCCCGCTAGTCGCCATCCGCCACAGCGCCCCACTCGAACCCGGTAAGTCCCCTCGGCCTTTGTGTGTGCTCTCTTTCTCAGATACACCAGGCCAGAGCTCGTGGCCGTCCGGTTTGCGCGAGCTCCAGCCTGCATCGCCTTACTTTTTGTTTTCGATGTCTTGTTTGTCGTGTGTCGAAGATCCCGTTATGGTTCGAGCTTCGGTTGAGCCAAAAACATCTCGTTATAGTAGCGCACCTCATGTGTTCGACAAAATGTCCCAGAGAGAACCGGTAGACAGTGGTGGTTCGGCGGTGGAAGGGTCGCTGGTTGCTATGCCGATGTTGCTGTCTGGATGAAGTTTTGGGGGGAAGAAGTGCGAGGAGGCGTCGGAGAGAAGAAGACCACGGGGGAAGAGACAAATAAAAAATAAAAGAAAAAACAAAAGAAAAAGAAAAGTACAGAAGAAGTAAAAAGTAAAATAAAATATGGAAAAAGAAAGCGAAAATTTGCTTCGGGAAGGAAGTGTGCGGAGAAAAGGTGCAGTGGAAAAGACAAAATAAGGAAGAAGACAAAATAGTGGAGAATAAAACAAATTACAAAAATCATTAAAAAATTTCAAAAAATTAAATTATTATTTCTTTCAGTCGGGACCCCTTTTCCCGAATATAATATTAAATATTAGTTATATATTTAAAATTTTTCAAAAAAATTAAAAATTTCGAAAAATAATAAAAATTCAAGAAAATTTGTGAAAATTCAGGAAATTTCAGAGAAAATAAAAAATTCAAATTTTTTTTATAGAAAATATTGAAAATTCTTTTTTTTTCAAAAAATAATAATTAAAAAATTAGAAAAATTCGAAAATAAAAAAAAATGTTAGAAAATTCAAACTTTCATTTGAAAAAATTTAAAAACAAACTTTCCGAGCTATTTTCTTGAAAAATGGAAGTTTCTTAACTTTAAAGTGTGCTAAAAATATTAAGTAAGCATTTAGGCCTCTATCTTAGGGTTTCAATTGTCTTCAAAGACAATTACTCTTGTTTGTATGTTTTTGTTGTTTTGATCACTTTAGTCTAGTTAAGATCAGTATTTATCTTTTCCTTAATGTTAAATATTTACTTTCCCATGCAATTTATTTAAACGCTTTCCTTGGCTGCTAACTATTATTTTAATTATTGCATACTTGTATGATCACCTAGCATGTTAGTGGATTAGTATAAAATTAATTCAAACTGCTTGACAAAATTTCTTTCTAAAATGAACAAAATTAGGTATTGAAATAACACTAATTAGTTAATTAGTGTAATCAAGTCTCCGATCCTAAATTCTCTGATTGCGTATGAAGTGAGATACACTCCTATATCTCATTTGGTTTCTAGTCGATCCTAACAGCTTAGTGGCAACTCCTTATTATAAAATTCTTAAAAATATCTCAATGTCACACGAGGTATAAGCTTGGAAGAGGTCGTGCTTGATCATCGGTCCTAAGCATATATATTTTAGGCAATACCCCTTATTCCCCAAGAGGTAGGTCGCGACAACCAGAAGAAAAGGACTCAGTCTAATATCAATGTAATGCCTGCTTTACAAAATTGAACAACAAAATGACACACTAATTTATAGGAGAAATGACGCAACAAACTTTGATTACCTACTTAAATAAGTGAGTAATGTTTAAATATTCAATAAAGATGTATTACATTGTTCACAGCTCGGTTTAAAAAACTAATTTTAAATTTCTATTATTAATAAAAAGAAGAGACAATACCAACATTTAGTTTTGTACCTCTTAATCAATGTTCAATTTGGTCTTAAATTTAATATTGGTCAAATTAATCCTTGTGTTCTATGATTCAAATCAATTTTTTTATATGGTTTTGCAAGCGAGGAATTAATCCTTATATAATAAATTATGACTAATCTGATTAGACAATTCCGCCCCACTCTTTAGCAAACATATAATTTTTTTTAGATAACATCGATTTTTTATTTTTCAGATCAATAGACTATTATGAATGCGTGCAAACTACCCTGTTCGTGTGTATTAATTATATAGCATGGTATAAGTTTCCTTTTATAAAATGGCGAGCACAGTCCTTAGATTATTCCAAGTGAGAAACACTCGGGTTTGGATATGATTCCGTCGTATCGTTACAAAAGTAACTATTAAGCAAATTTGTCAAGTATTGAATGATTTTGTTAATTCTCAACTTAAATATTTATTTGGCATTTTGCAGAACTATTGAATTCTTTGACTAGGTTGATTTATCTTGGATTGACGTGAATTCATTGAATATATAAAGAGAGTAACCCATATATAATTATAAATTTGAACCATTAATTAGTCAATTTTTTTAATGCTTGATAGGGTGGGGAGACGCAACTAGCGTGATTACCTCCTTCGTATGGATGTAACCCCATACATAATTATAAATTTGGCTTAACTAGGGTTCTCAATTTAAGTTTTCTAAAAAATGACTTTTCTAGATATAAAGGATAACCTACTTAATCTATACAAGCATGCTAATTTGACTTGCTAGATAATATCATATTCATCAATAACATAAAGTGCCTTGTAAACTGTGGTATCACCAAACATTTCAGCATACTAAAGTTTCATAGATGGATGTGCAAACAGACTTAAGATAGTGTCAATTTGACGATAAAACATTAACCCGACACAAAGCAATAAGCATCATCCATGCATGAGATACTTTTCTTCTATCTTTCAATGCTTAAGATACCTTGGGTGTCTTCGTTAGAAGAATAATTGGTTCACAATTCTTTTGCTTTCTTGGCTTTTGGAATAAAACTTTTTGATAAACAAGCAAGGGATCATTTCAATATGAACATATATAGGATGATTACCCAAACTGTCTTGGATGCCAATTAAATCCTGAATACTTTATTTCTGCCAATGTAGTTTTATGCTTTTGCGGGAATTTTTGATGTCGTCCTTTTGACTAATTGCAATAGGAAATTATAGACGTGGAAACTCGATATTATTCAATTGCTGCCGCAAATTCTTAATAAAGTCCTAAACATCATAATGCTCATTTCTCAAGTGCTGCGTGAATTTTTGTTCTGGCCCATCTTTTGGAAACTCGAGATTGCTCAACTTGAGCAGCTTGTGTTTAGTCTAATAAAACAAAAAAGAAATCGTCGCCATGTATGTGAACATTTCCGTCGGTGCATCATTCTATATATACGTGTGCACGAAAACATACCATATGAGATTTCAAAGGAGAAGCATAATAAACACGCGCATACACGAGAGAGAGAGAGAGAGAGAGAGAGAGAGAGAGAGAGAGAGAGAGAATGGCGGTTGCCGGAGTAGACGAGAATTCATTAGAGTACACGCCGACGTGGGTGGTGGCTCTAGGGTGCTTCAGCATATTGTTCATTTCTATCGTCGTTGATAGATTCATTCGCTTCGCCGGCCAGGTGATTACTCTTGCTTCCTAAGGTCCGAGAGTACGGACCTCTCCGAAGTCTAACTCGGGCATGTCAATTACGATGCCGGCAATTCTTTAACTCTAGTTTCCTTGTCGGATGCAGTATTTGGAGGAAAGCAAATGGTGGCCGCTTGTCGGCGGCTCAAGGAAGATCAAAGATGGTGAGAGATCTCTCTCTTTGGTGCTTTTTTTTTTTTTTTTTTTTTTTGTGACTATTTCTCAATACTAATGCGCATGGACATAAATTCTCTCTTCTTTTTCTTCTTCTATTTTTTTTTTTTCCTGTTTGGGTTATGATGAAAATGGAAGAATTGATGCTATTTGGTGTCATATCGCTTCTCTTGACGGTGTTCCAAACTAGAATAGCGAAGATTTGCATATCAGAGCGACTCGACAATGTCTTGCTGCCTTGCAAGAAGCCCGACTCTTCTTCTGCCGTCGCCAATTTCATTACTAGTTCCTCCGCTTCCAGTGCAACACAAGGACGCCATCTCCTCGCCATGGCTTCTCATACCGCAGATTACTGTGGCCAAAAAAGTAACTTTACCAGACCTGTTGCTGCTGCTGCTTGACTACAGCGAATTGGTACGAAGTGAATATTTGGTGCGACTGTTTTCTTTTCTTTTCTTTTCAGGGGAAGGTGGCATTGCTGTCTGTTGAAGCAGTCCACCAGCTGGACGTTTTCATCTTTGTGCTAGCTACCTTTCACGTGATCCTCTGTGTGCTCAAAGTACTATCTATGGTGCGCTACGACATCCTTGTCACTTCAACTCCATCTTTCTGTTACTTTCTATTATTTATGCTGGGGACTTTCCCTCCAATATCGTAGAAACATATATCGGACTTAAGTTTCGAAAGAACATGAAGGAATTTGTATGTGATTCCAATTGTACATTGGTTGATATTTCAAAAGGCTTCGAGTGTTTGAGTATTTCTTTTTGCGAGTTATCCAATATTTACAAAAAGTTATAATTGAAAAAGTAAAATTAGTCCAGATTAGAAAAATCACTAAAAAAAAAACAGAGGTTTCTCTTGGATCAATTTTTTAACGTTAGTTATTTTCGTCCTTCCATGCTGTTAGATAATTCAATGGAGCATGCTGGAGATATACGACGAATGGAGCAAAAAAATGACATCCAAAATGGTAACATTGTTGAATTCATCCTCCTCCAGCAAATATGGTAAAAGGGAGGAGAAGATGAGTGATCTCACTCCTCAAAATTCTTGTACAATCTCCAAAGGAAGTTTCTAATTTGATTGAGGTGTTTCTATTCTGTTTTTATCCGCAGGACTCACAAAAATTTTGGAACGTTATAAAAACCCACTTGGCTCGTTCAGATATATGGTAAGTCATTGAATCTCTTGAAGCTCCCCGCCACTGCAAAACGGGAGAGTTTGGAGGCTCTTGCGAAATCGAGCATATCTTTGCGACCTTAACTATCATACAATTTTCAAAATGTTCAGCATTATAATTTCATTGGATCATTCTACACTTCAACGTTAGATATATTTAAACATACTTTGATGAAGTACCTTTATCCATAATGATAACTTTTAAAAAAAAATGATTATTGCAAAAATAGGATAAATGAAGAAATTCAATTTCTCTTCTTTAATTTATTACGGATAGAATACAACCTCTCGTTGTGTAGGGTGGAGAGAGGACCATACTTTTAATATAGGCTATCAATATAGGCTATCAATAAGTGTACTTCATCAAAGTACATTCTATCTTCATAAAAGTAACATCTTTTCATAAGAATTGTACCTTCTCATGACTAATAAGTTTTTAGCATTTTAATAATTATTAAATTATTAATTAATAATATCATGTGGGTTGCAATTATTCTTGTGAAGGGTGTTTAGAAATGTGGAATGAGCAATACATTTTCTACAATTGCTATGGAATGCGATATTTATGATTTACCTGGAAGGAAGAGATGTTTGACGAGAGATGATTTCCTCTTCAGCTCGTGTCGATTCTGCAGAAGACGTTCACTTCTTTGTCCGAGCATGAGTACATCGCTCTTCGTCAGAACTTCATCGCGGTACGTAGAGGACATTCTTCAGCTGAAATTTAGTTTTGGTCCTCGTTGTAATATAATTTGCCTTGAAATGGTTAATTTACTTGTCAATTCTGTAGTGTCCACAGGCACGAAATCCCAAGGAACCAGGGAAAGATTTTCAGAAGTACATAATGAGGACTTTGCAAAAGGATTTTGAGAAAATGATGTGAATCAGGTAAAACGATACCCCCTCATACGAAGCTATTTAAGTAGGCTTGATGAGCAATAAATGGAAAAGAAAAGGATGAGCTAAGAGAAAGGAAGATTTTCCTTTTTCCTTTACAAGAAAGAACTATTTTACTCGAACATGTCAAATTACTCATCCTCATCTAAAGGTCCTATTGCATATGTTAATTAATTTGCCCTATTTTTGGCTGAAAATGTTATTGGATCAATCGATCGTTCTCTGATAGTATTAAATTCATGAAAAAACTATACAATATGACTTTTCCATGGAAATAATACTTAAAATAGGAGAGAATATTTAGCACTTCTTCAGGCATACTGATTTGCACTTTTATCATTATCGCAGATGGTACTTGTGGTTATGCGCTGTGATTTATTTACTCGTGAATGTAGCCGGTAAGCACGTATATGCATACTTATTATTCTTTATATCTATTTCTAAATTTGTTACTCTTAAATTATGTTTCGCATTTGAGTCCATGAAGGAAACATGCTCCAAATAGTATTTACACATCCAAATTGGACTTGTGGTATGATATTCAAACAAGCGAGAAATTACCAAAATTACTTTCCAAATTGGAGTTGAATTCGTACTTTGAATTAGTTTCTGTTGGAGAAATCTTTCCAGAATATTTTGAAGTTGACAAAACGTTTCTATCGATCTAGTCTGGATATTTTTAGATCGTCGGTTTAAAGTCTCGAAGACTTTCTATCACCAGACTCAGCACTCAAGACTCAAGACTTAAGACTCAAGACTTTTCTCATTGACAGTCTTTCTGATCTAGTGACAAAGGAAATCCAAAGTCGAAGTTTATGTTTAAGGATTTAATCCTATCCTCTGGAGAAGATCTCTTGGTTGGATAAATATATCGGATTCTTTTATTTGTATCTAGATCAATTGAAGATCCGGTGGTCGACGAAATATTCTTGGAATGTTCTATTCTTGGAAACCAAGATCCTAATTGTATGGGCGAACAGGATTGATGGGCTATCGTCAGGTTCCTTTAATAGCTCGAATAATCTTCCTTGATTGATTCCGTCTAACGGGTAGATTGGAGAAATTCCTTTGGTAAGTGCCAATGGTATGATGGCATAAAGGAGTATAAAAAGGAAGACGTTCTAGTTGTGTTAGTAACGTGATCGATAGAGAAATTTCAGAGTTTGAAGCACCTTGATTATTAGTCGATTCATTCTAAGTGAAATTGTATACACAGAGAGTGTCTATAGTTGGTGATACCTTGAGCAAGTGTGGTAGATCATCTACACCTAGAAATCAAGGAAGATCAATGCTATAACATCTCTTTGTTCATAGTGGAATCCAGCCAATTGGCTATCAGTGCAGAAGAGTGGACGTAGGCTTGAATCAAGGCGAACCACTATAAACCGCGTGTTCAATTCTTTCTTTCCTTTACTCAGTCTTACATTGATTATTATTTGTCGCAAATCCTTCAATTGTCTAAGTATTGTGCAATCATCACGAAAAATCATTTATAAACCTATTCACCCCCTCTAGGTACTCGTACTAGCTATATCAATTGGTATCAGAGCCTGTGTTCTTACTCTATTTGAAGTGTTTTTACTTCAGAGTAAAAGATCCATGGCTAGTATGCTAGCACCAGGACTGGTGGAAGGGCAAACCAATACCAGACCACCCTACTTTGATGGAAAGGATTACAACATCTGGAAGAACAAGATGAAAGCTTTCCTACGATCAAAGGATCCTTCGGAATGGGACGTTGTGGAAAGAGGAATCACTCCTACTACTGCATCGGTCTGCGAAAGAAGGAAAGAAGTTGAAACCAGCGGAATGACTCAGGAAGAGATAAACAAGAGACAAGCACTCGATGCAAAAGCAATTTACTCTTTATATTGTGCTTTGTCACCAACTGAATATAATAGAATATCTTCTTGTGTTACAGCAAAAGAAGTATGGGACAGATTACATATCACCTATGAAGGAACAGATCGAGTGAAGGAGACAAAATTAACATTCTCCTCGGTCAATATGAAGCCTTCAAAATGAAACCGGAGAATCTATAACCGACATGTTTAGTCGTTTTACAGATATTGTCAATGGTCTTGAGAATCAAGGACAAAAAATTTATGATCCCATGAAGGTGAACAAGCTACTACGTGGACTCTCCAAGGATTGGAATCATATAAAGACTTCAATAAGAGAGACGCAAAGAATTATGCCATTATCTCGTCGACGAGCGATTGGAACTCTTCGATGAAGTGGAACGAATTAATGAAGACGAAGATCCAAGAGGTAAGAAATCCATTGCATTAAAATCAAATGATGATTCTGATGATACAGATTCAAGAGATGATCTGGATGATGAGGAGCTTGCTCTCATGATAAGAAGATTCAGAAAATTGAATAGAAAAGGAAGAAGGTTCAACTCAAAGAAACAAAGTTTCCAAAGACAGCAGACCAAGTCTGTTGATGATGAGGAACCAAACAAAGATGTAGTTTGCTTCGAATGCAAGAAAAAGAGACACATCAGACCCAACTGTCCTCTTCTGAAGAAGAAAAGAGGAAAAGCTGAAAAATTTCGAAAAGCTCTCAAAGCCGAAACCTGGAGTGATACAGAGTGTGAAGAAAGTGATAATGAATATGCCAACATATGTTTGATGGCACATTCAGACTCAAACTCAGATTCTGGATCAGACTCAGACAATGAATTTGAGGTAAGTGATTTTAAAATTCTTGTCAATATTTCTAAATACATTGATGAACTGTGTTTTAGTCTTAAGACTTCTCTCAAAAGAATTTCTGAACTTAAAAAGGAAAACTCAGCTCTAAAACAAAAGGAAAATATTTTAGAAGAAAGAGTTAAAAGTTTAGACTTGAATGTTTCTACTCTTAAAGAGAAAGAAGATAATCTTTTGAAAGAAAATGTTTTTTTAAAAACTGACTTATCAAATATTTCAAAGAAATTTTCGATAGGATCCGAAAAACTTGAAAAAGTTCTTTCAGTTCAAAGACCTTACTTCAATAAGTTTGGTCTGGGTATGACAATAGAAACAATTCCATTGATTGATTTTCCTAAAGTAAAAGAAAGAATTAAGAAAATACCGTCGAGAGAGATGCTTACAAAAATCATTTCAAGAAAGTTTTTGTAAAGTCTCGTAGATCGAAATGCTCTCGGTGTTCAAAGTGTAATAGTCGGGATCACTTTGAAAAAGAGTGTCCTATGGTTTGGAAGCCTGTTAAGAAAGTATGGCCTAATAATGTTTATCCTACTAACACCAAAGGACCCAAGAAAATTTGGGTACCAAAAAAAGCTTGAGACTCTTTGTTAAATGCAGGTCTCCATCAAGAAAAATGTAAAGTGGTATCTTGACAGCGGATGTTCAAGACACATGACAGGAGACTCAAATTGCTTCATAAGGCTTATTCAAGTGAATGGTGGAAAAGTTTCATTTGGAGGAAACGGCAAAGGAAATATTGTGGGATTTAGAACTTTGAAAATAGGAAATCTCACAATAAGCAATGTTTCTCTAGTGGAAGGACTCAACTATAACCTTCTCAGCATTAGCCAATTGTGTGATACTGGCTTCAAGATCTCCTTTCAAGAAGGAATATGTTCTGGAATCAGTAAAGACTCTACTCAGTCTTTCATGGGTCGAAGACATGGAAATATCTACCTCTTAGACATGAATCTAAATGAATCGCAATGCCTAATCTCAATTCAAGATGAAGCAAGCTTATGGCATAGAAAGCTTGGTCATGTCAACATGAAGCAATTAGCCAAAATCTCATCAAAGCAGCTTGTTCGAGGTCTACCCAAATTATCATACCAAAAGTCCGATCCATGCACACCATGTATTCGGGAAAGCAGGTAAGAAATTCTTTTAAGCCAATAAATCATGTCTCTACTAACCATGTACTATAGTTGCTGCATATGGATCTCTTCGGACCAAGCAGAACCCAGAGTATTGAAGGTAAGAAATATTATCTAGTAATTGTGGATGATTACTCCCATTTTACTTGGGTATACTTCCTTGCAAGTAAGTCAGAAACCTTTTCATATTTTGAAAAATTTGCTAAAAATGTTCAAAATGAAAAAGGATGTGTTATCTCAAGTATAAGAACAGATCATGGAGGTGAATTTGAAAATCAAGATTTTACAAAATTGTATGATGAATCTAGATTTAAGCATGTGTTCTCCTCTCTATACACCCCTCAGCAAAATGGAGTTGTGGAAAGAAAGAATAGATCTCTTCAAGAAATGGCTAGAACTCTTTTAATTGAAAGTAAAATTTCTTCACGATTTTGGGCTGAAGCTGTTTCAACAGCATGCTATATCATCAATAGAGTCTTCCTAAGACCTATTCTAGAGAAAACCCCTTATGAATTATTCAAAGGTAAGAAGCCCATTGTTTCATACTTTCATGTGTTTGGTTGCAAATGCTTTATATTGAAAAATGCAAAAGATCGAGTTGGTAAGTTTGAAGAAAGATCAGATGAAGGCATCTTCCTTAGATATTCTACATCAAGCAAAGCCTACAGTGTCTATAACAAGAAGAGCCAGTCTGTGGAGGAGTCAATGAATATCAAATTTCAAGACTCTACGTAAGATGAATCCAGTCAGACTCAGTGTGAAAAGTCTGAACCTGCTCCAGACCCTCCAAAGCTTACAACTCAAGAAGTATCTCAGACTCTGAAAGACCAGCATCAAGATGTTCATGAAGATTCAAATAAAGAAAGAGATCATCATCCAGACAAATCAACCAAGATGGCGAAAGCATAAGTCCGGTCATCCCAAAGATCTCATTATCGGTGAAATTAATGAAGGAATTTGCATTAGATCCAAAAGACGTGAAGAGTCTAGTGCTGTGGCTCTCATTTCTGAAATTGAACCAAAAAGCATAGAAGAAGCTTTATCTGATGAAAGCTGGATCGAAACTATGCAAGAAGAGCTTAGACAATTCAACATTAATGATGTTTGGGAATTGACATCTAAACTGAAAGGTAAAACTGTTATTGGAGCCAAATGGGTGTTCAGAAACAAGATGAATGAAAAAGGAAAAGTCATACGAAACAAAGCAAGACTCGTGGCCAAAGGATATACGCAAGAAAAAGGAATAGATTATGATGAAACTTACGCTCCTGTAGCAAGGTTAGAAGCTATTCGACTATTACTTGCGTTTTGCTTTTTATAAAAATTTCAGGTTATTCCAAATGGACGTCAAAAGTGCTTTCCTAAATGGATTTATCCAAGAGGAAGTATATGTGGAACAACCACCTGGGTTTGAAGACCCAAAGAAGCCGACTTAGTCTTGACCGAAAAAGGCTTTGTATGGTTTAAAGCAAGCACCTCGAGCTTGGTACGACGTACTAAGTAAGTTCTTATTACATAATGGTTTTGTCAAAGGTAAAGTAGATACTACTTTATTTATCAAAAAGGAAAACAAAAGTTTTTTACTTGTTTAAATATATGTGGATGATATTATTTTTTGATCCTCTAATGAAAGTCTATGCAAGAAATTTTCTAAGTCTATGCGGGATGAGTTTGAAATGAGTATGATGGGAGAATTAACATTCTTTCTTGGTCTTCAAGTAAAGCAATTGAAGGAAGGAACTTTCATTTACCAAGAAAAATATGCTAATGATCTTGTCAAAAGGTTTGGATTGGAAAATTGCAAGAAGACTGATATACCAATGTCAAGTTCTTTGAAGATAGACAAAGATAAAGAAGGGAAGAAAGTTGATCAAAAGCTGTACAGGGAGCATCATTGGTTCACTTCTTTATCTAACTCGCTTCTAGACGACATTTTGTTGAGTGTTTGCATCTGTGCTAGGTTTCAATCAAATCCTAGAGAATCCCATCTCGGTGTTGCTAAAGCGTATCATTAAATACATTGCTTCATCTTCAAGCATCGGTCTTTGGTATCCTAAGAAGGGAGACTTTAATCTTAAGGATATTCGACGCAGATCTAGGCCGGCTGCGAGTCGATAGAAAGAGTACTTCGGAACTTGCCGTTGCTTGGAAGCAGGACAGTGTCTTGGTTTTCAAGGAAACAAAGCACTGTGGCTCTCTCAACAATAGAAGCAGAGTATGTAGCTCTTGGAAGCTGTTGTTCACAAATTCTACGGATAAAACAACAACTACAAGACTTTGGGATTGAAGACTCATGCACAGAAATCAAATGTGACAACACCAGCGCAATCAATCTCACCAAAAATCCAATTTTTCATTCAAGAGCAAAGCATATAAAGATTCTACATCACTTCATCAGAGATCATATTCAAAACGGAGAAATCTCGATTCAATTTGTTGATTCAAAAAGTCAACTAATGGATATATTCACAAAGCCTTTGGAGAAAAATCAATTCGATTTTATCCATTCCAGACTCAACATTTTGAAGCTCGAAGAAGTTAAAGTCTAGAGACTCTCCAACCCTCAGACTCAGAAAATTGATGATCATCAGACTCTAATCTCTCAGACTCTAAATCCTCAGACTCAGACATTGATGGCTATAGACTGTAAGTTGCTATTTTATCTAAACTCGAAAAGGTATGATCTTTTGTTCAGTTATTTTGTAGTCTCCGTGAAAAACGAAATCTTGTCTTTTCAAAAGGATTAATTTTGGCAGTTATTGATTTTAAAAAGAAGTGTTCGTACACTTTCCTTGTGCCAATTGAACTTCCCTTTTCAAAACTGAGTTATATATATACAGTTTTCATTTTCCAATCTTCAAAACCCTAAAAAGCATTCTCCTCCCAATCCGGTTTCTACTTCGTGTTCATCTTCGAGAAAGTTGTCATCTTTTCTTGGGAAAGCAAGTAAAGGAATCTTTCAGCGACAAAGAAGGATGTCTTCTTCGAGGAAGTCTTCAAGAATCGCGAACAGGGGACCACAGAGGATGAAGGAGGGACCTACCCATTTCGATCTCACCGAAGAGGAAGAATTATCAAGTCAACAATAGAGCCTGACTCACTCTCCACCACGTCACTCAACGCCATCTACCCCACATGATGCGGGTCAACAACAGGAGGAAGAGATAATTGAGGACGCAAACCTTGTAAGAGTCCAAAAACCCTCGTTTATTTACAAACTCTACTGTGCATTGAAAAGTACTGGGACTCCGTTGAAATACGTGGATGATTTTTTTAAAGACAAGAATTATGGGAATGAGTATATCTTTCTGAGAAAAATAGAGGATTTGGGAATTGCTCCTAAGGGTAAAGCAGAGGAAGCACTTGCGAATATTCCAAGTGACCCTCGTATGTCGGGACCTAATTCGACGAAGGGAATGATGATGATAAAATGTTCAATGATTTTCAACCTAGAATGGGTATTGCTGCAAAGGTGAAGGGAAAGAGGATGGAGTTATTTAAATCAAAGGAACAGAGAATTTGTTCTTCGATCTGAAACGAGGGGGTGATAAACCCTAGGAGTGTCGATTTCGATTTTTGGATGCCGTTAATGTAAACTTAAGGGAGAAGTTCAAACTGCTTCAACTTGAGCAATTTTTTACACCGATACCACATATGGTTATGCGCAATTAACAGCATATTTCTATTCGAATCTCAGCTTTCTAGATGCGAATAGAATATCATTCAGTGTTAGAGACTAGGATTATGTGGTAGACGTGGACATGTTGGCGGACATAATTGGAGTTGAACGAGGACGTTATCAACCAATCAAAGTCTCAGTTGCTCGTGCCTCAATGGAACTTGTCGAAGATAGAGATATCGAGGGAAGAATCATTTATTCAATGATGCGTGCCATCAATATTGTGCTGCACAAAATTGTGATCAATTGCATCAGGCCCAAGTCTACATCAAAGACTGATGTGTCTAATTCCGAAGCAAAATTGATGTACGCAATCAACTTAGGGAAGAAGTTCTCTCTCCCTCACACTATTCTCTTTAACATGTACAGAGCAATGACGAAGGACGAGGGTCAATTGCCTTATCCAGGTTTGGTGACCAAGATCTTCAGACACATGAATATTGAACCGCCACATTCACTTTGTGTTCGACCGTGCGATAAGATGGTGGTAGGTTTAAAGATGTTGATGAAGATGCGTATGAAAGAACTTTCCAAAGCAATGGAGAAATTCAGAGTGAAGACTCCAAGATGCAAATCTCGCTTCAAAGAGAAAAGGGAAGGAGGCCATTGGTGCCCCATCCAAAAAGAAGAAAACACTAATCTTGAAGGATGAAGATGAGGAGGAAGATCTTACAATTACTGCCTTGATAAGGACCAGACATTCTGTACCTCAATCAACAGAACTTCAGAAGAAACAGAGAGAAGAAGAGGAGCAAGCCAAGAACAGAGAAGAAGAAGAGCAGAGAGAAAAGGAGAAAGAAGCTGAAGAAGAAGGAGAAGAAGAGAAAGAAAAGTCTGCAGCTGAATCTGGAGAGAAGGAGAATCAAGACATAGAAGATCATCACTCTTCCCCTTTTGATGTCCTAGAGACAGGGGGAGTTGGCGAGCAAGAAAGGTCCACACCTCATGCTGCTATTAATGAAGGTCTAAGACAATCTCCAGCAGATCCAGATGAGTTTCAGGCTTCTCAATTGCCTGAAGAAGGACATGATACATCAACACCAGATCTGCAAGATTATACAGAAGCGCCATCGTCTGCATTCACCCCATCTGAGAAAGCAAATGCAAGTACGCAGACGGACAATTCTGCAGATTTTAGTCGTATTCTTGAGGTTCTTCTGGAAATGCGGGGCCAAATCTATGCTCCGGACTGTGAAATTCAAGCCATGAAGAATGCTGGACAAGCATCTTCAGTTACCCTGAGGACAAAATGAAAGACCTAGCTCTACAACTTCAAGCCAATGCCAAAGGAGAAGAGGTAGCTCATCTAAGGGAAGACTTGAAGAGGCTAGAAGGCATAGTCCAGTCAATGGGAGATTTCCAGATCGTGCGCATTCCCAAGCAGACCTGACGATTTTCTCACCTTTTTAATGATGACAAAAAGGGGGAGAATTACAATTTGAACAAACTTTAAACTTGACTTTAAATTTGTTTTTGTGGTTATGTTTGTTTTTGAGTATGACTTGACTTGAGTGAACTTGAATTTGATTGATTGGCTGTGGATTTTGATGCTTGACTATTTGCATTTATATCAAGTGTTGTCATATGGTATTACTCATGAAAGACTAACTAATTTTCTGTGGATGCAGAGTCTGGTTGTTTTATTAATCTTTATAAGATAGCCATATTGCTTGAGAAATGTTTTTGCAGGTCAAAGTTGTTCAAATCTACAGGAAAGTTTTGTCACCATCAAAAATGGGGAGATTGTTGGAGAAATCTTTCCAGAATATTTTGAAGCTGACAAAACGTTTCTATCAGTCTAGTCTGGATATTTGCAGACCGTCAGTTTAAAGTCTGAAGACTTTCTGATCACCAGACTCAGCACTCAAGACTCAAGACTTAAGACTCAAGACTTTTCTCATTGACAGTCTTTCTGATCCAGTGACAAAGGAAATCCAGAGCCGAAGTTTTATGGTTAATGATTTAATCCTATCCTCTGGAGAAGATCTCTTGGTTGGATAAATATATCGGACTCTTTTATTTGTATCTAGATCAATTGAAGATCCGGTGGTCGACGAAATATTCTTGGAATGTTCTATTCTTGGAAACCAAGATCCTGATTGTATGGGCGAACAGGATTGATGGGCTATCGTCAGGTTCCTTTAATAGCTCGAATAATCTTCCTTGATTGATTCCGTCTAACGGGTAGATTTGAGGAATTCCTTTGATAAGTGCCAACAGTATGATGGCATAAAGGAGTATAAAAAGGAAGACATTATAGTTGTGTTAGTAACGTGATCGATAGAGAAATTTCGGAGTCTGAAGCACCTTGATTATTAGTCGATACAGTTTGAGCAAAATTATATACACAGAGAGTGTCTGTACTTGGTGATACCTTGAGTGAGTGTGGTAGATCATCTACACCTAGAAATCAAGGAAGATCAACGCTGTAACATCTCTTTGTTCATAGTGGAATCCATCCAATTGGCTGTCAGTGCAGAAAAGTGGACGTAGGCTTGAATCAAGCCAAACCACTATAAACCGCGTGTTCAATTCTCTCTTTCCTTTACTCTGTCTTACGTTGATTATTATTTGTCGCAAATCCTTCAACTGTCTAAGTATTGTGCAATTATCACGAAAAATCTTTTATATACCTATTCACCCCCCTCTAGGTACTCGTACTAGCTATATCAGTTTCTAGTTTGAGTGAACAAGTCATGTAAGAACTTATAAAAACGAAATTCTTATAACCCACTTTAACAAACAAGTTGAGTGTTAGGGTTTTTCTCTCTATAAGTTTTCTAATGAGTTCTCAGTGAGTAATTATGAGATCAGACTTATGGGTAGAGGTGGCAAAATGAGTCTTAGACCCATATATAACCCATTTAGATCATAAATGGGTCATATATGGGTCACTTATTTTTTTGACAAAAAGTAGTTAAATGGGTTTAACAATTAAAGACTTAAAATATGTGAGTTTTAGGTGAATCTTAAGTGGGTTGGATTTAGAACCCATTTTCAACCAAAATCTCACAATCTCTCTCTTCCCTCTTTAAATTTACAATATATATTATAAAAATTGAATTTTTAAATTTTAATTTTAATTTTCTTTTCTTTTTTCTTTCCCTTTTTTTTCTTTGTTCTTCCTCATTCTAGTGGTTGACACAAAGAATGGTCGACAAGCGGCCGAGCAAGCCTTGAGCTTGCTGGATTTGGCGAGTCGAGGCCTCGCTAACGTTTGGTGAGGCTCGAACCTCGCTGATCTGGCGAGACTTGACCTTGCCGGTGTCGGGCGAGGCTTGAGCCTTGCTAGATCCAGCGAGGGGCGAGCTTGAGGCTTGCCAGATCCGACGAGCTCAAGCTTGTCCGACGCTAGCAAGCTTTAGGCTTGCTTATGGCCGCGCCGACTATCGTCGTGGCCAACAGCTTGCAAAGAAGAAAAAGAACAAAAGGAAAAAAGAAAAAGAAAATTAAAAATTATATTCTTAAAAAATAAAAATAATTAAAAATTTACTTTTTAAAAAATAAAAAAATAATTTGAAATTTGATTTTTAAAAATAATTATTTTAAAAATTATAAAAATTGTCCATTAAATTTGTGTTGTATAAAACTATTTTAGCAACACCATTTTTTAAAATATATATAAGAAATAAGTTTTCTTAAGTTTAGTTAAATGGATTAAGTATGGGTCGAGTATAGGTCGAATTACGTATGGGTAAAAAAATTCGCAATGCAATAAATTGGTCATAAACGGGTTAAACGGGTTGATTTAGGTCGAACCATTTATGACCCAACCCAAACCCACCCGACCCACCCGTTTGACGGGTCTACTTATGTGTTTTACTTTAGATGTAACTAGAGTTAGGAAACACTTGATTAGTTGAGTGATTTTAAACTCCCTACTTTTCGGATTCATAGTGAATTTCTTTGCAATTAACTCTCCCCACGGGTTAGATATTCCAGTGTTTCTTGTTGATTTCTTTGCTAGTTTCTTCCACTCTCATTAAACACAGACTGCAAGATCCATTAGCTCCGACATCATTTCATAAAAGCAACTATTATAGAGCAAATGTTTGGTAAAACAACTATGGTTTATTAGGAGTAGGTGCACGAAAAGTGAACTACGTGAAACAGTGTTTATCTAATGCAAGGAAAATTGCCATTAAGGATGAGCAAATCACTATTAGTGAAATTGAAAATATTGCTTTGGATCTTAATATTAGTGTATTATAAATAATATGAACACAATCGTCAGCGAGTCTTCCTACCGGAAACCAGAAATATGCATATCAAACTGGTTTCATCTGAGTGTTAGCAGAAAAGCAGTGATGTTTTTCCGCAATCAAAGTTCAACTTACCGAATAAAACCCCTATTAATCCTGATTAAGCTTGATTGTATATCTCTTTCTTTATTTGCCTTTGACAAGAAAGACTTCATTGTGACAATCCATTTCTTAATGCATTTCTTGCAGGAGGGAATGCGCACTTTTGGATATCTTTCATTCCATTTACTGTAAGTAGTGATAAAAACTCTCCTTTGAGTCATTATGTCTTGCAATTCCAAGTGAATCTTGATGGGGAAAAAAACAGATGAACCTTTTTTTGTATCTAACTAGGCGTGCTCGCTAATTCTGCGCAGCTTATGGTCATTATCAGCATCAAATTGGAGAGAATGATAATGCAACTCGCAAAAGAAGTTGCCAAAAAGCATAAACACGACAAAGACAAGTCTAGCGAAAATAGTGCAAAGGACTTGGTTTTTAAATTTTCAGAAGACGATTTCTGGTTCGCTGGGCTAAAAATGGTCGGCAGGCTGCTTCACATCGTGCTGTTTGTGAACTCTTTGGAGCTTGCTTTCTTCTTCTTTATAATGGTGAGCGCAAATAACTCATATCGTCATCATCATTTATAATGTTAAGCAATGTCTCTTGCATATCGGGAAAATGCCAACTAACACGCTATTGCATCTCTATGCAGTTCCAGTATGGTTTTCACTCCTGCATTGTGGGAAAGGTTGGTTTTGTTGTCCCCCGAATAGTAATGGGGTATGGCCTATTGCTCATGTCTATTATATCATTGCTTTATAATCCGTTCGTTGAGGCCTAACCATCAATTTGGCTTCTGTGGTATTTATTGCGCTCTCAGAGTGATCGTCTAGATTGTGTGCAGCTCCAGAATATTACCACTGCACGCGATTATACAATCACAGGTTAGTTGAACTTACTACCTATTATGCACTCAAGATTTGGCAGTTTTCCTTTTCTCTCTTGGAGTTCAAATCACGGAATTGAAGATGCCCTATTCTTTATATTTGTCTCGATGAAATTAAGATGCATTTGGAGAAGAAGCAATCGGACAAGCAGAAGAAAATACGTAAGATTAGGAGGCATTTGGAGAAGTACGCATCGGATGAAGAGGAAGAAAAAGAGATCGTGACCTCTATTTCGGTGATGATTGATAATAGAAAGGAGCCGAACTCACCGGAGGAGTCCACAAATATTGAACTGGCCCGGACGGATTCAAGTGAAGGATCTGTCTGGAGTGAGGTATCAGGCTCACGGAAGAAAGTATCTCGAGGTTTCATCGCTTTGATGAAACAAATTGCTTCAAAATTTCGCAAAAATTAAGCCTGGTTTTTCTCTAACAACTCAGAAGGTTCCGCCAGAAAGAGTTTGGGATTGAATCGTTTGGTCCTGGGAAGTTCCGGAGTTGAGATAACGGAAGCCAATGAAGTGACTACAATAGAAGACATTGAAGCACAACCAAGCCTACACCAACAATCCAGATAATGAGTTCATGAATTGATTTATCCATGAGTGTATGTTTCTCTTTTCAACTCGTTTCATCTTCTACAAAATCATAAGTCAACAAGGAACTCTCATATCAAATGATAAGTCAGATATGTTCCGAGAGTACAGAAAGCTGACATTGGAGGGAAAAAACACTTAATTTTTTTTTATTAATTGGATTGCTCGATCAATTTCACAATTAAAACCAACCTATCTTTCTTTTCAATTGAAATATATATGTATGGACAGATTGACACCACGGACCATTCAAGAGACTAAACGATGATCCGGTGTCTGAAATTAGCCAATCAAAACTGTTAATACCTTCGTTCATGCTCATCAAACCATCTGTATAATGACAAAGAAACAATCATAGCTCTGAGGAAATAGTTTTGGGATTATCTCTTAAAATGTAAATAAGATCAAATGACTCGATTGCGGAAGTACATTAGATTTTACGTGGTTTTCTCCACTCCTGCAATTAAAATAAGAAGATTGTGAAAAGGGAAAAGGGAAACATTTCGTTTATAATAAAGATTTTCTACACACTTTCCTTTTCTTAACATATACACTCTTTAGCTTTACTGCTTCGTCCAGGCAAAAAGGGAGAGTTTTGTTTAGAAAGAAAACAGTTTTTTCTTCGACGACGAAACTTGACTCGAGCGGCACATCGACTATTAAATTTCCTACTCAAGCTAGAATATAAATTGAGATATGTTGACAGTTAAATTTTGATTAAATATCTTGAATTTAAATGCATAGAAAATTAGGGATCAAATTTGGCGCTAGCCAAAGATTTTTCCATCACATCACATCATATAGACATTAATATTATTTGCATCAACTAAATTTTATTTTTTTTATATTACTGCATTTTGGATAAATATATAAAAAAAAATCAAAAAGAAAAGGGGCCCACGAGGGCTGGGCCTCTCTTCCCCCTCCTTCTTCCCTCCTTCCTCTTCCCTCCTCTACACCTCACGCGTGCAAGGACGATCTACTAGAGCAAAGTAGAGTAGTCGGCGATGGAGGGGGCGGGTTAGCAGGCGTCATTAATGCCACCAAATGGAGCAGCACAAGATCTGGCGAGAAACTCAAACGGAGGGGATGTCTGGGCGAACTCCTTCAGTGACCGCCTTCAATGCCGAGATAGGACACCGGTTTAGTCGAGGGGGAGGCCAGTCAGCGCACTGAGGATCGGTAGCTGGACCACCTCCATCGATCAGCCTCCTTGGCCTATAAATGGGGCGCTCGCAAGCCAAGGAAAAACACATATGAAGAGAGAGATCTAAGGGGTTTTCTTTGGAGAGACATCCAAGAAGCCCGGGAGAGATCTGTGAGCAAGGTAGAGGGGAGAGGAATCGAGATTTGGTGAGAGAGGCCGAGAGAGTAAGCGAGATTTGAGAGAGATCCCGCTGTGAAAGAGAGAGAACGCAACTGAGAGGGTCGTTGTTGGCTGCCACTTCCGAACCAAAACCGACGATCCTCCGCCACTCCTTGTCCGCTTTGAACGGTAGGTCCCCGCTCAGGCGGTCTTAGTTTTTTCCGATTCAGGGTTGGCTTCACAAGGATCCCGGCTTGTGGGCGAGCAGGTGAACGGACGTAGCCCAATCTATTGAGCTCGTCTGCAATCTGACGTTATGAGCTGGGTAGGCACTCTTGGCCGATCGCCCTTTTTCTTCATGGCCATGCTCTGTTTTGGGTGCTGGAATTAGCAACCGTTGTCCGGCTCATGTGAGTTTCCTACTTTATTTGTGTACATATTGCCATCTAGGGATCTAAAATGTTGTCCCACAACGGGGTGAGATTACGTCTTAGCAAGTTCTACCCCACTAAAACTCGATTAGTAAGCCAATACACCTTAAAGGTTGCCTATGCACCACACAAGTTAAAGAACTTACCTTGACCTTAGTTTCATCCTGCAAGTCAATACTGTTTATAGATATCCCAAATCACATCAATTCATAATATCGGATCAAATCATTGATCAATTGACTTAGTCGATTACATGTCACCATGATCTTTTCTTGGTCGGCTCATCTCATACTATCTATAAAATCCGCTATGATAAGACTGCTCACTACTAAGCTGATAGATAGGTAGTATAGCTCGCTTCTGAGATGTTCGGGTATACTATTCTCTATTAAGTTGTCATATCGTCTATAGGTTGATATAGTATACCAACAATGCTCAATTTAAGCTGATAAAGTATACTACTCTTTGCTAAGCTAACATATCTCCCGTAGGTTGATATAGTATACCGATATACTGCTCTCTGCTAAGCTGACATATCACCCATAGGCTGATATAGTATACCTTCCCAATCATATAATCAACTTCATCTTTTTGTCATTCTTGATAAAATAGCCGCGTATGTGTACACGGTCGGCTTTAATCAAAATATTATAATTTCACTTTTCAAATATTACACCAATTTCAACAGCCCATAACATATTTTTGGTACTATAAACCGATGTCCAGTGATTTTCCAATTAATTACCATAATTAATTAATTTAGGAATAAAATCCTAAAATTACCATTAAATCAATTCAACATGAATTAAGGCTCAAATAAATAAACAGATCACATAATCATGATCAACATAAAATTCCGCTTGTCGACTATCCTAGCCTAATTTATGGAAAATAAATAAATAAATACAAAAATTATTAAATAAATGCAATAAATCTAATTTAGTCCCGTAATGCCTAATTGGAAGCCAAAATGGACCTAGAAAAATTCTAAGGTTCGTTCAATAAATAATAACATGAGTCTACTAGCTAATGTCACTAACCATTTGCCTAACTTGCATTGATAAGGCACTCATCCAATTTCTCTACTCTAATATATCCACATAATTACACTTAATTAAATATAATCAACCCTTAAGCATAATTAACTGACTAATAGATGATTAGTGAGCTAAACTCATTTGTTTAACGAGTAGTTCGGTGCAAAACGACAGGGTCGTCGCAGGGCTCCACTTTCCTTAAGGCGGGCCTAGTAATTGAGGCTTCGGATTACCTCAAAACGGGCCTAGAATTTGCTAGAAACCCCTCTAGGTCCTCCTTTGTTCTTGGCTGCAAATAACGGAACAAAGGCTGAACAAAGTAAGCAAGGTTGGTGAAGGCAATGGTGAGGCCGAATGGCCAACAACATGGACTCACGGTGATTGGAAGGGCTCATGGTGGCCTGTTGGGCTGCAAAATAGCCTGCTGGATCGATGGACAAGCTGGAACGACAACGAAAGGGGCAACAGCTGGCGGACGTGCACGGCACTTGCGTGAACGAAAGGGCAACGTTCCGGCGAAGGCGGCTGAGTGCGACGGTGCATGAGGGACTGCTCCAACGCGAGGGATTGCTCCGGCGCTTCCTTTGACATCCCGATTTTCCAATTCTATTTTCAATAAATTGAGACGGGCATTTCGTTGGCACACATATAGTTATTTTCCTTGAGCCGGCCACTTATGTGAAAACTAGTTTATCGGGTGAAGCCGTTAAGAGTTTTTAATGCATCAGACTCGAGAATTTGACCAGGAAGCGATCTTTCGACCGAGCTAATCTACAAGGGTCATTACGGCACAATTAAAAATCGATTAGAGATCGGAGATAGGTCGACTCAACAGAGGCATGTGATCGAGTGTGGGTGATTCCACCAAATTGCACAATTCTTGTCGATCGGCACTAGACCGACTTTTCTGTCGATTGGGTACCCTGTGTTCGTATTTGAAACCTTGAGATTACCCCGACAACCGAAAGTCGCCAATGTTTCAAAGATGTACATTGTGGCTTGAGATGATCAACCACATGTCAAATACATGAAAATTTATAAAGGCTACCTGGTAGGTTGGGTCGCGCTAGTATCGTGCCAAAGTGAAATTAACCGCAGAATTGAGATCGAGTTCAGAAATTGGAAGTATGGGTGTGTCACAAATCATTTTAGGAACATTGACTAATCTTCGGAAGATTTTTCATGCAAGCCGAGTTTTTCATCAAAATGATCAGAGAATGGCTAATTTGGCTCGAGAAATTAGTAGGCTCGCCTTTGGTATTGCTATTAAGACTTAAGTTGGTTCTATGGACAAGTGAAGATGTTAATTGAAGTGTGGTGACATTGGATTAATTTTATGGACTTCAATTTGATTCAATTAGAAGAGAATCAAGTGGAATTGAAGAATTGGTTGTACAAGATTTCATGCCCCGGCGAAAAAAATAAAATAGACCCATTGAAGATAGTTGTGGAGGATTTGAATTTTAGTGGAAGATCACATCACCCTATGTCATGGTGGTTGGCCAAATTGAAGAAGAAATTGACAAGTGTAAGGTGTATATTTAATCTCAAAAAAAGAGCCCATCACCTCCACCAATCACACTTCATCTTCAAGCTTGGGAAGAGAGAGAAGAAGGGAGAAAAAGCTGCGTGCGGAACCAGCCAGCCCGACGCTCCCTTCCGCTCGTTCGTCGTGGCCGTCACCATTCGCCGGAGCCATCGCGGTCGTCGCCCGTCCGTGTGAGGAGGCCCGCACGTCACTCCGCCGGTCAACTCGCCGGCTTGCCACCCTCGTCCGCCGTTCCAACTGGTCGTCCGCTGTCCCCCAGCCGCCCGACACCGCTGCACGTCGCCGGAGCTACCGCCGGCCACCGCCCGAGTTGCTGCCCCTCTGCTCCGCCGTTCCTCCGTCCATTTTGGCGTCGAATCCGCCCCTCTCGGCCTCAAATCGAGGGCTGGAAAAATGGGTATGGCAGCACCTATTTGGCCCGTTTTGGTCGGCTTCCCAACCCCGGATGGTCGGCCCACCTTGAGGAAAGTCGATCCTCGCGTCATCCTCGTCGTTTTGGTCCGCTCGGCTCGCTAATCCAGTGAGTTTAACTCACTAAACCTCAATTAGAGGGTTAATGATGTTTTAGGTGTGTTTAGTTTATATTAAGTGTTATTAGGTGGTTAGTTTAATTTATTTAAGTGTAGATTATGTTAATGTGCTTGATTAACTTAAGTGAGTTTAATTTAAGGCTAAATGAATGCTTATATTAACATAAGCCTTGATGTGACAAAATAGGTTTTATTTTTGAATTATTTAAATGTTTCGAAATTCTAGAATTTATAACATTATATTATATTCCGAAATTATTAAAATATTATTATTTAAAAAAAGAAAAATTATTTTTGACCCCGATTGCTCAAAATTTCGTGCCAATCGCTGCTGTGTGTTCGGATTTTGAAATTGATGATTGGATATTATAAATTGAATATGGATTGCGAAAAATATGGACATTATTATTTAATTAATTTTCGAAATAAATTTAATTATTTATTAAATTCCGAAAATTTCGTCAGAACCTTATTCTCTCATAATTTCGTGCTGATCGCTGCTATGTATTTAGAATCTGAATTTGATGATTGATTGTGGCAAATGGAGTGTGATTGTGATAAATAGGGATTCTTTATAAAATCCTAAGTGTGGAAATTGATGAGAGATTGGCCGTGATGAACCACCTATTAAAGGTTATGCCCAGTGAGGCTGTGATGAACCACCTATGAGAGGTCATGCCTAGTAAGGCTGTGATGAATCACCTATTAGAGGTCGTGCCCTGTGAGGCCGTGATGAACCACCTATGCGAAGTCGTGCCCAGTGAGGCCGTAATAAACCACCTAATTAAAGGTCGTGCCGAGTGGGGCTGTGATTGCCACTGGTTATTAAACCTTCCTATGGGGCCACGATTGAGAGCAATGATTGATTTGCTAGAATGACATGTAATCGGCCGAGTCGATTGATCGCTAAGACGATCCAAGTGGTTGAATTGTTCTGATGATGTGATTGTGCCGCAGTTGTTTGGTTATCATAATTGTACATGGTTGAATTATATAAACTATGCTAACCTGCAGATGAAGATTAAAGCGAGGTAAGTCTTTGTGCGATGTGGCTAGGCCAGCCGGGGTGTATTTTCTTTCTGATAGGGGTTTAGGGAATTGAACTTGCTGAGACAACGTCTCATCCCAGTTGTGGGATTAAAATTTCAGGTCCCTAGATGGCAGTCATGGAGGACCCGAGGCCCTAAGTCTGGAAAGGTGGAGACGAAGTATCGGTGAACGTGTCTGCTAGTTGGTTTTAGAATAGTTCCCCTTTTGTCGAGCTAGTCTATTTTGTAGACGGACCGAGTTGTATTTAAACTTATGTGTTTGTAAATGAGTGTTTGGTATTGTGATTGATTGTCTACTTTTCTATCCCAAGTTAAATGTTGTCGGGGATTTGTTTTGCTTCGCATGCATAATAAAATGAATGGGTCGGTGACATATATTGGGATGTTGCATATTTGACCGATCGCAGTGGGATGCGCGCGCTCGGGGTTCGAGGCGTAACACTTCCTCGATCTATTGGTGGTTGAACAAGCTGGGAGGAGAGAGGATGGCTAGCCGGTTGGCTTGAGGAGCAAGAAGAGGGTAAGAGGGGGCTACCATGGCCAAGTTTTTCCAATTCCTTGTCTCCTTTGACCATCCATGGCCAAGTATGGTTCCTTGGCTCTCCTTGAGCCACCAATGCCCACCCACAACCTTTGAAATTGTCCATTTTGGCTAGGCAAGGGGGGAAGCTATGAATTTCAATAACCTTGGCTTCAATTAGACACTTGATTTTCTTGATTCAACCTAATTCAGCCTCAATAAATTCAATCGGCACCTCAATTATCAAATTGGTATTTTTTTCCTCACCAATTAATCCATCTTGCATCCCAATTGCACGATCAAAAACGATCCCAACCTTTTTCTGAACAAAAACGATCCTATGTCGACTTTCTCCCAAAAAGTATCGGGTCATAGAAAAATCTTCTAAGACTGAGTCGATGCTACTAGAATTTATTGTGAGTGACAAAATTTTAATTTCTAAAATCGGACTTAAATATACGGTTAATTTCCACTTAAATGTGTTGTTAATATGACCTAGACTACCGGGTAGTTTTTAGAGATTTTTAGTGTAAATGACCCATGATCGATCTTCTTCGAGCCATAATGAACTCACTTGACACATTGGCGACTCTCGGTTGTCGTGAAAATCTCAAGGATTCAAATACAAACACATGGTACCAAAATGATAAAAGAATCAGTCTAGGGTCGGCCGATGGGAATTTTTCAATTTAGTGGCCCATGATTAGCCACATATCTCAGTTGTATAGACCTATTCTGATCTCAAATTGATTTTTAACTATGCGGTAATGGTGTCTAAAGATGAGCATGGTCGAATAGCTGATTCCTGGTCGAATTCTTAAGTCTATTTGCCTTAAAGTCTTTAATAACTTCCCCAAATAGTTTAGTTATCTCAAGAGTTATCAGCTTTGAGAACAACCATATAGGTGCGTTAATGAAATAGGCGGATTTATTCAGTAGAAAACATGATTGAAATTTTGAGATGTCACATTATGAATGCATGCAAACTACCCTATTCATTTGTATAAATTATATAGCATCGTATGAGACTCCACATATAAAATGGTGAGCATGGTTCTTAGATTACTCCAAGTGAGAAACACTTGGGTTTGGATATGACTCCGTCGAATCTTTACAAAAGTAACTATTATGCCAATTTGTGGTGAATGATTTTGTTAATTCTCAACTTGAATATTTATTTGGCATTTTGTAAAACTATTGAATTCTTTGACTATGTTGATCTATCTTGGATTGATGTGAAATCACTAGATATATAAAGAAAGTAACCTATAAATAATTATAGATTTGAACCATTTATTAGTTAAATTTTTAATAGTTGATAGGGTGAGGAGATGCAAGTGGCGTAATTACCTCCTTTGTATGGACATAACCCATACATAATTACCAATTTGGCTTATACGGCATTCTCAATTTCAAGTGTTTTTAAGACTGGTTTTCTAAATATGGAGGATAACCTACTTATCCTATACAAGCACAAATTAATTTGACTTGCTAGATAATATCATATTCATCAATAATATAAAGTGCATTGTAAGATGTGGTAATACCAAACATTTCACTAAATTAATTGGGGATACTAAAGTTTCATAGATGGATGTACAAAGAGAATTAAGATAGTACCGATTTGACAATAAAACATTAACTCAACACAAAGCAATAAGCATCATTCATGCATGAGATACCTTACTTATGTTTGTTAGCGGAATAATCAATTCACAATTCTTTTACCTTTTTGGCCCTTTGGAATAAATACTTTATTGTGATAAAAAAGCAAGGGATCATTTCAATAGGAACATATATAGGATTATTACCCAATTAGTCCTAAACTTATTTATGGATGTTAATTAAGTTCTAAACACTTTAATTTTGCCAATGTAGTTTAATGCCTTTGCGGGAAATTTCAATATAGTCATTTTAGCCAATTGCCACTAGAAATTACGGATGAAGAAACTTGATATTATTCAATTGCCCCTGCAAATTCCATTATGTGCTTGACATCATAATGCTCATTCCTCAAGTGTAGTGCGAAATTTTTCTCTCGCCCATCTTTTGGAAACTCGATATTGCTCAACTTGAGCAGCTTCAATTTATTAGGCCACGTTTTCATGTTCCATTTAGTCTATTCTCTTTTCTCGGACAATCACAGTTAAATATCAATTCGTGTAATTGGTGGCATAGGCATTAGTTTCCACTATAAAGTATAAACTAGTTCCTCACATTCCTAAAATAAAATTGACTATTGGCGTCTAGCGAGGCAAAACTCACTCCACCAGATGACTTTATCTGAGGATTATAGTTTTTTTTTTTTAAGACATCGGAAAAGCAAGTCATGTTCCTCATAGGTTCGCTTGGCTTTTGTCTAATAAACGAAAGAAGGTAATCGTCGACGTGTGTGTGATCATCATGTGTGTGAACATCTTCGTTGGTGCATCGTTCTATATATATGTGGGCGCGAAGACATGCCATATGAGAATTCGAAGGAGAGGCATAATAAACACAAACATACACGGGGAAGAGAAGGGGGAAGAGAGAGAGAGAGAGAGAGAGAGAGAGAGAGAGAGAATGGCGGTTACGGAAGTAGACGAGAATTCTTTGGAATACACGCCGACTTGGGTGGTGGCTGTAGTGTGCTTCAGCATAGTGTCCATTTCTGTCGTTGTTGATAGATCCCTTCGTCGCGCCGGCCAGGTGGCTATTCTTGCTTCCTAGGGTCCGAGAGTACGGACCTCTTCTAAGCATAGCTCGGGATGTCAATTGCGATGCCGCCAATTCTTTAACTCAAGTTTCCTTGTCGAATGTAGTATTTGAAGAAGAAAAGCGGATGGTGGCCGCTCGTTGGCGGCTCACGGAAGATCAAAGATGGTGACTTCTCTTTGGTTTTTTCTTTTTCTTTTTTGGACTATTTCATAATACTAATGTGCATGCGCATGAATTCTCTCTTCTTATTTATTGATTTATTTTTTTATTTTTTTGGTTTTTTGGGTTATGACGACAATGGCAGAGTTGATGCTACTGGGTCTCATATCGCTTCTCTTGACGGTGTTCCAAACTAGAATAGGGAAGATTTGCATATCGGAGAGACTCAACAACATCTTGCTTCCTTGCAAGAAGCCCAACTCTTCTTCCGCCGTCGCCAATGTCACTACTAGTTCCTTCACTTCCAGTGCAACATGGGGACGCCGCCTCCTCCCCATGGCTTCGAACGCTACAGATTACTGCAGTCAAAAAGTAACAGATTACTTCTTCTTCTTCTTCTTCTATTAAAAATACAAGCAGTTTAAAAATTGTAACTTTGCCTTCGTAAATTAAATAAGTTGAATGGTTTTTTGACTGATTAAGAATCGACCACATCATTTATTACACTTATTATCTATACAAGTCATTGCACATCTCCAGTGTTTTCTTTTCTCTCTCTCTCTCTCTCTCTCTCTCTCTCTCTCTCTCTCTCTTTTAACAGGGGAAGGTGGCATTGTTGTCTGTTGAAGCGGTCCATTAGCTGGACGTTTTCATCTTTGTGCTAGCTGCCTTTCACGTGGTCCTCTGTGTGCTCAAAGTACTATCTATGGTGTGTTACGACATCCTTGTCACTTCTGCTCTATCTTTCTTTTGCTTTCTATTACTTCTGCTTACGACTTTCCCTCCTATATTGTAGAACAATATTTGGTATTTAAGTTTCAAAAAAACATGAAAGAGTTTGTATGTGATTCCGCTTCTGCATTGGTTGGTATTTCAAAAAGCTTCAAGTGTTTGAGTATTTCTTTCTACGAGTTTTCCAACTTTTACAAAAAGTTAAAAATGAAAAGTATGGAGGCTTCCTTCCTCCATCTTCTCACATAATTAGTTTTTTTGAAATGTTAGGGGATTCTCTTAAGTTTTTATACCTCATTTGATTACACATAAAAACATGAAAAATAAAATTTGACCAGATTAGAAAAATCACTAAAAAAAAATAGAGGTATCTCTTGGATCAATTTTTTAAAGTTAGTTATTTTCGTCCTTCCATGTTGTTAGATATTTCAATGGAGCATGCTGGAGATATATGACAAATGGAGCGAAAAGGATGACATCCAAACTGGTAACGTTTTTTAACTTATCCTCCTCTAGCAATATATTAAAAGGGAGGAGAAGATGAGTGATCTCACTCCCTCGTGATCCCACTCCCTCAAAATTGTTGTACAGTCTCCAAAAGAATTTTCTAATTCAATTGGGGTATTTCTATTCTGTGTATTATCTGCAGCATTCACGGATATTCTGGAACATTATAAAAACCCACTTCGCCCGTTCAGATCTTTGGTAAGTCGTTGAGTCTCTTGAAGCTTCCCGCAACTACAAAAAGTGACAGTTTGGAGGCTCTTGCGAAATCGAGCATATCTTTGCGAACTTAACTATCGTAAAATTTTCAAAATGTTCCACATTATAATTTCATTGGATCATACTAAACTTCAAGGTTAGTTATATGGATTTTTATGATTTTTATCTTTTCAAATATTTTAACTATCCGTCTTTGCTCACGGATATCAATTCAAAGAGTAATGCAATTCTAATTAAATAATCTAATCTTCATTTTATTCATGACGGAGATTCTAGATTAAATAATATTTGATCTTCATGAAAAAATGATTGCTACAAAATTAGGAGAAATGAAAAATAGAATGCAACAACTTTTTGTTGTGTGGGGTGGAGAGAGGACCGGATTGTTTATATAGGCTATCAACAGGTGCATTTCATCAAAATACATTCTATTCTCATAAGAGTCGCATCTTTTAATGAGAGTTGCACCTTCTCATAACCAATAAGTTTTTAGCATTTCAATAATTATTAAGTTTTTGATTATTAATATCACGTGGATCATAATTATTCTTCCTGCGGGTGTTCAGAAACGTGGAATGAGCACTATATTATCTATAATTGTTATGGAATGCGATATTTATGTTTTACCTGGAAGGAAGAGTTGTTTGACGAGAGGCCCAACATTGTCTTGCATTTTCCTCTTCAGTTCGTGTCGACTGTGCAGAAAACGTTTACTTCTTTGAGCGAGCATGAATACGTCGCTCTTCGCCAGAACTTCATCGCGGTACGGAGAGGACATTCTTCAGCTGAAATTTAGTTTTGGTCCGCGTTGTAATATAATTTGCCTTGAAATGATTAATTTACTCCTCATTTCTGTTGTGTCCACAGGCACGTCATCCCGAGAATCCAGGGAAAGATTTTCAGAAGTACATAATGAGGACTTTGCAAAAGGATTTTGAGAAAATGATGAGAATCAGGTAAAACGATACCCCTTCATACAAGGCTATTTGAGTAGGCTTGGTGAGCAATAAGTTGAAAAGAAAAGGGTGAGCTAAGACGAAGGCAGATTTTCCTTTTTCCTTTACAAGAAAGAACTATTTCATTCGAATATGTCAAATCACTGATCCTCATCTAAAGGCCCTATTACATACGTTAATTAATTCGCCCCATTTTTGGCCGAAAATGTTATTGGATCAACCGATCGTTCTTCGGCAGTACTAAATTCATGAAGAACTATACAATATGACTTTTTCACAGAAACATTACTTAAACTATGAGAGAATATTTAGCACTTCTTCAGGCATACTGACTTACACTTTTATCATTATCGCAGATGGTACTTTTGGTTATGCGTTGTGATTTATTTGCTTTTGAATGTAGCCGGTAAGCACATATGTGCATACTTATTCTACTTTATAACTACTTCTAAATTTGTAATCTTAAATTATGTCTCATGTTTGAGCTCATGAAGGAAACATGATCCACATAGTATTTACACATCCAAATTGGACTTGTGGTATGATATTCAAACTAGCAAGAAACTATTGAAATACTTTCCACATCAGAGTTGAACTCATACTATGAGTTACTTTTCTAGTTTGAGTGAGCAAGTCACATAAGAACATATAATTGAAACAAGTTGAGTGTTAGGGTTTTCATGTTTTCTAATGAGTTCTCAATGAGTAATTGTGAGATCACACGTATAAAAAATAGAGTTTAAGAAACAATTATTCTTATTTACCCACTTTAGCAACCATATTAAACACAGGATCAGGACATCATTTCATAATGGTAACTATTATAGAAAAATGAAAACAGTTTATTAGTGAAAAAATGAACAATGTTTATCTAATACAAGGAAAATTGCCATTAAGGATGAGCAAATCATTATTATTGACAGAAAATTTTGTTTTGGATCTTAATATTACTGTATTATAAATCATATGAACACAGTCGACAGCGGGTCTTCCTACTGGAAACCAGAATAATGCATGTCAAACTGGTTTCGTCTGAGTGTAAGCGGAAAAGCAGTGATGTTTTTCCGCAATCAAAGTTCAACTTACAGAATAAAATCCCCATTAATCCTGATTAAGCTCGATTGTATATCTCTCTCTTTATTCGCCTTTGACAAGAAAGACTTCATTGTAGCAATCCATTTCTTAATGCATTTCTTGCAGGATGGAATGCGCACTTTTGGATATCTTTCATTCCATTTACTGTAAGTAGTGATAAAAACTCTCCTTTGAGTCATTAAGTCTTGCCATTCCAAGTGAATCTTGATGGGGGGGAAAAAGATGAGCCTTTTTTTTGTATCTAATTAGGCGTGCTCGCTAATTCTGCGCAGCTTATGGTCATTATCAGCATCAAATTGGAGAGAATGATACTGCAACTCGCAAAAGAAGTTGCCAAAAAGCATACACAAGACATAAACAAGTCTAGTGAAAATAGAGAAAAGGACTTGGTTTATAAATTTTCAGAAGACGATTTCTGGTTCGCTGGCCTAACATTGGTCGGCAACCTGCTTCATATCGTGCTGTTTGTGAACTCTTTGGAGCTTGCTTTCTTCTTCTTTATAATGGTGAGCACAAATGACTTATATCGTCATCATCATTTACAATGTTAAGCAATGTCTCTTGCATATCGGGAAAATGCCAACTAACATGCTATTGCATCTCTATGCAGTTCCAGTATGGTTTTCACTCCTGCATTGTGGGAAAGGTTGGTTTTGTTGTCCCCCAAATAGTAATGGGGTATGGCCTATTGCTCATGTCAATTATATCATTGCTCTATAATCCGTGCGTTGAGGCCTAACCATCAATTTGGCTTCTGTGGTATATATTGCGTTCTCAGAGTGATCGTCCAGATTGTGTGCAGCTCCAGAATATTACCACTGCACGCGATTATACAATCACAGGTTAGTTGAACTTACTACCTATTATGCACTCAAGATTTGGCAGTTTTCCTTTTCTCTCTGAGTTCAAATCATGGAATTGAAGTCTATTCTTTAAATTTGTCTCGATGAAATTAAGATGCATTTGAAGAAGAAGCAATCGGACAAGCGGAACAAAATACATGAGATCAAGAGGCATTTGGAGAAGTACCTATCGGATGAAGAGGAAGAAATGGAGATCATGAACTCGATTTTGGTGATGATTGATAATAGAAATGAGCCGAACTCACCGGAGGAGTCCTCAAATATTGAACTGGCCCGGATGGATTCAAGTGAAGGATCTGTCTGGAGTGAGGTCTCAGGCTCGCGGAAGAAAGTATCTCGAGGTTTCACCGCTTTGATGAAACAAATTGTTTCAAAATTTCGCAAAAATTAAGCCTGATTTTTCTCTAAAAACTCAGAAGGTTCCACCAGAAAGAGTTTGGGATTGAATCGTTTGGTCTTGGGAAGTTCCGGAGTTGAGATAACGGAAGCTGGTGAAGTGACTACAATAGAAGACATTGAAGCACAACCAAGCCTGCACCAACAATCCAAATAAATGAGTTCATGAATTGATTTATCCATGATAGTATGTTTCTCTTTTCAAATCATTTCATCTTCTACAAAATCACAAGTCAATGATAAGTCAGGTATGTTCCGAGAGTACAGAAAGCTGACATCAGAGGGAAAAAAACACTTAATTTTTTTTTTTTATTAATTGGATTGCTCAATCAATATCTCCATTAAAACCCACCTATCTTTCTTTTCAGTTGAAATATATACCTATGGACAGATTGACACCACGGACCATTTAAGAGGCTAAACGAAGATCCGGTGTCTGAAATTGGCCAATCAAAACTGTGAATACCTTCGTTTATGCTCATTAAACCATCAGTATAATGACAAAGAAACAATCATAGCTGGCGAGAAAGCCGGACGGAGGGGACGTCTGGGGGGACGCCTTCAGTGCCCGCCTTCAATGCCGAGATAGGACACCGGTTCAGCCGAGGGTGAGGCCGGTCGGCGCGCCGAGGACCGGCAGCCGGACCGCATCCATCGATCGGCCTTCTTGGCCTATAAATGGGGCGTTCGCGAGCCAAGGAAAAACACATACGAAGAGAGAGATCTGAGGGGTATTCTTCGGAGAGACATCCAAGAAGCCCGAGAGAGTAAGCGATATCTGAGAGAGATCCCGCTGTGAAAGAGAGAGAACGCAACTGAGAGGGCCGCCGTTGGCTGCCACTTCCGAACGAAAACCGACGATCCGCCGCCGCTCCTTGTCCGCTTTGAAGCCACGGTAGGTCCCCGCTCGGGCGGTCTTGGTTTTTTCCGATTCGGGGTCGGCTTCCAGAGGATCCCGGCTCGTGGGCGAGCGTAGCGAACGGACGTAGCCTGATCCATTGAGCTCGTCCACCGTCGGACGCCGCGACCTGGGTAGGCACTCTCGGCCGACCGCCCTTTTTCTTCACGGCCATGCTCTGTTTTGGGCTCGCCGGACCGGGACGCCATTGTCCGGTTCGTGCGAGTTTCCTGCTTTATTTGTGTACGTACTGTGGTCTCGGGGCTTAGCATGTTAGAGCTCGGGCTCGGTGGTCCCCGTTTTTCACTCCTTGGTTTGCGAATATTGTTTGTTTGCTGAAATGCTCGAGTTAGGCGTCCGTTTGTCCTTCGCTTATGGCCGAAGCTTGCTGACTCTCATATTTATATTGGACGTAAACGAATCGTCCCCGTCTTGAAGTCAAGTTTTGCTGGTCCGTTGTTGTTGATTTTGGTCCGAATTCAATGCCGGGGCAAGTCTAAAGCTTCCCTTTAGCCGGCGCCCCTCCATGTGTTCGCTAAAATGCCCGAACCAAGCTTGTATGGATTTCCTGTGATTTTGGTTGGTTCTGAGCGCTTGTTGATCATTTGACATGTTTGTGGACCTTCGTTACCATCCGTGGAGTAGCGCGCGGTTTCTGTGCATATCGTGTGTGTTGCAGCAGGCGATGATGAAAGCGAGGGGTCGGATGTGGCCAACAGTGTTGGCTTGGTCCACAAGGTTGGCGGATGGTTGTACAGTTGAGCAAGGGTCGGAGGCTAGCTGGCTCATGGCCGTTTGTTTGCCACAATGGAGAAGGAAGCATGCGTTTGTGCTCGGAAGACCTCTACGGGTCATGGGGTGTAGGGGTGAGCATCGGTCCAGGGTCAACCTTGGATTGATCCTGTACCGGCCTAACCCTGCCGGTCCTGGTCTGGTTTCTAGAAAAACCGAATCCGTCATTGATCATAGAATTCATGGACCAGCACTATGCAAGTTGGTCCTCAGTCCTGAAAGTTCCGACTCGGTCCAATCCAAGTTAACCCTCACTATATATATATATATATAAAATCTTAAAATAAATAGCGTCAACGACATTAAATAGTTATTTAGTGAGGAGTTCAAGTGATTTTGTATTATTCTTTAATAATTTAGATTTTTAATATTTTTTACAGTGTTAATGGTCATAATTTATGAAGGAAAAAAATGTTTTTGTGATGAGTATTCACGGCGTCCAAAAAGGCATAAACAATTCCTTATGGCATCATTCTTTAGTATTCGTTTTCTTTTGTCTTATTTGTTCTCTTAGTTTTTAATTTGCCAAAATCGAAAGAAATAACTACTTTGCTCACCACTCAACACTCGCCTCGCTCACTTTGGATCATATGTGCCGCTTGTTGCTTGCTACTCGATGCTTGCTTGACTTGTTGCTTTCCACTCAACATTCGATATGGAAAGAGGTTTCAACATCCTTGTACCAGAGAATTTTAATAGTTTATTAAGGACTAGTCGAGTCAAAAGCTTGGATTCATCGTACTAATAGAAATAGAAATTGATAAGCATCGAAATTAGGGCTCAAACTTAATTATGAATCGAACTCTCCTGAAAGAAGAGCTTTGAATCTCAAAAGAAGGAAGGGCGATAATGACCCCTCGCGCAAGGGAAAGGAAAAACAATGGCCTTCCGATTCATTCATAAAGAGAAGAAGTCCTCCTCATGATCCAGCTGACAAGCTTGTCCGATCTTGTTTGGCTTTATCTGGCTCTCTCTTCTTAAATCGATTACTAAAATATAGATGGAAGACCCCGAATTCATAAGGGACTATGAACAACTCCTACTGTTCATGCCAGAAAGAGGTTTCATCATACTCATACGAGACAGTTTCAATAATTTATTTAGGACTAATCAAGTAAAGCTTGAATTCCTCATACTAATAGAAAAATAAACTGATAAGCATCGAACTCGGGGATCAAACAAGGGAAAGGGAAAGGAAAAGTAATGGCTTCCGATTCGTTCATAAAGAGATGAAGTCCTCCTTCCAGATTTTGCTTTTCCTTCTCTCACCGTTCTCGCGTTCCAGCTGACAAGCTTGTCCCCTGCGTGCATCATGCATTGAGACAAAGGCTGACATCAGCTCTTGCTTTCTGAAAAACGACGCGGTCACAGAGATTCCAGAAGTCGATAGCAAGTCATTCTTTAGGCCGTAAAAATGGACAGCTAGTAATTATTTTTTTGGGAGTAATTCTAGCGGATGCTATCAATGCGAAGATAACTTTACACAAGTGATTTTAGTCACCCTTGAGTTGAAGGCTAGTGAGAAAATTATTAGATGGATTCGATCTAGGTAGACCAAAATCTGGATCCCGCACTTTCGATGGCTATGACGATTTTGGTCTACTTAGAGTGAATCTTTGTAATATCTGCTCCTTAGATTGAGGAGAGTATATAAAGATATTTGGGTGATATTTTCTTTACGGTGACAGTGTACACTCTAGTTTTTCATTATTATATTTTTGTTTGTATTAAAAAAAAAAAAAGCTACAAAAGTTGACTTATTGAAATTCTTATAAAAAAAATGGTCAACTGCTTGATATTTACCTATAATTTCACCGTAGGAAAAGTTCAGAAACTAAGGGTCTATCTGTTTCGTAGAAAATTCAAGTTTTATAAAATATTTCCTAAAAACGATTGTTTATATTGCTCATAATAAATGAACAATAAATATTTTTATCGCCCACAAAAGTATGTCAGTATTAATTATTGTTGGTAATGAATATATTTTTCGTTAGCAAATTTTTCCAAGCAATATAACTAATTATTTTTAAGAATATTTTTCAAAATGTGAATTTTCTACAAAACAAACGGACATTAAAGTTAATGCAACACACTCCTGACCACTGAAACCTAATTAACCACACAGATACATTTTCTATTATCAATATTTTGAGCAAAGATTATGAGGGAAAAAACTACTGGCTCTGTTTGTTTTGTGAAAAATAAATGATTTGGAAAATATTTTCTTCTAAAAATAAAACATTAAGATATTACTGATTTGACCGTGAAACATCAACTCGACACAAAACAATAAGCATCATCCATGCATGAGATACTTTTCTTCTGCCATTCAATGTATGAGATACCTTAATTGTATTTGTTAGCAGAATAATCGATTCACAATTGTTTTGTTTTTTTTTTTTTTTTGGCTTTTGGAAAAAATACTTTCTTTTGATAAACAAGCAAGGGATCATTTCAATATGAACATATATAGGATTATTAGTCAATTAGTCCTAAACTTATTTATGGATGTCAATTAAGTTCTAAATATTTTAATTTTGCCAATGTAGTTTAATGCTTGTGGGAAATTCCAATATAGTCCTTTTGGCCAATTGCTGCCGAAAATTACAGACATAGAAACTGAATATTATTCAATTGTCCCCACAAATTCTAATATAGTGCTAAACGTCATAATGCTCATTCCTCAAGTGTAGGGCGAATTTTTGTTCTCGCCCTTCTTTTGGAAACCTGATATTGCTCAACTTGAGTAGCTTCAATTTATTAGGCCACGTTTTCATTTTCCATTTACTCTATTCTCTCCTCCTCGGACAATCACAGTTAAATATCAATTCGTGTAATTGGTGGAATAGGCATTAATTTCCACTATGAAGTTTAAACTAGGTCCTCACATTCCTAAAGTAATATTGACTATTGGCGTTTAGCAAGGCTAAACCCACTCCACCGGATGTTTACTTGAGAAATATAGTTTTTTTCTTAGGCATCGGCAAAGCAAGTCATGTTCCTCGTGGGTTCGCTTGTGTTTTGTCTCGTTGAACAACAAGGAAATCGTCCACGTGTGGGTGAACATCATGTGTGTGAACATATTCGTTGATGCATCATTCTATATATATATATATATATGTGCGACGAGAATTCGAAGGAGAGGCATAATAAACACACTCATACACGGGGAAGCGAGAGAGAGAGAGAGAGAGAATGGCGGTTCCGGAAGTAGACAAGAATTCGTTGGAGTACACGCCGACGTGGGTGGTGGCTGTAGTGTGCTTCAGCATAGTGTTCATTTCTATCACTGTTGAGGAACTCTTTCATTGTGCCGGCCAGGTAATTACTCTTGCTTCCTAATGTCCGAGTAGTACGGACCTCTCCTAAGTATAACTCGGGCATGTCAATTGCGATGCCGCCAATTCTTGAACTCAAGTTTCCTTGTCGAATGCAGTATTTGAAGAAGAAGAAGAGCAAATGGTGGCCGCTCATTGGCGGCTCACGGAAGATCAAGGATGGTGACCTCTCTTTGGTTTTTTCTTTTTCTTTTTATTTTTTGGACTATTTCATAATACTGATGTGTATGCGCATGAATGTGTATGCGCATGAATTCTCTCTTCTTTCTTTCTTTCTTTCTTTATTTTCTTTTTTGGTTTTCTGGGTTACGATGACAATGGCAGAGTTAATGCTATTGGGTCTCATATCGCTTCTCTTGGCGGTGTTCCAAACTACTATAAGGAAGATTTGCATGCCGGAGCGACTCGACAACATCTTGCTTCCTTGCAAGAAGCCCAACTCTTCTTCTGCCGTCGCCAATTTCAATACTAGTTCCTTCCCCTCTAGTGCAACACGAGGACGCCACCTCCTTGCTGTGGCTTCTGATACTACAGATTACTGCAGTAAAAAAGTAACTTTACTAGAGCTTCTTCTTCTTCTTCTTCTTCTTCTCTTAAAAATACAAAGGTAAGTTTACGAGATTGATATACAAAATTATATGAAACTGCAAACGGGAATAAAATTAGTTCAATAGTGTTTTGTAACTGATTAAGAGTCGACCACATCATTCATTACCCTATTTGTCTATACAAGTCTTTGCACATATCCAGTGTTAAGAGAGACCTGAAGACTACAGCGAATTGGTACGAAACGAATATTTAGTGCAACTGTTTCCTTTCCTTTTTCTTTTTACAGGGGAAGGTGGCATTGTTGTCTGTTGAAGCAGTCCATCAGCTGGACATTTTCATCTTTGTGCTAGCTACCTTTCACGTGGTCATCTGTGTGCTCAGAGTACTATTTATGGTGTGCTACGACATCCTTGTCACTTCAACTATATCTTTCTGTTACTTTCTGTTACTTCAGTTACGACCTTCCCTCCAATATCACCCCCCCCCCAACCAACAAAAAAAAAAAAAAGGTATTGTACCGTACCGAAGTTTTGAAAAAACATGAAGATTTTTATATGTGATTGCACTTGTACATTGTTTGATATTTTGAACATTTTCAACTGCCTCGAGAGTTTCTGTTAGCGAATTTTCTAATTTTTTACAAATAGTCACGAGGGAAAAGTAAAACTCGTTCGAATTAGAAAAATCAGTAAAAAATCAGAGATATCTCTTGAATCAATTTCGTAAGGTTATTTTCGTCCCCATGATGTTAGAGAATCCAGTGGGGCCGTTTGGAGACATATGATGAAGAGATCGGAAGTGCTGATAAACAGAAACAGCGAGAAGGTAATTTCCTCGACCTCATCCTCCTCAAGCAGTGTGATAAAAGGGAGGAGACTCTGCTCGAAATTCTCCTACAGTCTCCAAAAGAATTTTCTAATTTGATTGAGGTATTTATATTCTGTGTATTATCTGCAGATCTTGCAAAGATTCTGGAACATAATAAAAAGCCATCCCAATTCTTCAGTTATATGGTAAGTCATTGAGTCTCTTGAAACTCCCCACGATTACAAAATAAGAGTTTAGAGGCTTTTGCGAAATTGAGTAGATCTTTACTGACCCTAATTATATCGTGCAATCTTCAAAACGTTCCTCAGTGTAATTCATCGGATCTTACCAAACTTCTACGTTAGTTATTTATTTATTTTACATGATTTTCTCTCTTTCGTTTTTTTTCTATTATCCATCTCTGTTCCGAACACAGCATGTTTAGATATATCATATACCTAAGTTAGGAGGCCCAACATTATCTTGCATTTTCCTCTTCAGGTCGTGTCTAATATGGAGAAATCGATTTATTCTTTGACCAAAGAGGAGTACATCGCTCTTCGTCTGAACTTCACCGCGGTACGTCCAGCACATATTCTTGTTGCTCAATTTTTTTAGTTTCGCTCCTCGTTGTGATATAATTTGCCTTTGAAATGGTTAAATTATCTCGCATTTCTGTTGTGTCCACAGGCACGTGATCCGAAAGATGCAGGGAAAGATTTTCAGAAGTATATACTTTGGATTTTGGAAAAGGAATTTGAGAAAATGATTGAAATCAGGTAAACCGATACCCCTTTATGCAAAACTATTTAATTAGGTTATTTCAGTTCGCTAGGATGAAACAGAAAAGAACGAAAAAATTTCCTCTTCTCGTTTACAAGAAAGAACAATTTCAGTTTGCTAGGATGACATAACGAGTTGCGGCTTTTATTCGCCCCACTCTGCTCGACACAGGATGTTATAGAAGATATAAATATGCATCGATGTTTAGCTCTTCTTCAGGCATACTGATTTGCATTTTTACCTATATCACAGCTGGTACTCGTGGTTTCTCACCGTGATTTATATGCTCATGAATGTAGCTGGTAAGCACGTATATGCATACCTATTTGGCATTGCAACAATTTCAAAATTTGTTACTCTTAAATTATGTCTCGAGTTTTGGCCCATGAAAAGAACATGATCCAATATATGATGCCCAAACAAAGAGGAAACTTCTAAATACGTGGAATTGGATTTATAGTTTGAGTAGGTTTTTCTTTCCTTTTTGCCGGTGGCTGATCTCATGCAATGGCTGGAGAGAGCTGGGCTGGAGAGAGCTGGGCGAGGGACGGCCCTGACCTATTAGGGCGAGGCTGACGTGGCCCTCACCCAAGTTTTGACGGGGTCGGGGACCTCACCCGCGTCAAGAAAGACAAGAAATCTCTCTTTTTTTATTTGCCTTTGACAAGAAATACATCATTGTTCCAATCCATTTCTTGGTACATTTCCTGCAGGATGGAATGCGTACTTTTGGATATCTTTCATCCCATTTACAGTAAGAACTAATAAAAACTCGCCTTTAAAGTCATTATGTCTTGCAAATTCCAAATGAATCTCGATTGAAAAGAAAGAAAGAAAGAAAGAAGTTGAGTCCATTATTGTATCTAACTAGACATTCTCCTTAATTCTGCGCAGATTTTGCTCATAGTTGGCCTCAGATTGGAGTTTATGACATCGCAACTCGTAAAATGGGTCGCCGAAAACCATAGAAAAAACGAAAATGCATCTAGCGAAAATGGTGCAAAGGGGACGGTTTATAAAATTACAAACAATAATTGCTGCTTTCGTTTCATCGACATCCTGATTCACATCATGCTATTTCTGAACTCTCTGGAGCTTGCTTTCTTCTTCTTTATGTTGGTGAGCCTGAATAACTCAAGTTATCAACTACATTATCAGTTACATGGCGAAAATTCCAAACATTGTGCTGTGGTATCTCGATGCAGATCCAATATGGTTTTCACTCCTGCATCATGGAAAAAGTTGGCTTTGTTGTTTCAAGAATAGTAATGGGGTAAGACCTATTGCTGATGTAAATTATATCATTGTTCTATAATCTGAGTGCTGTACATGATCAATGACTTTTGGGCCTGACGATCAATTGCATCCGTCACGCTGTCAGAGGGTGCTTGCAGATCGTGTGCATGTCCAGAATATTACCACTGTATGCAATTATGACATCACAGGTGAGTTGAACTTACAACCTATTATGCACTCAAGATTTGGGTTCAAATCATGGAACTGAAGATGCCACATTCTTTTTATTTGTCTCGATGAAATCCAGATGCGTTTGGAGCAGCAGCAGCAATTGGACAAACACAACAAAATACGTGAGATTAAGATTTATTTGGAGGAGTACCTGTCTAACGAACATGTAAAAAAGTGTCTTGATGAACTCGATGAAATTAAGACGCAGTTGAAGGAGAAGCAGATGGACGAAGAGGAAGAGATGCAGATCCCGACCTGGATTTCAGAGTTGATCGATCATAGAAAGAACCGAAGAGAGCAGCCAAACTCACCGGAGGAGTCCACAAATACTGAACTGGCTGGACGGAGTGGAGCAGGGGATATCGAAGCACAGAATTGACAACCAAGCCTACACCGACGTTTTAAATAAATGAGATCATGGGTTGATTTATCCATGGAATCGCGAGTTAATGCTTCTGTCTCTAGGCAACTACTATTATCAGGACGAAATGTAACTATCACAGGTTGCATAGCTATCTTAGGCAAATGCGAGTAAATAAGGAACTCTCACTCCATATAATTCTCTAGTTACAGTAGGCAAAAGAACTGAAGCTACACAGTAAGAAAGTTCAGGTATTTTCCCAGTGTATGGACAGCTGAAGTTGGATGGGAAAAACACTTCAGATTTGTTCCAGTAGTCGCCACGCTCGATCAATTTCAACAGGAAGACCCACCTGTCTTTCTTGGCAATATTGCATTTTCTACTCAATAGGACATGTATAGATGTCACTTTCTAGAATGAAAGAGACAGGCAAAAGGACCTGTTATGAGACTAAACGATGATCCAGCGTCTCAAATTGGTCAATCCAACACTGTAAATACCTTCGTTCATGCCCATTAAAAAGGTAAATTAGACCATGATGACACAGAAACAATCATATTTAGGAGGCAATGTTTCAGGATTATCGCCTAAAAAGATAAATAAGACCAATGACTGGATTGCTGAAGATTCATTAGATCTTACATGATCTTTCTCCACTTCTGCAGTTAAACTAAAACATTGTGAGAAATGTTCCAGACTGGAAGCAGCCATCAAACACCAACATGCTTAAATAAGAGACATAGACGCATTCCCAAAGCCAAAATCAAAACACATATAGCTTGTCAAGAGACAATGGAGCCTCAGCAGGACCTATAATGATTTTGTACGTCTGATTTTTTTTTTTTTTTATAATATACATTCACGCTATTGTGACCTCCCTTTTCAATGCCCACATACGAGCAAGCATGTACGGAGGCTAATGGCTCGACTAAGTATTGGGCTTAGTTTGGGCTCTCCCAAGCCCACCAATTTATGACTTATAGTTAAAATTTTTAACATAAAAGTCAATTTCAAATATAAGCCGCTACTAATCATTTTGTGGTGGATCGATTAGAAATCTGAGTGAAATATCGAGAGAAATACTCATTTATGCACAATCAAAAAAACTAGAATCGATGACTTGATTGCAATAGTTAATCACTAATGCTATTTCGATACCTAATTTTTGTTTAAACATCAAATAAAATATTTATACAGCATTTTATACCAATCAAATTTTAGGAAAATTCCTAACTAGATTAAGAAATTAAAAATCCATGCATCGTAAAGACGTGATTGGAATAAGTCAATATTTGCTCCCAATAACTTAAAAAGGATTTTTTTTTTTTTTTTTTGGATTTTCTGTTGGGTATTTTCACACATTTTAAAAAATTCAAAGACTATTTCTAAGTTTTTCTGATATTTTTTAAAATAAAAAATATTTTTTAATTTTTTGATTATTAAAATGTTTTTTAAATTAAAAATAATATTATTATATTATAAAAACAACCGGGTCAGAACCGACCCAGGTTGGCTTTGCCAGGCTTCCCCATTTTAAACTATTCTATCCCTCTCTCTCTCTCTCTCTCTCTCTCTCGTCTTTTCTCTCTTTTTGTCTTTTTCCTCACTTCTCTCTTCTTTCCCACTATTTGCCATCTTTTTTCTTTTTAAATCTTTTTATCCTTTTATTTATTTATTTATTTATTTTTATTATTTTTCTTTTTCCTTATGCAACCCGAGCGCCTCTCCTTCCTCGACTCCCTCTCGACCTCTCGCCGGCCTCTGTTTTTTCACGATTTGGTCGGCCGAGACGGCGGCGCCGCTTGTCGCCTCGACTTAGCCGTGTACCCTTGTCGGCTCCTGGCCTCGACGTTTCCTTGCCGCCCTCACGGCGGCCGCGATCTCTGCTCCCCGGACGCCTGGAGGGGAATAAACTATCTCTCCTGGGGTCAGCCACGGCAGCGACAGCCCTCCTCAACCCCAACGTTGCCGGTCGAGAGGCCAACCAACACCCAGAACGGACTATTCCCGAGAGAAAGGAGACGCAACACGCTTGGGCATTCTGTTGAGCACCTAAGACGCAAAGGCAAAAGGAGGAAGGAACCGGCCCGGCCGATCCGAGCTCGCGCCGGATTCGTGGCAGTGGACGAGTAACTTCTAAAAATTGCAGCCTATACACACGACCAGGGTCGGGAGATTCGCGCGAACCGGGCAACGGCAGCCCAATCAGGCGAGCCCGGATAGGGCCCAAAAATTAAAAAAAATAATAAAAATGAAAGGGAAAACAGGGACGGGTCCGCTAGGGGGAGAAAATATTCAGTGGTATGTGCGCGCCACGTCATCTGCTGACGTGGTGCGCACTTACCACTCAGAGATCGACACGCGTCCTATGGGACCCGCTGGAAAATGGAGGGGCGGGTTCGGCTTGGGTCGGCTCGCTGAAGAAGAAAAGACAGGTCACGACTCCCGCCCAAAAGATTTCGCTCTCCTGGATTGAATTTTCTGCAATTTTTTCTCTCTCTCTCACTTTCTCTCCTCCTCCTCCCTCTCGCGACGTCCGCTCTGCTCTCTCTCTCCCCCCTCCGCGAAGTCGTCCGACGCCGACGCCGACGCAGCCTCCGCTTCCTCCCCTGAACCCGACTCTGACGCCGACGCCCCTCCACCTCCCTCTTGCGACCTCTAGTCCGCTCTCTCTCTCTCTCTCCCTTTCGTCCTCGAAGTCGCACCTCTCTTCCAGCTAACTGCAACGCCAACGCCCCTCCGCCGGTTGCCTCCGTCGGCGTCGGAGTCCGTCGCCCCCGTCTCCTCCGCCTCCGCCTACGCGCCCGACGCCAACGCGTCGAACCACGACGGCGAAAATGGAGGAGAGAGAAACGACGAAGCAGAAGACGGAGACGAAGAAGCAGAAGCGCGCCCACTCGGAGTTCTGGACATGGGTCGTCGCGTCGGTCGCGTTCCGGCTCGCCCTCGTCTACCTCCCCAGGAACCTCCGCCTGTCCACTCGCCCCGAGGTCGCCAGCCCTCTCACCAGCATTCGCCGCCGTAACGTCGCCTCTCTTCGCTCCGTCGATCGATTCCCGATCCCCGATCCCCTGCCCCCTCCTCCCTTGAAATCTTGGAGGTCCATTTTCTGATACGATTTCTGGTTTTTCTTGTTTGTGCCGCCTGCAGTTGGCGAAGGCTACTGGTTGAAGCAGTCGGTGATGTCTTCCTACGCAGGGTCGGCTCCGTTCGATCTCTGTAGGAAGGAAGCTGCTTGTTTGCCTACTGGTGTGTCGCTGTTTGATGCTTTGATCCCTTCCACAGGTTCCATGTATCACGGTTCTCCTTTGCTGTTGCTCGTTCTCGGACCTCTCGCTGTCAAAAGGTAACTACCGGAGTATAATCGCCGATGCATTTTGAAGGCTAGGTTGATTGTGAGCTTTGCTGGTTATCTGCTAGAACTGAACTAGATTTATCTGGCGTTATCGAAGCGGAGGCTGTGGCTTGTGCGAAAAGTTGTTTTCGATTCCAGAAATTGAATTTCTTTTTAGGGGAGTCTTAGTTTCTTACGTGTTGTGAAGTTAATTATGTTCTGTAGCTTTCTCGCTATGCAGAATTGAAGGGCAACCAGAGCATCTTCTGTGCAGGTATCTACTTCTCTCGTGTCTCTCGCTTGTCGTAGGTAGTTCGCGATTTACTATTTTCATGCAATGTGATATGTGGTGATCTTTATTGTACTCGTCTCTTGTTCAAAGCATGAGTAATTCAGTGTTGTCAAATACCTGGAAGGATCTAACCTAAGTACAGATTACAATGCTTCTGGTCCTATCTTTGATTCTCTGAGTCGAACATTTTGGGAAGTCAACTATTGGGTTGATTTCTGCTGGGAAAAGGGAGTCCGCCTCTGAAATGTGGATTCTCCTTTGGCCGACCCTTTTTTTCTTCTACCCAATTTCGAGTCCACACTGATTGGGACGATAATGTGTACCAAAGTAGTGTTTTTTGCAGGTTAGATAATCATTGTTCATTTTTCTCAGTGGGGTAACTGATTTCTAAGGTAGATGTAGCCCCATGCATCAGGAAAACAGCGATGCCAGGGATACTACGATGGTTTGCGAAATTAGTTAGCTGAGTGATGTCGGAAAACTGTGACTGACCTGACGTTCAAGCTGGCGAGTCGTCTTCAAATGCCTAAAGGAGTCTCCGCCGCATTACTTAGTAAATCAATTTTGTAGCCCAGTCTTGGTAGTTCTAGTTCATGGTATAATTAGCGGATTAACTGAGGAACTCAATATTTTTCCTCTGTCCTTCAAATGCCTACTTGCGATGGCTAGAATATTTAGCTAGAACCACGGCCAATATACGAGCAGGAGTAGAAACAACTTCTTCGTGACTGGAGAGAAATTGAGTGGTACCCCGATTACTGATTAAATGTAAACTCCATGCCTAGGAATTATCGTGTTTTCATCTGCTTGATAACTTTGAAGCGTTTGTCTCACAATAAAGAGTCTAGTACTGATGCTATCCTGGACAGATAGGAATCTGACTCATCTATGTTATCCAGAATATCTGCCGATTAGTGAAGATTATGGCCGAGTCAGCTGATAACAATGCTGGGAAGAAGCTCATTTGAATTGACATTAGTTCGGATACTGTTTGCCCGTGGTGCTGTGTAGGCAAAAAGAGTTTAGACAAGGCTATAGCCACTGCAAAGGATCAGTTTGATTATGAGGTTCTCTCTCTCTCTCTCTCTCATTCATGCACTCATGCACATGTGTGCCTTTTCACCATGGTGTATTTCCATTCTCACTGATGTCTCATCGGGCTTGCAGATCAAATGGCATCCTTTTTTTCTGAATCCATCTGCCCCAAAAGAAGGTGTCAACAAGAAAGAGTGTTACCTGAAAAAGTTTGGATATTGGTCAGAGAGCATGGAAGCTCGTATGCGCGAGGTTTTCCCTTTCTCCTTTTGAACACCATAAATTTGTTACTTATGCAACTATTGATTTTATATCCTGCACGTTTTGCAGGTTTTTAGAGGTATTGGATTGGAATACAACATGTCTGGTCTCACGTAAGACGCTTATGATATCATGTGTACATTGGATGTTTAAATTCCCAAAGCAAGAGGTTGTGCTGAGAATATTGGTAACACATATAATATATGAACAGGGGAAATACTGTGGATAGCCACAGGCTTATATACTATGCTGGGACACGAGGGCTCGAGAAGCAACAAAAACTTGTGGAGGAGCTATTTATTGGCTACTTCACCCAGGGAAGATATATTGGTGACAGGTAGATTCACTTCCTGTACATGCATTGAGCTACATGTGGTTGTATGTGTCCACACATTCATCGAAGTGGGTTGCTGAGTTTTGGAAAATCCCTTGTCACTGCATCATCTCTTAAGATGCATCTTCTTCCCCTGTAATTTTTTCTTAAGAATTGGCTTTATTCCATTGGGAATAGTCTCTGTGAATCTAAAATCCTCTACAGCCATAGTGTCAAACATGCATCATGACCTTTGGCTTAACCTAGGTCTGAATAGTTTAAGCCTCTTCCCAAGATAGAAAAAGTTTGGTTTAGCTGATTCTACTGCCCAATTTGTCTGGAAGATAAACGTAAGATCTCTCCGAACCATTACGGTTGTTCTTAATAGTGTTTGAATGTGAGAGTAAGACACAGGGAAATCATTGTTGGGTTGCTGGTTATCCTAAATAAAGGTTACTAAGCTGGGAGAGAGGGGCCATATTTTTAGCGTTACATCCTCATATTCTGAGAAAATGTCAAAAAAAGAAAAGAGGCTGACCAATTTCGTCGTATGTCCTTAATTTTTCATTTGAACCATAAAGAGACCATTTTGCCAGACTTTACTCTATCCCAGGGAAATTTGGTTAAGCTATACTTAACACGAAGCTAGAAATGAAGCTTTTTCCAACATTCTTTTGATGAAGCTCGCTCGTCTTCATTTTAATTTTTAGTGCACACTCGAACTTAACACTTTGTATAACGTGGATTCGGAGAATTCCTTGTGGAAGCTGCTGCCAAGGCTGGAGTAGACGGGGCAGCCGAGTTTCTGGATAATCCAAATAATGGACTGCAAGAGGTTCTCTCTCTCTCTCTCTCTCTCACACACACACACATTGCTTCACATTCGAACCTAGAGATCAGGAGAGAATGCGTGACTAATTATGTAGAATATCTAGAAGGAGCTTTTCGGAGTTAAAAGATATCCATTTCTCTAAGCTGACTCAGGAAAGTGTTATCTCCTTTTTCCATGAATTTTTCAATGATCCTGTTGAAATCTACTGCAGTTAATCTCTTTAGTTTTGGCAGCTTCCAGATGTTTGCCACTGATTCTAAGAATCTCACGATCCTTTTAATAATTTTCTTTTGCTCCATCAAGGTAAATGAGGAGCTCGAACAGTACTCATCGAACATTCTGGGATTCCGCATTTCGTGGTAAATGATGTTCTCTCTCTCTTCCCCCCCCCCCTCCCCGGGCTCTCTGTCTCTCTCTGTCTCTCTCTCATATTTTGCCTTAATTTTTTGGATGACATAGAGATACCTTTTCTGAGATCATTATTTTCAACAGATAAATGGGAAGCACAGATTGAGTGGTGGCCAGCCCCCCGAGGTGTTCCTGCGAGCCTTAGAGATTATCGCTAGTGGAAAGTAGATGAAATGAAAATGTCATGCTTGTGTGTTTACTTATAAATAAATAAAAAAACAGGTTGTGTTATCTGTTTTACTATAAATACCATATAGGAAAAATGAGTGAATAAATTCTTACGGTTCTTGGAGATTTTGCTGGCTCTGTTTTTGCCATTGCCTGCCAACACCTTGTTTCAACAGATAAACGTCCACTTGTGATGTGCTTTATGGTTATGCGAAATCACTTTTCTCACATACGTGACGATTGATTTACTCGTTTCAATTACCCAAAGCCTGGCAAAGAAATGAACATCCGATCTTTTGCTCTCGTACTCTCTTTTTCTGAGTGAACAGAAAGTGTTGCCAGCTTCACTTGGCCGGAGTCTGGAAAACTACGACATTTTGCTTGAGAATCCATAGGTAAATCAAGCTGCCGTTCGCTAAACTTGTGACTCATGCACTGGGACCGACATTAAGCATTTCATTGTAAATCTAACCCCAGAAGCCCAGCAAGCACCGAAGTAACAAGTTGCAGAGTCTTACACGTCGCTCTACCAAGGGCAAAGCCCGAGCATCAGCAAACTCAGAGAAGAGAACCTGACAGCGCCTTAACGCGAAAGCAAGACAGCATTGTCGTTTGGTTGGCCACTTATGCACTTTCTTTCATATGTAGTTTCTATAACTAAACCAAACCCAAAAATGGAAAGGCAACGACCAGACAATTACATTTACCAATATGCACTTGAGATATTGCTCGTATTTACAATTGCAGTTTCAAGCAGCATAACCAAGTCTAAACAAAGTAAAAGATAATTTAGAAGGAATGTACAATGGGTCTTTGGAGAGAGAGTCTGAGAAATTAGAATATGCACAGAGACTTCTTTACATTTCATCAAGTATATTAACAGGATTCTTTTTCTCTTCCCAGTGTTGACAGTATCATCAACACGAGCATTGACCTAAGATCAAGTCTCATCGAACACCATCACCTGTCAAACAGAAAAAGGTCCAATTAAGCACACAACTAGGAGAAGAAAACAGTTGAAATACCAGAACATCTTGATTTTTCTCAACTGCCCACACAAAATGGCACCGCCACTAATCAATATAGAAGACATATAGCAATCCCATAACTTGTGAAGCCGCAAAATCATAGGAAGCCACAACTATCAGTCGGTGAGAGGCTGCCGAAATGTTGGCAGCGTGCTCAACCCATAGAAGCTCATGAGGCTAGAAATGTACTACTATTTTCTGCCATTGTTTTAGGTAATTGTTCAATGATCTTTCTATTTTATGACAACTACCCAGCCTGGCAAAATCCCCAAGAAAAGGAAAGCCTCCAATTATAAAGCAATAAGCTGCAAGCATAACAGCTTATCCTAGGTGTCAGTAGGACTTGTACAAGGATTAGTATGGAGGTTATAACCATTCAAAAGTTACCAATCCCAGTTGAAAACCAAATAGCATATCTTCTTTTGTAAAAAGCTCTTAACGTATCCTTAAAATGATTGCAACCCAACGTGCATAAAGCAGAGGGAGAAACAATCCCAATTCCTACCCCAAAAAAAGAGTTTACCTGAGAAAGGTCACTCTGTGAGGTCAGACAACAACTAAGAATCGTGGTCTGTGCCACGGTGAAGCAATCATTGGAGCACAGTAATCACATGTGTATGCATGTATGTATGCATGTTTGCTGTTGGGATCTAGGAAAAGAATTATCTTGCCACATACAGGGCAGATGTCACTTCTCTCCTTCCACTCATATATGCAACCAAGATGGAAATGGTGAGAGCATTTTGTTATTATTCTTGGATTCTCAGGCGTATATTCTGCATTTAGTAAGCAGTAAAAATTGATAGAATTCATCAAGAACATCAACAATTTAATTAATCACAACATTGCAGTGACATGTTACAAAACTATAAACCAATACTGAACAAGCCAACTTGCACACAATATTTCTGCTGCCACTGTCTGAGGCAATAATCAGACCCAAATTCCAAGTTCATGAAAGTACTTCCCTAGTTCCCACATAAGCTTATTGTCAATTTTTATTTTTTTTTTCAGATGAAAGTTCTCTTCAAAATTTTCTCTAAAGAATCTGCATCTGTGCCAGCATATTCCCAGGAAAAAAAAGGAAAGCACAAAAGCATACAATGGTAAGGTAATTTCTTTCAGAAAAAATCAAGTTCACCAGTAGATTGGATCTCTTAATAGTTTACAAGCTGAAAAATCAACTACATCTAGGCATGAAAGTGAACAAGTTGAACTAGCCTAAGATTATGTCTGATCCCTTTTCTAAAAACTTATTCAGCACTTCACGTTATTCAGAATTAGCTTAGCCCGCTAATAATTGTCAGCTCAATAAGAAAGCAACAAGCAACCAATCTTCTAATACAAAAACTTTTACCTTCAAGACACGTCGGACAAACATCTTCCTCTTCTGATGTCGTATAAATATGCCCAATATCAGCATTCGTTTTTGCCGAGGATATTTTAAGTGAGGTCTTATATGATTGCTCTTTAAAACCTTTTTCATGTGCATAGTTAGTCCATTTGCCTTCTGAGCAAATATTATCCGATTCCCCATCCGTGTCACTCCTAAGAGGTTCTGATTCCTCATTGGCATGACTTGAACCCTTCTCATGCCTTGGAACCAGTCCATCCCTCTGCATGCACAAACACCTTGGCTCTACGTCATAGGGCAAAGGCCTTGGAGGAGAGTGGTACATGTCAGAAAAATAATTGTCAGGTGACGCTGTAGAAGTCATTGTGGATGCTTCCTGAATGGAAGAAGGGACGGCATGAATCTCTCTCCAAAATAACACTGTGTACTGCACATCATGACAAGAGAGAGTCGAAATAGATTATCAAAATGCTGAGCGCAGTTAAAATATCCTCTTCAAGGTAATTATTTTTATTATTAATTGATGATATCATGAAGGCTTAGCACAAGACGTTGGCTTGAAGCTCAAGTATGCACAACTCTATCAGATAAGTAGACCTAGCTAAACATAAATCTCTAGAATACCGTCTACCAAAAGGCGGGATTGACCATAGAGCAATATTGCTCTACAGTAACTAAATAACTTTTTTCAGGGTTACATTGACACATTAATTGTTTTTCTCGTTTCTCACATTCTCTTCTCATCTTGTCCTCCAACTGGTCGTATGCTTGCTCTTGCTCTCTCACGCTCGGCATGGGTCTGGTAACAGGCAGCAATAAAGTGCTCTTAACCATATACCGTGAGCATTTCGAGTATCTCGTTATTAGATGCTTATTCCCAGTACAGTAAATGTTGAATATTAGACTAAGTAGACATTAGAAAGCCATATAATGCCCACGGGCAATGACAGAGAATCCAAGTTCTTTTTCGATGTCACTTTTTCTCCCCTTCTTGTCATTTGAACCATGCTTTCCAATCTGACTAATGCCACAGAAAACAATGAACTGCTAATTCCATGGGAACAAAAATTTGCCCTGGTCAATCTCCAATTGCAGAGGTGCACTTTGATAAGGCAACATAAAAGCAAGGGCATGAAAGCAGGCATATTTTTAACTGAACATGTATATTTTCAGTTCTCAGTAACAGGCTTTATCTGGGTGATTAACCAGCAACAATTGAAAACCAATTTTATCACTGACTTTTGTGGAGCTCATCATCCAAAGAAATGCTCACTGTTAAGGCATTAAAAGAGTAAGTGCGAGGTGCAACATACCACGTAAAAAAAATTATCAACCACGCAATTAAAGCAAATGCAGTTCCTATATGCAGAACTGCTCCGGAGAACATCTTCCAAGTCTCCCCTAAAAAGAAATTCAATTTCTGGAATCGAAAACAACTTTTCGCACAAGCCACAGCCTCCGCTTCAATAACGCCAGATAAATCTAGTTCAGTTCTAGCAGATAACCAGCAAAGCTCACAATCAACCTAGCCTTCAAAATGCATCGGCGATTATACTCCAGTAGTTACCTTTTGACAGCGAGAGGTCCGAGAACGAGCAACAGCAAAGGAGAACCGTGATACATGGAACCTGTGGAAGGGATCAAAGCATCAAACAGCGACACACGAGTAGGCAAACAAGCAGCTTCCTTCCTACAGAGATCGAACGGAGCCGACCCTGCGTAGGGAGACATCACCGACTGCTTCAACTAGTAGCCTTCGCCAACTGCAGGCGGCACAAACAAGAAAAACCAGAAATCGTATCAGAAAATGGACCTCCAAGATTTCAAGGGAGGAGGGGGCAGGGGATCGGGGATCGGGAATCGATCGACGGAGCGAAGAGAGGCGACGTTACGGCGGTGACTGCTGGTGAGAGGGCTGGCGACCTCGGGGCGGGTGGACAGGCGGAGGTTCCTGGGGAGGTAGACGAGGGCGAGCCGGAACGCGACCGACGCGACGACCCATGTCCAGAACCCCGAGCGCGCGCGCTTCTGCTTCTTCGTCTCCGTCTTCTGCTTCGTCGTTTCTCTCTCCTCCATTTTCGCCGTCGTGGTTCGACGCGTTGGCGTCGGGCGCGTAGGCGGAGGCGGAGGAGACGGGGGCGACGGACTCCGACGCCGACGGAGGCAACCGGCGGAGGGGCGTCGGCGTCGGGGTTTGCTGGAAGAGAGGCGCGACTTCGAGGACGAAAGAGAGAGAGAGGACTAGAGGTCGCGAGAGGGAGGCGGAGGGGCGTCGGCGTCAGAGTCGGGTTCAGGGGAGGAGGCGGAGGCTGCGTCGGCGTCGGCGTCGGACGACTTCGCGGAGGGGGAGAGAGAGAGCAGAGCGGATGTCGCGAGAGGGAGGAGGAGAGAAAGTGAGAGAGAGAGAAAATTGCAGAAAATTCAATGCAGGAGAGAGAAATCTTTTGGGCGGGAGTCGTGACCTGTCTTTTCTTCTTCAGCGAGCCGAGCCAAGCCGAGCCCGCCCCTCCATTTTCCAGCGGGTCCCATAGGGCGCGTGTCGATCTCTGAGTGGTAAGTGCGCACCACGTCAGCAGATGACGTGGCGCGCACATACCACTGAATATTTTCTCGCTAGGGGGTCCCTACCCAACTTGCAGCGTCGGACGATGGACGAGCTTGATAGATCGGGCAACGTCCGTCCGCCTCGCTCGTCCCCGAAGCGGGATCCTCGGGAAACCAACCCCCAAAATCGGACAAATCTAAAGCCGGCGAAGACTCGAGATCGGAACCTACCAAGGCTCGGCAAGAGGGAAGAGGGGGGAACGTCCGCAGACTATCGACTTCGGCGAAGGCATGGTGGTCATCGGGGGCTCAGTCGCTCTCCGCTTTCTTCCTCTCCCCAGAACATCTGAAAAGTGGCATCTCTAAATAAGAAGTGACATCTGAAAATAATTCATCATAAGAAGGATGATGAAGGTCAACACATTTTGTTCCAAATGTTTATTCACCAAAGATTTTCCAGTAACAGAACTTCGTGAGCAAAAATTCCTTCATGAAGCTCTCATATCGTATTTCAATTTATGTCTTGACAAGTCTTTTAATACTTTTGCAGGATGGCATGCGTACTTTTGGATATCTTTCATTCCGTTGACTGTAAGTAGTGATAAATTACGGGTGATTATGTTTGCTGGCCCTTGAAGATATGGCATTTTGCTCATCCTGGAATTCATTCCAGAGACTTGAGTCTCCCTAAGAAACATTTCAATCTAAATAACAATACGTGTCATATTGTAAATTTCTGAACAGATATGTTTATTTCCCCGATGGAAATAAAAAGACTCCCCATCTAACAAGGTTTCTCGCTTCCGCGCAGCTTTTGCTCATTGCCGGCACCATACTGGAGCGTATGATAACACGACTTGCAGAAGAGGTCGCCCAAAGAAAGAGCGAAAAGGAGGTTGTCAAATTTCGAAGGGGTTATTTCTGGTTCCGTAGGCATCAATCAATTCGTCCTCCACTTGATTCACATCGTGCTATTTCAGAACTCCCTAGAGCTTATATTCTTCTTTTTTGTATTGATGAGCATTAATATGCCTCGGGTTATAATCATTGGTATTAAGCTAAGTTTCTTGTCATGCTGGGGCAATTCCAACTATATATTGCTTTCTCGTATCTCTATGCAGTTCCAATATGATTTTCACTCCTGCATCATGGGAAAGGCTGGTTTTGCTGTCTCAAGAATAGTAATCGGGCAAGGCTACTGATTGCTTATATCCTTATCCTTCGATTATCCCTGTGTGCCATATTAGTTCGATTATACGAATGCCTATGTCAATCAAATTGACTTTCTTGGCATGTTTTACACAGAGCCTTTGTCCAGTTCATGTGCATCTACCGAACGCTACCCCTATATGCAATTATGAAATCGCTGGTATGCCAAACCTACGACATGCTCATGAGTTGTGAAAAGCCAGAGTTTGAGTTTGCATACTAATGACTGGACTCAACATGCAAACCCTTTTATTGGTTCAGTGTCGAGATGAAACCAAGAACCACTCGGGCGAAGAGAAAGATATGTGGCTTGTGAACCTGATTTGGAACTGGTATGTGGGAAAGAGGGTGGCCACAAATGAATCCGCCGAAAATGGTTCCAGAATAGGTCTGCAGGAACAGCCGAGCGGATGAAAGGTAGTGAAGTGGAATTAGATACCAAAGCAGACATCAAAGCGCCAGAAATCCGAGAATGTACATCAGACACGAAAAACAATTGAGAGCTGAAATTGATTTAGTCCAAACATGTTTCCGTCTATATTTTTCGTTGACATTACGTTATATGTACTCATGACGAGAGCAAGTCTCTACGGACAATCATTCTTTTTATCTCAATTGATACTGCTTAACTATTTTGGTCATCATCTTTAGGGCTATTCTGATTTGGACGATTTGATTGATGACAGCGAAGGTAAAAATGTGATTTCTCACTAAAAAATTGGGTTTTAACAGCAAAAAAAAAAAAAAAAAAAAACAATTACATTAATTTAACAACAATAGTCAAAAAAATTTTTGTCCCACTCCTCTCTTCTATGTACATATGTGTGCGGTGCTCACGGGGATCGAATCCTAGTATTCTCCGGCCCCACCCTTGCAATCCCTTTACCAGCGAAGCTGCATGCCTAATGGCCAATAGCCAATTTGCATGCCTTGGGTTGCTAGAGGATCAACCACAACATGTATAGTTGTGCTAGAGATCAAAGTGTTTCCTTTCATAATGATACTACGGTTTCACTTTCTTATCTATTTATGTACTGTTAAATTGCTAAAGGGAGGAGAGATGAGGCTGAAATTTCATCTTTCGTACAGAACAACAAAGTCTTTTACAAAAGATAAATACATAACGTAAAAACACCACCGAAATAGGATCCATAACTACCAATGTTCTGCATAAAACACTTACTCCACTAACACCTAAAAACTAGGACAACTAACACACATGACTCCACTAACTCTAATAACTGAAAAATCAAATCAGCAAAACGTATAAAAGGAAATAACTATTATTTCAACAATCTCTTCCTTAAACTGATGTTTATTAACATTCAGTTTAAAGCCTTGATTGTTGTCAACGTGCGAACACCTAGTAACCTTTCTGAGCTTCACAAAAGACTCCATCTTGAGGGCCTTGGTGAATATATCAGCAACTTGATCTTCACTCCTGTAATAGATTAGATCAATTGTTCCATCATTGCTAAGATTTCTCAAGAAATAAAACTTCACATCAATGGGCTTGCTTCTTCCATTTAGAGCAGGATTCTTGGAAATTTTAGTAGCTCCTGGTTGCTTGAACTGCAGCTCCTCAAGAATTCTCCTTAGCCATATAGCTTCACAAGCACTAGCTGTTGCAGCAACAAATTTAGCTTATATACTTGACAACGTGACAATTGGTTGCTTCTTGGATGACCACAAAATAGCACCTGTCCCAAACATAAAAGCATAACCTGAAGTGTTCCTCCTATCATCTTAATCTCCTGCATAGTCACTATCAGTAAATCCCAACAAATTGGACTTTTCACTAGGGGTGTAAATGGTTCGATTCGGTTCGGTTTTTTTGAAAAATCGAACCGAACTGAACTGTTAGAAAAATCTTCCGAACCGAACCGAACCGAACCGAAATTTCGGTTCGGTTCAGTTCAGTTCGGTTTGGTTTTTCTGTTTTTCGGTTTTCGGTTTTTAGCCTTTGGTTTTCGGTTTTTGTTTTTTTTTTCTATTAAACTTAGATTTCTCCACTTTTATTTCTCCATTTTTATTTGTTGGTTCGGTTTGGTTCGGTTAACCGATAAAAACCGAACCGAACCGAATCGAACCGAAAATTTTCGGTTTTTAATGAAAACCGAACCGAATGAAAACCGAACCGAAAAAAAACCGAATTTTTCGGTTCGGTTCGGTTCGGTTTTCGGTTCGGGAACTGACACCCCTACTTTTCACCCTTCTTGTAAAATAGCCCAAAGTCTCTAATTCCTTGCAAGTAATGAAGGATTCTTTTGGCAGAGAATAAGTGCATTTTTGTAGGATTCTCCATATATCTACTGATTAAACTCACATAATACATTATGTCTGGTCTTGTTGCAATTAGATACATCAAACTACCCAGAATTTGTTTATAAAGTGTGCTGTCAACCTTCATCCCTTCATGATCTTTGTATAACTTTAAGCCAACCTCAATTGGAGTGTTTACAGGATTACAACCTTCATTTGAAACCTGTCCAAAATTTCTCCCGCATATTTCTTTTGAGAAATAAAGATCCCATCATCCGATTGTACCACTTCTATGCCAAGGACGTAATGCATCATACCAAGATCAGACATTTCAAACTTATCCATCATAGATTTCTTGAATTATTCAAATATGCTATCACAACTTCTAGTAAATATAAGATGATCAACATACAAGCAGACAATAAGCATTTTCCATTTATCTCCAATCTTGACAAAAAGCTATGCTCGTAAGAACATTTTGAAAAACCAACTTTAAGAAAATAAGTTTCAATATGACTATACCAAGCCCGAGGGGCTTATTTTAGCCCAAAAAGAGCTTTCTTCAATCTATAAATTTTATGTTCATTTCCAATTTTGACATAACCAAGGGGTTGCTCCACAAATACTCGTTCCTCCAAGTACCCACGCAAGAATGCCGATTTGACATATAGCTAGAAAATAGGCCAAGAATTCTGTGCCACTAATGCAACCACCAATCTGATCGTGTCATGTCTCGCAACCGGAGAAAAACTTATGCATAGTCGATCCCATATTGTTGTCTCGTATCCCTTGGCTACCAAACATGCTTTGTATTTGTCAACTTCACCATTTCCTTTTAGTTTTGTTTTAAAGACCTACTTTACACCAATGGTTTTTTGTCCATCCGAAACATCAGATAGTTCCTAAGTATCATTTCTTTCGATGGCATTAATTTCATCATCCATTGCTTTTCGCCATTTTTCTTCTTTAACAGCACTTTGTTGACACCTAAATTTTGATTAGGTTATTAATTAGGCCTTAATTTCTTTTATTTTTCCTTTTTCAGATAATAAATAATAAAAAACCAAAACAACAAAAAAATTCAATAAAAACAAAAAGAAAACAAGAAAAAACAGAAGCAGCAACCCATTGGGAATGGGCCTTGCGCCCAGCCCCTTTTTCCTTCCGCGCGGGCCCTCGTGCCCATTCTCTTCCTTAGCCCGGCCCTCCCCGCTTGTCTTCTTCCTATGTTGTCTTCTTTCCCAATCAGATAAGCAGCACGCGTCGGAGGAAGGACGCTCGCGACGTCGGAAGGTGGGAGAGGATGGCGACGTGCGACATTGTAGGTGGAAGGGATGCGTCTTCAATGCAAGGTGGCCTAGCTAGAGCTGCCTCTACGGATGGGATGCCGGTTCGGCCGGCAGAGGCCGTTCGGCTTACGAAGATCAACGGTCAAAGCTCCGTCAACCGGCCACCCTCTCGCCTATAAATAGGCCTCTCCTGACGACGGCAAGACACATGAGAAGCAGCGAAGGATTGAGGGCTACAGATCTTCGAAACCTCCCACTAAGAGACTTTAGAAAGGGGGGCCGAGGACGAGTAGCCCTAGATTCGAGGTCTGGGCGGAGGAGGGGAGTTCTGAGCGAGAAGAGCCGGAGATAAGACGACTAGATCTGGGAAGCTGAGGACCCGCGCGTCTGTCGCTCTGGGCAACCACCTCCACCACCAACGACGCCGTCTCACCAACCAGCAACGCCACCGCGCCATACCCTCTCCATAGACAGGTATCAATCCCACTTGGCCGTTGCCGTTTCCACTCGAAACCCTCCTCGCCGCCTCGAGCCACCGCGGGATCCAGTCCTCAGTCACGCTTTGTCCGTTGTTCCCTTCTGCATCTCCACTCGTCGCCGCCGCCGTGCTGCCATGCCACACTGCTGCTGTCCTTTGTATCGTCGCCGATCTGCTATCCCAGCCCCTCCGTCGTCGCCACAAAGACACAACCGTGGAGAGAGGCCCCTATCGGGTTAGAAGCTGGGTCGGGCGCTCCTCACTCGGGTAGGGTTTCCGCCTGGGTCGGGCCTACATGCGTGGGTTGGGTAGATGTTGGCCTGAAAATTTTTATAAAATGGGCCAAAATCGATTTGGGCCTTGTTTTTAAAAAAAAAAGAAAAAGAAAAATCCCGAGCCGGGCCTGCAACGTGGCCCGTCCAATTCTTGCGGAGTCGCGAACCGGGTCGGTCCCAACCTGGGAACCCAACCTAGTTCGTTTTTATAATAATATAATATAATATAATATTTTAGAATAAAAATTAAAAAATAATAATTTATTTTCCAAAAAATAAAAAAAATAAAAAATGTCCATATTTCCCCAAAAAAAAGCCAAAAAATCAGAAAAAGCCAAAAAGATTTATATTTTCCAAAAATAGCAAGAAATCCAAAAATCCCTTTTATTTTCCAAAAATATAAAAATGTCCCAAAAATGTTTTTCTCCACAAATGCATGGAAAATCCCTCAAATATCAAAAAAACCTTAGGGTTTAAACAAGATTAGGTACCGAAAAGGCATTAATGATTAACTAGTGTAATCAAGTCCCCGATCCTAATTTCTCTGGTTGCGCAGAAGCAAATATTTCTCACGATATTTCGCTTGGGTTTTTAATCGACCCACCTTAAACCAATTAGTGGCGACTTTGTTTTAAAATTAACTTACAGGTTAAAAACTTGAACTATGAAGTCGTAAATTGGTGGACTTGGGAGAGTCCAGGCTAAAATAGACCTAGCCGAACCATTAGCTTTTGTAGGCACCCGCCTTGAAACGGGCGTCGAAAAAAGAGGTCGCGACAGCTTGGCAACTCCGTTGGGGACAATTTGAGGACTTAGGCCATTTTATCTTATTTAAGCATTTTACTGACTTGTCTTTGTCTTTTTCTTTATGCAGGTTAGTAGCTTAAAAGTTTATTTTAATTTTCATTAAAATAAAATGTCTTGTGATTATAAACTATTGTGCATACTTTATTGTTTTAACACTACACATGGTACATACAACCCGGTCGCTGGACCTAGGCCGCTATAGGATATTTAGGATGGTGTTAAGAAATATACGACTTCGGATGCGAGATTGCGTCATGAGGTTGCCTTTCTTTTCCCCGAATTTCTCTAGCCGAGGTTAAGAAAGTATGCTGCTAATGCGAGACTTCAACGGGCGGATACCTTTTTAATTTCAACAAGCCTTCTCAGTTAGAAATTGAGCCACACATCCCATATGCATGTCTTTGTGCTTGCCATTTTCTTTAAAAGCAAAGTGATTTCTTTACTTTTACTCAGTCTTTTTATTGGCCCATGGGCAATTTAGGGTAAGCTTTTCGAGTCCCAGTTTATATGCGATGGAAGAAGATGATATCCAGTTCATTCCCGCTCCCAAAGCAGAGCTCTTCAGATAGTGGGGTCAATTGGATCAATTTGCCCAAGAGCGCGTGAAAGCCAAAGTCAGTCATCTCCTATCATTGATTCAAATCACTGTTCATCCTGAAGTCATACAAGCCATGGCACATTTCTGGTGCCCGAAATCAACTACTTTTATATTTGGTAGGTTTGAGCTAACCCCAACTTTGAAAGAATACAGCATCATCACCGGAATGTCTTTCGAGAATAAGCTTGTCGTGCCATCAACAGGCATCATCCCGTTGCGTGGGTTAGCGTGACTTTTAAAAACTAAAGTTTATGTTATGAGACAAATTCTTGAAAACAACCATAATACCTGCCCATTAAAATTTATGAATGCCTATTTTCAAAATCAACCTATGACCCAAAAAGTGAGATTTTCATCCTGGCCTTTTTTGGGTTCATCATTTTCCCTTATCAAAGAAATGTCATAAATCCTAAGATGGCATAGATAGTTGATCAGATCTTGAAGGGGAAAAATTATGTCAACATGATTTTAACTAAAACATTCTTGTTCTTTAATTGTTTTAAAGAAAACACGGAAAAAATCATGCGGGTCTCTCCGGAAATTTTACAAGTCTGGTTCTTTTCTCACCTAAGCAAATTTCGAGGCTTCATGCGATCATCTGAAACGAATGATTTCGAAAATCCATTACAAAAATTTATGGTTTTAGGACCATACATTCCCAATCAAAACTGTTTAAGTTGGATAAACTTCCTAAGAGACCCAGCTCCTGAGGCATTCCAATGGTGTGCTGGTTGGTTCCATGAAAAGAGAGCTCGCTTTGCTTACAAATGTTGCAGCCCAATTCCGTTGCTCGGCCTCACCGGCGCCGTTCCTTATTACCCATATTGGTGGCACGACAATATAGAGCCCTTCAGGAGATCCCACCGCCTTTCAAGAGGAGGATCCCTCCAATCCTTTTCTACACAAGCCGTGAAGACGCAGTCGAAATTTCTATCATTGAGGAAACCTTAGACAAGTGCCATCGCAAAAAGATCGTGGTACCTGAAAAGCTTGAGGGAGAAGAAAAAGCCCACCATGCCTCTACGTCCTACATCCACAACCATCGTATCTCGACAAAATAGAAGCCATCGGCCCCTCACTCAATCAACAAGAGCAGCCAATACGAGCAAGCAGAGCTTATGCAAAGGATATGGTAATAGGCCAGATACTCATCTCTAAGCCAGTTCAAGAAAGCAAGCACATTTGCAAGAACAAGGCTCCCCGTCGCATATAAAATAGCAGGCATGTGCCCCTTAGTGTTTATTTTGTGAAAGTTTTGTCCAATTGTTTAGGGACTTTTGTTTAATACCGAGAATTTCATTATGTCATTTTCTAGGTGTCAGAAGTCTGTGGTTTATAAAATTCTCTTTTGATAAATAAAAAACAGATAGACCGTTGCCATGGGTCAATCTTTGTCTACTCTTATGCTCATTCATTGTTTTCACAACGACAGGTAATTATGAATCGCCAGCTATCATCCACCTGTGAATGGTCCCACGTGATAGGGCCCGATCAAAATGATGTACAAAATCGCCTCGGCAACATTGAAGACGGCGTAGGACAAATGTCCATTATCCTTCGACAACTCTTGAGGTAAATGGAATCCACTCAAGCCGAGCCCAACTCGGTAACTGCTTTAAGCATCGTCATGACACCCGCGAATTTGCCAGAGAATAACCAACACCATAGATAGTTTGAAAAGATCATGAAAAAGTTAAGCCAACTGCAAGGGCAGGATTCCATGGACCTGTCCAATTATGCCGACATTGAGATTCCTGAAGAGCTCAAAGCACCTGAATGCGAAAGGTATGCTGATACCTCCCACCTAGAGACCTACTTGCAGGCCTACCTGGTCTGAATGATGATTCAATCGTACCAATTGAGCTTGACTGGCCCTGCCTTGCGATGGTACATTGTCAGAAAGATTAGTCCCCTTAAGACTTGGGGGGAACTAATTCATGTTTTCCACCAAGAATATGATATTGACATCAGCCCTAACATCGCCTTGCCCTACGAAGAACCGATGGTCGCGGAGCACAATGAGCCGTTAGTCGCTGAGATAGGAGAAGAAGATATCAATGAAGCCTTACATGACAAATAGGTGACTGAGCAACATCCTATTGCTGAAAAGTTTCCTACTGGGAAAGGCAAGGAGCCTGTGTACGAGGTCAAAGACACAGAGCCTGTTCAAGACCGGGACATGACAAGACAGCTCCCCAAGTTTACTGCAAGAGCTAGGGTCCAAAGAATACTGACCCCTATCAACCTAGAGAGTGAAGTAGAGAGTGAAGCTCCACTATCTCTCACTCCCCTTGACAAAGTCCAACTGGCGAAACAAAGGGCCTTACTTAAAAGGTTTGGACCAGGAGCCAAGAAAAGAAAGCCTAAACAATTCAATTCAACATCTATCACTGAGTATAGGCAAAATCTAATAGCCAATGAGCCACCATGCCAAAGCTTCGAGCATTCCCTAGAGTACAACCCTGAAGACTACCAGTCCCTAGGATACAATCCTGAGGACTACCAGTGTTATATAGATGAAATCAGCCATTCATCGTATAACTGCTTCCTACCCACACACAAGGTCGAAAGCCTGTTAGAAGAGGGAACATTCGTCCTTATCCGCTATGATTCCAATGAACTACTAAGCTTGTCACATGACCATGAATATAGCTTAAATGCCTCATCCTCGTTTGGTGATTTTGACCCGAAAGAAAGCAATGAGATAATCTCGGTAGAGTCTAGTTTCCCTGAAATAGAAAAAGTCACCACTACAATGAATATGCAATGGGAAAACCAGTGGCCTAACCAAGACACACCAGGCCCTTCTTACCCTCATAAGATCATAACCCCTAGAGAAATATGGATACCTAATCTCCGCAAGTATAATGGCACGACTTGCCCCATGGCTCATTTGCAATATCTCCACGCTGAAATGAGTCAGTACTATAGCCCGATGTCATTCGCAACTCGGGCCTTCCAAGAAAGTCTTACAGGGCCCGCATTGCAATAATTCATCACAGCAGATATTTACCTCATGAGAGATTGGAATGAGCTGTCTTCTCGCATTCTTGCTTCGATCAAAGCCAGATTGAACCGAACTGTCTTGCGAGAACTTGGTTCACTTTAAAAGAAGACCAGTGAAGGATTTCCGAGCATATGCAAGGAGGTGGAAGGCTTTTATGATGCAAACCTACCCTCAACTAGCCGAATAAAAAATGATGAAGTTGTTCATAGGAGCTTTACTCGCAAGCATCGTTGTTGGTTACATGGGTTGCACTTCCGTAGCTTCAATGAAGTGGTCCTCTCATGCGAATATTTCGAGTCTACTGGAAGTGAGGAACTCAAAGGCGCTTGATTTCAGAACCAACACTATCAAAGTGCTCCTTGCTCATAGGAGTTTCATGGGTTTTGCTTGTTTTTATAATTTTATGTTTCTATCATGTCTAGTGTGCTACTATTGCATTTTCCATTCAAGTAATCTAATGTACAATTCTGATATTTTGTTTTGAAAGCATGAGGCGGTATCCCAAACCAGCCTGGTGATGCTGTCTAACCATGAAAAGAAAATACCATCCAAGGAGAATACTGAGGGCTGGGCTTCCTCATGCTTTCTTCCTCCCAAAAATATATACTTTTGAAAACAAAAGTATTTCGTTATCAAAAGCTTTCATCAAAACAAGATGTCAAATTTAATCACATTTGTCTTTCTAACTCACTCACTTCGTATCTCAGAATATCATCCCCATTCCCCTTGACTTAATGTGATAGGGGGCATTTGAAGCTGGCGCATCATGTGAACTCACCGAATTCAAAGACACTCTTCCAAGAAGGAAGTGGGGCAAACAGAAAAGATCATCCCACTTCAAAGAATGTAAGTTTTATTCTCTGAACATAATTTTGAAAATAATGTCATCTCTCTTTTATTTACAAGAAACGAAAGATAGGACGTAATAGATACATGCATACGGTTGAAATCAAGCCATCCCCAAGAGCTCTGTGCACTCCACCTCACTCCTGCCCATCTCCTTCTCAAGCCGAGCAATATCTTTTCCCCACAATGTGCCTGAACAACTAGATGTTGTGGTTTCATCAACGGGACTTCAGGCTTCGACAAGCCAAGAAGCACAGAAAAAGAATTTCTTCTCTTCCTTTGAATTGGTTACTGTCAATAGGGAGAAAATCCAGACAGTCAAGGCTCCAAGGAAGCTTGAGGTACATGACTTTGCCTAATGCTGCTATAGTAAAAAACAGAAGAAAAATTCCATAGAAGGTATGCGTTGAAGATAAATCAACAACCACCAATCATACATGGCCATGAATGAGAAAGTCCAATTGAAAGAGATGTCGAATGGTGTTGAGATGAAGAGACTGTCATCAACAGTCAAATATCCCTAAGAGCTATCAAAATACAAACTTGGGGGAAGGGTAATTCGGTATCCTTCCCAATACTCCCCCCTTTCAAAATTCATTTTTGACATGTCTTCCCTTATTGACAGGAAGCATCAGGATTCAAGAGCCAAACTTGATGGTTAGGTTTGGCAAATCAATATTGGCCAAGCTAGTACATGGAAATTACCCATATTGAATTCACCTGACTTTGTGTAAAAGGACGTGTCATCCAGAAGCCGGTTCGATTAAATGAAAAAAGGAAGCGCACTACTGATGCCACCGGCGCCTTAACCAGGTGCAGGAGAATAATTGACCTAACGAAGCAAGAGAAGTAGGACTTCATGTCCCACTCACACTTTAGGTCCATCCAATCATCTGTAAACTAGTGAAGGGTAATGTTGTATCGCTCCCAATTGTTTAAGCTCCTGAGAGAGTGCGTGATTGACATGTTCTTTCCTATCTTTTGTAGGATCACCTGACTGTCAAAAACAAGGATAACAAATCAATGAGAGGCAAGACAAACTCTCCTAAACAAAATGGTGTTATGAGTAATCGCTAAAGCAAATGACAAAAACCTTTCAGGCCTCAAGTCACATGCGATCTTGGCCCTACTGATTGATCTATTTCCACATCTTCTCTTCTGCGGGGGCAAAAGCCAAAAAGCCCGTCAAATCAATGATCAGATCCCCAACCCCAGCTGATCTTTCTTGTGTCATTTCCCTATTCAATAAGGACAATCCATTGACACCTATTTGTGAATAACTCTTTTGATGTTCAAAATTCAATATATTTGTAAATACAATTCCACCAAGTAAATACCCCTAAAGCTATCAATAGGGTCTTTTTTGAGTCAAAAACCATTCACTTGTTTTGAGAGTACAAACTCTCTCATGTTTAAAATGTTGCATGCATTTTCCAAATGGATTTTTGCATGATGATTTTGTCTATCTAGATCACTGATTCCACTGAGGATTATTAGAATAGACAGCTAAGTGAAGAATACAAGATTAATTGAGCATGCTGGATGAGGCGCATCATAATGATGAAAGGCAAGCAATATCCTACACACAATCCCCCCCCCCCCAAATCTATACACTTGTGAAATGAGTGCAGAAGATTCCATGACTGCAGGGTAAAGAGTTCTCTCGCGAATGGTACGATAACCAAAACAGTGAGAGGCATTTCATTGCTCACCCCTTTGAGCTCCTTACACTGGCGAAGTTTCTCTCATACCCCCGTCAAGAACCACCCCACATTAGGGCAGATCAGAGGTGAAGCAGCATCACAAGGTGAGAAGAGAGATAGAAATTTTCTTGCTCGCACTTGCATCAATCTTCGGGTATCTTTATTGCATATGAACACTCGCATTAATTTAAGTGACTTAGAATGACGAAGAGCAATTCCTTCTCTATGTACTTGTATGCATTGTACAACCCAAGTGAGTCTGTAACTTTACCCTCACATTAAGACAAAGCAGAAGTTATTGCCATAGCCTAGAGCGCGGGCTGAAGATGAAGATTCAAGAGTCTAAATAATGGTGCTTCGATTGAACTTGCCTAGATCAGTTTCTCAAGAAACAAAACTGAAAAAACTAGGGGCATAAAAAAGCAGTGTACCTGGTAAAAGCAAGGTCAAATGCCCATAAATGAAAAGTTGAGATAAAAAATAGGGGCATGAAAAAGCAGTGTGCCTAGTAAAAGCAAGGCCAATGCCCTTAGCAAAAAAATACAGTCAATTGTATTCCCAAGAGAAGTTGTTGTTGTGGTTCGATTGATAGAGTCTCCATCTGACAAGAAAGACCAGTGACAAATGCTGAGACAGTCACCAACTCTCACCCTCTTACATGTGAGCCAAGTCTACGTTACATTCCCAATGTAAAAGTCTTTTCAGACTAGGGCACTTCAATTAACATAGGACTTCATGTGTACATAAACATCGCTCGAAGAAATACGAGTAAGATTATTCTATCTCTTTTCGCATGATTCTTGACTTGCAAACATGGAAATGATTGTGCGGCACTCCAAAAGCCCTGACCTTGACGGTCCCCTTTGATGAGCCGTTGACTAAGTCTTCATCACAATTTCAACAAATACCTCTCACATTGGTAAAGTCGTACCATTTGCGAGAATACTCGGACCCCTGTTGACATGATGATTGTGAGATAGTGTGGTCCTTGTAAATCCTGCATCAATGGTTAGGAAAGCATTTTTCATGAGAGTGAGCGGAAAGTCATTTCAGACTGAAAGTCCCTCATCTGGCATGCTCAAGACATCTATATTCTAAATGAATGATGTCTCTCAAAATCTTCCCCAATGGAATTCAGATGATGCAAAACTGACAAAATTGTCATGCATGAATCACATTTAAATTCATGAATTTATAGCATATACAATCATGTGTGCATATTGTACAAATAGCAGACATACTCTCAGAGATCAGAGATATTGCCAGGTAAGCATATCCTTATCCCCATTTGTCTTAAAGTACCTACCACTGTCCAGGTACTCTCTTCTTGACACTCGATCTATTCGAGTCGTCCCTTGAGTTTGGGTACTTGCAATTGTCTTAGTATCCCATTGTTTTTTAGTACCCACCACTTACTGGGTACTCCCTCTTATCGACACTCGACCCATTCAAGTTGTCCCCAGAGTATTGATACTTGTGACTGACCAAGTATCTCTTTATCGTTGAATACATACCACTATCTAGGTATCCCCATTGTCTTTAAGTACTGACCACTGTTCGGATACTCCCTTTTCTTGACACTTGACCTATTCGAGTTGTCCCCAGAGTATTGATACTTGTGACTGACCAAGTATCCCTTTATCGTTGAATACCTACTGTTGTCTAGGTATCTTCATTGTCTTTGAGTATTGGCCATCGTTCGGATACTCCCTTTTCCTGACACTCGACCTGTTCAAGTTATCCCTAGAGTATTGATACTTGTGACTGACCAAGTATATTTATCTTTGAATACCTACTGATGTCTAGGTATCCCCATATTGTTGAGTACCCACTACTTCCAAGGTACTCCCTCTTATCAATACTCGACCTGTTCGAGTTGTCCTCAAAATATTGATACCGGTAGCTGCTCAAGTATCCCGTTGTTTTCAAGCACCTGACGCCCTCTAGGTATGCTTTCTTACACCTTGACCAGCTAGAGTGGTCCCAGATCATATCATTAAATACTTGTGTTCATCCAAGTATTCCAATACTTTGTACACCTGCGGCTACCCAGGTGTTCCAGCCCCTTTGAGTGCCTGCGGCCTTCCAGGTAAGTCTTGTGCTACATTCAAGTTTATGTTGCCAGGAGGTGAGAGACCTTCACGAATATACGGGGCACGCCCTCGATATTTCCAATTACCAGGAGGTGAGAGACCTTCATGAATATCCAAGGTACGTCTTCGATATTCCCATTATCAGGAGGTGAGAGACCTTCACAAATATCTCAGGTACGCTCTCGGTATTCTCAATTACCAGGAGATGAGAGACTTTCATGAATATCCAAGGTACGTTCTCGATATTCCCATTACTAGGAGGTGAGAGACCTTCACGAATATCTCAGGTACATCCTCGATATTCCCATTACCAGGAGGTGACAGACCTTCACGAATATCTTAGGTACGCCCTCGATATTCCAAATTACCAAAAGGTGAGAGACCTTCATGAATATGCGGGGCACGTCCTCAATATTCCCCATACTAGGAGGTGAGAGACCTTCATGAATATCCAAGGTACGTCTTCGATATTCCCAATTACCAGGAGGTGAGAGACCTTCATGAATATCTAATGTACGTTCTCGATATTCCCATTACCAGGAGGTGTGAGATCTTTATGAATATCCAAGGTACGTCCTCGATATTCCCATTACCAAGAGGTGAGAGACCTTTACGAATATCTCAGGTACACCCTCGATATTCCCAATTACCAGGAGGTGAGAGACCTTCATGAATATCCAAGGTACGTCCTCGATATTCCCATTACCAGGAGGTGAGAGACCTTCACGAATATTTCAGGTACGCCCTCGATATTCTTAATTACCAGGAGGTGAGAGACCTTCATGAATATCCAAGGTACATCCTTGATATTCCCATTACTAGAAGGTGAGAGACCTTCATGAACATGAGAGGCACGTCCTCGATATTCCCCATACCTAAAGGTGAGAGACCTTCATGAATATCCAAGGTACGTATTCGATATTCCCAATTACCAGGAGGTGAGAGACCTTCATGAATATGCGAGGCACGTCCTCGATATTCCCAATTACTAGGAGGTGAGAGACCTTCATGAATATGCGAGACCCATCCTCGATATTTCCACATACCAGGAGGTGAGAGACCTTCACAAATATCTCAGGTACGCCCTTGATTCTTCCTTTAGAGTTTGTACTTGTGATCATCAAAGTACCCCTTCGATAAATAGATGCCTTGAGAAAGGTCGGTGCATCTCCCGTCAAGGCGACCGGAGAAAGGTTCGGGTGCTAGACAAACAACTTATTACTCTAACAGGCGACCGGAGAAAGGTTCAAGTCCTAAGAAGGCAATTCCCCGTCAAGGCGACTGAAGAAAGGTTCAGGTCCTAGGAAGGCAATTCCCCGTCAAGGCGACCAAAGAAAGGTTCGGGTCCTAGACAAACAACTTATTGCTCTAACAGGCGACCGGAGAAAGGTTCAGGTCCTGGAAAAGCAATTCCCCATCAAGACGACTGAAGAAAGGTTCGGGTCCTAGACAAACCACTTATTGTTCTAATAGGTGACCGAAGAAAGGTTCGGGTTCTGGAGAAGCAATCTCCTCATGCGACAAGTAAGATGACGCCTTGATACTTGCCAAAACTCGAAGTTCACACCCTATCTCACTCACTATCGGTAAGTAACTACAGGTATTTTCTTATCTGTCTTAGTATGTGTAATGTTATATTGTTCATTTTCTGCATAGGACATTAGGTCCCAAATAAGATATAATCTACTGCATATGTATAGACAAAATTTAGGTATTAGGTTTGTCTTTGAATGCAACCTCTATGAATAGGTTATTAATTAGGCATTAATTTATTTTATTTTTCCTTTTTTAGATAATAAATAATAAATAATAAAAACAACAACAAAATTCAATAAAAACAAAAAAAGAAAACAAGAAAAAACAAAAGCAGCAACCCATTGGGACTAGGCCTCGCACCCAGCCCCTTTTTCCTTCCACGCGGGCCCTCGGCCCATTCTCTTCCTTGGCCCAACCCTCCCCGCTTGTCTTCTTCCTCCGTTGTCTTCTTCCCCGATCGATAAGTAGCACGCGCTAGAGGAAGGATGCGCGCGACATCGGAAGGTGGGAGAGGATGGCGACGTGCGACGTTGCAGGCGGAAGGGACGCGTCTTCAATGCAAGGCGACCTATCTAGAGCTACCTCGATGGATGGGATGCTGGTTCAGCCGACGGAAGCCGTTCAACTTGCGAAGATCAGTGGTCGAAGCTCCGTCGATTGGCCACCCTCTCGCCTATAAATTGGCCTCTCCTGGCGACGGCAAGACACACGAGAAGCGGCGAAGGATCGAGGGCTACAGATCTTCGAAACCTCCCACTAAGAGACTTCAAAATGAGGGGTCAAGAACGAGCAGCCCAAGATCCGAGGTCCGGCCGGAGGAGGGGAGTTCTGAGCGAGAGGAGCCGGAGAGAGGAGGACCAGAGATGGGAAGCCGAGGACCCACCGTCGCAACCGTCACTGCCCCGTCGCGTCTGTCGCTCTGGGTAGCCACCTCCACCACCAACGACGCCGTCTCGCCGACCAGCAACGCTGCCACGCCATACCCTCTCCACAGACAGGTATCAACCCCGCTTGGCCATCGCCTTTTCTGCTTGAAACCCTCCTCGTCGCCCCGAGCCACCGTGGGATTCAGTCCTTGATCGCGCTCTGTTCGCCGTTCCCCTCTGCATCTCCACCCGTTGCCGCCACCGTGCTGCCACGCCACACCGCCGCTATCCTCTGTATCGTCGTCGATCCGCCGTCCCAGCCCCTCCATCAGCGCCACGAAGACACAAGCATGGAGAGAGGCGCTTGTCAAGTTAGAAGCCGGGTCGAGTGCTCCTCACTCGGGTAGGGTTTCCGTTTGGGTCGGGCCTACACGTGTGGGCTGGGTAGATGTTGACCTAAAAATTTTTATAAAGTGGGCCAAAATCAGTTTTGGCCTTGTTTTTTTAAAAAAAAAAAAAAAATCCCGGGTCGGGCCCGCGTTGTGGGCCCGTCCAGGTCTCGCAGGTCGCGAACCGGGTTGATCCCAACTTGGGAACCCGACCCGGTTCGTTTTTATAATATTATAATATAATATAATATTTTAGAATAAAAAATAAAATAATAATTTATTTTCAAAAAAATAAAAAATGTCCATATTTTCCCCCAAAAAAGCAAAAAAGTCAGAAAAAGCCAAAAAGATTTATATTTTCCAAAAATAGCAAAAAATCCAAAAATCCCTTTTATTTTCCAAAAAATAGAAAAATGTCCCAAAAAATGTTTTTCTCCACAAATGCATGGAAAATCCCTAAAATATCTAAAAACCTCAGGGTTTAAACAAGATTAGGTACCGAAAGGGCATTAATGATTAACTAGTGTAATCAAGTCCCTAATCCTAATTTCTCAGATTGCGTAGGAGCGAGTATTTCTCTTGATATTTCGCTTGGGTTTCTAATCGACCCACCTCAAACCAATTAGTGGCGACTCCGTTTTAAAATTAACTTACAGGTTAAAAACTTGAACTATTAAGTCGTGAATTGGTGGATTTGGGAGAGTCCATGCTAAAATAGACCTAGCCGAACCATTAGCCTCCGCAAGACGCCCGCCTTGAAACGGGCGCCGAAAAAAAAGAGGTCGCGACACGCTCTCAAAAGTTGTAGGGTCATAGTATGAAAATAAGGCAAAGTGAGTAATTGAATCTCCAATTCCAGTTACCTCATAATCTTCCATCTAAGCAGGCTTTCTTCTAACGCGGCGAAGAGATTGGGCTTCTTCTTCATTGACTTCAGCAACTGTTGGCGAAATTCCAGCAGTTGTAGAAGTTGTATTTGATGAATTTTTTAGCATACAAGGTGCTGAAATTTGCTTATGTTTAGCATCATTGTCATAAATAACTTGAGTAGGCTATTGCCTATTCCAATCCCAAGTGTTCTCTTCATCAAAAACAACATCCCTGCTTGTCACAATCTTCTTTGTTAGTGAATTGAATAATTTATATGCTTTTGATACTTCACTTACATTAAGAAAAACACATTTTTCAGCCTTGTCATCAAGTTTCTTCCTTTTCTCATCCGGGACATGGGGCATATGCGATGCATCCAAAGATTCTGAAGTGATCTACATCCGGTCTTCTCCCACTCCAAGCCTCTTCTGGTGTCATATTCTGAATAGCAAAAGTTAAACTTCTGTTCAAAACATGAATACTCCAATTTACTACGTCTGGTCAAAAAGTCTTTGGAACTCTTCCTCTTGCCAATAAGCTTCTCACCATGTTGAGAATGGTTCTATTTTTCCTCTTAGATACATCATTCCGTTGTGGTGTATATGCAGCAGTAAGCTCTCTTCGAATGCCATGTTCTGCACAAAAAACTTCAAATTCTTTTGAGCAGTATTCACCACCACGATCTGTTTGAAGAGTCTTAATGGTCTTTCTTGCTTCATTTTCAATACGAGATTTGAAGCTTTTAAATGTGGAGAAAGCTTCTAATTTTTCTACTAAAAAATGAACCCAAGTTTTTATGGAAAAATCATCAATGAAGATAATTAAGTATCTTTTACCTCCACTAGAAGATGGGTTTATAGGACTGCAAATGTTCGAATGCACCAACTGCAAAACATCATTTGCTCTCCATGACTTCTCTTTTGAAAATTGAGAACGATGTTGTTTGCTAACAACACATTCTTCGCAGACTTGGGAAGGAATAGTAATTTGAGGAAGACCTGTCACCATGTTTTTCTGTTGGAGGATCTTCAATCTACCAAAACTCAAGTGACCATAGCGAAAATGCCACAGCCATGAGGGATCTTTCTTTTCAGCCATCAAATAAGATTGAATACTTTCAATATTTAATGGAAACAATCTATTTGAACTCATAGGAACAACTGCAATAGCACCTCTAACAGAATCATAAATTTCACAAGCACCTCTTTGAATGGTGATTACATAACTCTTTTTCTTGTAATTGGCCAGCACTTAATAGGTTACTTTTCAAGTCAGGAACATACAACACATTAGAGATCGTTTCCACAAAACCATTCTTAATTCTTATCTTAATATCACATTTTCCCATCACTTTCACAGTAAAATGATCTCCAAACTCACAGTGGAATGAAAATCTTCATCTAAATGAGAAAAATAAGACTTACTTCCACTCATGTGGTTATTGCAACCCGTATCCACATACCAAATATATGACTTGGGCTTATTTTCATCTTGAACAGCCATCAACAACGTTTCAACTTCTTTTTCTTCAATAAAATGTGAACTCTCTACATTTTCTTTATTATTAGGCGGCCTAGTATAACATTCAAATGCATAATGACCAAATTTATAACATCTAAAGTACTCTACCTTGGATTTGTTAGGATCCCGTCCTCTGCCTTTGCCTTGAAATTGGTCATTGTTGGCTTTAAAATTCCTGCTAACATCTCTATTTTCTCAATCTCCCCTTCCTCTACCTCTACCTCTACCCCTTCATCTAAAATTGTTGGAATGAGTATTGGTAGAAGCCTCCAATGCTTACTCCTCTACTGTTGAACTTCTGTTCATCTTTTGTTCATGGACCAATAAGGAGCTTTGCAATTCATCAAGAGAGAATGCATCTATGTCTTTCGAATCTTCAATTGAGCGGACAACATAATTAAATTTTGGTGTCAAGGAACGCAAAATCTTCTCCACAATGGTGACGTCGTCCATCTTCTCACCATGGAATCGCATCTTGTTGCTGATCTCCATTGTTTTGGCACAATAACTAGTGACAGATTCTCCGTCCTTCATCGATAGTGTCTCAAAATCTCTTCTCAAGGCTTAAAGCTGTGCACGTTTCACCCTAACAAAGCCTTGATATTTCTTCTTCATAGAATCCCAAATATCCTTGGAAGTAGGGGTGAGCATCGGTCCAGGGTCAACCGTGGACCAACCCTGGACTGGCCCAACTCTGTTGGTCCTGGTCCGGTTTCTAATGAGATTGGGTCGATCTTTGGTTTTGAAATTCCTAGACCAGCACTATGCAGGTCGGTCCTCGATCTTGAGAGTTTCAGTCGGTCCAACCCGGACCAACCCCGACTATATTATATATATATATATATAATTTTTTTATATAGAGAAAACCTTAAAATAAACTGCATCAACAACATTAAACAGCTCTTTAGTGAGGAGTTCAAGTAATTTTATATTATTCATTAATAACTTAGGTTTTTAATGTCTTTTACGGTGTCAATAGTCATAATTTATAAATGAGGAAAATATTTTTGCGAGAAGTCCTTATGATGTCCAAAAGGGCACATTATGACATCATCTTCTAGTATTTGTTCTTTTCTATCTTATTTGTCTTCTTAGTCTTCAATTTTCCAAAATCAAAAGAAACAATTTATCTGCTCGCCACTCGACACTCACCTCGCTCGCTTTGGGTCACTCGTGCCGCTTGTTGCTTGCCACTCAATGCTCGCTTGGCTTGTTGCTCCCTGCTTGACATTCGATGCTCATTCTGTTCAACACTCACCCCACTTGACCCTCATCGCTTGCCTTTTTTTAATTGACCTCTCTCATCATTGAACCCATTACATTGGTATGATCCCTGGTTGCCCTTTTAAGGAGTACATAAAATAAAATAAAAAATTATTGGTTGGTCATGGGCTGACTTTGAAACCGGACCGAACCCATTGAGTTAATCCGGTCCTCAATCTTTTTTTTTAAGGAGTACAAAAAATGAAATAAAAAATTATTGATTGGTCATGGGTTGACCTTGGAACCGGACTAAACCAATTGGGTCGGTTCGGTCCTTGGTCCCAAGCTCAATAGGGTCGGTTCTCGGTCCCAAAAATTAAGGATCGGCATTGTGTGGTTGGTCCTAGGGTTAGGGGGTGGACCGGCCCAACCTAGACCATGCTCACCCCTACTTGGAAGTTTCTTTGCAAAGAATAGTCTCCAAGATGGGACAATCAATAGCCTGAAAAAATTAAAATTTTGCTTTCAGGTCCTTCAACTTTCTAGCTTCCAATTATGCTTTCTGGAGATCTGTCAAAGCCATGTCTACTGGTGACTCTTGAATTCTAGATTTGACAACCGACCAATACTCCTTTGATCGTAAAAAATTCTCCATTAACATGCTCCAATGGTCATAGTGACCATCAAAGCGTGGAATTACTGGTTGAACAAAATTGTCGGTGGCCATTGGAAATATTGTTGTTGCAATTATCTCATGAAAGTATCTCACACCTCTAAACCTTCTTTATCTTTTAAAGAACTCTCTCATGCTTCTCTTAGGCTCTGATACCACTATTAAATTGCTAAAGGAAGGAGAGATGAGGCTGAAACTTCATATTTCGTACAGAACAACAGTCTTTTACAAAAGACAAATACATAACGTAAAAACAACACTAAAGTAGGACCCATAACTACCCATGTTCTGCATAAAACACTTACTCCACTAACACCTACAAACTAGGACAACTAACACACATGACTCCACTAACTCTAATAACTGAAAAACCAAATCAGCAAAACATGCAAAAGGAAATAACCATTATTTCAACATGTTCACCATATCAACTATTTTCACATTGATGTACATTTGATGCATACACATAATCATGGCAATCATGAAAACTTTTAAAAAAATCAAACTTCAAAATACAAGCAAAACTACCAAAGATAAGATATACACGCAATAATATATAGTTGCACATATTCAAGTATCCAATGGTAAAACTTTGTTAGAAGAGTACAAATAAAAGTTGTTGACCCCCTAAATTTCGGTTATCATAATTTAATTATTTACTGCATGAGAAAAGTAGGAGTCGACCTTGACACCTAAATAAAAATATCATGAAAATGGTTTGCATTTTCATTTAATAATTATAGGTCCTCATAGATTGTATTTAAGTCGGTCCAGTCATAAATTGCGTTGGATTTAGCCTTGAGTGCTGCGTGGGTTTAAAAAGGGAAGCCCCAAACTTAATTGATTTTCTAGGACTTAGCCCACATGAAGTGGAAATTCGGTCAAGGCCATAATCCCTATAGTGGCCGAAAATCCCCATGTGTTATGGGCGCTCCAAACTAGGAAGTTTATCCTTTGGTCAATTGGGAAGTAATAAGGTTATATATCACAAAAATTTCGGTCACATGTGAATAGAAGAGAGGGATATCTTAATTTCCTAGCATAGATGGATTAATATATTCTTGCGATCTAAATTATGAAAGTATGACTCCGAGAAAGCCTCAATCTCGTGCCTATATTAGTGCTCTTTCTCCCAAATGACAAGACACAGCTCATACGATATCGTTTCGTTGGAAAGTGTCCCAATTGGCAAAATATCTTTTGCCAATATTGGATCTCAGTTTCACTAAAAGGAGATGGGTTTTCCAGTGATTCCGAATAGGAGTCTTGATCATTCTTATTAACACCGTAAATTTCCCACCTATTAAGAAATCACCAACCCTTTTTGTGTTATTACATTTTTTCTCCGATTAAGTTGACAATTGGTTTTGGTTTATCTACTCTCATTTGAGTTTCTTACCAATAGGTTTATTGTTTTATTTTTTAAAATTTTACAAACTTTACTATTGAGATGTCACTTTTAGCTTGCTTACTAACCCTTTTTTAGGATTAAGTTGCTAAATAGTCTTTCGTTACCAATTCTTAGTTGGGTTTTTGTTTTTGGTTTGTAACTCTTATTTGAGTTAGTTAATAACATTTTACACCTAATCACTCCTTTAACTACAAAAGGAAATCCCACATATTTAAACTGACCCACTTGCTCCCACCTTTTCTATGTGGGACAAAGTAAAAAAAAAGCACCCATTTTGTTTTAACAAACAAAATTCCAACAGGCTCTACCTCTTTCCTCTGTTCAGCGCCTATTTCCTGCTATCTCTTTGCTTCACTCAACCTTCTTCTCTTTCTCTGTTTTCTTCTTCTTCTATTGGCTTATCCTTACCCGCACAAATACCGATTACTCTTCGTTTAGCTCTGCTCTTGCCAGCACCGACTGAACGTTCCCACTTTGTTATTATCTCCCTCAGTTTTTCTTTCATGATTGTCTTGCTGAAAGTGGCCTAAACTAGGGCCATTTCTATCAACAAGGAGGGAATTGTAAGGATGAATTCTGAGAGATGGAGAAGGAGGTCGGGCTTGTGGGATCGACCTAAAGTAACCGAATGGGCTTAGGCTCCGCCTGGATGTTAGGGCCTTATCCAAGACCTTCGTAAGAACTCTAAATTCATGAAAAACTCTAGGTCAGGTCACGCAATAGGCCTGTTCACAAGATATTCACGATCTCGCCCTGACGGAGATGCCATTCTAGTAAAATGTGCCTAATTTCTAAATGCCGAAAATGCAATAAAGAATGCGAATGCAAGATTATGCCACATCGGTTTCTTTTTTTTTTGGGCCAAATTATATCGTGTTGACAAATTCAATTCCCAATTTTCTTACGAAATGCATGAATAGAGTTTACTAGCAAAAATTTACCGATTAACACAATTTAGCACATCAACGTGACAAAAAGTTTTTGGATGATTCAAGTGTTTATGAGCCTATTGCCTCTATTGTTGAGTTATTTGGAACCCAAATGAGGCCCACATGATTCAATGGCTAAGATTGATGGGAAAAGTACCAAAAAGTCTTAAATCAATTGTATTGATATTAATTTAGTCATAGACATTTTAATTGGACTAATTTAGGCTGAAAATTAGTGACGTGGATGTTGGCGATCCTACGTGGCATTACTATCGCTAGCGTTGATGTTGATATTTTAAAATAAATTTTTACTAATTTTTCAATTATTTTACTTTTTTTTTTCCCTTTCTTTAGAGTTGCCCTCGCCAGCGCCCTCAATGTTAGGGCAAGGGCTCGACTCTCGTCGGTTCTGTTGAGGGTTGCCCTTGCGGCCTCTGGTGAGGGCTCGACTCTTGCTGCCCCTGCCGAGTCTAGAGAGGACTGCCATTGCCTAGGCTGCGAGGGTGACCCGCCCGAGGCGAGGGTCAAGCCCTTGCCTCGATTTGGCGAGGCCGCCTTCACCTAGGCCACGAGGTCTTGCCCTCGCCAAATTTGATGAGGGCCATGATGCCCTCACTGGTCCCCACCTGTGGCTAGCTAAATGACAATGGCCGATATTGGCCACAAATTCAAAGAAAGGAGAAAAAAAAGGTAACGAAATTTTAAAAAATTAAAAAATTGAAAAATTAGTAAAATATCATTTTAAATTGTCCATGTTAGCGTCAGTCCACATAAGATCGCCGACGTCCACGTAATGTATATCTGACCTAAATTGTCGGATGGACTGAATTAATACCATACGAAAATATTTAGGACTAAATTAATTTAATTGAAATGTTTAGAACTGAATTGGTACCAATGCAATAGGTTTATGACTTTTTTGGTCCTTTCCTTGAGATTGACTAGGCTCATGTGCACTCAATTTGTGCAAGCATCACTCCAACATGACCGGCAAACTGAAAGAAATAAAAAGCACCAACGAGTCTTTTGCAAGTTAAGAACATTTCTTGTGGTCTTTGTAAGAAAACGATAGAAAAGAGGAACATTATCTACGGTCCAAGTTGAAAAAAAAAAAAATCACACCTTTTTCCTTTACCCATCGACTACTTATACACATCCACATTAGAATATACTAAACACCTAGCTGAGTTTTACCTTTGAAGACCACTTTGTACTTTCAGATCAATTTTTCTTGTGTTCCTATTTACAAAAATGTCGTTTTCTCCGCACAAAAAATAAAATAAAATAAAAAATCCAAGCTCCAATCCTAAATACTCGCACTCATCCAAAATATTCAAAACCAACTAAAAATCAAACTACCCAAATCCTTAGAATATGCTAAAACGAGTTTGCAAGGAAGGGGCAATTTAGTATTTCTAATATAGGGTTTTGCTTAAAGGTGTGTAAATAGTATTTGCGTAAAGAGAAGTTGTAAGCAGTCATTATATAAATAGTAAGATATGTCTTTGGTATTTTCCCCAGAAGAAAAGGACTCAGTCTAATTTCAATGTAATCCCCGCTTTACAAAATTGAACAACAAAATGATAGACTGATTTATAGAAGAAATGACGCAACAAACTTTGATTAGCTACTTGAACAAGTGAGTAACAGTCCATTCTTTAGCAAATATATAATTTTGTTAGATAACATGGATTTTCGACTCTTCGGATCAATATAGTATTATGAATGCATGCAACCTACCCTATTCATGTGTATTAATTATATAACATCGTATGAGACTCCACCTATAAAATGGTGAGCACAGTTCTTAGATTACTCCAAGTGAGAAACACTTGGGTTTGGATATGACTGTCGTACCTTTACAAAAGTAACTATTAAGCCAATTTGTGGTGAATAATTTTGTTAAATCTCAATTTGAATATTTATTTGGCATTTTGTAGAACTATTGAATTCTTTGACTAGGTTGATCTATATTGGATTGATGTAAATCACTAGATATATAAAGAAAGTAACCTGTATATAATTATAGATTCGAACCATTTATTAGTCAAATTTTTAATAATTGATAGGGTGAGGAGACGCAACTAGCGTAATTACCTCCTTTGTATGGACGTAACCCATACATAAATACCAATTTGGCTTATACGGGATTCTCAATTTTAAGTGTTTTTGAGACTGGCTTTTCTAAATATGGAGGATAACCTACTTATCCTATACAAGTACACTAATTTGACTTGCTAGATAATATTATATTCATCAATAATATCAAGTGCCTTGTATGATGTGGTATCACCAAACATTTCACTAAATTAATTGGGGATACTAAAGTTTCATAGATGCATGTACAAACAGAATTAAGATAGTACCGGTTTGACAATAAAACATTAACTCGATTCAAAACAATAAGCATCATTCATGCATGAGATACTTTTCTTCTGTCATTCAATGCATGTGATACCTTAATTGTGTTTGTTAGCTGAATAGTCAATTCACAATTCTTTTACCTTTTTGGCTGTTTGGAATAAATACTTTCTGGCGATAAAAAAGCAAGGGATCATTTCAATAGGAACATATATAGGATTATTGAAATTATTTATGGATGTTAATTAAGTTCTAAACACTTTAATTTTGCCAAGGTAGTTTAATGCCTTTGTGGGAAATTCCAATATAGTCATTTTAGCCAATTGCCGCTAGAAATTACAAACTTAGAAACTCGATATTATTCAATTGCCCCCCGCAAATTCCAGTATGTGCTTGACATCATATTGCTCATTCCTCACGTGCAGTGTGAATTTTTGCTCTCGCCCATCTTTTGGAAACTCGATATTGCTCAACTTGAGCAGCTTCAATTTATTAGGCCACGTTTTCATGTTCCATTTACTCTATTCTCTCCTCCTCGGACAATCACAGTTAAATATCAATTCGTGTAATTGGTGGCATAGGCATTAGTTTCCACTATGAAGTTTAAACTAGGTCCTCACACTCCTAAAGTAATATTGACTATTGGCGTTTAGCAAGGCAAAACCCACTCCACTGGATGTTTATCTGAGAATTATAGTTTTTTTTAAAGGCATCGGCAAAGCAAGTCATGTTCCTCGTGGGTTAGCTTGTGTTTTGTCTAGTTGGACAAGGAAATCGTCCGCGTGTGGGTGAACATCATGTGTGTGAACATTTTCGTTGATATATATATGTGCGATGAGAATCCGAAGGAGAGGCATAATAAAGACACGCATACACGGGGAAGCGAGAGAGAGAGAGAGAGAATGGCGGTAACGGAAGTAGACGAGAATTCGTTGGAGTACACGCCGACGTGGGTGGTGGCTGTAGTGTGCTTCAGCATAGTGTTCATTTCTATCACTGTTGAGGAACTCTTTCATTGTGCCGGCCAGGTAATTACTCTTGCTTCCTAAGGTCCGAGTAGTACGGACCTCTCCTAACTATAACTCGGGCATGTCAATTGCGATGCCGCCAATTCTTTAACTCGAGTTTCCTTGTCGAATGCAGTATTTGAAGAAGAAGAAGAGCAAATGGTTGCCGCTCGTTGGCGGCTCACGGAAGATCAAGGATGGTGACCTCTCTTTGGTTTTTTCTTTTTCTTTTTCTTTTTTGGACTATTTCATAATACTGATGTGCATGCGCATGAATTCTCTCTTCTTCTTTCTTTCTTTCTTTATTTTTTTCTTTTTTTTTGGTTTTCTGGGTTACGATGACAATGGCAGAGTTAATGCTATTGGGTCTCATATCGCTTCTCTTGACGGTGTTCCAAACTAGTATAAGGAAGATTTGCATATTGGAGCGACTCGACAACATCTTGCTTCCTTGCAAGAAGCCCAACTCTTCTGCCGTCACCAATTTCAATACTGGCTCCTTCGCTTCCGAGGCTTCTGATACTACAGATTACTGTAGTCAAAAAGTAACCTTACTAGAGCTTCTTCTTCTTCTTCTTCTTCTTTAATTATCTATACAAGCCTTTGCACATCTCCAGTGTTTTTTTTTTTTTTCAGGGGAAGGTGGCATTGTTGTCTGTTGAAGCAGTCCATCAGCTGGACGTTTTCATCTTTGTGCTAGCTACCTTTCACGTGGTCCTCTGTGTGCTCAGAGTACTATTTATGGTGTGCTACGACATCCTTGTCACTTCAACCATATCTTTCTGTTACTTTCTGTTACTTCAGCCACGACATTCCCTCCAATATCGCCCTAATGAAAAGAATGTATTGTAATTTGCCGGAGTTTTGAAAAAACATGAACATATTTATATGTGACTGCACGTATACATTGTTTGGTATTTTGAACATTTTAAAGTGCCTCGAGAGTTTCTGTTAATGAGTTCTCCAATTTTTTATGAATAGTGACGAGGGAAAAGTAAAACTCGTCCAAATTAGAAAAACCAGCAAAAAATTAGAGGTATCTCGTGAATCAATTTCGTAACGTTATTTTCATCCGCATGATGTTAGACAATCCAATGGAGGCGTTTGGAGACATATGATAAAGCAATCAGAACTGCTAATAAACAGAAACAGCGAGAAGGTAATGTCCTCGAACTCATCCTCCTCAAGCAATGTGATAAAATGGAGGAGACTCTGCTCGAAATTCTCGTACAGTCTCCAAAAGAATATTCTAAGAGGTATTTCTGTTCTGTTTATATCTGCAGTTCTCACAGAGACTCTGAGACGTTATAAAAATCCATTTGGCTGGTTCAGTTATATAGTAAGTCATTGAGTCCTTTGAAGCTCCCGATGACTACAAAATGAGAGAGTTTGGAGGCTCTTGCGAAATTGAGCACATCTTTACTGACCTTAACTATATCGTGCAATCTTCAAAACGTTGCTCAGTGTAATTTCATCGGATCTTACCAAACTTTGACATAGGTCATGCGTTTTTTTTTTTTTTATTATGATTTTCTATCTTTCATATATTTTGACTGTCCATCTCCGTTCACGAACATAGCGTGTTTAGATATACCTAAGTTAAGAGGCCCAACATTGTCTTGCATTTTTCTCTTCAGCTCATGTCGAGACTGCAGATAATGTTTACTTCTTTGACCAAGGAGGAGTACATCGCTCTTCGTCTGAACTTCATCGCGGTACGTCCAGCACTTATTCTTATTGCTCAATTTGTTTAGTTTCGCTCCTCGTTGTGATATAATTTGCCTTTGAAATGGTGAAATTATCTCGCATTTCTGTTGTGTCCACAGGCACGTGATCCGAAAGATGCAGGAAAAGATTTTCAGAACTACATACTTTGGATTTTGGAAAAGGAATTTGAGAAAATGATTGAAATCAGGTAAACCGATACCCCTTTATGCAAAACTATTTAATTAGGTTATTTCAGTTTGCTAGGATGAAACAGAAAAGAACGAAAAATTTTCCTCTTCTCGTTTACAAGAAAGAACAATTTCAGTTTGCTAGGATGACATAACGAGTTGCGGCTTTTACTCGCCCCACTCTGCTCGACACAGGATGTTATAGAAGATATAAATACGCATCGATGTTTAGCTCTTCTTCAGGCATACTGATTTGCATTTTTACCAATATCACAGCTGGTACTCGTGGTTTCTCACAGTGATTTATGTGCTCGTGAATGTAGCCGGTAAGCACTTATATGCATACCTATTTGGCATTGCAACAATTTCAAAATTTGTTATTATTAAGTTATGTCTCGAATTTGGACTTATGACAGAAACATGATCCAATGTATGATGCCCGAACAAACTAAAAACTACTAAAATACATGGAATTGGATTCATAATTTGAGTAGCTTTTTCTTTCCTTTTTGCCAATGACCGGTCTCAGGCAATGGCTGGAAAGGGCTGGGCAAGGATTGCCCTGCCAGCCACAGGCAAGGGATGGCCTTGCCTAGGTGGGGGTCGCCCTATGATGGCAAGGCCTGGCCCTCACCCAAGTTTTGGCGAGGGTCGTGGACCTCATCCGCGGGAAGAAAGACAAGAAAACTCTCTTTTTTATTTGCCTCTGACAAGAAAGACATCATTGTTCCAATCCATTTCTTGGTGCATTTCTTACAGGATGGAATGCGTACTTTTGGATATCTTTCATTCCATTTACAGTAAGAACTAATAAAAACTCTCCTTTCAAGTCATTATGTCTTGCGAATTCCAAATGAATCATTAGGCATTCTCACTAATTCTGCGCAGATTTTGTTCATAATTGCCCTCATATTGGAGTTTGTGATAACGCAACTCATAAGAAAGGTCGCCGAAAAGCATACACAAAATGAAAATGCATCTAGCGAAAGTGGTGGAGAGGGGACGTTTTATGTAATTCCAGACAGTGATCGCCGGTTTTGTACGCCTAATTTCATCGGCAAACTGATTCACATCATGCTATTTCTGAACTCTTTGGAGCTTGCTTTCTTCTTCTTTATGTTGGTGAGCATGAATAACTCAAGTTATCATCTACATTATCATTTACATGGCGAAAATTCCGACCATTGTGTTGTCGTATCTCTATGCAGATTCAATATGGTTTTCACTCCTGCATCATGGGAGAGGTTGGTTTTGCTGTTTCAAGAATGGCAATGGGGTAAGACCTATTGCTGATGTAAATTATGTCATTGTTCTATAATCTGAGTGCTGTACATGATCAATGACTGGGACCTGACAATCAATTTGGCTTCTGCGGCATCTGACACGCTCTCAGATTTTACGTCCAGTTCTGTTACATGACCAGAGCATTACCATTGTACGCAATTATTAAATCACAGGTGAGTTGAACTTACAACCTATTATGCACTCAAGATTTAAGTTCAAATCATGGAACTGAAGATGCAAAATTCTTTTTATTTGTCTCAATAAAATTCAGATGCATTCGGAGCAGCGCCGACAATTGATCAAACACCGCGAAATATGTAAGATTGAGATGCATTTGAAGGAGTACCTGTCTAACGAACAAGCAGAAAAGTGTCTCGATGAAATTAAGACATGGTTGAAGGAGAAGCAAATGGATGAAAAGGAAGAGATGCTGATCCCGACCTGGATTTCAGAGTTGATCGATATTAAAAAGAACCAAAGAGAGGAGCCAAACTCACTGGAGGAGTCCACAAATACTCAACTCGCCGGACGGACGGACTCGAGCAATGGATTCGTTGGAGTCAACTTGACAGAAGCCAATGACATGAATTTACTAGAGGACATTGAAGCACAGAATTGACAACCAAGCCTACACCGACGTTCCAAATAAATGAGATCATGGGTTGATTTATACGTGGAATTACGAGTTAACTTTTCTGTCTCTAGGCAAATACTATTATTCAGGACGAAATGTAACTGTCACAGGTTGCATATCTATCTTAGGCAAATGCAAGTAATAAGGAACTCTCATTCCATATAATTGGCCAGTTACAGTAGGCAAAAGAACTGAAGCTACACAATAAGAAAGGTCAGGTATTTTCCGAGTGTGTGGACAGCTGAAGTTAGAGGGAAAAAACACTTCAGATTTGTTGCAGGAGTTGCTATGCTCGATCAATTTCAACAGGAAGACCCACCTATCTTTCTTGGCTTTCTAGTCAATAGGAAATGTATAGATGTCACTTTCTAGAAAGAAAGAGACAGGCAAAAGGGACTGGTTATGAGACTAAACGATGATCCAGCGTCTGAAATTGGTCGATCCAACACTGTAAATACCTTCGTTCATGCCCATTAAAAAGGTAAATAAGACCATGATGACGGTGAAACAATCATATTTAGGAGGAAACGTTTCAGGATTATTGCTGAAAAAGGTAAATAAGACCAATGACTCGATTGCTGAAGATTCATTAGATCTTGCACGATCTTTTGCCACTTCTGCAATTAAACCAAAACATTGTGAGAAATGTTTCAGACTGGAAGCAGCCATCAAACACTACATATGCTTAAATAAGATACATAGACGCATTCCCACAGCCAAAATCGAAACACATATAGACTATCAAGAGACAATGGAACCCCAGCAGAACCCAAAATGATCTTGTACATTTGATTTTTTTATAATATACATTCACGCCATAATGCGTCTTTTTTGGCAATATTAATCCTAACGTGGAGATTTTTATTTGATTTTTAACGCACTTTGCAATGTCTATTTTCTCCCACACCTCCCTTTTTTCAATATATGTCTATTTCGGCTTTACCACGTGATCCGGTTAGAAAAGGAAAACATATTGTTATACCAAGAATTTTTTTTTTTGTTTGATGCCTTTAAAAGGAAAAGAATTGGTGCGATCATAGCCATACCATTTTTAAATTACGGTGATGTGGATTTAGAACCACCGCCTCTCTCTTAACTTTTTCTAGATTTGAAGAGCTTTGAAAGCAACTTGATATGGTTGCAAGGTCTCCAATAAGAGAGAGTAGTCAATAAGGGGGAGAATTGGAGAACCATCGACTCTCTCTCCACTTCTGTAGATTTATCTAGGACTGAATATCTACAATAGGAAGCTGATGCTTGTGGAGGTCGTAGGCCTTAGGTGATGGTCACCCTTGCTGGCTTGGTGAGGGCGGCGAGGGGCACCACGCCAGCCTTAGGCCAGGCGCTTTGGCGGCCATCAACGAGGCTACTGATGTCCGGTAGAGAGACAAGGGAAAAAGGAAAAATAAAAAATAAAGATAGAAGAACCATAAAAAAAATAAAGGAAAATAAAGGAAAATATCATAAAAGAAAAAAAAAAAGAAATAGAAAATAAAATAAAATTAAAATTAAAAAAATACTAAAATGTTATAAAAAAATTATTCATGTGGATGACAACTATCCTATGTAAAATAATTGACCAGATGTTGGTAAAACATTCAAAAGTTTATAACTCAATCAACACAATTAATAAGTTTATGGCTGAATTAACAAAAATGTAATAAATTTACAGCTATTTGAATAATTTTCCCTTCAGCAAGAGTTAATGGAAACTCGTTGCAACTACCTTTTCCATCCAGAGCTAAAAAGACATATATAAGTTTAGAGGTATTGTCTAAAAAACGAACCTATAGCCCTCGATTAGGTTCGTGCTCTCCTAGGCCCATACCTTGTGCAATATTGGAATATTTTGTATTAAGTCAAATTGATGCTATGACGGTGAGTCACCATTAGCCTATTGGGGTTAGCTAAAAATCAATTGAGACATGGAAATATACCTCACTTCCAATGTAACTAGAAATCTAGGGTCTAGGAATTGATTATACTAGTATAATCAATCAGTGTCATTTCAATACATAATCTTGTTCAAATACTAACAAAAAATGTTCAAGTAGCCCACTTGCTAATCATGAATCCTAAGGTTTTATTCCTAACCGCTAAAACAACAATCAATATACATAATAGAAAGACAAAACAATAACAACATTCATTTTTAAGAGCACACAGTAGAGCCCTTATCGCTTGTTCAATTGTCGTGACCTCTTTTCTTGGCGCCTGATTAGTGGCGGCACCTACGAAGGCTAATGGTTTGGCTAGGTCTATTAGGCTTAGTCTGGGCTCTCTCAAGCCCACAAATTCACGACTTAGGGTTTGACTTTTTAACCTGTAAGTTAATTTTAAAAAGGAGTTGCCACTAATCATTTTTGAGGTGGGTCAATTAGAAACCCAAGTAAAATATTTGGAGAAATATTTTACTCCTGTGCAACTAGAAAAATTAGGATCGAGAACTTGATTATACTAGTTAATCACTAATATCCTTTCGGTACCTAATTTTGTTTAAACCCTAAGGTTTTTTGGATTTTCAAAGGATTTTCCATACATTTGTGGAGAAAAAAAAACATTTTTGATATTTTTCTATTTTTTTATATATTCTTTTTGAATGCACAAAGGCATTTTCTGGATTTTTTAATCCTTTTTTGAAAATATAAATTATTTTTTGGCTTTTTCAGTTTTTTGGGAAAACATATAATATTTTTGGGTTTTCTGATTTTTTGAAAAAGTAAATTATTTTTACTATTTTATTATTTTTTGTTAAAATAATATTTTTAATTATAGTATTTTTTTATTAAAAAAAAGACCCGGGTCAGATCCCCTAGGTTGGGACCGACCCAAGTCGTCCACCCAGGGCCCAAATGGGCCTACGGTATAGGCCTACAATACGGGCTCGGCCCGGGATCCTTTTTCCTTTCCTTTTTTTTAAAAATAGACCTAGCCCAAATCAAATTAGCCCATTTTCCATCAAAGAAGGGTTTGGCCCAAGGATGAATCGGCCCACACGCGCAGACTTAGCCCAAACGGAACCCTACCCGAATGACGACTCGTGTCCAACCCGATTCTTGCAGCCATTGTCACGCTCTGAACCTTTGAGCGCGTGCCCATCCCTCTCTGGTCGATAAAATTTTGCGACTTCCTAAGACAAATCGCCGACCCTTTCGTTTTAATGCACATGCGGAAGCAAAAATAAATCCCTTGACAGTAATCATCTCGGGACAGAAAAACAAAACAACAGATTCACAAACAAACATGCTTTTATAATCACATAGAGTCATGTACAAGGTCTATGACCAAAAAATTACAAAAACTAACTTTCCAAAAAGAAGCGGTCCTAACTGACCTACACTTCAAATCATCTTCTCTTGCTCCAAGTCCTCCACTTGATGACCCTAAAAATTTAAGCCCACGACGGGGTGATATATAAATCTCATCGAGTCCATGCTCTAAATCCCAATTAGGAGGGTAATACACCCCAAGGGCTACCTAAGCATAAACACAAGTCAGATGGCTTACATTTGCCTAAGATCCTTCCTGCACATTAGTATAATTCAAATACTTGATTAAACAATTCAATTCAATTCAAATCAAATCAATCATCACTCAGTCGACTCATTCGACTCCATGCCATCAATGCCATCTACAAATTCTATTGATTCGAATCCTGCTCTCCTAAGCTGAAATAGATATACTCATATATCATTGCTCCCCAAAGTTGATGTCTAAAATTTGCTCACTGAAATTGCTAGATCAAATAATGCTCACCGAAGCTGCTAAAGTATTATAGCTCGTCGAAACTGCTATATCAAATAATAGTGTTAATGCTCCCCGAAGTTGAACCGCAATACATTACTCCTGGCCAAGGATCTTGTGCTTTGCACATCAATTCTTCAATTGAATGCCCAACTTGGCCTAATTCCACCATATTAAAATTTAACCAATAAAAATAATTGTGTGTGGGTACACGGTTGGCCTAAGAAAAAAATATCATATCTTTACTTTAGAAAATCTCACTATTTATACAGAGTATGAAAACATTTTTTTGCGTTGTAAACCAATGTCCCGGTAATTTATAATTAATTACTGAAATTATGCAATTTTGAGATAAATTCCCAAAATCACAACTTAAATTCAAATTGCACAATTTAACACTCAATTGCAGAAATTAACCATGCCATTGCAATCAACACGAAATTCGGTCACCGACTATCCCGACCTAATTTCCGGAAAAATAATTATTAATTAATTAATTTCTAAAATTAATTAAATAATTCAATTTAAATTCTAAATATATTAACTTAAGTCAAAATCACTAAATTAAATACCGATACGGGCCCAGAAAATTCTCGAGCCCTTCTAGATAAATAGCACAATTTATCTAGGCCTCACTTAATCTAATCTAACCACCTAACATGCATAAATACATAATTAAATCACTAATTTAATCTAACTAACCACATAATTCCTAATTAAATTAAAATAAACACTCATTAAATGTCATTAGCCTACTAAGAAGAGTTTGGTGTATAAACTCACCAGTTTATTCGGAAACGGTTCACGTGACGACAGCGACGGCAATGAGTAAATCCGAATTTTCCGGTGGCGTCAACGAACACTCGGACCGGGCCTGGAATTGGCCCAACAAATCTCAGCCCAAGCTGAAATGTGTTCTGGATTTGGGCTGGACTTCAAGTGGGCCTGTCTTCGGATGGGCTGGGAAATTCGCAGGCTTCAATTGGCTGGGCTGTTGGACCGAAACTTGGGCTGAACCAGGACAATTGACTTGGGCTGAACTAGGACAATTGTGAGCTCGGCTTGAAGATTTCGCTGGGTTGGTTCACGAGTGAAGATGGGAGACAACGCGGGGCAGCTTGCTGGCGTTGGCTGCTCCTTGGGCTGCTGACACGAGCGAGAGAAGCAGCAAGGTCCACGAGCTGAAGAAGCTGGACGCTGGCCGCGTGGAGCAGGGAAATCCGGTGGAATCGTGGACTGCTACTGGCGCGTGAGGTGGCGAAGAAGCGGACGAGGAAGCAGCTGGCGTACGCTGGCTGTGGAAGAGTCAACAAACTTTTGAAGTTGACTAGGGCTAAACTCGAAGAAGCTGCAGAAGACAAATCTTGGTGGACTTGGACGCGTAGGGGCAAGCGTGGGGTGGGGGTGGGGGGGGGGGGGGGGGGGGCGCCCAAGACATGCGGCAGAGGAGGAAATCAATGGGGCAGAGGCGTGTGGGTGTTTGGAGCGAACGAAATGAATAGAGAGAGTGAGCAACGGTCCAGCAAGAGGAAAAAAAAGAAATGATGAGGATCAAAGGGGGTTGGCCTCGAGCGTTGAAGGAAATGGAGGGGGAGCTGTGCGGGAGAAGCGTTAGATGGAGGGGGGCAAAAGTTCACAAATCTCATCTCTTCCATTAATGGCTTGGTCTCCCTTTTGTCTCCATGTATATCATTATGTTCCCTAATACTTTCCAACAAATCAAACCCAAAATTAACCATTTTGATGCCAAAATTGTAACCAACAAACCAGCCTCCGAATTTCCTTAAAATAAGCTTCAATTTCTTCTCTGATTTCTCCAATTTGAGGTCCAATTTCGATGAAGGAAAAGTCCAAACAATTTTCTGTAAATCCCTGACACTCAAAGGCTCGCTTGGAAGTCCAAATTTTCTTCAATTGAGTCCATCCGAATTTCCGTTAATTTTTCGCAATATCTGAATTAATTTTCCGAAAAAAATCTCGAAATCTCTGAAAATTCTTCGGAGGATGAGTTGATGTTCCTAAAAAGAACTTTCTGAAATTAGGTTCAAATTCACGGTTAATTTCAATCCGGGCGCTTTTAGCGTGACCTAGTCTACTGGATAACTTTTAGGAATTTTTGGTGCAATTGACCCGTGATCAATTTATCTCGAGTCACAATGTACATCTTCAACTCATTGGTGACTCTCGGTTGTCGTAAAAATCTCGAGATTTCAATTATGAGTACCAGGTACCAAAACGACAGAAAATTAATTTAGTGCCGATTGATGAGAATTTTGTAATTATGTGAAATCATCCACATTTTGATCACATATTTCAGTCGAATCGACCTGTCTATGATCTCTAATCGATATTGACAAGATGCAATGATCCTTGCATATCAACACAGTCAAGCAATCGATTTACGTCGAATTCTCAAGTCTATTGGATTTAGATTCCTTAATTATTTTCCCTAGATAGTCCAATTATCTCATGAGTGATCAGCTAAGAGAATAGCACTATCGGCGTGTCGATGAAAGGCCCGATTTATTTAATCGAAAATAAATTCTAAAAATTGAAGCTGTCACAACTCTTCCCCTCTTATAAAAATTTTGTTCTCCAAAATTTAAACCTATCACCATCTTTAAACAAAAATGTGAGGATACAATTGTCTCATCGACTCCTCAGTTTTCCAAATTGCTCCTCCAGTGCTTTGTGGTGTTGCTAAACCACTTTGACCAATGGAATGGTCTTGGTGTGTTCCTTGCGGTCCACAGTCTAAACTAGGTTTTCAACGTATGACATTCTGTCGTCACGTTCAATTCATTAAAATTGAGCACATGGGTCAAATCAGGCTCATATTTCTTTAACATCGACACGTGAAAGACATCATGCACTTTTGCCAACCTTGGCGACAATGCAAGACGATATGCCCGAATCCTGATTCTTTCCAAAATCTCAAAGGGACCTACGTACCTTGGACTCAGCTTTCCTTTCTTGCCAAAGTGCGAAGTACCTCTCATTGGTGACACCTTCAGAAAAACATGATCACCAGCTTGAAATTCCAATGGTCTCCGGCGCTTATTTGAGTAGCTTGTCTGGCAACTCTGAGCGGTCTTTAATCTATCCCTGATAACGACAACTGCATCCACTGACTGCTGAACCAACTCTAGGCCTGTGATTTTCCGTTCTCCAACTTCATCCCAACAAACCGGTGTTCTGCATGCTCTGCTATACAACGCTTCAAAAGGAGCCATCTGAATGCTCTGCTAGTAACTGTTGTTATAGTCAAATTTTACGAGATGAAGCTATTCCTCCCAACTTCCTTTAATGTCCAGTACACAAGCTCGCAGCATGTCTTCGATGGTTTGAATCGTTCTCTTAGACTGGCTATCCGTCTGAGGATGATATGACGTACTGTACTGCAGCTTCGTTCCTAATGCACTCTGCGAACTTTTCTAAAATGTAGCTGTAAATCTCGGGTCTTGGTTTGAAGTAATCGTCACCGGCACTCCATGTAGACGAACTATCTAATGCACGTACAACTCTGCGTGCCTATCTAAATCAGGGTCCACTTGTACTGCAATAAAGTGAGCCGACTTTGTTAGTCTGTCGACCACTACCCAAATAGAGTCATTACCTCTCTGACTCCTTGGTAAGCCCATCACAAAATCCATCGTGATATATTCCTATTTCCATTATGGGATCTCGAGAGGTTGCAAAAATCCTCCCGACTTATAGTGTTATGCCTTCACTTGCTGACACGTCAGACACTTTGCGACATGCTTGGTGATATCCGCTTTTATACCGGACCACCAATAGTGTTGACACATATTATGATATATTTTTGTACTGCCAGGATGAATGCTGTAACTGCTACAATAAGCTTATGATAATATCTCCTTCTTAAGCTTTGCATTGTTAGGTACACACAATCGTCCTCGGAACCTTAGTGTTCCGTCCTCAGAAATCTGAAAGTCAGCTTTTCTCTTATCGTATCCTCTTGCAAGATCTTCTAAACATCTGGATCTAACGGCTGAAGTGTTTTGATTCTGATCTAAACATTCGGCTCAATTCTGAGGGTGGCCATAAGATTTGAAAGGTGGCCTATCTCAAACTTGAAAACCGAATCTCAAGCCTTCTTGATCTAAGTCCATTCCTTGAGTACCATCTGCGCAACTGAGGACTTTCAACTCGTGCATCCGCGACCTTATTCGCTTTTTCGGGGTGATACAAGATATCACAATTATAGTCCTTTAGGAGTTCCATCTAGCAACGTTATCTCATATTCAACTCATTCTGAAAGAATAGATACTTGAGACTTTGATGGTCAGTGAAGATCTGAAATCTTTCTCCGCACAAATAATGTCTCCAAATCTTTAGAGCGAAAATAATTGCTATGAGTTCTAAGTCATGCATCGGATAATTCTTCTCATAAGGTCTCAACTGACGGGACGTGTATGCAATAACCCTACCATGTTGCATCAGCACACAATCCAATCCTTTGAAAGACGCATCACTATAAATCTCGTATCCTCCAAGACCAGATGGTATGGTCAGTACAGGTGTGGTAGTCAGCTTTTCTTTAAGCTCTTGGAAACTACGCTTGAACTTGTCTGTCCACACGAGCTTCTCTTCCCTTTTCAAGAGTCAAGTCAACGGCGACGCTAAAGCTGAAAACCCTTCCACAAACCTTCTGTAATACCCTACTAAACCCAAAAAACTCCGGATCTCTGTCACGGTTTTCGGTCTTGGCCAATTGATAACTGCTTCTATCTTGCTTAGGTCCATGGAGATTCCTTCGCTTGAAATCACGTGACCTAAGAAAACAACACAAGTCAACCAAAACTCGTATTTGTTGAACTTGGCGTCCATCTCATGAGTCCTTAGAGTCTACAGTACCAATCTCAAATGCCCTTCATGCTCCTCTGGACTTCTAGAGTACACCATAATATCATCGATGAACACGATCACCATAGGAAAAGTTCAGAAACTAAGGGTCTATTTGTTTCGTAGAAAATTCAGGTTTTAGAAAATAGTTTCCTAAAAATGATTGTTTATATTACTCATAATGAATGAACGATAAATATTTTTATCGCCCACAAAAGTATGTCAATAGGAATTATTGTTGATAATGCATATATTTTTTGTTAGCAACTTTTTCCAAGCAATATAACTAATTATTTTTAAGAAAATATTTTTCAAAATGTGAATTTTCTACAAAACAAACGGACGTTAAAGTTAATGCAACACACTCCTGACAATTGAAACCTAATTAACCACATGGATACATTTTCTATTATCGATATTTTGAGCAAAGATTATGTGCGAAAAAATTACTAGCTTTGTTTGTTTTGTGAAAAATAAATGATTTGAAAAACATTTTCTTTTGAAAATAAAACATTAAGATATTACTGATTTGATAGTAAAACATTAACTCAACACAAAGCAATAAGCATCATCCATGCATAAGATACTCTTCTTCTGCCATTCAATGTCCGAGATACCTTAATTGTATTTGTTAGCGGAATAATCGATTCACAATTGTTTTTTTTTTCTTTTTTGGCTTTTGGAATAAATACTTTCTTTTGATAAAAAAGCAAGGGATCATTTCAATATTAACATATATAGGATTATTACCCAATCAGTCCTAAACTTATTTATGGATGTCAATTAAGTTCTAAATATTTTAATTTTGCCAATGTAGTTTAATGCTTACAGGAAATTCCAATATAGTCCTTTTGGCCAATTGCTGCCAGAAATTATAGACATAGAAACTCAATTTTATTCAATTGCCCTCGCAAATTCTAATATAGTGCTAAACATCATAATGCTCATTCCTCAAGTGTAGCATGAATTTTCGTTCTCGCCCTTCTTTTGGAAACTCGATATTGCTCAACTTGAGTAGCTTCAATTTATTAGGCCACGTTTTCATTTTCCATTTACTGTATTCTCTCCTCCTCGGACAATCACAGTTAAATATCAATTCGTGTAATTGGTGGCATAGGCATTAGTTTCCACTATGAAGTTTAAACTAGGTCCTCACATTCCTTAAGTAATATTGACTATTGGCGTTTAGCAAGGCAAAACCCACTCCACTGGATGTTTATCTGAGAATTATAGTTTTTTTAAAGGCATCGGCAAAGCAAGTCATGTTCCTCGTGGGTTTGCTTGTGTTTTGTCTCGTTGAACAACAAGGAAATCGTCCACGTGTGGGTGAACATCATGTGTGTGAACATTTTCGTTGATGGATCATTCTTTATATATGTGCGATGAGAATTCGAAGGAGAGGCATGATAAACACAAGCATACACGGGGAAGCGAGAGAGAGAGAGAGAGAGAGAGAGAGAGAGAGAGAGAGAATGGCGGTTACGGAAGTAGACGAGAATTCGTTGGAGTACACGCCGACGTGGGTGGTGGCTGTAGTGTGCTTCAGCATATTGTTCATTTCTGTCGCTGTTGATAGATCCCTTCGTCGCGCCGGCCAGGTGGTTACTCTTGTTTCCTAAGGTCCGAGAGTACGGACCTCTCCTAATTATAACTCGGGCATGTCAATTGCGATGCCGCCAATTCTTAACTCAAGTTTCCTTGTCGAATGCAGTATTTGAAGAAGAAGAAGAGCGAATGGTGGCCGCTCGTTGGCGGCTCATGGAAGATCAAAGATGGTGACCTCTCTTAGGTTTTTTTTTTTAGACTATTTCATAATACTAATGTGCATGCGCATGAATTCTCTCTTCTTCTATATATATATATATATATATATATATATATATATATATATATATATATATTTTTTTTTTTTTTGGTCTTTTGGGTTATGATGACAATGGCAGAGTTGATGTTACTGGGTCTCATATCGCTTCTCTTGACGGTGTCCCAAACTAGAATAGGGAAGATTTGCATATCGGAGCGACTCGACAACATCTTGCTTCCTTGCAAGAAGCCCAACTCTTCTTCCGCCGTTGCCAATGTCGCTACTAGTTCCTTCACTTCCAGTGCAACACGGGGACGCTGCCTCCTCCCCATGGCTTATGATACTATAGATTACTGCAATCAAAAAGTAACTTTGCCAAAGCTGCTTCTTCTTCTTCTCCTTCTTCTATTAAAAATACAAAGGCAAGTTTAAAAGATTGATATAAAAAAATTATATGATAATCCGAAAACAGAAATTAAATAAGTTCAATGGTGTTTTGTGACTGATTAAGAGTACACCACATCATTTATTACACTAATTATCTGTACAAGTCATTGCACATCTCCAGTGTTTTCTTTTTTCTTTTTCTTTTTTTAACAGGGGAAGGTGGCATTGTTGTTTGTTGAAGCAGTCCATCAGCTGGACGTTTTCATCTTTGTTCTAGCTGCCTTTCACGTGGTCCTCTGTAGGGGTGAGCACAGTTCCCGAGTAGAACCGAGAACCGTAGAACCGAATTGCAGGTTCCAGTTCGGTTCCCGGTTCTAGAGAGGTTAGTTCCAATTCCCAGTTCCCTTTTTTTGGGAACCGGAACCGAAACCGGCTTCCAGTTCCCAAACCTAAAAACCCTAAATATTTTGATCTGGCGGTGTCCCAATTTTTGAACTTCGGCCCAAACCCTAAATCGCTGGTGAAACCTCCGTCCAAACCCTTGTCCCTCGACTTCTCCATACCCCTACCTTGAATCCCTCGACAACACCCTCCCTTGACGACGCCGCTTGCCCCAACGCTGGACACCGCTCGCCCCCGGATGACGCTGTTGACAACAACTCCCCACCACTTGCCGCCCTTGAAGTCGATGCCGCTCGCCCCCGCTCGCCTCACTGCTGGACACCACTCGCCCCCCTCCCCCCACTGTACATCGCTCACCCCCCGACGACGCCCTCGACGACGACACCCCGACGCTTGCCGCTCACCCACCGCTTGTCGACCTCGGGGCGTCTTCCATAGCATTCGATTCGGCTCTATCGCAGCTCTCTCTCTCTCTCTCTCTCTCTCTCTCTCTCTCTCTCTCTCTCTCTCTCTCTCTCTCTCTCTCTCTCTCTCTCTCTCTCTCTCTCTATGGCGTGGGTTTTGTGTCTTCTGTGTGTGAAATTTTTGATTTCTCTTTCTCTTTCTGGTTTTGTTTCTTGCGAAGTGCAGAATTCAAGTTTCAGGGACTCGAGGAGCTTCTCTCAGCCGCCTTTCATGCTGGTAATCTCTACCACCCCCTCTCTCCGTCGTTTGTTTGCGATTGAACCTCCTGGTTTTCTTGAATTGCTTATAAGAGGTGATTAGAGTGTTCTAATTTTTTCTTGCTTTATCTCTCTTATGCTGGTGGCTGAAATAATTGGTGTTGATCAGTAAAATCTATCTTAAAGTTGATTCTCTTGTTCGGCAGGCTGATGCAATTTGACTCATTTGTTGCTGAATAATAATCTTATTTGGTGTGGATCAGGTTCCCACTAATGGCAAGCTTTGTGATGGCAAACTTTGTGATGGCAAGCTTTGTGCTGACAAGCAAAACCAAATCTTTAGTTGGAACGTTGTATCAGTCAATTTTGTACTAATAACCACGAATACAAGCATAATTAGTATCCTCTGCTTGTAGCGGCGAGGCCAAGGGTGAGCTTCTGGCAAGCGATGGAGATGTAGAAGACGAGGTGGGTGAGAGAGAGGAGGGGGATGGAAATCCAAGCATTATACTGGACATAAACACTAGACATGGAGTAGCATTGTTGTGCAGGTAATTTTCATGTGCTTGCTGAAAAAGCTGTTTTTTTTCAAGAGGATCGCTTTTTAAATTTTTTGCTAGCGTTCTTTGACTCAATTGGAAGGGCGGGGCAAAGTGAGACTGTATAGATGCCTAATTTTGTACAAGTGAGATTTCACTTGTTGTATCATCCAATTGATGCTTAGAAGTTACTACTATACAGGCAGTATGAAGTTCCTATCAGTCAATGTTGTATCATCCGATTGATGCTTGGAAGTTCTTGACAATCCCAAGTCTCACTTGTACAGGTGCAGCAGTTGGAAAGCTCATCAATTTGCTGACGCAGTGAAGGTTGCCCAAGCTGATGATTCAAGTAATTAGTAAAATTTACTAGTGAGACTTGCCGGATAACATTAGGCAATCGATGCCTGCAAAGTTTTTGAAGGTATAGATATGAATTTGTCACAAGTGCTAAAGCAAAATTCTCGGTTTTTTTTTAATGTAATTGTGTGAAAAAAAAAAAAAAGAAGAAGTTTTTGCGCTTGTTTGTTTGTGGTGTGCCAATTTAAAAATTCATGTCTCGAAATATTGAAGAGATTGTGTTGTATTGGAATTTGAAATTTTTGAGCATATATCTCTCTTTTCCTCCAAGTTCACAAGCATTTTCATTTTCCTTTTAAGGTATGAGTTTTTTCCTAAATCCAGCTTTGATCCTTGATCCTTCTGCATAATTGTTGGTAATGTTAGCTATGTTAGGCCTTCATGAACTCTCTATTTCCGAGAAAAACTATATTATTACATTCTTCCCAAGTTCACTAGCATATATCGTTTTGTATTATCTTTGATGAATGACAAGGTTATTTGTTATTGTTGCGTTCTTTTCCGTTTTTTTAAACTGAAATGAACAAAAAAAAAAAACTTGTTGGAACCTAAAACCGACCCTGGAACCTATGACAGGGTAGATTCCAGGTTCTTGGTTTCGACGGGTAGGTTCCGGGTTCCAAGCGGAACCTGTAAGGAACCTGAACCACTCACCCCTAGTCCTCTGTGTGCTCAAAGTACTATCTATGGTGTGCTGCGAGATCCTTGTCATTTCAACTCTATCTTTATTTTGCTTTCTATTACTTCTGCTCACGACTTTCCCTCCAATATTGTGGAACAATATATGGTATTTAAGTTAAAAAAAAAAATGAAAGAATTTGTATGTGATCCCGCTTCTACATTGGTTGGTGTTTCAAAAAGCTTCGACTGTTCGAGTATTTCTTTCTATGGGTTTTCCAACTTTTACAAAAAGTTGAAAATGAAAAGAATGGAGGAAGTTTCCTCCATCTTCTTGCATAATAAGTTTTCTTGAAATGTTAGGGGATTGTCTTAAGCTTTTGTACCTTATCTGATTAATGCTATTCACATATTTACACATAAAAACATGAAAAATAAAATTCGTCCAGATTAGAAAATTCACTAAAAGAAATTAGAGGTATCTCTTGGATCAATTTTTTAAAGTTAGTTATTTTCGTCCTTCCATGCTGTTAGATAATTCAATGGAGCATGCTGGAGATATATGACAAATGGAGCGAAAAGAATGACATCCAAACTGGTAACGTTTTTGAATTTATCCTCCTCTAGCAATATAGTAAAAAGGAGGAGAAGAAGAGTGATCTCACTCCCTCAAAATTCTTGTACAGTCTCCAAAAGAATTTTCTAATTTGATTGAGGAATTTCTATTCTGTATATTATCTGCAGCACTCACAGAGATTCTGAAACATTATAAAAACCCACTTCGCTCATACAAATATTTGGTAAGTCATTGAGTTTCTTGAAGCTTCCCACAACTACAAAAAGTGACAGTTTGGAGGCTCTTGCGAAATCAGTCTTTGTTCAACGAGACAAAATGTAAGCAATAATGTAATTATTTATGGATTTTTAGTTAGTTATTCAAATATTTAGTTAGTTATATGGATTTTTATGATTTTTCTCTTTTCAAATATATTAACTATCAGTCTTTGTTCACGGATATCAATTCAAGGAGTAAGCAATAATGTAATTCTTTATGCGGAGATTCTAAATTAAATAATCTTTGATCTTCATGATTTATTCACGATAAGAGAGATGAAGATATACCTTTATTGACAATAAATAACTTTGAAAAAATGATTGTTGCAAAAAAAGGTGAAATGAAGAAAAAGGTGAAATGAAGAAATTCAATTTCTCTTCCTCAAACCACTTTAGTCTTAAAGTATTTTATCTGATGAAAATTAGAATGCAACCTTTCGTTTTGTTGGGTAGAGAGAGGACCAGACTCTTTATACAGATTATCAATAGGTGCATTTCATCAAAATACGTTCTATTCTCATAAGAGTCGCATCTTTTAACAAGAGTTGCACCTTTTCATAACCAACAAGTTTTTAACATTTCAATAATTATTAAATTTTAATTTTTAATATCATGTGGATCATAATTATTCTTACTGCGGGTGTTCAGGAACATGGAGTGAGCACTATATTTTCTATAATTGTTATGGAATGCGATATTTATGATTTACCTTGAAGGAAGAGTTGTTTGACGAGAGGCCCAACACTGTCTTGCATTTTCCTCTTCAGCTCGCGTCGACTCTGGGGAAATTGTTTATTTCTTTGACCGAGCATGAATACGTCGCTCTTCGCCAGAACTTCATCGCGGTTCATAGAGGACATTCTTCAGCTGTAATTTAGTTTTGGTCCGCGTGGTAATATAATTTGCCTTGAAATGGTTAATTTACTTGTCATTTCTGTCGTGTCCACAGGCACGTCATCCCGAGAATTCAGGGAAAGATTTTCAGAAGTACATAATGAGGACTTTCCAAGAGGATTTCGAGAAAATGATGCGAATCAGGTAAAACGATACCCCTTCATGCAAAGCTATAAGAGTAGGCTTGGTGAGCAATAAGTGGAAAAGAAAAGGGTGAGCTAAGACGAAGGAAGATTTTCCTTTTTCCTTTACAAGAAAGAACTATTTCATTCGAATATGTCAAATTACTCATCCTCATATAAAGGCCCTATTACATATGTTAATTAATTCGCCCCATTTTTGGCCGAAAATGTTATCAGATCAACCAATCATTCTTTGGCAGTACTAAGTTCATGAAAATCTATACAATATGACATTTTCATGGAAATAATATTTAAAATATGAGAGAATATTTAGTGCTTCATCAAGTATATTGATTTGCACTTTTATCACTATCGCAGATGGTACTTGTGGGTGTGCGCTGTGATCTATTTGCTCGTGAATGTAGCCGGTAAGCACATATATGAATACTTATTCTACATTATAACTACTTCTAAATTTGTTACTCTTAAATTATGTCTCACGTTTGAGCTCACGAAAGAAACATGATCTGCATAGTATTTACACATCCAAATTGGACTTGTGGTATGATATTCAAACAAGCAAGAAACTATTGAAATACTTTCCACATTGGAGTTGAACTCATACTATGAGTTAGTTTTCTAGCTTGAGTGAGCAAGTCACGTAAGAACATATAATTGAGTGAACATGACACATAAGAACGTATAAAAATAAATTCTTATTTAGCCACTTTAGCAAACAAGTTGAGTGTTAGTGTTTTTCTCTCTATAAGTTTTCTATTGAGTTCTCAATGAGTAATTGTGAGATCACACTTACGGGTTTTACTTTAGATGTAACTAGAGTTTAGGAAACACTTGATTAGTTGAGCAATTGTAAAACCATACTTTTCGGATTCATAGCGGATTTTATTGCAATTAACTCTCCCCATAGATTAGATATTCTAGTGTCTCATTGATTTCTTTCCTAATTTCTTCCTATCTTCTTAAACACAAACTGCAAGATTCGTTAGCTTTGACATCATTTCATAAGGGTAACTATTATAGAGCAAAAGATGTTTGGTAAAACAACTATGGTTTATTAGGATTAGGTGCATGAAAAAGGAACTGTGCGAAACAGTGTTTACCTAATACAAGGAAACTTGCCATTAAGGATGAGCAACTCATTATTATTGACATTAAATTTTTTTTTTTTTTTTTGGATCTTAATATCAATGTATTATAAATCATATGAACACAGTCGACAGCGGGTCTTCATACTGGAAACCAGAAATATGCATGTCAAACTCGTTTCGTCTGAGTGTAAGCGGAAAAGCAGTAATGTTTTTCCGCAATCAAAGTTCAACTTACCGCATAAAATCCCCATTAATCCTGATTAAGCTCGATTGTATATCTCTCTCTTTATTCGCCCTCGACAAGATAGACTTCATTGTAGCAATCCATTTCTTTATGCATTTCTTGCAGGATGGAATGCGCACTTTTGGATATCTTTCATTCCATTTACTGTAAGTAGTGATAAAAACTCTCCTTCAAGTCATTATGTCTTGCCATTCCAAGTGAATCTTGATGGGAGGGAAAAACATGAGCCTTTTTTTTGTATCTAATTAGGCATGCTCGCTAACTCTGCGCAGCTTATGGTCATTATCAGCATCAAATTGGAGAGAATGATAATGCAACTCACAAAAGAAGTTGCGAAAAAGCATAAACACGACAAAGACAAGTCTAGCGAAAATAGTGCAAAGGACTTGGCTTTTAAATTTTCAGAAGACGATTTCTGGTTCGCTGGGTTAAAAATGGTCGGCAGGCTGCTTCACATCGTGCTGTTTGTGAACTCTTTGGAGCTTGCTTTCTTCTGAGCGCAAATAACTCATATCGTCATCATCATTTATAATGTTAAGCAATGTCTCTTGCATATCGGGAAGATGCCAACTAACACGCTACTGCATCTCTATGCAGTTCCAGTATGGCTTTCACTCCTGCATTGTGGGAAAGGTTGGTTTTGTTGTCCCCCGAATAGTAATGTGGTATGGCCTATTGCTCCTGTCTATTATATCATTGCTCTATAATCCGTGCGTTGAGGCCTAACCATCAATTTGGCTTCTGTGGTATTTATTGCGCTCTCAGTGTGATCGTCCAGATTGTGTGCAGCTCCAGAATATTACCACTGCACGCGATTATACAATCACAGGTTAGTTGAACTTACTACCTATTATGCACTCAAGATTTGGCAGTTTTCCTTTTCTCTCTTGGAGTTCAAATCACGGAATTGAAGATGCCCTATTCTTTATATTTGTCTCCATGAAATTAAGATGCATTTGGAGAAGAAGCAGTCGGACAAGCAGAAGAAAATACGTAAGATTAGGAGGCATTTGGAGAAGTACGCATCGGATGAAGAGGAAGAAAAAGAGATCGTGACCTCGATTTTGGTGATGATTGATAATACAAAGGAGCCGAACTCACCGGAGGAGTCCACAAATATTGATTTGGCCCGGACGGATTCAAGTGAAGGATCTGTCTGGAGTAAGGTCTCAGACTTGCAGAAGAAAGTATCTCGAGGTTTCATCGCTTTGATGAAACAAGTTGTTTCAAAATATCGCAAAAATTCAGCGTGGTTTTTCTCTAAAAACTCGGAAGGTTCCGCCAGAAAGAGTTTGGGATTAAATCGTTTGGTCTTTGGAAGTTCCGGAGTTGAGATAACGGAAGCCAGTGAAGTGACTAAAATAGAAGACATTGAAGCACAACCAAGCCTGCACCAACAATCCAGATAATGAGTTCATGAATTGATTTATCCATGAGTGTATGTTTCTCTTTTCAAATCATTTCATCTTCTACAAAATCACAAGTCAACAAGGAACTCTCATATCAAATGATAAGTCAGGTATGTTCCGAGAGTACAGAAAGATGACATTGGAGGGAAAAAACACTTAATTTTTTTTTTAATTAATTGGATTGCTCGATCAATTTCACAATTAAAACCAACCTATCTTTCTTTTCAATTGAAATATATATGTATGGACAGACTGACACCATGGACCATTTAAGAGACTAAACGATGATCCGGTGTTTGAAATTGTCCAATCAAAACTGTTAATACCTTCATTCATGCTCATTAAACCATCACTATAATGACAAAGAAACAATCATAGCTATGAGGAAATAGTTTTGGGATTATCTCTTAAAAATGTAAATAAGATCAAATGACTCGATTGCGGAAGATTACATTAGATCTTGCGTGGTTTTCTCTACTCCTGCAATTAAAATAAAAAGATTGTGAAAAGGGAAAAGGGAAAGATTTCATTTATAGTAAAGATTTTCTACACACTTCCCTTTTCTTAACATATACACTCCTTAGCTTTACTGCTTCGTCCAGGCAAAAAGGAAGAGTTTTGTTTAGAAAGAAAACAGTTTTTTGTTCGAGTCTTGAGCACGGAGGAAAAAAACTTAACTTGAGTGGCACATCGACTATTAAATTTCCTACTCAAGCTGGAATATAAATTGAGATACGTTGACACTTAAATTTTGACTAAATATCTAGGATTTAAATGCATAGAAAATTAGGAATCAAATTTGGCCCTACCAAAAAATATTTCCATCACATCACATAGGCATTAATATTATTTGCATCAACTAATTTTTTTTTATATTACTGCATTTCGGATAAATATATATTAAAAAAATCAAAAATAAAAGGGGGCCCAGGGGGGTTGGGCCTTTTCGCGCAGCCCCTCTTCTTCTTCTCCTTCCACCTCCGAGGGCCCAGGCCCAGGTTGTCCCAGCTTCCCCCTTTCGGCCCGGCCCGTCTCGGCCTCTCTTCCCCTCCTTCCCTCCTTCCTCTTCCCTCCTCTGCACCTCACGCGTGCGAGGACGATCTACCAGAGCAAAGTAGAGTAGCCGGCGATGGAGGGGGCGGCTTAGCAGGCGTCATTAATGCCGCCAAATGGAGCAGCAGAAGATCTGGCGAGAAACCCGGACGGAGGGGACGTCTGGGCGGACGCCTTCAGTGCCCGCCTTCACTGCCGAGATAGGATACCGGTTCAGCCGAGGGGAGGCCAGTCGGGGCGCCGAGGACCGGCGGCCGGACCACCTCCGTCGATCGGCCTCCTTGGCCTTTAAAGGGGGCGTTCGCGAGCCAAGGAAAAACACAGACGAAGAGAGAGATCTGAGGGGTTTTCTTCGGAGAGACATCCAAGAAGCCCGAGAGAGATCTGAGTGAGCGGAAGGAGGCAAAGGAAGAGAGAGATCTGTGAGCGAGGCAGAGGGGAGCTGGTGAGAGAGGCCGAGAGAGTAAGCGAGATCTGAAGAGAGATCCCGCTGTGAAAGAGAGAGAATGCAACTGAGAGGGCCGCCGTTGGCTGCCACTTCCCAACCAAAACCGACGATCCGCCGCCGCTCCTTGTCCGCTTTGAAGCCACGGTAGGTCCCCCGCTCGGGCGGTCTTGGTTTTTTCCGATTCGGGGTCGGCTTCCCGAGGATCCCGGCTCGTGGGCGAGCTAGGCGAACGGACGTAGCCCGAACTATCGAGCTCGTCCGCCGTCCGACGCCGCGAGCTGGGTAGGCACTCTCGGCCGACCGCCCTTTTTCTTCACGGCCATGCTCTGTTTTGGGCTCGCCGGTCCGGGCAGCCGTTGTCCGGTTCGTGCGAGTTTCCTGCTTTATTTGTGTACGTACTGTGGTCTCGGGGCTTAGCATGTTAGAGCTCGGGCTCGGTGGTCCCCGTTGTTCACTCCTTGGTTTGCGAATATTGTTTGTTTGCTGAAATGCTCGAGTTAGGCGTCCGTTTGTGTCCTTCGCTTATGGCCGAAGCTTGCTGACTCTCATATTTATATTGGACGTAAACGAATCGTCCCCGTCTTGAAGTCAAGTTTTGCTGGTCCGTTGTTGTTGATTTTGGTCCGAATTCAATGCCGGAGCAAGTCTAACGCTTCCCTTTAGCCGGCGCCCCTCCATGTGTTCGCTAAAATGCCCGAACCAAGCTTGTATGGATTTCCTGTGATTTTGGTTTGGTTCTGAGCGCTTGTTGATCATTTGACATGTTTGTGGACCTTCGTTCCCATCCGTGGAGTAGCGCGCGGTTTCTGTGCATATCGTGTGTGTTGCAGCAGGCGATGACGAAAGCGGGGGGTCGGATGTGGCCAATAGTGTTGGCTTGGTCCACAAGGTTGGCGGATGGTTGTACAGTTGAGCGAGGGTCGGAGGCTAGCTGGCTCATGGCCGTTTGTTTGCCACAATGGAGAAGGAAGCGTGCGTTTGTGCTAGGAAGACCTCTACGAGTCGTGGGGTGTAGGGGTGAGCATCGGTCCAAGGTCAACCTTGGATTGATCCTGGACCAGCCCAACCCTGCCGGTCCTGGTCCGGTTCTTAGGAAAATTGAGTCCATCATTGATCATAGAATTCCTTGACTAGCACTATATATAGGTCAGTCCTCAGTCCTGAAAGTTCCAAATCGGTCCAATCCAAGTTAACCCTCACTATATATATATATATATATATAGAAAATCATAAAATAAATAGCATCAACGACATTAAATAGTTCTTTAGTGAGGAGTTCAAATAATTTTATATTATTCTTTAATAATTTATATTTTTAATATTTTTTACAATGTTAATAGTCATAATTTATGAAGGAAAAAAATATTTTTGTGATGAGTCCTCACGGCGTCCAAAACAATTCATTATGGCATTATTCTTTAGTATTCGTTTTCTTTTGTTTTATTTGTCCTCTTAGTCTTCAATTTGCCAAAATCGAAAGAAATAACTACTTTGCTCACCACTCAACACTCGCCTCGCTCACTTTGGATCATATGTGCCGCTTGCTACTTGTCACTCGATACTTGCTTGACTTGTTGCTTCCCACTCAACATTCGATATGGAAAGAGATTTCAACATCCTTGTACTAGAGAATTTTAATAGTTTATTAAGGACTAGTCAAGTCAAAAGCTTGGATTCCTCGTATTAATAGAAATAGAAATTGATAAGCATCGAAATTAGGGCTCAAACTTAATTATGAATCGAACTCTCCTGAAAGAAGAGCTTTGAATCTCAAAAGAAGGAAGGGCGATAATGACCCCTCGCGCAAGGGAAAGGAAAAACAATGGCCTTCCGATTCATTCATAAAGAGAAGAAGTCCTCCTCATGATCCAGCTGACAAGCTTGTCCGATCTTGTTTGGCTTTATCTGGCTCTCTCTTCTTAAATCGATTACTAAAATATAGATGGAAGACCCCGGATTCATAAGGGACTATGAACAACTCCTACTATTCATGCCAGAAAGAGGTTTCATCATACTCATACGAGACAGTTTCAATAATTTATTTAGGACTAGTCAAGTAAAGCTTGAATTCCTCATACTAATAGAAAAATAAACTGATAAGCATCGAACTCGGGGATCAAACAAGGGAAAGGGAAAGGAAAAGTAATGGCTTCCGATTCGTTCATAAAGAGATGAAGTCCTCCTTCCAGATTTTGCTTTTCCTTCTCTCACCGTTCTCGCGTTCCAGCTGACAAGCTTGTCCCCTGCGTGCATCATGCATTGAGACAAAGGCTGACATCAGCTCTTGCTTTCTGAAAAACGACGCGGTCACAGAGATTCCAGAAGTCGATAGCAAGTCATTCTTTAGGCCGTAAAAATGGACAGCTAGTAATTATTTTTTTGGGAGTAATTCTAGCGGATGCTATCAATGCGAAGATAACTTTACACAAGTGATTTTAGTCACCCTTGAGTTGAAGGCTAGTGAGAAAATTGTTAGATGGATTCGATCTAGGTAGACCAAAATCTGGATCCCGCACTTTCGATGGCTATGACGATTTTGGTCTACTTAGAGTGAATCTTTGTAATATCTGCTCCTTAGATTGAGGAGAGTATATAAAGATATTTGGGTGATATTTTCTTTACGGTGATAGTGTACACTCTAGTTTTTCATTATTATTTTTTTGTTTGTATAAAAAAAAAAAGCTACAAAAGTTGACTTATTGAAATTCTTATAAAAAAAAATGGTCAACTGCTTGATATTTACCTATAATTTCACCGTAGGAAAAGTTCAGAAACTAAGGGTCTATCTGTTTTAGTAGAAAATTCAAGTTTTATAAAATATTTCCTAAAACGATTGTTTATATTGCTCATAATAAATGAACAATAAATATTTTTATCGCCCACAAAAGTATGTCAGTATTAATTATTGTTGGTAATGAATATATTTTTTGTTAGCAAATTTTTCCAAGCGATATAACTAATTATTTTTAAGAATATTTTTCAAAATGTGAATTTTCTACAAAACAAACGGACATTAAAGTTAATGCAACACACTCCTAACCACTGAAACCTAATTAACCACACGGATACATTTTCTATTATCAATATTTTGAGCAAAGATTACGAGGGAAAAAACTACTGGCTCTGTTTGTTTTGTGAAAAATAAATGATTTGGAAAATATTTTCTTCTAAAAATAAAACATTAAGATATTACTGATTTGACCGTGAAACATCAGCTCGACACAAAACAATAAGCATCATCCATGCATGAGATACTTTTCTTCTGCCATTCAATGTATGAGATACCTTAATTGTATTTGTTAGCAGAATAATCGATTCACAATTGTTTTGTTTTTTTTTTTTTTTGGCTTTTGGAAAAAATACTTTCTTTTGATAAACAAGCAAGGGATCATTTCAATATGAACAGATATAGGATTATTAGTCAATTAGTCCTAAACTTATTTATGGATGTCAATTAAGTTCTAAATATTTTAATTTTGCCAATGTAGTTTAATGCTTGTGGGAAATTCCAATATAGTCCTTTTGGCCAATTGCTGCCGAAAATTACAGACATAGAAACTGAATATTATTCAATTGTCCCCACAAATTCTAATATAGTGCTAAACGTCATAATGCTCATTCCTCAAGTGTAGGGCGAATTTTTGTTCTCGCCCTTCTTTTGGAAACCTGATATTGCTCAACTTGAGTAGCTTCAATTTATTAGGCCACGTTTTCATTTTCCATTTACTCTATTCTCTCCTCCTCGGACAATCACAGTTAAATATCAATTCGTGTAATTGGTGGAATAGGCATTAATTTCCACTATGAAGTTTAAACTAGGTCCTCACATTCCTAAAGTAATATTGACTGTTGGCGTTTAGCAAGGCTAAACCCACTCCACCGGATGTTTACTTGAGAAATATAGTTTTTTTTTAGGCATCGGCAAAGCAAGTCATGTTCCTCGTGGGTTCGCTTGTGTTTTGTCTCGTTGAACAACAAGGAAATCGTCCACGTGTGGGTGAACATCATGTGTGTGAACATATTCGTTGATGCATCATTCTATATATATATATGTGCGACGAGAATTCGAAGGAGAGGCATAATAAACACACTCATACACGGGGAAGCGAGAGAGAGAGAGAGAGAGATGGCGGTTCCGGAAGTAGACAAGAATTCGTTGGAGTACACGCCGACGTGGGTGGTGGCTGTAGTGTGCTTCAGCATAGTGTTCATTTCTATCACTGTTGAGGAACTCTTTCATTGTGCCGGCCAGGTAATTACTCTTGCTTCCTAAGGTCCGAGTAGTACGGACCTCTCCTAAGTATAACTCGGGCATGTCAATTGCGATGCCGCCAATTCTTGAACTCAAGTTTCCTTGTCGAATGCAGTATTTGAAGAAGAAGAAGAGCAAATGGTGGCCGCTCATTGGCGGCTCACGGAAGATCAAGGATGGTGACCTCTCTTTGGTTTTTTCTTTTTCTTTTTATTTTTTGGACTATTTCATAATACTGATGTGTATGCGCATGAATTCTCTCTTCTTTCTTTCTTTCTTTCTTTATTTTCTTTTTTGGTTTTCTGGGTTACGATGACAATGGCAGAGTTAATGCTATTGGGTCTCATATCGCTTCTCTTGGCGGTGTTCCAAACTACTATAAGGAAGATTTGCATGCCGGAGCGACTCGACAACATCTTGCTTCCTTGCAAGAAGCCCAACTCTTCTTCTGCCGTCGCCAATTTCAATACTAGTTCCTTCGCCTCTAGTGCAACACGAGGACGCCACCTCCTTGCTGTGGCTTCGATACTACAGATTACTGCAGTAAAAAAGTAACTTTACTAGAGCTTCTTCTTCTTCTTCTTCTTCTTCTCTTAAAAATACAAAGGTAAGTTTACGAGATTGATATACAAAATTATATGAAACTGCAAACGGGAATAAAATTAGTTCAATAGTGTTTTGTAACTGATTAAGAGTCGACCACATCATTCATTACCCTATTTGTCTATACAAGTCTTTGCACATATCCAGTGTTAAGAGAGACCTGAAGACTACAGCGAATTGGTACGAAACGAATATTTAGTGCAACTGTTTCCTTTCCTTTTTCTTTTTACAGGGGAAGGTGGCATTGTTGTCTGTTGAAGCAGTCCATCAGCTGGACATTTTCATCTTTGTGCTAGCTACCTTTCACGTGGTCATCTGTGTGCTCAGAGTACTATTTATGGTGTGCTACGACATCCTTGTCACTTCAACTTTATCTTTCTGTTACTTTCTGTTACTTCAGTTACGACCTTCCCTCCAATATCACCCCCCCCCCACCAACAAAAAAAAAAAAGGTATTGTACCGTACCGAAGTTTTGAAAAAACATGAAGATTTTTATATGTGATTGCACGTGTACATTGTTTGATATTTTGAACATTTTCAACTGCCTCGAGAGTTTCTGTTAGCGAATTTTCTAATTTTTTACAAATAGTCACGAGGGAAAAGTAAAACTCGTCCGAATTAGAAAAATCAGTAAAAAAATCAGAGATATCTCTCTTGAATCAATTTCGTAAGGTTATTTTCGTCCCCATGATGTTAGAGAATCCAGTGGGGGCGTTTGGAGACATATGATAAAGAGATCGGAAGTGCTGATAAACAGAAACAGCAAGAAGGTAATTTCCTCGAACTCATCCTCCTCAAGCAGTGTGATGAAAGGGAGGAGACTCTGCTCGAAATTCTCCTACAGTCTCCAAAAGAATTTTCTAATTTGATTGAGGTATTTATATTCTGTGTATTATCTGCAGATCTTGCAAAGATTCTGGAACATAATAAAAAGCCATCCCAATTCTTCAGTTATATGGTAAGTCATTGAGTCTCTTGAAACTCCCCACGATTACAAAACGAGAGTTTAGAAGCTTTTGCGAAATTGAGTAGATCTTTACTGACCCTATTATATCGTGCAATCTTCAAAGTAATTTCATCGGATCTTACCAAACTTCTACGTTAGTCATTTATTTATTTTACATGATTTTCTCTCTTTTGTTTTTTTCTATTATCCATCTCTGTTCCGAACACAGCATGTTTAGATATATCATATACCTAAGTTAGGAGGCCCAACATTGTCTTGCATTTTCCTCTACAGGTCGTGCCTAATATGGAGAAAGCGATTTATTCTTTGACCAAAGTGGAGTACATCGCTCTTCGTCTGAACTTCATCGCGGTACGTCCAGCACATATTCTTATTGCTCAAATTTTTTAGTTTCGCTCCTCGTTGTGATATAATTTGCCTTTGAAATGGTTAAATTATCTCGCATTTCTGTTGTGTCCACAGGCACGTGATCCGAAAGATGCAGGGAAAGATTTTCAGAAGTACATACTTTGGATTTTGGAAAAGGAATTTGAGAAAATGATTGAAATCAGGTAAACCGATACCCCTTTATGCAAAACTATTTAATTAGGTTATTTCAGTTTGCTAGGATGAAACAGAAAAGAACGAAAAATTTTCCTCTTCTCGTTTACAAGAAAGAACTATTTCAGTTTGCTAGGATGACATAACGAGTTGCGGCTTTTACTCGCCCCACTCTGCTCGACACAGGATGTTATAGAAGATATAAATATGCATCGATGTTTAGCTCTTCTTCAGGCATACTGATTTGCATTTTTACCAATATCACAGCTGGTACTCGTGGTTTCTCACAGTGATTTATATGCTCATGAATGTAGCCGGTAAGCACGTATATGCATACCTATTTGGCATTGCAACAATTTCAAAATTTGTTATTCTTAAATTATGTCTCGAGTTTTGGCCCATGAAAAGAACATGATCCAATATATGATGCCCGAACAAAGAGGAAACTTCTAAATACGTGGAATTGGATTCATAGTTTGAGTAGGTTTTTCTTTCCTTTTTGCCGGTGGCTGATCTCATGCAATGCAATGGCTGGAGAGAGCTGGGCGAGGGACGGCCCTGACCTATTAGGGCGAGGCTGACGCGGCCCTCACCCAAGTTTTGACGGGGTCGGGGACCTCACCCGCATCAAGAAAGACAAGAAATCTCTCTTTTTTTATTTGCCTTTGACAAGAAATACATCATTGTTCCGATCCATTTCTTGGTACATTTCCTGCAGGATGGAATGCGTACTTTTGGATATCTTTCATCCCATTTACAGTAAGAACTAATAAAAACTCGCCTTTAAAGTCATTATGTCTTGCAAATTCCAAATGAATCTCGATTGAAAAGAAAGAAAGAAAGAAAGAAAGAAAGAAGTTGAGTCCATTATTGTATCTAACTAGACATTCTCCTTAATTCTGCGCAGATTTTGCTCATAGTTGGCCTCAGATTGGAGTTTATGACATCGCAACTCGTAAAATGGGTTGCCGAAAACCATAGAAAAAACGAAAATGCATCTAGCGAAAATGGTGCAATGGGGACGGTTTATAAAATTACAAACAATTATTGCTGCTTTCGTTTCATCGACATCCTGATTCACATCATGCTATTTCTGAACTCTCTGGAGCTTGCTTTCTTCTTCTTTATGTTGGTGAGCCTGAATAACTCAAGTTATCAACTACATTATCATTTACATGGCGAAAATTCCAAACATTGTGCTGTGGTATCTCGATGCAGATCCAATATGGTTTTCACTCCTGTATCATGGAAAAAGTTGGCTTTGTTGTTTCAAGAATAGTAATGGGGTAAGACCTATTGCTGATGTAAATTATATCATTGTTCTATAATCTGAGTGCTGTACATGATCAATGACTTTTGGGCCTGACGATCAATTGCATCCGTCACGCTCTCAGAGGGTGCTTGCAGATCGTGTGCATGTCCAGAATATTACCACTGTATGCAATTATGACATCACAGGTGAGTTGAACTTACAACCTATTATGCACTCAAGATTTGGGTTCAAATCATGGAACTGAAGATGCCAGATTCTTTTTATTTGTCTCGATGAAATCCAGATGCGTTTGGAGCAGCAGCAGCAATTGGACAAACACAACAAAATACGTGAGATTAAGATTTATTTGGAGGAGTACCTGTCTAACGAACATGTAAAAAAGCGTCTCGATGAACTCGATGAAATTAAGACGCAGTTGAAGGAGAAGCAGATGGACGAAGTGGAAGAGATGCAGATCCCGACCTGGATTTCAGAGTTGATCGATCATAGAAAGAACCGAAGAGAGCAGCCAAACTCACCGGAGGAGTCCACAAATACTGAACTGGCTGGACGGAGTGGAGCAGGGGATATCGAAGCACAGAATTGACAACCAAGCCTACACCGACGTTTTAAATAAATGAGATCATGGGTTGATTTATCCATGGAATCGCGAGTTAATTCTTCTGTCTCTAGGCAACTACTATTATCAGGACGAAATGTAACTATCACAGGTTGCATAGCTATCTTAGGCAAATGCGAGTAAATAAGTAACTCTCACTCCATATAATTCTCTAGTTACAGTAGGCAAAAGAACTGAAGCTACACAGTAAGAAAGGTCAGGTATTTTCCCAGTGTATGGACAGCTGAAGTTGGATGGGAAAAACACTTCAGATTTGTTCCAGTAGTCGCCACGCTCGATCAATTTCAACAGGAAGACCCACCTGTCTTTCTTGGCAATATTGCATTTTCTACTCAATAGGACATGTATAGATGTCACTTTCTAGAATGAAAGAGACAGGCAAAAGGACCGGTTATGAGACTAAACGATGATCCAGTGTCTCAAATTGGTCAATCCAACACTGTAAATACCTTCGTTCATGCCCATTAAAAAGGTAAATTAGACCATGATGACACAGAAACAATCATATTTAGGAGGCAATGTTTCAGGATTATCGCCTAAAAAGATAAATAAGACCAATGACTGGATTGCTGAAGATTCATTAGATCTTACATGATCTTTCTCCACTTCTGCAGTTAAACTAAAACATTGTGAGAAATGTTCCAGACTGGAAGCAGCCATCAAACACCAACATGCTTAAATAAGAGACATAGACGCATTCCCAAAGCCAAAATCAAAACACATATAGCCTGTCAAGAGACAATGGAGCCTTAGCAGGACCTATAATGATTTTGTACGTCTGATTTTTTTTTTTTTATAATATACATTCACGCTATTGCGACCTCCCTTTTCGATGCCCACATATGCACGAGCATGTATGGAGGCTAATGGCTCGACTAAGTATTGGGCTTAGTCTGGGCTCTCCCAAGCCCACCAATTTATGACTTGTAGTTAAAAATTTTAACATAAAAGTCAATTTCAAATAGAAGCCGCTACTAATCATTTTGTGGTGGATCGATTAGAAATCTGAGTGACATATCGAGAGAAATACTCATTTCTGCACAATCAGAAAAACTAGAAGCGAGGACTTGATTGCAATAGTTAATCAGTAATGCTATTTCGATACTTAATTTTTGTTTAAACATCAAGTAAAATATTTATACAGCATTTTATACCAATCACAAATTTTAGGAAAATTCCTAAGTAGATTAAGAAATTAAAAATCCATGCATCATAAAGACGTGATTGGAACAAGTCAATATTTGCTCCCAAGAACTTAAGAAGGATTTTTTTTTTTTTGGATTTTCTGTTGGGTATTTTCACACATTTTAAAAAATTCAAAGACTATTTCTAAGTTTTTCTGATATTTTTTAAAATAAAAAATATTTTTTAATTTTTTGATTATTAAAATGTTTTTTAAATTAAAAATAACCGGGTCAGAACCGACCCAGGTTGGCTTTGCCAGGCTTCCCCATTTTAAACTATTCTATACTATCCCTCTCTCTCTCTCTCTCGTCTTTTCTCTCTTTTTGTCTTTTTCCTCACTTCTCTCTTCTTTCCCACTATTTCCCATCTTTTTTCTTTTTAAATCTTTTTATCCTTTTATTTATTTATTTATTTATATTATTTTTCTACTTTTTCTTTTTCCTTAAGCAACCCAAGCGCCTCTCCTTCCTCGACTCCCTCTCGACCTCTCGCCGGCCTCTGTTTTTTCACGATTTGGTCGGCCGAGACGGCGGCGCCGCTTGTCGCCTCGACTTAGCCGTGTACCCTTGTCGGCTCCTGGCCTCGACGTTTCCTTGCCGCCCTCACGGCGGCCGCGATCTCTGCTCCCGGACGCCTGGAGGGGAATAAACTATCTCTCCTGGGGTCAGCCACGGCAGCGACAGCCCTCGTCAACCCCAACGTTGCCGGTCGAGAGGCCAACCAACACCCAGAACGGACTATTCCCGAGAGAAAGGAGACGCAACACGCTTGGGCATTCTGTCGAGCACCTAAGACGCAAAGGCAAAAGGAGGAAGGAACCGGCCCGGCCGATCCGAGCTCGCGCCGGAATTCGTGGCAGTGGACGAGTAACATCTAAAAATTGCAGCCTATACACACGAACAGGGTCAAGAGATTCGCGCAAACCGGGCAACGGCAGCCCAATCAGTCGAGCCCGAATAGGGCGCAAAAAAATAAAAAATGAAAGGTCGGCTAGGGGGTCGCTTGCAGCGTCGGACGATGGACGAGCTCGATGGATCGGGCTACGTCCGTCCGCCTCGCTCGTCTCCGAGCCGGGATCCTCGGGAAACCAAGCCCCATAATCGGACAAATCTAAAGCCGGCGAAGACTCGAGATCGGAACCTACCAAGGCTCGGCGAGAGGGAAGAGGAGGGAACGTCCGTAGACTATCGACTTCGGCGAAGGCATGGTGGTCATCGGTGGCTCAGTCGCTCTCCGCTTTCTTCCTCTCCCCAGAACATCTGGAAAGTGACATCTCTAAATAAAAAGTGACGTCTGAAAATAATTCATCATAAGAAGGATGATGAAGGTCAACACATTTTGTTCCGAATGTTCATTAACCAAAGATTTTCCAGTAGCAGATCTTGGTGAGCAAAAATTCCTTCATGAAGCTCTCATATCATATTTCAATTTATGTCTTGACAAGTTTTTTTTTTATACTTTTGCAGGTTGGCATGCGTACTTTTGGATATCTTTCATTCCGTTGACTGTAAGTAGTGATAAATTACGGGTCATTATGTTTGCTGGCCCTTGAAGATATGGCATTTTGCTCATCCTGAATTTACTCCAGAGACTTGAGTCTCCCTAAGAAATATTTCAATCTAAATAACAATACGTGTCATATTGTAAATTTCTGAACATATATGTTTATTTCCCTGATGGAAATAAAAAGACTCCCCATCTAACAAGGTTTCTCGCTTCCGCGCAGCTTTTGCTCATTGCCGGCACCATACTGGAGCGTATGATAACACGACTTGCAGAAGAGGTCGCCCAAAAAAGAGCGAAAAGGAGGTTGTCAAATTTCGAAGGGGTTATTTCTGGTTCCGTAGGCATCAATCAATTCGTCCTCCACTTGATTCACATCGTGCTATTTCAGAACTCCCTAGAGCTTACATTCTTCTTTTTTTGGTATTGATGAGCATTAATATGCCTCGGGTTATAATCATTGGTATTAAGCTAAGTTTCTTGTCATGCTGGGGCAATTCCAACTATATATTGCTTTCTCGTATCTCTATGCAGTTCCAATATGATTTTCACTCCTGCATCATGGGAAAGGCTGGTTTTGCTGTCTCAAGAATAGTAATCGGGCAAGGCTACTGATTGCTTATATCCTTATCCTTCGATTATCCCTGTGTGCCATATTAGTTCGATTATACGAATGCCTATGTCAATCCAATTGACTTTCTTGGCATGTTTTGCACAGAGCCTTTGTCCAGTTCATGTGCATCTACCGAACGCTACCCCTATATGCAATTATGAAATCGCTGGTATGCCAAACCTACGACATGCTCATGAGTTGTGAAAAGCCAGAGTTTGAGTTTGCATACTAATGACTGGACTCAACATGCAAACCCTTTTATTGGTTCAGTGTCGAGATGAAACCAAGAACCACTCGGGCGAAGAGAAAGATATGTGGCTTGTGAACCTGATTTGGAACTGGTATGTGGGAAGGAAATCAAAGAGGGTGGCCACAAATGAATCCGCCGAAAATGGTTCCAGAATAGGTCTGCGGGAACAACCGAGCAGATGAAAGGTGGTGAAGTGGAATTAGAGACCAAAGCAGACATCGAAGCGCCAGAAATCCAAGAATGTACATCAGAGACGAAAACAATTGAGAGCTGAAACGGATTTAGTCCAAACGTGTTTCCGTCTATATTTTTCGTTGACATTACGTTATATTTACACATGACGAGAGCAAGTCTCTTCGGACAATCATCCTTTTTTTTATCTCAATTGATACTGCTTAACTATTTTGGTCATCATCTTTAGGGCTATTCTGATTTGGACGGTTTGATTGATGACAGTGGAGGTAAAAATGTGATTTCTCACTAAAAAAATTGGATTTTAACAGCAAAAAAAAAAAAATTACATTAATTTAACAACAATAGTCAATTTTATTTTATTTTGTCCCACTCCTCTCTTCTATGTACATATCTGTGCGGTGCTCATGAGGATCGAATGCTAAACCTAGTATTCTCCGGCCCCACCCTTGCAATCCCTTTACCAGCGAAGCCGCATGCCTATTGGCCAGTAGCCAATTTGCATGCCTTGGGTTGCTAGAGGATCAACCACAACATGTATAGTTTTGCTAAAGATCAAAGTGTTTCCTTTCATAATGATACTACGGTTTCACTTTCTTATCTATTTATGTACACCACATCAACTATTTTCACATTGATGTACATTTGATGCATACACGTAGACATAGCAATCATGAAAAATTTTATCAAAATCAAACTTCAAAATACAAGCAAAACTACCAAAGATAAGATATACACGTAATAATATATAGTTGCATATATTCAAGTATCCAACAGTAAAACTTTTTCAGAAAAGTACAAAACAAAGTTGTTGACCCCCTAAATTTTGGTTATCATAATTTAATTATTTACCTCATGAGAAAATTATGAGTTGACCTTGATCATAAATAAAAATATCATGAAAATGGTTCGCATTTTCATTTAATAATTATAGGTCCACATAAATTGCATTTAAGTCGGTCCAGTCATAAATTGCCTTGGATTTAGCCTTGAGTGCTGCATGGGTTTAAAAAGGGGAGCCCCAAACTTAATTGATATTCCAGGACTTAGCCCACATGAAGTAGGAATTCGGTCAAGGCCATAATCCCTATAGTGGCCGAAAATCCCCATGTGTTATGGGTGCTCCAAACTAGGAAGTTTATCCTTTGGTCAATTTGGGAAGTAATAAAGTTATATATCATAAAAATTTCGGTCACATGTGAATAAAAGAGTGGGATATCTTAATTTCCTAGCATGAATGGATTAATATATTATTGCGATCTAAATTACGAAAGTATGATTCCAAGAAAGCCTCAGTCTCATGCCTATATTAGCGCTCTTTCTCCCAAATGACAAGACACGGACATATGATATCGTTTTGCTAGAAAGTGTCCCAATTGACAAAATATCTTTTACCAATATTGGATCTCAGTTTCACTAGAAGGAGATGGGTTTTGCAGTGATTCTGAATAGGAGTCTCGATCATTCTTATTAACACTGTAAATTTACCATCTATTAGGATATCACCAAACCTTTTTGGTTTATTACCAATTTTTCTCCGATTAACTGGACAATTGGTTTTGGCCTATCTACTCTCATTTGAGTTTCTTACCAAGAGGTTTATTATTTTCTTTTTTAAAAAATTTCCAAACTTTACTATTAAGATGTCACTTTTAGCTTGTTTACTAACCCTTTTTTAGGATTAAGTTGCTAAATAGTCTTGCGTTACCAATTCTTATTTGGGCTTTTTTTTTTTGGTTTGTAGCTCTTATTTGAGTTAGTTACCAACATTTTACTCTCTTTTTTCCAACTTATATTCTTAGTTTTGACAAAAAAAATAATGAAAAAATAATATTTATCTTTTACCGCCTTTTATATACTTTTCTTACCAATGCATTAAAATTGGCAAGTATTATGTGAAATTATCAACCTTTAATTTGAGAAGAAAATTGTTAAATTAGTCTTAAACCCTATTGCACTACTGTTAATCTAATCCTAAATCTCTACACAAGATTCCAATATAGTCGTTCCGGTTAATTTTTTCCAGAAATCGCTGATGTCGTGTTATGTAGAACAGCTAGTGATGATCGGACTGCCACATTAGCAATTTCTAGGAAACAATTACCCAAAAGACTACGTTGGATTTTTGCATAATAATTTAAGATGATATTGGCAAAATTGAATAGTTTATGACTAAATTTGCATTCGTACATTTGAGTAATTTTTCCAAGTGATTTACAATTTTTTTTCCTAGTCAAATAAATCAACGGAAAAATCGGTAAATTAGAAAGAACCAAAAAAAAAAAAAGGAAACTGAACTAAATATGTGGTAACCCCAAACTTATTGATAGCTTAATTTGAGAAAATTGGTAAATCACTTAAAGTTAGATTAGTAATTTCGTATGAGACTATTAAAATTTAAGGTGCAATTAAGAAAGGCAAAGAAAAGTCAGTAAGCGATAAGAAAAGTTGGTAAAATAAGAAAACTTGGTAATACAAAAAATAAATTTCATAAGTAATTCAATTTAGAGTCGGTATCTAAATTAAGTTGGTAACTTAATCACAGAAAACTTAATAAGTCACTCTAAATGATGTTGGTTATATCTAAAAATAGTCAGTAAATTTAAGATGTTGCGAAGAATTGCAAATAAAAGTTTGTATACAACAAGAAAGTTGGCAAAGCGAAGGAAAAAACAAATTACTGTCAACAAGTAACTCAATGAGATTTGATAATTGCATCCTATATGGTAATTTTGGAGAAAAGTTGGTGAGAGTTCGTAAATGTACGGGTTTCAAAACAAATGCAAATAAGGCTTGTTGACCCTATAAAAAAGTTGGTAAATTAAAATAAAAATTTAAATTTAAATGTCGGGGTTAGTAACTTAAATGAAGTTTATAACCCAAAAAATAGTTAATAATTTAATTTAAAAAAATTGGTGAATCACTTCAATTTATGTTGGTAATTTCAACTATGCAAATAGAGATAGGTAAGTCGATTTAAAGATTGTAATGTGCAAACTATAAAAATGTTGATAATTTCGTTAACCTGGAAAATAAAGTCACTAGTTACTCGATACTAGAAAAAGTCCGTATTATGGCCAGAACAATAAAAGTGGGCGACTTAAGCGCATATTACACAGCATTTTAGTAAAAGTCATAATGTTTACAACTAATAGTGCTGAGATTCTGTCTTCTGGTCCATTTTCAGTCTCGATCACGCAATCCTTGCGGCAAACCAGGGCGTACTAGAAGGCGGACCAGGGCACGTCTCAATCACGGACCAAGCTGCGTCTCGGTCGCAAACCAGCTCCCGTTTAGTCGTCGCTCAGTACTGTGATAGCCGTCATTTGAAGGGAGTTTTCGATCTTCTCGTGCGAAAACTCATCAACAAGAAATAGTGTTCGATCTACATAAGATGGAAGGACACGAGTGACGCTTTGAACCAATAATTTCAAGGACTGAAACGATATTTTACCTAGCACAAGCAATTAGTTTGAAGATAAAATCCGGAAAGCCGGTTGCTGCTCTAGAGTGGTTGCTAAAGAATTCCGAATCCTCCTCGAATCGGATGCACCAATCCTTTTTTCCTCTCAATGTCTTTATTCCCCTTTGGCTTTTCTATCTTCTGGCTTGCATATACTGCTCAGCGTGCCCAGAATTCTCTCCTAGTTTGCTCAGGAATCCTGTGCGAGAGGTTGATGTCTGTGCCATGAGTTATCTGCTATGCATGTGCGTGTAATCTGCCTCCGGAGCTCGTCCTCTCTGTTTTTGCTCTTTTATTTTCGGTAGCTTCCTGTGACCGAGGATATCTCTCTCCCCTTGGCCGATTGCCATCTCTCCTTTGTATCTCCGAACTGCACCGCTTTCTTCTCTTTCTCTCTATCTCTGCCTCTTTCTACACCAAGGCTCTACTTACCTCCTCTGTTCAGTGCCCATGCCCTGCTATCTCTTTGCTTCTCTCAACCTTCTGCTCTTTCTCTGTTTTCTTTTTTTTTCTTCTATTGGCTTATCCTCACCTGTACAAATACCGAATACTCTTCGTTTTTCCCTGTTCTTGCCAGCACCGACTGAACGTTCCCACTTTGTTATTATCTCCCTCAGTTTTTCTTTCCCGATTGTCTTGCTGAAAGTGGCCTAAACTAGGGCCATTTCGATCAACGGGGAGGGAATGGTGAGGATGAATTCTGAGAGATGGATAAGGAGGTCGGGCTTGTGGGATCGACCTAAAGTGACCGAATGGGCTTAGGCTTCGCCCGGATGTTAGGGCCTTATCCAAAACCTTCATAAAAAACTCTTGTTTAAATTCATGAAAAGCTCTGGGTCAGGTCACCTAATAGGCCTGTTCACAAGATATTCGCGATCTCGCCATAAGTCCATGTTCGATACGGAGATGCCATTCTAGAAAAATATGCCTAATCTCTAAATGCCGAAAATGCAATAAAGAATGCGAATGCAAGATTATGCAATGCCGATATTTTTTTTTTTTAGGGTCAAATTATATCGTATTGACAAATTCAATTCCCAATTTTCTTATGAAATGCATGAATAATTTACTAGAAAAAATTTAGCTGCTAACACACAATATAACACATCAACGCGACGAAAAGTTTTTGGATGATTCGGCTGTTTATGAGCTTATTGCATTTGTTGATGAGTTATTTGGACCTCAAATGAGGCTCACGTGATTCAATGGATGAGAATGACTAGGCTCATGTGCATATATTAAAATAGATAATTTGATGTAATATATACAACTTTAGATATGGAGATGCAGAGAGCAAAGACAATCATAATGTTGTGCATGACTCGAAGGAGTCACGTTAGGAAAGCATTGAGGCACTTAACATGCAATTGAGACCCTACCTGTTGCATTACATAAATTATCTACATTGTCACTATGTACTTAGATGGAGGTGGAGCATTGTACTATGCTTCAAATGCTAGTATTATTGGTTGTCTAAGTTTTATTATGGATAATACTAAGCTTGATCTATCACGTGTAGTCAGGAGAATAAATACGATTAATTTAGGTATACATCATGATGCTGTTAAGTGCATCCTCTTAGTTTAGTTGGAGAAGACAGACGTTGGGGTATGTTTCAGAGCATGCAATTCAGAATAACTGGGTTTGCGTACCTGAATTGCGTATGGATTGAAAAATGGTCGATTTCTAAGTAATTATGCCTTTGTTTATTGGAAGATTTCATTAAGAGATACAACAATTTCGCCCATGATTGAGGCAAAAAATACGCTGACAATGAAAGGAGCTGCAGAGGCGATATGGTCTAATGATTTAATCGATGATGTTGGCATGGGACATCAGGTTGTGTGGTGTTTTGTGGAAGTTGAAGATATCATTATAGAATTGAGCACATTGGGGATCGACATTGCTGCGTAAAAAATAACATGTCAAGAGAAGTTGTGACTTTGAAGAAGCTTTTGCCAAGGTGAATCGGACATGTGGACCGAGTTATTCCTCTAAACAAGTATGAATTCAGCTTGAACTTGATAGACATCTATGATAGTTGAGTGCCCATTTGGTTGTTGGGTGAGTCACCTTGAATGATGAGTACGATGACATGGCTACAAAGTTGAACTAAGCAAAGAATTATTCAATAATGTCTCGAATTTGAGCTTGTATAAATTTCAGTAGCATAGGTCGTATTCTATATGACTAGGATCTTATCTCTAAGCAAATTTAGTGGAGCCCCAACTTTTGGTGATGGCTGATCTTGGATTAAAGACATAAAAAAAAACGAAGAAAGTAAGGTTTCACAGTTTGAGTTGGCAAGTTACATAAGAATATACAAATTTTCACACTAGAGAAAACCGGAGGAGTGTTAGAGTTTTCTCCTTGAGTATTCTGAGTTAGAGCTTATGAGATAAAATTGTGTGTTTTGCTTAGAATCGTGAAACACTTGAGCAACTTAACGATTATAAAATATGTGTTCTCTAGATTCATAGCGGGTTTTTTTGGCGCCCAGCTACTCTCGCGGAGTTGGTTTTGACATTTGGACTAAAACATGTGAGTCCCTGATTTTTTTTTTTTTAATTGTTTGTCGTTGATTTTCTGATATTTTATACCTTTTGCATTAGACAGCAGCCACGCTAGGCATGACGGATGCACGCGGCTTGGTGATGGTGGTTTGCATATGATCATCATGACTCGCGCTGTGAAGAAAGAAGACGGGGAAGAACGAAGGGAGAAGGAAAAAAAAAATGAAGAAGAAAATAAGAAGGAAGATTCGTGGGGTGAAGACGGAAGTGATGTGGAGAGAGGGAGAGAGTTGGATTTGTCCGTTGATGGAATGTGTACCCAACAATCCCGTGGAGAGGGCGGAAGAAATGTGGATGTAACAGGTCAACGAAAGATCATACGAGAATTGAGATCTTTTGAGTTTTCTCCATTAGAGTCGGGACACGACTCTCCTAATAATGGAACTTCAGTTCGGGTCCACCTCCCTTAATTTCTTGCCTTAATCACCTTTGTTGCGTTGACTGACTTGGTCATTTCTATATAGGACAAGGCGGCTCCCAAGTCTCCAGTCAAAAAGGGACCATCATATCTTTATTTTCTGAAAATCTTTTTATATTGTGCATCCTCCACACATACTCAGCAATTCTTTACCAGTTTCTCTATGCCAAAGACAAAAAAAAGACCTGATCAATGCTCTCAGCTCCATGAATATGCATCCAACTGTTGCCACTCATTCTTGTTCTATTGGAAGCGATAACTAGCAATGCCATGCTGAGTAATCGGCATGTTTAGATTTAAAAAAAAAAAAAAAATCGGCATGCATCGCTTCATCCTAAGGACATTCTCTCTTTTTTTTTCCCATTAAGTTTTGGCTTTTTTGTTTCTTTTTAAGTTTTGGTTTTTTTTTTTTTGTCACACCCAGGTGTCCTCAAAATGTAAAAAGAAATACCTCGCCAATATTTTCTGCCACCCAAATTTGATGGAGCTAACATAAGTCGTCAATCACACTAATTTGAAAATTTTTAGAATTTAATTGTGATTTTTGTAAATTTTAGATCTTAATTGTACTTTAAGCAAATCGAGAACACCCACTAATCATGCTTTTGTCAGGAACAAGGCCATTTTCTCATGTTTATTCGTAAATGAAATTTGGAGGATCGACGAAATAGAAGATAAACAAAACATTCCCATCACATAGCAACGATGAGACTTTACTCTGTATACGACATTGACCGCATGTTACCTAGGGAAAGAAGAGAACTCAATTTCTCTAATGAGAATTTCCTCGAAACGGGAAATGCATGTGTCATACAAGGAACAAATATCCATCTTCTCTAGCTGTGACGTTGCTGGGGCTTTTAAAAAAAATTGCATACTTCATAAATAAAATTTCTAGTACTCTAAATTCAGCCGTCTATTTTGATTTTTATGTGTATTTCAATATTCGGCATACATTTATGATTATAATTAGATTTATATTTGCTTCCAAAGCAAGCATCCTCCTTTCACCTTTCTAAATTGTACGTTATAAATTATGGACATCACTAGCATATGAGTGATATCTATATTTGAAACCCACCAATTAGAAAGATAGTGAGAGGAAAACATAGCCCTTGTAATTACTTTTAAAATACCAAAAACTTACTTAATTGCAAAGATCAAATCGAACAAAAAAAAGATATTATATAATCTGCAGTCCATATGGATGAAGACCAGGATATGGACCTCATAATGAAATTCACATAATTACCAGTTGATATGCTATTAATTCACTTGCCGTATCGTGCAAGCAATTATTTCTCCCTTGAGCCACAGACGTTCCATGACAACGAAAACTCCACTTTCTTCACTTTGAATGGCTCTTGTCATTGCTTGACTTGGGCTTCTCAAAGGACGACTCCTACACGGATGCTTCATTTTCACTAGAAACTGCAGAGATGTTTCCTTCCTAACTAATGCGTGGTCCTCCACGCAAGTTGCTTTTCTTGACTTGACTTTGTGTTACTGGTTGACTTGGACATTATTGACAGATGACCCCCAACTGATCTACTATTATATGAACCATTCCTTTATTGAGCCTCCACCACGATTGCCAAGCTAAAACTTCCATTCCTGCGTTAAACAGTGGAGAGATGAGTAATTCTCTCGGCTCCGTATTGATGTACCGTGTATTTATGCTCATATTGCATGTTTTACTTCTAGGGACGAGTTGCGGTGCGAAGAAGAATCAGTTGTGTGCTGCTTCATCTTGCGGTGAGGTTCGTAACATAAGCTATCCATTTCGTTTAAAAGGCGATCCGATAGGTTGCGGCCTCTCTAAGTATGAGCTAGTTTGTGAAAATAATCGCACAGTTCTATATCTGTATGCCGGCCGATATTATGTGAAGTCGATCTCTTATGATCGTTATAATGACAAAGATTTCTTCTACGGTAACATCACGATAGTTGATGATGGATTGCAAAAGGGTAATTGCTCATCCTTTCCTCATTACTCATTGGCGCCCTCAAACTTCAGTATTTATGATGTATATTATACACAGTATATATATGATACATATGATATATACAGAAATAATTGGATATCCCCGGTAATAGCCTTTTTGAAGTGCCCACAATCTGTTAATTCTACTTCGTATGTCGAGACGAAACCATGCATCGAGGGATCATATTCTGCCGACACGTCTCCTAATATTTCCCAGATGAAGGGGTACTCATATGCTGTAAAACTACCTCAAGTAACGGACATCAAGGACTCTTGCACCATAACCATGATGGCATTAGCATCAAGTGATACCTGGGGGAGGGAAGGGGATGGGTATAATCGTGTGAGCTCACCATACAAGGACCTCCCCAACATGATGGCCCAAGGATTCAATCTATCCTTTCGTCCAGAATATACGTCAGCAACAAGAAGATATCTATTTTGCTTCCTACGTTTCAGATTCCTAAGAAGCGGACGGGAGTGGTGCATTCCCTATTACGATACCACCCGTAAGCTGACTTTCCCTGAAGCTTTCCTTTCTTTCTTCTTCATCATCCTCACTACTAAGGGATGTTGTCAAAATTTACTGACAGATGTGACATGTTTCAATTGGATATTGTATTTCGTGAATACAACAATTGCCACGTCACTTAAGTAAAGTGGTGAGATTTTTTAGTAGATTGTTGCGTATTGCTCCTTTTTATTTTACAACCATAAAGCTTTTCTGGACTCTATTCCATTACATTTGTTTGGGGGAAAATGTCTGATTTGATAGTAACTCGTATCCCGTGCCCGGCGGTTACTATTGCGTGGATGAATTAGTTGCCCACATATTGGGTGATGTTTGTAAATTGGTACTGCGCGTGAGTTATGAATTCATGAATAATGTGATACATCTAGGGTTCCATGAGTGAATAAAACAAAATTGACACGGAGTGCTATCTACTAAAGTGAAACTTATTCACCTTTCTTCTACTCTAGAATTCTTCACTTGCAACTTTAAATGAATAAAAGTCGTTTTATGAATTTATCTTTGACTTGGGATATGGCTTAACGTGAATTATTATTGTGGGAAAAATACCAAAAAAGTCCTAAGCCTATTGCATTTATACCTATTCAGTTTTCAATCATTAAATTAGACAAATTGAGTTCTAAATTTTTTTCATAATTTGTCAATTGAGTTTATCCTACTAGTTTATGCCGGAAATTGCTGATGTGGACATTGGCTATCCTACATAACATTGTTGACATTGCTGTGAATTTTTTTTTATAAATTTTTTATAATTTTTTTGAATTTTTCCTTTCTTTTGTTTTCTTTCTTTTTCCACAAGCCATGGAAGAAAAAGAAAAAAGAAAGAAATTAATTAAAAAAATTACTAAAAAATGTCAATGTTATACCGATCATGTCACATAGGATGGTCAATTTCCATGTTAAAAATTTTTGATCTTAATTTACTTGATGGACTTAATTGGTGAAACTTGAAAATGTTTAGGACTAAATTGGTCCATTTAAAGGTTTAAGACTGAATATGTATTAATGCAATAGGTTTATGACTTTTTTGGTACTTTTCCCTTGTTACTAGTAATGATAGATTTACTTATTCACTGATTGTTATTAATGCTAATTAATTATTAACAGTAATCTCAAACGAATTCTCTTGCTTTTTACAGCTAGTCCTACATGGAATATCATAGGTCATGTTGCGCGAGATGCAGCTTCAAACTTCGCCTTTGTCTTGGGTATGACTAATCCTTTTCTCCTCACACTTATGAAGATATCAAGCAGCAAAAAAGTGTATGTGTTAAAGTTTTATTACACTACGCTAATAAATGGCCAAATTTTTGTGCAGCCCACTTCTTGGCAGCAAAATTCATATTTGGAGCTCCGTGTGTGTTGATACTTCTAATCTATAGGTGGATGAGAAGGCATCAAGCGATCGACCCAAACATTGAAGAATTCTTACGAGCTCACAACAATTTTTTGCCCGTAAGGTATTCTTACTCAGATATTAAGAAGATCACAAAAAATTTCAGACACAAGCTAGGTGAAGGGGGATATGGTTCCGTGTACAAAGGAATACTTAGAAGTGGCAATGAAGTTGCGATTAAGATTTTGAACAAATCCAAAGCTGACGGCCAAGATTTTATAAGCGAAGTGGCCACAATTGGAAGGATCCACCACATTAATGTGGTGCAACTTGTTGGTTTTTGTTTCGATTACTCCAAACAAGCTCTTGTGTATGATTTCATGCCGAATGGATCTTTGGATAAACACATTTCCTATAAGGATGGTGATAATTCTCTTGATTATAAGAAAATGTATGAGATCTCTCTTGGCATAGCTAGAGGAATAGAGTATCTTCATCGGGGATGTGACATGCAAATTTTACACTTTGACATCAAGCCTCACAACATTCTTTTAGACCAAAGTTTCACTCCGAAAGTTTCTGACTTTGGACTTGCAAAACTTTATCCCACTGATCATAGCATAGTATCATTGACTACAGCAAGAGGAACCTTGGGATATATGGCACCCGAGCTATTCTATAAGGATATTGGTGGCATTTCTTATAAAGCTGATGTTTATAGTTTTGGGATGATGTTGATGGAAATGGCCGGTAGAAGGAGAAACCTAAATGCACATGCAGAACATTCAAGTCAAGTTTACTTTCCTTTGTGGGTTTATGATCAACTTGGCAAAGAAAATGAGGTTGGAACGGTAGGTGTCTTGGAACAGGAAAGAGAAACAAGGAAGATGATAATCATTGCTCTATGGTGTATACAATTGAGCCCTAACGATAGGCCATCGATGAAGAGAGTCCTAGATATGCTTGAAGGAGATGTGGACAAATTACAATTGCCTCCAAAACCGCTTCTGTATCCGATGGAGACGCCAATTGATGGTGTTGATGATGAGATAGAACTTGAAACAGTCTCATCTTCGTCAAGTACTCCAATAATTTCTCACAACTATCAGTTTCAGCATGACAGTGAGTTTATAAAGTCAGGTATTGTGTGATTGTTCCCCTCTAGCAAAAACTAGATGTGAGATAAAAATAGTACTGTTAACATATATCACAATTCACTATGTAATTTATGAAGTTGTTACATGATTTTTATATAGTACTAGCGTTTTCTAGTAGACTCGCCATGGCCATATTTTGAATGACATTAAAGTGTCGTATGGCATTGATTCTATTTTCGTTTGACGTGAATCTTCCTGGCATAACATAGTACATTTTTCTTCGCGTTAAAGTTTGCATTGAACAGTGAGTCCGTCTCCTTCCCACCCAAACCTCTCACCCCGACCCTTGGATCCCCGCCTGATCACCCACCTCGCCAACAGCCACCTCCTCAAGCAATCTACAACTTCGAACATGTCTTAAAGGAAAAACATAATAGGCCGACTATTCTTCCTTTTCGATGAATGGAATGAGCATTTTGTGTGATCAGAAGTGGAGGATGTTGAGTAAGACAATTTAAATTTTTAGGGGCTGACTAAGATAATCATGAGATTATAGGGGCCCGAGTGGAATGAGCCCAGAGTGTTGATCAGGGTAGGTGATTTATTTGAATACGGCGACATTTTAACAATTAGCTAAGGTAGGTATTGCACGACCACTGTGCAATATTGGTATATTGAGTTGTCGAGATGGTTATCCACGGAGAAAAATGATAAGTAAAAAGGAACAAGGTTAGACGAGGCTTTCGAATAGTTGATGTAAAAGATGAATAACATGTGAAAAATAATGAACCGGTATCGAATAAGATATTACGAACAAAGAGAAATGCCAAATTTTGGATTGCGACTAGTTTTGGTGATGATGACATGTTTGACCTTCATACCAGCTTTGCCGGACATCTCGATGCAGGGAAGGGATGGGTTAAAAAAAAATCATTATTTAAAAATTTATGAACAAAATGTTAGTATCATCAATATTAATATCTATTTCCTTTTCGTTTTTACAATTTAATGAAGAGATACTTATGAAATATTGGACTTGAAATAAAATACAACATCAGATGCCATCACTCAAAAGGACTTTTATTCAATTTTGGGTATAATTACCATAGTGCGTCAAATCTAGAAACATCATAGAAGTTTCTTTCCCAATTAATGTGAAAGCAATTTATCGCGACCTACCCTCGGGGAGAGGGAACAGGTTTAGGGGTATTGTCTAAAGGACGGGCCTAAGACCCATGATTAGACGCAAGCTCTCCCAAGCCTATACCTGCGTGACATTGGGATATTCTTAAAAATTTTGCACAAAAGGAGTCGCCACTAGCCTATTGGGGTCGGCTAGAAACCAAGTGAGGCATGGGAGCGTGCCTCACTTCCTACGCAACCAGAGAATCTAGGATCGGTGACTTGATTACACTAATTAACCAATTAATGCCCTTTCGGTACCTAATTTTGTTCATTTTAAAATAAATGATTTTTGTCAGGCAGTCTGAATTGATTTTATACCTATGCACTAACATGTGAGGTGATCATACGGATGCACAATCATTAAAATAACAATTAGCAACTAAGAAAAACGATTAAATAAATTGCATGAAAGAGCAAAAATTCAACACCAAAGAAAAGATAAATACTAATCCTAACTAAATTAAAGAGAAGCCAAAATCAACACATCAATATTATGCATTCAAAGGCGTTTGTTCCGCAAGGACAATTGAAATCTTAAGGTAAAGCCCGAAAGGCTTAATCAAACTTAAACACAATTCTAAATTGAAAGGTTTCCTATTTTTAGGAGAAAATTACTCTAAAGATTAATTTCAAACTTTTTGAGGAAATTTAATTTTTTTTAGATTTTTATATTCTTTTTATTAAAAAAAAACATTCAAATTTTCCCCCCCAAAAAAGGATTTTTTTTAAATTATAAATTTTTAGATTTTATTTTTTAAAATTTTGTTAATTTTTTTAAAAAGGTCGAATTTTTTAATGTTTTCTGAGTTTTTGAATTTTCGTAAAGTTTATTGAATTTTTATTATTTTTCGAAATTTTTGATTTTTTTATATTTAATATTATTATATTCGGATAAAGGGTTCGGATCGGGTAGATCCGATCCGGCCATTGACCCAACCCAAAACCAGATTCGCTCTTTCGGTTTGAAAAAGAAAATAAGATTTTTAATTAATTTTTTAGTTTGTTTTAGTTTTAGTTTTTTTTTTTTTTTTTTTTTTGGCTTCTCTTATGCTTTGTCTTTTCCTGCACTATCCTCTTCATCCACGCCGCCTCCACCGAACGTCTGCCTCCCCACGTCTTTTCACCTTTCTATTTTATTTTATTTTCATTTCTTTTCATTACTCTTTTTATTTCTTTTATTTCTTGTTTTTCTTTTAAGCTTTTTTAGGTCGTCTTCTTCCCTGGTCTTCTCCACCTTCGCGTTTGCCCACTGCACGCCCGAAGCTTCTCTTCCAAAACATGGCCTCATCGAGATTCAACCAAACAACAACGCAGCCCGGAACAACCGGCAACCCTTCCACCGCCGAACTTCCATCGGCCACTAGCTGGCCAGAGATCGTCACCATCATCGGCCGAGCATGCCCTCCTCGGCCAAACACTGAACAAACAACAACGACGATGGGAACGTAGCGAACGACCACACGACCGACGCCCAAGGTCACCCAACACCACCGGAATATCATAAAAGAGCGCGACACGCCTGGACAACTCGATTTCAGTCAAAGACAAAACCGCGGAGACTGGATCTCATTGTGGCATTCTATCAAACAGGCGGAGGGCGCTCCCGAATCACAAGGTTTCTAGCTCAACGAGGACCCGAACCCAAACCAAGACTCTCACCAACAAACAATACAACATACAGCAACCAAAGAGGGAGTGAACAGGGCCGGAGTTCACGCAAACCAGTTGAACGTAAACTCCGGCTCGGGATGCACGGAACCGGGTGAAAATAGGGCGCAAGGGGGACGTACCGGGTCCAATTTGAGGACGTTGGCCGAGTGGTCGTCCGGCGGGGCTCGCACGCAGCTGAAGCGACGACTGAAGCTCCCTTGCTCTCCCTTAGTCGCTTCCTCGCTCGGACTTCTTTTCCCTCTCGGTTTCTCTCTGGTTCCTTTCAGCTCCTCCTCAGCTCTCTTGGTTCCTCATAGTTCCAGAAGAAGGGCGTCGGGGAACCGGATTCCGTGCAATGTCGAGCCTCTCTTTGGCTCTTTACCCTCTCTCAAGTGCTTCTCTTGCTCCACCTCTCACTCTCGAGCACCTCTCTCGCTCAAGCTCTCCACCTTTTCTTCTGTCTCTACCCGGTTCTCTCTCCCATTCTCCCTGTGCTTCCTCTCTTTCCCTTCTTTCATGTTTTTCTTTTGCAAGTTATCATGCGAAGACCAGCCGTGCCAGCTACCGGCCGGGCCGCCCCCGACCCGCGGATTACGCTAGCTGTCTGCCATCCGATCCTCTGCTGCTCCTGCTTTCGCTGCTCGCTCTTTTCTGTCTTTCTGCAGGTCCTCGAGCGAAGACTAGCTGGAGGGAGGAAGAACAGATGCGAGCCGGGCTAAAGGAGAAAGGAGGCTGGGCCGGCCTAGCGTAAGGGCAAAGGGAAAGGGAGAGGGGCGGGCCGGGCCAAGACCGGCTCCGGACTAGCCCGATTTTTTTTTGTTTCTTTTTTCTTTTTCTTTTTCTTTTTGTTTTAGTGATTAATTCCTAAACTTGTATATAATAAAATAGTAAAATTTAGGTGTCAACACAATCCATAAGCTAATCTGCCATCACGTTATGTTAGCTTGACTGCAAGTACAACAATTTCTACATAATTCCCTCTAATATAATAAAACTTTCGCCGGCCACATATACTACCTTTTTTCGCTTGCAACAAATTTGTCTTACATCTATATGCTGATTAATATTATGTGAAATCGATCTCTTATGATCTCTTATTAAACAAACTCCTACAAAGATGGTTAAATGGCAGTTGATGAGGAGCCGCATGTCACATATGAAGAAGAAGAGCGACTCCTTTCCTTGATCACTATGTTTTAACTAATTGCGGGTTTAATTAAAATTGAGCATGTAATGTCACGCACGTCGCATTTTGCACAGGTGGAACTTGGATCGGATAAAGACAAGATACCTAACCATGCGGTGTAGCAAAGAACTAACAAGGGATTGACTGAGACAACCAAGAAATTATAGAAGGCAAGTTGGAATTAGCCACCAAAAGTAGAGATCATCATGATCAGGGATTTGAATGGGGAATAAAGCTTACCATTACTAACACTATATTTTTTATGACTATTTTACAATAATTGTGTATTAAATTATTAAGATGCTTTGATAGAGGAAAATGATGAGTAAATAACAAGGTTAGACATGATCAATACGGAATAGTTTAACTTTTGAACTCCGAAAATAAGCAAGATACTAGAATTAAGTTTTTAAATGAATGTAGGTTTAATTGAATATATTAATAGACTTAGACTTGGCTACCTCTCGATAATCTTCCTATGAAGATATTGGGCTTTTGTTGTACACTCCCTCGACTCATAAATCTGTCTTTCTTCCTTTTGCACAATTGAATTGTTTAGTCTTTCTTACTATGTTTGGTGTTTGGAGAACGTATTCCCTGGGTTCACTCTATGAAAATTCTAACTAATCCAATAAATCACATTTTAACGAAATCACTATCTTGCTTTTTTTACGAGTTTCGATAGGAGGGGAAACATGCGAGAAAACAGACAATTGAGACTGTCCACCATTCTCACTGAACTTTAATTTTATTCACTTGACGCTATGATGTTCATATCACTTTCAATTAATCACTTTAATCGTAATCTCGCCAATTTCCTAATGTCATACCAAGTTAAGATTGCACTTGGTCGAATTCAGTTTGAAGGACATTTATATGCTACTTGCTAGTAAGTCAAAGTGCAATATATTCGTAAATGGATAGCAGATTATATGCAGTTCTTCATTGCAATTATAGTCATGTCTAACATCGGATTGAATGGGTAGCAAATGATATGCACTACTTTTTATTGCAATACGAGCGACACAAACAGATGTTTCATATATGCTAATCTATTTGGAATACTCTTTGCAGCTCGTTGTAGCGCAACAACATTCATACTCTAAGCTCCATGCGTGTTCATAATCTTAATCTATAAATGCATGAAAAGACATCTAGCAATGGACGGCAATATCACAGAATTTCTATAAGCTCATAACAACCTTTTGCCTATAACATACTCTTACTCAGATATTCAAATAATCATAAAAAATTTCAAGCACAAGTTAGGTGAAGAAGAAATGACTTTGTATATAGAAAAATACTTAGAAGTGGCAATGAAGTTGTTACTACAACTTTGAATAAATCAAAATCTATCAGCCAAGATTTCATGAATGAAGTCACGAGGAAGAATCCAGAAGTTCATGTGGTGCATCTTGTTGATTTTTGCTTCCTTCTAATCAATGTGAAAGCTATCCATAAATTAATTCACTACCGTGTTATGTGAGCTTGGTTGCGTGTACAATGATCTCCGCGTAATTTCCACTGATGGAACCTTTGATTGGTCCCTACAAGTTACTTTTCTTGACTTGACTTTGTCTTGTTGATTTGGAAATTTCAATGACAGATGACCTGCAACTGATCTTTTGATCATATACAGTCCGTCAGAGGGAAGCCTTCACCACAATTACCAAAGCTAAAACCTCCATTCTTGCATCGAGCAGTGGAGAAATGATTAATTCTTTCGGCTCCATATATTTGTATCATGTGTTTCTGTTCATCTTGCACGTTCTACTATTAGGGACAAGTTGTGGTACAAAGAAGAATTACTTATGTGCCACTTCCTCTTATGGCGAGATTTGTAATATAAGTTATCCTTCTCGATTGAAAGGCAATCCTAAAACTGTGGCCATTTTGAATATGAGCTCACTTGTGAAAATAACCGCACTATTTTCTATGTACATGCCGGTAGATATTATGTGAAGTCAATCTTTTACAATGTTTATGGCAACAAAGTTAGCTTTAGAGGTGACATAACAATGGTTGATGATGGTATGCAAGAGGGTAGTTGCCCATCCCTCCCCCATTATTCATTGGCAGACTTCAACTTAAGTGGAATTAGTCCCTACTTTCTTTCTTTCGGAGACTCAATGGTCTTCATGAAGTGCTCATAGCATGTTGTTTCTACTTCGTATGTTGATACCAAACAGTGCATCGAGGGAGCAAACTCTGCTGGCAAGCCTCCAAATTTTTCCCAAACGACAAAGTACTCATACCGTTGTATTGAATTAGTTCGTCTATGATGGGGTGCGATGAGAACGCACCATTTCACCTTCATACGCTACGATGGAAAGACACCATTTGAAGGCACCATTTCACCTTCATACGCTACGATGGAAAGACACCATTTGAAGGGGTGTGATGGAGCCATATAAAAAGACTCCAGAAAACAACGGTTGTCAGAACGTACGCTCAAAATTCTCTCATTGGCTTATCCCCTTTCCATCAAAAGAAAAGGAAGTGTTACACTTCTCCTTTACAAGAATAATCGGCATTTACACTATGGAAATTGGGTGTTTTCCTCGTGATTGCATTCAGACTAACGTGAGGTAATTTTGTTCGTGATTCATCCGCAATTCAATGTTCATTCTGGGGTTAATTGTTGTTTGCGCATTGGATAAGAGGTAAGTCGTCTTCCGCCTACTTGAATTCTAATATTGGTATCAAAGCCCAATTATGATTTCTACCTTGTTTTTCATTGAATTTTCTCGTTTACCATTTGATATCGAGATCAAGACTATGAAATCTACACTATTTGGATGTCTATTGGTCGAAATTGCTATCTGAATCGTCGAAAAAGAACTAGAGCGAAGAATGGGTTCAGGGTCGCATATACCCGTACGTTTTTTGGCTAATTTTTGAAATATTTTTTCAGCCAAAATCAATTTTTAAATATATAGGGTGAAAGTACTCATCAAGATGTGTCCAACGGTGGGTCGAGCGCCATCGAATGAGGCCAGACGCGCCCACATGTGCTCAAAGAGCTGGGAAAGCCAGTGCGTGAGCGTCACGTGCACGTTGGCAAATCGACGTGTGCTAACGTCATGGATGACGTCATCCAATGGTCGGTAACCGCCGGATGATGTCATTGATGATGTCACTACTGGCGGCGGTTGGCCGACCGACAACCTAACTGGAGACCCGACCCGACCCGAGGCCCGACCAGTTTTCAGTCTCGATCACACAATCCTAGCGGCAAACCAGGGCATACGAGAAGGCAGATTACGGCACGTCTCACTCACGGACCAAGCTGCATCTCGGTCGTAGACCAGCCCCTGTTTAGTGGTCGCTCAGTACTGTAATAGCCGTCATTTGAAGGAAGTTTTCGATCTCCTCGTGCGAAAACTCATCAACAAGAGATAGTGTTCGATCTACATAAGATGGAAGGACGAGTGACACTTTGAAAAAATGATTTGAAGGAATGAACCGATATTATACCTAGCACAAGCAATTAGCTCGAAGATAAAATCTGGAAAGCCAGTTGCTGCTCTAGAGTGGTTGCTAAAAAATTCCAAATCCTCCTCGAATCGAATGCACCAATCCCTTTTTCCTCTCAAAGTCTTAATTCCCTTTCGGCTTTTGTCACAACCCGAACCCCAGGCATATGAACATCCCTCAATGGTCGATTTAAAATTTGCAACATCTCAGGAATTGTTGTCGACCCATTCATTATTTTGCACATGCGGAAACATAAAACAATCTCCGTACAACAAAACAGTGGGATAGAAATGTAGGATAATATTTTTCACAAGCCAAACCTACTACATCATAACATTTTATGTATATAGACTAGTTTAACACCCCAAAGTTTGATACAAAAAGTGAAGCTGTTTGACTACTTATAAGTTAAGCTTAGACCGGGTTCGCTATTACACTATCATATTTCTCAACCCTTCTAGGGTGAATTGTCACCCATCCCCAGCCTCGACGGAAGACCCGTCATCACCTGGGAGAAGGTAGCGAGAATTCTACTCTTCCTTCCCTGCAAGCCATTGTACACTACTTGGCCTTCCTTCGTCTAAGAACCTGAAAACGTTAGCCCACTAAGGAGTGAGATCACATCTCAGCAAGTCAATCTACTAAACCTAGATTAGGAGAAGGGTACATATAACATGTAGTCTAATCACCCTTCTTACCCTTTCTTATCACTTGCACTTTCCTACACGTTAGTGGCATTCAATCATACAATATCACATTGGCATCACTTAGCAGTTGAATAATTCAGTGCATATACAGATAGGGATGTAGATGTCAGATCATTGACCGTGGCCAATTTTTAACAGATAACAGTCATCCGATATAACTGGGCTTCGCCTCACACCGTTGAGTGCGGCAACGTCTGCATCTAGATGGCATTTCAATTAAGGAGCATCGGCCCAGCATCTATTGTGACTGGCATCCGTTAACTTGGGGCATTCCCGAAGGAGCATCGTCCGGCCCCAAAGGAATGTGAAGGAATCATGTCATGAATGCATATGATCAATGTCACATTTCAATAATCAATTATATACAGCATCCACAATATCAATTGAGCAATTTCATAGCAAGAATTCTTCAAAACAAGCATATACTGCTCAATAACGCTCTCCCAATTTCAAAGTCAGAAACTCATTCATGCGATCTCGAAAAATTCTCAAATTTGAGCATGTGCTAGACAACATATAAAAAATTATTTTTCATGAATACACCGAGATCCAGATCTCTCTGGATTCGGTTCAGAAATTATTTCTATCCAGCACAAAAATCGGGTCTAGTTCCAGAGAGTCTAACTCATCGAAATCAATTCGTTTTTGGTTCGAAATCTTGTCCATTTGATTTGAAATTCGAGTATGTTATATTAGAAGTTGTGAGGAACAACTTTTATGAAGTAACCGATTGGAAATTCGACCTCTAAAGGTAGGTAACAACCCTTGGAATCATGGCAGGTCACGAGTTACAAAACTGTCCGAAATACTTTTCCGAGGATGATGTCATCAAAATAGTCATCTTTTTAATTTCTAAAAAATTTGAAAAAAATATATGTTATTATTTAGGATGTTCAAAACATTTCTTCAGAAGGAAATTTCTTCAAAATCACATCAAAAAGTTGTCCACGAAATTAGCAAAACATACATGTCCTAGAAACTATTTCAAAAAAACAGCCACTATTCTAGTCCGGATCTCCCTCCACAACATATGTTTTGCTCTATAAACCCTATCTAAACTTTTCTATGGCCATTAGAGCATCCCTAAGCAAACATTCATCCACATGTAACTTCATCTACATGGTTCCTCTACAAAAAAAACAAAAAAAAACAAAAAACAAAAAAAAACAAAACCTAAAGAATGTACTCAACCCCTAATCTGAGTTTAGGAGACAACTTACCACCGAAACTAATGGTGATCCTCACTTGTGGCCTGACGGCAACACAAGGACAGCCCTGGAGGTTTTTGACGATGATTTGGACCCGGCACAACGGCTAGAGGTGTCGTTGAGCGACCACTACAGCAGCACACAAAGTCCTGGATTTTCTTGAGGAGGGAGGAACGCTCGAGACCTTGCTGTTCGGTTGCTGCTTTGTCGTCCAAGGGAGAGCAAGAATGGCCGAATAAACTAACTTAAATAAGAAGAAGACAAGACTTTTTATGGCTGTGAAAGGGAAAGGAAATTGTTGTAAGGCTGGATAAGGGAAAGAGAGAGACAGGTGCATGGCAACAGGGGAGAAGAAATAAGTGCGGAAGAAAAAGAAAAGAGGGTAAAGCAGAAGACTAAGACCCTTCGGCTGAGAGAAAAGAAAGGAAAGAAAAATAAAGAACAATAAAGAAAAGGGAAAAGTAAAAAGGAAAGTAGCCCATTTGCTGTTGCACTTCGGTTTCCTACGGCAAGAAGAGAGGAGGAAGGTGGGAGTAAATGCTTTGAAGTTACTCAGCATTTACTTAGCATTTACCTTCTGCTTTTGGGCCCAAATTCCATGGAAAATTGGCTTTCCATTACTACCTTAGATCCCATATCTTTTCCAAGTTCATCTCCATTAAATACCAAGAAAATTGAGGTGAAATTGTAGGAGAGAGGGATTCCTACGAATTTCCTTTTGAGGAGACTTCTCTTCTTTCTTATTTACCAAATTAACACTTAAGTTAATTGGGTCAAGTCCCCTAGTAGTCACTTATAAATCCTCATTTAAACTTCTATAACTATTTCTCCAATTGTTTCATAATAAATGCCCAAAACCTATTTAAAAAGTGGCATTTATTTTTTATTCTTTTAATTTGTTACTCTTGTCCCTTTTCCGTTAACAATTCTCGTCGTCCATAAATTTTGAAAAGATGCAATAACATTCCCTGGGATTAATTGTGACAAGTGACAATTCTTAATTTCTGTAATCGACATCATTTCCTCAGTTAATTTCAATCAAATGTGATTTTAGCGCAACCTAAATTATCGGTTAGTTTTAGGAATTTTCGGTACAACTGACCCATGATCGATTATTCTCGAGCCACAATGTACATATTCGACACATTGACGACTCTTGATTATCGTGAAAAATCTCGAGGTTTCAATTACGAGCACAGGGTACCAAAACAACGGAAAAATCGGTTTAGTGCCGATCGACGAGAATTTTGTAATTAGATATAATCACCCAAGCCTAATTTTATCTCTATCTAATCGACCTATTTTCGATTTCTAATAGATTTTCGACTGTGCCGAAATGATTCTTGTAGACTAACACGGTCGAGTAGTCGATTCCTGGTCGAATTCTCAAGTCTGTTGCATCAAAATCCTTTAATAACTTTCCCGATTAGTTAAGTTATCTCATGAGTGATCAGCTCGAGATAATAGCGCTATAGGCACGTCGACGAAAAGCCCGATTTATTTAATTGAAAACAAAAGCGAAAAATCAGACTGTCACAGCTTTTCTATCTTCTGGCTCGCATGTACTGCCTAGTGTGCCCAGAATTCTCTCGTAGTTTGCTCAAGAATTTGGAGAGGTTGCTATCTGTGCCATGAGTTCTCTACTATGCATGTGCGTGTGCTCTGCCCCCAGAGCTCGTCCTCTCTGCTTTTGCTCTTTTATTTTCGGTAGCTTCCTGTGACCGAGGATATCCCATTCCCCTTGGCCGATTGTCATCTCTCCTTTGTATCTCCGAACTGCACCGCTTTCTTCTCTTTCTCTCTATCTCTGCCTCTTTCTGCATCAAGGCTCTACCTCTCTCCTCTGTTCAGCGCCTATGCCTTGCTATCTCTTTGCTTCTCTCAACATTCTGCTCTTTCTCTGTTTTCTTTTTCTTCTAGAATACTCTTCGGCTTTCTCTCACCTTCTTGCCAAATACCGAATACTCTTCGTTTTTCTCTGCTCTTGCCAGCACCGACTGAACGTTCCCACTTTGTTTTTATCTCCCTCGGTTTTTCTTTCACGATTGTACTGCAGAAAGTGGCCTTAACCAGGGCCATTTCGATCAACAAGGAGGGAATGGTAAGGATGAATTCGGAGAGACGGAGAAGGAGGCCGGGCTTGTGGGATCGACCTAAAGTGACCGAATGGGCTTAGGCTTCGCCCGGATGTTAGACCATTATCCAAAACCTTCATAAAAACTCTCGTTTAAATTCATGAAAAACTCCAGGTCAGGTCACGTAATAGAAAGATGTGCCTAATGTCTAAATGCCGAAAATGCTATAAAGAATGTGAATGCAAGATATGCCATACATATATATATTTAGGGTCAAATTATATCATATCCACATATTCAATTCCCAATTTTCTTATGAAATGCAATAATAGTTTACTAACAAAAATTTAGCTGTCAACACACAATATATCACATTAATGTGATGAAAAGTTTTTGGATGATTTGGGTGTTTATGAGCCTATGGATTCAAATGAAGCCCACGTGATTCTACGGCTGAGATTGACTAGGCCAATGTGCACTCAATTTATACAAGTATCGCTCCAAACGTGACTTACAAATTGTAGCGAAAATTGAAAGAAGAAAAAAGCAACTCACGAGTCATGTGCAAGTTAAGAACATCTCATGGGATCTTTGTAAGAAAACAACATAAAAGAGGAACATTATCTACTGTCCAACTTGAAAAAAATGGATGAATATGAAAATCACACCTTTCTTTTATTCATTCACCAATTATACACATCTACATGAGAATATACTAAACACCTAGTTAAGTAAACCTTTGAAGGCCACTTTGTACTTTCATGTCAATTTTCCTTGCGTTCCTGAAATAACGAAAATCCAAGCCCAAATCCTAAATACTCACCCATCCAAAATATTCAGACCTAAACCCCAAACCACCCAAATCCTTAGAAATATGCTAAAATGAGTGTGCAAGGAGGGACAATTTAGTCTTTCTAATGTAGGGTTTTGCTTAAAGGCATGTGAATGTTGGCCGCCTAAATAGAGATTGTGAGTAGTCATTAGATAAATAGTAAGATATGTTTTTGGTTTTTTGTCTAGTGCGGACACCTAAATTTTATCATTTTATTTATGACTTAATCGCGTACAAAATTAGGAATTAGTTGCTAAAAAGAAGAAGAAGAAGAATGGAGTAAAGTAAATAACTTTCACTAAAATGCATTGTGTATGTTTTCATTAAAATCCATTACGCGTAGACATTATGAGCATTTACATAACTATCACTAATTATTAAATCTAAAATTTAAAAAAAATAATTGTAAAAAAAATCGAAAATTATATTTAAAAGAGAGAGAGAGGACCGGGCTAGGCCCGGTCCTTTTCTGTTCTTCTCTCTTCTGGATCTTTTTTTCACATGGGCCCAAGCCCAGCCTCATTTTTCTCCCCAAGCCCGGCCCTCTCTCTTTCTTCTCTTCCTCACGTCCTCATGCCGGTCTTGCTTTGGCAGAAAAGAAACGTACAAACCAGAGGGGTAGAGGATCGCGAGCGAGATGGCAGCGTGATCTGCGGGTCGGGGCTAGGCCGGTCAGCAAGCTGGCGATGGCAGAAGCCATGCGTGCTGGCCGGTGGCCCTCAAAAGAGGAAGAAGATGAGCGAGAGAAAGGGGGGGTGAGTGAGCTCGAGAGAGTTTTTGGGAGCGAGAGGGAGAGAGATCGACGTTGCTGGTTGTTTCCTGAATTGCTCATCGTTGCCGGAGGCCAGCCCGCTAGTCTCCATCCGCCACAGCGCCCCACTCGAACCAGGTAAGTCCCCTCGGCCTTTGTTTGTGCTCTCTTTCTCGGGTACACCAGGCCAGAGCTCGTGGCCGTCCGGTTCGCGCGAGCTCCAGCCTGCATCGCCTTACTTTTGTTTTCAATGTCTTTTTTCGTGTGTCGAAGATCCCGTTATGGTTCGAGCTTTGGTTGAGCCAAAAACACAGTAGCGCACCTCCTGTGTTTGACAAAATGTCCCATAGAGAACCGAGAAGCAACCCGGGTTGAAACTTGGTTTGATTCGTGCTTGCTCTTATATACGTCGGACCGTGCCTGTCTTTTATGTTTCCATTGCGATTTCATGCGATTTTCGTGGAGCAATCGTGTATTCTTGAGGCGGGGGGATTTTTGTGTCCGAAAATGGTTTGGCCGCCAGAGTTCGTGGCCAACGGTGGTCGTCGCCGATCGGATAGATAACCGATAGACAGTGGTGCTTCGGCGGTGGAAGGGTCGCTGGTTGCTATGCCGGTGTTGCTGTCTGGGTGAAGTTTTGGGGGAAAGACGTGCAGGAAGCGTCGGGGAGAAGAAGAAGACCACAGGGGAAGAGAAAATAAAAAATAAAAGAAAAAACAAAAACGAAAAAAAAGTAAAAAAGTAAAACAAAATATGGAAAAAGAAAGCGAAAATTTGCTTCGGGAAGGAAGGAGGAGTGCGGAGAAAAGGTGCTGTGGAAAAGACAAAATAGGGAAGAAGACAAAATAGTGGAGAATAAAAAAATTAAAAAATCATTAAAACATTTCTATTATATATATTTCAGTCGGAACCCCTTTTCCCGAATATAATATTAAATATTAAATATATATTTAAAATTTTTAAAAAAATTTCGAAAATAATAAACATTTAAAAAATTTTATCTGAAAATTCAAGAACTTTCAGGAAAATGAAAAATTTTTTTTAGAAAAATAAAATTAAAAAAAAAAAATAAAAATTAAAAAATCAAAAAATTAAAATTCAAATTTTCATTTGAAAAATTTTAAAACAAAATTTCTGAGCTATTTTCTTGAAAAATGGAAGTTTCTTAACTTTAAAGTGTGCTAAAAATATTGAGTAAGCCTTTAGGGCTATACCTTAGGTTTCAATTGTCTTAAAAAACGTTTACTCTTATTGCATGATTTTGTTGTTTTGAACCCTTTAGTCTAATTAAGATTAGTATTTATCTTTTCCTTAACGTTAATAATTTGCTTTCCCATGCAATTTATTTAAACGTTTTCCTTAGCTGCTAACTATTATTTTAATTATTGTGTACTTATATGATCACCTCACGTGTTAATGGATTGGTCTAAAATTAATTCAAACTGCTTGACAAAATTTCTTTCTAAAATGAACAAAATTAGGTATTGATAGGGCACTAACAAATCCCCAATCCTGAATTCTCTCCTAAATTCCCGATTGATATGAAGTGAGGTATGCTTCCATACCTCCTTTGGTTTCTAGCCGACCCCAATAAACTAGTAGCGATTCCTTATTATAAAATTCTTATGAATATCTTAATATCGCACGAGGTATAGGCTTGGAAGAGTTCGTGCCTAATCATGGGTCGTAGGCATATCTTTTAGGCAATACTGCTTAACCTATTCCCTTCCCCAAGGGGTAGGTTGCAACACCCATAAGAAAAGGACTCAGTCTAATATCAATGTAATGCCCGCTTTACAAAATTGAACGACAAAATGACACACTAATTTATAGGAGAAATGACGCAACAAACTTTGATTAGCTACTTGAATAAGTGAGTAATGTTTAAATATTCAATAAAGATGTATCACATTGTTCACAGCTTGGTTTAAAAAACTAGTTTTAAATTTCTATTATTAATAAAAAGAAGAGACAATACCAACATTTAGTTCTGTACCTCTTAATCAATGTTCAATTTGGTCTTAAATTTAATATTGGTCAAATTAATCCTTGTGTTCTATGATTCGAATCAATTTTTCTTATATGGTTTTGCAAGAGAGGAATTAATCCTTATATAATAAATTATGATTAATCTGATTAGACAATTCCGGCCCACTCTTTAGCAAACATATAATTTTTTTTAGATAACATGGATTTTTTATTTTTCAGATCAATATACTATTATGAATGCATGCAAACTACCCTATTTGTGTGTATTAATTATATAACATCGTATAAGAGTCCTTTTTATAAAATGGCGAGCACAGTCCTTGGATTATTCCCAGTGAGAAACACTCGGGTTTGGATATGATTCCATTGTATCGTCACAATAGTAACTATTAAGCAAATTTGTCAAGTATTGAATGATTTTGTTAATTCTCAACTTAAATATTTATTTGGCATTTTGCAGAACTATTGAATTCTTTGACTAGGCTGATCTATCTTGGATTGACGTGAATTCATTGGATATATAAAGAGAGTAACCCATATATAATTATAAATTTGAACCATTAATTAGTCAATTTTTATAATGCTTGATAGGGTGAGGAGACGCAACTAGCATGATTACCTCCTTCGTATGGATGTAACCCATACATAATTATAAATTTGGCTTAATTGGGGTTCTCAATTTAAGTTTTTTTAAAAATGACTTTTCTAGATATGGAGGATAACCTACTTAACTTACACAAGCACGCTAATTTGACTTGCTAGATAATATCATATTCATCAATAACATCAAGTGCCTTGTAAATTGTGGTAGCACCAAACATTTCGACATACTAAAGTTTCATAGATAGACATGCAAACAGACTTAAGATAGTGTCAATTTGACAATAAAACATTAACCCGACACAAAGCAATAACCATCATCCATGCATGAGATACTTTTCTTCTATCTTTCAATGCATAAGATACCTTAGTTGTCTTTGTTAGTAGAATAATTGGTTCACAATTCTTTTGCTTTCTTGGCTTTTGGAATAAAACTTTTTGATAAACAAGCAAGGGATCATTTCAATATGAACATATATAGGATGATTACCCAAATAGTCTTGGATGCCAATTAGGTCCTGAATACTTTAATTCTGCCAATGTAGTTTTATGCTTTTGCGGGAATTTTTGATGTCGTCCTTTCGACTGATTGCAATCGGAAATTATAGACGTGGAAACTCGATATTCTTCAATTGCCGCTGCAAATTCTAATATAGTCCTAAACATCATAATGCTCATTCCTCAAGTGCTGCGTGAATTTTTGTTCTGGCCCATCTTTTGGAAACTCGAGATTGCTCGACTTGAGCAGCTTGTGTCTAGTCTAATAAAACAAAAAAGAAATCGTCGCCGTGTGTGTGAACATTTCCGTCGGTGCATCATTCTATATATACGAGTGCACGAAAACATACCATATGAGAATTCAAAGGAGAAGCATAATAAACACGCGCATACACGAGAGAGAGAGAGAGAGAGAGAATGGCGGTTGCCGGAGTAGACGAGAATTCGTTAGAGTACACGCCGACGTGGGTGGTGGCTCTAGTGTGTTTCAGCATATTGTTCATTTCTATCGTTGTTGATAGATTCATTCGCTGCGCCGGCCAGGTGATTACTCTTGCTTCCTAAGGTCCGAGAGTACGGACCTCTCCGAAGTCTAACTCGGGCATGTCAATTACGATGCCGGCAATTCTTTAACTCGAGTTTCCTTGTCGAATGCAGTATTTGGAGGATAGCAAATGGTGGCCGCTTGTCGGCGGCTCAAGGAAGATCAAAGATGGTGAGGGATCTCTCTCTTTGGTGCTTTTTTTTTTTTTTTTTTTTTGTGACTATTTCACAATACTAATGCGCATGCACATAAATTCTCTCTTCTTCTTCTTCTGTTTTTTTTTTTTTTGCCTGTTTGGGTTACGATGAAAATGGAAGAATTGATGCTATTGGGTGTCATATCGCTTCTCTTGACAGTGTTCCAAACTAGAATAGCGAAGATTTGCATATCGGAGCGACTTGACAACGTCTTGCTGCCTTGCAAGAAGCCCGACTCTTCTTCTGCCGTCGCCAATTTCATTACTAGTTCCTCCGCTTCCAGTGCAACACAAGGACGCCATCTCCTCGCCATGGCTTCTCATACCGCAGATTACTGTGGCCAAAAAGTAACTTTACCAGACCTGTTGCTGCTGCTGCTTGACTACAGCGAATTGGTACGAAGTGAATATTTGGTGCAACTGTTTTCTTTTCTTTTCTTTCAGGGGAAGGTGGCATTGCTGTCTGTTGAAGCAGTCCACCAGCTGGACGTTTTCATCTTTGTGCTAGCTACCTTTCACGTGATCCTCTGTGTGCTCAAAGTACTATCTATGGTGTGCTACGACATCCTTGTCACTTCAACTCCATCTTTCTGTTACTTTCTATTATTTATGCTTGCGACTTTCCCTCCAATATTGTAGAAACATATATCGGATTTAAGTTTCGAAAGAACACGAAGGAATTTGTATGTGATTCCAATTGTACATTGGTTGATATTTCAAAAGGCTTCGAGTGTTTGAGTATTTATTTTTGCGAGTTTTCCAATATTTACAAAAGGTTATAATTGGAAAGTAAAATTTGTCCAGATTAGAAATTAGAGGTTTCTCTTGGATCAATTTTTTAACGTTAGTTATTTTCGTCCTTCCATGCTGTTAGATAATTCAATGGAGCATGCTGGAGATATACGACGAATGGAGCAAAAAAGATGACATCCAAAATGGTAACATTGTTGAATTCATCCTCCTCCAGCAAATATGGTTAAAGGGAGGAGAAGATGAGTGATCTCACTCCTCAAAATTCTTGTACAGTCTCCAAATGAAGTTCCTAATTTGATTGAGGTGTTTCTATTCTGTTTTTATCCGCAGTACTCACAAAAATTCTGGAACATTATAAAAATCCACTTGGCTCGTTCAGATATATGGTAAGTCATTGAATCTCTTGAAGCTCCCCGCGACTGCAAAACAGGAGAGTTTGGAGGCTCTTGCGAAATCGAGCATATCTTTGCAACCTTAACTATCATACAATTTTTAAAATGTTCCGCATTATAATTTCATTGGATCATACTACACTTCAATGTTAGATATATTTAAACATACTTTGATGAAGTACCTTTATCCATAATGATAATTTTAAAAAACAATGATTATTGCAAAGATAGGATAAATGAAGAAATTCAATTTCTCTTCTTTAATTCACTATGGATAGAATACAACCTCTCATTGTGTAGGGTGGAGAGAGGACCATACTTTTAATATAGGCTATCAATAAGTGTACTTCATCAAAGTACATTCTATCTTCATAAAAGTAGGATCTCTTCATAAGAGTTGTACCTTTTCATAAGAGTTGCATCTTCTCATGACTAATAAGTTTTTAGCATTTTAATAATTATTAAATTATTAATTAATAATATCATGTGGGTTATAATTATTCTTGTGAAGGGTGTTTAGAAATGTGGAATGAGCAATACATTTTCTGCAATTGTTGTGGAATGAGAATTTATGATTTACCTGGAAGGAAGAGATGTTTGACGAGAGGCCCGACATTGTCTTGCATTTTCCTCTTCAGCTCTTGTCGATTCTGCAGAAGACGTTCACTTCTTTGACCGAGCATGAGTACATCGCTCTTCGTCAGAACTTCATCGCGGTACGTAGAGGACATCCTTCAGCTGAAATTTAGTTTTGGTCCTCGTTGTAATATAATTTGCCTTGAAATGGTTAATTTACTTGTCAATTCTGTCGTGTCCACAGGCACGAAATCCCAAGGAACCAGGGAAAGATTTTCAGAAGTACATAATGAGGACTTTGCAAAAGGATTTTGAGAAAATGATGGGAATCAGGTAAAACGATACCCCCTCATACGAAGCTATTTAAGTAGGCTTGATGAGCAATAAATGGAAAAGAAAAGGATGAGCTAAGAGAAAGGAAGATTTTCCTTTTTCCTTTACAAGAAAGAACTATTTCACTCGAACATGTCAAATTACTCATCCTCATCTAAAGATCCTACTGCATATGTTAATTAATTTGCCCTATTTTTGGCCGGAAATGTTATCAGATCAACCAATCGTTCTCTAACAGTATTAAATTCATGAAAAAACTATACAATATGACTTTTTCATGGAAATAATACTTAAATTATGAGAGAATATTTGGCACTTCTTCAGGCATACTAATTTGCACTTTTATCATTATCGCAGATGGTACTTGTGGTTATGCGCCGTGATTTATTTACTTGCGAATGTAGCTGGTAAGCACATATATGCATACTTATTATTCTTTATAACTATTTCTAAATTTATTACTCTTAAATTATGTTTTGCATTTGAGTCTATGAAGGAAACATGATCCAAATAGTATTTACACATCTAAATTGGACTTGTGATATGATATTCAAACAAGCAAGAAATTACCGAAATTACTTTCCACATTGGAGTTGAATTCGTACTTTGAATTAGTTTTCTAGTTTGAGTGAACAACTCATGTAAGAACATATAAAAACGAAATTCTTATTACCCACTTTAACAAACAAGTTGAGTGTTAGAGTTTTTCTTTCTATAAGTTTCTAATGAGTTCTCAATGAGTAATTATGAGATCACACTTATGGGTAGAGGTGGCAAAATGGGTCTTAGACCCATACATGACCCATTTAAATTTAAATGGGTCATATATGGGTCACTTATTTTTTGACAAAAAGTAGTTAAATGGGTTTAACAATTAAAGACTTAAGATAGGTGGGTCTTAGCTGGATTTTAAGTGGGTCTTAAATGGGTTGGATTTAGAACCCATTTTCAATCAAAACCTCACAATCTCTCTTTTTCCCTTTTTAACTTTACAAATATATATATACACACATACACACACACATATATATATATATATATATATATATATTATAAAAATTGAATTTATAATTTTTTATTTTAATTTTCTTTTCTTTTTTTCATTTTTCTTTTCTTTTTTTTTTTTTTTTTTTTTTTGCTTTCTTCTTCCTCCTTCTAGTGGTCGGCACGGCGATGGTCAATGATCGCTAGGCGAGCCTCGAGCTTGCCGGATCGGGTGAGGCTCGAGCTCGTTGGATTTGGTGAGGCAAAGGTCTTGTTGACATCCGGTGAGAGGCAAGCTTGAGGCTTGCTAGATCCGGCAAGGCTCAAGCCTCGCTAGATGTGACGAGCCTTGAGCTCGCTTTTGAGTTGTCAAGTCGAGCGAGCTTAAGGCTTGCTTATGGCCTAGCGCCAACTGCGTCGTCGTGGCCGGGCGCTTGGCCAAAGAAGAAGAAGAAGAACAAGAAAAAAAAAAAAAAAAAAAAAAAAATAAAATTAAAAAAAAAAATTAAAAAAAACTTATATTTTAAAAATAAAAAATAATTTTAATTTTAAAATAATTTTTTAAATTAGATTTTAAAAATTGTCCATTAAATTTGTGTTGTATAAAACTATTTTAACAATACCATTTTTTTAAAAATATATAAAGAAATAAGCTTTCTTAAGTTTAGTTAAATGAGCCAAGTATGGGTCGAGTATAGGTTGGGTTGGATATCGGTAAAAAATGTTGCATTACAATAAATGAGCCATAAACATGTTAAATGGGTCAATTTTGGTTGGACCATTTATAAACTGACCCAAACCCGACCCGACCCGACCCGACCCACCCGTTTGACGGGTCTACTTATGGGTTTTACTTTAGATGTAACTAGAGTCAGGAAACACTTGATTAGTGGAGTGATTTTAAACTCCATACTTTTCGGATTCATAGTGGATTTCTTTGTAATTAACTCTCCCCATGGGTTAGATATTCTAGTGTTTCTTGTTGATTTCTTTGCTAGTTTCTTCCTCTCTCATTAAACACAGATTGCAAGATCCATTAGCTTCGACATCATTTCATAAGAGCAACTATTATAGAGCAAATGTTTGGTAAAACAACTATGGTTTATTAGGATTAGGTGCACGAAAAGTGAACTGCGTGAAACAGTGTTTATCTAATGCAAGGAAAATTTCCATGAAGGATGAGCAAATCATTATTAGTGAAATTGAAAAATATTGCTTTGGATCTTAATATTAGAGTATTATAAATAATATGAACACAATCGTCAGCGAGTCTTCCTACTGGAAACCAGAAATATGCATATCAAACTGGTTTCATCTGAGTGTTAGCAGAAAAGCAGTGACGTTTTTCCGCAATCAAAGTTCAACTTACCGAATAAAATCCCTATTAATCCTGATTAATCTCTATTGTATATCTCTTTCTTTATTTGCCTTTGACAAGAAAGACTTCACTGTGGCAATCCATTTCTTAATGCATTTCTTGCAGGATGGAATGCGCACTTTTGGATATCTTTCATTCCATTTACTGTAAGTAGTGATAAAAACTCTCCTTTGAGTCATTATGTCTTGCAATTCCAAGTGAATCTTGATGGGGAAAAAAAGATGAGCCTTTTTTTGTATCTAATTAGGCGTGCTCGCTACTTCTGCACAGCTTATGGTCATTATCAGCATCAAATTGGAGAGAATGATAATGCAACTCGCAAAAGAAGTTGCCAAAAAGCATAAACACAACGTAGACAAGTCTAGCGAAAATAGTGCAAAGGACTTAGTTTTTAAATTTTCAGAAGACGATTTCTGGTTCGCTGGGCTAAAAATGGTCGGCAGGCTGCTTCACATCGTGCTGTTTGTGAACTCTTTGGAGCTTGCTTTCTTCTTCTTTATAATGGTGAGCGCAAAAAACTCATATCGTCATCATCATTTATAATGTTATGCAATGTCTCTTGCATATCGGGAAAATGCCAACTAACACGCTACTGCATCTCTATGCAGTTCCAGTATGGTTTTCACTCCTGCATTGTGGGAAAGGTTGGTTTTGTTGTCCCCCGAATAGTAATGGGGTATGGCCTATTGCTTATGTCAATTATATCATTGCTCTATAATCCGTGCGTTGAGGCCTAACCATCAATTTGGCTTCTGTGGTATTTATTGCGCTCTCAGAGTGATCGTCCAGATTGTGTGCAGCTCCAGAATATTACCACTGCACGCGATTATACAATCACAGGTTAGTTGAACTTACTACCTATTATGCACTCAAGATTTGGCAGTTTTCCTTTTCTCTCTTGGAGTTCAAATCACGGAATTGAAGATGCCCTATTCTTTATATTTGTCTCGATGAAATTAAGATGCATTTGGAGAAGAAGCAATCGGACAAGCAGAACAACATACGTAAGATTAGGAGGCATTTGGAGAAGTACGCATCGGATGAAGAGGAAGAAAAAGAGATCGTGACCTCGATTTTGGTGATGATTGATAATAGAAAGGAGCCGAACTCACCGGAGGAGTCCACAAATATTGAACTGGCCCGGACGGATTCAAGTGAAGGATCTGTCTGGAGTAAGGTCTCAGACTTGCAGAAGAAAGTATCTCATGGTTTCATCGCTCTGATGAAACAAATTGTTTCAAAATTTCGCAAAAATTAAGCCTGGCTTTTCTCTAAAAACTCAGAAAAGGTTCTGCCAGAAAGAGTTTGGGATTGAATCGTTTGGTCTTGGGAAGTTCCGGAGTTGAGATAATGGAAGCCATGAAGTGACTACTCTATTGGAAGATTAGATTAGAATATGATTTGATTATGATTTGATTCTACCATCGGAAGATTAGATTAGAGTATGATTTGATTCTACTATTGAAATATTAGATTAGAGTGGTAGATATGATTTGATTTCGGTCAATCTGCTAATTATCTTCTTAATATAAATAGCATTATGTATAGTAGAATAACATAGTGTATTATGGCTTTCAGTGAAGAACATTCTTCTTCCGAGAAATTTATCTTTGAATCGTTGTTTTCTTGAATCCTCCTATTTTCTTCAACCACAATAGAAGACATTGAAGCACAACCAAGCCTGCACCAACAATCCAGATAATGAGTTCATGAATTGATTTATCCATGAGTGTATGTTTATCTTTTCAAATCGTTTCATCTTCTACAAAATCACAAGTCAACAAGGAACTCTCATATCGAATGATAAGTCAGGTATGTTCCGAGAGTACAGAAAGCTTGACATTGGAGGGAAAAAACACTTATTATTTTTTTTTTATTAATTGGATTGCTCGATCAATTTCACAATTAAAACCAACCTATTTATCTTTTCAATTGAAATATATATGTATGGATAGATTGACACCGCGGACCATTTAAGAGACTAAACGATGATCCGGTGTCTGAAATTGGCCAATCAAAAGTGTTAATACCTTCGTTCATGCTCATTTAACCATTAGCATAATGACAAAGAAACAATCATAGCTCTGAGGAAATAGTTTTGGGATTATCTCTTAAAAATGTAAATAAGATCAAATGACTGGATTGCGGAAGATTACATTAGATTTTACGTGGTTTTCTCCACTCCTGCAATTAAAATAAAAAGATAGTGAAAAGGGAAAAGGGAAACATTTCGTTTATAATAAAGATTTTCTACACACTTTCCTTTTCTTAACGTATTCACTCTTTAGCTTTACTGCTTCGTCCAAGCAGAAAGGGAGAGTTTTGTTTAGAAAGAACAAAACTTGACTCGAGCGGCACATCGACTATTAAATTTCCTACTCAAGCTAGAATATAAATTGAGATATGTTAACACCTAAATTTTTACTAAATATCTAGGATTTAAGTGTATAGAAAATTAAGGACCAAATTTGGCCCTACCCAAGAATATTTCCATCACGTCACATTACATAGGCATTAATATTATCTACATCAACTAAATTTTATTTTATTTTATATTACTGCATTTCGGATAAATATATATTATAAAAAATTCAAAAAGAAAAGGGGGCCCACGGGGGCTGGGCCTTTTCGCCGCTCCTTTTCCGCTTTGAAGCCACGGTAGGTCCCCGCTCGGGTGGTCTTGGTTTTTTCCGATTCGGGGTCGGCTTCCCAAGGATCCCGGCTCGTGGGCGAGCAAGGCGAACGGACGTAGCCCGATCTATTGAGCTCGTCCGCCGTCCGACGCCGCGAGCTGGGCAGGCATTCTCGGCCGACCGCCCTTTTTCTTCATGGCCATGCTCTGTTTTGGGCTCACCGGGCCGGGCAGCCGTTGTCCGGCTCGAGCTCGCGCTCGGTGGTCCCCTTTTTTTTCACTCCATGGTTTGCGAATGTTAATTGTTTGCTGAAATGCTCGAGTTAGGCGTCCGTTTGTGTCCTTCGCTTATGGCCGAAGCTTGTTGACTCTCATATTTATATTGGACGCAAACGAATCGTCTTCGTGTTGAAGTCAAGTTTTGCTGGTCTGTTGTTGTTGATTTTGGTCCGAATTCAATGCCGAGCAAGTCTAAAGCTTCCCCTTAGCCGACGCCCCTCCATGTGTTCGCTAAAATGCCCGAACCAAGCTTGTATGGATTTCCTGTGATTTTGGTTTGGTTCTGAGCGCTTGTTGATCATTTGACATGTTTGTGGACCTTCGTTCCCATCCGTGGGCCGGGGGGAGGAGGACAAAATAAAGAAAAAGACAAAAAGAGAGGGAGAGAGGGAGAAATGTTTAAAACAAAGGGTGCTCGCGTGAGACCCGGGTCAGTCGGGCAAGACCCAAATCGGGCCAGCGCACGGGTCTGGCCGACCCGGGTCAGTTTAGCATATTATTATTATTTTAGATATTTTTAATTAAAAAATCGAAAAAAATTCTCTTTTTCAAGGAAAGGCTTAAAATTGATTTTGAGCATTTTTCTCTTAAAAATGATTGAAAAATCCTTTGAAAATTTCTGAAATTAGGGAACGGCCTAAAATGTTTTTTTTAGTATCTTTTTTAATACAAGAAAAATCCAAAAAAAAAAATCTTAGAATTTAAACAAGATTAGGTACCAAAAAAGCATTACTTGATTAACTAGTGTAATCAAGTTATCGATTCTAATTTCTTTAGTTGCACAAGAGTAAAACATTTCTGCCAATATTTTACTTGAGTTCCTAATCGATTTACCTCAAATCGATTAGTGACGCCTCATAAATGAAATTGACTTGCGGGTTAAAAACTCGAATAATAAGTGGTGAATTGGTGGGTTTGGGAGAGCTCATGCTAAACTTAACGCTTAGCTAACCATTAGCCTCTACACACACCCGCACGTAAAGGCTGCCTAAAGGGAGGTCGCGACAAGATACTCAAGTAATTTACGTATTCAACTCAGTCACAATAAAGTGGTACATGAACTTGAGCTTGAGTTTAGTTGAATTTGAACTTAATCATGTTTAGTACTGTTAACTCAAGCTCGAGCTTGAAACTGAGCGAGTTAATCAAGAGTATCACAAAGCCGGGTTAGAGATACTCGTGAATAATTTGAATTGGTTTCATCCTAAGGTAGCCTTGCTCTTACTTCTTATCCTTTATTTTTGTTGGCTAATAAAATTTTAAATTAAAACAAATCTAACGGATATGATCGGAGAAAAGTAAAGGAAGACAACGTTTTCATTTGACTATAGTTCTCCTGCCAAAGTAATTTGATGATGCGTGCTATTTTACCTGCAATTTATAGGACTTTCAGATCTGCAATCCTTCATTACCAACATTCCATCTACGGTCTAAACAATCTAGTACAAAAATGATTGATTGTTACTACGCCTAGAATTAGCATTGAGGAAAAGGAAAATTGAATTCCTTGAAACAATGTTTTCCTTAAAATAAAATAAAATAACTGTTTTTCTAATACAAGAAAAATTGCCATTAAGGATGAGCAAATCATTATTAGTGACACTGAAGATATTGTTTTGGATCTTAATGTTACTGCATTAGAAAATCATATGAAAGGATTTGATAGCGAGTCTCCCTATTCGAAACCAGAAAGGAGACTAATGGGAGAAAATGAAGGTGAAATCGTCGCAACTCACACAAAGAGGAGAATGAGATAAATGGACTTCTCGTTTATTTCACTTTTACGAGAACGATCACAAGGCTCTCTTATTTATAGACTTGTTGCATAACTTTTACTCTCCCTATTAAATGAGTCAGTAGCATTCTGAGGAGATAAATCCTACGAACTTACAAAATATTGATTACACCTTGAAACATGAATAATCACGGCATAAAAATATGAACGTACTTCTTAAAAGAATTGTTATAATAATGACTTCTTCAATGCGTGCACCGAATATTTTTTAGTATCAATTCTGGAATATTGGCAACGCCGTAACCGATTGACAACGGTAACGCAATAATTCATCGGTAGTGTCGACAATAACAACATTATGAATTTGATTTAATTTCTAATGCTCCCCCCCAAACCAAATTCTATTCCATCGATTATTCCAAGCAAACTCTTAAACTTTCGAAAAGTGTCGATCTTGAGAGGTTTAGTTAAAATGTCTGCCACTTGATCTCCTGTCTTCACATACAACACTTCAATTTCCTTCTCTCTTACCTATTCTTGAATGAAGTGATATTGAACATTGATATGTTTGCTTCGTTCATGAAAGATTGGATTTTTAGTCAAAGTAATAGCATAAACATTACCTACAAAAATCTCCATTGCTTTCTTCTACTCTACATTAATATCTTTAAGTAGTCTTCTCAACCATATTGCATGACAAACACAAGAGGATGTAGCTACATATTCAGCTTAGAGTAACACTTGATTGTTTCTTTGATGATCGTGTGAAAATAGTTTCACACGAAAAAATACAAATCCTGTGGTGCTTTTCCGATCATCGATGTCTCCATCATAATCACTATCCAAATATGCTCTAAGTTGAAAGGATTCAGATCAATAGTAGTGTAGGACACAACAAACAGTACCTTTAATGTAGTTAAGTATCCTTTTTGTTGGTTTAAGATGAGTTGACTTCGGTTTCTCCATGTATCGACTCACAATTCCAACACTACACATCATATCCAATCTTGTGCCAGTCAAATATCTCAAACTCCCAAACAAGCTTTTATAATATCTTGAATCAATATGACACCATCATCAAACTTTGAAAGCTTAGTTCCGCACTACGTTGGTGTATTGACATGTTGAATTTTTCAAGGATATTTTCTACATATTCTTTTTGGGAAATAAAAATCCTATTGGCATTTTGCTTCATTTTGATGCCAAGGAAATAATTCATGAGACCATTATCAATCATTTCGAATTCTTTCACCATCGATGCCTTAAAAGCATCAATCATTGTCGGATTGTTTCTTGAAAAAATAAGGTCATCGACATATAAATAGGCAAGTAGAACATTACCTTTTTCTTGTTTCAAATAAAGTGCATAATCATATGGACATTGAGAGAATCCATTCGTCTTGAAATATGTATCAATTTTGGAATTCCATGCTCTCGGTGCTTGTTTAAGCCCATATAGAGCTTTCCTCAACCTTAGCACTTTGTCTTCATGACCTTCCCAACAAATCCCTCGGGTTGTTCAACATAAATCTCTTCATTGAGGATGCCATTTAAAAATGCTAATTTGACATCCATTTGATCAATTCGTCAATCATTTTGAACAGTGATAGAAATGATCAATCTAATAATTTCCATGCATATGACAAGGGCAAAAACTTCATTATAGTCAATTCCAACTTTTTGCTTGTACCCCTTCACAATTAATCTAGTCATGTATTTGTCACTTCTCTTTTCTCATTCTTCTTGGCCTTGTACACCCATTTGAATCCAATCGATTTCTTATCCTTCGGGTGAAGCTTATTGACAGCTTCATACGAGACATTTTCAATAATTTAAGGACTAGTCGAGTCAAAAGCTTGAATTCCTCGTACGAATAGAAAAAGAAATTGATAAGCATCGAAGTCGGGGCTCAAACTTTAATTATGAATCAAACTCTCCCGAAAGGAGAGCATCGAATCTCAAAAGGGGGGAAGGAATAATGACCCCACACACAAGGGAAAGGAAAGGCAATGGCTTCCGATTCGTGCATAAAGAGATGAAGTCCTCCTGTAAGATTTTGTTTTACTTTCTCTCACCGTTCTCGTGTTCCAGCTAACAAGCTAGTCCTCTGCGTGCACATTGCATTGAGACGAAAGCTCACATCAGCTCTTGCATTCTGAAAAACGACGCGGGCGGAGATTCCAGAAGTAGATAGCAAGTCATTCTTTAGGCCGTAATTCTAGCAGACGCTATCAATGCGAAGATAACTTTACACAAGCGATTTTAGTCACCCTTGAGTTGATGGCTAGTGAGAAAATTATTTGATAGATTCGATCTAGGTAGACCAAAACGTGGAACCTGCACTTTTGATGGCTATGACGATTTTGGTCTACATAGAGTGAATCTTTGTAATATCTGTTCCTTAGATTGAGGAGAGTATATCAAGATATTTGGGTAATGTTTTCTTTACAATGACAGTGTATACTCTAGTTTTTCATCTTTTTTTGGTTGTATAAAAAAAGTACAAAAGTTGACTTATTGAAATTCTTATCAAAAAATGGTCAACTGGTTGATATTTACCTATAATTTCACCATATGAAATGTTTAGAAACTAAGGCTCTATTCGTTTTATTAGAAAATTCAAGTTTTAGGAAACGTTTTCCTAAAATTGATCGCTTACATTACTCATAATGAATGGATGATAAATATTTTTATTGCCCACAAAAGTATGTAGGTATTAATTATTGTTGATAATGCATACATTTTTTGTTAGCAAATTTTTCCAAGCAATATAACTAATCATTTTTTAAAGAAAATAATTTTCAAAATGTGAATTTTCTACAAAACAAACGGATCCTAAAGTTAATGCAACACACTCCTTACCACTAAAGCCTAATTAACCACATGGATACATTTTCTATTATCGATATTTTGAGCAAAGGTTATATGGGAAAAAACTACTAGCTCAGTTTGTTTTGTGAAAAATAAATGTTTTGGAAAATATTTTCTTCGACAATAAAACAGTAAGATAATACTAATTTGATAGTAAAACATTAACTTGACACAAAACAATAAGTATCATCCATGCATGAGATACTTTTCTTTTGCCATTCAATGTATGAGATACCTTAATTGTGTTTGTTAGCGGAAAAATCAATTCACAATTGTTTTTTTTTTTCGGCTTTTGGAATAAATACTTTATTTTGATAAACAAGCAAGGGATCATTTTTTTTTTTTCGGTCCTACTCTAATCCTACTCTAATACTCAGACTTTTGCCCTGCCTTCTTGTAGGGCGTGGGAGTCGAAACCCACTCCTGAAAAGAAATCATCCCCACCCCAATTCTCCCTAAGCCCCCACCTCCCCCATCCAAGTTGGAAGGGTGGCCACTGGGGCAAACCCCAAGATCCAATATGAACATATATAGGATTATTACCCAATCGGTCCTAAACTTATTGATGGATGTCAACTAAATTCTAAACAATTTAATTTTGCCAATGTAGTTTAATGCTTTTACAGGAAATTCCAATATAGTCCTTTTGGCCAATTGTTGCCGAAATTACAAATATAGAAACTCAATATTATTCAATTGCCCCCACAAATTCCAATATAGTGCTAAACATCATAATGCTCATTCCTGAAGTGTAGCGTGAATTTTTGTTCTCACCCTTCTTTTGGAAACTCGATATTGCTCAACTTGAGTAGCTTCAATTTATTAGGCCACGTTTTCATTTTCAATTTACTCTATTCTCTTATCCTCGGACAATCACAGTTAAATATCAATTCGTGTAATTGGTGGCATAGGCATTAGTTTCCACTATGAAGTTTAAACTAGGTCCTCACATTCCTAAAGTAATATTGACTATTGGCGTTTAGCAAGGCAAAACTCACTCCACCGGATGTTTACCTGAATATTATAGGTTTTTTTAGGCATCGGCGAAGCAAGTCATGCTCCTCGTGGGTTCGCTTGTGTTTTGTCTAGTTTTTTTTTTTTTTTGAACAGTGTGTTTTGTCTAGTTGAACAACAAGGAAATCGTCCACGTGTGGGTGAACAACATGTGTGTGAACATTTTCGTTGATGCATCTCTCTCTCTCTCTCTCTCTCTCTCTCTCTCTCTCTCTCTCTATATCTATATATATATATATGCGATGAGATTTCGAAGGAGAGGCAATATAAACACACGCATACACGGGGAAGCGAGAGAGAGAGAGAGAGAGAGAGAGAGAATGGCCGTTACGGAAGTAGACGAGGATTCGTTGGAGTACACGCCGACGTGGGTGGTGGCTCTAGTGTGCTTCAGCATAGTGTTCATTTCTGTCGCTGTTGATAGATCCCTTCGTCGCGCCGGCCAGGTGGTTACTCTTGTTTCCTAAGGTCCGAGAGTACGGACCTCTTCTAAGTATAACTCTGGCATGTCAATTGCGATGCCTCCAATTCTTAACTCAAGTTTCCTTGTCGAATGCAGTACTTGAACGACAAGGAGAGCGAATGGTGGCCGCTCGTTGGCGGCTCACGGAAGATCAAAGATGGTGACCTCTCTTTGGTCTTTTTTTTTTTGGACTATTTCATAATACTAATGTGCATGCGCATGAATTCTCTCTTCTTATTTATTTATTTATTGGTTTTTTGGGTTATGATGACTATGGCAGAGTTGATGCTACTGGGTCTCATATCGCTTCTCTTGACGGTGTTCCAGACCAGAATAGGGAAGATTTGCATATCAAAGCGACTCGACAATGTCTTGCTTCCTTGCAAGAAGCCCGACTCTTCTTCCGCCGTTGCCAATGTCGCTACTAGTTCCTTCACTTCTAGTGCAACACATGGACGCCGCCTCCCCCCATGGCTTCTGATACTACAGATTACTGCAGTCAAAAAGTAATTTTGCCAGAGCTTCTTCTTCTTCTAAAAATACATAGGCAAGTTTAAAAGATTGATATAAAAAATTATATGATAATCCGAAAACGGAAATTAAATGGTGTTTTGTGACTGATGAAGAGGAGACCACATCATTTATTACACTAATTATCTATACAATTCATTGCACATCTCCAGTGTTTTCTTTTTTCTGTTTGTTTTTAACAGGGGAAGGTGGCATTGTTGTCTGTTGAAGCAGTCCATCAGCTGGACGTTTTCATCTTTGTGCTAGCTGCCTTTCACGTGGTCCTCTGCGTGCTCAAAGTACTATCTATGGTGTGCTGCGAGATCCTTGTCACTTTAACTCTATCTTTCTTTTGCTTTCTATTACTTCTGCTCACGACTTTCCCTCCAATATTGTAGAACAATATATGATATTTAAGTTATAAAAAAAAAAAATGAAAGAATTTGTATGTGATTCCGCTGCTACATTGGTTGGTATTTCAAAAAGCTTAGACTGTTTGAGTATTTCTTTCCACGAGTTTTCCAACATTTACAAAAAAGTTGAAAATGAAAAAGTATGGAGGCTTCCTTCCTCCATCTTCTCACATAATTAGTTTTTTTGAAATGTTAGGGATTCTCTTAAGCTATTGTACCTCATCTGATTAATGATATTCACATATTTACACATAAAAACATGAAAAATAAAATTCGCCCAGATTAGAAAAATCACTAAAAAAAATTAGAGGTATATCTTGAATCAATTTTTTAAAGTTAGTTATTTTCGTCCTTCCATGCTGTTAGATATTTCAATGGAGCATGCTGGAGATATATGACAAATGGAGCGACAAGGATGACATCCAAACTGGTAACGTTTTTGAATTTATCCTCCTCTAGCAATATAGTAAAAAGGAGGAGAAGAAGAGTGATCTCACTCCCTCAAAATTGTTGTACAGTCTCCAAAAGAATTTTCTAATTTGATTGAGGAATTTCTATTCTGTGTATTATCTACAGCACTCAGAGAGATTCTGAAGCGTTATGAAAAGCCACTTTGCTCGTTCAAATATTTGGTAAGTCATTGAGTTTCTTGAAGCTTCCCGCGACTGCAAAAAGTGACAGTTTGGAGGCTCTTGCGAAATCAAGCATATCTTTGTGACCTTAACTATCATAAAATTTTCAAATGTTCCACATTATAATTTCATTGGATCATACTAAACTTCAAGGTTAGTTATATGGATTTTTATGATTTTTCTCTTTTCAAATATATTAACTATCTGTCTTTGTTCACGGATATCAATTCAAGGAGTAAGCAATAATGTAATTCTTTATGCGGAGATTCTAAATTAAATAATCTTTGATCTTCACGATTTATTCACGATAAGAGAGATGAAAATATCCCTTTATTCACAATAATAACTTTGAAAAAATGATTGTTGCAGAAATGGGAGAAATAAAAAAATTTGATATCTCTTCTTTAAGTCACTTTAGTCTTAAAGTATTTTATCTGATGAAAAATAGAATGCAACCTTTCGCTTTTGTTGGGTAGAGAGAGGACCGAACTCTTTATACAGGTTATCAATAGGTGCATTTCATCAAAATACATTCTATTCTCATAAGAGTCGATCTTTTAATAAGAGTTGCACATTTTCATAACCAACAAGTTTTTAACATTTCAATAATTATTAAATTTTTAATTTTTTTTACTTTACCAAAAAAATAAAACTTTACCAAAAAAATTAATTTTTAATATCATGTGGATCATAGTTATTCTTACTGCGGGTGTTCAAAAACATGGAATGAGCACTATATTTTCTATAATTGTTATGGAATGCGATATTTATGATTTACCTTGAAGGAAGAGTTGTTTGACGAGAGGCCCAACATTGTCTTGCATTTTCCTCTTCAGCTCGCGTCGACTGTGGGGAAATTGTTTACTTCTTTGACCGAGCATGAATACGTCGCTCTTCGCCAGAACTTCGTCGCGGTACATAGAGGACATTCTTCAGCTGAAATTTAGTTTTGGTCCGCGTGGTAATATAATTTGCCTTGAAATGGTTAATTTACTTGTCATTTCTGTCGTGTCCACAGGCACGTCATCCCGAGAATCTAGGGAATCCCAAGAATTCAGGGAAAGATTTTCAGAAGTACATAATGAGGACTTTGCAAGAGGATTTCGAGAAAATAATGCGAATCAGGTAAAACGATACCCCTTCATGTGAAGCTATTTGAGCAGGCTTGGTGAGCAATAAGTGGAAAAGAAAAGGGTGAGCTAAGACAAAGGAAGATTTTCCTTTTTCCTTTACAAGAAAGAACTATTTCATTCGAATATGTCAAATTACTCATCCTCATCTAAAGGCCCTATTACATATGTTAATTAATTCGCCCCATTTTGCCGAAAATGTTATCAGATCAACCAATCGTTCTTTGGCAGTACTAAATTCATGAAAATCTATAAAATAGGACATTTTCATGGAAATAATATTTAAACTATGAGAGAATATTTAGTGCTTCATCAGGCATATTGATTTGCACTTCTATCACTATCACAGATGGTACTTGTGGGTGTGCGCTGTGATCTATTTACTTGTGAATGTAGCCGGTAAGCACATATATGAATACTTATTATATGTTATAACTACTTCTAAATTTGTTACTCTTAAATTATGTCTCACGTTTGAGCTCATGAAAGAAACATGATCCGCATAGTATTTACACATCCAAATTGGACTTGTGGTATGATATTCAAACAAGCAAGAAACTATTGAAATACTTTCCACACTGGAGTTGAACTCATACTATGAGTTAGTTTTCTAGCTTGAGTGAGCAAGTCACGTAAGAATGTATAATTGAGTGAGCATGACACGTAAGAACATATAAAAATAAATTTTTATTTACCCACTTTAGCAAACAAGTTGAGTGTTAGTGTTTTTCTCTCTATAAGTTTTCTATTGAGTTCTCAATGAGTAATTGTGAGATCACACTTACGGGTTTCACTTTAGATGTAACTAGAGTTTAGGAAACACTTGATTAGTTGAGCGATTGTAAAAACCATACTTTTCGGATTCATAGCGGATTTTATTGCAATTAACTCTCTCCATAGGTTAGATATTCTAGTGTCTCTTGTTGATTTCTTTGCTAATTTCTTCCTATCTTCTTAAACACAGACTGCAAGATTCGTTAGCTTTGACATCATTTCATAAGGGTAACTATTATAGAGCAAAAGATGTTTGGTAAAACAACTATGGTTTATTAGGATTAGGTGCATGAAAAAGAAACTGTGTGAAACAGTGTTTACCTAATACGAGGAAACTTGCCATTAAGGATGAGCAACTCATTATTATTGACATTAATTTTTTTTTTTGGATCTTAATATCACTGTATTATAAATCATATGAACACAGTCGACAGCGGGTCTTCATACTGGAAACCAGAAATATGCATGTCAAACTCGTTTCGTCTGAGCGTAAGCGGAAAAGCAGTAATGTTTTTCCGCAATCAAAGTTCAACTTACCGCATAAAATCCCCATTAATCCTGATTAAGCTCGATTGTATATCTCTCTCTTTATTCGCCTTCGACAAGATAGACTTCATTGTAGCAATCCATTTCTTTATGCATTTCTTGCAGGATGGAATGCGCACTTTTGGATATCTTTCATTCCATTTACTGTAAGTAGTGATAAAAACTCTCCTTTGAGTCATTATGGCTTGCAATTCCAAGTGAATCCTGATGGGAAAAAAAAAAAAAGAAGAAAAAAGATGAGCCTATTTTTGTTTCTAATTTGGCGCACTCGCTAATTCTGCGCAGCTTATGTTCATTATCAGCATCAAATTGGAGAGAATGATAATGCAACTCGCAAAAGAAGTTGCCAAAAAGCATACACAAGACAAAGACACGTCTTGCGAAAATAGTGCAAAGGACTTGGTTTTTAAATTTTCAGAAGACGATTTCTGGTTCGCTGGGCTGAAAATGGTCGGCAGGCTGCTTCACATCGTGCTGTTTGTGAACTCTTTGGAGCTTGCTTTCTTCTTCTTTATAATGGTGAGCGCAAATAACTCATATCGTCATCATCATTTATAATGTTAAGCAATGTCTCTTGCATATCGGGAAAATGCCAACTAACACGCTATTGCATCTCTATGCAGTTCCAGTATGGCTTTCACTCCTGCATTGTGGGAAAGGTTGGTTTTGTTGTCCCCCGAATAGTAATGGGGTATGGCCTATTGCTCATGTCTATTATATCATTGCTCTATAATCCGTGCGTTGAGGCCTAACCTTCAATTTGGCTTCTGTGGTATTTATTGCGCTCTCAGAGTGATCGTCCAGTTTGTGTGCAGCACCAGAATATTACCACTGCACGCGATTATACAATCACAGGTTAGTTGAACTTACTACCTATTATGCACTCAAGATTCGGCAGTTTTCTTTTTCTCTCTTTGAGTTCAAATCATGGAATTGAAGATGCCCTATTCTTTATATTTGTCTCGATGAAATTAAGATGCATTTGAAGAAGAAGCAATTGGACAAGCGGAACAAAATACGTGAGATTAAGAGGCATTTGGAGAAGTACCTATCGGATGAAGAGGAAGAAATGGAGATCATGAACTCGATTTCGGTGATAATTGATAATAGAAAGGAGCCGAACTCACCGGAGGAGTCCTCAAATAGTGAACTCGCCCGGACGGATTCTAGTGAAGGATCTGTCTGGAGTGAGGTCTCAGACTCGCAGAAGAAAGTATCTCGAGGTTTCACCGCTTTGATGAAACAAATTGTTTCAAAATTTCGCAAAAATTAAGCGTGATTTTTCTCTAAAAACTCAGAAGGTTCCACCGGAAAGAGTTTGGGATTGAATCGTTTGGTCTTGGGAAGTTCTGGAGTTGAGATAACCGAAGCCGGTGAAGTGACTACAATAGAAGAAATTGAAGCACAACCAAGCCTGCACCAACAATCCAAATAATGAGTTCATGAATTAATTTATCCATGAGTGTATGTTTCTCTTTTCAAATCGTTTCATCTTCTACAAAATCACAAGTCAACAAGGAACTCTCATATCAAATGATAAGTCAGGTATGTTCCGAGAGTACATAAAGTTGACATTGGAGGAAAAAACACATAATTTTTTTTTATTAATTGGATTGCTCGATCAATTTCACAATTAAAACCCACCTATCTTTCTTTTCAATTGAAATTTATATGTAGGGACACCAGGGACCATTTAAGAGACCAAACGATGATCCGGTGTCTGAAATTGGCCAATCAAAATTGTAAATACCTTCGTTTGTGCTCATTAAACCATCAGTATAATGACAAAGAAACAATCATAGCTTTGAGGAAATGGTTTTGGGATTATCTCTTAAAAATGTAAATAAGATCAAATGACTTGATTGCAGAAGATTACATTAGATCTTACGTGGTTTTCTCCACTCCTGCCATTAAAATAAAAAGATTGAAAAGGGAAAAGGGAAACATTTCGTTTATAATAAAGATTTTCTACACACTTTCCTTTTCTTAACATATACACTCTCTAGCTTCACTGCTTTATCCAGGTAGAAAAGGAGAGTTTTGTTTAGAAAGAAAACAGTTTTTTATTCAAGTCTTGAGCACTAACGACAAAACTTGACTCTTGAGCACTAACGACAAAAATTTCCTACTCAAGCTAGAATATAAGTTAAGATATGTTGACACCTAAATTTTACTAAATATCTTGAATTTAAATGCATAGAAAATTAGGGACCAAATTTGGCCCTAGCCAAGAATATTTCCATCACATCACATAGGTATTAATATTATTTGCATCAACTAAATCATAAATTTTTTTTATATTACTGCATTTCGGATAAATATATATAAAAAAAATTCAAAAAGGAAAAGGGGGCCCACCCTGGGCCTTTTCTCTTCCTTCTTCTTCCCTTCCACCCCCGAAGGCCCAGGCCCAGGTCGCCCCAGCTTCCCCCATCCCCTCTGCCCGGCCCGGCCCGGCCTCCCGGCCCGGCCCGGCCCGGCCCGGCCCGGCTCGGCCTCTCTTCCCCTTCCCTCCTTCCTCTTCCCTCCTCTGCACCTCAGGCGTGCGAGGACGATCTACCAGAGCAAAGTAGAGTAGCCGGCGATGGAGGGGGCGGCTTAGCAGGCGTCATTAATGCTGCAAAATGGAGCGGCACAAGATCTGTCGAGAAGGAAAAACACATACGGAGAGACGATCTGGGCGGACGCCTTCAGTGCCCGCCATCCAAGAATGCCGAGATAGGACATCGGTTCAGCCGAGAGATCCGGTCGCGCGAAAGGACCGGCAGCCGGAACCTCCGTCGATCGGTCTCCTTGGCCTATAAACGGGGCGTTGGCTGCCACTTCCGAAGTAAAACCCACGATCCGCCGCCGCTCCTTGTCCGCTTTGAAGCCACGGTAGGTCCCCGCTCGGGCGGTCTTGGTTTTTTCCGATTCGGGGTGGGCTTCCCGAGGATCCCGGCTCGTGGGCGAGCGAGGCGAACGGACGTAGCCCGAACTATCGAGCTCGTCCGCCGTCCGACGCCGCGAGCTGGGTAGGCACTCTTGGCCGACCGCCCTTTTTCTTCACGGCCATGCTCTGTTTTGGGCTCGCCGAACCGGGCAGCCGTTGTCCGGTTCGTGCGAGTTTCCTGCTTTATTTGTGTACGTACTCTCGGGGCTTAGCATGTCTCGGGGTTTGTTTTTCACTCCTTGGTTTGCGAATATTATTTGTTTGCTGAAATGCTCGACTTAGGCGTCCGTTTGTGTCCTTCGCTTACGGCCGAAGCTTGCTGACTCTCATATTTGTATTGTACGAAAACGAATCGTCCCCGTGTTGAAGTCAAGTTTTGCTGGTCCGTTGTTGTTGATTTTGGTCCGAATTCAATGCCGAGCAAGTCTAAAGCTTCCCTTTTAGCCGACGCCCCTCCATGTGTTCGCTAAAAAGCCCGAACCAAAGCTTGTATGGATTTCCCGAGATTTTGGTTTGGTTCTGAGCGCTTGTTGATCATTTGACATGTTTAAAACAAAATGACAAAAAAGAGAGGGAGAGAAGGAGAAATGTTTAAAACAAAGGGGGCTCGCGTGAGACCTGGGTCAGTCGGGCCAAACCCGAATCGAGCTGGCGTGCGGGTCTGGCCGACCCGGGTCAGTTTAGTATATTGTTATTTTTAGATATTTTTAATTAAAAATCAAAAAAAAATCTCTTTATCAAAGAAAGGCCTAAAACTGATTTTGAGCATTTTTCTCTTAAAAATGATTGCACAATCCTTTGAAAATTTCTGAAATTAGGAAAGGCCTAAAATGTTTTTTTTAGTATCTTTTTTAACACATGAAAAATCCAAAAAAAAAAAATTCTTAGAATTTAAACAAGATTAGACACCAACAAGGCATTACTTGATTAATTAGAATAATCAAGTTATCGATTCTAATTTCTTTAGTTGCACAAGAGTAAAACATTTCTGCCAATATTTTACTTGAGTTCCTAATCAATTTACCTCAAATCGATTAGTAACGCCTCATAAATGAAATTGACTTGCAAGTTAAAAACTCAAATAATAAGTGGTGAAATGGTGGGTTTGGGAGAGCTCGTGCTAAACTTAACGCTTAGCTAACCATTAGCCTCTGCACACACTCGCATGTAAGGGCTGCCTAAAGGGAGGTCGTGACAAGATACTCAAGTAATTTACTCATTCAACTTAGTCACAATAAAATGGTACATGAACTTTTAGTTGAATTTGAACTTAATCATGTTTAGTACAGTTAACTCGAGCTCAAGCTTGAAATTGAGCGAGTTAATCAAGAGTATCACAAAGCCGGGCTAGAGATATTCGTGAATAATTAGAATCGGTTTCATCCTAAGGTAGCCTTGCTCTTACTTGCTCTTACTTCTTATCCTTTATTTTTGTTGGCTAATAAACTTTTAAATTAAAACAAATCTAAAGGATATGATCGGAGAAAAGTCAAGGAAGACAACTTTTTCATTTGACTATTTAATGATACGTGCTATTTTACCTGCAATTTATAGGACTTTCAGATCTGCAATCCTTCACACCAACGTTCCATCTACAGTCACTTTGGTAAATAAACAATCTAATACAAAAATGATTGATTGTTACTACGCCTAGAATTAGCATTGAGGAAAAGGAAAATTGAATTTCTTGAAACAATGTTTTCCTTAAAAAAAAAAAAACTGTTTTTCTAATACAAGAAAAATTGCCATTAAGGATGAGCAAATCATTATTAGTGACACTAAAGATATTGTTTTGGATCTTAATGTTATTGCATTAGAAAATCATATGAAGGGATTTGACAGCGAGTCTCCCTATTCAAAACCAGAAAGGAGGCTAATGGGAGAAAATGAAGGTGAAATAGTTGCAACTCACACAAAGAAGAGAATGAGATAAATAGACTTCTCGTTTATTTCACTTTTACAAGAACGATCACAAGACTCTCTTATTTAGACTTGTTGCATAACTTTTACTCTCCCTATTAAATGAGTCAGTAGCATTCTAAGGATATAAATCCTACGAACTTACAAAACATTGATTACACCTTGAAACACGAATAATGACGACATAAAAATATGAACATGCTTCTTCACTTTGATGCCAAGGAAATAATTCGTGAGACCATTATCGGTAGGGGTGGCAAACGGGTGGGTTGGGTTATGGGTCAAAAATGGGTCGACTCATATTTGACCATTTAACCCGTTTTTATCCATATTCTTATAGTATAAATCTAATGACCCATACTCAACTTGACCCGTACCCGACCCATACCCAACCCAACCCATATTGCTAAAACCTACTTATTGTTAAAATATTTTTATGCAATACAAATTTAATGGAAATCTTTTTTTATAATTCTTTTTAAAATATTTTTAAAAAAATCAAAATTTTAATTTTTAAAATATATTTTTTAAAAAAACATTATTTTTTAATTTTTAAAATTTTTTATAATATCATTTTTAATTTTTAATAATTATTTTTTAATTTTCTCTTTTCTCCTTTTTTTTTTTCTTCTTCTTCGTTGGGCTGGCGGCCACAAAATGAGATTAAGCTCATCGATGTCGTAGGGCTCGATCTTGCCACAAGGCCCCAAGATTGAGCTCGGCCTCACCAATCGTCGATGAGGCCAAGGCTCGACCTGAAGGCTCGCCGGCGTCGGGCAAGGCTCGATCTCGCCGATCTAGAGAGGTCGAGGCCCCAGCCGACGCTGGCGAGCTCGAGCCTTGCTAGTAGTTGGTGAGGCCAAGCCTCGCTGGATCTAGCGAGACTCGAGCTCGCCGGCATTGGGTGTTGGCGAGGTTGAGCCTCGCTAGTCGTTAACGACCTTTGAGGGAGCGGCGGAGGGGAGCCACGGCGGTGGGTGGCAGAGGCGAGCCGCGGTGGCAAGTGGCAGAGGCAACTTGGAGGTGAGCAACGGAGGACAAAGGTCAAAGGGTTGTGTTACTAAGGATTTTCATGTTTTTTTAGGTTTTAAAAATGGGTCAAAAATGGGTTAGAATGTGTGACCCATTTTCAACCCATATAAAATTGAACTTAAAATGGGTTGAATGTGGGTCATGGCCCATTACAACTTCATAACCCACATTCGACCCATTTATGAAAAATATGGGTGCACCCATTTTGCCATCTCTAATTATCGGTCATTTCGAATTCTTTCACCATCAATGCCTTAAAAGCATCAATCATGGCCGGATTGTTTCTTGAAAAAATAAGGTCATCAACATATAAATAGGCAAGTAGAACATTACCTTTTTCTTGTTTCAAATAAAGTGCATACTTGTATGGACATTGAGAGAATCAATTCGTCTTGATATGTATCAATTTTGGAATTCCATGCTCTTGGTGCTTGTTTAAGCCCATTTAGAGCTTTCTTCAACCTCAGCACTTTGTCTTCATGACCTTTCCAACAAATCCCTCCGGTTGTTCAACATAAATCTCTTCATTGAGGATGCCATTTAAAAATGCTAATTTGACATCCATTTGATAAATTTGTCAATCATTTTGAGTAGTGATAGAAATGATCAATCTAATCATTTCCATGTAGATGACAAGGGCAAAAACTTCATTATAGTCGATTCCGACTTTTTGCTTGTATCCCTTCACAACTAATTTAGTCATGTATTTGTCACTTCTCTTTTCTCATTCTTCTTGGCCTTGTACACCTTTTTGAATCCAATCAACTAACTCCCATGTTTGATTCTTCTCGATGGCTTCAATTTCTTCATTCATGAATTTTCTCCATTTTTGTTCTTTGGCCACATCATCATAGACAAGTGGTTCACAATCTGCAAGAAGACATATAAGGTGAAGCTTATCACAGCTTCATACGAGACATTTTCAATAATTTAAGGACTAGTTGAGTCAAAAGCTTGAATTCCTCGTACAAATAGAAAAAGAAATTAATAAGCATCGAATTCGGGGCTCAAACTTTAATTATGAATTAAACTCTCCCAAAAGAAGAGCTTTGAATCTCAAAAGGAGGAAGGAATAATGACCCCACACACAAGGGAAAGGAAGAAGTACACTATCGGTGCCATAAGTTGTGTAAAACGCTCAATTTGGTGCCAAAAGTTTCCGTCAGATCACTTAAGTGTCAAAAATTTTGAAAAACAATCATTTCAATGCCAACGCCGATCTGGTTGATTGGAAATCTAACGTGGCAATTTTTATTAATTTTTTACGCTGATGTGGCTCACCGAAGAGTACAAATCAGCATGTAAACCACAATATGACGTCATTTGGCGTCTTTCCCCAAGTCGAAATCCTAATCGAGAGAGAGAGAGAGAGAGAGAGAGAGAGAGAGAGAGAGAAGGCATGGCAGCGTCGTCTTCTTCCTCGAAGAACAACACCAGCACCAGCCACTCTCTAAGCAGAGCTTAATCCACCATCTCCATCTACGCCCTCCTTGTTTCCCTCACACTTCTCATCATCTCTCTCTCTCTCTCTGCACCTTCGACCCCCCTTCTTCCTCCTCCTTTGCCCTCGCCTCCTATTTTCCCATCGCTTCTTGCTCGAGAAATAATCTCAACCTCTCCTTGCTCACCTAGTCGAGCAACTACGACAGAGGTTGAGCCATGGTGGCCGAGCACGGTGGCCAAGCGACGGTGGCCGAGCAAGCTAGGTCGGTGAGGATTGAAAAAAAAAAAAAACCTAATTTCAATCCCAAATGAGCTGTGCGGCGTTGTTTTTCCTAGGCCATCCACATATGACAGCAAAACGATGTCGTTCTCTTAAGAATGACGGAAAACAACATTGTTTAAAAAGCTTGTCAATTTTTATTTTTATTTTTTAAATATAAAAGCCACGTAATCATTTTGGCCATAATCTTTCGTTGATGGGCACCAAAGTGATCGTTTTTCCTCCGATTTAGCACTTAAGTGATTCGACAGAAACTTTTGGCACCAAAATGAGCGCCGTACACAATTTATGGCACTGTTAGTGTACTTCTCCCCAAGGGAAAGGAAAGGCAATCGCTTCCGATTCATTCATAAAGAGATGAAGTCCTCCTCTGAGATTTTGTTTTACTTTCTCTCACCGTTCTCGTGTTCCAGCTAACAAGCTTGTCCTCTGCGTGCACATTGCATTGAGACGAAAGCTCACATCAGCTCTTGCATTCTGAAAAACAACGCGGGCGGAGATTCCAGAAGTCGATAGCAAGTCATTCCTTAGGCCGTAAAAATGGACAGCTAGTAATTATTTTTTCTGGGAGTAATTCTAGCAGACGCTATCAATGCGAAGATAACTTTACACAAGCGATTTTAGTCACCCTTGAGTTGATGGCTAGTGAGAAAATTATTTGATAGATTCGATCTAGGTAGACCAAAACGTGGAACCTGCACTTTTGATGGCTATGACGATTTTGTTCTCCATAGAGTGAATCTTTGTAATATCTGTTCCTTAGATTGAGTAGAGTATATCAAGATATTTGGATAATGTTTTCTTTACAATGACAGTGTCTACTCTAGTCTTTCATTTTTTTTGGTTGTACAAAAAAAAGCTACAAAAGTTGACTCATTGAAATTCTTATCAAAAAATGGTCAACTGGTTGATATTTACCTATAATTTCACCCTAGGAAAAGTTTAGAAACTAAGGCTCTATTCATTTTGTAAAAATTCAGGTTTTGGAAAACATTTTCCTAAAAATGATCGTTTATATTACTCATAATGAATGAACGATAAATATTTTTATTGCCCACGAAAATATGTAGGTATTAATTATTGTCAATAATGCATACATTTTTTGTCAGCAAATTTTTCCAAGCAATATAACTAATCATTTTTAAGAAAATAATTTTCAAAATGTGAATTTTCTACAAAACAAACGGACCCTAAAGTTAATGCAACACACTCCTAACCACTGAAACCTAATTAACCACATGAATACATTTTCTATTATCGATATTTTGAGCAAAGATTATATGGGAAAAAGCTACAAGCTCGGTTTGTTTTGTGAAAAATAAATGATTTGGAAAACATTTTCTTCACTAATTTGATAGTAAAACATTAACTCGACACAAAGCAATAAGCATCATCCATGCATGAGATACTTTTCTTCTTTCCATTCAATGTATGAGATACCTTAATTGTGTTTGTTAGTGGAAAAATTGATTCACAATTGTTTTTTTTTTTTTTTTTTTTTTTGGCTTTTGGAATAAATACTTTCTTTTGATAAACAAGCAAGGGATCATTTCAATATGAACATATATAGGATTATTACACAATCAATCCTAAACTTATATATGGATGTCAATTCAGTTCTAAATACTTTAATTTTGCCAATGTAGTTTAATGCTTTTACAGGAAATTCCAATATAGTCCTTTTAGCTAATTGCTGCCGGAAATTACGGACATAGAAACTCAATATTATTCAATTGCCCCTGCAAATTCCAATATAGTGCTAAACATCATAATGCTCATTCCTGAAGTGTAGCACGAATTTTTGTTCTCGCCCTTCTTTTGGAAACCTGATATTGCTCAACTTGAGTAGCTTCAATTTATTAGGCCACGTTTTCATTTTCCATTTACTGTATTCTCTCCTCCTTGGACAATCGCAGTTAAATATCAATTCGTGTAATTGGTGGCATAGGCATTAGTTTCCACTATGAAGTTTAAACTAGGTCCTCACATTCCTAAAGTAATATTGACTATTGGCGTTTAGCAAGGTAAAACTCACTCCACCGGATGTTTATCTGAGAATTATAGTTTTTTTTTAGGCATCGGCAAACCAAGTCACGTTCCTCGTGGGTTCGCTTGTGTTTTGTCTAGTTGAACAACAAGGAAATCGTCCACGTGTGGGTGAACATCATGTGTGTGAACATTTTCGTTGATGCATATATATATATATATATGCGCGATGAGAATTCGAAGGAGAGGCATAATAAACACACGCATACACGGGGAAGCGAGAGAGAGAGAGAGAGAGAGAGAGAGAGAGAGAGAGAGAGAGAGAATGGCCGTCACGGAAGTAGACGAGAATTCGTTGGAGTACACGCCGACGTGGGTGGTGGCTGTAGTGTGCTTCAGCATAGTGTTCATCTCTGTCTTTGTTGATAGATCTTTTCGTCTCGCCAGCCAGGTGGTTACTCTTGTTTCCTAAGGTCCGAGAGTACGGACCTCTCCTAAGTATAACTCGTGCATGTCAATTGCGATGCCGCCAATTCTTAACTCAAGTTTCCTTGTCGAATGCAGTATTTGAAAAATAAGAAGAGCGAATGGTGGCCGCTCGTTGGCGGCTCACGGAAGATCAAGGATGGTGACCTCTCTTTGGTTTTTTCTTTTTATTTATATTTTTTGGACTATTTTATAATACTAATGTGCATGCACATGAATTCTCTCTTCTTTCTTTCTTTATTCTTTTTGGTTTTCCGGGTTACGATGACAATGGCAGAGTTGATGCTATTGGGTCTCATATCGCTTCTCTTGACGGTGTTCCAAACTAGTATAGGAAAGATTTGCATATCAGAGCGACTCGACAACGTCTTGCTTCCTTGCAAGAAGCCCGACTCTTCTTCTACCGTCGCCAATTTCAATACTAGTTCCTTCACCTCCAGTGCAACACGAGGACGCCATCTCCTCGCTGTGGCTTCTGATACTACAGATTACTGCAGTAAAAAAGTAACTTTACCAGAGCCTCTTCTTCTTCTTCTTCTTCTTCTTCTTCTTCTCCTCCTCTTAAAAATACAAAGGTAAGTTTAAAAGATTTAAATACAAAATTATATGAAACTGTAAACGGGAATTATATTAGTTCAATAGTGTTTTGTAACTGATTAAGAGTCGACCACATCATTTATTACACTATTTATCTATACAAGTCTTTGCACCTCTCCAGTGTTAAGAGAGATCTGAAGACTACAGCGAAGAGCTACGAAACGAATATTTGGTACAACTGTTTCCTTTTCTTTTTCTTTTTACAGGGAAGGTGGCATTGTTGTCTGTTGAAGCAATCCATCAGCTGGACGTTTTCATCTTTGTGCTAGCTACCTTTCACGTGGTCCTCTGTGTGCTGAAAGTACTATCTATGGTGTGCCACGACATCCTTGTCACTTCAACTTTATCTTTCTGTTACTTTCTCTTACGACATTCCCTCCGATATTGCCCAAAAATAAAATGTACTGTACTGTGCTGAAGTTCTGATAAAACACGAACATATTTATATGTGATTGCACGTGTACATTGTTTGATATTTCAAAAATTTTCAAGTGCCTCGAGTACTTCTTGTTAGCGAGTATTCCAATTTTTACAAAAAGTCATGAGTGAAAAGTAAAACTCGTCCGAATTAGAAAAATCAGTAAAAAATTAGGGCTCTCTCTTGGATCAATTTGGTAACTTTATTTTCGTCTGCATGATGTTAGATAAACCAATGGAGGTGTTTGGAGATATATGATAAAGGGATCAGAAGTAAACAGCGAGAGCGAGAAGGTAATGTCGTCGAATTCATCCTCCTCAAGCAATGTAATAAAAGGGAGGAGAAGATAAGCGATCTCGCTCTGCTCAAAATTCTCGTACAGTCTCCAAAAGAATTTCCTAATTTGATTGAGGTATTTCTGATTCTGTTTATATCTGCAGTACTCACAGAGATTTTGGAACGTTATAAAAACCCACTTGTCTCGTTCAGATATGTGGTAAGTCATTGAGTCTCTTGAAGCTCCCCACAACTGCAAAACAAGAGAGTTTGGAGGCTCTTTGCAAAATCGAGCATATCCTTACGACCTTAACCATATCATGCAATCTTCAAAATGTTCCGCATTATAATTTCATTGGATCATACTAAACTTCAACGTTAGTTATATGGATTTTTATGATTTTCTTTCCTTTCGAATATTTTAACTATCACCTTTGTTCACGGATATAGTATGTTTAAATATATCAAGTTAAGGTGTAAGCAATAATGTAATTCTTTTTGCAGAAATTCTAAATTAAATAATCTTTAATCCTCATTATTTATTCACTACAAGAGGGATGAAGATATACCTTTATCCATAACAATAACTTTGAAAAAAATGATTGTTGCAGAAATAGGAGAAATGAAGAAATTCAATTTATTTCTCTCTTAATCACTTTAGTCTTAAAGTATTTTATTTGATGAAGGATAGAATACAATTTGTTGTGTTGGGTGGAGAGAGGACCAGACTTTTTATATAGGTTATTAATAGGTGTATTCCATCAAAGCAAATTCTATCTTCATGAAAATTACATCTTTTTATAAGATTTGCACATTTTCATAGCCAATAAGTTTTTAACACTTAAATAATTATTAAATTATTAATTAATAATATCTTGTGGGTCATAATTATTCTTACAAATGGTATTTAGAAAAGTGGAATGAGTTATATATTTTCTACAATTGTTATGGAATGCGATATTTATGATTCACCTGGAAGGAAGAATTGTTTCACGAGAGGCCCAACATTGTCTTGCATTTTCCTCTTCAGCTCGTGTCGACTCTGCAGAAATCGTATACTTCTTTGACCGGAGCATGAGTTCTTTGCTCTTCGTGTGAACTTCATCGAGGTACGTGGAGGACATTCTTATGCTGAAATTTTGTTTGGGTCTTCGTTGTAATATAATTTGCCTTGAAATGGTTAATTTACTTGCCATTTGTCGTGTCCACAGGCACGTCATCCCGAGAATCCAGTAAAAGATTTTCAGAATTACATAATGAGGACTTTGGAAAAGGATTTTGAGAAAATGATGGGTATCAGGTAACACGATACCTCTTCATATAAAGCTATTTGAGTAGCTTGGTGTGCAATTAGTGGAAAAGAAAAGGAAAGATGAGAGAAAGGAAGATCTTCCTTTTCCCTTCACAAGAAATAACAATTTCATTCGAACATGTCAAATTACTCATCCTAATCTAAAGGCGCTATCATATATGTTAATTAATTTGCCTCATTTTTGGCTGAAAATGTTATTGGATCAACCAATCATTCTCTGACAGTACTAAATTCATTAAAAACAATACAATATGACTTTTTCACAGAAATAAAACTTACAATATCAGAGAATATTTAGCACTTCTTCAAGCATATTGATTTGCAGTTTTATCATTATCGCAGATTCCACCTGTGGTTATTCCCTGTGATTTATTTGCTCGTGAATGTAGCCGGTAAGCACATATATGCATACTTATTCTGCTTTGTTACTGTTTCAAGATCTGTTACTCTTAAATTACGTATCGCGTCTGGGCCCATAAAGAAAACATGATCTAAATAGTATTTACAAATCCAAATTAGACTTGTAGTGTGATGTCCAAACAAGCAAGAAACTATTGAAATACTTTTCACATTGAAGTTGAATTCGTAGTTTGAGTTAATTTTCTAATTTGAGTGGGCAAGTCACATAAGAACATATAAAACGAAATTCTTATTACCCACTTTGGCGAACAAGTCGAGTGTTACAATTCTTCTCTCTATAAGTTTTATGATGAGTTCTCCATAAGTAATTGTGAGATCACGCTTATGGATTTTAATTTAGATGTAACTAGAGTTAAGAAATGCTTGATTAGTTGAGCGATTGTAAACTCTATACTTTTCGGATTCATAGTGGATTTCTTTGCGATCAACTCTCCCTGTGGGTTAGATATTCTAGTGTTTCTTGTTGATTTCTTTACTAATTTCTTCCTCTCTTATTAAACACGGACTATAAGATCTGTTAGCACCCACAATATTTCATAAGAGTGACCATTCAAACTTTTATGCACTCACTATCTTGGTAAAAAAATAAGCACTATTCATTAGTGTATCAACTTTCTCCAACACTAATAACCTTTTGTTCCACTTTCTCTCGTTGAAGTGATATTATATGCTAATGTGCTTTGTTCTTGCATGAAATCCACGATTCTTAGCCAAGAATATAGCACAGTGGCTATCACACCCAATCTTCACTCCTTGTGCAAAACCAAGCTCTTTACACAATCTACGCAGACAAATCACTTCCTTAGCAGCATGAGTGATGAGCATATACTTTGCTTCAATAATAGATAAAGTAACTGCACTTTGCCTCTTGCTATTTTAACTCACAGCTTTGCTGAATGGAAACCATGTGTTCATTGGTTGCCCTCTTGTTATCAATGTCACATTCCGAATCAGCATCCACAAAGCTCTTTAGTTCTAATGCTTGCTATCTATTTTATCTTTTCATGCTTTCATAACATAGCTCAAAGTTATATATATCACGTAGATAACAAATCACTCACTTTCCTCCAATCTAATGCTCTTTCCCTAGATTTGACATACATTTGCTCAATACTCTTACTGCTTGAGTGATATTTGGACGAGTACATACCATAGCATACATCAAGCTCCTTGATTGTGCTTGCATATTGGACTATTGCCATCTCTTTACCTTAATCTATAGTCTTGAGATACTGAAGCATTGATAAATTGGAACTTGTGGACATGGGGGTCTTCACTAGTTTATTATCTACCATGTTGAACTTTTTAACAGACTTCTAATATATTTCTTTTGACACAGACACAAATTCCCATTTTCACATTTCCTTTTTATCTGCATGCTCAAGATAAAGTTTGTTGGGCCAAGATCTTTAATCTCAAACTATTTTATCAACAGTCCTTTCACAGTACTAATCATTCTCAAAATGTTCCCAACTAGCAGCATATCATCAATATATAAGTTAAAGATAACAAAACCATCATTTAAACTCTTCAAATAGACACACGATCAACATCACAATGAGCAAAGCCAATTTTAGGACATATGAATCAAGCTTCTGGTGCCACATTCTTAGAGATTGCTTCAAGCCAAATAAAGACTTGTTCAGTTTGCAAACAAAATCTTCTTTTCCTATGACCACAAACCTTGTTGGTTGTTTCATATAACTATGGAGGAAAAGTGTCTTCACATCAAGTTGCTCTACTTCTAGATTATATACAGACACTACAAATAATACTAGTCTTATGAAATTTAATTTAATAATGGGAGAAAAAGCCCTGCCATAATCAACACCCCCCCCGGTTTGCAGTATCCCTTCACAACTAAATGAGCTTTTTATTGTTCTATCTCTCCATCTTTAGACATCTTCTTTTTGAACACCCACTTGAACCAATTGCCCTTTTAGTGTATAGGTAGTTTTACCAAACTCCACATTATGTTTTTATCCAATAAGTCTATCTCATATTTCATGGCTTTTTCCCACTATTTGGCATCTTTCACGCTTCTTGTTTCCTTGACAGTAGCTAGATCACTACTTGCAACAGTCTAAGCACAAGTCTCATTGCTGCTAAATAGAGTATACCTCTCAAGTGGTCTTTCACCTTTGTGGGTCTTCTTAAGATTGGTTCAAGTGGTTCAACTTCAAACTCAATTTTATAATCTATAGTATACCTTGTCAGGCTCACTAGTTTCATAAGTTGAATTTTTGATTTAGCTTGTGTAGCCTTTGCCTCTTTCTTCAAAACAACATCTAACTCAACCATTTGTGGTTTTTAGGAGCTTGATTCTCTAAACACTGCATCCTTGCTGTAGATGATATGTTTAGTATTAGGATTCTACAACTTATACCATTTAACACCATCCTTATATCCAATGAAGATGCACTTCTCTAACTTGCTCTCAAGCTTGCTCGTCTTTTCATTTGACATGTGTACATACACTTCATAGCTAAACACTCTAACATGGGATATGTCTAGCTTCTTCCAAAACAATGTCTAATATGGTGTTTGACTCTTCAAAAAGCTGATGTGGGAGACTTGTTCTTCATATAGCACATGGTAGCCATAGCTTATGCTCAAAATTCAATTGTTAATCCTGCCCCACTTAACATATTCATTGCCTTCTTCATGAGAGACCAATTAATTCTGCCACCCCATTCTATCGAGGTGAATTGGGCATTGTCTTTTGCCTTGCAATGTCACTAATTGTACATAATTGATCAAAATTCACTAAATAAAGTTCTTCTCCGTCATCAATCTACAAAAATTTGATTTTCTTATAAAACTAATTTTTTGCTATAGTTTTGAACTCATGAAACTTTTCAAACACATCATCTTTCCTCTGCAAGATATATATTCACATATATCTAGAAAAATCATCAATAAAACAAACATAATAAATTGATTTTCCAATCAATGCTACAAGTATAGAACCAAAGATGTCACTATGTGTCAAATCCAAAGTCCCTTTCTCTCTCCCTCCTATGGATTTAAAAGATACTTGATTCTATTTCCTATGTGGACAATGTTAACAAAATCCAAAATCCATAGAACAATTTGAGATTTTATCCATCATCTTCTTTAAGTAAGGGTCACTAGTCCTTTCTCATCTATATGGCCTAATCTCCTATGCTATATCATTGAAGGATCTTCTTCCATCTGCTTTGAGATGTAACTCTTACAACTAATCATTGTGCTTCTTAATAGCTTCCACAATTTTCCATACCATTTGCTTCTAGCGATCAATATAGATCCATGAGTTAGCTTACATGAATACTTGTCGCTGATGAAAGTAATGTCAACATCTACCATAGTTCCCACAGAAATAAGGTTTCTAGGTATGACCAAGAACATGCATCACATCCAGAAGATTTTTTATTGTCTCATATTCCATCTTTAGCTTCACCAATCTGCGACTGAAAATATCAAGGGTCATGTCATCTCCCATTCGCATTGTACCTCTCTTATGTTGCTCATTACAATAGAACTAATCTCTACGAAGCGTCATGTAGAAAAACACTCCAATATTGGTTATCCAAGCACAACGGTCACCTTGAGATGAGTTGCAAATGAGATACATGTCTCCTATGCCGGTGTCATTATCCTTCTTTGTACTAGAGGATGGTGGCTCATCTTGCTTCTCTAAACCTACACTTTTGCCAATCCGCCTTTAAGTCTCTAGCCTTTTTGCACTTTCAACACTTTATTTCCGATTGATCTTGGCTTTTAGATCTTCCTTTAGATTTAACCCTATTACCAAATCGAGGTTTGGATCGTTCACTATTCCTTCCTCTTATGAAAAAAGCCTCATTCATTGCACTATCAAAACCTGCTCCCCCCATCTACTTGTACAATAAAGCAACTGCAACACTCTCATAAGATAGTTCACTAACACCAGTGCCAATCAAAACAATTATATGTTCCCATGAATTCGGAAGTGGACATAGTAAGGTATGTTTATCTTCCTCATCCAAATTAACATCAATAGATGCAAGTTGCCCACAAATAGTATTAAACTCGTGTAATTGTGCAGAAAAAGAATTACCTTCACTCATCCAAAGGTTGTACACTTGGTTCTGCAAAAATAGCTTGTTCACAAGCAACTTGCTCTAATAAAGGCTTCCTAGCTTTGTCTAGAGATCCTTTGCCGTCCTCTTAAAGGTCATGCTCACCACGATGTTATTAGTAAGACATAGCCAGATTATGTTTTGCGCCTTCCGATCGCTACTGATTCACTCCTTCAATTAAGTGAACATAGACTCTTTCGACTTCTCCTTGGGATTTTCCTCAAGTTGATTATCTTTTACCACGTGCCACAAATCTCTGTTCATGAGCAAGGCCTCTATCTTCAATTTCCATAACTTGAAACCCTTCCTTCTAAACTTCTCTACTTCAATTTGTGATTGACCAATTGACATCTTCCCAAGATTCACTTTTTTAGATATTTCTTCACCAAGAAAGCCTAACCTCAAACCTTGCTTTAATACCAAATGTTAAGATTAGGCACACAAACACAACAAAATAGAGAGTAAAGGCGAGAAAGAGAAATCGAGGTATAAGGCTTATCCTAATTCATTCTTAAACTAGGCTACATCTAGCAGAGGAATTCACTACAATTAACACCTCTCACCTCTTTGTTTCAACTCTCAATTACAAAAGAAAGAGACTATATACATATAACACAAGAAAAACCCTAGGGGCCAAGAAAGCCTTAGGCCACTAAGTAGCTACTCATGGGTCCACGCCCAAACTAATAATAAAATAAGGGCCCAAACTACTACAAAAGCCCTCTGTTAGTTCGAGGGCACTGCTGCTTGCAACCCCCGCCGAGGCAGCCCCCCAGACCCCCATGTGCTCATTGGGGAGTGGGACCCCGTGCTTTATTGTCGATTCGGCATACGAACAACTCAACACGTTTGAGTGCCATTAAAGCAGATCATGCGGTCTTCTTGAGAATAGCGGTGACATAGGTAAATAAACATTTTGGTACTAGAATGATTGATTCTACGCCTAAAATTAGCCCAATACGCGTAGTGATATATCATTGAGGAATTAAAGGAAAAAAAATGAATTGCGTAAAACAGTGTTTTTCTAATACAAGGAAAATTGCTATTAAGGATCAGCAAATCATTATTAGTGACACTGAAAATATTGTTTTGGATCATAGTGTTACTGTATTATAAATCATATGAACACATTGGACAGCGAGTCTTCCTACCGGAAACCAGAAATGTGCATGTCAAACCGGTTTCGTCTGAGTGTTAGCAGAAAAGTAGCGACGTTTTTCCGCAGTCAGATTCCACAGTCAAAGTTCAACTTACCAAATAAAATCCCTATTAATCCTGATTAAGCTCGATTGTATATCCCTTTCTTTATTTGCCTTTGACAAGAAAGACTTCCTTGTAGCAATCCATTTCTTTGTGCATTTCTTGCAGGATGGAATGCGCACTTTTGGATATCTTTCATTCCATTTACTGTAAGTAGTGATAAAACCTCTCCTTTGAGTCATTATGTCTTCTAATTCCAAGTGAAACTTGATGGGAAAAAAGAAGAAGAAAAGATGAGCCTATTTTTATATCTAATTAGGCGTGCTTGCTAATCTTGCGCAGCTTATGGTCATTATCGGCATCAAATTGGAGAGAATGATAATGCAACTCGACAAAAGAAGTTGCCAAAAAGCATGAACAAGACAAAGACGAGTGTAGCGAAAATAGTGAAGAGGACACGGCTTTTGAATTTTCCAAAGACGATTTCTGGTTCGCTGGCCTAAAATTGACCAACCTGCTTCACTTCGTGCTATTTGTGAACTCCTTGGAGCTTGCTTTCTTCTTCTTTATAATGGTGAGCACAAATAACTCATATCGTCATCATCATTTATAATGATAAGCAATGTCTGTTGCACATCGGGGAAATGCCAACTAACGCGCTATCGCATCTCTATGCAGTTCCAGTATGGTTTTCACTCCTGCATTATGGGAAAGGTTGGTTTTGTTGTCCCCCGAATAGTAATAGGGTATGGAAGATTGCTCATGCCAATTATATCATTCCTCTATAATCTGTGCGTTGAGGCCTAACCATCAATTTGGCTTCTGTGGTATTTATTGCGCTCTCAGAGTGATCGTGCAGACTGTGTGCAGCTGCAGAATATTACCGCTGCACGCGATTATACAATCACAGGTTGGTTGAACTTACTACCTATTATGCACTCAAGATTTGGCAGTTTTCTTTTTCTCTCTGATTTCAAATCATGGAATTGAAGGTGCCCAATTCTTTGTATTTGTCTCGATGAAATTAAGATGCATTTGGAGGAGGAGCAATCCGACAAGCGGAAAAAAATAAGGAAGATTAAGATGCATTTGAGGAGTACCTATCAAACAAACATATGGAAATGTGTCTTGATGATCTTGATGAAATTAAGATACCGTTGAAGGATAATAAAATAGAGAAAGAGGAAGGAATGTGAAGCGTGACCTGGATCTCGGAGTTGATTGATAATAGAAAGGAGCCGAACTCACCGGATAAGTCCCCAGATATTGAACTGGCCTAGACAGATTCGAGGGAAGGATCTGTCAGGAGTAAGGTCTCAGACTTGCAGAAGAAAGTATCCCAAGGTTTCACCGCTTTGACGAAACAAATTGTTTCAAATTTTCACAAAAATTTAGCATGGTTTTTCTCTAAAATCTGAGAAGGTTCCGCCAGAAAGAGTTTAAGATTAAATCGTTTAGTCTTGGGAAGTTCTGGAGTTGAGATAATGGAAGCTGGTGAAGTGAATACAATAGAAGACATTGAAGCACAACCGAGCCTGCACCAACAATCGAAATAAACGAGTTCATGAATTGATTTATCCATGAGTGTATGTTTCTCTTTTCAAATCATTTCATCTGATGAGAGTACAGTAACAATTCAAACAATATCGAATCAATGCAGTGGAATAAAATAATCTTCCCTCTTGTGTAAACCTAATAGGAATCGATATAATAGAGTAAAATAAATACCAATCACGCGAACACAATACGATTTTTTTACGTGGAAAACCTCCTCGATGTGAGGAGATCAAAAACCATGGGACCAGAGTCCACCCGAAATTTTTCACTATCAACAAAATTGTTCTTCTTTAGCAAATACTAGAGGTACATAGCAGCAAAGACCTCAAGAATATAATTATTGGCAATACACATAAACTTCACAAGAGATCAAAGATAAATCTGATCAAAAACGCAGGTTTTGATCAATCCACGAAAAACCTGATATATGGAGCTTCAAATGAAAATCAAATCGTTCAGATTCGATAAAATTGTGCCACAAACATGCTGACAAAATTTCAGCTCAATCAAACCACGAATCGACCTCCAATGCCGACTATTACTCATAAACCTCTTGTTATTATTATTTCCTTTTGCGGCTATTACTCTATATAGATAGTGAGAAACCATATTTCCTCATATAACTTATCATATGGGCTTAAGCCCTTTTTGGGCTTGCAACTCATTAGGCCTTCTCCACATAAGAGTGAACCCAGCTAACAAATCTCTCCCTCACGACAATGTGGAGGGATTTACCATCCCTACTATTGATTGGCAATATTCAAGCTTCTCTCTTGGTAGAGTCTTCATCATCATATCAGAGCCATTATGATTCGTATGAATTTTCTCAAGTTCCAACAACTTTTCATTTAGAACATCTCTTATCCAATGATATCTAATATCAATATGTTTCGATCTAAAATGGAAAAAATTAATTCTTATCAAGATGAATTACGCTTTGATTATCACAAAATAACACATACCTTTTTTGCTTGAACCCAAGTTCTTCTAAGAACTTCTTTATCCATAGCATCTCTTTACTAGCTTCAGTCGCTGCAATAAATTCAACTTCGATTGTAGAAAGTGCAACACACTTCTGCAATCTTGACTTCCATGACACAGCTCCACCCGCAAAAGAAATCAAATAACCAGAAGTAGATTTACGAGTATCAATATCTCCTGCTAAGTCGAAATCTGTATATTTAACTAACTCAAGTTTCTCGGTCCCGAAATTGAGTTTCAAATTTGAAGTTCCCCGAAGATACCTCATAATCAATTTCACTGCATTCCAATGCTCTCTGTCTGGATTTGACAAATAGCGACTAATAACGTCAACTACGTGCGCCAAGTCTAGGCATGTACATACCATTGCATACATTAAGCTTCATACAGTTGAAGCATATGGAATACTTTCCATATCTTTCTTCTCTTTATCAGTCATGGGACTTTGCTTCATATTTAACTTAAAGTAGACAGCAAGAGGAGTACTAACCACTTTAACCTTGTCCATGTAAAATTTCTGAATGATCTTCTTGATATATTTCTCTTGCGACAAAAACAACTTCTTAGCATCTCTATGTTGGGTAATTCTAATGCCAAGAATATGCTTCGCCGAGCCCAAGTCTTTCATGGCAAAAGACTTGCTTAACTGTTTCTTCAATAATTCAATTCTTAAAGCATTCTTACCAACAATCAGCATATCATCAACATAAAGCAAGAGAATAATAAAGTCATCATTAGAAAATTTTTGGACAAACACACAGTTATCCGATGAAGTCTTCTTATAGCCATGTTCCGTTATAACTGACGCAAACTTTTTGTACCATTGCCTCGGTGCTTATTTTAGGCCATAGAGACTTTTCTTCAATTTGCACACTTAATCATATTTCCCTTTCACTTTGAAACCCTCAGGTTGTTCCATGTATATCTCTTCCTCCAAGTCACCATGTAGGAAGGCTGTTTTAATATTCATTTGCTCAATTTCCAAATCTAGGGTAGCTACCAAGCCTAGTATCACATGGATAGAAGACATTTTTATTACCGAAGAAAATATATTATCAAAATCAATACCCTTTCTCTGATTGAATCCATTAACAACCAGTCTAGCTTTGTACTGTGATTGTGAAGTATGTTCATCTTGCTTCAACCTATATACCCACTTGTTCTTCATAGCTCTTTTACATTTAGGTAACTTCACAAACTCAAAAGTATGATTATCATAAAGTCAATGCATCTCATCTCGCATAGCATCAAACCAGTTGCTTTTGTACTCATATTCTATTGCTTCTGCATAGTACTCTGGTTCACCTGCATCAGTCAATAATACATACTCATCTTCAGAATACCTGGTGGAAGGTCGTCGATCTCTAACGGATCTCCAAACTGGAACATCCAATGGAACATTTAATTGAACCTCTGGTTCAGGAATAGTATTATCTATTTCAGCATATTCATGAATGTGTGCATTATTTGGAACATTGACTTCCTATTGCTCTTCATCAACCTATGTAGGAATATTTGTAAGAGGAACTGAATCCAAATCAACCAGATTATCACTAACCTGTGGTGCTGAAATCATCTCTACTTTATAAATATCATCTATTATTTGATCTTCCATAAACACAGCATCTCTGCTTTTTACAATTTTCTTTTCAACCGGATCATAAAATTTGTAGTCAAGCATATCATGTCCATAACCAATAAATATGCACTGTCGTGTTTTCACATCAAGTTTAGACATCTCATCTTTGGGAATATACACAAATGCTTTGCACCCAAAGACACGCAAATAATCGTAAGAAACATCTTTGCCTGTTCAAACTTGATTAGGAACATAAAACTCTAAAGGAATGCATGGAGTAAGATTTAATACATGCACATCTGTACTTAAAGCCTCACCCCAAAAGGCTCCAGGTAGCTTTGACTGTGAAAGTAAGCATATTACCCTTTCAACCGGTGTTCTGTTCATTCTCTCAGCTAAGCCATTTAACTGAGGCTTCTTGGGTTGTGACATCCAGATTTTTGGGTTCTGATTTCGATTGGATAAGATGGGCCTTTCGTCAACGTGACTATAATGCTTTTCTCCGAGTTGGCCACTCATGAGATAACTAGCCTATCCGGTGAAGCCATTCAGGGATTTTAAACGCAATAGACTTGAGAATTCGACTAGGAATCGACTGCTCGACCGTGCTAGTCTGTAAGGGTTATTGTGGCATTGTCAAAATCGATCAGAGACTGGAAATAGATCGATTCGATTGAGATGTGTGATCAAGTGTGGGTGATGCCACCTGATTGCAAAATTCTCATCGATCGACACTAAATCGATTTTCTGTTGTTTTGGGTACCCTGTGCCCATATTTGAAACCTTGAGATTTTCACGATCATCGAGAGTCGCAAATGTGTTGGATGGGTTCATTGTGGTTTGAAAAAAATCGACCGCGGGTCAATTGCACCAAAAATTCCTAGAAGCTACCCGATAGGTAAGGTCACACTAAAAGCGCGTTTCAGCGCGTTTGATTGAAAATAACCGCGATTGAATTTGATTTCAGAAATTGGAAGTCCTGTCGTGTCATGAGTCATTCTAAGAACGTCGACTCACTTTTTGAGAAAATTCTAGAGAGTTCGGGATTTTTCGGGGAAATTGGGACGGACGATTCGTAGAACGAGCAGAAATTCAAATTGGTCAATTTGAAGAGATATTTGGCATCTGGTGTAAGCGAATCGGTGAATGGAAGTTGTGACATCCTGAAATTCGACCCGTTTCGATAAAGTGAAATAGGCATTTCGTCGACGTGTTTACGGTCCTTTTTCTACGAGCTGATCACTCACGAGTTAACTAACCTATTGAGTGAAGCCGTTAAGGGATGTATTTGCAAAAATCCCTAAAAGCTACTCAATTTGTTGGATTGGACTAAAATAACGTCTGATCGATTTTTAACCTCGAAATTGAACTCGATTTCGGAATCGAATTTTATGCGCATCATAATCTTTTTTTTTAGGACATTGTCTCATCGTTCGTCAAATTATTGACGAGTCCGAAATTTCAAGAAAGAAATTATCGGAGGAAAAATCGAAGGCCGAAAGGAAATAGAAAGGAAAAAGAAAAGAAATAAAATAAGAATAATGGTATTATTTTATTTTATTTCTCTCTCTCCTCTCCCCTTTTTCCCTCCCCCTTCGTGCGATTCCCCCCACCGCCCATTCTCTCTCTTTCCTTTTTACTCTTCGACCGGTCAATACATATCCCTTCTCTCTCTCTCTCTCTCTTCTCTCTCCTCTCTTCTTTCTTCCCCCACACGACCAAACCCCTCTTTTCTTCTTTCTTCTTCGCGGAAACCAGAAACGGAGGAAGGACAGCGCTCGCCGCAACCGCCGCCCGTCCTGCCGCTCGTCCCGCCGCCGCCGCCCCCGCCCGCACCGCGCGCCGCGCCCGTGCGCCCGCCACCATCCCGCCGTCCGTCGCTCGCTCGTAGCGCTTCCCCGAGCGGACCCAGCTCTGGTCGCTCCTGTTCTAGCCCCGTCCGGCCACCTCCGGCCACCGGGAACCGCCGTGTAGCCTCGTCGAGCCACCACCCGCTCTCCCCGACCTCTTGCCGCCCCCAACCCTCTCTTTCTTGCTGTTTTGCGGCCGAACCAGCAAACCCACGGAGTGGGTATCCAGCTGTTCGTGGGCCGTTTTGGGCCATTTCCGGGCCCCGAACCCAAGCCGTGCTTTGGGAAGAATCGTTCCTCGCATCGCCACCGTCGGATTGATCCGATTTGCGCGCGATTTGGTGAGTAATCTCACTAATCTCGGATTAGTTGGCTAATTACGCTTAAGGTTGGTTTAGTTTTAATTAATTATGTTTAGGTTGTTAGATTTAAATAAATTAGCAATTATTAGTCAATTGTGATGTGATTTAGATAAATTGATTGCGCAATTAGCAAGTAGACGTGGTCTACTAATTATTGGAAGTGTCACGAGAATTTTCCGACCCTTAGTGGGCTCCAATTAGGCTTTTCGGTCCTAAGTGGAATTTTTAGTATTTATATATTAATTTTCGGAATTAAATTAAATAATTATTTATTTTCCGAAAATTCAACTGAGATGGTCCGAGACCGGAAAATTATGCTGATGACCATAGTGAGGTCCGTTTATTTAATCGGGCTTTATTTTGAGCTAAATTGAATTTTTAATATTAATTATTTAATTTTCGAAATTAATAAATTAATTAATTATTTTTCAGAAATTAAGATTTTGATGGCCGACAACCGAAATCTCGTGCTGATCGTCGTGGCGCATTCCGTTTATTTATTTGAGCTCCACGTTGTATGGAATTGAATAAATTGTGATATTTTAGGGATTTACCCTAAATTGATTGAAATTGATTGAGATTGAATTGTTGATTGGTAAATGGCCAAGTATGTTATTCAGCATTTATAATGCTTTGTTGAGTTGATTTAATTATTTGATTGAGAAGTCGTTGGGCATTGATTGTCGGTATTGAAAGTAGATTGGTAATCACCTGAAAGGAAATACGTGGGCTCGGTGAATCGGAATATCACTTGGAGAATGCACGTGTGTTCAGTGGTTGAATATGTCATCTTGGCGAAGAGGTTGCCTTAGAGAATGCACGTAAATTGTTGAATATTGATCATGCCTGTGTGGCGATAGTTGATCAAGCCTGTGTGGCGATAGTTGATCATGCCTGTGTGGCGATAATTGATCAAGCCTGTGTGGCGATAGTTGATCATGCCTGTGTGGCGATAGTTGATCATGCCTGTGTGGCGATAATTGATCAAGCCTGTGTGGCGATAGTTGATCAAGCCTGTGTGGCGATAATTGATCATGCCTGTGTGGCGGTAGTTGATCATGCCTGTGTGGCGATAGTTGATCATGCAAGTGTGGCGTAGATTGTGCCTGCGTGGTCGTATTTCTGTGTATCGAGTATCGGTTGCCGGTGATAAAGGTATTGTGGTAGACTACCGATCACACCGGAAATTGTGGAAATGAAAATGAGTATGTAAGATGTATGCTGACTGATGACTTGGCATGTCATTTAGAAATTTGGTCATGTGTATCGTGGCTCGATGATCGGTCTCATCACCCCGAGAATGCACGTGGCTCGGTGATTGGTTTTATCAGTTGAGACTGTATAGCAATGACTGGAATGACCTAAAGATGGTCCGGCTGACATGTAATCGACTAAGTCGATTGATCTTTGCCTTGATTCTGATATTGTAAATTGATTGACTTAATGGAAATGACCGTGAGTGGTCTTGTTGGCTTGTAATTGACTAGGTCGATTTGATCGATGCTTCGATCGGTGATATGATTGTTTGAGTGCCTATTGTAAATTGTACTTGACTTGCGGGTGGGATCGATGCTAAGGTACGTCTTCTGACCTATGCGTGTTTAGGCAGCCTTTAGTATAATAGTTTACTAATCGGGCTTAGTGGGGTAGAACTCACTGAGACGTAGTCTCATCCCAGTTTGGGGAAAACATTTCAGGATCCCAATGAGGAGTTGAGGAGGAGGAATTTGTGAAGGAGAACTCTGAGGTGAAATTGAGGAAGAGAATGATCTCGAGTGAAGAGGAATCGAAAAGGATCGGGATGATCCCGAGCATAACTTAGACGAGGATTGAAATCCCATCTCTTTGTGAACCCTTTCGTATATGTGTAGATAGAGTGAGACTCGAAGTTGCGAATAGTTTTAGAAGTGCTCTGTCTAATGCCATATATAAAGGTTTGGTTGTATATTTCAATATGAAAAATATGGCCCTGCTTTTCTATCCCATCGTTTTATTATCTAGGGATATTAACTGCTTCCGCATGTGCTTAATAAATGAAAGGGTCGGCGATATATTGTCCTGGGATATCGCATTATAAAATCGACCAAGTGAGACGGATGTGTGCGTGCCTGAGGATTGGGGCGTGACAGAAGTTGTTTGGGCTTTTTCGGATTTCAAATCAGACCTTAACCGAATTTATTTGTTCAGAAAATCGGATGCTGAGAAAATTGATTCAGAATTTGGTTTTGAGAGAAATTTCGTGAGATAAAGAGGCCGTCTTATCTTGGTCTTTGTTTAGACTCCAAATTTCAGAATGGATGAAGAGTTTAGCCCGGGAATGACCTTTTGTCAAAGCCGTTTTATAGTCGATTAAAATTTTAATCTCAATTTAGTTTTTTAGGTTATTCTTCTTTTATTTCTTTTGGACCCACGCTCTCTCCCCTTCCACACACGTTCTCTTTTCTTTTTCCCCGTGCGTGATTACCATCTGCACATTTCTCTCTCTCAGTTCATGCCCCACCGACGTCTCTATGCAAAATTCAACTCTACTTTCCCCTGTTTGACCAGGTCCTTACTTATCCCTTAAACAAATATCTCTCTCTCTCTCTCTCTCTCTCTCTCTCTCTCTCTCTCTCTCTCTGTGGGTGACGTGGACGAACACCCCCCTGTCCCATTCGGTTTCTGCTCTGTTCGTTGTCCCCTTCATCAAGACTGAATGAGTCTTCTTCCTTTTGTGCTATTGCTGTCCACTTCCCTCGCATCACTTACCCCATCGAAGCCCCACCTTCATCTGTCATCATCTCCATGCGCTACTTCGCTTCAAGTCAACGACAACACCTCTGCTAGACCGAATTTGCTGCCTCACTCAGGCCCATCTTCATGGCCTTGAAGCCATCCTCATGACCACCTACATCGGCCCACCCTTGAAGCCATTCAACAGCCTAGTTTAGCGAGTCTAGCAGCCCGCTCCAACAAGTTCAACGGTCACAAGTTGGCCCGGTTCATGGCCGTTTTGGCCACTAGCCGCTCTCCACTCCCGGTGATCGGATCCATCCCAAGCCGTGCTCAAATTAGCCCTGTGTCAACCCATTTCAGTAATTTCTAGCAAGGGTTATAAAGCATGCGTGGTAATTTTGGGTCCGTCTTGACCCTGGTTGGCGGAATCGCTTTGGAGAGAATCGAGCTTCGCCTCATGCTCATCGTTTTAATCCAAGCTAATCTTAATTCAGGTGAGTTTTGCTCACTAATGTATTCTTAGTTTGCTAGTTATACATAAAGGTTGATTAGATTTAATTAAGTGTAATTAGGTGGTTAGATTAGAATGGATTAGTAATTATTAGTTAATTGCATTGCATATTAGTTAGGTGGTTAGTGTACTTAAATAGATAATTGCTTATAGTATTTATTGGATGTTTCTTGGGATTTTTCCCAACCCTTATCTGGTGTTAATTAGGCAATTCGGGCCTAAATGGAATTTTTAGGAATTAAATATTAATTTTCGAAATAAATTATTTAATTATTTATTTTCCAAAATTCAACTGGATGGCCAAAGATCGGGATTTTATACTAATGATCGTGGCGCAGGCCATTTATTTAATTGAGCTTTATATTGTGCTAAATTGGAATTATTGTATTTGTTTATTTAATTTTCGAAATTAATTATTTAATTATTCATTTTCCAGAAATTCAACCGGGATGGCCGATGACCTAAAGCTGAGTTGGAATCTCATTCTAACTAAGGATTCTTGTGATTCCAGAGGATCCAGTTACAGGAGAATTCTATTATGATTGTCGTGGTGCAGTCTGTTTATTTAATTGAGCATTGGTTTGTGAAAATTTAGTGAGTTGATGAGTATGTGAGGATTTATCCCAAAATTGATCAGTGTTGGTATTCAATTAAAATTTGACTGTGAAAGGTTGTGAGTAGAACCTCAAAAGCTACCAAAGTATGGTTGTGCTAGTGGGGCCGAGTTTTGCCACCAAATTTGGAATCGATCGTGCCCGTTGGGTCATAAATTTCCACCCGATATGGGTTGCGCCTGATAAGGCCGTAATCTGCCACCTATTAAAGGTTGCGCCTGATAAGGTTGTAATCTGCCACCTATTAAAGGTCGTGCCTAATAAGGCTGTAATCTGCCACCTATTAAATGTTGCACCCAATGGGCCGTAATTTGCCATATAAAGAATGTTCGAGTGGGACGGTAAAGTCATTAAATATTGAAAGTTTCCGAGTGGGACTGTGTTTTCCACCTATACTTAAGTTGTGTCCTAAGGACCGTGATTCGTAATTGGGAATTGAGTTGGAATAATTGAAATGACCGAAAGTGGTGTTGTTGACATGAAATTGACTAAGTGGATTGATCATTATTTTGATCTGATGTTGTGAATTGATTGATTGAATGGAAATGACCGTGAGTGGTCTTGTTGGCGTGTAATCAATTAGGTCGATTTAATCGATGTTTCGATCAGTGATGTGATTACTTGGGTGCCTATTTGGTCTGTGCTAATATGCAGGTGGAATCTGGGGCCAAGGTAAGTCATCTGACTCATGTTGTGCATAGGTAGCCCTAAGGTGTATTAGTTTACTAATCGGGTCTTAGGGGGTAGAACTTGCTGAGGCGTAGTCTCATCCTAGTTATGGGACAACATTTCAGGACCCTGATGAGGAACCTGAGGAGAAAGAATCCGAAGAGGAGTATCTGAAAGAGAACCTTGAGGATGATCCAGAGTAGGATCCTAATGAGAACTAAGACTCCACTCTTATTTGATAAGTTTTGCTGTGGAACTTGTTGAGTAGAAAACGATCTTTTTAAGATGGCTTGTATATGTATATCTATAACTGAGTGTTATAGATGTACATAAGGATGTTGGTTTTTAGGTTCGAGTTCCTAGTCTTACTTGTATATCCCATTGTTTTATTGTCTGGGGATTTTTTTATAACTGCTTCCGCATGTACTTAACAAAAAGGAAAGGGTCGGCAATATGTAGTCCTGGGGATATCGCATTTTAAAATCGACCAAGGCAAGGGATGTGTGCGTGCCTGAGGATCGGGGCGTGACATGGGTGGTGTCTTTTAATGTCAAATACCTTGTTGTCTGCAATATTTATCAAAATGTCCAATATACTCTCCCACGTTATCAGTTCTGATGCATTTCAATTTCTTTCCAGTCTGTCTCTCAACTAAAGCCTGAAATTGCTTAAAAGTATCTAACATTTGATCTTTAGTTTTCAAGGTATGAATCCAATTTTTCCTTGAAAAATCATCTATGAAGGTAACAAAATAAAAAGAGCCACCAAGTGATTTTGTTTTCATAGGACCGCAAACATTAGAATGCACTAAATCTAGTATACCTGACTTTCATGAAGGAGGGGAGCTTTTAAATGCAACTCTATTATGTTTTCCTGTTAAACGGTAAGCACACTTCTTTAGCGCTAAACTTTTCAATCTTGAAATGAGCTTCTTCTTGGCCAATATTAACAAACCCTTCTCACTTATGTGACTGAGCTTCTTATGTCATAATTCAGCTACATCTTCGCTGTCTACTGTATTACTTTTGTCTGTGGACAACTTTGCCTGCATAATGTTCAACGAAGAATATTTTTCACCTCTAGCCATAACAAGAGAACCTTTAGTGAGCTTCCATTGACCATTACTGAAGGTGTTGCAATATCCCTCATCATCCAACTTGCTTGTAGAAATCAAATTCAAGTGGATATCAGGTATATATTTAACATTATTCGATATTAACCTTGTGCCATTGCTAGTTTCTAGGCACACATCATCGATACCTACAGCTTGAGCTAGTCCACTATTTCCCATCTTCACAGATTCGAAGTTACATGACCTGTATGATGTAAAAAAATCCCTACGAGACGTAGCATAAACGGATGCACCACTATCAATTACCCAACTGGTCTCATGAAATACAAAATTCACCACATCTCTATCAAAAATAGTGAGAAAGTCTTCTTTAAGTGCAGCAACACGATTGTCATCACTATCACTATCATTTTTCTTCTCTTTACCTTTCTCCTTTTGTTTCTCTCTTTTTAACTAGCGACAAAACCTCCGAATATGTCCCTTCTGATGACAATAATGGCACTCAACATTAGCAATTTTATTATACTTACCTCTGCTTTTTTCTTGACTTTTATCTCTATTTCTCGAACCTCGAGACTCACTTCTTCCCCTTTTTTCAACAACCAAGGCATCAGAATGTGAAAAGAACGATCTTTGTGTCTTTCTTCTCATCTCTTCAATCAAAATACTACTCTTGGCCAAATTCATGGTAATTATACCATCTGGGGTAGAATTAGACAAAGATATTCAAAACATCTCTTGTGAAGTTTTTGATCAAACTTGATTCCCATCGCAGCCAACTAATTTATAATTCATTAAAAAGAATTTAAATGATCAGTCAAACGAATACCATCTTGATATCTCAAAGCCATAATTTGTTTTATTAAAAATAACTTATTATTCCCAGTCTTTCGAGCATATAACTATTCGAGTTTATCCCATAAACTGCGTGCATATGTTTCCTCAATAATATGGTTCAAAACATTATCATCCACCCACTGTCTAATATAACCACATACTTGATGATGAAATATAGACCATTCAGCATCAGTTTTATTCTCCGGTTTCTCCTTGCCAAATACGGACAAATAAAAATCTTTCACATATAAAAAGTCTTACATCTTCCCTTTCCAAATATAATAATTCGAACCATTCAAAGTAACCATTCTACTCGTATTCGTTTCCTTGTTTAACACAATGCAGAAAAATCAAGCAATAACTAGAACTTGGCTCTGATGCCACTCTGATGGGAGAATAGTAATAATTCGAACAATATCAAATCAACGCAGCGGAATAAAATAATCTCCCATCTTGTGTAAACCTAATAGGAATCAATATAGTAGAGTAAAATAAATATTAATCACGCGAACACAAGACGATTTTTTTACATGGAAAACCTCCTCGATGTGAGGAGATCAAAAACCATGGGACCGGAGTCCACCCGAAATTCTTCACTATCAACAAAATTGTTCTTCTTTAGCAAATACTAGAGGCACATAGTAGCAAAGATCTCAAGAACATAATTCTTGGCAATACACATAAACTTCACAAGAGATTAAGAATAAATCTGATCAAAAATGCAGGTTTTGATCAATCCACAAAAAACCTTATGTAGGGAGCTTCAAATGAAAATCAAAGCATTCAAATTCGATAAAATTGCGTCATGAACATGCTGACAAAATTTCAGCTCAATCGGACCACGGATCGACCTCTGACGCCAGCTTGATGTAAATCAAATATTGCCACAAACTCCAAATTTTCTGCTTTATCTTTTTCTCTTGTTACTATTTCCTTTTGCGACTATCACTCTATATAGATAGTGAGAAACCCTATTTCCTCATATAATTTATCATATGGGCCCAAGCCCTTTTTGGGCTTGCAACTCATTGGGCCTCCTCCACATAGGAGTGAACCCAACTAACATCATCTTCTACAAAATGACAAGTCAACAAGAAACTCTCATATCAAATGATAAGTCGGGTATGCTGACACTAGAGGAAAAAAAACACTTAAACTTTTTTTATTAATTGTATTGCTCGATCAATTTCACCATTAAAACGAACCTATCTTTCTTTTCAATTGAAATTTATATGTATGGACAGATTGACACTATGGACCGATTACGAGACTAAACAATGATCCAGTGTCTGAAATTGGTGAATCAAAACTATAGATACCTTCGTTCATGCTCATTAACTAAGTAGCATCAACACCCACACACGACACACAACACAACACGACATGACACGTCATTTTCCAAAAAATAGATAATTTCAACACATAAAGATATGTTGTATATTAAATGTATGTTGTTATATATACATAATAAATTATTATTTTTATGATTATTTCAATCAAATTAATTTGATTCAAATTCATAAATAAATAAATAAACCTAAGATTAATTTACACTAAAATCATTAATCCACAATTCATTAATATCACTCATTGTTTCAATTTGACAAATTCAACTCCATTCCAATAATCCATAAAACTTGGAGAAAAAAAAAAAGCGATTCACACAATGGATTTGCGTGTGAAATGTGTCGGAAGAGAAGAGAAAAAACTTGGGGTAAATTATTTATCACAGAAAGTGAGAGTTATAAGAGAAGAGAATATTACGTTTGTATTTTTTCTCCATTTATTATTTTAATTATTTTTTCATAAATATGCATTTTGACCCATCATTTGTTGAAAATTTTTAAGATTGATCTTGCATATCAAAATCACGTGCCGAAAACTTGCAAGTCAGAATTCTAACTCGAGTGTTGGGAAGGTTGACGAAGTATTGGTTTTTTGGATATGTGTCGACCGAGATTGGAAAGTGTCCAAGGTTGTCTGACACACGAAAGCTCCCGAAAAAGGTCGATGCTTCCTAGCTCATTCAACCATTAGTATGATGAAAAGAAAATAGCTATGAGGAAATAGTCGTGGGATTATCTCTTGAAAATGTAAATAAGATCAATGACTAGATTGCGGAAGATTCATTAGATCTTACGTGGTTTTCTCCACTCCTGCAATTAAAAAAAAAAAATTGTGAAAAGGGAAAAGAGAAACATTTCACTTATAATAAAAAAATTTCTACACACTACCCTTTTCTCAATGTATGCACTCATTAGCTTTACTGCTTCGTCCGGGCAGAAAGGGAGAGTTTTGTTTAGAAAGAAACAGTTTTTTGTTCGAGTCTTGAACAATGACGACAAAACTTGACTCGAACGGCACATCGACTATTAAATTTCCTACTCGAGCTAAAATGTAAATTGAGATACTCAAGTAATTTGTGGATTCAGCTTAGTCACAATTAAGTGGTACATGAACTTGAGCTCAAGTTTAGCTAAGTTTGAACTTAATCATGTTTAGTATTGTTAGATAGAGCTCAAGCTTGAAACTGAGCGAATTTATCAAGTGTAATCACTTGAATCGGTTTCATCCTAAGGTGACCTCGCTCTTACTTCTTCTTCTTTTTTTTTTTTTTTTTTTTGTCTAAAGGATATAATAAATAAAAGACAAAAATAAATAAAAAAAGTATTAAGATATTATTAAAAATTTTCAATATTAGTGCTAACAGTGCCACGTAAGACAAACAACATCCTCATCTACGTTAGGATTGAATTTGCATTATTATAATATGTTTAGGACTTTCTTAAATTTTTCCCAGTGCTATTCTAGCTGCAATTTGTAGGATTTTCAGATCTGCAATCCTTCATGCCAACTTTCCATCTACAGAGACATTGGTAAATAAACAATCTAGTACAAAAATGATCCATTGTCACTGCACCTAGAATTAGCCTAATACTTTTTGTGATATATCATTTAGGATAAGGGAAAATAAATTTCGTGAAACAATATTTTTCTAATAGACCAAAAGAAAAAAAAAAACTGTTTTTCCATTACAACGAAAATTGCCATTAAGGATGAGCAAATCATTATCTGTGACACTGACAATATTGTTTTGGATCTTAATGTTACTGCATTAGAAATCATATGAACATATTAGACGGCGAGTCTCCCCATTCGAAACCAGAAATATGCATGTCAAATTGTTTTCGTCCGAGTGTTAGCAGAAAAGCAGTGACGTTTTTCCGCAATCCAAGTTCAACTTACCGAATAAAATCACTATAAATCCTGATTAAGCTCGATTGTATCTCTCTTTCTTTCTTTGCTTTTGACAAGAAAGACTTCATTGTTGCAATCCATTTCTTGGTGCATTTCTTGTAGGATGGCATGCGTACTTTTGGATATCTTTCATTCCATTTACTGTAAGTAGTGATAAAAAAAAAAAAAAAAAACTCTCCATTGAGTCATAATGTCTTGCATATTCCAACTGAATCTTGACAAAAAAAATAAGATGATTATATTTTGTATCTAACTAGGCATTCTTGCTAATACTGTGCAGCTTATCTACGCGAAATTGGAATGATAATGCAACTTGCAAAAGAAGTCGCCAAAACGCAAACACAGAACGAAAATGAGTCCAGCGAAAATAGTGCAAAGGAGTTGGTTGTTGAACTTTCACACAAGGATATCTGAATCGGTGGGCCAGGCTTCCTACCGAGAGCTGTTGATTTAGGGCGCGTTTGTTTATGTTCTTTTTTTCTGTTTATAAACAAAAATTCTGTTTTTTTGTTTCCAGGAACAAAAAAAAACAGAAAGCGTGTTTATTTGCGTTTTTATTCCAAATCTGTTTTTTTGTTCTCGGGAACAAAATTGGAATAGAAACAAGAAACAAAAAAAAACTTGTTTCTTGTTTCTGGAACAATTTTTAAGAACAAATTTTCTCTCTTTTTTCTTTTCTTCTTCTTTTCTTCTTCTTTTTTCTTTGGCCGGTCGGCCTGGCCATGGCCGGCGACCGGCCGTCAAGGGCCGGCGACCTCGCCGAGCGTCGCCCCCTTGGTGAGGCTCGGCCTCACCTTGGCTAGGCAAGCTCGAGCTCGCCCGAAATTCGGTGAAGCCGAGCTCGCCCAACCACCAACAAGGCTCGGCGTCACTAGACCACCACCAGGGTTGGCATCGCCTGGCGGTGGCCTGGCGAGGCCGAGCCTCACCCGCCGACAACACTCAACCTCACCTTGGCTGGGCGAGCTCGGCCTCACCGGATAGGCAACCGATGGTGAGGCCGCTCGGCCCTCGTCGGCTGGTCGCCCTGGCCGAGGCCAGTCGACCGGCCAAAAGAAGGCGAAAAAAAAAAAAAAAAAGAAAAAAAAAAAGAAAAAAAGGAAAAATAAAATAAAAATATTAAAAATTTAAAAGAAACAAAAAAAGAACACAAATTTTACCAAATATGTTTCTATTCTTTTTTTATTCCCGAACAAGTTTACCAAATGCGTTTTTCTTGTCAAAAATTATTCCCCAAAACAGAATTTTTTTTTTTTTAATGTTCCATGGAACATTTTTTTAACATAAACAGAAACAACAAACAAATGCACCCTTAGTGTTTATTAATTTATCCGCAAGTAACTGCCTTATCCACAAGTAATTGTACAACGGGTCAAGGGCTGGGTTAGCCCAACATTGACAGCCCAACCCATAAGAACATAACCCATTAGTTTTTAACCCCATATGAACTATCTGGCTCTCTCTTCTTAAATCAATTACTAAAATACGGATGGAAGACCCTGGATTCTTAAGGGACTATGAACAACTCCTACAGTCCATGCTAGAAAGAGGTTTCAGCATCCTCATACGAGACAGTTTCAATGATTTATTTAGGACTTAGTTGCGTCAAGAGCTTGGATTCCTCGTACTAATAGAAAAAGAAATTGATAAGCATCGAACTCGGGGCTCAAACTCTAATTATGAATCGAACTCTCCCAAAAAGACCTTCGAATCTCAAAAGGAGGAAGGGATAATGACCCCTCACACAAGGGAAAGGAAAAGCGATAGTTTCCGATTCGCTCATAAAGAGATGAAATCCTCCTTTGAGATTTTGTTTTCCCTTCTCTCACCGTTCTCGTGTTCCAGCTAACAAGCTTGTCCCCTGCGTGCATCCTGCATTGAGACGAAAGCTGACCTCAGCTCTTCCATTCTGAAAAACTACGTGGGCAGAGAGATTCCATAAGTCGATAGCAAGTCATTCTTTGGGCCGTAAAAATGGACAGCCAGTAACTTTTTTTTTTTTTTGGGAGTAATTCTAGCTGACGCTATCCATGCGAAGATAACTTTACACAACCGTATTTAGTCACCCTTGAGTTGATGGCTAATGAGAAAATTATTAGATAGATTCGGTCTAGGTAGACCAAAACGTGGATCCTGCACTTTCGATGGCTATGACGATTTTGGTCTATATAGAGTGAGTCTTTGTAATATCTCGTCCTTAGATTGAGGAGAGTATATAAGGCTATTTGGGTAATGTTTTCTTTACAATTACAGTGTATACTCTGGTTTTTCATATTTTTTTCGGTTGTATTAAAAAAAAATCTACAAAAGTTGACTTATTGAAATTCTTATAAAAAAAAGGTCAACTAATTGATATATACCTATAAGTTCACCATAGGAAAAGTTCAGAAACTAAGGGTTTATATGTTTCGTAGAAAATCCATGTTTTAGAAAATATTTTCCTAAAAATGATCATTTATATCGCTTACAATGAATAAACGAAAAATATTGTTATCATTCACGAAAATATGTGGGTATTAATTATTGCCGATAATGCATACATTTTTGTTAGCAAATTTTTCCAAGCAATATAACTAATCATTTTTAGGAAAATATTTTTCAAAATGTGAATTTTCTGCAAAAGAAGTGGACCCTAAAGTTAACCACTAAAGCCTAATTAACCACATGGATACATTTTCTATTATTGAAATTTTGAGCAAAGATTATGTGGGAAAAGACTATTGACTCTATTTGTTTTGTTAAAAATAAATGATTTGAAAAATATTTTTTTGAAAACAATTAATTGTATTGCTTACCGAAATGAGTGAACGAAAAATATTTTTATCATTCACGAAGATGTTTAAACATAAATTATCGTCAATAATGAAAACAGTTTCCATTGACTAATTAATTCAAGCTGTACAATCAGCCATTTTTAGGAAAATGTTCTCTAAATCATTAATTTTTCACGAATCATACATAGCCTAATTTTTATCAAAATTTTATTGTGCTTTCTAAAATTTTCCACCATTTAGGGTTTACGATATATATATCTTAACATCAAGTAACAAGTAGTTTCCCTCACCAGGTGAGTTTAACCTAGTACTGGTTCATTCGACCAATTGGAAGACCAAATTTACAGACGTTTTTTATCGATCTATTATGCAGATGCGTCTGTTTTGCGTGGACATTAGGCAAGGGACAATCACTGGGGAGAGAGAGAGATAGAGAGAGAGAGAGAGAAGGCCGCTTGAGAGAGGGAGAATGTTGGAGGCGGGAGCGGAGGGGAGGACGTTAGAGTTCACGTCGACCTGGGTGGTGGCCGTGGTTTGCTGCGTGCTGGTGCTGATTTCTTTCCTCGTTCACAGGTTTCTTCAATGCGTCGGGCAGGTCCGCTCTTAGTTTCTTCCTCCTACAATGCTTTCATCCCCTCCTCAGATATTCATCTCATTGTCTGTGGTAAGCATGTGACTGAGTATCGTTCAACGCAGCTTTTAACCAGGCCGTACACGAAAGGCCCGAGAACCGGCAAGGGCAGGCGAAAGCATCTCTTTGATGCCTTACAGAAGATCAAAGACGGTGAGGGCACTTAAAACCGTTAGAGAAAGAGACGGGTTCGTGTCTTTTTATGCCATATCATACACTTGGAATTGATGTGCATTGTTTTTGGCGGCCGTAACTGTCCTATGGCAAATTTATAAGAAATCAAAATGTGTTTATAACTTTATGTGATGGTTTTGTTTTTGGAAAATTGGCAGAATTGATGCTTTTGGGGTTCACATCCTTGCTGCTATCGGTGTCCCAGACAAGAATCGGGAAGATTTGCATATTGGAGAGACATGCCAACGTCTGGCTTCCCTGCCACAAGCCTACTAACTCTTCTCCCACCACCACTGCCCACTCGGCTAATCCCATCGCTTCCCATGGACATCAAGGACGCCGACTCCTCACCGGTGCCACAGATTACTGCGGTCGAAAGGTAAGTTTACTCTCTCCCTCTCTCTCTCTCATTTAAATATTGGCAAACAGACAGCCATTGAGTGCGTTAGCAAAAGATGAATCTATCGCATGCTTGACTTGATACTCCTACGAGTGTGCAAAATATATGATCTTTGTTGCGTAATGTTTCAGGGGATGGTGCCTCTGTTATCACTCACAGCACTTCACCATCTACACATCTTCATATTTATGCTAGCAGCCTTTCACGTGATCGTCTGTGTGATCATTATTCTATGTGGAGAAGCAAAGGTATGACTCCAGGTGACTCACAAAATTGACAAAATTTTCTATTTTGTATATACATATCTTGGATTAATTCTGAAGATTTTCCTACCATGCTGTTGGTTACAGTTACACCATTGGAGGCAGTGGGACAAATCCATCATAAAGGACGGTCATTACATCAAAGAAGAGGGTACGCAATTCTTTCTATTGAATCTTTTCCTTTTTCCCGAGTAATCCCGAGGGCACAGAACCTACTTCACGAACTGAATAGACGAGCAACGTGGTAAACTATCATCGAATGCTGTGAATGTACCTCACTTATGTACACCTTTACAGGAAGTTGTTTCATCATTGTATACCAATTTTATAGATCGATCTTTTCACTAATACGAGGTGTTCATACTGGAGAGCTGCAGATCTTCGCAGCTTGCTGACCCGGCTTCCCAAAAAAGATAGTAACGGAGGCAAAAGATGTCCAGTAATTGGCTGGTTGGTAAGTCTTGTGTGTCTCTTAAGGGAGAAGTTATTGCATTGTGAATAAATCATGGACCATTAATTATTTGGGTCCTATAGTGGGACAAACATGATCAACGGTTGAGATGAACTTAATTTATGTGGTCTCTAGATTATATAATATTTTTCACTCTTTAGCTTTTTCCTTTGGTCACGTTACTGTCAAATAATCCTGGAGGAAATTTCTGAACTTCTGGATCAATCCCAACCACTATATGAGAAGAGAAGATAACCATAGGATCAATGGGTACCCAGATGAAATCACAATCATGGTTGAATTATATCTGGCAGACTAATGGAGATTACGCATAAAGTACCTAACCTCTCTCAATAAAATTTCCTTTTCTAAGGTAGATTTACACTAAGAAAATGGACATCAAATTTACTTCTTGTAGTATTTATCTCCACAAGTCTACAAATAATACTACTCCAGCAGTAATATATGGTAAACCAACAAAGCTGTTAGATTTCCCTTAAAAAAAGTCCAAAAAGTTCTAAATCTATTATACTTTTACCAATTCAGTCATAAACTTTTCAAATTTGCCAATTGAATTCACATTTTGTCAATTGAGTCCATTCAATTTTGGTTGGAAATTACTAATGTGGAAACCGGCCATATTATGTGACATACAGGCTGTAATGACCGGGACCCCACTGTGTGGTATTGTCCGCTTTGGACACTGAGTCCTCACGACTTTAAAACACGTTACACAGATTAGGGGGACCCTAGCCTTTAAAAACTAGCCTAGGACTCCCCCTTAAGCGATGTGGGACTAGAGAGGGACCTTTACCCCTTAGGAGCACGACGTCCTCGCTGTGGCCCCACATACGGTCGGGAGTTGGCTCTAATACCATTTGTAATGACTCGAGCCCCATTGTATAATATTGTCCAATTTGGACACTAAGTGCTCACGGCTTTAAAACGCGATACACAAATTAGAGAAACCCAAGCCTTTATAAACTAGCCTAGGACTCCCCCCTAAGCGATGTGGGACTAAAGAGGGACCCCTTCCCCTTCTCTAAGCACGTTTGAGGACCAAGGCGTGGACGCACCGCCATCCCTCCTCCCCGTGCACCGTCGCTTGGGCTGTCACACAGGCAGTGACACAGCCAATGCTAATATGGACAACTTTTAATAATATTTCAATATTTTTAATTTTTTTTTCCTTTTTTCTTTTTCTTTTCCTTCTTTTCTTTTTTTCTTTTCTTTTTCTTTTTTCCTTTTCCCTTTTTGCCTTTGTCGGCCATTGCTAAGCCTTATCAATGGCCAGCGGAGGTCATCGAGCTTAGGCGAGGATCGCCCTTGTTGGAGGGATGCTTGGGGCCTAAGCTAGCGAGGCCGGCCCTTCACCAACCTTGGCGTGATCTAGCGAAGGGCCAGATCAAGCGATGGTGAGGGTTGGGCTCACCCTTCCAGGTAAGGACGACAATCCCTAGGAGTTGGCGACCTTTGCTGGGCATTGATGAGGCCCAATGGTGGTTGGTGGAGGGAAAAGGGAAAAAGAAAGAAGAAAAAGAAAAGAGAGGAAAAGAAAGAAGGAAAAGAATTTATGAAAAATTCAAACAAAATATTAAAATATTATTAAAAATTATTCACATCAATGATATGTGTGCCATATAGGATGATCATCATCCACGCCAATGATTTTTTGTCAAAATTGGCTGAATAGACCTAATTGGCAAAATATAAAAATGTTTAAGACTCAATTGGGAAAGTTGAAAAGTTTATAATTGAATTGGTAAAAATGCAATAGATTTAAAACTTTCTAGATAATTTTCCCGATTTCCCCCATTATAACCTTCTTTGCCAACTACTAACTACTCGGTCAAATTTGTAGTCTTCTTTTTTCCATCACTCATTATTGTTGCACCACCATGAGTGTTCTTTATGCTAAACGAATTCTGCTAAGTACTAGCAATTTGTCTTGAAGCAATTGTTTTAATTAGCCACCAATCAATTTTAGAAATCAATCTTCCTAACGAATTGCACGACGAACGACCAAATGGAGAATCGACGGGATGACTTTTGGTGTTAGGTCTCCTTTTTGTGCAGTCATAAATTCTTTCGTATTAAGTCACTAATTAGATTTAGAGGCCTCTGGGCAGCGACTTAGTTCCACATCACTTGAGTCCCACGTTACTTATTTTATATGCACATCATCTTTGTCTCTCAAATCTGTGAGTTTTCTCAACATTGATTATGATAGAGAGATGATTGCATGACAATATTTTTTCTATTGTGAGAATAACAATTTATTATTGATCATAAAAAATCAGACAATAAATAATTATAAAATGTTATATAGCTTATTTATTCAAGAATTTGTAAATCACAACAAAATAGATATCACTATATTTCATTCCCATACAGATATTAGTGCATGGAGCCCACTCAAAATTCCCCCGTGTTACGCAGGACCCCAGATAGTGTAGAAACCAATATTTAAAGCTCTGTTCTCTGAAATGAAGTTTATTAGGGGGTGCATGATAACCCAAAATTTATGTTCTAGAAATAGTTTTTCTATTCCAGACCTGTTTCTGGAAGAGAAATCCGTTTGATAAACCTATTTAGTTTTTTCTATTTTTGGAATAGATTTCTATTCCAGAAATAGATTTTGAAGAGAAATCAGAAGTTAAAATTTTCTACTTCTCTATTTCTAGAATAGAAATCAGAAATAAAAATTCTTCTCATCGTTCGTCAATCAGTCCTTCATTCGTCGCCGTTGACCACCGTCTGTTGGTCGCTCGCCGCCGCCGCCCTCCGGTCGCCAATCGCCAGCCGCCAGCCCCACCGCTACCATCGCCGATTGCCAGTCGCTCACCGCTGCCACCAGCCACCAGCCGTCCATTCTTGCCGATCGTTGGTCCACCACCGTCTGAAAGGAAGAAATTTTATGTCGTTATTAAACAAATTTCTATTTTTAGAGTATAAATTTTGTGGCGTTATCAAACGGTTATTTTTGCTTAGAAACTCTTCTAGAAATAGAAATAGAAAAATCTGTTTCTGTTCCAGAAACTATTTCTGGAATAGAATGGTTGTCATGCACCCCCTTAGAAACCATGATGAGATTGTATCCTGACCATTCTTCCTCTTCTGCAGCATATATTTTTCAAGCACATTTTTTCTTCCTTGACTAAGTTAGAGTACATTACGATCCGTGTAAACTGCATCGAGGTAAGAAATCCTTCAGAAATATAATTTTGGTCGTGGTTCTCTATTTCTTCTTAAAATTAGTTGGCTCATCTTTTCCACCATTTTTACAGGCGCAAGATTTGAAAACTCCCGAGGACGATTTTCAGAAGTACATCATTGGCAGTGTGCAAAAGGATTTCGACAAAGTTGTTGGAATCAGGTGAACAATACTGCTTTGGGTCTATTTAGACAAACAATAGTTACCTTCATGAAGAATAATTAGCATCTTCAACAATTGACGTTGTTATAATACAAAGATCGTCTAGAAAAACACATTCAGCAGGTTCTCCAGGCATACTGATTTCTTTGTTCTTATCAACGCAGTTGGTATTTGTGGTTACTCGCGGTGCTTTTCTTGCTCCTCAATATTGCTGGTGAGTGATTTTATGCATGAAATGTGTTACATTCTGCATTGTGTTGCTGCTATTAAAGTTCGAGACTTCCAAAATCAGTAGAGTGTTTCATGAAGTTCAAGTACCTCTCTTTCTTTTCGAGTGATGTCATGTATATTAAGACTGATCTACAAAATCGATTTTTTAAAAAAACTTTATAGATTTTAAGTGGACATTTAAATAAGTGGGTTACTTTCAATACTAAAAACAGCGCCACATCACTTAGTAGAAAATTATGTAAATCAGCCTTAGCAATTACGTAACATTAACATTTCTCTCCTTTTTTCGCCTTTAAAGGGAGTACTATATTATTATTTCAAAGAAAGAAATCATATGAATCTGTCTTGGATAATATTTCTTTGCAGGATGGAATGCCTACTTCTGGATATCTTTCCTTCCATTGACTGTAAGTGTAGTGAAGAAAAGTCGTCCTTCTTTAGCTGCATTTTCAGAAGTAAAGTCGTCCACTATATAATCTCTATCCTATCTTGGGACGCTCAAACTATGGCGGAACATGCAGTAAATGCAATTTCATTGGCTTTTCGGTCAAGAACAAAAATTGAGAAAAGGATAGCTCCTAATTAGTAGGAGGAGGAGGATTAGCACGGGCTTGTCCTAATAACAAATTATATTCGAGGTATACATAGGAATTAAACCATGTAACCCACTTGCTTGCACTCAAAGATGGCATTTTGCTAGTTGAGGAATCCGTTCAAGATCTTGTCGAGGCTTACTTGGTGGAAACAATATGATTCTTTCTTGCCTTTTTGCAGCTTCTGCTTGCTGTCGGCACGAAACTGGAGCACATAGTAAAACAGTGGACCGAAAAGATCACCAAGAAGTCTGATTTAACTGCAGGGGCCTCAGAATCGACAGTTACCGCTATTGAATTTTCAGAAGAAGATTTCTGGTTCCATAAGCCTCACCTTGTCCTTGACCTGATTCACATCATACTCTTCCAAAACTCTTTCCAACTTGCTTTTTTCTTCTTTGTATTGGTGAGCATTTATTTCACAAACTTCTGTTTATATTAATTGTGAGAAAATTGGTTCCTAACATACGATACCTCCTTGGGTACCTGGGTAAAGTGTAGGAAATAGGACTAATGCTCGGGTCTTTTCTTACAGTACCAATATCATTTAAGCTCATGCATTATGGGAGAGGTTGGCTACGTCATCCCAAGACTTGTCATAGGGTAAGAATGATACTTATATCTTTAAACCATATGTCATATAAGATCGACAATCCAATCATATAATCGCTAACTGGTCTGATTCGGTCATTTAGAGTGTGTGTCCAGCTTATCTGCAGCTATAGAACACTGCCCCTATATGCCATTATGAAATCACAGGTAAATTAGTTAAGTTACTACGTCTATTACAGACATATGCACGATTCACCTACCTGTTCTCTTTAATTGAGTTCAAAGATGGGACTGAAGGTGCAATATTTCTTTTGTTTGTGCCTTGATGAAACTACAAAGATGAGACCAAAGAATCGACCAAAAAAAAAGAAATTAATGAAGATTGTGACTTTCATTTGGGACAAGATGGACAAGTGGAATGAAAGGAAGATGGCTACTAATAATGGATCAACCCAAGGGGACTCAGGAGAGGGGATAGTGGCAAATGAGCAGACAAAGGTTGATGAAATTGAGCCAGAGAAGGAAGCAGACATTGAATTACAAGATGGAACCAATCCTGCACGTACATTAAAACCAGGAGAACAGCAATTGGTTTAGTTGTATAAGTTTTGCTTGTCTTTGGGTCCTTGCGTAGTACTTGGCCAATGATGAGACTTGAGTCATCTTCATCTTCTTCTGTCAAGTCATCAAACTTTGAATTACCCTCGCCATATTCTAGGGTTTCTCAGGGGGCCCTAGTCCTGGAATCCATCACCGGACACTTGATGGAATCGTGAATAAGAATGAACCCGTTGGAGCTTGGTTGCTGTTGCCGCAAAAGCTATAGTAGATCAGAACCAGAATATCTTTTAGATTACCAAACCGTTGTGTACGTAGGTTTTCTAAGGCATCAAAAAATTGAGTAGAATGAAGGTTTGTGGTCGAGCCGCATCATCACAAAGCTCTATTACCTTTGCTTCGCTTCACATTACTTAGAATACATTATCTTTTATATTAATTAGATTAAAAATATTATTGATTAGAATAAATTAAGGTTCATTGTTGAGCCACGTCTTCACAACAATCTATTCCCTTCCCTTCCCTTCCCTTCACATTACTTGAAAACCTTTTTATCTTGCATTAATTAGATAAGAAAAGATTAATTATTCCACAGAAAAAGAATTGGATTCATGCAATATATTTAAAGGTCATGCAATATATTTAAAGTAATTTTATATGTTGCAAAATATGCCATAGCTTAAGTATATATCTTGACTTATAAAAAAATACAAATTGACCGGAAAAAAGGTAAATAACATTAAAATAAAAATATAAAGGTGTTAAGATAGAAATCATTAATGCATTGTATCTCTCTCGCAACTCTTCCCTCTCCTTTTCTCCCCCTAGCCCCCTTCCACTCGTTTAGATTTCCTGTCTTTTTTAGTGTAAGACAGGAAATCTATTCACCTTGCTGGTGCTGGGGCCCCCTTACTGTACAGCTGTATAACTTTTAGTGCAAAAGTCTATATACCTCTTACTTTTTACTAAAAAAAAAAAGATAGAAACCATTAACTGTTATGTTAATTTAGATAAAATTGTCTACTTTGTCAACTGTTACTTTAATTTAAAAGGCGTTAACTTTTAGTACTTGTATTCACCATTACCAAAAAACTAGTTAATGACTAAAAACGGAGATCCGATATCTTCGAATCCCTAGTGGAGTTGCCAATAACGACTACTCTTGTATACCTTGGATTGATTAAACTTCTAAAATTGTAAAATTAATATCAAGAATTATTTCATCACGTCAGTATATGCAGGCAATTTGTCAAACCCTCGGGTTCTAATTCAATAAATTCTATTACATGTCCCAAAAGTGATCAACGTATTCTAGAACCACAGCTACGAACAACAACCGTATAGCCATGGTAAAACTGATATACCAAGTTGATTTACTAAGTTAAGTCGTAAGTAGACAGTTAGAGACGTGAATCATATTAAACAACCAGTAAGAAGTCATCGACTCATTGCATCGTGTTGTAAATCAATTTTCAGACAAGTAATCCATTAATTATACCTAGAATTTATCTATATATCTAATAATCCCTCGCAATAATTATCGTCTGCCTATTGAACAACCATGTTATTTGTTTAAGTCTCCAAGGGGAAGCATAGAAGTATTCCTTAATTTACTTCAGGTTTTGTTTAAATGAATGATGTCGTTCTTTAACATTGTATGTTTTTATTTAACATTGTATTTTCTTCTTTTTCTCAGCATTCTCATGTGCTATGGTGTGACGATTTGGTGGGAAATTATGATTGACCTTTGCAAAATCAAATACTACTTGCAGGAAGAATTTGAGATTTAGGACAGTAGGCAAGTGGATCATAAATTTACAAAAGACTTCGACATAAGAACGAGAGAGAGATATAGCTCTTAAGGCACTATTGAATGGACCAGGGACATCAATCCAAATACACGTAGGCCATTCGGCACGGTAGGATTCAACCATATCAGACTCGGTCACACCAAAATCAAATGGTCAAGAGACATTCACAACCAACGCGCGCTGCATGAGGTCTCGAGAAGATATTGGATGGGTTCACTTTTTGAATAATGGGATAGAGAGAGTCAATTACAGTTTAGAATGAAATAAAACAGAAGATGTTATTACCAAGTACGAACATTCTTTCGCCTCGAGCCGCTGCAGCTTCTGTTTGAGATGTGCAAAATTTTGATTATTTGCGATGCGAATCATGTGTCTTAAAATCAGAGAATGCAAAGTAGAATAGTTTTGTAACTTTCCCGTGACTCTCTCATTCTCAGCATCATCGGCAACCACTGCACTGTTCGAGCTCGCGACGTGAAGCCATATGGAAGTGTCCTGCTTTTCTCATTAATGAAGTTTGATATCCAAACTTGAAAGGTCCCAAATGGTTCAATATGGAAGTTCTCCATGCAAAATGCAGTACTACCTGTACTAAGTGAGTGATCATGCGTGGATGTCAAAGACTGTAGACTTGAAAAGTGTCTGATTCACAACAAATAAGAACGTCGTCAATTACAATGTAGATTGTCCAAACTGAAAAAGGGGTCAATCAATCTTGTCACAAATTTGAAAAATTTGTCATATGTACACTCCTTTGAAGTTTGAGATCTCTCTCATTGATATTGCTAGAGCTGCAGCTGCCACTTCGCAAATTGGACAATATTCTTTACCTCGAGCCATTTTGCATTGCAGCGGTAGCAAGAGCAATGGCCACAATCCAACATTCCAAGCCAATCTTGATCAAAACATAGGCATCCTACAATGGTGTTTGCATAAACGAGAGTAAAATGAGCTGTAGATATATTCAAATTAGCCTAGATTTGTCTGAAACATTATGTAGTTCTTCTTTTATTCTGATGTTCTTACTTAACGAAGTGACTCCTATTGATTTGACCTTGAATTCCATTGTTCAGGCATGCTTTGGAGCACTTTCCTCTTTTTGTGCCCTTTTCCGCGTTATATTAAGCTTTTATTTATTTATTTGAATGCTCTACCGCTTAATGTAACTTTTGTGTTTTTCAGTGCCACTTAGGGTTGACAAGGGACTTATTTTATCTCTTTATGAGGTAGCCTTTTCTCATATTTCACATAATGACCAAAAAAAAAAAAAATTTCTTTATATTATTGGGCATGTAACCGTTGTCGTCTTGGTGTGTATTTGCGGGTCAACGGATTCGGGTATACCTATTGCTTCCCACTTCACTTAGGATCCCAAAAAGGCGCTGCATAAAGTAGATGACCTTTTGAAACGGCGAAAGAAATAATTTGAATTTTTTAATGTGAGCATAAGAATTTCGACAAAGAAAAAAAAACATTTGAAGAATAAGAAGTTTTGTGTGTTCAAGAAAGAGAGAGAATATCTATTGCCAATATAACTAATATCATCTTTTGCCCAATCTAATGACCATATATCCCCATTTCTTTATCAAGTCCTATATAGTCTAAATTTCATTTCACATCTATAAATTAAATCTCCCACCACATATAAAAAGGTTTTAATCACGTTCAATATCTAAAATATCTTGATGGATGGTGTTTGTAGCTCAGAAATTGATTGGCCATTATTCTAGTTAACATCATATTGTTGTTAATTATCATCAAATTTTATATCTTCTCATTATCGAAACAAACATGGGAGTATAACCACCTAGGTTTTATGGTTTTCTCCAATACCAATTTGTTTGTTATTTCAGTTAATTATTAGTAGCACTAATATTACGTCATCATTATTGGTGCATGCTATCACATTGATTTCTATTTAGTTTCATTAAGTTAGACAGAGAGAAATTAGATATTCAATAATAATAAATATATACTAAAATCAGTTGAAACTCAATCAATCTAACCATCACATGAACTACTTCAAAGTTGACATATGCCTCTTTCATAATTTTGTAGCTTTCCTTTTGCAAAGTGGACAAAAGTTCCTCCACATGAGCCATTTCTCAATACAGCCATAATGAAAGTCATGCCCACAATCTAGCTTCCCAAGCTTATCTTCAACAATGTAGTTCATCCTGCAATTAGTCCAGCAAAATAAAAGGTGCAATTTAGTAGCATATATGCATACTCATAGTTTAAGTTTAGCTAAGACAATTACTTATGGACAACAAAATTGTTCCTTGGTTCTATCTTGATATGTTCTTGAGTAAATGAAGTGGTTCTTACCAGACAATAAAACAAGATTATGGCTTTGACATTAGATTCTTCAAAAGTAGAGGGTTGGTGTTAATATTGATTCGACCTTAGATGTGTAGAGGTGGCTTCCTCGCTCAGCCCTATGGAAACATCTCCACCCAGTTCATCAAGGTAGATCAATTAGAAAGCATATGAGGAAAATGTGAAGATGAACTTTAACAACTTCATGCCATCTTATTTGGAAGTATAGGAACGACATACTCTTCAAAGATCACATTGTCGCAGTTGCGGCAATTAAAAATCATCTCATCAAAGTGGTGAAGGATAAGGCCTTAACATTCAGGAACGTTGAAGATAATCCAAGAAATAGAAGAATTCAGCGAAATTGGGGATAGATCCTTGTATTCTCTCTACTCCTTCGGCGAATCCTTAGTTTCCTTGGAGTGGTTAAGAGGTAGCTTGTGGATGGGTTGTGGCCTTTCACTTCACGGTCGCTTGCTGCTTCATTGACTTCCGCCTTCTTCCTTCGACTTGATCTGTGTTCACCTTAACTGGGATGGCGGCTGCTCGACGTTGGCGATGATTCCTACCTTGGGGTTTTTCCGTCTTGTTTTCTGTCCTTGTTCTCTTTGTTTTGTAGTTGGTTGTTTTGGAGAGGTTGGTTTCCTTCTGGCCCTGTGCGGCCTCCTCCTTCCTCGTCTGTTCTCTGCCTATTATTCAGGCTGTTCTTCACTTTGGCCACTCTTGCAGAGTTTTTTTGCATCCGGCTCCCTTCCACTCGCTTAGACTTTTTGTCTTCATGAGTGCAAGTTTTGTAGCGCCGGATATTGTGTAAATATTGGCTCAAAGCTCAATATATTATTACTTCTTACCAAAAAAAAAAAAATTAACAACTTCACTATTTCAAACATTTTGACATTAGCATGAGATTTAAAATGTGAAAATCATGTTCCCAACAAAACTCGAGATCAAAGGTGACCAATATTTTTACTCAAAAACATCTATGTCCACAATAAAACTCATGATGCCACTGCATGAAATGTTTGAAGTCCTACACAAGCAATAATTTCTGCTTAGTTGAACTTTTTATAGTTCATAGTCCTATGAAAGAAATTATGCATAGACTAAGTAAAATCTCAATATCATTTAGGTGGAAATTTAAAATACATGCAAGCAAAGTATGAATCTCTAGGAGACACAATAAAAGGTAATGACAATTATGACATTACTAGATTGTGGCTAATAATTGCCCAAAAAAAATCCCATCAAAGGTCCATAAGACTTTACCTTTTTCTATTGGACCAACCTTTGTTATATAATTGTTCCAGAAAACAATACAACGAATAGCTTCCTCATGTCAAATTGTACCATGCGCAACTTAGCTTGAGTCTCTAGTCCATCAAGCAAGATAGAAAGTCACTTTCAGCTCAACAATTGATTTCAACCCGCCATGACCTCATCAAGGGAGCGGTATCAAGACCAGTTTGTATATGAAAGGCCAACTTCGCCTTTTAAAGCTCCATAGATATATATTTACTATATCCTAAAACTCCTAACACCTACCGTCTGGAGCCACTCCCAAAGACCAGTTGTATTTTTTCCTTCTGTACCACTCACTTTTCACCTGATAATCCCAAGCTCCACTTATAAGAGTTCAAGTTATAAAAGAATTACAGAACATGATACAAGCGATGTAGGATATTTCATTTTCTTCTTCCTTGGGTCGATTCCTTTGGGGGTGAATTATGGGAGTGCGTCCTCCGGTTGGGAGGGACGCTTACTATTGGGTTGGAATGAGGCACAGAAGAATCGGCCGTTTTGACAGTTTGTAAAGTATTAACTTTTCTTATCATTTATCAAATTTCATTTTGCCTTCCTTTCTAATGCTTCACATTTACCAACTCTTATATGAATTTACCAATCTTTATTTCAGCAACTTACCAACTTTTTTGTATTAAATTACCAATTGATTTTTTTTTATTAGCAACTTCCATTTGTGTTTATCAATGTTTATTAGATTTTGTTTTTTTTCAATTTACCAATTTTTTTTTATCAAATTTTATTTGTCTTTCTTACAAATGTCTTAAATTATCAACCTATATATGAATTTATCAACATTTGCTTATGTGATTTACCAGCTTTTCTTCATTAGGCGATCAACCAGTTTTCATTTAACAACTTCGACTCCGTGAGAAAAAGTGAAATGCATCAATTATCTTTGAGCTAGTGGTCAAATGTTCGATTTTCCTTATGATATTCTCAGGTTCGAAGCACGTCTTTTGTCAAAAGTATCATTCATGAAGGCCGCGCCCCACCATCAATGTCCGAATGGACATCTAGTTAGGCAACCCGGATCATGATAGTCCAGACATGAAAATATCTTTTCTTTCATCTCAAAGCTGGCTTCAGCCTAGATGGAAAGTGTCTCAAAATCTAGAACTCCGATCTTGTTTAATTTTAACACTATAAAAACTATTTGGCTCTCTTTCCTTAAATAGATCACTAAAATATCGATTGAAGCCCTTGGACTAGTAAGATAACATGAGCAACTCTAGTCCATACCAGAAAGAGGTTTAGAATCCTCATATAAGACAGTGTCAATAATTCATTAAGGGCTCATCGAGTCAAAAGTTTGAACTTCTCGTGCTAATAGAAAAAGAAATTGATAAGCACCAAACTCGGGTCTCAAACTTAATCATGAATCAGACTATCCCGAAAGAAGAGCTTTATAATCTCAAAAGGAGGAAGGTACAATGACCTCTCACACAAAAGAAAGAAAAAGTTATGACTTCCGATTGGTTCATAAAAAGATGAAGTACTCCTTTCAGATTTTTGTTTCCTTCTATCACGTTAACGTGTTCCAGCTGACAATCCGGGTCTCTGGGTTCATCATGCATCGAGATGAAAGGTGACATCGGCTCGTGCTTTAAAGATTCTGAAAAATGACGTGGGCACATAAATTCCAAAAGTCAATAGCAAGTCAATTTTTTAGGCCGAAAAAATCAATAGCTTGCAAATATCTTTTTTTCAATTGTATCTCCTAGATGTCCTACCAAAAGTCAACGGCAAGTCATATTTTAGGCTGAAAATATCGACAGCTAGTATTTTTTTTTTTTTTTAGTAATAGTAGCGTGCAAAAACAATGTAAAAGTAACTTTATACAAGCGATTTTGGTTAGTGATAAAGTGAATGGTTAACACATTCAAATTAGAAAAGTTAATTGATACTTGATCTATGCTTACCAAAACGTGGGTCCTGCATTTTCGATAGCTAAGAGCCTATGATGATTTTGGTTTACATAGACTGAGTCTTTGGAATACTTTTCCCTCAAATTGAGAGTAAGATCGTTTATGTAATGTTTTCTTATGATCGTTTATACTCTAATTTACTATATTATTTTTTTTGTATATAAAAAAGCTAAAAAAATTGACTTTCAAAATTCTTATCAAGAAATGGTCGACCAATTGAAATTTATCTACAAAAGTTCACCACAGAAAAAGTCAGAAACTAAAGTTAATGCAAGACACTCCTGACCAGCGAAGCCTAAATAACCACATGGATACGTTTTCTATTCACTAAATTTTGAGCATAGATAACATGGGAAAAAAGTATTCGCTTTGTTTGTTTCTCAAAAAAATGAATGATTTGAAAAATATTTCCTTGAAAACAATCACTTATATCCTTTATAAAAATGAATAAATGAAAAATATATACTAGTTGTTCACAAAAATGTTTAGACATAAATTTTTGTTAATAATAAAAACTTTTCCACTGACTAATTAATTTAAACTGTACAAATAACTATTTTTAATAAAATATTTTTCAAATCATTTATTTTTCCCAAAACAAACGGAATTTTAACAAAATTTAATTTTTCTCTTGTTAGAGACAACATTGTATAATACCATGCCACATCTGGCATTGTATAATACTCCACCAATAAAATGGTGAGCACAGTCCTAAGTATCACGTGAGAAATACTGAGCTCCGCATATGACTAATTTAGTTTAATTAGACTTGTACCGATTCAGCCAATTCGCTAAATTGTGAGTTCTAGGTTTGAATGTTTACATGATATTTTGCAAAACTCTTGACTGCTTCAGCCAGGTTAATCTGTCTTGATTGATGTAAAATATATATCAAAAAGAGTACTCTATTATGGTTTGAAGCTTCTTATTCATCAAGTTTTTCAACCTCAAAAGTTTGAGGAGAGACAACTAGTGCAATTGCCTCAATTGAACATAGTCATGCATAACTATAAATTTGGCCTGTCAAGCTCTCAATTTTAAGTTGGTATAAGATGATTCCATTTTCTTGATATAGGAATAATCTACTTACCCTATACAAGCACATTCACATGACTTGTTAGACAATATCTTTTATATCAATAATACTGAGTGTGTTGTTCGATTTCAGTCAATTTATCATGGATCTAAATTTTCATAGTTACGTATGCATACAAAAGTAGAATTAAGATAGGACCAAGTTGATAATGAAGTATCAACCCGACCCAAAGTTGATAATGAAGCATCAACCCGACCCAAAGTTGCATCATCATGAAAGAGAAATTTTTCCTCTAATGTAATTTTGTAAGTCTTTTCTATAAGCCCTCTCCAATTCTTTATATAAACAGGGAAAAGGGTGAGAAAAGCCGTCGCCACTTGCTTTGGTGGGAGATAGACATGCCTTTTAGCAACGTCCCACTTATAGCAACTCCACTTTGGCTTTGGCTTCTATCATCCACGTGAAAGGGAAAGGTTTTTTCAGTTTTCAGCAATTTCTTTGGTAATGCAAACTATTTTATGGAATTACGTCATGGGTTGAATCGAGATCATAATTGAGTGAAAGGACATTATCATTATCTTGCGAAGTACATATTGATGGATGAGGTCGACATTCATATTATAGAGGAGCAAAAAAGTCAAACAAAACAAAAACATATCATTTGGCTTCATTTCGGATGTGTGGAACAAATGAAACATTCAAGACTTCGTTATAGTAAAGGTGTGGCCCGATTTTGGAGGAAAGTCTTTGAGAGGATGCAAAAGATTTTAAGTGAAAGGAATTTTCCAAAATACAAGTAATATTTGGTAAAGTGTAATTTAAAAACACATTGGAAGCAACTTTAACTGAAATATCATTTTGAGAAGACTAGACTTTTTAAACTTTTTGCTAGTTTTTCTTTGAAAAAAAAAAATCTCAAACATTTCCAACGATGCTCAAGCCGTTGATAGCCTAGCCTAAGGTCTCAAACAAGGCGCCTAAGGTCCTACGACCTCAGACATTGCATAGGTCACACAACCCCAAGTAACATAGCCTGAGGTCAGAAAGCAAATTGAGGCTTGAGATTCGCGTGGCCTAAGTGAAATAAAACGACGTTATTTTGATTGAAAATTCTTACAAAACTTTGACAAATAGTAAATGTATCACATATATACAATTTTGGGGTTTCTTATGTCATAGGAAAAAGTTTAGGTTAAATGATTAGAGTGGGCATACTTTTGGGTTTTGGATATCACAAAAATAAGTTTAGGGTAAATATGTCAAAATGGATATAGTTTGGGGTTTTTGGTGGTTTCTTCCCAAATATATGTAGATTAATAAATATCTTTACATTCACACATGTTGATATATGTTTCTAATTTTATTTTTTTAATGAAAGAAGTACATATATGAACGCCTCACAACTGTTTTGATCAAGACGAGTAGACCGATTTAAGTATGGCAACAAATTGAACAGTGGAATGTGGTCTTCAAATTGGTCAAATCAGCTAGTATCATGTTAAGGCGAGCGAAACAACTTGTCAGTTCATGTAAAGACATGGCACTGTAAAACTTAATTGGTGCAAAATTTAGAGAATAGTAAAAGTATCCATGTGGTTATTTAGGCTTCCATGGTGAGGAGTGTCTTGCATTAACTTTAGTTTCTGAACTTTTGGACGGTGGACTTATAGACAAATATTAATTACCTGACAATTTTTTTATAAGAATTTCAATAAGTCAATTTTTGTAGCTTTCTTTGATACAACCAAAATAAATTCATAAATTAGAGTACAAACGATTAGTGTAAAGAAAACATTACACAAACGATCTTGTCCACTCTCGATTAGAAAGAAAAAAATTACAAAGACTCAATCTATGTAGACCAAAATCATCATAGGCTCTAGCCATCGAAAGTGCGCAACCCACGTTTTGGTAAGCATAGATTGATTTATCAATTAACATTTACAATTGGAATGTGTCAACTATTCAGCTCTATCACTAATCATCAACTCAAAGGTGACTAAAATCGCTTGTGCAAGTTATCTTTACATTGATGGTGTATGCTAAAGTTACTAGAAAAAATTACTAGATGTCGATTTTTTCGCCTAGAAAGTGACTTGCTATTGACTTTTGATGGTTTTTTGTGATTTTTTCCCTATATATTATGCAGGTGCATCTGTACTGTGTAGACATTAAGGCAAGGTACTAACATTAGAGAGAGAGAGAGAGAGAGAGAGAGAGAATGGGGGAGGTCGGAGAAGCGAATCTGACATTAGAGTTCACGTCGACGTGGGTGGTGGCCGTGGTTTGTAGTGTGATAGTGCTGATTTCTATCCTTGTTCACAGGTTTCTTAAATGTGTGGGGCAGGTCCGCTCTTGGTTTCTTTGCTTCGACTTTGATTTCATCCCCTGCTGAGATATTCGTCTCGTGATGGTGATCGTGTGACCGACTCTTGTTGACCGCAGCTTTTGAGCAGGCCGAAGAAGAATTGCCAGGGTCTTCGCAGGCACCGGCGAAAGCATCTCTTCGATGCCTTACAGAAGATTAAAGAAGGTGAGCGCACTTAAAATTGTTAGAGAACGAGACGGGCTTTATGTGCTTTATGTTATGTCATACACTGGAATTGATGTGCATTGGTTCTGGCCGTCGTAACTGTCCTCGGACAAATTTATAAGAAATCAAAATGTTTTCATAACTTTACCTGACGTTTTTGTTTTTGGAAATTTGGTGAGAAGATTACACGAACAGGAAAGAAAACAGAGAAGATGAAGAAACAAGCTTGACAAAGACGAAGAATCAACAGGAATGATCTTGAGCTTCTGTATTCAGTTCTCTTTCTCGGGAAAAAGAGAAAGGAATTTCATAAAGTGTTTCATACATTCGTTCTTTGCACACTTCAGTATTTATATGCGAGCGAACAACAGAACTTGTACAACTGTTTTAACAGAAATGAAAACAGAAGAAGGGAAAATAACAGAACACGGAAAGTATTCAGTTTTGACTTAAAACTGAATATCTATTATTCAATGAGCACGTGTTGTTGATGTAAATCATGCTTTCTTTGTTCTGCTTTTCTTTATCCTCACAAGTAGAGTTGAGTTTATCGTTTCCAGCCTTGATTGAATCATTAGCACCAACATTTGTTACTGCACTTCCCAAATCAGCAGTCTGCCTCGCCTTACTTCCCCTGTTTGCACCAGAACTTAACTCCCGAACATCAGTATCTAACTTTGACTTCAATTTGAACTCCTTTACTTCATTTTCCTTGTTTTCATCCGAGCTTGGCTCTTGACTACCAGCATTTCTCTTCGACTTTGGCTTATATGCTTTAACATCCCCCCGCAAATTGGGGAAGGGTAAAGAACCAATGCCCAATTTGGTACATATGTCAAAATGAGCAAATCGTGAGATCTGTTTTGTGAAAATATCAGTAAGCTGGTGAGTGCTTCGAATATAACACACATTGAGGGAACCAGAAGCAACCTTCTCTCGTACAAAATGAAAGTCAACTTCGATGTGTTTGGTGCGGGCATGTAAAATGGGATTAGCAGTAAGAGCAATAGCAGACTGATTATCACAGAATAAACGAGTTGGTGAAGAAAGTGACAGACCAATATCACGAAGAACAAAGCTGATCCATGTCAGCTCAGCAGTAGCAAATGCCAAGGCACGATATTCTGCTTCAGTAGAAGATCGACTAACAGTAGGCTGTTTCTTTGCTGTCCAAGAAATGAGATTAGAGCCGAGGAATGTACAGAACCCAGTTGTAGATCATCTAGTCTCTATGCAACCAACCCAGTCTACATATGAAAAACCGTAAAGTTGTTTGGAGCTTCGAGAGTGGAGAAAGATCCCACAACTGATAGTTCCTTTAACATACCGCAGAACCCTCTTTAGTTTGTGAAAGTCTGCAACAGTCGGTTGCTGCATTTTCTGGCATAACATGTTTGTAGCATAGGCAATATCAGGATGAGTCAATGTTAGATATTGAAGACCACCAACAAGACTTTGATATTCAAGAGGATTAGATAAGGGAATGGAATCAGATTGTAGGACATATGGTCTCTGAGATAGTGGAGTAGAGATTGGTTTACAATCAGTCAATTTAGCCCGAGTAAGAAGATCGAGTGCATATTTGGTTTGACAGAGAAACAGATCAGTAGAGTTGCGTTTAGCTTCAATGCCAAGAAAGTAGTGAAGATATCCTAGATCTTTCATGTGAAACTGAAGGCTTAGAGAATGAATTAAACTTGAAAGTAATGAGGGTGAGCTCCCAGTTAAGACAATGTCATCCACATACAGTAAGAGAAGTATCGTGTCTTGTCTGTTACGAAGAATAAACAGAGAGGGATCAGTTGAACTGCGGACAAAACCATTTTCAAGTAAGGAGGTACTGAACCTACAAACCATGCACGAGGAGCTTGTCGAAGACCATAAAGAGATTTCTTGAGGAGGCACACATGATTAGGTGTTTGTGACTGTATGAATCCAGGAGGTTGCTCCATGTAAACTGTTTCAGTCAATGTGCCATGTAGGAATGCGTTCTTGACGTCAAGTTGATGAATAGGCCACTGATTCATCATGGCTACAGATAGGACTAACCGAATTGTAGCATGTTTAACAACTGGGCTGAAAGTTTCAGCAAAATCTACACCTTCTTCTTGGTGAAATCCTTTAGCTACAAGACGAGCTTTTAACCTGTCAAGACTTCCATCAGATGCTAATTTGGTTTTAAACACCCATTTGCAACCGATCACATTCATATCAGTTGTTCGAGGAATTAAAATCCAGGTATGATTCTGATGTAAAGCATCCATCTCTTCTTTCATAGCTGTATACCATCCTTGATCAGCTAATGCTGACTTAACTGATCTAGGTTCAGCAGGTACTTTGTATTCAGCAAGACAAGCATATTTAGGATTAGTTTTGATAATTCCAGATTTTGACCTAGTCTGCATATGGTGAGATGTAGGTGTACCGTGTGAAGTAGAACTAGTAGGAGCATGGTTGACATTGTTTCCACCCGAGTGAACAGCTTCAGGATGAGTTATAGAGCTAGATATTTCCTGATCTTGTGAAAAGTAATGATCCTGATGAGTAGGAACTTCAGCCTGTGTTGTTGTAATGGAAGTAAGATTGTCCTGTTCTTCAGGAGGCAAACAGGATGAAGTAGAATGATTGATGCCATTATTATGCAATTGTTGTATATAATCTTGTGTAGATGAAGAGATATCATTTCGGCTTACTAGATCCACAAATTTTACCTCTTCTGTCCATAGTCGATATAGTGCTGTATAGGATGTATTCTCTGTCACACAAGTCTTAGTGAAAGGAAAGAACCTTTCATCAAAGATAACATGTCTACTTATGTATATTCGACCAGTAGTAGGAACAAGAGATCTATATCCTTTGTGATGTTCGCTATATCCAATGAATATACAGGTAAGAGACCGTGGATCTAGCTTGTGTTGAGCATAGGGTCTGAGACAAGGAAAACAAGCACAGCCAAAGACTCTGAGATGATCATAGCTCGGTTCTCTCTAATAGAGTTTACTATATGGTGATTGCATCTGTAGCTTAGGTGTAGGAAGCATATTGATGATATAAATGGCTGTCAAGAAGGCATCAACCCAATATTCCAAAGGAACTTTAGCATGATAAAGCATAGCTAGTCCTAATTCAACAACATGACGATGCTTTCTTTTAGAAACACCATTCTGTTCTGGTGTATGAGGGCAGGACACTTGTTGTTTAATGCCATGGCTCTGTAAATGTGTCTGAAACTTGTAACTAACAAATTCACCTCCACCATCACATTGGAAGATCTTGATTTTGCAGTCAAGTTGATTTTCAACCTGTTTTTGAAACAGAGTAAAGATGTCATAGAAGTCTGTTTTTGCTCTCATCGGGTAGATCCAGCTGAACCGAGAAAAATCATCTACAAAGATGACATAATACTTGAAGTTTTGAAATGAAATGACTGGTGAAGGTCCCTAGATATCACAGTGAACCTTTTCTAAAGGTGTAGATGTTACAGATTCAGACAATGGAAATGGTAGAGCAGTATGTTTTGCAATTTGACAACTTCGACATACATTCTGTATTCGAGTGTTACAGTAAATGTGTTGTTGATTTTGCAGGTATTGCAGTGTTTTCAGATTGGTGTGTGCTAAACGCTGATGCCAAAGATCCTCTCCTACAGCTCTGTGTCTCTGAGTTAGAAATGCTTCTGTGGTGTGAGAGTCAACTCGGTACAATCCTTTAACCTTCCTTCCAAGTAGCAGAGTTGTGTTGGTGTAATTATCCTTAATGTATACACCAGTTTTATCAAAAACAAAAGAACATGGATAATCATCCGTTAGTTTTGATACAGATAGAAGATTCTTCTTTATATCAGGAACAATTAACACATCATTCAGAGGTAATGAATCCACTTTAGTATGCAACAATGTATCACCAGTATAGATGATAGGCAAGCACGATCCATTTCCAATCATCACTGTATTAGTTCCATGGTATTTAGAAGGATTATGAAGAATACCAGTGTTTGCTGTAATGTGAGCTGTTGCACCCGTGTCTGGATACCACTCATTTTCACTTGAATCTTCGATGTGTAGGGCTGCTAATGCTATTGGAACTTCCTCTGCTTGGTATGAATTATCAAAACGATACCAGCAGTGAAGTGCATCATGACCTGGTCTTCTGCAAATTTGACACTCCAATCGAGTGTTTTCTGTTATTTTCTCCATCTGAGCATTTTTATGGAGAGTTAAGTTTGAGGAAGGATAGGTCTTGGTATCTGTATACCTTTGAGCTGAGCCATTATATGGTCTAAAACCCCCGACTGCACCCCAAAGCGTAGGGAGGTATTAAGCTGGTTAAACCGTTGACTGCCTTGTTCATAGTTCGAAGTATTGTTTCGTAGTTCATATTTCTTCCAGGATAACCATAGTTTCTATATCTGTTATTGAATGATCTTCCTCTTCCAAAACTTCTTCCTCCTCGACTATATCCTCTTGTACTTCCAAGACTACTATTTTGTTGTACAAAATCTCTGTTAAACTCCTCTTTGTGTATAGCTTCATTCTTCCTTTGGCCATAGTATGCTAAATTTGGATTGACCTGACTCGAGGAGTAGTTTTGTAGCCTTATTTCAAATCTTTCCAAATGTGAGATTACTTCATCATATTCAGGTTGTGGCTTTAAACAATAGATTGTTGTTTTAAAGCTCTCATACTCAGACCCTAAACCTTCCAAAACACCGAACAGTTTTGTTAGCTCATCCATTGGTTTCCCTATTGCATTCAATTGATCACATACAGAATTAAACTCTCTGAGATATGTTGATAAAGATCTATCACGCTTCTGACAGGCTTGTAATTTTCCCCTTAACTCAAACTCCTTTGCCACAGATTTTTGAGTAAACCGATTGAGCAAGGTCTGCCACGCTTGATATGTGTGTTTAGGCCAATTATTAAACTGAGTATGTTTTCGGAGACAGCACCACTAATCCAGGAGGACACTAACTAATCTGTCTTGATCCAATCATTATAATCAGGATTAGGGATCTCAATTGTTCGATTCCCTTCTTCGACCTGCAGAGTTCTAGCAGGTGGTAGAACTTCTCCATTAACAAACCCAAACAAGTCTTGACTCCTTAAGAATCTATGAAACTGAGCTTGCCATCGAAGGAAATTTTCCTCAGTTAGCTTGATGGTAACGAAATTCAAGATATTGACATGAATAGGGAATGGATATTTCAAGCTTCTTGCTGCCATTCTATGTTTCCAGATCTTAGAACAGTTATGGTTGTAAACTCAAGCTCTTGCTAGTTTAGGAGTATTGCTATAGTAAACCTATTTATGATGTAGATCTGGATGAAGATGAGAATCATTTACTCACGGATCAATGAAGCTTTGAATCCTGACTCCAAATTGCTGTAGATTCAATCGTATTTATGCAGCATCGATGTGATTTCTCCAGGATAAGAGCTCTGATACCATGAGAAGATTACACGAACAGGAAAGAAAACAGAGAAGATGAAGAAACAAGCTTGACAAAGACGAAGAATCAACAGGAATGATCTTGAGCTTCAGATTCAGTTCTCTTTCTCGGGAAAAAGAGAAAGGAATTTCATAAAGTGTTTCATACATTCGTTCTTTGCACACTTCAGTATTTATATGCGAGCAAACAACGTAACTTGTACAACTGTTTTAACGTAAATGAAAACGGAAGAAGGGAAAATAACGAACACGGAAAGTATTTAGTTTTGACTTAAAACTGAATATCTATTATTCAATGAGCACGTGTTGTTGATGTAAATCATGCTTTCTTTGTTCTGCTTTTCTTTATCCTCACAAGTAGAGTTGAGTTTATCGTTTACAGCCTTGATTGAATCATTAGCACCAACATTTGTTACCGCACTTCCCAAATCAGCAAGTCCGCCCGCCTTACTTCCCCGTTTGCACCGAACTTAACTCCCGAACATCGTATCTAACTTTGACTTCAATTTGAACTCCTTTACTTCATTTTCCTTGTTTCCATCCGACTTGGCTCTTGACTACCAGCATTTCTCTTCGACTTTGGCTTATATGCTTTAACATTTGGCGAGTTGATGCTGCTAGGGTTCATATCCTTGCCGCTATCGGTGTTCCAGACGAGAATCGGGAAGATTTGCATACCGAAGAGACTTGCCTACGCCTAGCTTCCCTGCCACCAGCCTTCTCCCTCTTCTTCCACCACCACTGCTGACTTCTTGACTAATCCGATCGCTTCCGATGGATATCACAGACACCCAATCCCGGACGGCACCCCTGATTACTGCAGCCAAAAGGTGAGTTTCTCTCTCTCTCTCTCTCTCCCCAACATTTTAGTATTGGCAAACAAATAGCCATTGGGTGTTTAAGCAAATGATGAATCTACGACATGCTTAAGTTAATACTCCAATGAGTGCGCAAAACATATAATCTTTGTTGCGTATTGCTTCAGGGGAAGGTGCCGTTGTTATCTTTTACAGCACTTCACCATCTGCACATCTTCAGATTTGTGCTAGCTACCTTTCACATGATCGTCTGTGTGGTCATTATTATATGCGGAAAAGCAAGGGTATAAGACTCCAGGCGACCCACAAAATTTTCTATTTTGTATATACATATCTTGGATTAACTCTGTAGATTTTCCTGCCATGCTGTTGATTATAGTTACACTATTGGTGGAAGTGGGAGCAATGCATTATAGAGAACAGGGACAACGAGCGTTATATTAACGAAGAGGGTACGTGATTCTTTCTTGCTAAATCCTTTTCCTTGCCCCCGAGTAATCTCTCATGGGCATAGAAGCTGATCCACAAACTAAATTGACAAGTGACCTGGTAAATTAGAATCGAATGCTTCGAATGTGCCTCACTTGTATACCCATTTACAATAAGCTGTTTCATAATTGTATACCACTTTTATAGATCGATCTTTTGACTAATATGAGGTATCTTTATTGGAGAGCTACAGATCTTTGCCGCAAGCTCACCCAGCTTGCCGAAAAAGATGGTCGTTTCTCCGACCGAGGCAAAAGATCAGCAGTAATTGGCTGGTTGGTAAGTCTTGTGTGTCTTTTAAAGGAGGAGTTATTGCATAGTTTGTAAACCATTAGAACAATATCATCTCAACCATTTTAATTATTTTGGACCTCTATGGGACTCGCATTATCAACGGTTGAACACGTGATTGCCCTAAATTTGACTTTTCTTCAAACCCTAATCTTGCAATAGATGACTTGGGGAAAAATTCAGCCTCATCTCAAATCCTAACCTCACAATCATGGATTTGGGACAAAACTAGTAACTGAAACTCGCAATAGATGTCTGCTACTTCATTTGTATGATTTTATCTCACCGGAATTCCAATTTTTACCGTGGAATTTGGAGGAAGGAGTGGAGTTGGGGGAGGAAGAGGAGGATGACATGGCCATTGCGGATGCCCATGGCAGTAAGGCGGGAGGTGAGGGAGTTGATGGAGCGCCAGAGCTCGCGAAAGCCACAGTGCAAATAGGGGGAGATGAAGTTGGTGGAGGTTGGGGGAGAGGGGAATGGGTTGCGCTTGCTATAGAAGGTGGAGTTGGAGCTGTTAAAAAAAAAAAAATTAGGGTCGATTTGCGGTGGGTTATTACCCTTACTTCTTGAGGGCTTGAGCTTCAAGCCAAGCGATCCCTGTTCTTGGATTAGATAGAGGGAGAGTTATGCCAGGTCATCATCCACCTTAGACTTCATTTTTTATAGGAAAGTCACATAGGCATTAAAATTTCATAACCAAAAGAGAAAAAACATAGGAGACGAATTATCAAAATTTGTCACCGGAGACACCTAAATGATACTATTTTCTCCAATTTAACACTTAATTGATCTGACAAAAAGTTTTGATACCAAAATAAACATCGTTTATAAATTATAGCGTTTCGAGCATCCTGTTTCCCAACATTTCACTAGTTAGGTTTGGCAAATAAGACCTCATAGATGATAGGCTGATATCCGCATACATGAAAGCACATGCAATTTCTGAAACTCAATATGCAGAAAATATTTTGTTTATGTGTTGAATGTGCTCAAATACATTGGAGCCATCAGACCTAATGGGTGTCACTAGATTTCATTTCCATATTATGTTTAGTATATATAGCACACTCAAACGTGTTCCATCTTCCCCAATGCCCTAGTCAGCGTAGAAAGCAATACCGAAAACTCGTTTCAGAGGAATGAAGCTTTTTAGAAGTGATGGTTTTAATTGGTGATGGGCTTAAGGCCCGTTCGCCCATGCGGGGCTCAAAAGGCCCGGCCCACGGGAATAGGGCCCATGGATGGGGGAACGTATAAAAGGGATGAGAGAGAGAGAGGACGCACCTTTTGGGCGCATAACGCACGTATGTTCTCTCCAACGCCCTCTCTCCCTCCAAAAAGAACAGTAAGCACAAGGCCACTGTTTTCTTCCCTTCAAGACGTCATCAGATCGAACAGGGCCAGATTTTCTTCCTCCTATCGGCGTCGGTGTCTAATCTGTGGCTAACAAGGTACGCTCGAATCCGTGGTGTGCTTTAGGATCGGTGATACGTGATTTTCCCGGGCTTCGCTTCCGCATTGATTTAGGGGTTCGATTTAGTGTCGAATCTGGTTTTCGGGGATCCGTTAATCCCAACATTGGTATCAGAGCCCTAGTTCACGTTTTTCCCAACTTGTTTGACGATTTTTGATTGATTTTTTGCAAAAGCAATTCGGCCGTACGGATCGGGGCGAGAAATCCCGACACCCGAGCGTTGTTCGGCAATTTTTCTGAGTTTTCGTAAGTCGAAATCGTTTTCTGAACACATGGGGAGAAAGGCGACGTCGAGACGAGTCCGGCGACATGTCGCACACCGCCCGACCCGACGGCGACCGACCCGACCCGATCAGCTGGCGCATGCCGCGCACGTGTCGGGCCGACGTCGCGTGACGCCGGCACGCTCACGCTCACGCGAGGCACGTGCCGGCCGACATCTTCGTGACGTCGCCAGCGCACGCGTGCGGCACGTGCGGTCGGTTCGTTCGACCGGCACGGCCGGTCCGTCCGGTCCGACTGGTCCACCAACCCGCGCGCCTTTTGACTGTTGACCGTTGACCGTCCGTTGACCGTTGACCTAAAAAAAAAAGGAATTTGTTTCTTTTTCATGTATGCCTATGTGGTTTATATGTAATCAATTATTTATTCTGCATTTGTTGCATGAATTTTGGAAAATTATGTATTTTCCCTTATGTAAATTATGGATTATGAGTAATCCATTTGTAGTTCTGCATTTGTTGCAGGAACTATGATGCGTTATGCACGGATACCTGCAATCCCGAGAACGGACGAGGGAAATGCAAGACTTAAAAGGCTGATGTTAGATTTAGCTAATTATCGGTGGCATAACGGTGATTTAGTATCACATGTGGTCAAGGTCAATCAGATGATACAAGAAATCATCAGAAATGGTTATCTTATGCCGGATTTTGAGAAGGTGCCGACTTTGATGAACACTCTTCCACCTGAATGGTAAGCAGTGTTAGATCGGCTATGGGAGGTCAATATGGTCCCGGGTTATAGGAGGCTGATGGAAGCTTTTGTAAGAGAGCACTATAGGATTGAGTTAACCAAAACTTCAATCCTTAGGTTGAGCGCCACATGGCGCAGAGTGAATGCGCCTTGGTGGCGACATGAATGCTCTCCAAAAGTTTTTTCATGGTTGGCAAATGTGCCTGCAGTTTTCTCAGATGTTTTGACTGATAGATTAGAAGGGACATTCCCTATTTATTTATTTGATTAATTATGTAATGTTTACTACCTGATTATTGTTGATGTAGCAACTGATATGTTAGTTGTATCATGTGAAAGCATTGTTATTTTATTGGATGTTGGATTTTATTTTCTTTCTGTTATTGCTGGTTGCTCATGGGTAATTAGTCAGGATAGTAATAGAAGTTTTTGTAACTTCATAAAATTTATTTACATAAGACAATTATATTAATAATAATTTTGAGTTAGGATTTTTGGAGGATGATTGGAAACATAGCGACCTTTTGATTCCGAAGCCTTACTTGAAATTATTCATTAATATGATGGATTTATGCAAATAGGGATGCATAAATGATAGGCATTAATTATTCGTGCATATAAGTCTGATGTGTTCAGATCGATACTTTCAGCAACTAAGAACGTAATTGCTAATATGAACGACAACAATTGTGGAATATTGAATACGAAGATTCAATATGTGCTGAAAAAGCTAGAAGCATTAGAAGCTCTTGAACATATTATGGAAGATCTAGAGGATGCTGTGCGCCACCTTGAGCTAGTAGAGGACTGCCTAACGGCATGTGAGCCGAAAATAGATATTTTCAATGCTGGTTCTAGCTCAGAAAGGGCTTTGTGCTCTAAGCGCAAGCGTGTTGATTCATTCAATATGTGGGAATACAAAAGATCAAGTCCTTATTGCAAGAAATCAAGAGTTAGCCAACACAAGAGAGGAAAACGTCCTCAAGTGAAGAAAATGTCAAGGGTGAGATGTTACAATTGTAACAAGAGAGGTCACTATGCTCGCGACTGTCGTGAGCCAAAGAAGGTATACACCTCTTGTACATTTGAGAACTTTGCTTATGTGTCAATTTCCGTATTATAGGCTGAATCCAATCCTTTGTGGAATGTAGATTCATAAGCGACAGACCATGTAGCAAAGGATAGAGGATCCTTCATGGAATTTTGGCGAGTACCAACTGGAACTAAGTGGATCTATATTGGAAATAACTCTGGAGCTGAAGTTAAAGGGATTGGCACCTGCCAATTGAACATGCATGGTGGACGCATCTTGATGTTCTATATGCTCTGGAGATTCGTCAAAATTTAGTGTCTGTCTTAGTGTTGGTTAAACTTGGTTTTGGTATGAACTTCCATAATAAAGGTGTAGATTTGTGTTTAGATACAAATTATTATGGTTGTGGTCACTTACTGAATGTTTTTATTGTACTAAATGTTGACTGTGATGTCAATATGTTATTCCCTTGTTTCACATCTTCTACCTTATATGATAATGATGTGAATATGGTGGCATGCTAGACTTGGTCATATGGGCCAACAACATATGAATAGACTAGCCAAAGAGGGCTTGTTGGGCAATATTGAAAAAGTCGATTTATCCATAAGTGAGCATTGCTAATAGGGAAAATGACAAGAAAACCATTTGGAAAAGGTAAAAGAGCTGAATTTCCTCTGCATTTAATCCATTTGGGCGTCTGTGGTTTAATAAATGTGAGAAGAAGGCAATGGGCTGTTTATTTCATCACTTTTTTATAGATGATTATACTTGACATGGACATGTCTATTTGATTTCTCATAAATTTGAAGCATAAGTTGTTTCAGAAGGTTTATGAACATGACAGAAAATCAATTAGACAAGAAAATAAAGGTATTTAGATCCGATCGAGGTTGAGAATATTTATCTAATAAGTGCAAAAAATTATGTGATGAAAAAGGAATAGAAAGATAGTTGTCTATTACATATACTCCTCAACAAAATGGTGTTGCAGAGAGAATAAACAGAACCCTACTGGAATGGTTAGGTCCAAGATGGCGCATGCTAACTTACCTATCACTTTTTGGAGTGATGCGTTGTTAACTGCTGCCAATATACTTAACCGGATTCCTTCCAAATCAGTTATTTCCACTTCATATGAGTTATGGACAGTTAGAAAACTGGACTTAAGTTTTCTTAAGCCATGGGGTTGTGCTGCCTATATTCATGAGTCCTCTCACAAGTTTGGGAAATTGAGTCCCAAAGAAAATAAGAGTATTTTCATGAGATACTGCGAATACTCAAAAGGGTATGTGTTCATAGGTGAGCAGGAAAGTGGGAGTATAATTGAATTTGAATCACGGGATGTCACATCCTTAGTGGATGAATTTCCTAAGAAGGGCGAAATAGGGGAAAATTACTCCCTATTTGAAACATTGGATCAAGATAATGATGTCAGTGGAGTTCGTCCAAGTGGGAGTAATATGAGATGTGATGAATTAAATTCAACTCATTCTCAATTGCAATCACCTGATGTGACGACATCATCATTACCTAATCCAAGTGGGAGCATGATGAGGAATGATGTGCTAAGTGTACAATCTCCCATACGGTGAACAAGTCGCTAAAGCATTCCCCGTCGATGTTTTGACATTGAAAGGGAAACTTTTATGGTTGCTCCACAAGATGAGGATGAGCCAAGAAATATTAATGAGACTTTGAATTGCCCTAATAAGAAAAAATGGATTCATGCAATGAAAGAGGAAATGGAGTCAATGAAATCAAACCAAGTCTGGGAACTGGTTGATCTTCCAAAAGGACACAAAACTATTGGGAACAAGTGGGTTCTCAAAATAAAGCGAAAGGTTGATGGCTCGATAGAAAGGCATAAGGCTCGCCTTGTGGTGAAGGGGTATAATCGACAGGAAGGAATTGATTATGAAGATACATTTTCTCCTGTAGTGAGATTTACCTTGATTCGCATTATTCTGGCAATAATGACTAGTATGGATCTTGAGTTACATCAGATGGATGTAAAGACTGCTTTCCTCAATGGATAATTAGAGGAAGAAATTTATATGGAACAATCTGCTGGTTTTATAGTGAAAAGCCAAGAAGAAAATGTATGTCGACTTTAGGGTCGATATATGGCCTTAAGCAGTCGTCAAGACAATGGTATATACGTTTTCATAATGCCATAATGGCATATGACTTTACAATGATAGATGAGGATCATTGTGTATATATCAAAAGATCCAAGGATCAATTTGTGATCATATCATTATATGTTGATGATATACTAATTGCCAGAAGCAATATGGAGTTTGTTAATACTGTCAAGAGTTGATTGTCTTCTAACTTTGAGATGAAGGATATGGATAAGGCTGCATACACTCTTGGAGTTAAGATTTCAAGAGATCGTTTTGAAGAGATCGTTGTCTCTTTCGCAAGAATCATATATAAATAAGATTCTTGAACGATTTCGTATGCAAGATTGTAAACCCATAGACACTCCTATTACAAAAGGTGAAGGATTGAGCCATAGACTGTGTCCAAGAACTCCACAAGAGAAGGAACAAATGAAACATGTTCCTTATGCTAGTGCTGTTGGAAGCTTGATGTACATTATGATGTGTACAAGACCTGACATATGTTTTGCAGTTGGAATGGTGAGTAGATACCAATCCAATCCAGGTCCAGCACAATGGAAAGCCGTTAAAAGAATACTAAGGTATCTAAAGGGAACTGTTGATTATACGCTGAGTTATAAAGGAAAGGATCTGCAACTCAAAGGCTATTCTGATGCTGATTGGGGGAGGAGATTTAGATGAAAGAAAATCTACCTCTGGGTTTGTTTTCTTACTGAATAATGGCACCATATGTTGGAGCAATGAGAAACAAAAGTGTATAGCCTTGTCCACGATAGAAGTTGAGTTCGTGACATTATCAGCAGCAAAAGATAAAAAGGTGTTTGGCTTAAGAGATTTTTTGGATCATTTAGGTGTTATTGGAAGTGCTGCAAATTCATTGTTGGTTAACTGTAGTAGCCAAGCAACAAAAGCGTACATCAAAGATCCAAAATATCATGGCAAGACCAAATATATAGATACCAAGTATAATCTTGTCAAGGATATAGTTGCACGAAAAGATGTGAACTTAGAGTACATACTACGCATAGAATGGTAGCAGATCCTATGATAAAGCCAATACCTAGAGATGTGTTTTGTGGCCATATGAAATCTCTAGGATTGCGTAGATGCTAATGTACTGAATATTGTAATTTCCCTAAGTGTTCACATTTGATGAATTTGTGTTTTCATCATTAATGCCTATGAATCTTTGTTTGATCTTTATGCATCTTAATGCTTAGTGCGTTACTTTAAGTTGAGAAGTATGTCGGACAGATATAAGATTAGCCCACTCACACGGGTAATCGCCTCTATTTATTGTGTGATAAATAGAGATGAGACTAATTTTAAGCTTATTATCTAGGTGATAATCGAGAGCTCAAGCTTAAAATACGTATGTCGCCTTAACTAAGTGTTAAGATGAGGACATAATACTTACGATGCCCGAAAGTAAAATACCCCACATATTTTACTTTATCTGTCTAAGATGCCAAATGTGTGTTCTGATGAATTTTGTGAATGAGTAAATACGTGAACTCAAGTTAGACATTGGGTATGTCTGAACTATCATCTATACGGTATTGGAAAGTGTAGACATACGCTTCATGGGAAAGGAGTTAATACCGTAATACGTATTTCATACTACATATGCATTAGACGACCAATAAGAGTGGCAAAAAGTTTGATCTCAACTTTTATGACGTGTGAGACTCTTGAGGAAAAGAGTTCCTCAATTTTTAGTCCCCTTAAGACTTTTACTTATTCTCAAGATTTCTATTTAGTGTTTGCTATCTTAGGGTGTTGCCAATGGTCATGAGATGATTCGATCTAATGGGGCATTTCTAGAAAAGCAAGCCAGACTGAAATTGAGAGTTTGAAGGAAAGAGGAAGATCGATTTTGAAGAATCACATTGTGGTTTTGTATTCACTGGTCGACCAATTATAACTGTCTTTGTGATAATTATAATTGTAAATATAATATATATATCATTGTTTAAAAGAGATCAAGAGAGATATAAATGTGATCGATCGATCTAGGGTACTGCATACTAAATCTACTCGGAGTGTGACGCCCATTATGAGCTGTTATATATTCCTAACAGATGTATAGCAACGAGCTCTCAAAGTATGCTGGTCGCACGGATTATTCACCAATATGAATGTTGAAGAGAGGTAAAGAGAATCCTGTTCAGCCCACCATATGCAAGTGGGAGATGATGGTTTTAATTGGTGATGGGCTTAAGGCCCGTCCGCCCATGCTGGGCCCAAAAAGCCCGGCCCACGGGAATAGGGCCCATGGATGGGGGAACGTATAAAAGGGATGAGAGAGAGAGAGAGGACGCGCCTTTTGGGCGCATAACGCACGTACGTTCTCTCCAACGCCCTCTCTCCCTCCAAAAAGAAAAGTAAGCACAAGGCCACTGTTTTCTTCCCTTCAAGGCGTCATCGGATCGAACAGGGCCAGATTTTCTTCCTCCTATTGGCGTCGGCGTCTAATCTGTGGCTAACAAGGTACGCTCGAATCCGTGGTGTGCTTTAGGATCTGTGATACGTGATTTTCCCGGGCTTCGCTTTCACATTGATTTAGGGGTTCGATTTAGTGTCGAATCTGGTTTTCAGGGATCCGTTAATCCCAACAAGAAAAATGATGAGATTGTCTCTGAACAGTTCTGCCTCTCCTGCAGCATATGATTGGTAAGCACTTTTTTCTGTCCTTGACTAAGTCGGAGTACATTGCAATCCGTGTGCATTGCGTCAAGGCAGGAAATTATGGGCTTGCTTCTCCACAGGCCCGTAATTTGGAAAAGCCCAAAGATCATTTTGAGAAGTACGTAATCCGCGGCGTGCAAAAGGATTTTGACAAAGTCGTCGGAATCAGGTGAAAAATACTGCTTGTCTTGTTCCGACAAAGTCGTCGGAATCATTTCCTATTCATAGGAAAAATGTTTATCATCATGAAGAACTATTAGTCTCTTCAGCAATTGACAGTGTTTCATTACAAAGAAAATCTCCAAAAAATATTCAGCGATTTCTTCGGGTATACTGATTGTCTTATTCTTTTTAATGTAGTTGGTATCTGTGGTTGTTCGTGGTGCTTTTCTTGCTACTGAATGTTGCTGGTGAGTGATTTGGGCATGAAATACGTTACATTCTGCATTGCGTTGCTATTACAGTTCAAGTTTTCCAAGATCAGAAGTGTTGCACGAAGTTCAAGTACCTCTCTTTCTTTTCAAGCAATGTTATGTGTCTTAAGACCGATCTACAAAAATGAATTTTTCAGACTGCAAGTGTAGCATTTAAATAAGTGGGTCACTTTCAACACTAGTAACAATCTGCCACATCACTTAGTAGAACAATTTTGCAAACCAGCCTTAGTGATTACTTAGCATTATCATTTCTCTCCTTTTTGCTTTTAAAGTTACCATAATTTATTTCAAAGAAAGACATCATACGAATCTGTCTTGGATAATATTTCTTTGCAGGATGGAATGCCTACTTTTGGATATCTTTCCGTCCATTGACTGTAAGTGTAGTGATGTATAGTCGTCCTTTTTGAGTTATTGCATTTTACAATAGTAAAGTCATCCATCGACTATTCAATTTTTACCATATCTTGGGATGTTCAAACTATGGCCGAACGTGCAGTAAATGCAATTTCATTGGCTTTTGGATCAAGAACAAAGTTGATAAAAGGATAGCTACTAATTAGCAAGAGGAGGATTGCCACGGGCTTGCCCTAATCCCAAATTAAGTTCAAGACATACATAGGAATTAAACCGTGTAACCTCTTGCTTGCACCCAAAGAACGAATTTTGCTCGTAGAGGAATCCATACAAGATCTTGTTGAGTCTTACTTGGTGGAAACAATATGTTTCTGTCTTGCCTTTTCGCAGCTTCTGCTGGCTGTCAGCACAAAACTGGAGCACATAGTAAAACAGCGGACTGACAAGATCATCGCGGCGTATCATTCAAGTGCTGGGGCCTCGGAATTAAAAGTTACCGATATTGAATTTTCAAATGAAGATTTCTGGTTCCAAAAGCCTCACCTTGCCCTCGACTTGATTCACATCATACTCTTCCAAAACTCTTTCGAACTTGCTTTTTTCTTCTTTATATTGGTGAGCATTGATTTCCCAAACTTTTGTTTATATTGGTTGTGAGGAAATTGGTTCCTAACATACCATACCTCCTTGGGTACCTGAGTAAAGGGTAGAAAATAGGACTAATCCCCGCATCTTTTCTTACAGTTCCAATATGATCGGAAAAAGTACCAAAAAAGTCCTAAACCTCTTGCATTGGTACCAATTTAGTCCTAAACTTTTCAATTGGACCAATTCAGTCCTAAACCTTTTAATATTTCTACCAATTCAGTCCATCCGGCCAATTTTGGCCGACCGGCGTTAACGTGGACGTCGGCCCGGTGGCCGAACGCCGACATGGCAATTTTTATGATTTTTTCGAATTTTTTTATGATTTTTTTATGATTTTTTATTAATTTTTTCCTTTTTTCTTTTCTTTTTCCTTTTCTTTTCTGCTTTCTTCTTCGCGGTTGCCGGCGAGCCTCCGGTGAGGCTCGCCGGCCACCGGGCGAGGGCCGCGGCCCTCGCCTACCGCCGGCGAGGGCCGCGGCCCTCACCCGGCCTCTCCCGCAGCCACCGGCGAGGCGGCTTCGCCCGGATTTGGGCCAGGCCGCCTCGCCGCGGCTGGTGAGGCCATGGTGGCCATCGCCGGGCGGAGGCGAGGGCCGCGAAGCCCTCTACAACCGCCGGCGAGGGTCGCGACCCTCGCTCGGCTTCGCCCGGCCTTGCTGCCGAGTCCCCGCGCCTCCTCCGTTGTCGACCCCGGAGCTTCTCGACCTCGTCATCGCCGCTCTCACCTCCACGAGATCCCACTTCGAGGCCCCGGTCCCCCACCTCCCGCGGCCCGACGCCGCCGCTCCTCCGCCCGATCTTCGCCTCCGAAACCCTAGCCCGCCGCCCCAACACCCTCCTCTCCTTCTTCCGACGCCGGCCTCGCCCGCGGCCCCGGGGCCGAGCGAGGGTCGCGGCCCTCGCCGGTGGCTAGCGAGGGCTTCGCGGCCCTCGCCTCCGCCCTAGCTATGGCTGCCATGGCCTCACCAGCCGCGGGCGAGGCTGGCCTCACCCAGATCCGGGCGAAGCTGCCTCGTCGGCAGCTCGGGAGAGGCCGAGCAAGGGCCGCGACCCTCGCCGACGGCGGGCAAGGGCTTCGCGGCCCTCGCCCGGTGGCGGCCGAGCCTCACCGAAGGCTCGTCGGCAACCACGAAGAAGAAAGCAGAAAAAAAAAAGGAAAAAAATTAATTTTGGCCGGCCGGCGCGCGTGGAGGTCGGCCGGTGGCCGGACGCCGACGTGGCAATTTTTATGATTTTTTATGATTTTTTTGAATTTTTTTATTAATTTTTTCTTAATTTTTATTAATTTTTTCCTTTTTTTTTCCGCTTTCTTCTTTGCGGTTGCCGGCGAGCCTCCGATGAGGCTCATCGGCCACCGGGCGAGGGCCCCGAAGCCCTCGCCCGCCGCCGACGAGGGTCACGGCCCTCGCCCGGCCTCTCCCCGAGAGGCCGGCGAGGCGGCCGCCCTGGAACTTGGCGAGGCCAGCCTTGCCCGTGGCCGGTGAAGCCATGGCGGCCATCGCCGGGGCGGAGGCGAGGGCCGCGAAGCCCTCGCCGGCCGCCGCGAGGGTCGCGACCCTCGCTCGGCCGCGCCCGGGGCCGCAAGCGAGGCTAGCCTCGGAAGAAGGAGAGGAGGGTGTTGGGGCGGCGGGCTACGGTTTCGGAGGCGAAGATCGGGGCGGAGGAGCGGCGGCATGAGTCGCGGGAGGTGGGGGACCGGGGCCTCGAATTGGGATCTCGTGGAGGTGAGGGTGGCGATGACGAGGTCGAGAAGCTCCGAGGTCAACGCGGAGGAGGCACCGAGGACTCGCGGCAAGGCTAGGGCGAGGCCGAGCGAGGGTCGCGACCCTCGCCGGCGGTTGTAGAGGGCTTCGCGGCCCTCGCCTCCGCCCCGGCGATGGCCGCCATGGCCTCGCCAGCCCGCGGCGAGGCCGGGCCGGCCCGGCCCGGCGAAGCGCCGCCGGCGGCTCGGGAGAGGCCGAGGTGAGGGCCGCGGCCCTCGAGCGATGGCCGGCAAGCCTCACCGGAGGCTCGCCGGCAACCACGAAGAAGAAAGCAGAAAAGAAAAGGAAAAAGAAAAGAAAAAAGGAAAAAATTAATAAAAAATATAAAAAAAATCGAAAAAATCATAAAAATTGCTACGTCGGCGTCCGGCTACCGGCCGACGTCCACGTCAGCACCGGCTGGCCAAAATTGGCCGGATGGATTGAATTGATACTAATATTAAAATGTTTAGGACTGAATTGGTCCAATTGAAAAGTTTAGGATTAAATTGGTACCAATGCAAGAGGTTTAGGACTTTGTCATCCCGAGACTTGTCATAGGGTAAGAATGATACTTATATATTCAACTTGTACGTCATATAAGATCGACAATCGAGTGCTATAATTGCTAATCGGTCTAATCGTGTTGTTTAGAGCGTTTGTCCAGTTCATGTGCAGCTATAGAACACTGCCACTATATGCCATTATAAAAAAACAGGTAAATAAGTTTAGTCACTACATCTATTACTGACATATGTACAAGCCACCTATTTGTTCTCTTTAATCGAGTTCAAATATGGGACTGAAGGTGCAATATTTTCTTTTTCTTTTTCTTTTGTTTGTGCCTTGATGAAACTATAAAGATGAGACCGAAGAATCGACCGAAAAAACAGAAGTCAATGAAGATTGTGACTTTCATTTGGGACCACATTGACAAGTGGAATGAAAGGAAGATGGCAACTAATAATGGATCGACCCACGGGGGTTCAAGAGAGGGGCTAGTGGCAAATGAGCAGACAAAAGCTAGTGAAATTGAGCCAGAGAAGGAAGCAGACATTGAATCACAAGATGGAACCAAGCCTGCATCCACATTAAAACCAGGAGAGCAGCAATTGGTTTAGTCGTTTAAGTTTTGCTCGTCTTTGGGTCCTTGACCTTGAGTCATCTTCATCTTCCTCTGTCAAGTCATCAAACTTCAAATTATTTTCGTCATTTATTAGGGTTTCACGGGGGCCATAGTCCTGTAATCAATCATCGGACACTTAATGGAGTCGTAAATAAGTATGAACCCGTTGGAGCTTGGTTGGTGCCGCCGCAAAAGCTATATAGTATATCAGAACCAGAATATCGTTTAGATTACCAAACCATTGTGTACATAGGTTTTTTAAGGCATCAGAAAGTTGAGTAGAATGAACGTTTGTGGCTGAACCGCATCATCACAAAGCTCTATTCCCTTGCACTTCACTTCATATTACATAGAATACATTATCTTTTACATTAGTTAGATTAAAAATCTTATTTAGAATACAGTAAGGTTTATTGTTGAGCCACGTCTTCACAACAATCTATTCCCTTCTCTCCCCCTCACATTACTTGAAAAACCTTTTTATCTTACATTAATTAGATAAGAAAAGATTAATTATTCCACAGAAAAATAAATTGGAATCATGCAATATATTTAAAGGTCACTAGGAAGTAATTATATATGTTGCAAAATATGTCATTGCCTAATTATATATCTTAACTTATGAAAAAAAAATACAAACTGATTGGAAAAAAGGTAAATAACACTAAAACAAAAAAGATAAAGGTATTTACTTAGATATCATTAATGTGACATCCCCATTTTTTTTTTTATAATTCTTCTCTCTCTCCTCTTTCTCCTCCCCCTCACGTTCGTGCCCCCCCCCCCAATCTCAGATAGAACCTTCTAGGTTAAATCGAACTTAAATCGAAATTCAGCGTTGCACGAGATGTTAGCTTGGGAAAGTCCACATCTGGTCGTAATCCATTGGCCCGCCTTTTTAGGTAATACCCCTAAACCCCATTTCTTTTTCCCCGACTAATAAAGAGGGGTTGCAACATTGGTATCCATCTTTTACTTCACGAAGACGGACTTAGTGTTCAAGTGTCACGCCAAAAAAAAAATTGAATTCAATATAGCAGATCCTAATACTTATCCCATTATTATACTCTCTCTTTTTTCCCATTTTTGTGGGTTTTCTCTTCAAACAGCCACAGGGCCAATTAGGGAAGAACGAGGAAGACAGTAACTATAATGACCCGAAGAACAATAGATCGACCGACCATGTGTGAAAAAGTGAAAAAGATCAAGTCTATCTAGGAGGGATTTGAGTTAGTGGTGAAATGGTCGATTTTTCATATGATAGTTTTGTGTTTGAAGCAATATTTTGCCAAAAGTATCCTTCACGAAGGCCGAGCCCCACCAATATCCGAATGGACTTTGGTTAGGCAACCCGGATCATGATGATCCTGACGTGAAAATATTATTTCTTTCATCTCAAAACGAGCTTCAGCCCCGATGAAAAAGTCTCTCCAAATCTGGAACTCCAAACTTATTTGGTTTTAACACCGAGTAACTCCTATTGTCCATACGAGAAAGAGGTTTCAAAATCCCCATACAAGACAGGGTCAATAATTTGTAAAGGACTAATCACGTTAAAAGCCTGAACTCCTCGTGCTAATAGAAAAAGAGATCAATAAGCATCGAACTCAGGCCTTAAACTTAATTATGAATCGGACTCTCAAAAGAGGAGCATTAAAATATCAAATGGAGAAAGGGATAATGAACCCTCACACAAAAGAAATAAAAAATTATTTCCGATAAAAATATGAAGTCCTCCTTTCATATTTTATTTTTGTCCTCTCCCGTCACATGTTCCAGCCAACAATGTTGTCCCCTGTGTGCATCACGCATTGAGATGAAAGCTGACATCAGCTCTTGCTTTAAGGATTCTGCAAAATGACGTGGGCACTGAAATTCCTAAAGTCAATAGCAAGTCATTCTTTAGTCCGAAAAAATCGATAGGTTGCAGATATCATTTTTCAACTGTAACTACTAGTTGTCCCATCAAAAGTCAATAAAAAGTCATTTTTTAGGCCGAAAAAATCGACAACTCAGCATAAAAGTAACTTTTTTTTTTCTTCAGCATAAAAGTAACTTTACACAAGCAATTTTAGTCACCCTTGAGTTAATGGTTAATGATAGAGTTAATGGCCAACACCTCCAACTCAGAAAAGTTAATTGATAAACTTTATCTATGCTTTACCAAAACGTGAGTCCCGTGCTTTGATTGCTATGAGCCTCGGACAATTTTGGTCTGCATAGACTGAGTCTTTGGAATATTTTTCCCCTAGATTGAGAGTGGGAAAGACCGTTTGCGTAATATTTTCTTTACATTGATCGTTTAATATATGATGATATTATTTCAGTTGTATAAAAATAAAAATAAAAAGCTACAAACATTAACTTATCGAAATTCTTATCAAGAAATGGTCGACTAATTGATATTTATTAATAAGTTCATCGTAGAAAAAGTTCAGAAACTAAAGTTACTGCAAGACACTCCTGACCACCGAAGCCTAAATAACCACATGGATGCTTTTTTTCTATTCTCTAAATTTTTTTTTTTTTGGTGAAAATTCTATTCTCTAAATTTTGAGCATCATATAACCTAAAAGAAAAGTAATGGCTTTGATTGTTTCATGAAAAATGAATGATTTAAAAAATATTTCCCTAAAAAAATCACTTATATTGCTTACACAAATAAATAAACGAAAAATATTTTCATCATCTACAAAAATATTTAGATATAAGTTGTTGTCACTAATGAAAAGAAAAATCTATTAACTAATTATTTAAAGCTATACTAATGATTATTTTTCAGAAAATCTTTTTCAAATCATTCATTTTCCATAAAACAAATTGAGCATTAACAAAATTTAATTTTTCTCTTTTGTTAGGGATAGAATTGGAGTCAAGATGAGGTAATATTATGCTAGATCTAGCATTGTATAGGACTCCACCTATAAAATGGTGAGCACGGTCCTAAGGTTATTCCAAGTGAGAAACACTAAGCTCCGAATATGTTACCATTGTATTTTAACCAAACTTGTACTGATTTAGGCAATTCAATAGATTTGTTAATTCCGGATGTGAAGCATGATATTTTGTAGAACTCTTGACTTCTTCAACTAAGTTAATCTAGCTTGGATTGATGTAAAATCATTTAATATATCGAAAAGAGTACTCTATTCATGATCATAAAATTTGAAGCATCTTATTCATCAAGTCTTTCAATCTCAAAAGTTTGAGGAGAGGCAACTAGCGCGATTACCTCAATGGAACGTAGCCCATAAGTATAAAATTGGCCTGTTAAGTTCTCAATCTTAAGTTGATATAAGATTATCCTATTTTCTTGACATAGAGGATAACCCACTCTTCCTATATAAGCATATTCACATGACTTGTTAGAAAATAATTTATATGTCAATAATATCAAGAATGTTGTTCGATTCCACTAAATTTATCATGGATACTAAATTTTCATTGTTATATATGCATATGCAATTAGAATTGAGATAGGACCGATTTGATAATAAAGCATCAACCCGCGAAAGTTGCATCATCATTGATGAGACATTTTTCGTCTAATGTGATTCTATGAATCTTTTCCAGATTCTCGTACAAATCTTTATATAAAGGTGGAAAAAGGTAAGAAAACCTGTCGCCACTTGCTTTGGTGGGAGACACACATGCCTTTTAGCGACGTCCCACTTATATTGACTTGACTTTGGCTTTGGCTTCTATCATCCACGTGAAAGGTAAAGGTTCTTTTAGTTTTTTACGTTTTCTTTGGCTAAAAGAAAAAAAAATTATGGAATTATGTCATTGATTGAATCGAGATCATAATTGAGAGAAAGGACATTGTCATTATCTTGTAAAGTACATAATATTGGATGAGTTCAACATTGCGAAAAATCCAAACAAAACAAAAGCATGACATCTTGCTCCATTTTGGAAGCGTAAAACAAATGAAACATTGGAGGCTTCACTATATTAGGGTTGTATTTGATTTGACTTTAGGAGAAAGTCTTTGATAAAATGCAAAGGACTTTAAGTAAAAAAATTTATCAAAATACAAATACTGTTTTGTAAAGTGTAAATTAAAAATATATTGATAAATAATTTTGATGGAAATGTCATTTGGAAAAATCTACAATTTTGTTATTTTTTTTTTTTTAAACAAATCTCAAACCTTTCAAGCAACCTAGGTGACCATGGGACCTTAGGCTGCATCACTTGGGGTCACGCAATTCACTGAGGGCGATCGCCAACCTTTGTGCAAGAGTGGATAAAAAAATTATTAAATCCAAGACTTACATTCGGAAAATGCAACATTCCAAAGCACTTCTAGAGTTGCCTAGGATAAAGGTTTTTAAAGCCATTTGGAAATTCAATTGTATCTCCCTAGAGTTATCCATAAATTTTGTCAAATGGTATTTGCATTTAGCCAAGGGCCTTTAAGTGTATGTTTGGTAACATTTCTATTCTTGGGAAATAATTTCTTTTCATAAATAGTTATTTATTATTTCCACTCATTGAAACAATTTTTGAGTAAAACAACGAGCTTGATAACTATGCAAAATTTTTATTCTAGAAATAAAAATAAAGAACATGAATATGTTTAGTACGACACACAATTTTTTTTTGTGATGTAGAATTTATTTTAATTTTTAATTTTTTTAATTTTTTTCTTTTTGTTCTTTTCATTTTTTTTTCCTTTTTTCTTCTTCCACCGCCACTCGCCGGCCGTGGCGGCCAACGCTGGCAAACAGCAACGGCTAGCGAACAGCAAGGGGTGGCAGGCAATGAGAAAGAAGAAGAAAAGCAAACAAATAACTTAATTCTAAAAATTGTTTCTGGGAACAAGAAACTATTTTTTTCTACTTCTTGTTTATATTCCAGATCTATTCCTCGGCCACTTTTCTATTCCAAGAAACAGATAAATTAATTGATATTATCAAATTGATTTTTATTCTTTTTTCTATTCCAAGGAGTAAAAGAACAAAAAAAAAAAAAAAAAAATAGAAATACTACCATGCGGAGTCTAAGGTTACAAAAGGTGTTGGCAAAGCCAAACCAAATGCACCCTAAGCCTCTCACTTCAAATCTTTCTTATTTTATTTTCACCCCTTAGAAAGAAAATAACCAAACACCGCCTTGTTTCCTCTTGTGATTGGCTTATTTAATGGCTAACTAGGTAGCTACATTCACAATCAAACTCATCCCACACAACCAAGGTAATAAAAGTGCCCTACTTTCACATTTGCTAAATGTTTTAGCATGGTAGGTGTCCATCTTTTACTTCATAAAGACAGGCTTAAAATGCTAGTTTCCCACACACACAAAAGAAAAAAATCATTTAAATTTATGAAAATGAGGTCAAGGACCAACTTTAAATGGGTTCATCTCCATAAAACTAACAAGCAAGTTTATACATGACTAAGGATTTTACAACATCTCGGGGGAAATTATAGAAAAAGTAACATATTGTACATATGTCAATTCAATACTAAACTTTTCAATTATACTAATTTAGTCTTAAACCTTTTGACAGTTTATCAACATAGTCATTTTGGCTAATTTTGGCTGGAAATTGCCAACATAGATAGTAACCATCCTACATGGCACAACTAGCACTTATATAGATGATTTTTGTAATTTTTTTAAAATTTTTCTAAATATCTTATTCTTTTTTTTTTCGTTTTATTGTGGCTAGTGAAGGAAACCCTTATGGCCTAAGCCAGGAAGTTGCAGCCAGTTAAATCGGATTAATACTATGAAAAATTACAAATTGATACACATGTGATAAACAAAACGTAAAAACCCAAATTGATACACCCATCAACTATCACATATCATCCAATTTAGCAATTTGACGGTAAAATTTAAAGAAAACTAATAAGGGATAAATTTGTCATAAATATACCAATTTAAGATTTCTTGTGGTCAAAAAATTAGTTTAGGGTAAACTTATCACAGGTGTACTAATATATGGTTTTTCATGGTATAACCCTTTAACATAGTCTACATGTCATTAAGACTTTTTTCTAGTTCATTAATCATGTTAATTTAGAACTCATATGGTTATAGTGCTTAAATTAAGTCAATTTTTTTCAAATATTTAAGCCTTGCTAGCGAGGAATCACCGGACAATCTATCAAATCAAATTTCTTCAAGCCTTGCAGGGTTATAAGAATCTTTTCATACACAGGTGCATTTTCCCTAATCACCAAGTATGTACTCTGTCTTTGCATCAGCAGTTTCATCACATGGCCTTTGAAAATAAGGAAAGGATCATTGTGATCCGTCTTCCCAAAAAAGGAAAAAAAATCATCATATTGCATTTGCATAGTCCAAATTTTAGGTATCATTTGTCTTTGAATGAAATCTCTGCAAGTTTCCCTTCAAAGAGGGGCAGTTATTGACACATAAATTTTGGCAATCCATTTAATCATTCATTTCATTGTATAGAAAATCATATATCAACCCCTACTCATAAAAAATTTAATATTAATTTCTAAATGCAAATTAAGAGCATATTCATTTTAATTGGATAGTAATGAGCCCACATAAGTTGCATTTTGATAGGACTAGCACAGGGAAGCTTTGAGCTTAATTAAACAAAATTTGGCCAAGCCTATCAATCTACGTTAGTGGCCGAAATTTGCATGTGGGATGCGCTTGAGGGGATTCAAATTAGGAAAGATTGCGTTCTTTAATTATATTGGAGATTAGAGCTCAAAATTTTGATTATTGGAAAAGGAACGAAAGAGATACCTTATTTTCCTATCTTGAATATATCACCCAATTTCTTTGGTTCAATTCAGGGCAGGGATATCTCAAGAAAAGTCCTCTATAGATAACATCTATCTTTTGACTTGCTAGCGTCTTTAGGGATCCAATCAACATTCCCACTGTTGAAGCGGCAAAAGGACAAATCTTTAGGATCGGCTCTTGGAGGTTCCATGACACATGATTTGTCGGTGACTCTTTTGTCACAATCTCGATTCATTTTTAATGAATCTGCCCAGGTTACATATGCATCGTAATTGGTTTTGACATATTCAACTTTGTCTCCATTCCAAAATGCCAACATTTGATGAAGAGAAGATGGGACACAATGAATTCCACGGATCCAATCAGTCCCCAAAGAGAGATTATACAAGCCAGCAGCTTTGACAATGAAAAAAGAAGTCTTTGAAGTTTTGGACACGACAGTGAGATCAGCGATGAACACCCCCTTGGCTTCGTTAATTTCCCCCATGAAGTTTGAGAGTTGTACGTTTGAAGGATCGATTTCGTAATCTCTCTTTTCAAGTTTCTTGAAACACTTATACGGGATCAAAATCAACGTTGATCCTCCATTGACAAAAAATCTGGACACTGGTCCGCCATAGATTTTGCCGTTGAATCGACTCTGTTATTACTAGAAGTGTCACCTAAAGGGGTTGAATAAGAGAATTCAATATACTTGACAAAATATTACGAAATTAAAATTGTCAAGCTTGACATTAATAGAATAACTAAAATGAGCAGTTGTCAAAACACTCTTGAACTAGATCAAGTCTGTCGGGGAGTGGATTTGGAGGTATTGCCCAAGAAGAGGGGTCAAATGGCCCATTAGTTAGGTTCAAGCTCTCCCAAGCTCATATCTCATGTAACTTTGGATTTCATTTTTAAGTTCTTTTAAGCCTTAAGGATTTCTAGGAGTCATCACTAGCCATTATGGGGTCAGCTAGAAACCAAACATGATGCAAGAGATTTGACTTGTTTCCCACGCAACTAAGCTAAACTAGACTAAATCTATTACATCTCTTTGGACCGCTTCCTTGGCCACCGGTCTTCTTGAAGCTTATGGCCACTGCCATCATCATCGGTTTTCATCAGCCAATCCATTCCACATTCACATCATGCACTCATTCAAAACAATCAATTAGGAAGTTCATCAATCACTAATTAAGAATTAGGCTCGGAGTTGATTTTGCCCATGCAAATTGATTAACCCAACTACCTCCTAATCTCACTAGGGTATTCATTGATTAATAGTTAATGATAATTAATATCCACTTATGTTCACAAAACGATATGCTAACATCGTTAACCTGTGATTAAGCTCCAATCACCCTTCTAAGCTCCCCGCTGAAGGACGTGCATCGAGAGCCTAACATACATTTAAACATTCACATGCAAGGCTAATTAAGACATGCAATTGACTAATCAGCTATAGGAGACGAGCAAATAATTAGTGAGCCCAAAGGATCAGTTCTCAATTTCTGTCTTGACCGGTTCAGTTATGTTTTGACTCAATTGGATGCTTTAATGACCTACCCGTTGAACGATTTTAGCAGTAGTTGATAGCTTAGGATATGTAGTTTAATATTCATTAAGACCATTTTCCCCAGCTCAGACATGAAAGACTCGGATTAAAACCATTTGGTTTTAACACTATAAGAACAATCTAGCTCTCTTTCCTTAAATCGATCACTAAAATATGGATTGAAGCCCCTGGACTCGTAAGGGATTATGAGCAACTCCTACTGTCCATACCAGAAAAAGGTTTCAGAACCTCATGCAAGACAGTGTCGATAATGTATCAAGGACTAATGGAGTCAAAAGTCTTATTTCCTCTTGCTAATAGAAAAAAAAAAAAAAATTGTATAAGGATCCAACTCGGGCCTCAAACTTAATCATGACCCGGACTCTCCCAAAAGAAGAGATTCGAATCTCAAAAAGAGGAAGGGATAATAACCCCTCACACAAAAGAAAGAAAAAACTATGACTTCAGATTAGTCCACGAAGAGATGAAGTCCTCCTTTCACATTTTATTTCTCTCTCTCTCACCGTTCACATGATCCAGCTAGCAATCTTGTGCCCCGCGTGCATCATGCATTGAGATGAAAGCTGACATCAGCTCTTGTATATTCTGAAAAATGACGTGGGCACAGAGACTCCGTGAGTCAATAGCAAGTCATTTTTTAAGGCCGAAATAGTCGTTAGCTGGCAAACATCCCTTTCAATTGTAACCCCTAGATGTCCCACCAAAAGTCAATATCAAATCATTTTTTAGACTGAAAAATCGTAAGCTAGTAAATTTTCTTGAGTAATTCTATACACCTTCAATATCAAAATAACTTTACACAAGTGATTTTGGTGACTATTGCGTTGGTGGTTAGTGATAGAGCTGAACAGTTAACATACTCCAATCAGAGAAGTTAATTGATAGACTAGATCTATGCTCACTGAAATATTTTCCGACGGTGGCCGGTGGACGGTGGACGGTGACGGACGACAAAGAAAAGAAAAAAATAGAAGGAAAAAAAAAAGAAAAAAATTCTTAAAAAATTATTTAAAATATTAAAAGAAATACTGCATTATAAAAAAAATTGTGGATTACACCAAATGCATTCATGTTCTTTTTCTATTTTGAGAATAAAAATTTTATATACTTATCAAACGTGTTCTTTTACTCAGAAATTATTTCAGGGAGTAAAAATAGAAAAAGATTATTTCTGAAAAAAATTATTTCTCGAAATAGAAATATTTCTAAATAGACTCCAAATTTCCATTAAATTTCCACTGCTCAATTTGTTGCCATAATTTTATCGGTCTACCCTCGTCTTGATCAAAACAGTTGTGATGTGTTCATATATGCACTTCTTTCATTTAAAAAAAAAAAATAGGAAACATATATGAACATGTGCGAATGTGAAGACGCTGTTTATTAACCTATATATATCATGCAAGTGCGTAAAGCAAGGCACTACCACTGAAGAGAGAGAGAGAGGGAGTGAGAGAGAGAGAGAGAGAGAGAGAGAAAGACTGCTTGAGAGAGAGAGGGAGTGAGAGAGAGAGAGAAGAGATGGTGGCCGCAGGAGCAGAGACGAAGACGTTAGAATTCACGTCGACGTGGGTGGTGGCCGTGGTTTGTTGTGTGATAGTGCTAATTTCTTTCCTTGTTCACAGGTTTCTTCAATGCGCCGGGCAGGTCCGCTCTTGGTTTCTTTCTTTCTACTATGATTTCATCACCTCCTGAGATACTCATCTCGTGATCAATGGTGACCGTGTGACCAACTCTTGTTGAGCGCAGCTTTTGAGCAGGCCAAAGAAGGATTGCCAGAGTCCCTACAGGGGCAGGCGAAAGCATCTATTCGATGCCTTACAGAAGATCAAAGAAGGTGAGCGTACTTAAAATTGATAGAGAACGAGACGAGTTTTATATGCTTTATGTTATGTCATACACATGGAATTGATGTGCACGGGTTTTGACCGCCGTAACTCTCCTACGACAAATTTATATGAAACCAAAATGTGTTTATAACTTATATGTGATGGTTTTGTTTTTGGAAAATTGGCAGAGTTGATGCTGTTGGGGTTCATATCCTTGCTGCTATCGGTGTTCCAGACGAGAATCGGGAAGATTTGCATATCGGAGACACTTGCCAACGTCTGGCTTCCCTGCCACCAGAATGCTTCCTCTTCTTCCACTACCACTGCCCACTTCTCGACTAATCCTATCGCCGCCGATGGATATCAAGGACGCCGACTCCTGGCGGACACCACTGATTACTGCGGTCAAAAGGTGAGTTTACTCTCTCTCTCTCTCTCTCTCTCTCTCTCTCTCTCTCTCTCTCTCTATCTCATTTCAGCATTGGCAAACAGATAGCCATTGGGTGTAATACCAAATGATGAATCTATAAAATGCTTAAATTATTACTCCAATGAGCGTGCAAAACATATGATCTTTGTTGCGTATTGTTTCAGGGGAAGGTGCCATTGTTATCTCTCACAGCACTTCACCATCTGCACATCTTCATATTTGTGCTAGCCACCTTTCACGTGATCGTCTGCGTGGTCATTATTCTATGTGGAGAAGCAAGGGTATATGACTACTGTTGACTCACAGAATTTTCTATTTTGTATATACATATCTTGGATTAATTCTGTAGATTTTCCTTCCGTGCTGTTGATTATAGTTACACTATTGGTGGAAGTGGGAGCAATGCATTATAGAGAACGGGAACGAGCGTTACATCGACGAAGTGGGTACGTGATTCTTTTTGCTAAATCCTTTTCCTTACCCCCGAGTAATCTCTCATGGGCACAAAAACTGATCCACAAACTAAATTGACAAGTGACATGGTAAATTATAATCGAATGCTTCGAATGTGCCTCACTTGTGTACCCATTTACAAGAAGTTGTTTCACAATTGTATACTAATCTTATGGATCGATCTTTTGACTAATATGAGGTATCTTTATTGGAGAGCTGCAGCTCGTTGCCGCAAGCTCACCCACCTTGCCGAAAAGGATGGTCGTTCCAACCGAGGCAAAAGATCAGCAGTAATTGGCTTGTTGGTAAGTCTTGCGTGTCTTTTAAAGAAGTTATTGCATAGTTTATAAACTATTAGAATGATATTATCTCAACCATTAATTATTTTGGACCCTCTATGGGACTCACATTATCAACAGTTGAAATGGACTTGATCTTCAGAGTGTCTAGACTATACGATATTTTTTCAAACTTTGGCTGTTCCCTTTTATCACAGCCGCTGATCAATTTTACAAATCAATATTAACTTCTACTATGTTACAGAACGAACAACCGACTGTTGTATTGACGGGATGAATTGTGGATTAGGTCTCCTTTTTTTAAGTCATTGATACTATCGTATTAAGTCGCTAAATAAAATTAGAGGCCTTCGGGGCAAGGACGTAGTCCTGCATCGCTTTAGCGTATGCAAATAGTGTAATATAGATGTCTGATTACACAGAAGGTGAGTCTATCTAAATCTCTCCTCCGACGTGCCTTGAACCTCTATATACACATCGCTCGTTTGCACTATGATTAAGGAATTTGTGAGGAATTACTTCTTGTCATCTAACTATAAGAAATTTCACAAGAAAATAACACTAGAAATGCAATAACTTTGGTACAGCATTCACTTTGATGCCAAAAATTTTGTAGGATCATTTAAGTGATATTTTTTAATAGAAAAACGATCACTTAAGTGACAATTTCAATTTTAAACGTCAGAAATTCAATATGCCAATATGATAACATTTCTTCTAATTGACATAGCTCGTCGATGTGCCCAATCAGCATTAGAAGCCCTAAACGATGCCGTTTAACACATGAGTGCCCTAAATTCAATCTTTCTTCAAACCCTAATCTCACAATAGATGATTTGGGGAAAAATTTAGCCTCATCTTAAACCTAACCTCACAATCATGGATTTGAGACAAAATTAGTAACTGAAACTTGCAATAGAGGTCTGCTACTTCGTTTGTGTGATTTGTTTCATCGGAATTCCAATTTTTACCAAGGGATTTTGAGGAAGGAAATGGAATTGGGGGAGAAGAGGAGGATGACATCGCCCTTGCCGATGCCTATGGTGGAAAGGCGGGAGGTGAGGGAGTTGATGGAGCGCCAGAGCTTTCAAAAGGGGACGTGGAGACTAGTGGAGGTGACAATGAAGGCCGAGAAGCCACAACGCAAATAAGGGGAGATAAAGGTGTTGATGTCGAGAGAGAGGTTGGGGGAGAGGGGAATGGGTTGCGCTTGCTGTAGAAGGTGGAGTAGGAGGTATGGAAACCATTTTTGGGGTCAATTTGCAGGGGGTTGGTATCCTTACTTCTTGAGAGCTTGAGCTTAAAGCCAAGCGATCTCTGTTCTTGGATGAGAGAGGCGGGAGAGAGCTTTGAGCCAGGTCATTGTCCACTTTGGACTTCTTTTTTTATAAGAAAGTCACATAGATATTCATATAAAAAATAAAAAAAACTGTAGAGGATGAATTGCCGGAATATATCATTAAAGACATTTAAATGATCGTTTTTTCACCAATTTGACAGTGATCCAGTAAAAAAAATTTGCACCAAAGCTAGCATCGTTGAAAAATTATGGTATTTCTAGTGTCCTTTTCCCAAAGTTTCACCACTTAGGTTTTGCAACTAAGACCTTGTAGATGACGGGCTGATATTTGCAGAGACTTGATATGCAGAAAATATTTTGTTTGTGTTGTATGTACTCAAATGCATTGGAGCCTTCAAACCTAATGGGTGTCACTAGATTTCATTTCCATATGCTGTTTAGTATATAGAGCACACTCAAACTTGTTCCATCTTCCCCAATACCCTAGTCAGTGTAGAAAGCAACACCTAGAAGCTCCTTTTCGTGGAATGAAGCTTTTTAGAAGACATGATGAGATTGTCTCTGAACAGTTTTTCCTCTTCTGCAGCATATGATTGGCAAGCACTTTTTTCCGTCCTTGACTAAGTTGGAGTACATTGCGATCCGTCTGAATTGCATCAAGGTAGGAATACTGGCCGTGCTTCTCCATTTTAACTTAAATTTAATTGGCTTGTTTCTTCCACCATTTTTACAGGCCCGTTATTTGGAAAATCCCGAAGATCATTTTCAGAAGTACGTAATCCACGGTGTGCAAAAGGATTTTGACAAAGTCATTGGAATCAGGTGAAAGACACTCCTTTGTGTCTAAAAAAAATGTTTACCTTCATGAAGAACTATTAGTATCTTCTGCAATTGACAGTGTTTCATGACTAACAATCTCTCCAAAAAATATTCAGCGGTTTCCTCAGGTATACTAATTTTCTTGTTCTTATTAATGCAGTTGGTATCTGTGGTTGTTCGTGGTGGTTTTCTTGCTCCTGAATGTTGCTGGTGAGTGATTTGGGCGCGACATGTGTCACATTCTCCATTGTGTTGCAGCTATTAAAGTTCAAGATTTCCAAAATCAGAGGTGTCGAATGAAGTTCAAGTACCTTTCTTTTCAAGCAATGTTATGTGTATAGACCGATCTGCAAAATTGAATTTTTTAGACTGCAAGTGTAGCATTTAAATAAGTGGTCAATTTCAACACTACTAACAATCTACCAAATCACTTATTAGAACAATTTTGTAAACCAGCTTTAGTGATTACTTAGCATTAGCATTTCTCTCCTTTGTGAGACCATAAGTTATTTCAAAGAAAGACATCATATGAATCTGTCTTGGACAATATTTCCTTGCAGGATGGAATGCCTACTTTTGGATATCTTTCCTTCCCTTGACTGTAAGTGTAGTGATGAATAGTCGTCCTTTTTGAGTTGTTGCATTTTGCAGTAGTGAAGTCGTCCATTGACTATTCAATTTCTACCATATCTTGGGGTGTCCAAACTATGGCCAAACGTGCAGTAAATGCAATTTCATTGCTTTTTGGATCAAGAACAAAATTGATATAAGGATAGCTACTAATTAGCAGGAGGATTGGCACAGGCTTGTCCTAAAGACAAATTATGTTCAAGAATACATAGGAATTAAACCATGTAACCTCTTGCTTGCACTCAAAGAACAAATTTTGCTCATACAAGATCATGTTGAGTCTTACTTGGTGGAAACAATATGTTTCTGTCTTGGCTTTTCTCAGCTTCTGCTAGCTGTCGGCACGAAACTGGAGCACATAGTAAAACAGCGGACTGACGAGATCATCAAGAAGTATCGTTCATCAAAAGTTACCACTATTGAATTTTCAGATGAAGATTTCTGGTTCAAAAGGCCTCACCTTGTCCTCGATTTGATTCACATCATACTCTTCCAAAACTCTTTCGAACTTGCTTTTTTCTTCTTTATATTGGTAAGCGATTTCCCAAACTTCTGTTTATATTGGTTGTGAGAAAATTGGTTCCTAATATACCATACCTGGTTGGGTACCTGGGTAAAGGGTAGAAAATAGGACTAATGCCCGCATCTTTTCTTACAGTTCCAATATGATTTTCACTCATGCATTATGGGAGAGGTTGGCTACGTCATCCCAAGACTTGTCATAGGGTAAGAATGATACTTATATCTTCAACCTGTGCATCATATAAGATCAACAATTGAGTCCTATAATCACTAACTGGTCTAATTGTTTTGTTTAGAGTGTTTGTCCAGATCATGTGCAGCTATAGAACACTGCCGCTATATGCCATTATAAAAAAACAGGTAAATAAGTATGAGTTACTACATCTATTATCGACATATGTACGAGTCACCTATTTGTTCTCTTTAATTAAATTCAACTATGGGACTGAAGGTGCAATATTTCTTTTGTTTGTGTCTAAACTATGAAGATGCTATTGAAGCCCAGTATATCGAAAAAAGAGAAAGAAATGAAGATTGTGACTTTCATTTGGGACCACATTGAGAAGTGGGATGCAAGGAAGAAGGCAAGGAAGAAGGCAACTAAAAATGGATCAACCCAAGGGGGTCAAAGAAAGGAACTAGTGGCAAATGAGCAGACAAGAGCTCGTGAAATTGAGCCAGAGAAGAAAGCAGACATGGAAGCACAAGATAGAACCCAAGCCTGAAAGTACATGAAAACCTGGAGAGCAGTTATGGGTTTAGTCGTATAAGTTTTGCTCCTTTTTTGGGTCCTTCCGTAGTACTTGGCCGATGATGAGACCACGAGTCATCTTCATCTTCTTCTGTCAAGTTATCGAACTTTGAATTACTCTTGTCATTTATTAGGGTTTCACAGCGGGCCATATTCCCGGAACCAATGGCCGGACACTTGATGAAGTCGTGTATGTGGATGAACCCACTAGGGCTTGGTTGGTGTCGCCGCAAAAGCTTTAGTAGATCATAACCAGCATTTCGTTAAGATTACCAAACTGTTGCCTACATAGTTTTTCTAAGGTTTGGCCTATCTATAAGGCATAATAAAGTTGAGTGAGAATGGAGGTTTGTGGTTGAGCCGCATCATCTTTCACTTCCCTTCACATTACTTAAAATACTTGGTCTTTTGCATCAAGCAAATAAAGAAAGCTTATTAATAATAATACAAAAGTTGAGTAAAACGAAGGCTATTGATAGATTCACACAATATATTTGCGCGTTTGTTTCACAGAAAATTTGAAATCTGAAAAACATTTTATGAAAAAAGATTGGTTACATTCTGCATCCATTCATACGCACTCTTTAAAAATCACAAGAAAGTGTGTGTTTTAAGTGCGAATTCCTTGAAAGAGTGAATCTACCCAGTGCGAACATCCTTTTGCCTTTCACCATCTCAATCAAGCGAATGACTCCCATCTGCTTGTGAGTTCAAGGCAATAATGAGATTATCTTTCGTCAACGAGGGATGCCAACTTGCCACTTCTATGCATTCCATCTTCTCCCAAGATCCACCTTCATCATCATCAATTAAGAATCGAGGAGTTTGCACGCACCAAGTTGTCGAGAGAGAGAGAGAGAGAGAGAGAGAGAGAGAGAGAGAGAGAGAGAGGGGGGATGCATAGCTGGCACGACTGAGAAAGAGAGAGAGCGGCCGAGGCACGAGTCGAGGGGACGACGTTAGAGTTCGCACCAACGTGGGTGGCGGCCGTAGTTTGTTGCATCGTAGCGGTGATCTCGTTTCTTGTGAAAGGTCCCTTCATTGGGCCGGCCAGCTAAATGCATTTTGTTCCTTGACATCTCCAACGTTGTGTTGTAATCTGTCGCAAAAGGCCTTCTTCACGATAAAGTAAGAGCATGTTCAGTAACAATTCTATTCAAGAATAATGTTCTATCGAAAAATAATTTTTTCTAATTCTATTCCCAAAAACAATTTTTGAAAATCATCTGGCCTTTTGTGGCCTCTCGCTGCTTTTACCTTTTTTTCTGTTTCGCTTCCTTAGACCCGCTCTTGCAATCCTCTTTTGCATTCGACTTCCTTTCACTCACTCTGACTTGTTATCTTGGTGAGTGCAAGTTATGTGATGCCGGATCTTTTGTAATTATTGGTTAAAACTCAATATATTCTTACCCTTCACCAAAAAAATAATAATAATAATAATAATTAATAATAATAATAATAATAATAATTTCTGAAAAAAAAAATTTGGTAACTATCCAAAATTTCTATTCTCTCAATAGAAATTTAATACCCTAAAAAAACCCCAAACGATAACCATCCAAAATTTCTATTCTCTCGATAGAAATAAATTTAGTAAGATTCTAAAAAGGATTTTGTTTCTTTTAATTTTTAACATTTGGTAAATAAATTAGTTTGGGGTAAATTTGTCATAAATGTACCAAAATTTCTATTCTCAAAAAAATAGAAATAAATTTGTGTAAAATTCTAAAATAAATTTTTTTAAAAATTTTTTGTTTCTTTTAATTTTTTAATACCTTTATTAGATTTCTCTTTTTTTTTCTTTTTTCTTTTTTCTTTTTCTCTTCTTCTTCTTCCTCCTTGGTAGCTGGTTGCTAGCCATGGCGATGATCGGCGACCAGCTGGACAAGGTTCAACGATCTTACCAAAGCCTCACCTAGCCAAGGCGAGCCTCGACCTTGCCAAATCTAGGCAAGGCTCGACCTTGCCCAAGTGGCGTGAGGTTAGCCTCGCCAAGCCACCACCAGGCAATGCCAACCTAGAGGTGGCTCAATTAGGTCGAGCCTCGCCGTGACTTAGCATTGCCACAAGCCGGCGACGCTCAAGTGACCAGCCAAAAGGAAGAAGAAGAAGAAAAGGAAAGAGAATAAAGAGGATAAAAGAAAAGAATTAGAATTGATTTTAGAATTGTTCTCCGGAATAAAAAATAACTTTTTTCTACTTCTTGATTCTATTCAAAATTTATTACCAAGAACAAAAAAATTTACCAAGCAAATTTCTATTCTTTTTTTTTCTCCCGGAATAAAATAACAGAATTAGTTGTTCTCGGGAGTGCCTTAAGTGACTTTGCCGTTTGTCAAATATGGCAAGAACAGCGAGAAACAGTAGAAGACTCTCCTTGATGCGTTGCAAAGGATCAAAGTAGGTGAGACCCTATTCACCCGGAATAAGTCAGTTCCCGGCATTAGACTCCCAAAGAAATCTGGTTGAAAAGAACAGTGAAACTTGCTCTTATGCAGCTTTTGTTCGCTGTTGGCACCCAGCCGGGACGTGTAACGGCACAGAGCTTGCTTCACATCGCACTCTTCCAATCCTCTTTCGAATGGCCTACTTATTTTTTGTATTGGTGAGTATAAACTGACAGGGATAAACTTCTCTATTACAGAGCTTTCATCTTTTCGCATGCCAAACAAATGATTCTGGTTGCGCTTCAGTTCAGGTAATTTCAGCTCTTGCACCATGGGAAAGGTCAGTCATATAGCCGCAAGAACATGATATACGCGAGCATAATTTGCATCTATTCGATCATTATTCGCATACAGGACAAATCTTTGAAGCCGAGCACTTTATCTGTGCATTTGCTCTGGATAGAAAATTTGTTCAGGTTACGACTGTTGTGCATCGATGCGATGTCAGAGCTAAAAATATGGGACTGACGAAGACGCAATCCTTTCGCTTTTCTTGGTTCATGAACGAGAGCTCACTCTTCCATGTAATGCTGGAGGAGCGAAAAGGAAGAGTTCAAGAGAAGCAGCTGTGATAAAAGGCGCTGTCGGTTTGGAGGCGGCGCACGGAAGAGATGATCGAACATGGGCCAACAAAATTAGCCAAAAATGTTCTTGGACAAAACTACCCCAAACTGTAAATAATATTAAAAGTTTGGGTCCTGAGATAAAATTAGCCACTTTTGGTCCTTATTTGATACAATGTCCACTTTGGATCCTTTTTTGAGAAAATAAACTCACTTTAGGCCCTTATTTGAGATTTTCCCTTATATGTATACTATTATTATAATAATACATAATAATATTTTAATAAATAAAAAAATAATTTATTCTCCAAAAAATCCAAAAATATTCCATATTTTCTCAAAAAAAGTCAGAAAAAGCCAAAAATGATTAATATTTTCAGGAAAAGATCAAAAAATCCAAAAAAATACTTTTTCATCCAAAAAATGGAAAAATGCCCCCAAAAAAATGTTTTCCTCCAGAAATGCATAGAAAACCCCTCAAAAATCCAAAAAGCCTTAGGTTTAAATAAGATTAGGTATCGGAAAAGCATTAATGATTAACTAGTGTAATCAAATCCCAAACCTAGTTTCTTTAGTTGCGCAAGAGCGAGTATTTCTCTCTATACTTCACTTAGATTTCTAATCGACTCACTCCAAATCGATTAGTGGCGACTCCTTTTTTAAGTCAATTTACAAGTTAAAATATCAAACTACTAAGTCATGAATTGGCGGGCTTGGAAGAGCCCGAGCTAATCCTAATAGACCTAGCCAAACCATTAACCAATCGGGCATCGAAAAAAGAGGTCGCGACATTAGGTAATATCCCTAAAGCCCATTTCTTTTCCCCGACTAATAAAGAGGGGTTGCGACATTGGTATCCATCTTTTACTTCACGAAGATGGGCTTTAGTGTTCAAGTGTCACGCAAAAAAAAAAAAAAAAAAATTGAATTCAATATACCAGATTTAACACTTGTCCCATTATTATACATTTTTTTCCATTTTGTGGGTTTTCTCTTCAAACAGCCATAGGGCCAATTAGGGACGAACGAGGAAGACAATAACTATAATGACCCGAAGAACAATAGATCGACTGACCACGTGTGAAAAAGTGAAAAAGATCAAGTCTATCTAGGAGGAATTTGAGTGAGTGGTGAAATGTTCGATTTTTCATATGATATTTTCGTGTTTGAAGCAGTCTTTTGCCAGAAGTATCCTTCACGAAGGCCAAGCCCCACCAATATCCGAATGGATTTCTGGTTAGGCAACCCGGATCATGATGATCCAGATGTGAAAATATCATTTCTTTCATCTCAAAACGAGCTTCAACCCTGGTGAAAAGTCTCTCCAAATCTGGAACTCCAAACTTGTTTGGTTTTAACACCGAGTAACTCCTATTGTCCATACCAGAAAGAGGTTTCAAAATCCCCATACAAGACAGGGTCAATAATTTGTAAAGGACTAATCGAGTTAAAAGCTTGAACTCCTCGTGCTAATAGAAAAAGAGATCGATACGCATCGAACTCAGGCCTCAAACTTAATTATGAATCGGACTCTCAACAGAGGAGCATTAAAATATCAAAAGGAGGAAGGGATAATGAACCCTCACACAAAAGAAAGAAAAAATTATGACTTCATTTTTCTCCTCTCCCGTCACATGTTCCAGCCAACAATCTTGTCCCCTGTGTGCATCACGCATTGAGATGAAAGCTGACATCAGCTCTTGCTTTAAGGATTCTGCAGAATGACGTGGGCACTGAAATTCCTAAAGCCAATAGCAAGTTATTCTTTAGTCCGAAAAAATCGATAGATTGCAGATATCATTTGTCAACTGTAACTCCTAGATGTCCCACCAAAAGTCAACAGCAAGTCATTTTTTAGGCCGAAAAAAATCGATAGGTTGCAGGTATCATTTTTCAACTGTAACTCCTAGATGTCCCACCAAAAGTCAATAGCAAGTCATTTTTTAGGCAGAAAAAATCGACAGCTCAGCGTAAAAGTAACTTTACACAAGCAATTTTAGTCACTCTTGAGTTAATGGTTAATAATAGAGTTAATGGTCAACACCTCCAACTCAGAAAAGTTAATTGATAAACTTTATCTATGCTTTACCAAAACGTGAGTCCCGTGCTTTGATTGCTATGAGCCTCGGACAACTTTGGTCTGCATACATTGAATCTTTGGAATATTTTTCCCTTAGATTGAGAGTGGGAAAGACCGTTTGTGTAATATTTTCTTTACATTGACTGTTTAATATATGATTATATTATTTCAGTTGTATAAAAAAAAAAGCTACAAATATTAACTTATCGAAATTCTTATCAAGAAATGGTCGACTAATTGATAATTATCAATAAGTTCATCTTAGAAAAAGTTCAGAAACTAAAGTTAATGCAAGACACTCCTGACCACCGAAGCCTAAATAACCACATGGATACTTTTTTTCTATTCTCAAAATTTTGAGCATAGATAACCTAAAAGAAAAGTAATGGCTTTGTTTGTTTCATGAAAAATGAATGATTTGAAAAATATTTCTCTAAAAACAATCATGAATGATTTGAAAAATATTTCTCTAAAAACAATCATTTGTGTTGCTTACGAAAATAAATAAACGAAAAATATTTTCATCATCCAAAAATATTTATACATAAATTGTTGTCACTAATGAAAAAAAAATCTATTGACTAATTATTTAAAGCTATACAAATGATTACTTCTCAGGAAAATATTTTTCAAATAATTTATTTTCGGCCAAACAAATTGAGCATTAACAAAATTTAATTTTTCTCTTTGTTAGGGATAGAATTGGAGTCAAGATGAGGTAATATTATGCCAGATCTAGCATTGTTTAAGAGTCCACCAATAAAATGGTGAGCATTGTCCTAAGGTTATTCCAATTGAGAAACACTGAGCTCAGAATATGTCACCGTCATGATTTAACCAAACTTGTACCAGCTCAGGCAATTTGCTAGATTTGTTAATTCTGGATATGAAACATGATATTTTGTAGAACTCTTGACTTCTTCGACTAAGTTAATCTATCTTGGATTGATGTAAAATCATTAAATATATTGAAAAGAGTACTCTATTCATGATTATAAAATTTGAAGCATCTTATTCATCAAGTCTTTCAATCTCAAAAGTTTGAGGAGAGGCAACTAGTGTGACTACCTCAATGGAACGTAGCCCATACATAAGTATAAATTTGGCCTGTTAAGTTCTCAATCTTAAGTTGATATAAGATTATTCTATTTTCTTGACATGGAGGATAACCCACTCTTCCTATATAAGCACATTCACATGACTTGTTACAAAATAACTTATATGTCAATAATATCAAGAATGTTGTTCGATTTCACTAAATTTATCATGGATACTAAATTTTCATTGTTACATATGCATATGCAATTAGAATTGACATAGGACCGATTTGATAATAAAGCATCAACCCGCTGAAAGTTGCATCATCATTGATGAGACATTTTTCCTCTGATGTGTTTCTATGAATCTTTTCCAGATTCTCTTAGAAATCTTTATATAAAGGGGAAAAAGGTAGCCTGTCGCCACTTGCTTTGGTGGGAGACACACATGCCTTTTAGCGACGTCCCACTTATATTGACTTGACTTTGGCTTTGGCTTCTATCATCCACGTGAAAGGTCAAGGTTCTTTTAGTTTTTTACGATTTCTTTGGCTAAAAGAAAAAAAAAATTATGGAATTATGTCATTGATTGAATCGAGATCATAATTGAGGGAAAGGACATTATCATTATCTTGTGAAGTACATAATATTGGATGAGTTCAACATTGCGAAAAATCCAAACAAAACAAAAGCATGACATCTTGCTCCATTTTGAATACGTAGAACAAATGAAACATTCGAGGCTTCACTATATTAGGGGTGTATTTGATTTGACTTTTTGGAGAAAGTCTTTGATAAAATGCAAAGGACTTTAGGTAAAAAGAATTTACCAAAATACAAATACCGTTTTGTAATGTGTACTTTAAAAACATATTGATAAATAATTTTGATGGAAATGCCATTTGGAAAAAAAAAAAAAACTACAATTTTGCTTCTTTTTTTAAAACATATCTCAAACCTTTCAAGCAACCTAGGTGACCATAGGACCTCGGGCTGCATCACTTGGGGTCACGCAATTCACAAACGGTGATTGCCGACCTTTGTGCAGCTTCTCTATGCAAATCGTGGGAAAGATGAATATTGCAAGAGTGGATAAAAAAAATTATTAAATCCAAGACTTACATTCAGAAAATGCAACATTCCAAAGCACTTCTAGAGTTGCCTAGGATAAAGGTCTTTGAAGACATTTGGAAATGCAATTGTATCTTCCCAAAGTTATCCATAAATTTTGCCAAAAGTTATTTGCATTTGGCCGAGGGCCTTTAATTTTTGGTAACATTTCTATTATTGGGAAATAATTTCTTTTTAGAAATAGTTATTTTTTATTTCCACTCATCGAATTAGTTTTTGAGTAAAACAACGTGTTTGATAATTGCACAAAATTTCTATTCTTTGAATAAAAATAAAGAACGGGATTTTGTTTAGTACAACGCACAAGATTTTTGTGATGTAGAATTTCTTTTAATTTTTTAATTTTTTTTAGATTTTTTTTTTCTTTTTTGTTCTTTTTTTTTTCCTCTTTCTTCTTCGCCACCGCCTGGCCGTGGCAGCCGACGCTAGCAAACGGAAACGGCTAGTGAACAACAAGGGGCGGCAAGCAACAAGAAAGAAGAAGAAAAGAAAACAAATAACTTATTTCTAAAAATTGTTTCTGAGAACAAGAAACTATTTTTTTCTACTTCTTATTTCTATTCCAAATCTTCCCCGCCACTTTTCTATTATGGGAAACAAAAAATTAATTGACATTATCAAAGGACTTCTATTCTTTTTCTATTTCAAGGAGTAAAAAAAGAACAAAAAAAAAAACATAAGAACAGAAATGCTACAATGCGGAGTCTAAGGCTACAAAAGGTTGGCAAAGCCAAACCAAATGCACCCTAAGCCTCTCACTTCAAATCTTTCTTATATTATTTTCACCCCTTATAAAGAAAATAACCAAACACCGCCTTATTTCCTCTTGTAATTGGCTTATTTAATGGCTAACTAGGTAGCTGCATTCACAATCAAATTCATCCCACACAACCAAGGTAATAAAAGTGCCCTGCTTTTACATTTGCTAAATGTTTCAGCATGGTAGGTGTCCATCTTTTACTTTATAAAGATAGGCTTAAAATGCTAATTTCCCACACACACACACACACACACACAACACACACACACACACACACACACACACACACACACACACACCCACCCACCCACCCACACACAAAAGAAAAAGATCATTTAAATTTATGAAAATGAGGTCAAAGACCAACTTTAAATGGGTTCATCTCCATAAAACTAACAAACAAGTTTATACATGACTAAGGATTTTACAACATTTCGGGGGAAATTATAGAAAAAGTAACATATTGTACATATGTCAATTCAATACTAAACTTTTCAATTATACTAAATTAGCCTTAAACCTTTTGACAGTTTACCAATATAGTCATTTCGCCTAATTTTGGCTAGAAATCGCCAACATAGACACCAACCATCCTACATAGCACAACCAGCACTTATATAAATGATTTTGTAATTTTTTAAATTTTTTCTAAATATCTTATTCTCTTTTTCTTTTTATTGTGGCCAACAAGGAAACCCTTATGGCCTAAGCCAGGAAGTTACAGCCGGTTAAATCGGATTAATACTATGAAAAATCACACACTAATACACATGTAACAAACAAAAGGTAAAACCCCAAAATGATATACCCGTCAACTACCACATATCATCCAATTTAGCAATTTGACGGTAAAATGTAAAGGAAACTAATGGGGGATAAATTTATCGTAAGTATATCAATTTAAGATTTATAGTGATCAAAAAATTAGTTTTTGGTAAACTTATCACGGGTGTACTAATTTATGGTTTTTCATGGTATAACCCTTTAACATAGTCTACATATCATTAAGACTTTATTCTAGTTCACTAATCATGTTAATTTAGAACTCATATGGTTATACTACTTAAATTAAGTCAATTTTTTTCAAATATTTAAGCCTTGCTAGCGTGGAATCATCAGACAATCTATCAAATCAAATTTCTTCAAGTCTTGCACAGGTTATAAGAATCTTTTCATACATAGTACGTGCACTTTCATCACATGGCCTTTGAAAATAAGGAAAGGCTCATTGTGATCTGTCTTCCCAAAAAAAAAAAAAAAAAAAAAAAAAAAAAAAGATCATCATATTGCATTTGCATAGTCCAAATTTTAGTTATCATTTATCTTTGAATGAAACCTCTGCAAGCTTCCCTTCAAAGAGGGGCAGTTATTGACACATAAATTTTGGCAATCCATTCAATCATTCATTGTATAGAAAATCATATATCAACCAAGTTTGTCAATTTCTAAATGGGTTTGGAGGTATTCATTTTAAGAAGAATGAGCCCAAATGTTGCATTTTGATTGGTTAGCACAGGGAAGCTTTGAGCTTAATTAAACAAAATTTGGCCAAGCCTATCAATCTACGTTAGTGGCTTTGGATTTCATTTTTAAGTTCTTTTAAGCCTTAAATTTCTAGAAGTCATCGCTACCCATTATTGGGGTACAGGTTCAAAACCAAACAAGATGCAAGAGATTTGACTCGTTTCCAATGCAACTAAATATTATAGACTCAGGGACTTATTTATGCTAAAATCTCTATTAACGCTCTTTTGATATCACTAACTTGGAAGTTTGTTTATATAAGTGACCATACAATTTTGATTATGAACCTAAAGGCAAAGGTTTCGCTAAGTGATGCTGAAAAGGAAGAAACAATTTATTTTGAAGTGAGGTGTGGTAAAGAAGTAATCAAGCATCAAAGTGACTTTGAAGTAAACAATCAAGTAACAAAAGCATCTAAGTAAAGGCATGGGGAATGAAAATCCAATACAAATTGAGCAAAGAGTAGACACAGGCTTGTTATTAAGCCTTGGGACATGGACATGAACTCCTATAAGCATGAGTTTAGAGACTAATTCTATCTAAGAGCTTAAATATACCCGTATTATGATGGTAAAAGCTAACCACTAAAAGGTGATACTAATTCTAATTTGATTTTATTACCTAGAACCTAAGCTAGATTACTTATTAAAGTCTAGATTAACCTAAGTTCGTTAACTAAATTAGCCTAAACTAAACTAGACTAAATCTATTACATCTCTTGGACCGCCTCCTTGGCCACCCGTCTTCTTGGAACTCATGGCCGCGACCATCATCATCGGTTTTCATCAGCCAATCCATTCCACATTCACATCATGCACTCATTCAAAACAATCAATTTAGCAAGTTCATCAATCACTAATTAAGAATTAGGCTCGGGAGTTGATTTTGTCCATGCAAATTGATTAACCCAACTACCTCCTAATCTAACTAGGGTATTCATTGATTAATAGTTAATGATACTTAATATCCACTTATGTTCACAAAACGATATGCTAACATCGTTAACCTGTGATTAAGCTCCAATCACCCTTCTAAGCTCCCCGCTGAAGGACGTGCATCGAGAGCCTAACATGCAAAGGCTAATTAAGATATGCAATTGACTAATCAGCTATGGGAGACAAGCAAATAATTAGTGAGCCCAAAGGATCAGTTCTCTTTTCTGTCTTGACCGGTTCAATTATGTTTTGACTCAATTGGATGCTTTAATGACCTACCCATTGAACGATTTTAGCAGCAGTTGATAGCTAAGGATATGTAGTTTAATATTCATAAAAACCATTTTTCCCAGCTCAGACATGAAAGACTCGGATTAAAACCATTTGGTTTTAACACCATAAGAACAATCTAGCTCTCTTTCCTTAAATCGATCACTAAAATATGGATTGAAGCCCCTGGACTCGTAAGGGACTATGAGCAACTCCTACTGTTCATCCCAGAAAAAGGTTTCAGAATCCTCATGCAAGACAGTGTCAATAATGTATTAAGGACTAATGGAGTCAAAAGTCTTATTTCCTCCTGCTAATAGAAAAAGGAATTGATAAGGATCAAACTCGGGCCTCAAACTTATTATGAACGGGACTCTCCCAAAACAAGAGCTTCGAATCTCAAAAGGAGGAAGGGATAATAACCCCTCACACAAAAGAGAGAAAAGACTATGACTTCAGGTTAGTCCACGAAGAGATGAAGTCCTCCTTTCACATTTTATTTCTCCATCTGAGCGTTCACATGATCTGGCTAGCAATCTTGTGCCCCGCGTGCATCATGCATTGAAATGAAAGCTGACATCAGCTCTTGCGCATTCTGAAAAATGACGTGGGCACAGAGACTCCGTGAGTCAATAGCAAGTCATTTTTTAAGGCCCAAAAAGTCGTTAGCTGGCAAGCATCCCTTTCAATTGTAACCCCTAGATGTCCCACCACAAGTCAATAGCAAGTCATTTTTTAAGGCCCAAAAAGTCGTTAGCTGGCAAGCATCCCTTTCAATCGTAACCCCTAGATGTCCCACCAAAAGTCAATAGCAAGTCATTTTTTTAGACTGAAAAAATTGAAAGCTAGTAATTTTTCTTGAGTAATTCTAGCGTACACCTTCAAATAACTTTACACAAGTGATTTTAGTGACTATTGAGTTGATGATTAGTGATAGAGCTGAACGGTTGACATACTCCACTTAGAGAAGTTAATCGATAGACTAGATCTATGCTCACCAAAATATTTTCCAGCGACAGCCAAGTGGATAGTGGACGGCGACGAATGACAAAGAAAAGAAAAAAAAAAGAAAAAAAATTCTTAAAAAATTATAAAAAAATAAAAGAAATACTACATTATAAACAAAAAATTGTGGATCGTACTAAACACATTCCTGGTCTTTTTCTATTTTGAGAATAAAAATTTTCTATAATTATCAAACACGTTCTTTTACTTAGAAATTATTTTAGGGAGTAAAAATAGAAAAATATCGTTTATGAAAAACATCATTTCTCGAAATAGAAATGTTTCTAAACAGACTCCAAATTTCCACTGCTCAATTTGTTGCCATAATTTTATCGGTCCACCCGTCTTGATCAAAACAGCTGTGAGGCGTTCATATATGTATTTCTTTCATTTAAAAAAATAGGAGACATATATGAACCATGTGCGAATGCTGTTTATTAATCTATATATATATATATATATATATATATATATATATATATATATATCAATCATGCAGGTGCGTAAAGCAAGGCACTACCACTGAAGAGAGAGAGAGAGAGATTGAGAGAGAGAGAGAGAGAGAGAATGGTGGACGCAGGAGCAGAGACGACGACGTTAGAATTCACGTCGACGTGGGTGGTGGCCGTGGTTTGTTGTGTGATAGTGCTAATTTCTTTCGTTGTTCATAGGTTTCTTCAATGCGCCGGGCAGGTCCGCTCTTGGTTTCTTTCTTTCTACTGTGATTTCATCTCCTCCTGAGATACTCGTCTCGTGATCAATGGTGACCGTGTGACCGACTCTTGTTGAGCGCAGCTTTTGAGCAGGCCGAAGAAGAATTACCAGGGTCTCCGCAGGGGCAGGCGAAAGCATCTCTTCGATGCCTTACAGAAGATCAAAGAAGGTGAGCGCACTTAAAATTGATAGAGAACGAGACGGGTTTTATATGCTTTATGTTATGTCGTACACATGGAATTGATGTGCACGGGTTTTGGCCACCGTAACTGTCCCAGGACAAATTTATATGAAACCAAAAGGTGTTCATAACTTATATGTGATGGTTTTGTTTTTGGAAATTTGGCAGAGTTGATGCTGTTGGGGTTCATATCCTTGCTGCTATCGGTGTTCCAGACGAGAATCGGGAAGATTTGCATATCGGAGACACTTGCCAACGTCTGGCTTCCCTGCCACAAGCCTGCTGACTCTTATTCCACCACCACTGCCCACTTCTCGACTAATCCCATCCCTTCCGATGGATGTCGAGGACGCCGACTCCTGGCTGACACCAATGATTACTGTCAAGAGGTAAGTTTACTCTCCCTCCCTCTCTCTCTCTCTCTCTCTCTCTCTCTCTCTCTCTCATTTTAGTATTGGCAAACAGATAACCATTGGGTGTTTTAGCAAATGATGAATCTATAAAATGCTTAAATTATTACTCCAATGAGTGTGCACAGCATATAATCTTTGTTGCGTATTGTCTCAGGGGAAGGTGCCGTTGTTATCTCTCACGGCACTTCACCATCTGCACATTTTCATATTTGTGCTAGCCACCTTTCACGTGATCGTCTGCGTGGTCATCATTCTATGTGGACAAGCAAGGGTATATGACTACTGTTGACTCAAAAGAATTTTCTATTTTGCATATACATATCTTGGATTAATTCTGTAGATTTTCCTACCGTGCTGTTGATTATAGTTACACTATTGGTGGAAATGGGAGCAATGCATTATAGAGAACGGGAGTTACATCAAAGAAGAGGGTACGTGATTCTTTTTGCTAAATCCTTCTCTTTTCCCCCGAGTAATCACAAGGGCACAGAAACTGATCCACAAACTAAACTGACAAGTCACAAAATAAATCCTATGGAATGCTTGTCAGAATAGTCTACCCACTATGGAAAATTTACATAAGCGAAAAGTAGTTCCAAGTCCACAATGTTCGCTGTGCAAAAACCAGATGGAATCTACAGAGCACCCCCTTCTTCTTTGTCCTTGGACGAGAGAAATCTGGGCTCACCCGTCCCTAAACATTCAGCCATATTCTCAAGGGTTAAGTGGAATAGAGATATGGCTCCTGCAGCTCCTTAATACCTTAGGAAACCCACAGTCTCTGGAATTGGTGGCTTCCATCTTCTGGCTTATTTGGAAATCTCGCAACAACTTCATATTTAGACAGAAACTCCCAGACCCAACACAAACACTCCAGGGAGCTCTAACATCCCTCAACACCTACAGAAGGTGGAACTCAAGTCAAAAATCAAACCTTTATTCACCTACCTCTTCCCAAATCTGGAAAGCCCCAAGCCTCAGAACCTTAAAGATTAAAAATTCGATGGAAGGTGCAATCGCTTGTATTTGTCAAAAGTCTAAAGGGACGCTTGTGGATGGCTTGGCAAAATCGATCCCTGTCTCGTCGGCCTCACAAGCGGAATATATGGCTCTCTCAAAAACCCTAATGTTCTTACTCCCACGAAGACAACAACCCCTCTCAAGTCAGATAGTCTAACTTTGGTTAAAGCAGTGGAGAGCAGAGATCTAATCCCATGGGATGCACATGCAGTTGTCTCCCAATGCCTTGAACTGACTTCGAGCTTCTCACAGTAGCGTATGACCCGTTGCCCACGTGAAGCCAACTCTATCGCGGACTGGGCCGCAAAAGCTCAACGAAGAAATGCTCTGCTGCTGGACTGGGTCTCATCCCCTCCCCAAATGTTGTTGGACCTACTTTGTAAGGAAGCCCAGTTTATGGGTTCTGCGTTTTCAGATTGAATAAAATTTCATCAATTTACGACCAAAAAAATAATAATAATAAACTGACAAGTGACCTGGTAAATTAGAATCGAATGCTTTGAATGTGCCTCACTTGTATACCCATTTACAAGAAGTTGTTTCGTAATTGTATACCAATTTTATAGGTCAATCTTTTGACTAATATGAGGTATCTTATTGGAGAGCTGCAGATCGTTGCCGCAAGCTAACCGAGCTTGCCAAAAAAGATGGTTGTTTTTCCTACCGAGGCAAAAGATCAGCAGTAATTGGCTGGTTGGTAAGTCTCGTGTGTCTTTTAAAGAAGTTATTGCATAGTTTATAAACTATTAAAACGAAATCATCTAAATCATTAATTATGTTGGACCCTCTGTGGACTCGCATTATCAACGGTTGAAATGGGCATAATCTTCGTGTTGTCTAGACTATACGATATTTTTTCGAACTTTGGCTGTTCCCTTTTATCACTTTATTGTCGAGTAATCTTGGAGTAAAATATTTTGGTACTTCTGAGTCACGATAATTATTTGAGAAAAGAAGACAAACTTAGGATCTTTCAATATTTGGATAGAACTCACAATGGATGGTTGAAATTATATCACACATACTTAGTAAAATTTACTCATGAAGTTTATATAAATTAGTTACGTAAGGTAGATCTTCACTAGGAAATATATGTCGGGACTACACCAATCTTCTTATTAGGGTATTTTATACATAAGTCTATTAATAATGCTACTACATTAGTGACATATGGTCAAACCCAATACGCTTCTCAGATTTCCCCTAATAGAAGCTCCATACGAATTAACAAATACAGTCAACGCCTTCTCTCTAGCTTCATCACCATATTTAAAACTACTTAATCAACTTTATATTCTTTTTTACTTTTTTTTTATCAGTATTGTTTCTCTACCATGAGTCTCCCTTATGCTAGAAGAACTCTGCTAACTGCTAGCAATTTGTCTTGAAGCATTTCTTTTCATCGGCCACTAATCAATTTTACAAATCAATATTAACTTATAATGAGTTACAAAATGAACAAGCGAATGTTGTATTGACAGGATGACTTTGGATTAGGTCTCCTTTTTTTGTATTAAGTCATCAACACTATCATATTAAGTCGCTAATTAAAATTAGAGGCCTCTGGGGCAGGGACTTAGTCCCACATTACCTGAGTGTGTGCAAATAGTGTTATATAGATGTCTGCTTTCGCAGGAGGTGGGCCTTTCTAAATCTCTCCTTTGGAGTCCCTTGAACCTCTATATATACATCGCTCATTTGTAATAAGATTAAGGAATTGGTCAGGAATTACTACTTATCAGCTCACTATAAGAATTTCCACGGGAAAATAATACTAGAAATGCAACTATTTCCAACGTTAAATTTAGTGTCAAAATTTTTTGTCGAATTACTTAAGTGCCACTTTTCTAACTAAAAATATAATCACTTAAGTGTCAACTCCAATTTTGGATGCCGAAAATCCAACATGCCAATGTCCTAACATTTCTTCTAATTGACGTGACTCGTTGGTGTGTCTAGTCAGCAATGATAACCCTAAATTACGCCGTTTAACACATGATTGCCTCAATTCAACCTTTCTTCAAGCCCTAATCTCACAATAGATGATTTGGGAAAAAATTCAGCCTCATCTCAAACCCTAACCTCACAATCATGGATTTGAGACAAAATCAGTAACTGAAACTTGCAATAGAGGTCTGCTACTTCATTTGTGTGTTTTGTCTCACCGGAATTCCGATTTTTACCATGGGATTTTGAGGAAGGAGATGGAGTTGAGGGAGAAGAGGAGGATGACGTCGCCCTTGCAGATGCCCATGGAGGAAAGGCGGGAGGTGAGGGAGTTGATGGAGTGCCAGGGCTTGCGAAAGGGGACGTGGAGACGTGGAGGTAAAAATGAAGGCCGAGGAGCCGCAATGCATATAAGAGGAGATGAAGGGGGTGATGTCGAGAGAGAGGTCGGGGGAGAGGGGAATGGGTTGCGCTTGCTGTAGAAAGTGGAGTAGGAGGTATGGAAACCATTTTTAGTATACTTCTTGAGAGCTTGAGCTTCAAGCCAAGCGATCTCTGTTCTTGGATGAGAGAGAGGGGCGAGAGAGCTTTAAGCCAGGTCATCGTCCACTTTGGACTTCATTTTTTATAAGAAAGTTACATAGATATTAAAATTTCCTATGAAAAAAAAATCATAGGGGACAAATTGCCAGAATTTGTTGTCGGAGACACTTAAATGATCTTTTTTTCATCAATTTGACAGTGATCTAGCGAAAATTTTTTGCACCAAAGTTAGCATCATTGGAAAATTATGGCTTTTCTAGTGTCATTTTCCCAAAATTTCATTTTCCCAAAATTTCACCACTTAGGTTTTTCAACTAAGACCTTGTAGATGACGGGCTGATATACGCATATGTGAAAACACACATGCCATTCCATATATGCAGAGACTTGATATGCAGAAAATATTTTGTTTGTGTGTCGTACGTACTCCAATTCATTGGAGCCTTCAAACCTAATGGGTGTCACTAGATTTCATTTCCATATGCTGTTTAGTATATATAGCACGCTCAAACTTGTTCCATCTTCTTCAATACCCTAGTCAGTGTAGAAAGCAACACCTAGAAGCTCCTTTTCGTGGAATGAAGCTTTCTAGAAGACATGATGAGATTGTCTCTGAACAGTTCTTCCTCTTCTGCAGCATACGATTGGCAAGCACTTTTTTCCGTCCTTGACTGAGTTGGAGTACATTGCGATCCGTCTGAATTGCATCAAGGTAGGAAATTCTGGCCGTGCTTCTCTATTTTTACTTAAATTTAATTGGCTTCTTTCTTCTACCATCTTTACAGGCCCGTGATATGGAAAATCCCGAAGATCATTTTCAGAAGTATGTAATCCATGGTGTGCAAAAGGATTTTGACAAAGTCGTTGGAATCAGGTGGACGATACTGCTTTGTGTCTAGAAAAAATGTTACCTTCATGAAGAACTGCTAGTATCTTCTGCAATTGACAGTGTTTCATGACTAACAATATCTCCAAAAAATATTCAGCGGATTCTTCAGGTATACTGATTTTCTTGTTCTTATCAATGCAGTTGGTATCTGTGGCTGTTCGTGGTGCTTTTCTTGCTCCTGAACGTTGCTGGTGAGTGATTTGGGCACGAAATGTATTACATTCTCCATTGTGTTGCTGCTATTAAAGTTCAAGATTTCCAAAATCAGAAGTGTTGTACGAAGTTCAAGTACCTCTCTTTTTTTTTTTTTTCAGGCAATGTAATGCGTATTAAGACCGATCTGCAAAATTGAATTTTTTAGAGCAAGTGTAACATTTAAATAAATGTGTCACTTTCAACACTACTAACAATCTGCCACGTCACTTAGTAGAACAATTTTGTAAACCAGCCTTAGTGATTGCTTAGCATTAGCATTTCTCTCCTTTTTGCTTTAAAGTGAGACCATAAGTTATTTCAAAGAACGGCATCATATGAATTGTCTTGGATGATATTTCCTTGCAGGATGGAATGCCTACTTTTGGATATCTTTCCTTCCCTTGACTGTAAGTGTAATGATGAATGGTCGTCCTTTTTGAGTTGTTGCATTTTGCAGTGGTAAAGTCGTCCATTGACTATTCAATCTCTACCGTATCTTGGGATGTTCAAACTATGGCCGAACGTGCAGTAAATGTAATTTCATTGCCTTTTGGACAAAATTGATATAAGGATAGCTACTAATTAGTAGGAGGAGGATTGGCACGCCCTTGTCCTAATGACAAATTATGTTCAAGACATTCATAGGAATTAAACCATGTAACCTCTTGCTTGCACTAAAAGAACAAAATTTGCTCGTAGAGGAATCCATAAAAGATCATGTTGAGTCTTACTTGATGGAATCAATATGTTTTTGTCTCCCCTTTTCGCAGCTTCTGCTGGCTGTCGGCACGAAACTGGAGCACATTGTAAAACGGCGGACTGACAAGATCCTCGTGGAGTATCGTCCAAGTGCAGGGGCCTCAAAATCAAAAGTTACCGCTATTGAATTTTCAGATAAAGATTTCTGGTTCCAAAAGCCTCACCTTGTCCTCGACTTGATTCACATCATACTGTTCCAAAACTCTTTCGAACTTGCTTTCTTCTTCTTTATATTGGTGAGCATTGATTTCCCAAACTTCTGTTTATATTGGTTGGGAGAAAATCGGTTCCTAACATACCATGCCTCCTTGGGAAACGGGGTAAAGGGTAGAAAATGGGACTAATGCCCGCGTCTTTTCTTACAGTTCGAATATGATTTTCACTCATGCATTATGGGAAAGGTTGGCTATGTCATCCCGAGACTTGTCATAGGGTAAGAATGATAATTATATCTTCAACCCGAATGTCATATAAGATCGACAATCAAGTCCTATAATCGCTAACTGGTCTAATTGTGTTGTTTAGAGTGTTTGTTCAGATCATGTGCAGCTATAGAACACTGCCACTATATGCCATTATAAAAAAACAGGTAAATAAGTTGAGTTGCTACATCTATTACAGACATATGTACTAGTCACCTATTTAATTAAATTCAAATATGGGACTGAAGGTGCAATATTTCTTTTGTTTGTGTCTGATGAAACTATGAAGATGCTATTGAAGCACAGTAGATCGAAAAAAGAGAAAGAAATGAAGATTGTGACTTACATTTGGGACCGCATTGACCAGTGGGATGAAAGGAAGAATGAAAGGAAGAAGGCAACTGAAAATGGATCAACCCAAGGGGATTCAAGAAAGGGACTAGTGACAAATGAGCAGACAAAAGCTGGTGAAATTGAGCCAGAGGAGAAAGCAGACATTGAAGCACAAGATGGAAGCAAGCCTGAAAGTACATGAAAACCAGGAGAGCAGCGATGGGTTTAGTCGTATAAGTTTTGCTTCTCTTTTGGGTCCCTCCGTAGTCTTGGCCGATTCTTCTGTCAAGTCATCGAACTTTGAATTACTCTTGTCATTAATTAGGGTTTCACGGCCGGCCATACTCCTGGAACGGATCGCCGGACACTTGAAGAAGTCGTGTATATGGATGAACCCGCTAGGGCTTGGTTGGTGTCGCTGTAAAGGGTTTAGTAGATCAGAACCAGAATTTCGTTAAGATTACCAAACTCTTGCGTACGTAGTTTTTCTAAGGTTTGGCCTATCCATGAGGCATAAAAAAGTTGGTAGAGCCGCATCATCTTTCACTTCCCTTCACATTACTTAAAATACATTATCTTTTACATCAAGCAGATAAAGAAAGCTTATTAATAATAATACCAAAGTTGAGGAAAACGAAGGCTCTTGCTAGATTCACGCAATATATTTAAATTACATATTTCACAGAAAATTCGAAATATGGAAAATATTTTCTGAAAAATGATTGATTATATCTCTTAGAGAAATTATTCAACAGAAAATTTTTTCATTATCAACAACCATTTATGCCTAATTATTTTCACTGGTGATTAAATATTCCGCATCCATTCATTTTTGCCAACAACACAGAAATCATTTTTCAAAAAAACTTTTCCAAATTTTAAGTTTCTAATGAAACAAAGGCACTCTTTAGAAATCATGAGAAAGCGTCTTTTAAGTGCAAATTCGTTTGACCAGTGAATCTACCGAGTGCGAACATCTCCTTTTGCCTTTCACCATGTCAATTAAGCGAATGACTCCCATCTGCTTGTGAGTTTAAGGCAATAATGAGATTATCTTTTGTAACGCGGGATGCCAACTTGCCACTTCTATACATTCCATCTTCTCTCAAGATCCACCTTCATCATCAGTTAAAAATCGAGGAGTTTGCACACACCGAGCAGCCAAGAGAGAGAGAGAGAGAGAGAGAGAGAGAGAGAGAGAGAGAGTGGCCGAGCCAGGAGTCGATGGGACGACGTTCGAGTTCGGACCGACAGGGGTGGTGGCCGTAGTTTGTTGCATCATAGCAGTGATCTCTTTTCTTGTGAAAGGTCCCTTCATTGAGCCGGCCCCGCTAAATTCATCTTGTTCCTTGACATCTCCAACGTGGTGTTGTACTCGGTCGCAAAAGACCCCGTTCACGGTAAAGAAAGTGACTCTGCAGTTTGTCAAATATCGCAGAAACTGCAACAAACAGCAGAAGCCTCTCCTTGATGCCTTGCAAAAGATCAAAGAAGGTGAGACCCTGTTTACCCGGAAAAAGTTAGTTCCCGACATTAGAGTCCAAAAGAAATCTGGTTGAAGAGAACAATGAATCTTGCTCCTATCCAGCTTTTGCTCGCTGTTGGCACCCAGCCGGGACTTGTAACGGCACCGAGCTTGCTTCACATCGTAATTCCAATCCTCTTTCGAATGGCCTACTTATTCTTTGTATCGGTGAGTAAAAACTGGCACGGGATAAACTTTTCTATTACAGAGCTTTCACCTTTTCGCATGCCAAACAAATGCTTCCGGCCGCGCTCCAGTTCAGGTAATTTCAGCTCTGGCTCCATGGGAAAGGTCAGTCATATCATTGCAAGAACATGTTATACGCGAGCATGATTTGCATCTATTCGATCCTTATTCGCAATTCAGGACCAATCTTTGAAGCCTAGCACTTTATCCGTGCATTTGCTCTGGATAGAAAATTTGTTCAGGTTACGACCGTTATGCATCGATGCGATGTCAGAGCTAAACTGACGAAGACGCATTCCTTTCGCTTTTCTTGGTTCATGAATGTATTGCTGGAGGAGCGAAAAGAAAGAGGAGTTCAAGGGAAGCAGCTGTAATGGAAGGCGCTGTTGGTTCGGAGGCGGCGCAAGGAAGAGATGACAGAACATGGGCCAACAAGGGAATCGGGCCAGGAGACATTGAAGCAGAAAAAGGCGCGAGGATTGGTACCTGAACCGGTTCTTTCAACCCGAGTTGGAATTCTCACGCGCACTAGCTTCCTGTGAGCCATCAGACCAAACGAGTCCCACCTAAGTCTCACCAAATCAGACGAAACCCATGCACTCGGGCCGCATATAGCCTGGTGCACGGAATAATCAGAATGAGACCTACATGGCTTCTTCAGCTGCTTTATCCATGTTTACAGAAAGTCCGTGTTGTTCCGTAATATTTCAGTGGTGTCTCCACGGACCGTTTCATCTCCGGAGGAGAATGTCAAGCCGACGCTAAAGGCCAGCATTTTAAATAAGCCTTGCAAATTTCGCATGGAAATTCAGGTTTAAAAAAAAAAAAAAATCAAACACAACTTGACCACGGTTGGTAGTACCCAGAAATTCACGTTCTAGAGGTTCGACAATAAAAACGGATGTCTAAACCAGGCACTGGCAGTGCATGCACCGAACCTCTCTTTACTCATTCCTCCGCAGCACTGGCAGCGCTTAGATCCACGCTGAGGTCAAGAACCTGCCAGAAGAATGTAACTTGGTCAGCATCTCTATCTCCTTATCTCTTTACCCTTCAATGACTTATCAAGAAAGCTTGAATTGCTGCTATGGAGAGTTAAAAAAATAGCATCTTTATGATCTTTAATCATTTCAAAGCACTGTCATACAGTTTTCATACTTTTGCCTTCTGACTTCTGCCAATGAACTTAACAACTACTTTGACAAACCGACACACTTTATATTTAGTTAGTATTATCTGTCCAATTCAAACTGTTACACATCTCAATAATGCATAAGCTTTTATTTTTTTAATATTTTCAGGATCCCTTTGGTCGTTAATTGAAGGGGACTGGAGGCTTGATTAGCAGAAAGAAAAGAGAGAGTGCAGTAAGTGGAACTTGTGGACAGGGGCAACAAAGTAGGTCTAAAAGTTGAGAACTGATACTGCATGGTAAATAGCCAACACCCTTCTAACCAATCCAATCGCCTGCATTGCACTAATTGGACATGAGAAGAACAGGAGGGCATGGCAGGGCTCTATCATTTAACTAGTCAAACATTCAAATAATGACTTAAAGGGTGAGTTGACTTAGGAAACGGACAGATGCATGATAATCAGGTATAATTAACGAGAAGGGTAGAACACCAGCAATTCTAGTATTAATAGCTTCCAAAGTCTCCTCAAAATCACTTCCAAATGCACAAGACAACTTATCAAATATTAACTCATGCTCACCACACCAACTAAGAATTCATCATCAAGATCACAGTTAAATAGCAGAAGACATTTCCGAGAAGTAATTCTTACCTTTCCAGTGACCATGGTATACATGTTAAGCACATCCATAACAGTCGACTCGAAGTGGGTTGTGGCATCATAACTCTGCAGGTATAGCAAGATATTAACATGATATCAATATAATTGAAAGCTCCTAAACTCCACATATATATCACAGAGAGAGAGAGAGAGAGAGCGAGAGAGGAACAAAACTCACAGTTGATATGAAGCAGTTGTCAAGAGAAGGTTCATTGACTGGTTCGTATCTATCATAAGTGTCATAAAAGATCTCATCAACAGGTCCCAGCAGATCAACCCCTGGCTTCAGTTCTATCTCAGGCTGATCAGTTTCAGCCTCTGCCGAAACAAATGCAATGAATTTGCCCTTTGGCGCGACATTGTGAGAGTATGAACAACAGAAAAGATACCTGCTCAAAAATAGGCACAGTTAAACAATAAGTCAAAATCAAGGAGCAATACTTAGATTATCAGGACATGAAATAAATTTAAACCATCGGCAATCCAAGGCCCACCTATTAAGCGGCACATGAAACTATCTATGAAATTTAAGATCCAAATGCAGGTATCAAATACCATTTAGAAATGATATGTGGCTCAAGCAGATTCTAATCGTGACCAAAATGATTGATTACGTAAACTTAATAAAATATCATCGATCTCACGGGACCAGATAATTAACTTGTTACACTTAAATTCATCTGCTTTCCCACCTCAAATACAACAAATGCAGTTAAATGGATAACTGAGAATCTTTTTTTGTTGGGACAATAAACATTTAGATTTGCCTCTTCCCCGTTCATTTCTCAAACAAACTTTGACATCAAATATAACAAGAAGCTGTAGCTAATAATCTCCAATTAGTGTATACAAGAACTTACATATCTGACTTACGACCCAACTGTTTCTGTGGGATAATAACCTGCACTGAGTGAGAATCATTGGTGTTTGGGATTGGATGGCTCATGATACAGATTGCTCTGGAGACCTTCCCAATTTTCCTAACCTGCAAAAGTTCACATATTCCCTTCTGAGTATGATGTCAAATGTCATTGCAAAATTAAAAAGAAAAAAGGTGCATCTGCAATTTATGCGCCTTCGTGGTCATCAGGACTTGTTACTGGTTCTTGCTTTGTTAGAAAGGATGGAGTGTAAAACATTTTGCGAGGTTCATGGCCTTCAGGGCCGAGAAAGTAGTCATATGTTAGTGGCAAAATAAATCTTATATTCAACAACCATCAGCACCGATGCAGCACAATTATCTTTTTACTGGTATCAAGGGGTGCTGCAAGCACACAAGATCTCCATGCAAAGAATCTGACAGATAGAACCAATATGCACCTATTTAACCAAGCTCCACAAAATTTTTAAAACCAATTTAAGCTACAATAGTCTCGTGGAAGATTACTATCCGATCTTCAGAATCAATATACAAATTATAATCTAGAAGCTCATACCAATTATATCAAGCAAACTGGACTCTGACGTAAGATCACTAACATCCTGCAATAATCATGATGCAGTATCATATATATTACCTTGTTAGTCAAGTAGGAAGGGTCACAAACAACTTTTTTGCATTTAGCAGTTTCACCCTCTGATGTGACACCAATGACTTTGCCTTCCTCGTTGAACTCCACCTGCAATAACAGCAACATAAAACAACATTTTTTTTAATTAGTAGCAGATTTAACTTGAATAAACACCACTCCATGATATTGGCAGAAACTGAGTATATAATTACTAGCCCAAATATAAATGAGAACCAAATGAAATGATTACCTTGCATTCCGGTTTGTTCAACATGTAAGTCCCACCATATACAGCACTAAGCCGTGCAAATGCCTGGATTACAAAGAAAAATGTTAAACAGAAACTAAAGTAAATGGTCAGGCACTGTATCTAGAGCAACTGAATGGACATGCATCTGTGATGCTAGATGTACCTGAGGGAGCTCTCCCAACCCATACAAAGGGTAAATATAGGGAGATCCTCCTTGAAAACGAGCAAGTGACTCTGCATAGAGCTATCAAGTGGCCAATGGAAAGAAGAGGAATGTCAATTCAGAGATCTCTAAACAAAATGATAAACATTTTTGTTCTGGGACAGGATCATTCACCTTCATTCTCTTGACAGTATCCAGGGCAGGCTCATCTAGGAACCGGTCATCTCTATGGAGCGCCAACGCATGGCCAATAAAATCCATGGTGTTGTCATCCAGACCATATTTTCTGTTCAAACATCAACAGAGGCAAAATGACCAAGGATTCCATTGTTCAACCAGCTAACGTCATTCTACTCATTACGATAGCAGGAACAAATTCAGGCAGAAGAAAAGAAAATGAAAGAAATATTTGAGTAAGAGCAACGTAAGAACTCTCCACTTTGTTCTAGACTTTCCTTTTTTTTTATTAAGTAATATCATTTACAATCCAATATCCAAAATGGAAAATGCAGAGGAACACTTCCTGCCACAAGTAGTGCATAAAATGGTATAAGACTGTAAACATCTAGAAAATTTAGTTTAATCAGTCGTCAGAATGGGAACTTCTAGGCGAAACAGTTTGCAATTGCAGTGCAGCATAGATTTTTTTAAAGAGATTACAATGACATGGCGACCCAGGAAAGTATTTGAATACATACGCTATCAGTTCTCTCGTTGTTACACGTGTCAGATCCATCCCCTCATGTGTCTTTGGATCATTTTCATCATAATCTTGAACATATATGAAGAACTTCCGGGCACGACGCTTCTCAAACATGCCCATGAGTGGAGATTTAAGTGCTTCCATGTCAGTAGCAGGCACTTTGTGAACCTGTCATTGGCATTACTATATCGTTGAATGAGAGAGGAAAAATTAGGCAGACCTGCAAATGGTGTTCCAATATAGGGTCCATCTCCATACCTTTCCCTTATTGAAGACATAGCCGCCATCCACAGCTTTGAAGTACAGATACTTGGTAACATCTGTATGAATGAGGACTCGCACAAGAGTACCATTTGCCATCATAAACTACACAGAAGCACTAGTCAGCGACGAATAAATAACGAGAATATATATCATCTGCCACAACTTAAATTGTAGGCCAATTAACAAAGTGTGAGAACTATACCTTTGGGACCATGTCAACATTATAATCCCTGCTAGAACCCAAATGTGGAGGAGGTTTATCACTATTCCTAAATTTCTTCCAGAGCTGCAGTTCTCATCAAAAGAAAACATTCAAACCACCAATTAAAGATAAGGCAATAATGCAGAAAATTGCCATGAAGACTTGAAGAAAGCAGACCTGAATGAGGTTAAGTGATGTTGACTCTGCTCCATAATAGTCATTCCTATCCATGTGCAAAACCTGGTTCAAAAGTTTCTTTCATCAGCGACAGAACAGGAATCCACAATCTATGGTAATTACCATTGTTTTGATAAGGGAAAAAGAGAATGAGGAGAGAAACTGAGAATAGTTATTCCATTGCATATTTTGCAACATTTATTAAAAGAGAAAATCCGCATGCCCTTAGACAATTACAAAGAAGATAAAGAAGAGTGAATAATATACATGACAAACTACATGAAATGGTTAATGTAGTACGAAATTTTAAAAAGAAAAATGTCGGTTCACAAATAAACTAGTGGAATGGATATAATGTTCAATAAATACTTGCTTCAGTAAGTTCCTATTGTATATAAGTTACATTGAATTTTATGAGGAAGCAAACACAGCTAGCTCTAGTCTAGCCTAGCATGACATTCAGCACTTCCGTTAATGTGATTTTCCACGAAAAGTTTTTTGGCCAGCTGTAAAAGCAGAGTGACACGAGGGCTGCCAAATGTAGTCTACTTGCCAATACCAGAATGGTAGAAGGGTGTACAACCATTGAGGTCAACCAACCAAAGTTTTCCACTGTCCTATTAGCTCAGGCCAGAGCTATGGCATACAGAGGTATTTTTATCGCAGGACTCAAGATCTTACTGGATTCACAGGATCACATATCGGACTCAACTTAGAGACCAAAGAGTCTGAGAAGTATAGCCACAAAACGCCTCTTAAGCGTCTAAGGACTGGCTTATGTCCTGTTAGAGCAACTTTTTCAGGGAGCTACCTAAAATTTTTGGCATGAAACTCATGGAAACAGCCAAATGCTGAAGGGCCAATCTCCTTGATTTGACATACTATGTGGTGCAGCGGTCTAAGTTTCAAGGAACTTTCCGTCAATCCTCCTCTCTATCCAACAAGATGAAAAGATAAGTGCGTTCGTCTCCATAAAAGGCATGTTGACAAGTCAATCGGACAAGACAATGTACTATTCCACCTCCACTGTCCTCAAAGCTTAGACCATTCAAATAATTACATGTAATCAACATACTCGAGACTGGCCCGATTCAATTATCACGAAGTTGCCACCTGAATTTGAGATCAAACACAGCAAAAACTAGAGGCATCCATGTCCAATCTCTGCCGATCACCATATGAAAAAAAATCAAATCTTTACAGTTTCAATCGAGCTCATCGGCAGCTTAAAACCACTAAAGCAAAGCCCAATCCAACTACCAACCGGTTTCTCAGATCATCTCCGCATAAATTAGCATTGCCATCGTCACGTAAACCCGCTAGCAAAGCTAGGTTTCCCTATTTCAAGAGCCTCGCTCGTCCGTCCCAACACTAATCGAACATAAGCAACCCAAAAGCCCCAATCGCGATCTCCTCAGCATCGATTTCCACCGCCTCCTAAATTCGAAAACATGATCAACCGACTCCCCAATCCAAACGAACACCGACTCAAAAAACCCCCGAAGTCAGCGCGCAGATCCTCACCGCATCGTCAACCCCAAAAAAAATATTTAAAAGAAAAAAAAAAGGAAACTTCCGCAAATCTAACGACGCGAGGGCGAAATCTCGCGCGACCCTCGAGAGGATTCGCGCATCGGAGGCAGGGGATCGAATCGCAACCGACCGATCGAGCGAGGAAACGACGGGAGAAGGAGGAGGGACCTTGAGGCCGTCGACGGAGAGGAGGCCGGAGAGGATGCACTCCTTGAGGCCGGTCCCGAGCACGATGACGTCGTACTCCTCATCCATGGTGGCGGTCCGTCGCCGGCGACGATCGGTCGGTGGGTCGGTAGGTGGTGGCGGAGCGCGGATCGAGCGGCGGCGGAGGAGGAGAGATCTGAGAGGGAGTAAGACCGGAGATGCCGCAGGAGGAGAAGGTAGGAGTTGGAATACGATGATTGCGTGCTGTCCCCGGTTGAATCGGTGATATTTATAAAAAAAGAAAAAGGAGAGAAGGGAGAGAGATGCTGGGCTTTATATTATAAAGCTTGTCGATTGCAGCTGCTTCCTGCTCCTCTTTTTTTTTTTTATTTTTCTACAATTTCTTTTTTTTATTTTTACTCTTCTTCTTCTTCTTCTTCTTTATTTCTTTCTTTCTTTTTTATTTTTTTTGTAATATAATATTGGGACGTGGATGAAAAGGTCTTCGTGAACTCGATGCCTGGGGGACTGAGTGAATATGACCTGTTTTTTCAATAAAGCGGAGATGCTTATCCGCTGGGGTGATTCATTCGGTCTATTATGGAGTATGGACCACGAGGCAGCGAAGGATTTGCTTTGAGCAATGCGTGATTTAAGCTTATGTTGTCGCCCCAAAGTAATTTTCCCTTCTTTAAAAAAAATAATAATAAGAGTACCCATTTAATGAATCACTTTTGCTTTTCGAATTAATCTTGGTTTTGTTAAAACACGGTAAGAAAATCGAGAAAAGTACAAACTCTTGTTCATGGTATAAACAAATCCTAAAAATTGTGATTTAAATTCTACTATTAAAGTTGTTTGGATTCAAATTGGGGTAAGATATGATAAAATGAGATGAGAAAAACTCCTATTATTGTCTGGATTATGGAAAATCACATAATATGTTTGTGTATTTAAGATAGAAATTTAAAAAATTAAAAATTTCAAAAATTTCACTTGCTTAATGTAATCTCCCGGAATATGTAGATCTAAAGCTCCCTCACCAGCATCATTCTCTTCAATTCCCTTGGATTTGTCTCCTTTGCCAAGTCCACTTCCATCTCCACCTAGAGGCCTTAAACCCCTGTTGCGCTTCATCGAGTGAGAGATGATTCATCATGTGACGTATAACTTCTCATTTTTACCCTTATTCATTTAGACAAGATTGGCGGCGATGATTGGTTGGAGGCAACATCGATTGTATGGTGGTCTATTGTGGAGGTGGTTCTTGAGCAATGACCGACAAAGCTAGATACATCCCTTCATCTTTTGAAGAAAAACTATTGGGTTATTTAATAAAGAAAATATTCAAGCCAAATTCATCCCACCCTAACCCAAATTTATTTAGAGAATGTCATCAATTACTGTATATGATATTTTGTTATCCTATCAAGATTTACCAAACATAATCTAAGCCTCTCCGGCAATAAACTCTAGTGGAAGAATCATGCCATTTCTCGCTATGAAACTCATCTGAATCGACAATTGTATATATTTGGATTGTTCAACATAAAATTGTAGTCTCAACGACACACTTAATTGTACCATGTCTTTCTTACTTCACTCTTCATCCCACCACATGGTAAAAATTACTTGGGGATCTTAACGGTTTAATTGTTTCTGAATTTACCCTAAAGTTTCTCAAAGCATTTTAGTAATTATTTCTATGGTGTTTTTGAAGCGATCTTCCCTTTCCATAACTTTTTTCAGCTTGAACTATAATGATGTACAAAGTTGGATCCCAGCCACGACACTAGTGGGAGTCAACACGCGTGACTGAACAGTCTCTACCACCTCTCGATGGTTGTACAGCGTGCACGACTTGGGTAATAATAAGGTTCAATTGAAAGGGTTCATAGCATTAAAAAAATCTCCAATTTAATATGCCCGTGAGAAATATATTAAAATCTCGGGGTGAAATTGAGGTAAAATTAAGAATTTTAACAGATTTTCGAAACGTGAGGAAACTCTTAAAGCAAAATTAGTAGATTTGCCAATTTTAGGGAAAATTTAAAGAAAAATTAAGGATTTTATCATATTTTTGAAATGTGAAGGAGCTCTTAGGCTTATTAGCAGATTTTCCAATCTCAGCTGATTTATTTTTCAGATCTAACTAGCTCAAAATGATGCCATTTATTTATGTGGAATTTCCATATCGAATTCATGTTGCATCCGTGTTTCTTGTCACATATGTTTCCACAAAATAATTTAACCAAATATTCAATAGAAACTAACGAGGATAGATTTGTCATCGGGCATACCAATTCAGGATGTTTTGTGACACGAAAATTAAATTGTGAATTAGATGTGACATGGATGTACCGAATTTTGGTGATATTTTCCTAAATTAAAACTCTGGCTTAATTCATTTAGTTTGCCATAGTCGATTTATGGCCTAAAAGGAACTCATGATTTCGCCATTTCCAATGGGCCTTTCCCCGATTTCGGGGCTTCTTAAGAGCCCAACTAACCACGAAGGCGGGCCGGAAAATGCAAGATGACTTGGTGGATATAAACCCGAGTCAACTCCCAATTTCAATCTCCGGCACAAAAAAATAAAAAATAAAAAAGTAGCACTTACATGTTCGAATATCTATATATATATGAACACTTCAGTGTACATGTCGGTTTTCACAAATGTAAATCTTTATTATCCATAACATAATCACTAGTTTTCAATCTCCTGCATAATAGATTTATAACTAAAAAATGAGATACCTAAAGAAAAACATGTAGAAAATTTGAATTTTATTGCTGATGCTTTTTTACCCACTCATACATAGTTAATCTATTTCTAGGAAAAAGAAAAGGAAAGCTTAAAAAGAATCAAAGAATTAGTGTAATTCTGAACAAACGCCTTTCAGTTATCCTATTGACAGACTAACAAGCCTATTTGGTAAAACTGAAAATTAAGTGTTGAAAATTTTACAATTTGCAATCAACACCAGGTAGATCTACAAGACATACACAGACACATACTTCACAAGCAATGCAATTATCAATTCCAAAATGGATTCGGCTGTTGTAATGCTCGGATATTAGTAAATTTTCATTAGGATATTGAATGGTTGTCGGTAAACGGTCTCTATGCTGATTCATCAATATTAATCCTAATTTACAATGTCATTTATTAGACGAAATTTTGATAGTAAAAGGAATTACAGATTTGTACAATGGCCTTAATTGATACGAAAAGATATCAATGGGAGATGCATGAAGAAAGTGGAAGATCGTTGGACGTACGAATAAGTGGGAAGAAAGCTAAAAATTAGTATAGGAGGTGGCAATACGATGATTAACACAGTCAATTAATACCTCATCTATTTCTCTTTAGAACTCAAAACCATCTACTCATTGCCGAGCCAAAAAGACTTCCAAATTAGCTCAAACTACTTATTATTTCACTAATGCAATTGCATTCTCGAGCAAAAGCTGTAGAACACGCGATCGCACATATATATGGGACGTAGACCTAGACTTACATGTCGGAGAGCATGTTCGGCGCACCTCCGGTGACCTTAGGTGACGCGAAGGAGGGCGAGCTCGGCCTTGAGGTCCCTTCCGCTGGCTCAGCAGATCCGCCTTCGATATACTGTCGCAGCTCGTGAACCTTAAACCTCGCTTCACATTGCAGAAGGAAAAAGACGAGTCAGCGAAAGCTAGAGATCAGAGGGTCTATTGTTACAAATTGCCACTGCTTCATCCGAGCTTCAATGGCCGCCTCTCTGCGCATGCACAAATCAAACAGCACCCATGCACTCGGCTCGCATTAGCTTGGTGCATGGAATAATGAGAATGAGACCTAGATGGCTTCTTCAGCTGGGTCATCCATGTCTACACAATGTCCATGTTGTTTGAGTTGGAAAAAGGGTGCGATCAATTCTGTCACATTCAGTCACATTGATCGCCTAATGTTTTAGTAATGTCTTCATGGACCCGTTTCATCGTTGGAGGAGACTATCAAGCAGACACTGACGACTAGCATTTTATATCAGCATTGCACATTGTAAATTCTTACATGTATTATCACAGTTGACAGTATATAGAATAACCAGATACACGTTTTAGAGAGTCATCGACAATGAAGACTGATGTCTGAGAGCTCCAAACCAGGCAGTAGCTACTAGCAATGCATATGCCGAACCTCCTCTCTTTTTCTCATTCCTCTGCAGCACTGGCAGCGCTCAAATCCACACTGAGGTCGAGAACCTGCCCAGAAGAATGTTAATTTGTCAGCATCTCTCTCTCTCTCTCTCTCTCTCTCTCTCTCTCTCTCCCTTCAATATCTAAGCAAGGAAGCTTGAATTGCTGCTATGGAAAATGTTAGAGTTGAAAAGTAACTTCTATATGATCCTCAATCATTTCAAAGCAATATCAGCCGTTTGTCATACTTTTTCCTATTAACTTCTGTCAAAGAATCTAACAATTACATAATACTATCTCTAATTGGTATTTCCTGTCCTATTCAAAATGTTGCACTTCTCAATAATGCTTAAGCTTTGCTATAATGTTACATTTTCAGGACATCTTTGATAGTTTATCGAAAAGGACTATAGACTTGGTTAGCAGAGGGAAACAATAAAATGTGTGGCAGGAGGAATTTTTGGGCAGGTTTCATGGGGCTAGAACGTAGGTCCGAAAGTTGAGAACTTGTACTGCATAGCAAATAGCCAACAGCCGTCTAACCAGACCAACCGAGATTGCACTCATTGGACACAAGAAAAACGGGAGGGCATGGCAGGGCTTATCATGTAACTAGGCTAAATGCACGACAACCTTGTCGAGAAAAACATTAGATCATAACTTAAAGGCTGAGGGAAACAGACAAAAATGCATAATGATCGGGTATAATTAACAAGAAGGGTAGCCGCGAGCAGTTCTAATATTAATGGCTTCCAAAGAGTCCTCAAAAGCTTCCAACCCACATGAAAACTCGTCAAAGATTATCTCATGCTCGCATCATAATTGATAGCAGGACATTTCCAAGAAGTAATTCTTACCTTTCCAGTGATCTTCGTATACATGTTAAGCACATCCTTAACGGTTGACTCGAAGTGGGTTGTGGCATCATAACTCTGCAATTATAGCAAGAGAAGAGATTAACATAATATCAACACAATTAAAAGCTTCCGAACTCCACACATACATCACACACAGAGAGAGAAGAACAAACTCACAGTTGAAATGAAGCAGTTGTCAACAGAAGATTCATTGACTGGCTCATATCTATCATAAGTGTCATAAAATATCTCATCAACGGGCCCCAGCAAATTAACACCTGGCTTCAGTTCTATCTCAGGTCGATCAGTTTCAGCCTCCGCCGAAACAAATGCAATAAACTTGCCCTTTGGTGCGACTTTGTGAGAGTTTGAACAACAGAAAAGATACCTGCTCAAACAGGGGCATAGTTGAACAAAGAGTTGAAACCATGGAAAAATGCTTAGATAATCAGAAGGCCATGAAAACGGATTTCATTAACTATTGGTAATTTAAGGCCAACCTGTTAAGCAGGCGCATGGAACCATCTGTGAAATTCAAGATCTAAAATGCAAGTATCAAATAGTGTTTAGAAGTGAAATGTGTATCAAGCAGATTCTGATCCTGACTTAAAATGATAGTTCACGTAGAGTTATCATTGATCTCATGGGACAGATACTTAACTTGTTACACTCACATTCATCTCCTTCCCACCTCAAATACAACAAATGCAGTTAAAAGGAAAAGTGAGAAGCTATCTCCCTTGGACAATAAACATTTAGATTTGCATTATCCACCTTCATTTCTCGAACAGACATTCAAATAAAACAAAATAAGAAAATATAGTTAGTAATTTCCAATTAGTGTACTCAAGGCCTTACATATCTGACTTGCGACCCAACTGTCTCTGTGGGATGATAACCTGCACTGACTGAGAATAATTGGTATTTGGGATTGGATGGCTCATGATACAGATTGCCCTGGCAACCTTCCCAACTTTCCTAACCTGTACAAGATTACATATTAGCACTGAGCACAACGTCCACCCTTGTTGTTGCAAGAGGGAAAAAAAAAGGTATCCACATGCCTTCGTGTTTATCGGGGCTTGTTACTGGTTCTTACTATCTTTAAAAAGTAAAAGAAAACGACTGAGAGGGTGGGGTGTAAAACATTTGCGAGGTTTAGGGCCTTTAGGCCAGAGAAAGTAGACATATCTTAGTGGCAAAATGAATCTTATGTCAGCCACCATAGGCACTAGTGCATGCAGCAACAATGATCTTTTTTATCAGTATCAAGAGGGTCTGCAGCACATGCGCACACAAGATCTACATGCAAAAAATCTGACAGACAGAACTGATATGCACCTATTCAACGAACTCCACAAAATTCTTAATCTACAATAGTCTCGTGAAAGATTGCTTAATGATCTTACGGAATCAATATACTTGCTAGACTGCCTGAGCTAGCACCACTTACATCAAACAAACTGAATTCTGACATAAGTTCACTTATACGCTGTGATGATTGTGATGCAGTATCATATTCATTACCTTGTTAGGCAAGTAGGAAGGGTCGCAAACAACTTTTTTGCATTTGGCAGTTTCGCCCTCTGATGTGACACCAATGACTTGGCCTTCATCGTTGAACTCCACCTGCAATAACAGCAAAATAAAACAACATTTATTTCCCTATAAGTAGCAGATTTAACTTGAAATTTGACTAGTAAACACCATTTTCATGATATTGGCACAGAATAAACATATATTTACCAGTCCAACTATAAATGAGAACCAATTGACCCAATTACCTTGCATTCCCGTTTGTTCAGCATGTAAATCCCACCATATACAGCACTAAGCCGTGCAAATGCCTGGGTTACAGAGGAAAAAAGTCAAATATAATCCAAAGTGAACGGTCAGGCATCAGTAATGAATTTGATCCGGTATATCAAAACTGCAGCAGCGGCTTGGACATGCATCTGTGACACTAGATGTACCTGAGGGAGCTCTCCTAAACCGTACAAGGGGTAAATATAGGGAGATCCTCCTTGAAAACGAGCAAATGACTCTTCATAGAGCTATCAAGTGGCCAGCGGAGAGAAGAGGAATGTCAATTTACAGATCTCCAGACAAAATGGGAAAAAATTCTCTTTACGAGCATAAGAAAGATGTTTGTTCTGGGAAACAGGATCATTCACCTTCATTCTCTTGACAGTATCCAGGGCAGGCTCATTTAGGTATCGATCATCTCTATGGAGCGCCAAGGCATGACCAATAAATTCAATGGCGTCATCACCAAGACTATATTTTCTGTTCGAAAAACAGAAGCAAAATGACCAAGGGTTCACAGTACCACCAGCTAATATCATTCTACTCATTATGATAGCTGGAACAAAATCTTGCAGAAGAAGAGAACAGGAAAGAGTTCTTTAAGTAAGAGCACTGTAAAGACTCTCCAACTCTGTTTTAGACTTTTCTTCTTTTTGATAAGTAATATCATGTACAATACAATATCCAAAATAGGAATGCAGAGGACCACTTCCTGCTACAAGTAGCGCATAAAGTGGTATAAGACAGTACTCATCTAGCAAACTTAGCTATCATTTGATCAGTTGTGAGAATGGGAAATTCTAGGCAAAACACTTTGCAATTGCAGTGCAGCATTATCGTTGTATACAAAGATTGAAATGACATGTCAACCCAGGAAAACATGTAAACATACGCTATCAGTTTTCTTGTTGTCACACGTGTCAGATCCATCCCCTCATGCGTCCTTGGATCATTTTCATTATAATCATGAACGTATGTAAAGAACTTTCGAGCTCGATACTTCTCAAACATGCCCATGAGTGGAGTTTGAAGTGCTTCCATAGCAGTAGCAGGCACTTTGTGAACCTGTAATGGGCCGTACCATATTGTTGAAGAAGAAAGGAATACTAGGCAGACCTGCAATGATTTCGCAAATGTTCCAATATGGGGTCTGTCTCCATACCTTTCCCTTATTGAAGACATAGCTGCCATCCACTGCTTTGAAGTACATATACTTGGTAACATCTGTATGGATGAGGACTCGCACCAGAGCACCATTTGCCATTATAAACTACACAGAAGCACTAGTCAGCAAAGAACCGATAAGGAGAATATAAACAATCTGCAAGAGCCTAAATTGTAGGTCAATGAACCAAGTTCAGAATTACACCTTGGGGACCATGTCAACATTATAATCCCTGCTGGAGCCCAAATGTGCAGGAGGTTTATCACTATTCCTAAATTTCTTCCAGAGCTGCAAGTCACCAATAGCAACTATTCAAACCACCCATTAAAGATAATGCAACAGTGCAGCAAATTGCAGGGAATGTACAAAGAAAGCAGACCTGAATGAGATTAAGTGATGTTGACTCTCCTCCATAATAGTCATTCCTATCCATGTGCAAAACCTGGTTCAAAAGGTTCTTCTGTCAGCAACTGAGGAGAGATCCACAATCTATGGTAATTATCTTTGTCTTGGTTATGGGAAAAAGAGAATAGGGAGAGACAACGAGAATAGTTATTTCATTGCGTAATTTGCAACAAATCTCAAAAGAGAAAATCCAAATGCCCTTAGATAATAACAAAGAAGAGCAATTTTCAGGGGGCGCAACCTATACTTTTTGGCATGAACTGACGGAAGCAACCAATTGTTGAAGGGGCAATCTCCCTTGATTTGACATACTATCTGCCGCAGCAGTCTAAGTTTCTAGTAACTTTCCATCAATTCTCCTCTCTATCCAACAAGATGGAACAGAAGTGCTTCTTTCTCCATATAAGGCACAGCGACAAGTTGATCGGTCGGGACAATATACGAGTCCACCTTCACCGTCCTCAAAGCTTAAGCTTAACTAATAATTTAACTTATGCTCGGAAACGGCTTCGCATGTCGTCAATATACTCAAGACCGACTCAATTCAACTATCATGAAGTTGCCACTTGCATTTAAGATCAAAGATAGGGAAATCTGGAGTTATCCATGTCCGATGTCTAGCGATCACTATATGACAGGACGCAAATTCACAATTTCACTCGAGCTCCTCAGCAGCTTAAAACTACTACAGCAAAGCTCAAATTCAACTCTAGACAGGTTTTTCAGATTTTCTCCACTTAAATTAGTATTGCTATTCTCATGTAAATCGGAGTCTCGCCGATCTGTCCCGATACAAATTGAACGTAAGACAATACAACAGCAACCGAAAGTCCACGGCACTTATTTGAACATGTCGACCGGCTCTTCAATCCAAATGAACACCAACTTGAAACCGAAGTCAGTGCATGGATCCTTACCGCAGCATAAACCAAAACAAAACATCTGCGAATGTAACTACACGAGCTAAATTTCGCTGGAAAAATAAAAGTCGTGCGACTCTCGTCAGGATTCAGACATCAGAGGACATACGATCGAACTGAACTGAACTGAACCAAACTGACCGACCGGTCAAGCACGGAAATGACCGAAGGAGAGATGAAGGAGGAGAGACCTTTAGGCCGTCGACGGAGAGGAGGCCGCTGAGGATGCACTCCTTGAGGCCAGTCCCGAGCACGACGACGTCATACTTCTCGTCCATGGCGGCCGATGATCGGTGGTTAGAACAGATCGGGAAGGTCTTGAGGTTAGACCAGGGTACGAGGAGAGCGGCAGGTATATGAAGACTCGGAAGAAGAACGGGAAGGTGGCTGGGCGAATATGGTGATGGCGTGGCGTCTGCAATGAAGGCGGGAATATTTATGAAAATGACGCTGAGAATTTGTTGCTTGATTTATGAAGAGAGGGATATATGACAAACTTGTGGACAGCATCTGCTTCCCGCTCCTTTTTACTTTTAATTCTATTACTATCATTTAGTAACTTCTTTTTTTTTCCCATTTTTTAGCATTGTAGACGATAAGGTGTTTATCAAGATGCACATATAGTTGTGTTAGATATTATAGTTGGTTCATAACTTATTAATTTAAATTTTTAAGTGAAAATGATCTATCTAAGTGTATTAATGGACTCGGACTTGAACTCTTTCTTGGCGATCTCTAGACATGTTAGATGGTTGAATGGGGTCGGGTTTATATTCGAGGAAAATCTACACCCACTTTAAGCTAGATGCTAATGGGATAAAATAGTAAATTAAATAAAAAATGTGAAAAGCCTATAAATTAAAAGATTAATAAAGAATTTGACCAATAAAATATATATCTATAAAGAACTTAGGGCTGATGAACCCATTTTGTGACTTTGGACTTAATAAGCCCAATTTCATGTGGATAGCTCTTTTATTTATAAATGGGTTACACATGATACAAGTTAAAATAAAAATAAAAATAAAATGAAAAAAAGGAAGAAAAAAGCAGGGAAATCGATGAATTAAGAAAAGAAAAAAAGCGAGGACAAAATCGTCAATCAGAGAAAGAATCGGCAGTTCCGCCTTCGGCTTCTGTAAAAGCTGATGAACCTTAATCCTCGCTTCACAGTGAACGAGAAAATGGAAAAAGTCAGCATAAGCTAGAGATCAGAGGGTCTCTCTTGAAGAGACGAAAGCGACCATGAGGACGATTGTTACATATCGCCTTTGCTTCGTCAGAGCTTCAATGGCCGCCTCTCTGGGTGTGCACTAGGTTCATGTGATTATCTAATCATACGAGTTCCACACGAGTCTTATCAAATCAATTAACGCCCCTACACTTGGCTCCCATTAGCTTGGCGCATGGAATAATGAGAATGAGACCTAGATGGCTTCTTCAGCTGGGTCATCCATGTCTACAGAAAGTCCATGTCGTTTGAATTGGAAAATGGTTGCAATCAATCCAGTCATATTGATCGCGTGATATTTCAATAATGTCTCCATGGACTGTTTCATCTCCGGATAACACTATCAAGCAGACACTAATGTCTAACATTGCAAATAAGCATTGCACATTTTGCACGTAAATTGTTACTTGTATCATCACAGATGATAGTACATAGAATAACCAGAAACGCATTCTAGAGATTCATCGACAATAAAAACTGATGTCTGAGAGCTCCAAGCCAGGCATTAGCACTGCATGCGCCGAACCTCTCAATTCTCATTCCTCTGCAGCACTGGCCGCGCTTAAATCCACACTGAGGTCAGAACCTGCCCAGAAGAATGTAATTTTGTCAGCATCTCTCTCTCTCTCTCTCTCTCTCTCTCTCTCTCTCTCTCTCTCTCTCTAATGCATAAGCTATACCATTATTTTACATTTTGAGGACATCTTTGATCATTAAATGAAGGGGACTATAGACTTGATTAGCAGAGGCAAAAGACAAAATGTGCAGTAGGGGGGATTATTGGGCAGGTTTCACGGGACGATAAAGTAGGTCCAAAAGTTGAGAACCCATACTGCATAGAAAATAGCCGACACCCTTCCAACCACACCAATCAAGATTGCACTAATTGGACCCAAAAAACGGAAGGGCATGGCACGGCTTATATAACTAGTCCAAACGCATAATAACCTTGTCAAGAAAAACATTAGATCATAACTTAAGATCATAACTTAAAGACTAAAAGTGAAACAAACAAAAGTGCATAATAGTCAGGTATAGCTAACGAGAAGGGTAGACCCGAGCAGTTCTAATATTAATAGCTTCCAAAGAGTCCTCCAACTTCCAACCCACGTGAAAACTTGTCAAAGATTGTCTCATGCTCGCCACGCCAACAAAGAATTTATCATCAAGTTCATAGTTGATAGCAGAATATTTCCGGGAAGTTATTCTTACCTTTCCAGTGATCAATGTATACATGTTAAGCACATCCATGACAGTCGACTCGAAGTGGGTTGTGGCATCATAACTCTGCAGGTATAGCAAGAGAAGAGATTAACATAATATCAGTACAATTGAACCTGAACTCCACATATTCATCACCCCCCGAGAGAGAGACAGAGACAGAGACAGAGAGAGAGACAGAGAGACAGAGAGACAGAGAGACAGAGAGAAGAACAAAACTCACAGTTGATATGAAGCAGTTGTCAAGAGAAGGTTCATTGACTGGTTCATATCTATCATAAGTGTCATAAAATATCTCATCAACTGGCCCCAGCAGATCAACCCCCGGCTTCAGTTCTATCTCAGGTTGATCAGTTTCCGCCTCGGCTGAAACAAATGCAATGAATTTGCCCTTTGGTGCGACATTGTGAGAGTATGAACAGCAGAAAAGATACCTGCTCAAACATGGGCACAGTTGAATAAGGAGTCATAAACAAAGAACAACGCTTAGATAATCAGAGGGCCATAAAAATAGATTTTATTAACCATCGGTAATACAAGACCAACCTATTAAGCAGGCACATGGGAACCATATGTGCAATTCAAGATCTAAAATGCAAGTGTCAAATCATATTTAAAAGTCAAAGGTGGCTCAAGCAGATTCTGATCCTGACTTAATATGATAGTCTACGTAAAGTTAATTAAAATATCATTAATCTCATGGGACAGAAATTTTACTAGTTACCCTTACGTTCATCTCCTTTCCCACCTCAAATACAACAATGGCAGTTAAATGGATAGGTGAGAAGCTATTTCATTTTTGACAATAATCATTGAGATTTGCTTTTTCCCCGTTCATTTCTCGAACAGACTTTCACATCAAATAGAATGAGAAAATATAGCTAGTAATCTCCAATTAGTGTACACAAGAACTTACATATCTGACTTCCGACCCAACTGTTTCTGTGGGATAATAACCTGCACTGAATGAGAATCATTGGTATTTGGGATCGAATGGCCCATGATACAGATTGCCCTGGCAACCTTCCCAATTTTCCTAACCTGCACAAGTTCACACATTGCCACTGAGTACGACATCCATTGTCATTGCAAAAGAAAAGAGGTGTGCATGTCTTGTGCCTTCATGGTTATTGGGGCTTGTTACTGGTTCTCCATTTTCAAAAAATTAAAAGAAAAGGACCGAGAGGATAGGGTGTAAAACATTTTGCAAGGTTTGGGGCCTTTAAGCCAGAGAAAGTAGTCATATCTTAGTGGCAAAATAAATATTACGTCAACCACCATATGCACTGATGCGACAACAATTATCCACATGCAAAGAATCTGACAGATAGAATCAATATGCACCTATTTAATCAACTCAACAAAAGTTTAATCAACAATAGTCTTGTCTTACGGAAATAAATGTACTTCTTGTACTGCACGAGCTAGTACCACTTACATCAAACAAACTGAACTCTGACATAAGTTCGCTAATACACTGTGATGATCATGATGCAGTATCATTTTCATTACCTTGTTAGGCAAGTAGGAAGGATCGCAAACAACTTTTTTGCATTTGGCAGTTTCACCCTCTGATGTGACACCAATGACTTGGCCTTCATCATTGAACTCGACCTGCAATAACAGCGAAATAAAACAACAATTTGTTCCTATAAGTAGCAGATTTAACTTGAAATTTAGCAACTAAACACCGTTTTCATGATATTCAAAGAGAATAAGCAAATATTTACTAGTAAAAATACAAGCGAGAACCAAATTACCTTGCATTCCGGTTTGTTCAACATGTAAGTCCCACCATATACTGCACTAAGCCGTGCAAATGCCTGGATTACAAAGAAAAAAAGTCATACAGAATCCAAAGCAAATGGTCAGGCATCAGCAATGGATTTGATCCAGCGTATCAAAACTGCAGCAGCAGCTTGGACATGCATCTGTGACTATAAATGTACCTGAGGGAGCTCTCCTAACCCATACAAGGGATAAATATAGGGAGATCCTCCTTGAAAACGAGCAAATGACTCTGCATAGAGCTATCAAGTGGCCGATGGAAAGAAAAGGAATGTCAATTCAGTGCTTTCCAAACGATATGGGAAACATTTCTTTTTACGAGCATAAGAAAAACGTTTGTTCTGGGAAACGCGATCATTCACCTTCATTCTCTTGACAGTATCCAGGGCAGGCTCATTTAAGTATCGATCATCTCTATGGAGTGCCATGGCATGGCCAATAAAATCAATGGTGTTGTCATCCAGACCATATTTTCTGTTCAAAAATCAAAGGAAGCAAAATGACCGAGGGTTTTGTACCTTAACCAGCTAATACTATCCTACCGATTATGATAGCTGGAAAAAAATCATGCAGAAGAAGAGAAAATGAAAGAAATATTTGACTAAGAGCACCGTAAGGACACTCCAACTTCATTTTAGAATTTTCTTCTTTTTAATAAGTAATATCAATCCAATATCCAAAACAGGGATGCGGAGGACCACTTCCTGCTCCAAGCAGCACATAAAGTGGTGTAAGACAGTAAATATCTAGCAAATTTAGTTTATCATTTGATCAGTCCTGAGAATGGGAACTTCTAGGCAAAACACTTTCCAATTGCAGTGCAGTATTAATATTGTATACAGAAATTGAATTGACATGTCAACCCATGAAAACATTTAAATACATACGCTATCAGTTCCCTCGTTGTTACACGTGTCAGATCCATCCCCTCATGTGTCTTTGGATCATTTTCATCATAATCTTGGACATATATAAAGAACTTTCGAGCTCGACGCTTCTCAAACATGCCCATGAGTGGAGTTTGAAGTGCTTCCATATCAGTAGCAGGCACTTTGTGAACCTGTCATTGGCAGTACCATATTGTTGAAGAAAAAGGAAAACCAGGCAGACTTGCAATGATTCTGCAAATGTATGTTTTAATATAGGGTCCTTCTCCATACCTTTCCCTTACTGAAGACATAGCTGCCATCCACAGCTTTGAAGTACAGATACTTGGTAACATCTGTATGAATGAGAACTCGCACCAGAGTACCATTTGCCATTATAAACTACACAGGAGCACTAGTCAGCAAAGAATAAATAGGGATAAAAAATCTGGCAGAGCTTAAATTGTTGGCCAATTAACAAAGTTTAGGATTGCACCTTTGGGACCATGTCAACATTATAATCCCTGCTAGAACCCAAATGCGCAGGAGGTTTATCGCTATTCCTAAATTTCTTCCAGAGCTGCAAGTCACCAATAGCAATAAAGATAAGGCCACAGTGCAGCAAATTGCAGGGAACATACGAAGAAAGCTGACCTGAATGAGATTAAGTGATGTTGACTCTCCTCCATAATAGTCATTCCTATCCATGTGCAAAACCTGGTTCAAAAGGCTCTTCTGTCAGCAACAGAGCAGAGATCTGACAATCTATGGTAGTTATTCTAGTCTTGGTTATGGGAAAAAGAGAATAAGGAGGGACATCTAGAATAATTATTTCATTGCATATTTTGCAACAAATCTCAAAAGAGAAAATCCAAATGCCCTTAGATAATAATGAAGAGCGACAAAATAGGGAACAATTTCATGATGAGCAACATGAAAGTGCTAAAGTAGCATGAACGTTGAAAAAGAAAACGTTAGTACATAAATAAACTCATGGAATAATACTTGCTTCAGTAAGTTCCTATAGCATACAAGTAACAATTAGCCTTATCAATGTCACGAGGAAGCAAACACAGCTAGCTCTAGTCTAGCCTTAAATGACATTCAACAGTTCCATTAACGTGATTTTCCACGAAAAGTGTGTCAGCCAGCTGTAAAAGCAGAGTGAAGCAAGGGCTGCTAGTCCACTTGCCAGTACCAGAATGGTAGAAAGGTGTGGATCATTTAAAGGTGGCCAACAACTAAAGTATTCCGCTGTCCTACTAGCTCAGGACAGAGCTACAGCATATGGAGGTATTCTTATTGCAATTGTCAATATGTTACAGAAATTGCAGGATCGCATATCAGACTGTGCTTAGAGACCAAGAAGTCTGATAGGTATAGCCACAACATTCTTATCAAGTCTATAGGGACTGGTTTATTTTCTGGTAGAGCAACTTAAGCAACCTATAATTTTTGGCATGAGACTGGAAGCAACCAATTGCTGAAGGGGCAAATCTCCCTGGAGTTGACATACCATCTGCTGCAGCGGTCTAAGTTTCAAGGAGCTTCCGTCAATCCTCCTATCTATCCAACAAGATGGAAGAGAAGTGCTTCTGTCTCCAATGAAGGCATGGTGACAAGTCAATCGGTCGAGAGAATTTACTACTCTGCCTTCACTGTTCTCAAAGCTTGAAATTGAGTACTTCAATTAGGCCATTCAAATAATTTAACTTATGCTCAAAAACGACTTCACATGAAGTCAACGTACTCGAGACTAACTCAATTCAATTATCGTGAAGTTGCCCCTTGCATTTAAGATCAAAGACCACAAGACAGGACGCAAATTCACAATTTCCAATCAAGCTCATCAGCAGCCCAAAATCACAACAGCAAAGCTCAATCAAACTGCAGACCGGTTTCTCAGATTATCTCTGCTGGAATTAGTATCGCCATTCTCATAAAACCGGTTAGCAAAGCTAGGTGCTCTATTTCAAGAGCCTCGCTCATCCGTCCCAACACAAATTGAACGCGAGAAATACACCAGCAGCCAAAGTCCGAGGCAATCAATCACATCAAAACGATGCTCCCGAGTCCCAATCGTGATCTCCTCAGCATCAATCTCCACCGCTCCAAATCCGAACATGATCAACCGACTTGCCAATCCATACGAACCCCGACTCAAAACCGAAGTCAGCGCGTAACACAACTTCCACGAATCCAACTACGCAAGCTAAATTCCTCGCGATATTTACTCTCTGTATCGTGACTCTTATCAGGATTCAGACATCGGAGACAGAGGACATGAGATCAGATCGGATCGAATCAAACCAACTGATCAAGCGAGGAAACAACAGAAGGAGGAGACGGAGGAGGAGGGGGGAGGAGAGGACCTTGAGGCCGTCGACGGAGAGGAGGCCGGAGAGGATGCACTCCTTGAGGCCGGTCCCAAGCACGACGACGTCGTACTCCTCGTCCATGGCGGCCGCCGCTGATCGTGTGCCGAGAGCAGATCGGAGAGGTCCGGAGGTGGAGGCGGAGGCGAGACGAAGACTAGAGCGGCAGATATTTGAAAAGCCGTTGAAGAAGTCCCGGGAAATTTACAAAAACGACGCTCGGAATTCGTCGTTTAATGGTGAGGACGGGCCTACGACAAGGCTCGTGGATTGCGGCTGCTTCCCGCGACCTTTTTCACTTTTTATTTATATTTATATCATTTAATTAATTTGTTTTTTTTTTTTTCCATTTTTAGTATGGTCATGTAGATGAAAAGGCTTTGATGAACTCGATGCGTCGTGGACCAAGTTACACCAGCCGTTTTTGATGAAGTGAGGTCGCTTTTATTGACAATCGAGACATATCCGATCCATTATGGATTGAAAGCAAGTGAGAATTTATCCCGAACGACATGCAATTAATTCTTGTTATGAATTATTGTACATGGGTAAAAACATGGCTAAAAGCTCATAATCTAAAATTCTACTATTAGTATCTCCAGTAATTTCTCTAGTAATTAACGATTGTTTATATTTCCACCATCTAATGTGAAGTATAGTATTAGCGAATCAATTATCACCTATGTAAATCTTTATTGTTCATAATCACTAGTTTTCAATCCATGAGCAATGGATTTTATAACTTAAAACACTTTTTTATATCTCTTAGAAACTTAAATTTTTTTACCTCATTTATCTTAAATTAATTTTAGTAAAAGAAGTATCAATATTATTTATTTATAGTGCGAATTTGGCAATCTGCATGGATAAATAAAAAGAACATAGAAAATGTAGGTACCCTAGAAAATACTAGCAGAAGAGGCTGAGATGCAATAATTTAATACAACCTACCACTACCTCATCTATTCCTCTTTGGAACTTATAAAGTTGTACCTGATTTAAAATAAAATACAATTTTAAGATTAAATCCAAAAATAGTAATTTCAAATCTAATGATTGTACTTAATAATTGGCCAATCCCCAATTAGGATGCTCCAATCTTTTCCTAAAGTTCGTGCACAAAATTTGCCCGAGGATTCGAAGAGCAAGGACCGATATCTGGTGCAAATGACCTTTTTCAAGAGGAAGAGTGGTGCCGACGCCATTTTGAGCAAGTTTTGTTTCGACCTTTAATTTGGCTTTTACTGTTTTCAGAAAGTTCTCGAAGGATTAATGATCATTTTCTTCCAACTTTGCCCTCGCTAACATTTTCAGATACCTATTTTGCCTTCATTTTATATAGTTTATAATCTCTCTCGACCAAATGCATTTACTATCTATCGCTCCATATTGCAATCAATGCAAGCCCAAAGTCAACTGTTGTTAGGGGACGATTGCTGAGGGCTAACGATCACGCAAGATTTGAGCTTGCGCTAACTGGCTTTGTTGACATCTGGGTTCTCCAAGATTTGGGTTCTTGAGGTTGTGTGACCATCGGTGTCACCTCTCCTAGGGCCATTGAGGTCACACTAACCCTCGGCTGCTAGAGGATTTCCGCACTTCACCTTGCTTGGGCCACTTTAAGTCATGTGACTTTAGGTGAAAATTATGTTATCTTATTAAGCATTACCTAATAGACAATTAAAATTATCATTATCATAACTCAAGAAGAACCTAAATTTCTCATTCTACCATATATTTGGACTTAAATCACTATTCTCGCATTTTCTTTGGGCATCGAAACACTTGGGCCTACAAGATGAGGAAATCAACACACTTAACAAGGGCCTAGCTCATTGTCAATTGACATCATTTGCTCAAAATTATAAAAAGAAAAATCAAAGACTCTTCCTTTTGCTAATATCACAAAATGGACTTATTAATGAATGTTTCAAGGCACCGGATAAGATGATATTCGTTAAAAATGCACTCGATTAAGAACAATCCACTTTTCAAAATATTAATGTCGCATGATTCGAGAACAAAAATTATAAGATTTTCTCACATTGATTATTTAAAAAATGTCCCAAGACACTCGTTAATCAAATTTATCTAGTCGCATTAAGAGTGAAGACGGTTCAAACTCGACGAGGGATAAGTCGATTATGAGCAGAGCGACAAGAAAAAGGAGGTCCTTCTTTTGTCCGTCCAAAAAATAAAAATAAAAAAATGTTGAAAGGGGGAAATTGTGCAAATCTCGGAGAATTGGGGTCGCATAAGTGCAAATAAGCAAAAGTTGGGGGCAGGTGTGAGAAAGAGAGAGAGGGGAGACTGGACAGGTGCGTGCGCAATGATTGCCGTGGGACCCACTCCCTACCCGTTTGCTTGCGTCACGGACCCTCTTTCTGTGGTCGTGGTGACTCTCGTTTTCATCCCCACCTCCCCTCCTTTATTTTCTTGCCTCCCCTTTTCTCTCCCGTCGAATTTCCAATTTTGCCCCCCTCCTCTCCTGAAAAAGAAAAAAAATAAAAAATTGTTCTCGACTTCAGTCACTTCGAGATTGTTTCGTGGTGGGGTTCATTTATCTTAGAACACTCGACTAATCTCGACAGGCCACGCTAACTGTGAGATCGATCCCATACTCATCGGGATAGAAGGAGGAGTCTTGAGGTGGTCCCGAGAATCTGCTTGTGCCCCTTGATTTGTTTCATTACTTTCGATATGACATCAATTTCATTTAATTTTTGGAAATCCATGTTAGTATATTATTACAGGCTCTTCCCTTAATATTATTTAAGGATTTCAACACGTGAGACTTTAGATAGTTAGAAATGATTTCTTCTCACGAGATTATTTTTGCTAAATCCTAATGGACCGCCATCTGGATGCCATTTGAGCAATCCTACAAGAGAACCAATTTGTGATTTCCTAATATTGTTTCTCTTCATTGAATGATGTGATGTTCACGAACTTTCCGGATGCTATTAAACGTGTGTTTTAGAATTACAAACGTAGTCAACATCTCATGGAGATTTTTGTAATATCGAAATATAATACTAGAAGATATTATTTGAATCGTATTAAATTTTTATCATTATCTCACATGCGGTGTTCATTTCTTATGTGAATTTACTGAAAGGCTTTCAAATTTCCAGAGCAAGCACTTAATACCACAGAAGAAAAAATAGTAAGATGAAATGGTAGAATCTCCTTTTAAGGCTCCGCGCGAAAAAAAAAAGAAAACCTCGATTTATTTATCTATTTAGTAATTGGTCAAAGACAAAATTACCCGCTCCTCTTTCGTTTTTTTAATCTAGTAACACAAGCCGTTCATTTTCCTCAAAGAAATAATTATTTCACGTTACTCACCCGCCGGTCACGCACGCACGCGTATTTCCTCTCGAGCTAATTTAACATAAAAAAAAAATTGTTTCATGTAAATTTTAAAACATAAAATTCAAGAATATTTTCAAAGGCGAAATACGAGAAACTTTCTTTCCAATTGACGAGACAAGACGTATGAACACTGACACGTTAAAATAAAGAATGGACCGGACGTCAAATTATTGAGCTACCACAAGAAGTTTCTATCGAAACTTGCTCTATGCTAACAATGTTTAGAATCGGGACGTCTTATCAATATCAATTCTAAACACCGTGTAAATACAAAATTTCATAAAAATTGTTTCATGTGAACTTTAAAATGTAAAATTCAAGAATATTCTCAAATGCGAGAGATGAGAAACTTTTTCTCTAATTGACGAGACAGGGTGTGTGGACACTGACATATTAAAATAAAGAATGCATTCAGGCTATGCATCAAATTATTGAGCTATCATTGGAGGTTTCTATCGAAAGTTTGCTTTCTGCTAACAACGTTTAGAATGGGGACGTCTTATCAGTACCAATTCTAAACACCGCGTGAATACAAAAATTCATAAAAATTATTTTGTGTGAACTTTATAATGTAAAATTCAAGAATATTCTCATAGGCGAGAGATGATAAACTTTCTCTCTAATTGATGAGACAATGTGTGTGGACACTGACACGTTAAAATAAAGAATACTTTCAAACTAGGCGTCAAATTATTGAGCTATCGCTGGAAGTTTCTATCGGAACCTTGCTTTCTGCTAACAATGTTTAGAATCGGGACGTTTTATTAGTACCAATTCTAAACACCGTGTGACAACAAAATTTCATAAGAATTCACTGAGGTAAGTGATGTCCTAAGCGTCGCGAAACGAACAAATAAATAAAAAATAAAATATAATAAAACAAAATTAAAAATTAAATAATAATAATAATGTCAGGATCTCCCCCTCTCTCTCTCATGCTCCATTTACCGGTCCACAAAATTCTCAGAGCACCACCAGAAAAAATAAAAATTAAAAAATAATTTAAAAAAATAAAAAGGAAAAAAGAGGAGGGGTTTTTGCTCTCTCTCTCTCTCTCTCTCTTCCCCAATCACTGAAATCTCCCTGAGGTTCGATTCTCCCCCATCTCCTCCCCTCCCCTCTCCCCTCCGCATCTCCCCAATCCATTCGATTCCCCCATTCTCTCTCTAGACCTCTCCCTCTCTCTCTCTCTAGAGCTTCTCTCTCCTCTCCGCACCTGGTTTTTGCCGCGTATCCCCCGCTCCGCGATCGAGATATTCGTCGCAGCACTCTCCGCCCCTTCTCGATCGGCGGCGGCGGCGGCGGCGGTGGGGACGGGTCGCCGGATCTCTCTTCCGATGGTGGAACGCGTCGGGTGCTCGCGGAGCTGATGGTCGAGGGAGGGAGCGCTCTTCTTTCTTTTGGCGGCGGCCGAGGTTCGATGCCGATGCGGTGACGTCGGTGGCGATCGAGGATTTCGTCGATTTCTCTCTGCTTTTTCAGGTGCCGGAGTGAATCGATGGTTGCTCGGATTGCGTGTTCCACCGCCGTCTCGTCGCAGCAGGCTGTGTTGAACCGATTCGAGCTTAGACTGTTGATTTCCTTGATTGAGCAGTCCGGGTGAGCTGTTATGGAGAGGTATGGTAGCTGCGGTTTTCGGTAGGAGCGAGCGAGGTGAGGATACAAGGTGCTTTTCGTTTGATGACTCGAGGTTGGAGTCGGCTCGGCATACGGAGTTTCTCGAATCGGGAGAAATAAGCTTTTGAGTGATCTTGATCGGGATCGGGGTGCTTCTCTTTGTGTTCTTCAGAAGAGATGGAAGGAGAGAAATGCTTTGTGGCGTGGAGCAATGACCTGGAGGCCGGGAATCGGACGGACCGTGAACGTTTCGGGAAATCGGGTGAACCGAAGCTCGAAGAGAGTGGAAATGGAGATTTTGTCGATGGGAGCGGGGATCTCTGTCTGGAAGACAGCGAGGGGCCTAACGCTCTCTGCTCGACCGATGGTTCCCGTGTGAGCAAGGACGCGAGGACATCGTCGTGTTGCCCTTGCAGCTCCAGAAAGCTCAAGTCCAGAGTCGGCGCGGCGGATTCGGGACTCTCGAAGAAGGAGAAGTATGGGCCAGACAAGAAATTGAGTCGGCAAGACAGGATCGAGCTGTGCAGGCTGTTTCAGGGAGCGGTGAGCTCGCACGATTGGGAATTTGCCGAGAGTTTGATACTATTGGCTGATCCCCCGACGCTTAATGATACTCTATGTATTGCTTTGGATTCCATATGGTTCTTGAGCACGCATCAAGAGTTGCATGGGATCACCGGATTAATAAAGAAAATCATTGCTAATGGTGCTTATGACTTCACGAGAGCAGCTCTTAGGACTTCGTTTCTGGCTTCCTGTGTCTCGGCTTGCCAAAGTCGGACAATGAGTTTAGCAGATACAGTAACTATGATGGCCCAAAGGTAAGAACTGGGGCTTTCTACTGATGGATTATGTCTGATTGGTAAAGTTCCATGAATTATTCGTGCTGCAATATGGCTGACATAGATCTGCAGATCTTAGATCACCGATGGCTATGAATCTCTATATCTGTTTGCTTATGTGGCTGTACTAATTATTTAACCTGCACAATCTGTGGCAGTATTGTTGCAGTTCTTGCTCATTTCTATCCCATGTTATGTACGTCCTGATTTGTACACTGCTTTTGACTTTTGATAGATCTTGCCTTGTTGGGGATCTGTGCTCCGTGAATTAGTGTCAATTTAATCAGCTGCAGGTCAAAAAATTGAGATAAGGTGTTAGATAGATAAAAGTTAGCTGGTGTTCCTCTTTCTAAATCCTTAAAACACATGCTATTTGTTGAGAGGGATTTTTGCAATTAACCAAGATAGTAATGAACGCATGCAATGATATGTAGCCGCTTCAACCATACTTGTGTGGAAAAATCAGTGCATGGAGCTTATACATTTCCCTCCTATAAGAATCTCATTATTTTTTCTGTCAGGTTGCACGAGCGTCTCCAGGAGTGTAACGGTGATGAGGTTCTGAAGGCGGAGGCTGGTGCTAAGGTCCAAAAATTCTCTGAATGGGCATTGAAGTGTATAGGATTGCATTCCCGGTGCCAAGGAAATAGAGATAGGATCAACCACAGCTCAGCTGTTGAAATTCAACTCCAGCTTTCTGCATTTAAGACATTCCTGGATCTTGCTGGTAATCATCTTACAGGGAAGGACTTCACAGAGGCTTTTGACGCTGCTTGCTTTCCTCTTACTCTTTTCTCTAGTACATTTGATCCTGGTTGGGCATCTGGTATAGCAGCAACTGCCATCCAAGGGTTGCTGGGCATGCTTGTCGAGGGGGGTGCTGACAATGTTAACCAGTGTTTTCTTGAAGCTTCACGGTTTGGAAGTACAGAACTTGTGCGCATTCTGTTACAGGTGATCTTTCTAACCTGTTTATTATCCGAAAATTCTTTGCTTTATTTTTCCTGTGCTCTTTGTGTAAATATTTTCATAGAACATCATGGCAGCTGTGTTCTGTTTTCTATTTCCTTTGGTTTGGGTATGCATCTTTCTCATGTACGAGTTTCTTTGTTGAAGGTGCTGCATGGAGTATATTAGTTCAGTTTGATTTTCAGTTATTGTTTGGTGGATGATTTTCTATAAAAACCGAGATACATACTTCTCAAGCTTATTGATGTAATCTCAGTGGCATGATTTGTGTGGCTAATATTAACGTGCCCTGGTTCTTGTCCTGATTACCTTCACTAAGTACTGCTTGATATGAAATTATTTCAGTGCGCTGTGGAATCTGGAAATCTGCTTCTGACGCCTCCAACAAACTAGAATTTGTTTGGCTTCTTGCATAAAAACCCCAATTAGAAGGTTGATGGTGACTTGACTATTCAGGGAACACCAGCATGCCACATAAAATTTTTGGCTGAATGACAATGTCCCTTTCAGTTTGACTTTTTGGGCTGAGATAATTTTCATGGTTTTAAATTGCCGGTCCAAGTGTCTGGAGATTCACAGACCATTGTTTCAAAGTAACATTGACAACACGAACAAAAATAATACAAAACAGGCCCAAGCTGGCAGAGCAGGCTCTAAGTCAGATGAAAGCTCTTCCATTTTCTTTGATGAGCAAGATAAGTGTTGTTAAAAGCGTGAACCTTTATTTAACTCAAGAAAACCTGGAGACATTCTTATCATTTGAACTTTTGTGGACTCAGATAGTCATAACATGTTCCTTTTGCTTCAATGGCTAAAAAGGAGGATTGAAGCTGACAAACCTATGTGAAATAAGGCCAACCAGTTGCTGATATCTTTTCTCCAAATGAGCATTTGTTACATTTATTGTATGGATTTGTCAGCTTGTGCACACAACCATTTCTTTTTCCTTCCTTTTGCCAAGTTCTTGAATATTAGATTCTAGTTCAGATGAATTAGTTGATTCCAAAGTATAAGAAAAGACAATATAGATAGCTAACTACATGCCCTAGTGGAAGAATCAAAGCATGTAGTCTAAGTAACTTAAAGAGTGTCCTTCAATTAAACATAAAAGTTTGGAAGAATCTACCAATGGTAGATCAATGTAAAATGAATGATGCATAAGATAGTGGCATACCTTCTGCTGAAAATTGAAGTGAACAGGAAATCAAATAACTGAAAACATGAATTATCTCTTTGGATTTCTTTTATGATTTGACTGTTCTTTGATGAGGTACAATGTGGAAGTAGATGGTTGGTTGCTAGCTGTTGCCAGTAACTGAAAATATGAATTCTCTCGTTAATGCTTTGTTGGAAGTGCTTCAGAGCTTGACCTCTTATTATGTCTGCTTTCTTGACTACTAGCCATGAGGATTTTTAGAATATTCATGTTGAATAGTGACTTTGTTCATTACAATAGTGCATGAGTGATTTTTTCCTTTTGTTATAAATTTATGGATTGTTTGGTTTGTTCTATCAGATTGCTCAGAGGAACAGCTTGGATGTTGATGTCGACTTGGCTTTGGGTTTTGCTTCTCACTATTGCAAGATTGGGACAATGGAGTGTCTAGTTGAAGAGGGGAATGCAATGGCCTTCCTGGGTCCTTTGTTGAGGGCAGCTGAGAGGGGTTGTCTGGAGGTTGTGCAGTGGTTTGTGAGGAGGGGCTGTCGAGACATGGAGCTTTGCCTTGCCCTAACTGCTGCAACAGCTAGCAGCCAAGTGGAAGTCGCTGCGTATCTCCTTCCTCATGTTCCTCAACACAACCTCACTGCTCTCAGTGTCGAAATTCTTAAAGCCGCCGGTGAACGAAGTGGTGGTTCTCTGGATGGTGTAGCTTTTCTTCTGCGATCGGATTTTCTTGGTGATCCGGTTGCAACTTATGCTGTTGCTGACAGCATTGCTAGGTCAGAAGATGAGTCGATAGACCCTGTACTGCGGGCTTTTCTTCAAGAGCACTGGTCAGAGGCTGCATTTTTTGATGGGTTGAGGCAAGGCCAAATGCATTACATGAATTTCATGAGGATACTGAAGCGCGGTGAGTCTCCATTATGCTTGATGGATATTCCCGGACCTCTGAGGGCTGCAATAGCCTATCTGCCATTGTACAGGGAGTGCACTGACGCAGGTGGCTGCTTGCTGTCCCAAAGGCTCAGGGGACAGCTTGTTGAGGCTGTGAGAAGGCTCGAGAACGCAGCCTTAGAGCCAGTGCGCCCTCGCAGAGAGCTCTTGTCTATTTTGGAGCATCACCTTCCTCGATTTTTGCTCAGCGTCCCGAACGTTGCCTAGCAAGAGTTTTCCTTGCGGGCATCCTTTTTTCTCCATGCTTTTTACTTCTCTCTATCCCTCTATATTTCCTATGAATCGCCGAAAATAATTGCATGAATTGTGTTGAAGGTGAGAGAGATCTTCGAAGGTAGATGAGATTTTCATTGATGTGTCACCTTGCTGGCTAAAAGCTGTAGCGCCTGTCGGCTTTAATCTGCCGCATCATCCTCATGCCGCCTTGTGGAGAGTATGGGTATTGATCTTGATATGTAAGAAGACAGAGCAACCTTGGATGTGCATATTTTGTTGGCAAGCTCCATAGTCGTATTGTAATACTCGTGGCCGGCTTCATACTTTTCCTGAGATCCCTTTTTTTTGGGGTCAGGTTGGCTTCTCTTGGGGGAAAAGAAGGTTAGGTACGGATCTTATATTGTCTTAAATGTGGAAAGCGACTTGTATGCTGTAATGCTACGTCGGTCCAGTTAATGCTTCCTTCTCAATCTTTTTGTGTTTGGTCGGCTCAAACGCGTCCGGCTCGAAAAAGAAGACTTATTTTATCAACCAAACGTCATTTGCTTCCATTCAGCGGGCCGCAGCGGTTGTCACGCTTTTGTCCGGTTTAGCCCGGGGTCCGGAGGGTCGCTGTTCCCCGGTAATGGGGTGCATGTTGCCGGATCTTGTGCGAAAATTGGTGGTGAGGTATGGCTGGCCGCCATGACTCGCCGAGGGAGGGATGCCACCCCTGCCGACGTCACGGCGTTTGTGACCGCCCTTTATGGTTATTTTTATTTGGGTTCTTTGTTTATGGGAATTTTATTTTCATTTTCACGTCATCAATTTGAATCCAGTTCGCATCGGGATTCGTCACTCCCACTTTAATTTCGAGGACCGGTGTGAGTCAAAAGGTAACGATTTAGGTTCTCGATTGGCTAAATTAAGTTCAAAGAATTTATTAAACATTCGAAAAAGGTCTATGCAAAACTATTGAACCGTGGATGGGGCCCTATATGCTCACATCATTTTTCAGTAATCCGAACTCCTATAAGTCCAATCTATAGATTACTTAACTTCCATCCAATCACGGGCGTGTTCACGCGTCTGAAACCTTAGGCAATGTTAAGACCCAAGATTGGTTTCTTGCAAGTTGAAAAAAAAATTCAAATAATGGCCTAAAGTTAAGGGATTATTTTTTGAAAGGACTTATAATGAATTTTTTACTTTAAATAAGAGTTTGATGTGACAAATTTAATCTCAATAAGGTTCAAACTCACCGATCAATCAAATCTTAATATCGTCATAGGCATTTATGCCGAAAAACCTTTTTACTTTTTTTTTCTTTCTTCTTTAATTTCTTTTTATTTATGTTTTCTTTTCTTTCATTTTTTCTTTCTTCTTCCTCCCACATCCTCTCCTCCAAGACTTCTCTCTCTCTGCTCTAGACGTCATCCTCCACGCCCTCTCCAGCTTCGACCGTGGCTTCCCCCACAAGAGCGCCTCCGACGTGCTCATTACTCGCTTTTCTCGTCTCGGCTGCCTCAACGAAACCCTGCGCATCGTCGAGACGACGGTGATCATCGGCTTTGGCCTTGACACCGCGACGTCGGAATTCTACCAGCTAGGGTGGTCACCTTTGAGCCTCGGTCAACAGAGTCCACCTCGATCTCTGCCTGGGGATAATTTTGACTGTGGGATGGAGAGCACAACGAGACAACTTGCTTTCATCGCTTCGTGATTTAACATGTCACCTAAGCAATAGGGTGAGAAACGAATGGTCACCGATAGAAGATTAGGCCAAGATATAAAGCAGCGGAAAAAAGTAGGGACATGCAAAACAGAACCCCAAACAGGAAATTGCTCAAATTCCCGGTTTCTAAAAGTGGAGTTGGTGTTTGGATAGTCTAAATCCAAACCAACTACACATATCTTTTTTTAATAATTAATTTTTTTATTTATTTATAATAGAAAGCATCAAGTCGTGGGAAAATAAAAAATAACCCGTTCCAGTGGATTTGGAAACGGAACTTGGAAAAAGAAAAAAAAACACAGTAGGAAAATTGAAAACTGGAAAAAAGAGAGGAGGAATGGGATGTTCTTGTACAAGCAGCAATGGCTATTAATGAGTTATTAAAACCCCTCGATTCACCATTCAAAAAGAAGATACTTGGCATTAACATCGATCAAAGCATCAATTAAGAGCATGAGCGGTGTGGTGGAGAAGCTGGGCATCAAGATTGAGAGGAATGCCCTCGAGCTCAGCGAGGTTTTAGCGAAAAGGATTAAGAAAAAGAAAAAGGAGAAAAGGAAACAACGGGAAAAGGAAAGGAAAGAACGAGAGAAAGAAAACACAAGAAAAAGGCTTTTGGGCGAAAATGCCCCTAGGTATATTAAGATCCGGCTAGTCGGTGGTAATCTTGGGCCCTATTTGAGACTAAGTTTGCAATTTCGAGCTCTTATTTGAGACCAAATTTGTCACTTCAAATCATTTTTTGAAGAAACACCATAACTTCAAGTCTTCATTTGAATTTTTTTAGTAAAATTATACAAAAAGTCTCGATCATATTTTATAATGCAGCCAATTCAATTATAAATCTTCATTTTAATCCTAAACTTATTGATGATTTATGGATTTAGTTATAAACTTTTTGATTGTGTCAATTTAATCATAAACTTTTTGACATTTATCATTGTAATCCTTCTAGCCAATCATTCAAATAAAAGATTTAAGACTAAATTGACTAATTTTTAGAAGGTTTGTGACTAGTCCTTCTAGCCAATCATTCAAATAAAAGATTTAGGACTAAATTGATTAATTTTCATAAGATTTGTGACTCAATCGATAAATTGTCAAAATGTTTAAAATTAAATTGGCATAGGTATCCCTCTTGATGGTTGGAAATAGGACAATGACTCACTATTCAATTTAACACTCATAGATGCTAAAGTAACACATTTTATAACTCTTCAACCCATAATGATAAAATCCCATTTTTACTAAGCAAGCCTTCAAGAAGCCTCCAAGCCTCCAAGAGGCATAGGTATCCTTCTTGATGGTTGGAAATAGGACAATGACTCACTAGTTCCTGGTTTTCAAAATCCCATTCAATTTTTCATGTCAAGTTTTAGAATAACTTGAAACTTTTTCTTCCTTTTCCGCAACCTCAATTGATGAAGCACTTCTTGTACTATAAGAATACATCAAGGTGATCCTGTCTTCCCATATTTATTCATCCTAGTGGCTAATACTCTCTTGGCCTTGATGAGGATAGTAGTTAATGACGGGATGATTACTAGGGTTAAATTAAACAAGTATTGTCCAACCTTTTTCATCTTTTTATTGTTGACAACTTGATATTTTTCTTAGATGAAAAGGTAAAAGAATGCCAGAACCTTGTGTTAGTGTTAAATCAAGATTGCCTTGCCTCAAGGCAAGCCATTAACTTGAATTAGTCTAGCATTTTCTTTAGTTCAACCTGTCCATTGATTTTGAAGAGGAATATGGCTAATGAACTTAGGGTTCCTATCATTGACAAGACTGGAAAATACTTAGGAATCCTTTCGGATTGGGGAAAGTCTAAGAAGGAGATGTTTGCTTGGTTGTTAGCAAGGGTCAATATGAAATTAGAGGGGCGGAAAGAGAACGTGATATTGGAGGCAAGGAAGGAAATTTTGATTAAAACTGTTGTCCACACCCTCCCCCAATATGCTATGTCTTTCTTCAAGAATTTGCCAATCCATAGAAAGAAGGATAGCTGCATTTTGGTGGAAAAACAGCGAAACAAGATTAGGTATTCATTAGAAGAGGTGGCAGGTACTCAAAACTAGAAAAGATAAAAGGGGAATGGATTTTAGAGATTTGCTAGCCATGAATAGAGCCATGCTTGGCAAGTCGAAAAAGGGTGGGAAGGATCATTTTTGGCAAGTCGAAAAACGGTCTTGCCCTTCTTGGGGATGGCAAAGTATCTTGATGGGTGGAGAAACAATTGTGAAGTCTGTTATGTGGTCATGGGCATTGGAAAGGAAATTGACATACAAGAAGATAAATGGCTTAAATGTGGAATTATTGGTGGGCCAGCTAACTTCAGCAATCCAACCAAAGTTGCTGACCTCCCTAAAGAAAGAAGGTAGGATGAGCATACACTCATAAAATTGTTGATGAACAATTAGTCTATGAAATATTGATTAAACTTTGAGAACTCATCTAAAAAAAGATAGATTAGTGTGGATGGGCACAATAATAGGAATATACTCTGTCAAAATAGCTTATAACATGCTTCGAGAGGAGGAAATTAAACTAAATACAATGCAAGCCTCATTATCATATCACTATCAGCCACCCTGTAAGTTATGGTACCGAATATGGTACCTAGAGAGACCCTACCCCCCCAAGTCAGGATATTTATATGGAATGTGTGCCTAAATGCACTTCCTACTCGTGGAAAATCTATCGCAGCCTCTTTGCTCTTCTTGCAACCCAGAAGTTGAAATGGTGGAACATCTATTCCTGCTCTCCTTCAGGATTGGCTTGGTTTGGAAGCCCTTCTGATAAATTTACAGATCTTGAGTTAGAACATCACACGAATGGACGAGTGGCTACAACATCACCAACAACAACAGATAGGGAACTCACCATCCTTCGAGAACATTGCAGCCCTCACCTGGTATATTTGGAAAACCAGAGATGGCCATGTATTACGACGAAGACCCCCCAACCCAGTGACCCTAATTGCATCAGCGAAGTCTACGATTAGAAACTATAGCAAATATAACCCTAACAGTTCGAAACTTAACACGGTTTGAGCTGATTTTCCTCCCAATTAGTGTTCACCGAAGGAGGAGTCCCTCAAGATAAATGTTGACGGGTCCTTTGAAGCTGGTTGTTCGAAAGGAGCGATCGACGCCTCACGTGTTCTACTTGATGAATTTGTTAAAGAAATTCCTGCTTCCTCGCCGATTCAAGCCTAAGCTCTCGCTCTGTTAGAAGCTTTGCAGTACTTCAAATCTAGAATAGAGGAGAACTTGCACTTGGAGTCTCACAATGCTGTTTTGGTTGAAGCACTTCTGAAGGAAAGTCGTGCCATGGGAGGTGGAGATACTTGTCTTGGAAGCCCAAGCCCAACTAATTTCAAAAGAATCTGTAGCCCATTGTGGAAGAATGGCGAATCAAGTAACTGATTGGCTGGCTAAAGCCCAACATTTGAACACTCTTTCTTCTTCTTGATTAGCCCAGCCCCCTCAACCTCCGTGAGATTTACTGTGTTTTGATGCCTCTTCTTTGGGCTTTGTCTAGGACTTCTAATGATATATAAAATTAGTTTTTCTGAAAAAAAAGAAAAAAAAAAAAAATTGGCACAAGTGATAGGATTAGGACTAAATTAATCGTGGCACAATAATTTAAGACTTTTTGTAGGGTTATCTAGAAATTTCCCTTTATAGTTTAAGGTGCGCATGACAAAATTTTTGGAACATAAATTGATTTACGTCGAAAATTGATTTTTCAATTTGATTCGAAATTGAGAAGTTAAAATTTAGGGCGTGCGTGCATTTATTAAAATAGTTTACGAAATGAAATAGATTTTTCTATTTCTATTTCTAGAAGAGTTTAAAGTAAAAATAACTGTTTGATAACGACACAAAATTTCTACTCTAAAAATAGAAATTAACTTTTAATAACGACGAAAAAATTTTTCATTTCGGACGGTGCAACGACCGACGACCTTTAATATAAAAAATAAAAATAAAAATGATTTAGTAACCAAAAAATAATGAATAAAATAAAATAAAATAAATCATAAAAAATAAAATAAAAATATAATTTTATTTTAAAATAAAAATATCCTTAAAAATAAATTTATTTTATTTATTCTATTTTATTTTATTTTACAAATAAATTTATTTTAAAATGAATAAAAATAAAGAATAATAAAAATTTTATTTGGCAAAACACTCAAGGCAAATAAAAATAAATTTATTAAATTTATTTTTAATAAAACTATATTTATTTATCATAAATAAAATATTTTTAATAAATTTAATAAATTTATTTTTAATAAACTAAAAATAAAATGATAAATAAAATGAATATATTTATTTTTATTTTTAATAAAATGAGGAGAGGTGGAGAAGGAGGAGGAGGCAGAGACGTAGATGAGATGAGGGAGGACATCCGAAATTAGGGTTTAGTGAGAGAAATTATTTCGATTTCTTTTTCTAAATCAAAAGTAGAAAATTTTAGTTTTACGATTTATCTTCCAAACCTATTTCAAAAATAAATACTATTCGAGAAATAGAAAAACTGAATAGGTTTATCAAACGCAGTTCTCTTCCGAAACAGTGCAGGAACAGAAAAACTATTTACGGAACAGAAATTTTGGGTTGTCATGCACCCCCTTAGCTTCGATTTCTTCTTCAAATCTATTTTGGAATAGAAATGCTCCTTGGAATAGAAATCGTTAAAATAGAAAAATCAAATTGCGTTATCAAACGAATTTCTGTTCCAAACCTGTTCCGGGGAACAGAGAAATAGAGAAATAGAGAAGTAAAAATTTTATCATGTGTGCTCTTGGTGGCCTACCGTTCTTCCTTTTTGGGATTTTGAGTAGCTTTCAACTATATCGATTAGTGCTATTGTTTGTGATGAGTGTACCAAACTTCTAGGCATTTCGCACTTCTCTCAGTGCCAATGACACAAAACTAGTAATTTTACGCCCTTGATAATCTCAACCGGACAATTAGATTGTCAAATCGGTGATGCCAATTGTCACTTGATAAATTCCACCATAACATGCTCAGGGGCACCAAGTCAAGTCCACAATTTCTAATAGATAAACCTATAACAAGCTCCGTTTTTCCTTAAAAGAACAAATATTTTCAACAAATTATTTTTAGCTTTTCTGGTATATTAATGATGGAAAACTAATCGATCAATGGAAACTTTTCTTTATTAACTGCAAACAACATTTACTACTTCCCTTCTAGTGAAAAGGTTCCCTTTATCATGAAAATTTCAGTTAAAAAAAATGCATCCGCAATTTAAGCTTTTAGCCCAAATCTTTTGTTTTTGTAGTCACTGCGCCCATTTGCCTGAACAACAGTCCTGGCCAAGTTAAAGATTTGATTTCAGTTCCTGATGGAGCAAGTGTTACAAGATGTGCAGAGGACAACAATGCCATGTATAGGCGGTCGCGCGTTTGACCGATGTTACACAACGGCGATGTACGAGAACTCAATGTTAAAATGCATCTCAGCTAAGGTATTGAAGCGCCGATGAACAAACCATTTCGAAAATCCTCTTTCTTTTGCCCCTCTTTGAACATCGGAAGATCAGGGTTTACAAGAATGGTATGATCGACTCGCAAAATGAAACACACTCTCTTTACATGTATGTAGACGTCAAGTCCCTCACATTGGTAGGCATGAAGGCCAGTACCACCAGCACGACCAGAATGCCGATGGGAAGCAAGAGCAACATGAACGGCGGAGGCGGCAATGGCGGGAGTATCAACGGTAGTATCAGCAACGACATCGTCAGGCATATCAACAAGTACAGCGACTCTAAGCTGAAATATCCCGAAGCTGGGAACAGCCGCTTGGCACTTTTCTGCCGATGGAACTTTCCCTCGGCCGACTGCCCCGGTTCCGACCCCATTTTCCTGCTGTGTTCTACGTTCCTGTCCATCGTTCTTCTCACTCTCCTATCCATTATGAAATCCAGATTTATGATTCCTTGCCTCTGCCTTGGATCTGCTCGATCAAGTTCGAAATTCATCTACAAATACGAATGCTCCAGTGGCTCGAAATTCCCAGCACGGCAGATGGGGCCAATGCTTATCTGACTGGTAACCAAATGAACCAAAGATGAGCAGGCAACGAAAGTGCCTAATGCTCGATCAATTCCCTTATATCCGATCAACTCCCTTATCTCAACATCCTCCCTGACGTTGTTTAAACAGCAAGACCCGGCCGACTTGTGCCAATTACAACTCTGAGATGCTAGAGTTCAGATCCAAAGCCACGGCAAGTCCCAATGATCCAGCTGCAATACGACGGCGAAGCAACAAGATCAATGCAGAGAAAAAACCTCCCTTGCAATCACATTCTATACTAGTCAATTCAAGAATGTCTCCAACATCCCAAATTCCACACATATCATTCCATCCCAAACACAGTATCCCCAACTGAAAAGCAAAGAGAGCTTACAACAGGATCCGAGCATCTATCTAACCTCTCCCCCACCCCTCTCTCTCTCTCTCTCTCTCTCTCTCTCTCTCTGTATGTATATATATCTCAAGTTTCTTTTTTCTTCCAAAGATCTAATCTTTAAGTAAAGGCTATGAAAAAGAAACAAGCCCACATAACCCAAAACACCTCAACACCATCAAACAAACAGATGGAGAACCAAGCTCAAGACGGGTACCTGTGATGCTGAATGAGACGGCAGCTGTTATGCGGAGACCTCAACCCGGACAAGAACGCGCGGAGCAGAAGGAAGACGGGTTCGGCCAGGGAAGACTCCTTCGCATCTCAGCGCCACCGGCGCCCTCGCTCTGTTCCAAATTCTTCTTCAACTTTCGTCTCGTTCTCCGTTCAACTCCACCGAATCAAGAAGCAACCCAGAAACGGGAAACGCGCAGGTGAAGCGGACCGAGTGCGCTCGTTCAATAACTCAGCCAAGAAAGACAAGGAGTGAGCGGCAGGTGAAAGGCACCGGACGGTGGAGGGTTCCCCTGCTATTTCTGGGAAGGGGGCAGGGGGAGGGGACGGATGAGGATGAATGAATGAATGAACGAACGAATAAAGATTTGGTGCAGTGTATTGGCCTGATGGGGGAAGAGTAATTATTGTGAATTGAATGGGAATTGAATTATCGAAAAAGCAGGGGAGAAGGAGAAGCTGAGAGAGAGAGAGAAGGGGGTTGGGTTCAGTGAACGGGAAAGTCAAGTGGGGGAGGGGGGGAGGAAGGGGGATTTGGGTGTTGATACGAAAGTTGCTTGTTTTAGAAAACCATTCACACATCTGTCTCTCCCACCCCGAGGTTCGTCTCCCCTGGACTCCCCCCTTCTCTGTCTCTGTCCCCACCTCCTTTTTTTCTCTCTCTCTCTAGAATCTTGTGTGGATTTCTTTTCATTTTTGTTGGAGACAATATCCCTTAAAGTCTTAATTTTCTTAAGTTAATATGTGTACTTTGTTTTTTTATATCATTAGTCGACCTATTGGGTTTTGTTAAGTTATTTTACTCTCTCTCTCTCTCTTACATATTTATCTCTCTCTTTTTTTTTTTTCTTTTTCTTTTCCTTCTCTCCGAGCACCTCCTCCTCCGTACATCACCTCGGTTGCTGTCATCGCCGCCAATTGGTGACGTCCTCTCATCTCCGACCACTCACCGCATCTAATCGGGGCGTACCTCTTGGCCTTGACCTTATTTGCAATTGCAGCCCTATATTGAAGTTATCAATCTGGAGTGACCTCAGGTCGAAGGTTGCTTAGGACCGACTAGCCTTCAATGAGCAATCGACTCACGGATGGTCACTATCACATCTCGATTCATTCAAAGAGAGAAACTTGGGATGATAATTGATTGGATATGCGTGTGATTATTTTTATATATTTTTTTCTTGATTTTTCATAGATTTGCGTAACATGGGGGAATGTGGCTCAATTAGGACCATTTTGTTTTATTCTCGATGTGCCGAGTATTTAGAAGTGGTAAATTTAAGATGTAAGTAAACCCAAAAGATCTGTAACCTTGATACCAACTTGATTAAGCTTGGAAAGAACTTAAATAAAAATTGCTTATGGAAAAAAAAAAAACAGAAATCACCACTTGCACTAAATTATTAGCATGCATTGCGAAAATGTGAAAGGGTTGAATTCGATGTGTTGATAATTGTCCTGCTTAGGTGGCCCTTGCTTGCAGTTTATAATGTCTTACTTATTTGTACTTACATGTAGTTTACAACTACTACTTTTCTAGGACTTATAATCACATAAAAGGAAAAAATAATATATATATATATATATATATATATATATATATATAACTGATTATTTAATAAGCAAGCATGTTCATCTTTCTCGTTTAAAAATTGGGTTTGAATGTTGGTAGTCTACATCCTCTTGAAGCTATACTTAGCAGCATAGCTTTGTTTAGGCAATTTTGAACGCTTCTATAAAGTTAGACTTTTATACTCAAATCATTACACTATATTACAAGTCAAATGTCGAAAATAGAAATAGAGATAAACTTGATTTTTCATTATAGGGAAGGAATTGCTCACCCCATAAAATCTTTCATCCCTGCAAATTAAAATCGTCGATTTGAAACATGAATTTTAACATTTTTTTTGGGTTTTGTCGTTTTCGTGAATTTCTTGGCAATTAAAACGGTTTTTGTGTGCTTCTTTATCCTTAGACTGGCAGCTTAAAATTTTTGCCGAAGAAGATCCGACAAAGGACATTAGAATGTAGGGTCAAATCAAAAAGTAAGTGCGGTGGCAGGATGGAAACAGGGAGAGGTGGGGGTGGTCCGATGAAACGATAACATATTGAAAATGACAAGCATCTCCCTCATCTTTTGGTGGGAGAAGAACAAAGGTACATACAGAAAAAAACAGGAGGAGGGAAACGTCCCAAAATTATCTCAAAACGGCACCGTTTTTTAAAGTTTATCCCTGGATTTGATTTTGTTTTGAAATATCTTCTAGATCTGATTGATCAATTCAATCAAATAAGCCCATGAAGTGGCGTCAGTTTCTGAAAGTTATGTGAAAAATTAATTTTGTTCCAAAATGCCCTTGAATTTAATCACTTTGACTCATTGACTCCTCGAGCTCATCGGTGTACAAGAATGGGGATCCGCCAATGAGCATTTGCATGTTTCACGCCCTTTCCAAAGGCTTTTTAGTTTGGAAGAGAAAGAAAAATTACATTTCTCTTGTGCCACACAAAAGCACATGAAAAATGTGAGAAAAAGTGCCAAATTTGACCTGCATATGGAGACCATAATGAGAAGAACTAGGGTTTCTCAAGCATAAGTTGGAATATTGGAGATGGATGATCACCGCCAATATAAGAGGAGGCCTACCATGAGAATGCCGAGCCGTGGATTGGATTGAATCCAATTAGGCACTTTTTGCATGTGAGAAATGCAGGGTAAAGTCAATTGAGAAATATTTATTTCCAATCATTTTTGGGATTACGATTGGTGCTTGGACCAAAAAGTGAGAAATGAGCACGTGATGAGCAAATGTTGGTCGGCCGGCCATTATTTTCACCTGCAATAAACTTAGGGGTTATTGGGTCAAAATGATGAAACTTGGACGGTAGTTTAGAATAAAGTCAAATTTGGACGAAGTTTTGCAAACGACGCCACTTTAGGGAAATTTGAAATCCCTAAAGAGGTCGTGCAGCACCGCTTGGATCATGACAAATAGGCCCAGTTGCGTCATCGTTCTTGCTCGGATGTTTCATCGATGTCTCGAGTGATTTGATTTCTTAATGTTTTTATTTTTATTTTTAGCAATGTTGGCCCACCTCTTTGAGTGAATTCGAATCCACAAACCAATCGACTTGATTGGAATTTGCTTCTACTAGACTCAAGAACAATAATCTAGTGCTACTAATATTTATTTCTCCTAAAGATTGCTTTACATCTCGAGGACCAACTCAGAATTTATGAACTGCCTATGATAATCTCAACGATTCCTAAAAGGAAAATTTACGATGTTGAATGCAATTATTTTCTTGAGTGATACGGGCAATTATCTTTTGAAAATCAACTATTCCACACACAAAAGCACCCTAAACATGTTTCTCAAAAGATAATCAAACAAATAAGAGAGAATGACACGAATAGTCTCTGAACTTTGTCCAAATCTGCAATGTGGTTCCCAAACTTTTAATTTATTTAATGTGGTTTCGAAACTTTAACCCAACATACAATATAATCTATAAATTTTTAATTTATTTAATGTAGTTATTGAACTTTTGATGGATATTCCATTTAGTCCCAGATAGATAATCGAGGGATTAAATTGAATCAAAGGATATAATAATTCAGGAGTTGGATTGAATATATACCCAATGTTCAAATACCACAATGAGCATATAAATAATTTAGGTAGGGATATTTGTGTAATTACCCCAATAAACAAGGTCCAAAAGTTGGGTATTCCCAAATTTAAATAGCTGTGGCCCGTCCAGAACGGCACATGACCCCAAAGTTGAATGAATTGACAATCATAGGAGACAAAGGAAGTGAAAATGGGGGCCCATTTCATTTCATGTGGACCAGCTCCTCCCCATCTAATTTGCTCCTGGAAGGACATAAAAAGGTATAATTGAATAAAAAAGAAAAAAAAGAGAACTAGCAAAATTCCTGGTAGCACACTATCTTTTACGCCATAAATTTTTTAATGGATGTTGTCTAGGGTTTAAAGTTTGAAGTTACAACTTATTAATAATATTTAAGTGCTATGAGCGCTTTTTCACGGTGCAAAAACTTCAGCTTATGAATTGAATACGTCCACTGTTAACTTTGTAACATGCAAACTCATATAACATGTTAGACATGACCTTATTAATTAATAATCTCAAGTGTCAAGCAAGATGTGATATTACCAAACATTTCACTAAACTAATCATGGATACTAAAGTTTTGTAGTTCGAAACTCCGGTAGTTATAGATGGATGTGCAAGCACCATTGAGATAGGATCAATTGGATGATAAAAAATTAACTTAACACAAAGCAATAAGCATCATCCATGTTTAAGATATTTTTCTTTTGCCACTGAATGCAGGGGATACTTGTTTGATTGGACGATGAAACACAAACAAGTATCTTAAACATGTGCAAATAATATTAAGATAGGATTGATTGGATGATGAAACATTAACCTATTACAAAGCAATAAGCACTGTTGTGCATTAGATGCTTTTCTTCTGTCATTAAATGCATGAAATATCTTACTTGTGTTTATTCACACAACCATTGATTCACAATTCTCTTGTCCTATTGGGTTTTGGAATAAATAATGCCTTCTAATAAACAAGTAAGGAATCATCTTAGGCATTTCCTACCATTCCTCTTAGGCATTTTGTTGTTCCCTAAATCATACTAGAGAGTAGCGATAAAATTCAAACTAAGCAAAAAATATGGCATTCAGCTTCATTCCAAATCTGTGCAACAAATGGAACATCCAAGGCTTCATTGTACTGAGCCTCTCGCTTCATATCATTCTCATTCTATTTGCACCCATTAAAAAGGAAATAATGCAGGAGGAGAGCTATAATGAGAATGTGGTGCTGTGGATTGTACCGAACCTAGCTGGGCGCTTTATGCATGAGAAATACGAGCTAAAGTCAATTGAGGATTTTTTAATTTTGATTTTAGGTTGCGATAGTTATTGGACCCAAACACCTCCGGCAAAGGTGCGAAACGAGCATGTGACGAGCACAATGATAAAATTATAAGTTCAAGGGATGGTCATGCCAAAATGATCAAGTTCAGAGATTATTATAGAATAAAGCCTAATTTAAAGGGGATTTTGAAAACCGATGCCACTCCCGAGAAATTCAAAATCCCTAAAGAGGACGTGCAACACCGATTATATTATAACGAGTAGGCCCTGTTGCCTTATATTCTTGCTTGGATGTTTTATCCATGTCTTGGATGATTTGATTTATTAATGCCTTTACTTCTATTTTTGGCAATCTTCACCCAACCCTTTGAGTGAATGAGAATCCACGAGGCAATCAGACTTGACAGGAATTGCTTCTACTAGACTCAAGCACAAGAATCTGGTGAGACTAATATACATTCCTCATAAAGAATGCTGTACAATTCGGGACCAACTTGGAATTTACAAACTGCCTACTTATTTTTATAACGATAGTCTTACCGAATGCGACAAGGGCGGTATTCATTGTACTCGTCTTCTTGCAAGTCATGGGAATTTATAGTTTCAAAATCCAACTGTTCTATGCACATATTAAGCATCCTGAACAGCTGTAGCCTGTAGACAATGGCACATAACCACAAAGAGGACCCTTGAATGAATTGAAAATTATACGAGACAATAGCCATCTTTGTCCTAACGGCAGACTCTATGGCATCTTCTTCTCCTCCAAGTGAAAAATAAGGGGCATTTCATTTCACCTGGACGAGCTCCTTCTCATCTAATTTGCTTTTGGAAGAATATAAAAGAAAAATTGAATAAAAAAAGGAAAAAGAGAGCTAGTTCATTGTCCAAAACTAGCTTTTGCACTACAAATTTTTATCGTAACTAGCCTAGGTTTTGAAGTTTTAACACTTACAACTTATTTGATAATGCATACGTGCTATGACCGCCTTTCACGCTGTGAAATCTTTAGTTCATGAAATGAATGCACCCACGATATTCACTTTGCAACATGCAATTCAATAGTGCATGAATGATTTCAAAGACTGAAGCCTCAATAAACATTTATCATTTACTTAGGGCAGCATCCTTAGCGAACTGACCCCCCTTCCCCTTCTCTCTCATTTGTTTTTCTTTAAATCGTTTTGCAGCCCCAACTCGGCGTCATGTATTGATCTCCAGAAATTGTCAATGCCTTGTCACTTATTTGATGGTGATAGGAGAGGTGATCATTGCATGTGCAAACAAAATGTGCCCCACCTCGATTTGGTTAGCACGATGGACGAAATTGGCGGTTGAGCAATTCCACTCTCGACTTGCATTGAAGTCATCTGTCTCGGACGACCCAAATCAAAGGTTGCCTAAGACTGATGGACCTTTGAGGTGCAATCAATTCGCAGGTGCTCACCATCACTCCTCGGTTCATTCAAACATACATATGGAATTATGATTGGTAGGATATGTTTGTGATTTTTTTTATCTTTTTTATTTTTCGTGGCGTCTAAAAAGGGGGGATGTGGCTCAATTTAGACCATTTTATTTGATTGTTAATGGGTAGAGTATTTAGAAGCGGCAGGCAACTCTCCTAAATTTAGAGGATATATAAGCTCGATACCAACTTGATTAGCTTGGAAAGAACCCTAATAAAAATTGCTCATGGCAAACAAAAACAGAAATCACTTGCGCCACATTATCAGCATGCATTGAGAAAATGTTAAAGGGTTGTATTAGATGTGTTGATAATGTTGATAATAAAAGAAAAAAATTTAACTGATTATTTAACAAGTAAGCATGTTTATCTTTTTTGCTTAAAAATTGGGTTCGGATGATCATATTATGCATCTTCTTGAAGTTACATGTTGCAGCATAACCCTGTTTATGCGACCTCAAGCGCTTTTCTAGATACATAGGCCTTTTGTACTTGATCATTACACTATTTTACGAGTCAAATGTTGAAAAAAAAAAGATGAACATAATTTTTCACTTTAGGGCCGAGATTGCTCGCCCCATAAAGTCTTTCGTCCATGCAAGTTGGTGAAATCACTCAAAATCATCAATTTGAAACAAACATGGGTGGGGAGGGGGGATACACGACAGATTGAATTTAACATTTTTGGGTTTTTGCCATTCTCGTGAATTTCTTGGCAATTGGAACGATTTTGTGTGTTTCTTTATTCTTAGATTTGCAACTTGAAATTTTTGTAGAAGAAGATCTGACAGAGAACAATAGAATGTAGGGTCAAAGCAAGAGAAGTGCGGTGGCAAGATGGAAACAGGGGGAGGTGGAGGTGGACCGCAAAAACGACAATATATTGAAAATGACAAGCATCCCCCCATCTTCGGTGGGGAAGAACAAAGGGTACATACAGAAAAAAAAAAAAAAAAAAGAGGAAGGAAAATTCACACAATCATCCCGAAGCGGCACCATTTCTTAAAGTGTCTCTCCAGATTTGATTTTGTTTTGAAATATCCTAGAGATCTGATTGATCACTTTGATCTAATAAGCCCACAAAGTGACGTTGGTTTCTCAAAGTTACATCAAAATTTAACTTCGCTAAAAAATGTCCTTGAATTCAATCACTTTGACTCACTATCTCCTTGAGCTCACTGGTGTATAGGAATAGTGACTGGCTAATGAGCATTTGCATATTTCGCGCCCTTTCCAAAGGCTTTTTAGTTCGGAAGAGAAAAAAAAAAATACATTTTCTCTTGTAGCACATAAAAAATGTTTGAAAAAAGTGCTCAATTTGACCTGCATAAACAGATCATAATTGGGCTATGAGGTCCAGGATCAATTGGTTGCGTTGGGGTGACAAAAACAATAAGTTCTTTCATGCCACCACAATCCAACGACGGCAGAGAAATTGAATTGGAATGCTTCGGAATGAAAATAATGAATGGGTGCGGGATATAACAGCTCTAAAGGAGATGACATCTGCTTTCTTTGAACAGCTATATACAATTGTTGGTCACTGTGACTTCGGCCCAGTTTTAGATCAATGTCCACCAATTGTCACGGATGCTATGAATGCACACTTATTGGCCTCCGTCACGGTTGATGAGGTATGACAAGCCACTTTCCAATTGGGTGCCACGAAAGCTCCAGGTCTTGATGGTTTTAACGGTTTGTTCTACCAAACCCATTGGACTACTATACAACATGATTTATTCAGACTAGTTACTGAATTTTTTCAGTATGGTAAGCTGCCTCGAGATCTAAACAAGACTGTAATCGCTCTGATTCCCAAAGTACACCAGCCTGAAAGTCTTGACCAGTTTCGACCGATAAGCTTGTGTAATTTTGCATATAAAATTATCGCCAAAGTCATGGCAAACTGCCTAAGACCTTTGCTAGAGCAGCTGATCTCAATTCAGCAGGCTGCCTTTGTGAATGGGCGTCAAATACAGGACAATGTCTTAATTGTTCACGAGGTTCTACATCACTTCAAGACGAGGAATAGGAAGCGACACTTCCAAGCTCTCCTTAAGATTGACATGTAGAAGGCCTATGACAAGGTTGAATGAGATTTCCTCCCAAGCCTACCTTACTAAACTGCGGTTTCATCCTTGGTGGGTTCAAATGGTGATGCAATGTATTACCACGACGACTATGAGTGTAAAATTGAATGGGGAATATCTACCCTACTTTACACCCTCCAGAGGACTCAGACAGGGAGACCTCTTTCTCCATATCTCTTTATTTTAATGGCGAATGCACTGTCCACCCTCATCCATAACGCACTAACAATGGAACATTTCCATGGCATCAAACTCACCAGGTCATGTCCCACTCTCTCGCATCTTTTCTTTGCTGATGATTTAGTTTTCTTCCTAGATGGTACTATCATGGAATGTCAGAATATGGCCAATATATTAAATCAATATTGTCAGGCCACGGGTCAAGTGATAAATAGAAATAAGTCTGGCCTCTACTTCAGTAAATTTTGCCCGGTAGGTCTTCAAAATAACTTGACTGATGAATTGTGGGTACCGGTGTTGAGTTGTTATGGGAAATATTTAGGAGTTCCATCTAAATGGGGCCGATCTAAAAAAGATTTGTTTGGCTGGATATTAGGAAGAATCAATGCTAAGTTGGAGGGTTGGAAAGAACTGTTATTATCGAAAGGTGGAAAGGAGATTCTACTCATGTCTGTAGTCCAAGCCATGCCGCAGTATGCCATGTCGATATTTAAGCTTCCTATGTCTCTTTGCTGATTGATTGAGAGGAGGATCGCCAATTTTTGGTGGCGCAATGATAAGAACAAGAATGGTGTGCATTGGAAGAATTGGGACTTACTTAAAACTAGTAAGAATTCTGGTGGTTTAGGCTTTCGGGACCTTATCACTTTTAACAAGGCCATGCTTGGCAAGCAGGCTTGGAGATTACTTCATCAACCTAATTCGCTCTGGGGTCGGCTCCTCAAGGGGTTATAGTTCCATTCCAAGGATTTTGAATTAGCAGAACACGGCTCACATCCTTCCTGGGGCTAGAGAAGTATTCTTATTGGGCAGGATGCCATCTTACCGAATGTAAGATGGTCTGTGGGAGACAGAAAATCAATTAATATCAGGGAGCATTGTTGGTTACCAAGTGGTAAGATTGGCGGACCAGCAGCTAGAGATGAGCCCAGGATGGTGGCTGATCTTATTGATCCTGTCCACCATACATGGAATACCCACCAAATAACAGAGATGTTCGACGACTTTATTGTCGACGAAATATTGAGGATTCCAATCAGACCCCTTCATACAACCGATCAGCTAATTTGGACAGCAACATCAACAGGGCATTATACGGTCAAAAGCAATTATAAAGCATTGGTAAAGACAGCAAGCAGCCCAAATGGCAATCAGGCATCAACTTCATACCAAACTCCTACAGAACTATGGCACAATATATGGAAAATGCATACAACACCAAAAATTCGGATATTTCTATGGTCAGCCTGCCAAAACACCCTAGCCACTAAAGCAAACTTATATCACAGACACATTATCTCAAGCCCTATGTGTACCATCTGCAATCAGAACAAGCCAGAAACCGTTGAACATCTCTTCTTCTATTGTCCGTGGACGGAAGGAGTCTGGACACATCCCCAACTAAATATCTTCTTCCAGCCAAATTCAATAACTCGTCTGGATAAGTGGATTGCCGAAAAAGTAAGAGATCAGAACTTATCACCTAGATTGACCATGATCACTCATGTTTTATGGCAGCTGTGGCGTTTGCGCAATAACAGCGTTTTCCGTGGTCTACATCCTGATCCTAATATGGCTGTTGTAGATGCCTTGGCTCAGAGTCGCATCTCCCATCTCTCTGATTACGGGCGTCCCCAAACAGAAAGTACGTGCAAAGGAGCTTCCGTCACTCCATCAGCACACTACTGGCAACCGCCGAACCCAGGCTTTATCAAGTGCGATATCGATGGATCCTTCTATCCTGGGAACAGAGAGGGCACAATGGCTTGCATCAGTCGCGATCACAAGTGTCTTTTAACAGATGTATATACGTGCAGATTTCCAGCAACTTCGGCTTTTCAAACTGAAATACAGGCGTTTACCTTAACCCTAAAACGTCTGAAACAGCAGGGCCTCCTCACTGCATATCTAGTGATCAAATCTGACTATTTGCAGTTGATTGATGTTCTTCAAGCGCAGGCGCAACTAGCGTGGGAGGAACGGCCGCTGTTCGACAAGCTTCGATCGCTTTTGCCCCTTTTCCCTAACCTACGACTGCAAATCCGTAGCCGACTGGGCTGCAAGGGCCCACGGACGACCAGACCTAGCCCAAAACTGGAATATTTTTCCTCCTTCTATTTTGCAAACTTTGGTAGCGGCGGATGCTTTCACTTCTGCTTCTCTTCGAACGCTAAGATGTAATATTGCTCCTACTTAAATATCACTCTTACTTACTGACCAAAAAAAAAGAAAAGATCATAATGAGAAGGACTAGGGTTTCTCAAGCATATATTAAAATATTGGAGATCATAATGAGAAGGACTAGGGTTTCTCAAGCATATATTAAAATATTGGAGATGGATGATGACCGCCAAAATAAGAGGAGGGCTATAATGAAAATGCCATGTCGTGGATTGGATTGAATCCAAATAGGTGCTTTTGTGCGTGTGAGAGATATGGGGTAAAGTCAATTGAGAATTATTTATTTACATTTTTTTTAGGATTACGATGTACTTGGATCAAAAGATGCGAAACGGGCACATGTTCGTCGGCCGGCCATTACTTTCACCTATAATGAACTTAGGCTACGTTTGGTCGTCCAGATTTCTAACTAGGAAAAGACTGGATAGGATAGGATATGAAATCTTGGGATTTTTCTAACCATGCTAAGACCTGCCAGTCAGACTGGATAGGCTATGTTTTATCTCTCTCTCTCTCTCTCTCTCTCTCTCCTGAGCACCTCCTCCTCCTCCTCTGCACGTCACCTCGGTTGCCACCACCGCTGCCAATTGGTGACGTCCTCTCATCTCCGACCACTCACTGCATCTAATCGGGGCGTAGCTCTTGGCCTTGGCCTTATTTGCAGCTGCAACCCTATATTGAAGTTATTAGTTTGGGGCAACCTCAGGTGGAAAGGTTGCTTAAGACTGACTCGCCTTCGATGAGCAATCGACTCACTGATGCTCACTATCACATCTCAATTCATTTAGAGAGAGAGAGAGAGAGAGATACTTTGGATGATAATTGGTTGGATATGCATGTGATTATTTTTATATATTTTTTCTTGATTTTTCATAAATTTGTGTAACATGGGGGAATGTGGCTCAATTAGGACCATTTTGTTTGATTCTTGATGTGCCGAGTATTTAGAAGTGGTAAATTTAAGATGTAAGTAAACCCAGAAGATCTGTAACCTTGATACCAACTTGATTAAGCTTGGAAAGAACTTAAATAAAATTTGCTTATGGGAAAAAAAAACAGAGATCACCACTTGCACTAAATTATTAGCATGCATTGCGAAAATGTGAAAGGGTTGAATTCGACGTGTTGATAATTGTCCTGGTTAGGTGGCCCCTGCTTGCAGTTTATAATGCTTACTTATTTGTACTTACATGTAGTTTACAACTACTACTTTTCTAGGACTTATAATCACATAAAAGGAAATATATATGTGTGTGTGTGTATAACTGATTATTTAATAAGCAAGCATGTTCGTCTTTGTTGCTTAAAAATTGGGTTTGAATGTTGGTATTCTACATTTTCTTGAAGGTATACTTAGCAGCATAGTTTTGTTTAGGCAATCTTGAATGCTTCTATAGAGATATAGACTTTTGTACTCATATTATTACACTATTTTACGAGCCAAATGTTGAAAATAGAAATAGAGATAAACTTGATTTTTCATTTTAGGGAAGGGATTGCTCATCCCATAAAATCTTTCATCCATGCAAATTAAAATCGTCGATTCGAAACAAGAATTTTGACATTTTTTGGGTTTTTGCCATTCCCGTGAATCTCTTGGCAATTAAAACGGTTTTTGTGTGCTTCTTTATCCTTAGACTGGCAGCTTGAAATTTTTGCCGTAGAAGATCCGACAGAGGACATTAGAATGTAGGGTCAAATCAAAGAGTAAGTGCGGTGGCAAGATGGAAACAGGGAGAGGTGGGGGTGGTCCGATGAAACGATAACATATTGAAAATGACAAGCATCTCCCTCATCTTTTGGTGGGAGAAGAACAAAAGGTACATACAGAAAAAACAGAGGGAGGGAAACTTCCCAAAATTATCTCAAAACGGCAACGTTTCTTAAAGTTTCTCCCGGATATGATTTTGTTTTGAAATATCTTCTAGACCTGATTGATGACTTCAATCAAATAAGCTTATGAAGTGGCATAAGTTTCTCAAAGTTATGTGAAAAATTAATTTTGTTCCAAAATGCCCTTGAATTTAATCACTTTGACTCATCGACTCCTTGAGCTCATCGGTGTACAAGAATAGTGACCGGCCAATGAGCATTTGCATGTTTCGCACCCTTTCCAAAGGCTTTTTAGTTCGGAAGAGAAAAAAATTACATTTCTCTTGTGCCTCACAAAAGCACATGAAAAATGTTAGAAAAGGTGCCAAATTTGACCTGCATATGCAAACAATGATGAGAAGAATTTGAGTTTCTCAAGCATATATTGGAATATTGGGGATGGATGATCACCGCCAATATAAGAGGAGGCCTACCATGAGAATGCCATGTCGTGGATTGGATTGAACCTAAATAGGCACTTTTTGCATGTGAGAAATACAGGGTAAAGTCAATCGAGAAATATTTATTTCCAATCATTTTTGGGATTACGATGGTGCTTGGACCAAAAAGTGAAAATGAGCACGTGATGAGCAAATGTTGGTCGGCCGGCCATTATTTTCACGTGCAATATTATTGGGTCAAAATGATGAAACTCGGACGGTAGTTTAGAATAAAGTCAAATTTGGACGAAATTTTGCAAACGACGCCACTTTGGGGAAATTTGAAGTCCCTAAAGAGGTCGTGCAGTACCGCTTGGATCATGACGGATAGGCCCAGCTGCGTCATCGGTCTTGCTCGGATGTTTCAACGATGTCTCGAATGATTTGATTTCTTAATGTTTTTATTTTTACTTTAAGCAATGTTGGCCCACCTCGTTGAGTGAATTCGAATCCACAAGCCAATCGACTTGATTGGAATTTGCTTCTACTAGACTCAAGAACAAGAATCCGGTGCTACTAATATATATTTCTCCTAAAGATTGCTTTACATACCAACTCGGAATTTATGAACTGCCTATGATAATCTCAACGATTCCTAAAAGGAAAATTTACAATGTTGAATGCAATTATTTTCTCGAGTGACATGGGCAATTATCTTTTGAAAATCGACCATTCCATACACAAAAGCACCCTAAACATGCTTCTCAAAAGATAATCAAATAGATAAGAGAAAATGACACGAATTATCTTTGAACTTTGCCCAAATCTGCAATGTGGTTTCCGAACTTTTAATTTATTTAATGTGGTCTCGAAACTTTAACTCAATATACAATGTGGTCCATAAACATTTAATTTATTTAATGTAGTTATTGAACTTTTGATGGATATTCCATTTAGTCCCAGATAGATAATAGAGGAACTAAATTGAATCAAGAGATATAATAATTCAGGAATTGGATTGAATATTAGAGGTGTTAAATGGGTTGTGCAACCCATTTATAGACCCATTTATGATTAAATGGGTCATTAATGTGTCAAGCTTTATTTCATAAAACACCCATAATGGGTTTTAATGGGTCAAGACTAAGATATATGGGTTTTAAATGAGTCAGCTCTTTGACCCGTTTATGACCCATTTATCAACCCATTAAAAATGAACCCATTTATTTTCACTCAAAACCTCACTATCTTTCTCTCTTCTCTTTAACTTTACAATTTTTTTTTTATAAAAACCGAAATTATAATTATTTTTTCTTTTTTCTTTCCTTTTTTTTTTCTTTTTTCTTCCTCCGGTCGTTGGCACGACAATGGCCAGCGACTGGCCAGGGGAGCCTTGTGCTCACCGGCGTCGGGCGAGCTCGAGCTCCTCTTACGCATTTTGTTGTCCCCTAAATCATACTAGAGAGTAGCGATAAAATTCAAACTAAGCAAAAAATATGGCATTCAGCTTCGTTCCAATTCTGTGGAACAAATGGAACATCCAAGGCTTCATTGTACTAAGCCTCTGGCTTCATATCACTCCCATTCTATTTGCACCCATTAAAAAGGAAATAATGCAGGAGGAGAAACATAATGAGAATGTGGTGTTGTGGACCGAACCGAACCAGCTGGGCACTTTACGCATGAGAAATACGAGCTAAAGTCAATTGAGCATTTTTTAATATCGATTTTAGGTTACGATGGTTCTTGGACCAAAACACCTCTGGCAAAGGTGCGAAACGGACATGTGACGAGCACAATGATAAAATTATAAGTTCAAGGGGATGGTCACGCCAAAATGATCAAGTTCAGAGATTATTACAGAATAAAGCCAAATTTAAAGGGGATTTTGAAAACCGATGCCCCTCTCGAGGGATTCCAAATCCCTAAAGAGGACGTGCAGCACCGATCAGATCATAAAGAGTAGGCCCTGTTGCCTCATATTCTTGCTTGGATGTTTTATCCATGTCTTGGATGATTTGATTTCTTAATGCCTTCACTTCTATTTTTGGCAATCTTCACCCAACCCTTTGAGTGAATGCGAATCCACAAGGCAATCAGACTTGACAGGAATTGCTTCTACTAGACTCAAGCACAAGAATCTGGTGCGACTAATATACATTCCTCATAAAGAATGCTGTACAATTCGGGACCAACTTGGAATTTACAAACTGCCTACTTATTTTTATAACGATAGTCTTACCGAATGCGACAAGGACGGTATTCATTGTACTCGTCTTCTTGCAAGTCATGGGAAATTATAGTTTCGAAATCCAACTGTTCTATGCACATCTTAAGCACCCTGAAGAGCTGTACCCTGTAGTCAAAGGCACATAACCACAAAGTGGATCCTTGAATGAATTGAAAATTATACGAGACAATAGCCATCTTTGTCCTAACGGCAGACTCTATGGCGTCTTCTTCTCCTCCAAGTGAAAAATAAGGGGCATTTCATTTCACCTGGACGAGCTCCTTCTCATCTAATTTGCTTATGGAAGAATATAAATAAAAAAAATTGAATAAAAAAAGGAAAAAGAGAGGCAGTTCATTGTCCAAAACTAGCTTTTGCACTTACGACATATTTGATAATGCATACGTGCTATGACCGCCTTTCACGCAGCGAAATCTTTAGTTCATGAAATGAATGCACCCACGATATTCACTTTGCGACATGCGATTCAATAGTGCATGAATGATTTCAAAGACTGAAGCCTTAATAAACATTTATCATTTACTTAGGGCAGCATCCTTAGCGAACCGACCCCCCTTTCCCTTCTCTCTCATTTGTTTATCTTTTAAATCGTTTTGCAGCCCCAACTCGGTATCATGTGTTGGTTTCGCCAAATTGTCAATGCCTTGTCACTTATTTGATGGTGATAGGAGAGGTGATCATTACATGAGCGGCATAATGTGCCCCACCTCAATTTGGCTAGCACGATGGACGAAATTGGCGGTTGAGCAATTCCACTCTCGACTTGCATTGAAGTCATCTGTCTCGGACGACCCAAATCAAAGGTTGCCTAAGACTGATGGACCTTTGAGGTGCAATCAATTCGCAGGTGCTCACCATCACTTCTCGGTTCATTCAAACATACATATGGAATTATGATTGGTAGGATATGTTTGTGATTTTTTTTATCTTTTCGATTTTTCGTGGCGTCTAAAAAGGGGGGATGTGGCTCAATTTAGACCATTTTATTTGATTGTAAATGGGTAGAGTATTTAGAAGCGGTAGGCAACTCTCCTAAAGTTAGAGGATATGTAAGCTCGATACCAACTTGATTAGCTTGGAAAGAACCATAATAAAAATTGCTCATGGCAAACAAAAACAGAAATCACTTGCGCCACATTATCAGCATGCATTGAGAAAATGTTAAAGGGTTGTATTAGATGTGTTGATAATGTTGATAATAAAAGAAAAAAAATTAACTGATTATTTAACAAGTAAGCATGTTTATCTTTTTTGCTTAAAAATTGGGTTCAGATGATCGTATTATGCATCTTCTTGAAGTTACATGTTGCAGCATAACCCCGTTTATGCAACCTCAAGCGCTTTTCTAGAAACATAGGCCTTTTGTACTTGATCATTACACTAGTTTACGAGTCAAATGTTGAAAAAAAAAAAAGATGAACATAATTTTTCACTTTAGGGCTGAGATTGCTCGCCCCATAAAGTCTTTCGTCCATGCAAGTTGGTGAAATCACTCAAAATCATCAATTTGAAGCAAACATGGGTGGGGAGGGGGGATACACAGATTGAATTTTAACATTTTTGGGTTTTTGCCATTCTCGTGAATTTCTTGGCAATTGGAACGATTTTGTGTGTTTCTTTATTTTTAGATTTGCAACCTGAATTTTTTTGCAGAAGAAGATCCGACAGAGAACGTTAGAACGTAGGGTCAAATCAAAGAGAAGTACGGTGGCAAGATGGAAACAGGGGGAGGTGGAGGTGGACCGATGAAACGACAATATATTGAAAATGACAAGCATCCCGCCCCGTCTCGGTGGGGAAGAACAAAGGGTACATACTGACAAAAACAGGAGGAGGGAAAATTCATACAATCATCCTGAAACGGCACCGTTTCTTAAAGTTTCTCTCCAGATTTGATTTTGTTTTGAAATACCCTCTAGATCTGAGTGATCACTTTGATATAATAAGCCCACAAAGTGACGTTGGTTTCTCAAAGTTACATCAAAATTTAACTTCATTCGAAAATGCCCTTGAATTCAATCACTTTGACTCACTGACTCCTTGAGCTCATTGGTGTATAAAAATAGTGATTGGCTAATAAGCATTTGCATGATTCGCGCCCTTTCCAAAGGCTTTTTAGTTCGGAAGAGAAAAAAAAATACATTTCTCTTGTAGCACATAAAAAATGTTCAAAAAAGTGCTGAATTTGACCAGCATATGCAGATCACAATGAGAAGGACTAGGGTTTCTCAAGCATATATTGGAATATTGGAGATGGATGATCACCACCAATATAAGAGGAGGGCTGTAATAAGAATGTCGTGTTGTCGATTGGATTGAACCCAAATAGGTGCTTTCTGCGTGTGAAAAATATGGGGTAAAGTCAATTGAGAATAATTTATTTACAATTTTTTTAGGATTACAATAGTACTTGGACCAACAGGTGCGAAACGAGCACGTGTTCGTCGGCCGGCCATTACTTTCACCTGTAATAAACTTAGGGGTTATTGGGTCAAAATGATGAAACTCGGAGGTTATTTTAGAATAAAGCCAAATTTGGAGGAAATTTTGCAAACAGACGCCACTTTAGGGAAATTCCAAGTCGCTAAAGAGGTCGTGCAGCAGCGCTTGGATCCTGACGAATAAGCCCAATTGCGTCATTTTCCTTACTCGGATGTTTTATCGATGTTTAGATGATTTGATTTCTAATGTTTTTATTTTTATTTCTAGCAATCTTGGCCCGCCTCGTTTAGTGAATTCGAATCCAAAAGGCAATCGATTGATTGGAATTTGCTTCTACTAGACTCAAGAACAAGAATCTGGTGCTACTAATATTTAATTCTCCTTAAGACTGCTTTACGTCTTGAGGACCAATTCGTAATTTAGAAACTGCCTATGATAATCTTTTTTTTTTTTTTTTGGTAAGTCTGCCTATGATAATCTTGACGATTTCCAAAAGGAAAATTTACGGTGTTGAATGCAATTATCTTCTTGTGTGACACGGGCAATTATCTTTTGAAAATTAACTATTCTATACACATATTAAGCACTCTAAACATGTTTCTCAAAAGATAATCAAACAAATAAGAAAAAAATGACATAAATAGTCTATGAACTTTGCCCCAATTTACAATATTATTCCTGAATTTTTATCTTGCCCATAAATTCTAACCCAACGTGCGATGTCGTTCGTAAACTTTTAATTTATTCAATATAGTTCTTGAACTTTTGATAGATGGTTCTATTTAGCTTCGGACTAGATAATTGAGGGACTAAATTGAATCAAGGGATATGATAATTCGGGAGTTGAATTGAATATTTACCCAAAGTTCAAATATCACAATGAGCATATAAAAAATCCAGATACCATATTGCATATTGGAGTAAAGTTTAGGAATTATTTATGTAATTATCCCAACAACCAAGACCTAAAATTTGGGTATTCCCAAATTTAAACAGCTGTGGCCTGTCCACAACGGTACATGACCCCAAAGTGGACTCATGAATGAGTTGAAAATCGTACGAGACGAAGGAAGTGAAAATGGGGGCCCATTTCATTTCATGTGGACTAGCTCCTTCTCATCTAATTTGCTCCTGGAAGGATATAGAAAGGTATAATTGAATAAAAAAGAAAAAAAGAGAACTAGCAAATTTCCTCATAGCAAACTATCTTTTACACCATCAATTTTTAAATGGATCTTGTTTAGGGTTTAAAGTTTGAACTTACAACTCATTGATAATATGTAAGTGCTATGAGCTTTTTCACACTGCAAAAACTTCAGCTTATGAAATGAAAACATCCACACTATTAACTTTGTAACATGCAAACTCATATAACGGGTGCATTTGGTTCAACTTTTGCAAATGGGCGTTAGACGTAATGCAAATGCTGCAAGTCAAAGCTGTTCGTGGAAATACAAATTGTGTTTAGTAAAAACTAGTTACAAACAGACTTTGAGTTGAATGTGTGTTTGGCAAAAACATTTTTGCAATGGACTTTGGGTATATTACACACACACACACACACACACACACACACACACACACACACACACACACACACACATATATAATATAAATATATATTTTGAAAAATGAAACAAATGGCGAAGGGCTACGACCACCAATGAGCCAAATTTGGCGTTGGTGGCCGTCAAGTGACCTTTGGCAAGGGTCACATGACCCAGACGAGGGCCGTTGGAGGTCATACAACCTAGGACAACCCTCAGCAAGGATTGCTCGACCTAGGCGGTGTGCGGCCCAAGTGGCCCTCGGCTGGAGGCGTCAGATCTGGCTTGTCAGTGGTTGTAGCCCTTCATCGACCTAGCGAAGAGTTGTCTCCTTTTTTCAATATTTTTTTTTTTTAACCAAGGACAAAATTCGAAATTTAAAGAATTTGTGAGATAGTTTTGAAAGGAAAAACTTAGTTTTAACATTTGGCCAAATGTTGAAAGCCCAATACTAGTCTCGACTGGCATTGGGCTTTCAGCTTTCCCAAGATCAACATTTAGCCGAAAAGCTCATTCAAAATGATTGCCAAACGATCCAAGATTTTCCTAAGGGACTTTGGAGGGCGAAAGCCTTTTGAGAATGCTGCATTCGAAGCTGCTTGGGAATGCCGAACCTAACGCACCCAACATATTAGATAGGAGCTTATTAATCAATAATCTCAAGTGTAAAGCAAGATGTTATATCACCAAACATTTCACTGAACTAATCATGGATATTGAAGTTTTGTAGTTCGAAACTCTAATAGTTATAGATGAATGTGCAAGTACCATTGAGATAGGACCAATTGGATGATAAAACATCAACCTAACACAAAGTAATAAGCATGATTTATGTTTAAAATACTTTTCTTTTGCCACTGAATGCATGAGATGCCTTAATTATGTTCATTTAAGAAATGGTTAGTACATGATTCTTTTACCTTCTTGGATTTTTGAATACATCTAGTCTTCTAATAGACATGGTGGACACTCATATAACATGTTAAATAGTATCTTATTCATCAAAATCTCAAGTATCATGCTAGATGTGGTATCACCTAACATTTCACTAAACTAATCATGGATGCTGAATTTTCGTAATTTGAAACTCAAATTGTCACAGATGGATGTGCAAGTAAAGATATAACTGATTGGATGATGAAACATCAACCCATTACAAAGCAATAAGCATCGTTGTGCATCAGATACTTTCCTTCTGTCACTAATGTATGAAATACCTTGCTTGTGTTTATTTGCACAACCATTGATTCACGATTCTTTTGCCTTATTGGGTTTTGGAATAGATACTCCCTTCTAATAGACAAGTAAAGAACCATCTTAACATGTATAGAACCATTTCCCACCATTCCTCCTACGCATTTTGTTGTCCCCTATATCATACTAGAGAGTAGCGGTAAAATTCAAACTAAGCAAAAAATATGGCATTTAGCTCCATTCCAGATTTGTGAAACAAACAGAACATCCAAGGCTTTATTATTCTGAACCTCTTGCTTCATATCATTCTCATTCTATTTGCGCCCATTAAAAAGAAAATAATGCAGGAGGAGAGCTATGATGAGACTGTGGTGTCGTGGACCGAACTAAACCTAGTTAGGCGCTTTGGCATGATAAATACGGGCTAAAGTCAATTGAGGATTTTTTTAGGCTACGATAGTTCTTGGGCCAAAACACCTTTGGCAAAGGTGCGAAACGAGCATGTGACAAGCACAGTGATAAAATTATAAGTTCAAGGGGATATAGAAAGGATATAATGTCTCGCTCGATGAACTAGATGCCCGAATTAAGCTAATGATCTCGTATATATAAGTTATTTGCCGATTATTCTATGGAACAATCATAGAACGAGGGCTAGCCTGGTGAATACCGCTTATTAAGTGCTGCATGGGTTATTCTGTAACCAAGGAATTGCCGACCCATGACAATAGCCTCAAACTCTTTTCTAGAGACATAGGTCTTTTGTACTATGGTCATTACACTATTTTATGAACCAAATTCGAAAATAGAAAAAAAAGATAAACATGATTTTTCACTTTAGGGACGAGATTGCTCACCCTCTAAGGTCTTTCGTCCATGCAAGCTGGTGAAATCCCTTAAAATCGTCGATTTGAAACAAATATGGGCGGGGATGGGGGATACACGACAGATTGAATTTTAAAATTTTTGGGTCTTTCCCATTCTCGTGAATTTCTTGGCAATTGGAACGGTTTTTGTGTGCTTCTTTATCCTTAGAATGGCGACTTGAAATTTTTGCAGAAGAAGATCCGACAGAGAACGTTAGAATTTAGGGTCAAATCAAAGAGAAGTGCGGTCGCAAGATGGAAACAGGGAGAGGTGGGAGTGGTCTGATGAAACGATAACATATTGAAAATGACAACCATCCCACCCCCACCCCCCAACATTCTTGGTGGGAGAAGAACAAAGGCTAATATTGAAAACAAAGAGGAGGGAAAAATTCCCAAAAATCATCCCGAAATGGCACCGTTTCTTGAAGTTTCCCTCCGGGTTTGATTTTATTTTGAAATATCCTCTAGATCCGATCGATCACTTTGATCGAATAAGCCCATGAAGTGGCATCCATTTCTCAAAGTTACGTCAAAAATTAATTTTGTTCCAAAATACCCATGAACTTGATCACTTTGACTCATTGACTTCTTGAGCTCATCGGTGTACAGGAATAATGATTGGCTAATGAGCATTTGCATGTTTAGCCCTTTCCAAAGGCCTTTATGTTCGAAAGAGGAAAAAATACATTTCTCTTGCCACACACAAGCATGTGAAATCAAAAAGTGCCAAATTTTACTTGCATATGTAGATCATAATGAGAAGGACTAGGGTTTCTCAAGCATGGATTAGAATATTGGAGATGAATGATCACCGCCATGTAAGAGGAGGGCGGTAGTGAGAATGTTGTGTCATGGATTGAATTAAACCTAATTATGCACTTTCTGCATGTGAGAAATAATAGGTAAAGTCAATTGAGAGTTATTTATTTTCAATTTTTTTGTAGGATTACGACGGTTCTTGGACCGAAAGATGGGAAATGAGCACAGGTTTGTCGGTTGGCCATTAGGGGTTATTGGGTCAAAATGATCAAATTCAAACGGTACACAAGAGTAAATTTAAATTGGGAGGAAATTTTGAAAACTGACACCGCTTAAGGGAAATTCAAACGGTACGACAAATTGCGTCACGTTCTAACTTGGATGCTTTATTGATGTCTTGGATTATTTGATTTCTCGATGTTTTTATTTTTATTTTTGGTCATCTAAACCCGTGGAGTGAATTCCAGTCCTCAAGGCAATCGACTCGATTGGAATTGCTTCAACGAGCCGGCCGAGAATATGGTTCCTCGCGCCCAGCTCGTGCAGTTGGACCCCAACCAAGCGGACGAGCTCTGGCTAGGGTTTGCGGGCGAGACCCGAACAGCGAAAGCGCGGCCTTGTCTTGTTGGTCAATGTCGAGCGACTCGCAACGGTGCAAGCGCATCAGCGGGAGTACCCAGAACGCTGGCAGGGGCAGCATCGCCCCGTGTAGTTTCATGGGTCGAGACGAATTTGTCTCCATTGCGAAGCACGAGCAAAAATGGAGACTTGATGGGTTGAAGCTGTCTGATGGGGAGGTTGAAAGCTCGGAGAGCAGAGCAGACATTCCCTTTTCTCTTTCGTCTCGGGTGCTCTTCCCCTTTGAGCATAAGAATCGCCTTTGAAAGCATAAAGCTTCTCTCTTTATTCCTCTCTCTCTCACTCTCTCCCGGTTGGATCTCTCTACCGATTTCTAGCCGAAGAAGCCCCGAGCCAGCCTTCTCTCCCCATTATAAACGGCGACCCGGCTGCCAGCAGCCTGCCCCCTACGAACGTACTGTGCGCGACATCCTCCGCAGCGTCCTCTGCACCGCCCGGGGGCGGATGATGAGAGCATCGTGGACCGTCAGGCGTAGCCACTGGACATGGCCGTGCCACCGGGGAGTCCCTCCTGTTGCATGATGGTGAATCTGTAGGTGTAGCTGCTGCCATGTTGGGGCGAGAACTGCATGATGTATTCACGCTCGTCCGCCCAGCCGCTCAGTAATTGAAATATTTATGCCTGTAGATATATCAATTTTATTTATCATCGATCGATTTAAGATGCCGATTGTTCGACGAAAGAAATACATCGAAATGATTCAGAGGAAATTTAAAAACGGTAGAATATAACATAGGAAAACGTCAAAAGTAATTTTGACTAACAATGGAAAAGCTGGAAAAATTAAGGTTGTTTGAAAATGTTCTCATGTTATATGTGATATCACCCCCTCTAAGTTTTATTGCTAGCCCCAACACATATAACGTGTTAGATAGTATTTTATTCATCTTAATATTAAGCGTCATGTTATATGTGATATCACCAAATATTTCACTAAATGAATCATGGATATTGAATTTTCATAGTTCGAAACTCAGATAGCTACAGATGGATGTTTGAGTAGAGTTAAAATAGGACCGATGGGATGAAAGAACATCAACCTAACGCAAAGCAATAAGTATCATCATGCATCATATACTTTACTTCTTACACTGAGTGCATGAGATACTTTGCTTGTATTCATCCACGGAATGGTTGATTCATGATACTCTTGCCTTATCGGGTTTTTGAATAGATACTACTTTCTAACAAACAAGTAAGGAATCATCTTAACATATATATAAACATTCCCAACTATTCCTCCCATGCATCTTATTGTCCCAAAAATTATATTAGAGAGCAGCTACAAAATTCACATCAAGCCAAAATATGGCATTTAACTCCATTTTAGGCCTGTGGAATGAATGGAACATTCAGGGCTTCATCATGTTAAGCCTCTCACTTCAGGTCTTTCTCATTCTATTTGCACCTTTTAGAAAAAAAATAAAGAATGCTTGCATTGTTTTTCTCTTGTGGTTGGCATATTTGATGGCAGATTGGGTAGTTGCATTTGGGATCGGGCTCATTTCTCACGACCAAGGCAATTTGTCCACTCATACAGCTGAAGTAGACAGAGCACTTCAGGCATTTTGGGTCTCATTTCTCTTATTACATCTTGGCGGTCTAGACACCATCACCGCCTTCTCTGTGGAAGACAGTTCACTTTGGCTACGCCACATGCTCCTTCTCATCTTTCAAGTTGCCACCGTTGTCTATGTCTTTGTGCAAATATTTCTTAGCGACAAGTCACTAGCGATCCCAACGATGCTAGTGTTTCTTGCTGCAATTATTAAAAATGTAGAGAGGACATTGGCACTTAATCTCTCAAGCCTCCATAGGCTTAGGAAATCAATGCTCACAGTACTTTATGATGGTAAAGATGTCGAGTGGGCTATCGAACGAGATATAGCATATAAGGGGTTGGTTAAAGAACTCGATGATCTAGGGTATGGATATCCTAATAAAGAAGAAGCAAAGCTTCCTGAGACTATTATGGTGAAGCATGCTCACTCCTTCCTTCAAATCCTAAAGGCCATCATCGGAGATTTCATGTTCACAAGGGACCAACGGAATGTGAGCCGTAAATATTTCTACAAAATTTCTGCAGTGGATGCATTGAGGGTGATATCCGTCGAACTCCATTTCATGTACGAGGTGCTCTACACAAAAGCATTAGTAATACGGTCCAAGTGGAGCTACATTTTCCGCTTCATAGCCTTCACTAGTATTGTGATTGCTTTGGTTCTATTCAATCGTTTGAGGAAGCATCAGCTCCCTAAACTCACTGTGGAAATTACTTATACCCTTCTTTTCGGAGGGATTGCTCTTGATGCGATAGCTTTATTCATGCTCATTTTCTCTGATTGGATTGTTGCTGGAAAAGAGCGAGATTCATTTATCCACAAGTTAGTATCTGCCATGTATAACTTGAAGAAGCCCCGATTCATCACATATAAATCAAAGTGTAATGCTAATGTTACTTATGCAGTCTTAGATACACCATTTATATTTCGAAGGTGGTCAGAATCTATCTCGGCTTGCAACATTTTCTCCATATTCTTGAAGCAGAGACCGAGAAAGATGTATAAGTGTGATCGCCGTGGGGGTTTCATTGTCTTTTATAATATCAGCAAATTTTCATCCCGTATGACTGAGAAAATCATCTCTTTTTTCCATCAAGCTGGCAACTCAATCGTCAAAGGCTATGGTTTGGGGACACGGATATTAATCATTGAGAATACGAGGTACGTGTCCAAGAATCCCCTTATCAATAAGCTATGGGCCTTTATTTTTGAGGAGATAAAACGTAAATCCAAGAATGCAAACGATTTAAGCAAGGTAAAGGAGATATTTGACGCCAGAGGTGCTTTGTTTCTCAAGAGTAGAAATGGGCGGGTCGACTGCAAAAAACTTTTAAAGACAGTCACCGATGAATTTTTCAGTCATAGTGTTATAATTTTGCATACTGCTACTGAAGTGTTGTACAACACGGAGAGTTCATTTACAGCCACAAATGATGAAAGAGAATTTAGTAAGATCCTCTCCGACTACATGTTGTATCTTTTACTTAATCAGTCTAACGTAATGTCCGCCGTGGGGGGTGTTTCCCGAATGGCTGTAGCAGCAGCGTTGCTGGGTCTAGAAGAAGTCAAGGATGACACGATTGAGGATGTGGAGGGGCTATGTAAGAAATTGGTTGATGATTCTATAGGGTCCTCCGATTGGAAGGATATAGTCACAGAGATGCGAGAGCTCGGGGGAAGGAAGTGGAAGGTGATGAGCGGAGTGTGGGTTGAGATGCTGTCATACGCAGCAGTTCATATTCAGGAAGAGGCACATGTACAAGTGCTCAGCAAAGGGGGAGAACTTCTAACCTTTGTTTGGCTTTTGATGGTTCATTTCGGTTGTTACTACAAACCTGACTTTGGCATAGCATTTTAAGAGATGGTATCTGACTAAATCACATTGGTAAATTGATAATCTTGTAAATCGCAAGCCATCACTAGCATAATTTATGACTTGGTATGGCAATATCGACTCAATCAATTAATATTTCTTATTTGCTTATGTATAAAATAATGTAAACTTTTGTTGTATTTTGTTATTGAAGCTATATTTCGATTGCTGCAGAGTAATGAACTCAAGATTTAGTACTACATGCAATCTTATATCTGTAATTTGTGTTTAATATGTAATCCCTGAGATCGGCGGCCATGAGACGACAGCCCTTGGCGGCCTTGGCAATGGCTTGGATCCGAGAGTCAAAAGCACGAGCTTCGAATGAGCCTTGCCTTGCTCCATCTTACGATTGTTCTGTTCCTCTTTGAAAAAGCTCTGCACCTCTGACTTCACCCCTTTTTTTTTTCCCTTCAAGAATCAAAGTTTGCTTTGCATAAACTTACAGGATTCCCGGTCGAATTGATCGTTTCAACTTTTTCAAGGTTTAGATTTTTTTTTTTATTTAATTTTCCTTTTGTGATCTCCACCTCTTAAGTTTCGCCAATAAGTCTCAAACCAAGAAAAGTCAAAAAAAAAAAAAAAGGAGGAAGAGCAAAGAACTTGATTTTGTCTTAAAATATCTTATGAACTTGATCCCTTTGATTCAATGAACTCATTAAATAGCATTTGTTTCTCAAAATTCCATCGGGACTTGATCTAGGTCCAGAATAGCCCATGAACTTAATCACTGTTGGAAGATATGCAGAAGATCTTCGGATACTAATTGATCCGATCTTGATTTTATAGAATCAATCTAAAAGCTAGATTGATTTAGATTGATATGTATGATATTAGATTGCCTTTTTGATTATACACCTTGTAGTATAATTATTCAAATGATGTACATTGTCAATAGACTGAAAATACACAGAAAAGAAATTTTCCCAAAATCTGTTCTTCAATCTTTTTTCTTCCTTGTCCGTGCCTTGCTTCTTCCCTTGCTTCGTCTTCTGACATGGTATCAGAGCTACGGCTCTAAGCACCAACTTCCGCACTAGATTGCTTTCGTTTGAACCTGCAAGACAGATCTACATCTTGTTACGAGAGAATCAATTATTGTAAGAAGGGAGAAAAAGCGGAGAGGATTCACTTACCATGAATCCAAAAAACCTACCTCCTGTCAGCACTGGAATTCCTTCCATAGGCAATATCACACCGACGGTGGAGACACAAGGCCGCAACACCAATATGGTACCTGCAAATATCACAACACAGCAACAATGGCAGATGTTCCTAGCTCAGGTGAATGTGGGGCAGCCCATTCCGGGCCAACCTTATCAATGGGTACCCTATCCGTGGTACGTCGGGCAAGGCCCGAATCCATCATTGCCGGGGGTAATGAATTACCAGGGCAGTGTTTAGCACGATGGGGGTCTACCAACCGCAAGCGGGGCAAACTCAGCCATCGAGACAGAACCGAGAAGCGGGTCTGGAGAAGCAGGATCAGGAACAAACCTTCACCAGGGTCTCTTCAATGCGAGGCATGGATCTGGATTCGATGGGTCGGGTATAGGGATGAATCCCTACCCGAACCCAAATTTTCCACCCGGTTTCTTTTCGTATCCGATTGCGGCTATCACCAGCCGACCGGAACCAGGGGACCCCTTGCATGTGTCTACCGCCGACGGTCCAGAAGTGCGACTCATCAATCTGCAACTGACCGAATCGAAAAACTACAGCAATTGGTCACAAGATTTCCGGAGGGCTCTTGCGAAAAAGGATAAGGACGGTTTCCTCGACGGAATCGTGCCGATCCCATCGGACGAAAGGCTGGCGAGGCATTGGAGAAAGTGCAACCGCCTAATTCGCACCTGGATCGGCAACTGTGTCTCCCCAGACGTCGCAGCAGGCCTCCCACCAACGAAAGATTCGAAAACCATGTGGGACAACATCAAAGAGATGTACGGAAAGTTAGATTGAGCAAAAAAATTTTGTCTCACGCAGGAACTCACGGATCTCAAACAAGGAAACATGTCAATCACGGCGGTATACAACAAACTCTCATCGCTCTGGAACGAGCTCGAGGCCGCAGAGGAAAAGCTCGAGGGACCCCCAGAAACACTCAGGCAATACAGATCGATGAAGGAGAGGGAGAAATCCACTCGATTTCTCTTGATTTTGAATGAATCTTACCTAACCTTTAGATTGCAGATTCTGGTGATGGATCCCGTGCCGCCCCTCGGCCGGATTTTTCAGCTGGCCGTCCAAGAGGAGAGCCAGCGACTCACGGCTCCGGAATAGACACCAGGAGGAGACGCCGTAGCCCTCGCCCTCCGCGGAGAACGTCGTGGGAGAGAATTGGGCGCGAAAACCCTAGCTCGGGAGAATCGTGAGGGGCTAGGGTTCGAAATGGCTGAACGGACCCTTAAAAGGGATGGAAGCTACGGCCAGGATTTAATCAGGCGATCCGGCGGCACTAATCTCTCGAGGAGATCTGACGGCTCTGATCTTTCCCGAAGATCTGACGGTATGCAAAGGGCTGATCTATTCACTGGATCGGACGGTGGAGATAATTCAGGAATCAAGGCATCCGACGGCCAGAGTTTTTCCATAAGAAATTTCGGCCAAAATTCAAAAGGGAAAGGTAAATTGTACTGTGAGCACTGTAGACGTCCGCATCATACTATAGATAATTGTTGGAAATTACATGGAAAACCAGGAGAAAAAGGAAAAAGAAAAGAATACACTGCAGCTTACCAGGTGACCGGACCTACTGGGATAAGTAGTGATCGGCCCATTACTTATGGGCAATATCAGCAATTGATGCAGGCATTGCAGAAAGCAGACATTGGAAAAACAGGGGGAAGCTTCTCAAGTATATCTTGCTGCCAGATAAATTCAATTTCAAAAAGGGCATGGATAATTGACTCAGGAGCAAGTGATCATATCATTTGTGATGTGAGTTTTTTTTTTTTTTTTTTTTTTTTTTTTTTTTTTTCAGAAAGGAATAGGAAATTGGAAACACCTATTTCTATAGAACTTCCAAATGGAAATATTACTCATGTCACATTGACAGGGACTGTTCAATTAAGCACCCAAATTATCCTGCAAAATATCCTTTATGTCCCACAATTCCGGTTCAACCTCATTTCCGTGTCTAAAGTCTGCAAAGAAAACTCTTGTCAAATACTCTTTGATGCTGACACATGTCTTTTTCAGGCCCTTTCGACTGGGAAATTAATGGGCTTGGGTAGCATTTCTGAAGGTCTATATTTCTGGACCAGCACTTCAATTCATCATGGTTCAAATCCTTTAAATAAAATGTCATTGTGTAACGTCATTGCCAATGATAAAGATTTTCTTTTGCATTCACGAATGGGACATAGTACTTTCTTCCTATACCCTAACTGTCATGTTTGCCCTCTAGCAAAACAGTCTCGTGCAGCTTTCCCTTCCAATGCAAAATGTTTCAATAATGTTCTTTCCTTAATTCATGCGGATGTTTGGGGGCCATATCACACAGCACATCGTGACGGTTCACGATATTTTCTCACTATCGTTGATGATCACTCTCGAGCCACATGGGTATTCTTGATGCAATCAAAAGCACAGGTTCCATCTCATTTGAAGACATTCATTATCCTGACTAAAAATCAGTTTGGGAAATCAGTCCAACGAATAAGGACTGACAATGAGAAGGAGTTTTTTAGTCATGAATGCAGATCACTCTTCTTGGTTCATGGCATTCTACATGAAAGCTCTTTTGTTTATACTCCACAATAGAATGGAGTAGTGGAACGTAAGCATCGTCACTTGCTGGAAGTCGCATGTGCCTTAAAGTTTCAGGGATCCATACCAGCAACATATTGGGGAGATTGTGTCCTTACTGCAGCCTACCTCATCAACCGTATGCCTACTCAGATATTAGCTAGTAAGTCACCTTTTGAGTTACTTTATGGAAAAAACCAGCAGTAGATCATCTATGAGTCTTCGGTTGTTTATGTTATGCTACAACTATGGGACCTCGAGATAAAATGGGTCCACGAGCAAGGAAAGGCATTTTTATGGGTTACCCTAACCTACAAAAGGGGTATTACGTTTTGGATCCATTGACAGGAGAATTTTTCGTCAGTAGGGACATCATATTTCACGAAACTGTCTTTCCATTCCACGAGATTACAGGGGATTTGAATATCTCAAATAACTCGCATCAATCCCCAATTGAAGATAATCTAACTCCTGAATATTTTCTTGCTGCATCACCGGGGCAAGTCTTCCCACCATTAATTGATCAGTCATCACAGATAGAGACATTGGATAGCATACCAACTACACCATCCAACATTGAGAATGATTCTGCTACTCATGCAGAAAACAGTGCTGCAGAAATATCTCCTCCTCCACCACCAACGGACCATCCACGACGTTCGAAGAGAGCCATGAGACCACCAACATGGACTAAAGATTATGTCTGTGCCTCGCTTAATGGACCAGGTATTAACTATCTGACATCTTCTTATGTTTCCTTTGAAAGACTTTCGTCAGAACATAAATGTTACATTAGTCGTATATCCGATGAAAAAGAACCGTTTAGTTATGCTGAGGCATCTAAAGACCCACGGTGGCAAAAGGCGATGGCAGCAGAATTAGAGGAATTGGCTGATAATCAAACATGGGAGATAGTTAACTTTCCTAGGGATAGGAAGTCCATAGGATGCAAGTGGGTCTACAAAATAAAATATAGAGCTGATGGATCCATTGAACGATACAAAGCTCAATTGGTTGTGAAAGGGTATACACAACAAGAAGGTTTCGTCTATAACGAAACTTTTTCTCCAGTCACCAAGGATGTCACTATTCGATCATTCTTATCCGTTGCAGCAATCCATGATTGGTAGTTACACCAAATGGACGTTCACAATGCCTTTCTTCATGGTGATCTGGATGAAGAAATTTACATAGACATTCCTCAGGGCTTACGGAGACAGGATGAGGATAAAGTATGTTGTCTCCGTAAATCCCTGTCACGACCTCCTTTTTTTTTTTTTTCGTCCGGGGAAAAAGAAGAAGGTTTAGGGGTATTTGCCTAAAAAGGCGGACCAATGTCCGAGATTAGGCGCGGGCTCTCCCAAGCCCATACCTCGCGCGACGTTAGATTTCATATTTCAATTTTTAACAACCTAAATATTTCTAGGAGTCGCCACTAGCCTATTGGGGTCGGCTAGAAACCAATCGAGACACGGGAGTGGTGTCTCGATTCCTACGCAACCAGAGATTTCTAGGAATGGGGACTTGTTTACGCCAATGTTTCTATTAGCGCCCTTGCGGTACCACTAACTTGGAAGGTCGTTTATCTAAATGGCCATTCAATCTTGATTACCAATTATAATCTTTATGAAACCACTAAGTGTCCATGCAAATGTTTTTGTAGTTTTTTTTTTAATGTCTAAACTAATCCTAACATAATTTAGAAGGGAAATTTACACTCAAAATAATGAAAAGCGGCGCGTAAGTAAACATCCAAAAAATTGAAATGACTTGAAAATAAACGCGGAAAAGGTAAATCCGATACAAGTCGGGCAAATAATATTACATGGCATTGTTATCACGCCCCGGGATAGGACCCCCATGAGCAAAATGAGAATTCAAATATGCATGAAACTACTCTATATGCATGAAATTACTTTAAATAGTTTTAATCTATGCAAAATGGATTATTTACAAAAATGGTTATAAAATACCAAAATAGCATTAAATTAGGAAAATGACCTTTTAAAATTAGGAAAATTTCATATATGTCATTTCTATCCTAATTTGCTGCTATCTAACATTTTTTGATATTTTTGAAATTTTCATATTTTTCTCTTTTTTTTTTTAATTTTTTTAAAATTAATAATAATTCCTTAAACCGATCTATGCTAACATGGAGTAACACAACACATGAATATCACAATAATCAAGCTCAAATCGACCGTTTCAAGATCGAAACTTGGTTTGCGCATTTCGTCGAACACTTGGCGTGCATCAAATCATCCCAAATCAGCTTCTTCGGGCCATGTTTGTGGCCTTCAATCTCAATGCATGAACAATCTTATGTGGAACTAAAGTATCAAGATCATATTACCACATGCAAGGAGCAAGATCAGATAGAAATAATAACTTAAAACACACAAGAACTAGGTTGAAATCGGTCTCAAATATGCAAGTCTGAACTGATTTTACAAATCTGGGTTTGAACCCAAATCAAACAAACACGTTGCATGCCCATATTCAAGCCCCGTCACTTATCACATGCAAGATCTAAGGGAAACATTACTTAGTCCAAGTGAAAGTAGGTAACATGAGCTTTCAAATGCAAGAAATATCATAGAGAATGACCTACCGAACAACATCAAAACGACCTCTCCAAGAAGCACACATGCAAAACTCTTGAAGAGATTTCAAACACTTAGAAAAATTTCATCCTCAGAAATCAGTTTTCCGGGCTGATTTTCCTCTTAATTTTCATGATCAAAACATGCTCAAACTCGAAAATAAATACATCTAGGATGCTTACCTTGCTTCCTAGTTCCCTTTTCAAGTGGTTCTTGGCCGATGAAACCGACAAATTATCCTCGGGGGCCTGTGGAAGTTGGCTTCTTCAACTGGAAATAAGATCTGCAAAAAAAGAGAACTGACAACGAAGGTTTTCGTTGACCTCTAACATTAGACTTCAAGACGTATTTTGTTGGAAAACTTGACACCAAACCAAACTATATGTGTTCTAGTTTGGGTTAAAAGTCAAGATTTTCCTCATTTGTCTCTCAAATTTCTCAAAAATACTCGCTTTCTCTCACTCGTGACCAATCGGGCTCAACACTTAGAAAAATTTTCAGCCTTTCTTTGGCCCGCCAGGAGGGCACTGTTTCGGGGGGCTTTAGGAGGCCTTTCCGATCTCCATTTTGGGCGTGCAACCTATGGATGGAAAGATCTTTGAGTGAAGTTTCACTCTCTAGTTGAAGGTTTTGGCTAGTTTTGGCCGAAGGGTTGTGAAAATCTCACTTTTCTCTCTCAAGGTCGGTCTGGATTTTCTGGATTTTTGTTTTTCTGGAGTTGCTTCTGAAGGTCTCCTTGGGGGACGATTCCGAGCTCTCTCCTCTCCCTCTCGTCTCCTCTCTCTCCTCCCTTGAAATACCTTGCTTCAGTGATCGTATCACCCGAATTAAGGGATTTTTGGTCAGACTTTTGTCCACCTACCAAGCCTGTCAACAGGGCTACTTCACCTACTCTTCTGATTTAGCCAATTTTTTAAGTTTTGCAGCTGTTGAGTGTGCGGACTTTGCTGCGAATTTCCAGTGCTATCAGAAGCTTATCCCTGGCCAATTTTCGTCCACTTGCACTACTATATACGGTCTTCCATCACGTGCAAAGATCGGGCTGGTTGGGCAGCTGAGGAGGATATGGTGGGGCCACCAAATTGCTTACTCAGCAACTCCGGATTAAGACCAACTCGTGGACTGAGATTTGGCAGCTAGTTTGGGTGCTTTAATCCATCACTTTGGTTGTGGTTTTTGATCAATTAGCAAGTTCATGTATAGTAGTTTAAGATCTCGACCAAATTTCGCAATTGTACCCACCCACTTTTGCAAAAAAGTCCCTCAAAGTTGGCCATTTTCTTATCCGAAAATACCCAATTCAATACAAATGTGGTCTTTTTGGCTCAATTTGATTGATTCTACTTGGCCCAAATTCAATTTCAACTTAATTGATGACCAAGATGATGATTTACGGGCTCGGGCGCAAATTTTGCAAAATTTGCGAATTGGTCCATCGACTTTTGGAAATTACATTTTGGCCCTAACTTGTAATATAAATTCCAATCTGACCTCCTAGGCTTGGCTAGCCACATTTAGATCATTGGCCCCAACTTGATCTCTTTTTTTTTTTTTTTTTTTTTTTTTTTTTTGATTTGTTCTTTTTTTTTTTTTTTTTAAAATTATTATTATTTTTTTTATAGGAAAAGCATCTTTCATTTAAAACACGATATTAAACACCTAGATAATCTATATGCCGAAATGAAATATTTTTGGGCAAAAATTAGGTGTCAACAATCCCTCTATGGGCTGAAACAGGCTTTCAAATAATGGTATGCTAAATTTACCAATGCTCTCACCAGTGCCAACTTCAAACAGTCAAAGTACGATTATGCCTTGTTTACATGGACCAAAGGTAAGTCATCTATCTACTTGATGATTTATGTAGATGACATTCTTATCATGGGAAATGATGAAGCTGCAATAGAGAGTCTTAAAAAATACTTGCATACGAATTTTCATATAAAGGATCTGGGAGCACCAATATATTTTCTTGGGATTGAGATCGCGCGATCTCACCAAGGAATTTCTCTTAGTCAGAGGAAGTTTGCATTATAGATTGTATTAGAGATCGGATTATTAGGGTGCAGGCCAGCTGTCATTCCAATCGAATAGAACGTCAGGCTAACTACAGCAGATCATGATGGGGGAACATTTCAGGATGATCCTATACTACAGGATCTGATGAGTTACTAGAAGCTCATTGGAAAGCTTATATACCTGACTATGACCAGGCCTGATATATCATATGCGGTGCAGAATCTGAGTCAATTCATGCACAAACCGAATCTCACATGAATGCTGCTCTGAAGGTGGTCAAGTATTTGAAGGGATGTCCAGGACTCGGAATACTCTTATCCAGAAAATGCAACATGGAAATGACAGCATATTGCGATGCGGACTATGCGATGTGTCCCATGAGTCGAAGATCCATAACTGGCTTATGTATTAAGCTTGGAGATTCTCTTCTCTCATGGAAAACCAAGAAGCAGGCAACCGTTTCTCTATCGTCAGCTGAGGCAGAGTATCGGGCCATGGCAAAAACCACATGTGAAGTTGTGTGGATACGAGGATTGCTCAGTGACCTTGGAGTACAATTGAAAGGTCCGACAAGGTTATACTGCGACAACGAATCGGCCCTGAAGCTTGCAGCGAATCCTGTAATGCATGAGAGAACCAAGCACATAGAAGTGGATTGTCATTTCACTCCGGAGAAGATTCAAGAAGGAACAATTGAGACAAGAGGGATTGGAACTACTGAATAGCCTGCAGATATGTTTACCAAAGCCTTGTGTCAAAGACAGCATGTATATCTATTAAGCAAGCTAGGTGTCTTGGACATTTACAAGCCACCGGCTTGAGGGGGAGTGTTGGAAAATATGCAGAAGATCTTCGGATACTAATTGATCCGATCTTGATTTTATAGAATCAATCTAAAAGCTAGATTGATTTAGATTGATATGTATGATATTACGTTGCCTTTTTGATTATACACCTTGTAGTATAATTATTCAAATGATGTACATTGTCGATAGACTGAAAATACACAGAAAAGAAATTTTCCCAAAGTCTATTCTTCAATCTTTTTTCTTCCTCGTCCGTGCCTTGCTTCGTCCCTTGCTTCGTCTTCTGACAATCACTTTGACCAAGTAAACCTTCTGAGCTCGTCGGCATCGGAAATAATGTCCGGCCAATGGACACATGCATGTTTTGCGCCTTTTCCAGAGGCAATTTAGTTTTAAAAGTAAAACGCATTTCTCCTAGGCGACTCACGTGTACTTAAAAAATAGTCCAAGAAATTGAACTTGCCCCGCATTTGTGAATCGTAAAGAAAATGGCTAAGGTTTCTCAAGCATGGATCGAAAAATATGAGATGGATGATCACTGCAAACGTGGGAGGAGAGCTGTATGAGAATGTTGCGTTATGGATTGAAGCAAACCTGGCCATGCGCTTTCAAAATGTGAGAAATATGGTGTAAAGTCAATTGAAGGTTTTTTAATTTCAATATCTTAGGGTTATGGTGGTTCTTGAATCAAAATGCCCTAGGAGAGGTACGAAATGTGTACGTGATAAGTGCATGTTCGTTAGCTGGCCATTATTTTCATCGGCAACGAACTAAGGAATATCGGGTCAATTTGATCAAACTCAGAGGTTTATGAGATCAGAATAATCCAGTTCAAGAAATATTTTGGAATAAAGTCAAGTTTAAGAAACGAACACCGCTGCAAGGGGATTCTGATCACTAAAGTGGACGTCCGATGCGGCTTGGATCGTAACGAGTAGGCCTTGTTGCATCATTCTTGCTTGGATTATATATCAATGTCGTCAATGATTTGATTTCTTCATGCTCTTTTTGTTTTTGTTTTGCAATCTTGACCCAACTCATTGAGTGAATTCGAATCCACAAGGCAATCTGCTTAATTGGAATTACTTTTACTAGGCTCAAGAACAAGAATCTGGTGCGACTAACTTTTTTTTCTCCTGAAGAATGCTTTACATTGTGGGACCAACTTGGAATTTACAAACTACCCTATTTCTTTTGTAAGGACAATTTTAATGAATATATAAAAGAAAATTTGTAGTAATCAATGAACTTAGCTTTTGCGTGTTATGAATAATTTATATGAGACAAGTGGGCCCATAAATAAATAAGAATTATATGAGACAAAGCAAGAGAATAATGGGGCCATTTCATTTCATGTGGACCAGCTCCTCCTCATCTAATTTGTTTGTGGAATAATCTAAAAGGGCAAAATAGGAGAGAGAAAGAAAAAGAGGAGAAGTAGCAAAATTCCTCGTTCAGAGCCATCTTTTGCTCATTGAATTTTATACGTGCTAGAGCGCTTTTTCCGCTGCAAAATCTAGATGTCATGAATTGAATGCATCCCCGATATTCACTTTGTAACATGCATTTCAAAAGCGCACGAATGCTTCCAAAGACCGAAGCCTCAATAAACATTCGTCATTTCCTTAGATCAGCATCTCTCTCCTTTGTTTATTTTCTTAGATAAAATCGTTTTGCAGCGCCAACTCAGTGTCACGTGTCGATTTTACCACATAATCAATGCCCACACCACTTATTTGATGGGGATAGTAGACACGATCATGAGATGAGCAGCTTAATGAGCTCGCCTAGATTTGCTCAGCACAATGGATGAAATTGGCAGGGAGGCAATTCTGTTCTCGACTCGTGCTGTGGACACGTCTAGCCTGCCTAGACCCGATCTATTCAAATTGATAATCATGGCAGGTTGCAATTGTTCTTAGCCCCGGTACTAGGCTCGATCTGCTTTTTTACATGTAATTACAGTGGCATAAGGATTTCGTTGCACAAATTAAGAGAATCAGAATATTTAATTATGTACAAAAAAGTTGAGGATGGGTTCTGGTTGAGCATGGGTCGCCGCGGTAGGCTTCTAGTCCTCGGGACGGGGATGGGGACCGGGACCGGGACCGGAACCGGAATGGGGGAACATGATCCCCGCCATGCCCCCTGTCCATCCCTACATCCCCCAGCCCTTAGTCCAGTACGGGTCACTAAAGGCGTAAGAATTTGATCAAGATGCTTTGCTGCAAATGGATACTTCATTTTGGAATTAGGAGTCCACCGAGCATGGAAACCTCACCCGCTTTGAGAGAAATTTATTAGAGTGCATGTGTGAAAATACCAAGCATGGAAGCCTCACCCACCAATCATGGAAGCCTCACAGTGCAACGGAGCTCTCGTTTTGAAGAATTACTGTGATATGAAGTGATTATCGATAATTCAACATCTCAACTTTTGAGTGAAGTCAGGTCTAGCTAGATATGTGAATCTAATTGGATTTGAGCTCCCTTTTTAGTGATTTCCCCATAAAAAAATATTCGGGTTCGGTTGTGCTGTCCCCACAGCCTTTTGAGAACCTTATATATATCAAGATAGAGATGTATTGGCATGAAAGCAAACCAAGATGCTTATGGATCATTATTTGCATTGAGAATTTTATTCCTAGACAAGTAGAAAACCACATGGTTTTCTCCGCGAGAGAGAGAGAGAGCAATGTGCCTCGATAGAAGAGGTTAATTTTGCACTTTCTGAGATATCAGCAATCATCGAGAAACTTGCAGAAAAGGTACTTCATTGAGCAACTTGCAGAAATGGTAGTTTATCATCCATGGGTCACAAAATACTGCCATCAGGAATAACCGCGCAGCGAAGAACAACCACTATTCCATCGCGAATCACATATCCCTGGTCTTCTCTGTCACCTTCTCTGACGTTATCTGGATTAACAATCTGCAAATACAAGCACAAAAGTTCAATTCTTGGACAATGGTTTGCGAGTCTCTATCAACTGTTATGACAGGAGTACATGAAAGTTATGCAAGGACTCGGATTAAAGAGCATCATCACTAGCTCAAGTTAAAAAGAGGGACAATCACCAATTTTTCTTGTATTAAATCGATCTAAGTATCTGAAAAATTGACTAGCTAGCAAAAGAAGTTCTGAGGGAATGTGAAACCCACTCCTTAGCAATAAAACTTCTTCATTTTGCTTCTTTTCGATGAAGTAGATAATAGGACTTCTTACTGCCTTGCTTACCGTTACATTTTTGCCAATCCTCGCATTCTTATCAACAATAGCTTTCCTTATGCGTGTATTTTCCCCAATGCCGATCGGTACACTCATGCACTTCCCATCCCCAGAATTCCCTGGAACATCTGTCTGTCATGTTTATGAAGTTACATCATCGTCATTGTCATCGTCATAATCATCTATATGACATTTACTGGTGAAATCACAGTTCGATATCAAAACAAAGGTAAAGAAGCAAGCATTTGTATCAGTCATCAGTGAACTAAGTAGATGTTTGCTTAAGAATGGTTGGTCGTTTCGATGCAGAAGATGGAACCAAACCGAATAGTTCAAACATATTCTCACAGAGGCATGGATGTTTGATACTTCGCACATTCGCTATATACTGCTAGAAATTCGACAGCACAAGGACCAGATGCCTCTTACTTGATAGATGTCAGACCCAACGATAACCGAGTCCTCAATAACCGCTCCATCTTCGATCCTTGTCCTCATACCAACTACGGCTCCTGTTATTTTGCATCTCTAACTTGTACATATAACAGAAGTTAGATTTCAAAAGCAGTGAGCTGCAAGAAGGGGCTAACTTTAAATTCCTGATATAATTGGAGAAGATATTGTAATCAGCTGCCGCATTACAGATACATGATGCAACTTTTTTTTACTAAAGGACTTTGAATTTTGTCAATTTATGTCAGGGCAAGGATAAATCCTTGCTGGGAGAAAGTTTTTGGTTAATATTATTGTGAGGAAGAAAAGAAGACAGACTTCTTACATTGAGTATGCAACCGTCTCCGATGATACTTTCTGTGATTACTGAATCTGTCACGACGCTTGGAGGCAGGGACCGAGGCAGAGTGTACAAGAAAGAGTCCCTCTCGAAGAAACTGTAATATAAAAGAAAGAATTTGTTCAACTGCTGGAGACAAAAACTTGGGTAAAAGCCGGAGCATAAATACGAAGAATTCTACGGGCAACATGAATCTTTACTTGAATCCCCTGTCGTATTTCTTTGCGCTCTCCATATTTGCTTGGTAAAATGCTCCGATGCTTCTCATATCCTCCCAATATCCATCGAATGGATATGCCTGAACCTGACAATTTCTCAGAGAAATATAAACTCCCCTAAATGCAGCAAAAAGAGAGACCGACAAAAGTGAGATTCTCAAACAAAACAAGTCATGAAACCTGGCGCGACCTTCATTCCAGTGGATATCGCGCCTTGTATCACTTCACTGGAGAAGTCGTTTGCACTAGGGAAACTCTCTTTTAGAAGCTTTATCATGGCATCTCTGTTGATGAGATATATTCCCATGCTTGAGAACCAATGGCAATCAAATGTGTTTTGACAGTTGGGATTTCCAGTTGACTTGTCTTTGAGATCTACCACTCTATTCTCATCATTTATCTTCAAAGAGCCGAAACCTGGATCTTGGTCCCAAGCAGCATTCAGGACTGTGACGGTTATATCGGCCTTGCTTCTCCAATGCAACTCCACAAGTTCCCGGTAGTCCATCCGGTAAAGATGGTGGCCTGGAAGGATCAGAAATTCAGAGACTGGATACTCTTCAAGCACCCACAGACATCTCCTCACAGCATCAGCATTCCCCTGAATTTTGAAATCACAGAAAATTCAGCTAAATATATGAAAAGCCATAACAGCTAAAACAAGTGAAGACTAACAGTAAGGGAGGTGTAAAGATTAGAATTTGAGCTTTGAGATCATAGGAAATTAGCTTCTATAAGCCATCCAAGTATAGTACATTCAATCGAATTGTAGTTTAAGAACTTTTTTGTCATTTCGAACTAAAGCAAACACATGAGTTCTCTCTGATTTCCGCAGTTCATCAGAAACAATGCTGACAAATAGTCGAAATGAATAATATAGCAGCAATCACTAGCTGGGGCAGTATCCTTTTCCCGTTTCCATACTTTATCATTAGCATTGCTTGATGGATAAATACGATGTCATGGACTACAATAGGATGTTAATATGACTGCAAAGGTTATACTGCCAGACCTGAAACCATCGCTGGTCTTCGAGGCTTTGGTAGGCAGCGATCACTTCAACGAAGCCTTCTGTCCCAAGGCCAGCGCCAGAATAAGCCCTCGAGAGGTGTGAGTTCAGGGTTGTGGAATTGAATTGGGTGAGAGCGTATATTTTGCTTATGCTGCTGTTGATGCAGTTGCTCACTACCGCATCAATGAGCCTGTAGTTGGCCGCTATCGGTATCGCCCCTTCTGATCTCCTCTTCGTCAATGGATAAAGTCTCGATTCTGAGCCGTCCCCAAATATAATCGCTGCAACACTCTAACCACACATATATACATTGAATTAGAGTTTCTGCAAGAAAGTCACTCCACATTTTCATTTTCATTGAAAAGTTTTCAAGAATTGTGCTCCATTTTGAATCTTCCACCTTTACTGAATGAAGATGGTACATTTTTCATATGCTTTCTCTGCTTTACAGAAAAATCAAAGAGGCCATCAGAACACATTCCTATAGTTCTTTTTGCTGAGTATAGAAACAGAAAACCCCAGAAAAACAGGAGCCAAAACAGGGCTTTCATCGAAATCTCTGCAATGAAATGTGACCTGGTTTATCGGAGGAAACTGAGAGATGGACTGATGATGATGCTGCGAATTGGCACAACGAATCTTCTGCGACCGTCTGCGGTGAATGCAAGGCAAGCTCGTGCCAAGTTTCGTCTTCCGCTGCAGATACACAGCATTGGGTTGAGGATGCTGCATCATAGTCACCATTATGACAATTGAGAGATCGATGAAGAATATAAACAGACTAGGGACTAATCTTGCTGTTAAAAATGCCATTTTTTGCTTGTATTTGTAGTATGATAGGGTGAAGAAATGAGAGAATATTGAGGTTTCTTCCAGTTCATGACCACCTATCTGACGAAGGATCTTTGCTTTTGCATGGCCGGGGGGCACTGCTTATGGCAGTAACGACGTGAGCGTCCCAGGCTCTCAACAGTATCAGATTGGGAAGATGCACTTTGGCACTTTACAATAATTTATTTTTCGGTTTCGATGCTCACTTGGGTATTGTTTTTTCCTATTCCATCTAGACAAGCATGAAGAGGAAGTTTTGAGTGATGGCATGGCATGTTTTGTCCTCTGGAGACATGGGAAATGTCTTGCTTAGATTCCAATCCTCATGGTTTTCTTTCATCTTTATTCCTTGGGTAGGATTTCATATATGCTTTCTGCTGGGTGTGAGGAGAAAGAAGGCAAGAAAATATGCTTATGCATCACCGACATCATGTGCCATACTGACTTAGCATTATCAAGCTAATAATCTTTTTCAAATTCAAAAATTACAAAACCTGGTGGTCATCGTGCTGGCGAGATGGGGAGTAATGACTGTTCCACCGACACCACATTAACATAACACGGTGGTATAATCGACGCATAGAACACTCTTGCTGAGCCCCACTCTTTTCCAAAAGATGTCGGCCGGGCTCGATAAAAACGAGTAAAGGCACAAAAAAGCATCCTCAAAACCTTTTTTTCCTGAGGTAGGCTTTACACATCAATCGGTCCAAATCCTACTCTTTTGGAAATCTTGAATGAAGCCAAAAATGGAGCCCCGACGAGCTTTTGGAAATGCCCCTCTTCCAAGCCCCATCCATTTGATATGAGAGGCGGAGGCGAGGGTGTCAATGGAGCGGTCAATGCTAGGCCCCAAAGATGGGGGTGGTCGGTTTTTTTATGTTGTGTTTCTCTAATTATAGGGTTTATATTGCGAAAATTTTCAAACTGCTATGCTTATAATAAATTTACTTGAAACTAATTTTTTTGACCACCACCTAAAACTACTTTTTTGACTATAAAAAATTTCATGAGTATATTGGATTAATATAATGATGTTATACCTGTAACAAATAAACGATAAAACTTTAATGAGGGCGCGTTTGGTAACGATTCTGTATTCGGGAGTAGATTCTGATAAGAAATGATTCTTTTTTATTCTGTTCCCATGAATAAATATAAGTATTTTAAGCCGTTTGATAACTGTCCAAATTTTTATATTCTAGAATAGAATTGTGTTTGATACTGTACTCATTAATTCTATTCCAATTCAATTTCTTTTAATTTTTAAATATTTTTTTCTTTTTTTCCTTTTTTTCTTTTCTTTTTTCATTTTTCTTCTATTCTTCTTCTTCTTCTTCTTCTTCTTCTTCTTCTTCTTCTTCTTCTTGTGGTCAGTTGCTACTCCGTGATCGACGAGACTAGGGCGGCGACCTCACCGAAGCATTGCGACTCTCGGCGAGGCTAGCCCTTGTTGGCCGAGCCTCGCCGGGCCGGGTGAGGCTTGCTTGGCCTTCGGCGAGACTCCCGAGCCCCGCTTGGCCACCGGCGAGCTCGTAGAGCCCTGCTTGGCCACTGGCGGGGTGGGGCGGGGCTGGGCGTCGTGAGGCTTGCGTAGCCCCGCCAAGCCGAGTCTCATCGGTGATTGGGCTTGCCTTCGGCTAGCTCACGCGGACCTCACCCTGGCTTAGCGAACCTTCGGCGAGCTCACTAGACTTTTTGGCGGCGACCACGAACGCGACGCGGCAACGGTGGCGGCGAGGCAACGGCAAAGGCGGGTGGCGGACGGTGGCGGCGGCGTGTGGCAACGGTGGTGGCGAAAGGCAATCGGGGGATGGTAATAGATGAAGAAGAAGAAAAGAGAAGAAGAAAAAGAGAAAATGGAAGAAGACTTGATTATTAGATTTGTTCATGGAACAAGAATCAACTTATTATTATTATTATTATTATTATTATTATTATTATTATTATTATTATTATTATTATTATTATTATTCTTGATTCTACTTCAAATTTGTTCCCAAGAACAAATTTGTTCCTAGAACAAGAATCGATTTTTTTTTTATTCTTAATTCTATTCCAAATCTACTCTCGGGAACAAATTTATTCCTGAGAATAAAAATTTTACCAAATGCATTTTGTTCCAAAACTACTCTCGAAAACAAAAAATAAGAATTGGTCACTATTAGGATGGTTACCAAACAGTACCTTATAATAAATTTACTTAAAACTAATTTTTTGATGGTAAAAAATTTCATGAGTATATTGGATTAATATAACGATGTTATATCTGTAACAAATAAATGATAAAACTCTAAATTAATGTATCTATTAACTGAGATATGTTATCAAATTTAATAATTTAATAATAAAATTTAACGGAAAGTAATGGATGGTAAATTTGTCATAAATGTAAAAAAAAAAAATAAATCGTGATTTCAAAAATTTGAAACCAGCCTCAAAACTGTACCTTAAATTACACTCTAGCAAAAGACTTTCAAAATTTACATTTCCTACCCCCAACCACTTTTATTTCAATAGTCTCGTCCATCATTTTCAATTTGGCCCGCCTGCAACAAACACTCACAAATTCGGTTTCCAAGCTTCACATCGCCAGCTCTCTCGCAGTTGTTCCCGTCTTCCTCCTCCTCCGTTCTTCTGTATAGCCCGTGGAAATTCGAGGGCAAGGGATGGCCGACGCGAAATCCGGAGCGGCGGACGCGCCGGCGGCGGCGGCCGGCGAGCCGAAGGGCGGCGGCGGATCGGACGCCGCCAGGATCTCGGAGGTGAGGGCGTGGCTGGCCTCCCAGTTCGAGGCCGCCGGCAAGGAGGTCCCCGATTTCGAGTACAACTCCCGGAGCGTCGCGCACTTGCACAACCTCGCCGCCGTCTCCCAGGCCAAGACGCAGGCCGCCAGCATCGTCGCCTCCGATTTCCGCCATAAGGCCGCCGAGTACCGGTCGCAAGGTCAGTTCGGTTAAACTTTTTGAGACGGTAGCGATGCTCGCGTACTTCGAGAGGTTGGGAAGGACCTCAATTGGTGGTTTTCTCTAGTTGTTCTTGGATTTGGATTCATCTGAATCGGTTTGAAAAATGGTGTTTTTTTTTTTTTACCTCCAATTTTGAGTGACTGTATGGTGGCAGTGATTGTTCTGTAGGGGATAATGCTGCACATGGGTTTTAATTGAGGCAAGGTAGTAGAAATTTTTCGAGTTGGTTTGGTCATTTTTGGAAGTTTTGTGGGTGCAGCTGCCAGGATTAGAGAGATACTGGAAAGTGCAGGGTTGGCACAAGAGAGTTTGGCTTCAAACATTGTGGCCTCTGCTCAAGCACTGGCCAATGTTGCCAATTTGTTGAATATTAGGGACACTGAATTGAGTAGGTGAGTGGGCTTCTTGTATCGGTTTCGTTGTCCTTGAATGTTTTCCTGCTGGTTTGTGTGATTTGTATGGGGAAATTGCAGCTTTCTCGTGGCGATGGGGGACATTTCTTTGAGAAAGTCTAGTGTAGAGGAGAAGAGGGCTAAAGTGGAGAAGGATTCGAAGGTTCTCCTTGATTACACCAGGAAGGCAATAGCAAGACTAACCTATTTGAAAAGGTAAAAGCCAATGTAGAAGTTACCTGTTCTCTGCAGGACTTGTGATATGTATGCTGTGGGAAGTTTGTGACTTAATGAGTAAAGGGTGATGCAACAATGTGTTCTCTTTGTGATGCTGAGTAAATTTTGGCTGAAGGGTCTGTGTTGTTTTTCCTTGACATGTTCATTCTGTATGTTTCGATTAAAATTGCATGCTCATGCATTCTTAACAATCTCCTGGCAAAATGTCTGGACAGAACGCTCACACAGCTTGAAGACGATGTATCTCCCTGTGAGGCGCAGGTGGAAAATTGGAGAACTAATTTGGCGGTGATGGCTTCAAAGGAGCGACAATACACGCAGCAGTATGCCAACTACAAGGTACGATTCACTTGCTTATTTGAGTTATGAGATCCACAGTGAAATTAAGTTTTAAATCTAATAACAAAGCCAGAGAAGTTCTCTTTTGCATTGTCCTTCTCATTGTTTTCAGGTAGCACTTTTAGGTGATTACAAAGTTTCTTTGCTGCTAAATTTTGATATTATCAAGTGTATGCATCTTGAGTTGAACAGGCTCCTATCTGGGTGCTACATGAATCCCTAGAAATTTTTGTTATGAGATTTTTCCCTCTTTGATCATTTGGTGAATTCTATACAGACGGCACTTAATCGGGTAGGATACACCCCAGAGATCAGCCACAATGTACTGGTGGAGATGGCTGAACACCGAAAGGAATTAGAGAAGAAAACAAAGCCCATTCTTGATACTCTG